>CM023613.1:21690665-23098165 GCA_013358685.1 Antennarius maculatus
TTGAAGGTCATCTTATTTACGAACCACGTTAGCTGACGCTCTCCTTCTTTCTCCTTTTCTGTCGGTTTCTTATTATCGCCATGCTTTTCTTTATCTTGTCCACCATGTTTTGCTCTTCTGCTCATTTCTTTTCTTCACTCCTTCCTCCCTCCGACATTTAGCACAGATCAACAGGAAAATACACATATTTATATCTCAGATTTTAACGCTATTACTGTATATTAAATTTATATTCCACTTTTCAGTATTTCTAATATTGGTAACTATGTGATAAATGCGGGTGCACACACACACACACACACACACACACACACACACACACACGCAGAAATAAACCACAGCTGTACTTATATAACCTGAATGCGATTTTGTGTTGTTTTTTTATTCTGTCCTGAGTTTGGTGGAAACATGGGATCACATGATGTCATCAGCTTATATGGAAACACCCTTATAAAAAGAGGGGCTATAAATACAACATTTTAATATTTAGACCTCAGCATCGATTCACACTGACAGAGATGATTAATTAGTGTTAATTAATATAACTAGTAATCTTCGACATTCAAGCTAGAGATATCCTGACATTAACACCAAAGGTCATGCTCCTTTCAGGACGTCTCATTTTTGTTATCAGTAGTAAATCCTCTGCATTGTGTTTCCATACGACTCTAAAAGCTTTGCCCCGTGTGAGGCTCGAACTCACGACCTTCAGATTATGAGACTGACGCTCTGCCTACTGCGCCAATTGGATTATATTGCAGGTCTGTTTAAAACTTTGTCACTCAGGTTTGGTCTCTTCAGTGAAACGCCGGCTGAAACCTGATGGTAAAAATTTCAAATTTAATCGCTGCAAAAAAATGATAATACAGTCAGCGTGATAGCCAGTTTAATCCTGATTGATCGTGTCCTGTTGGCTGACAGTGAAGATTGATGTTAGAGATTCACGCTTCATAGTGTCAATTAAAAGGTGTGAGAAATGCTGGATTCAGAGCAACTCTTGGACACTGATGAAACAGGCAATGACAGCATATTTTTTATCCTTCAAAGTAAAGAGTGCAAGTATTTAGAGAATATTCTTTATTCTCACACAATTTTTCAAAATCTACCTTTTAGAGTGTGTTCATTGAAATTCTCCAATTTTCAACATCATACAAGAATACAATAGGCTACGATACGTGACGTTTTTTTAAGTAGAAGTATGCTATTTGTTTGAATGCTCTGTGTTTCGATTTGGCCTTAAAGCTTTTATCCTGTGAGAGGTTGAAACTCTCTATTTTTCACATGTGGTTACTCTCTTCCTTTACATGTAACAGGTTATGGTAATCCCAGAAAATATGATAAAACTATAGGAAATAATTCAATAAAATGACAAGTATGCATTCTAGGAGTCCAAAAGTGTAATCTAATAATTGCTTTCCTAAATTTGCATAATTTGACATATTTTTTGCGTTCTGTGTATATGGTCTAAATCTCTTCAGACGCTGCTGTAAAAAAAAGTTCACATGTTTTTTTTTATTTTTTTTTAAAGTGAATCAAATAATTGGTTTCTTCAATTTGATGATTTATAAGGCCTATTTAGACTTGATGGTATTTTCCACCCTTTTATCCTGATATTTTCTGACAACATCTCCTAAATTTTTTCCAGTTTGTGTGACTGGTTGTTTCAATCAAACAACCAGTCACACAAACTGACAAACTTGTTTTTTTCAGCTTTGTTATGAACCAGTATTTCACAGCTTACGTCACAGACCCACATCTTCTGTTCCTGGTCTCCTTTTAAATCATCATTCTCATGGGGGAACATTTATTCTCTCACAGGAGACTTTTTCTTTTCTTCTGCTCAGTTTTTGATTGTATCACCACTGCAATGAAAATAATATCTCAGGGTTATATTTGATTATGGGCTAGACTGTCTTTACCTTCATAACAGTGAAGGACTTTCACACATGTATAGAATCAATCTCACCACTTATGGAAATACTTTGAAATCCAAGAAGGCTTACTGACGTGAACTTGGACTGTCAAGAAGAAGAACAGTATTTTCTATTGATTTGTACACATAAATAGGAAGATTAGAAGCTCCAATAAGTAAAAACACATAAATTAGAATGACCTAAATATATTTTAAAGTCTAATAGCTATTTTAAGTAAGCTTTATATAAAATGGACAACCCATTCATCATTCATCATCAAACGCTTTTCCTGCTTCATCATCGTCATCTCCCTGAAGAGATAACGTCCGTTTTATTAACACTTTATCCCAGAGAGACGGAAGTTCAGTCCATTGTTCAGCAGACGATCTGCTGGATATCGGATCGGAGGTCAGGCCACTTGCTTGACAAACAGAGTCGCTCTCTAATTTGTAATAATTGCATCTGATTTCAACCATTGATGGAACAATTATGGCAGTGAAAACACAGGGCAGAGGGGGCAGGAAGAGAGGCTCTCCTCGACTATGTGGAAACGTTTCTCCACTGTGTGTCAGAGGCTGACCCTCTTCTCAGTACACCCACACACATCTGAAACACACACACACACAGCCATACACAGATGATCAGAAGATTTCACAGATTCATCTCTCGCTCTCCGCTGGTCTCTAAGGCAACAAGCTGCCGAGAGAGAGAGAGAGATGGTTTTGTTTCTCATTACTTACAGTTCCTATTGATTCCTTTCCCGTGTAACATGGGAAGAAGAAGAAAAAGGGAGACGGGAAGAGACATAGAGGAGCTATAACAAGGGTCTGTAATCATAACAAGTCTAAGTCACGCAGACTGAGAATTAAATAAGCTGCGTGTGATTTCAGGACGACTTTAAGTCTTTTTTCCCTTCCCTTCCTTCATAAAATCTGATTTAAACATTCAGATGTAGACATCTAAGGGGTGTGTCCACTGACTTCTGGAGTCATTTTCCATCGGAGGATAGCGCCGTTAGAGCCACACCATGTGAACCTGGCCGACATGACACACACCTCTAGAGATCCTCCCATCAGCTGTCAAAGACAAGAACATGGACCTATCAGTGTTCAGCAATGTTTTATGTCACCTTTTAGCACCTGTGTAGATTTATGGAACCTTGAAAGAAGCGATTCCAAAAAGCAGATGTTATAGAAAAGACAGCTGAGTCTGTGATGAGTCACTCAGACTCAAGTTCTCTTCCCATCCTGGTTTATTTTTGCAGAGTGTTGCCTTCTTGAATTTCAATCTGTTTTACTTCCTGCCATCACTTAGTTTCCCAAAATTTTCTTATTGAGTCGTTATGCTAAGTATTTATACTTGTTGGGATTCACTTCCTGTTTGCCAGATTTTTCTTGATCTGTTGTGATAATCCTCAGTTTCCTTTTTGAAGCTGTATGGTATTGTTTGATATCTTAGTTTGGATGCGTTTAGTTTGTTTCTCTTTAGACTCATTTTGCATCTTGATGTATTTTTAATATTTGACTTAATTGGACTTATTTTGTCGCTTATGTGATCCTTGCGTTCAAGCCAATGTTTTGAACTTGGCCCATCATGGAGTTGTGCTGGTACAATATAGTTGAAATGCAAGTTTCCATACCAACATACCGTATAGAAGCCCCACCATTCTGTATCTGTTGTGATACAGAATGGTGGGGCTTCCGACATAAATCCTTCTACTTATTGTCAAATGACAAATTGGCCTTTTGGCGATAAAAGATATTCATTTTCTTGCGATGACACCCAAAGTCCTAAATAATAAAATGGTGTGAGAGCGGCAATAAAACAACCCCAGTGATGAAAATACAGGCATTGGACTCAGTTGCAGCACTACTGTATTGCATGGTCGATAAACATTGAGAGAGGTGTTGGAAGTGGAAGCTGTGACAAAGCATACTCCAGCTTTGAATTACGCACACAATAAAACTTGAATCGATAGCAGGAGCTGGAGAGACAAGGGGATGAATGAAAATAGCGCCAACACCTCCACCTTTGATCGAATATTTGTCTGTGGGTGCAAGAGTGTGTGTGAGGGAGACCTACAGCAGCGCAGGTCTCAGCCGGTTTTAAATGGACCGCTGTGTGGAAAATCAGAAGGACTGCTCTGGATGAGTCACCGTTCACAAGCAGCACAAACACTTCTCTTCTTCTTTTTGAGACACACACACACATACACACACGCAAGCACAAACAAATTTACTTTTGATTAGACTTGAGAAATATTTACATGTACTTTCAGAAGAAATTACTTTCAAATCCAATTGTTTGCTGCAGATGGTTGGCAAAGGGGCCACACTTTAAATGCAGGTATTTAGCTAAGGCAAGCACATTCACAGTGCTGTTGATCAGTATAGTGATGCATTGTCCCCTTAAGTTAAGAAAAATATATTTAGTGAATACTCTCTAAACATAAAAAAACAATTAAATTTTAAAATGATTAAAGTAAGAAATTAAGCATTTGAGGCAGCATGTAAATCAAGAGGCAGCATGTTCCTCTCATTAACAATTAAATCTTTAATTGCATGCATTTAAGGTTTGTAAATGTTTGGTCAAAAGTGGAATAAGTGGTCAGGAAGATGAATGAATGATGTTTGGCCTCTGGAAACATTTGGTCAGGGTTTAGAACCAGGGCTTTGAACCGGTTCATGGAACGAAAACGAAAACCGGAAACTTTTAATGTTCCGGAACAGAATCGGAACAGAAAATAATTGTTAACCGGTTAATACCGTTTGTTTTTTTTTTCGTTCTTGAAAATATATTTGACCTCATGTTTCACTTCCTGTCATTCACTGGACGCGGGATGAGAGCAGAGAGAAGTAGAGGCTATCAGCAACAGTTAAGAAAAGGGCAGTCTCCCAGTCATTATTTAATCATAACAGGTAAACACTGCAGTATGTCAATCTTTAAAATGTATGATTTAGACATTAACTCATTGGCTGCAGTCATTTTCAGTGCGGTGTGTTCCCGCACTGGCCATATTGAGCTATGGGAGAAGAACAATGAAGATCTTTTGTTCAGCAATAAATGATATGGTGGAAGTTATTCTTGTCTTATTTCATGTAGTGTCTAAGTAGGAGGCATAAGCCTTAACTACAGTGATATAACTGTCATAAAGCAGAGGTGTAGTGCTGTAGTACTGTTTACTGTAGGGTAGGGATATATCTATAATTATAGTCTATAGTATACAAATAAACTAATTGCTGGAGTTGCCAATTTAAAAGTCCTTAAGTTACCGTATTTTGCGCACCATTCGGCTCATTGTACAAAGAGGCACAGTCTAAATAACGGAGTTTATTTCTGTTCTTTAACCGGACACACGGCGCACCTTATTGTTTGGTACATGCTTGCAAAAAGGTGACTGTGGTTGAGCTGTGTTGTACTACGTATTTAAATTTCAAAAAATACACCGATATTATTTTTTAAATGTTTTTATTTCTTTATTTTTTTTGATAAACCTGTGCTCCATTGAATAACTCGGTAATTTCTCTATCGCTCACCGTCACGTTTCCGGGTGTCTTGTCGGTAATGATGCTGGCTTTAGCGAAACATCGGACAAACGTCGAAGCAGACACGTTAGTCCAGGATCCACAATCCACGCACATATTGTGGGGGGGTAACTCGCGGTGTGACTCGCTTGGCACTGCCCCCCAGTCCTGGTAAACGTGTGTTCACGTCTCATCCATCGCTCCACGACGCTCGCAGCTTAACGTTAAAGGCTCCGTTTACACCGATGTCCAGCGGGTGGAGTTCTTTCGTTAATCCTCCAGGATGAAGACAAGCTCCGAATTCAGCCGCTTGACGTGTTTCTGACAGAAGCGGTGGTGTGTGTGTGTGTGTGTGTGTGGGGGGGGAAGGGGGGGCATGGAGTCACAGATCAAGAGAGATGGCGAAGCCTGAAAAAAGCCCCCCCGGTCTCTTTACGTGAACCAGAACAAACAGAAGTGACATCCTGAAGTTTACATGTTGCGTCGTAAGCGTGTCTCTTCGCTGACGTCATTGTCGGGGGTCTTTAGCCAAACTAATGTGGTTAACAGCAGACCTGCGGTCCAGTACCGGCGTTTACTGTACTGTATACCGGGTACCTATCGGAGGTGTGCCGGACGTAGCCTCGCGTCACGTTCTCTGATTGGTCTATCGCTGCAGGCGTACGTAGTGACGTAATACGTCCTATGTCTGTGGCCATCTGGCGGAGCGCTGACTAAAGTCACACAAAAACATTTTTACAGATTTTGGAACTCAGTGAACACATAAGACGCTTAATGTTAAAAGGCTCAGCGTTGATTTTTGGAGAAATTTTAGGTTTTTTAAGGTTTTTAAGCGCGTCTTATGACGCGCAAAATACGGCACCTACATATTCATATTTACAAGGTACGTTATTGGAACGCAAAACCGGAAACGTTATAATTCCGTTTCTGTTCGGAACGAAACGATTGGCAAAAAATTCTGGTTCAAAGCCCTGATTAGAACTGATCATTTTGCTTCAACAGTCTTTATTTCCTCACTCCCAACATGAGGGGTGAGTCATAATATCCACTTTTGTTCCAAAAAGATGCCTCCATAACATCCCAGCTGACGCTAAAATAAGCCGTTTTGATGGTGGTTGAAGTGTTCCTGAGAAAAGTGACTGTGAGGAAAGGTCGTTCAGACTGTAAAGAACGCTACTGGTTCTCAGGACTGAAGAGGACACAGGTGTGTCGGTTTAAACTGCCACTGCTCAGCACCATCGAGCAAAGAGGACAGGTTGTTTCCGCCGTGTGCAGCGAAGAATCCTCTCATATTTGTGAGCATCGCTCTAGGATTTAGCTGCAATTTTGTCATTTTTGATCTCTAGATAATTGGTAAAGAATGACAAGCGCTGCCAGCTTGCCATCAAAAAAAAAAAAAAAAATTGTCATCAAAAATACATCCAAAGGAAACATCTGAAGTCACCAGACGAACACTAGATGAAAACAGCTTTTGAACCTTTGAGGGGGAAAAAAAAAAGACTGCTCTAAGATCAATCTGACATAAAAAGGCTTCCTGCGTTTTAACAAAACAGTTTACAAAAGCACAAAGAGACAAATGACAATCGATAATTACAATTAAACCTTGAAAATCCCTGAAGGGTTCAGCAGATTGTTGGAATACAGTTTTCTTTTAAGATCTTTTAAAGCGTGACTTATGTTCAATAAACTGACCGCTATTAATGAGCACGTGCAAATATGTAACAGGGGAATATGTATGAAACAAAGAAGAATCGTTTTATCCTCCAATCACAGTGAGCCAAGCAAGTGTGAGTTCTGCTTGGTTGGAGAACTTGATATCATCACGTCACACAGATCATCACCTGCTTTCCATTTGAACTGACTGTATAGGTGACACGTATACTGTATAGATGGCCCGATTAGCCCTGACCAATCACAGCGAGTCAAACACAGACGCTCAGAGGGCTGACTTTGCATTTTCTTCCTGTTTCCGCCTGGCGCTCCAGTTTCCTCCGAAACCTCAAGGACAGCAAAGTCAAGTCGAGTGGGAACTTCAGACTGCCTTCAGGTGCGTGTGTGTGTGTGTGTGTGTGTGGGGAAGAAGTTTTTATGGTTTCCCCCTTTACACATTGTAGAAAACAAGAAAACATAAGTGAATATCTTGGCCTTCATGAAGACATCGATATGCTGTATCTTTTGCTGCAGGACAAATCATTTTGTATTCCTTTATGAGACAAAGGGACCATTTTTGATTTATCAAAAGTAAATGCAGCACACACACCAGGTTCATTTAAAGAGACAACATACTGATGTGCAAACATGATTCCATTGATTTCTTTGCCAGCAGCACACAGTATGAAAGATGATTTCAATGACCAGCGGATCATTTCATAGGAAATGTGGCTCACCTGGATGAAGAGGTTTAAAACAGGACTGATTTATTTTCAGCACATCCACCATTAAACCCCATGGTGTCATTGATTACCTACTGATTTTATGCTCTATGCCCATGAAGCCACAGAGACCTTGGGGCTCTATTTGTTTCACATTATCACACATTTGCAGCCAATCTGTCCAGATAAATCTTTCTATTGCAGCAAAAGGAGATGGGAAATGTCAGCATTATTTATGTCAATATAGATTTAATGCTTTCCATTTTAACAGTCTCTTGGTGCAGGACGTTGATTGTTGTTGTGTCATGTTTGTCCCCGGGATGAGTTTTGTCCAAGGCCATTGCACGCTCATGTTTGGTCAGCAATGCCCTTCCCCTATCTGCCAACTGTTTCTCCTCCATTGAAAAGTGCACATAACAGTATGTGTACAGAATATCCAAGTCAATGTGACCCTGTGCCGAGCGTGTTCCAAGCTGTTGAAAGCCTGCTAAACGCTGCTCTGTGAGAATTTGTGTGATTTGTCTGTGGGTCTCAGCTGCACACATGTAAAAAAAGAAAAAAAAAAAAGAAAAAGAAATGTGCATAAATATGGACTCAGTAGATTCAGTTCAACTGCAGAGGCTCAGTGATGCCTTACAGCGCTATCTAGCAGCGCATGTGGAGCACTGCACACACACCACAACGACACACACGGCGTTTATGCGTCTGCATATCAAAGAACATATCACACAGAAAGGCAAAGGCTACAGGGAAACCATCAGCAGAACTGATCATAAACTTTTAACACTGCGGTTTTGTGTCTCCTGTCTCAGAAGAAATTCCTAAAAGAGAGAGAGAAAAAAAGAAGAGAGACTCTCTGGGCATGAGGTTAGCAGACAGACTGCCGGGAATAGATGTATGGAGAGTGGGTGGACGAGAGCGAGGAGGTGGGCGGATGAGAGGTGTGTTGCCAGGGAGTAGGGGAGTTTCAGGGCATGTTCAAGAGTTGTATCTCTCTCTGTGTGTGTGTGTGTGTGTGTGTGCGTGTGTGCACGCTCGTGCGCCTCATCTCTGTGTGGGCGAGCAAGCATGGAACCGAATGACGGCTCACATGGAGGCAGTTGTCATGGCAACAGAGGATGTCATCTTATTCCGCAAGATCTCAACTGTCCCAGAATCCTACAGACCTGTCTCTCCTCTCTGGCAGGTCTGCCTCGGCCTAATATCTCATGTTCTCAATCCTGTCTCTCTCCCTCTGTCTCTCTCTCTCTCTCTACTATTTGCTCCACACATTTCTCTCCACCTCCTGCCCCATTTCCCTGCATTCTCCAATTCCCAGTCCTCCTACTCTCACCCCCATCCGCTACAGCCATAACCAGATATAAATAGAGGTAATAAATTGCAGTCAGGGTGCCAGGGTGTATATTTATATGAATGTATGTGTGTTTGAGTTTGTGCTCTAATGACCTGTATAGGCCCATGGGGGCAATATCCCTTCATAGGGAGTGGTAATTCAGTATACCTCCCTCCCATCTCTCTGCCTTAAATGGTAGACACACACACACACACACACACACACACACACACACACACACACACACACACACACACACACACACACACACACACACACACACACACACACACACACACACACAGCGCCCACTAATGCCCGCTTCTAACACACAGACCATTAAACTCTGTCTTGTGACCCTCAGGGATTTCCTGCATCCCTCAGGCGTCGAGGTCGTTTCAAATCAAAATAAATGATAAAATAAGTTATATATTCTTTAGACATCAGAATTAAAGCAACATTGACCCTCTATAAAACCATCTCATCATTTTTTGTTAAGTCTGAGTATATCATTTTGGTTCGGTTCAGTTTGCAGCTGCTCACCTAAAAAGTGACAACTTTGCCTCTAAAATTGTTGGTGGTCAGAGGATATTTAACATTTATTGATCAGAGTAACATCACACAACTCTAAAAGAAAGTTATATATAAACTGTTGGTAACATATCAATCTTGTATCGCAGCAGATTATACGACATAGAATAATGCGTAATTTGCATAGTGACTTCCAGTCTTTCCATGACCCACTGCTCCTGGCTACACTGGAATTAACAGTAGATTAGACCAATAATATCAATGCTAAACATCACATGCCAGGTCAAGGAATGTGACCCGTGTGAGCCAAAGCATCTGATCTCTTTCCAAGGAACTGTTATCCCAGTCACGCACGAGTAAAACCAGTCTGGAGAGAGCATTTTATTTTATTGTTTGAATATAAACTGCATGGGATGGCTCCACACATCCATACATTCTTTAATGATGCAAGGCTAATAGCGCCGATTGCACAGCCGCGCTGTTCTTTGCTGGGTAATAGGTCATGGATGCCAGTTACACACATAATAAAGCTTTAATTACACCTGTTTATTGTTATTACTGAGCAGCTGGCTTGTATTTGACTATCGATTACCTTTGTAGCGTGCATGCTAGATAAACGGTGAATGTAAATGCGGCCGCTTAGTATTTTAAAAGCTATAAATTTCTTGGGATCATTCAACTGTGTTGGTCTGGTGCCATTTTTAAATTCAATTTACATTGCATTCACTTACAAGGCAAGCCTCAATTTTAATGCAATACTTCTGTGCGGGTAACAAATAAATAAGAACCCAAGAAAATACTATTTTTTTGTTAAATTGTTTGCGTGTGTATGTGCGTTCTCTGGGAGGTAAAGCATTCCAAACAGGCCTGAGGTGTTTTTCATGTGAACTTCTGATAACATGATGATCGCACTCTGGCATAATAACAGAATAACAGAAGATGGTTTCATTGGTGTGTTTCCCGAACAAGCGCTCTCATTTGAAAACACATTAGTCTCCACCATTATGGAAATAGCACACCATGTTTATAAAGCAGCACTCCATGTTATCAAGTGTTTAGTTTTACTCTACAAAACCGAAACAAATGAAAGCATATCTGTGAAGCACTTCGGAGTCGGAAAGACTGTTGGGTTTGGAAATAAACACGCCGGTCGTGTGGACCTGAAGAGGATTTTTTGTGCAGGTATACCCTGTTGCAAACTCTGTAGCTCTATTCAAAATTTGAAATAAGAACAAAAATAATTTGACCTTAAAGGAAAAGGAAGCTTGTTCACAGTACAGTTGTGTAGCAGTCTGAATTGAGTGGGCAGGTGGTCTTTTCACGGTCCGTTTGAAAATGAAATCCATTCTTCGCGATGAGTAATGAGAGAGGATTGGAATACGAGCCTGTTTGCGTTGGGATATTTATACATTGGTGGGATGCTATAACATTTTAAAAAATTACAAATTGGGAGACATATTAATAAAAAAACAAATAAACAAAAAAATCTGGCAGCAGGTCCAGAAAGCAGTTCAATTATGATGCTCTTTCTTCTCTCTAAAGGTAAAAACTGTAAATCATGTCATCATGCAGCCGGCCAATTACAACTTGAATTTATTATTACAACAATCTGTTTCACTTCATAGAGGTATGGCTGCCCTTTCTGCTCTATAATGAAGTCTCCCTGTCAACAAACACACACACAGACACACAGTAACATACAGTGTGATTTATAGATGTATTAGTGGCAACCTCCTATCCCTGGGAGAGGGAGAGATGGGAATGACAGGACAAACACCTGAGACCACCTGAGTCCTGACTGTAAGCTCATTTGTCCTCACTTACAGGGAGGAGGAAGAGGAGAGACAGGAGATATGAAGGCACGATGATAGTGATGCTTCTCTCATCCGTTTCTTGTCAAGGATGTACATGCGTGAAGAATATTCAATCCAGATTGTTAAAGTATGATTGATTGATTAGTTATTGATAAAGTTTTTTATTTGTTTCTACTGAAATTATACTATATCTGTTGTCAAACATGAAAAATAATCGGTCTCTGCTCTCATTTATTAGATCCACTATCCGCCTCCACCCCTGCACCACCTCAACCCATGATAATTGGCCCCCTCCAATCGAATCCTCCCATCAGGACTTCCTTTCATGAAGTCATCCTAAGAAGGAGTCCCATTCCTCATCACCACCAGTGTCTAGACTCCTGGGGGTGGGTGGGTGATTGGTGGTGGTATGAAAATAGTGAAGAGGGGAGTCTGAGAGATAAGACACCAGACAAATCCTGAGAGTGAGGTGGGCTGAGGTGATGAAAAGGAGTCGAGGATGATTAGAGGTGGAGGGAAGAATATCATCAGACAAAGGTTGGATGAGCTCTTAGAGTCCCAGTATGTCAGAGCAGCTTCGACACACATCTGCTTGTTCATCCCATGGGGGATTGCAGCAGCAGATGTGTGTGTGTGTGTGTGTGTGTGTGTGTTGTCACCTCTCCTCTCCACACAAGAAACATCTGTCTTCTCACACAAGCCATATGCCTTGTAGCAGAAGCCCTCCCTCGTCTCTATACCCCTGGCTTTCATGTCTTTTTCTCTTTCTGTCCCCATCTTGTTGTCTTTGATGGAGTGCCAGGGGCTGGCAGACGCTCCTGCTGCACATCTTCGTCAGCTCACTGTCTCCTCCTGCAACTGGCCTTTTCACACAAGCTCTCACTCACACACACACACACACACACACACACACACACACACACACACACACACACACACACACACACACACCTACACACACACACACACACACACACACACACACACACACACACACACACACACACACACACTCAGTTGCAGACGGTGGGAGTATAGATTTGCTGTCATTAAATAGAAAGAGCTGAATGCGCCCAGGGCTGGCATTAAAGCAGCCTTGTATTAAAATATAATGATTCCACTGGATCTGTAAGTTGAATAACTGTCACTGCAACTTCAAACCACGATGTGGGAATAGGAATGATTGACCACATTTCAACACAAGGGAAATATCAATTTTACAGAGATCCTATGCGTCGGTCGTTGTGATGCTAGCTGGCATCTCTTTATCATTCCCAAAAGGATTGAGATCCATCAATCTAAAAAAGAAAAATCCATGCGATGGCAGCCACTTCTCATTCCTGCGGTTGACTGCCTAAAAGAGATGACATTAGATCACTCATTTCCGCATAATTACAGCGGTGCTCAATAACAGACCTGTTTTAATAGCTTCTAACCATCAACGTCAAGTTTTACAGTTGCTTAGAAAGCAATGAACTTTCCTTTATGGCTTTAAAGATATGTCATTGTTATTTATTTACCACTGTAAAGCCTGATTTTATTTTATTTTTTTTAACATCTTGAAAGAACCTCTTGAATAAAAATGGGTTGCTATTGTTGTTTCCTGGATTTCATTTAACTCTTAAGTTTCCCTGTATGCTTTCCACAAAAGATTTCAAATGAAAATAGTTATGGACATACATATAAATCAAACATGAAACACCCAGGGTTCCCCATCCCCAGGTGCATTTCACTAAAGAAAGCCAGAAAGCCGTGAGTGAAGTCATACCTTTATAAAATTTGAAACCTTGTTATTTCATTACCCGAGGAAAAGCTTGCTTTTCAAAATAAAAATACATTAAAAAAAGTTTAAAATTGGTCAAATATCAGACGCCGCCTCTTAATTTAATGCACCACCCAGTGAGCATGATAAGTGATTGAAATCAAACTCACCTACTTGGTTTGCAATGCTAACAGGTACATGCTGCTCTCTGGCTGCTCATTCTGAACATTAATACCTCTGCATGCTCTATTTCACACAAACTCAGCACCGTGACTGGTGATCGCTCATTTAACATTCTCAGAATTAAGAATAAGAATCATCTCAGCGGGATATTTCATAAAAGCCATTTCTAATAGAAGGACTTGTCATTGTCTGCCTTGGTGTAGTAATCAGCTGCTGGCGTGCTTGTCCCTGTAGTTAAAGTTCTTCCTGCTGTGAGGTTTTATTTTTTATTTTTAGATAATTTGCTTCCGAACAAGAATCTGGGCGGCAAAACAGACAAACACAGACGAGCCGCAGATGTGCTTGAACACACACATCTCTTATATTGATCTAATCCATGTACCTGCCTACAAGGGATTTAGCCTGAGAGTCTACAACCAATTGGTCACACTGCACTGCCCAGCACACACACACACACACACACACACACACACACACACACACACACACACACACACACACACACACACACACACACACACACACACACCTAACCTTTCTTTTTCTTCCCATCTTCAAATACATAAATAATGCATGAAACTCTTACGGCGGACAGAGAGAGAGTTTGCATGTGTGTGTGTGTGTGCATGTGTGTGTGTGTGTGTGTAATAGACACATGTAAAAGTTTCAGCTTCTCTATGCTCAGATTCTCCTGCACAGACACTCAATCCATCCTCCAGCCGCAGCATCCCCTCCGCCCCGTCGCCCTACCTGTCTCCTGCTGTCAGTTCCCAGTGGACCCAATCAGCAGTGAGCACTGGAAGACAGATTATTGCCTTAAGCAGCGCTCAATAGGATGTCAAGAGGAGGATCGGGATGGAGAGGATGACTGGGAATGAAGCTAAAGTGGAGAGAGGATGAGTACATCTGGGGATTACAAATGTGGAACAAGAGGTTGTGGGAAATGAGGGGTGGTAGGTGAGCAGAGGACAGATCAGAGTGGCCCATAGGAAGAAGCATAAGGAGCTGAATATACTCAGAATAAAATAAGATGAAATAGAAATAAATAGAATAAAAACTATAAGTGACATCATACTGTCAATTTAGAAAAATTAAAGCTTTGCAAAGTTCCTGACTAAAAATTTGAAGGTGTCTGGCCAGGTAAATGGAGCCTGCAAATTATATTTCAGTTTATTTCTTATTATCAACATATTTATTTTAAATTCTTTTGATAATAAAGTCACTATACAGGCAAACATGTCATGTTTATTATGATGGTTTCAGATGCTGAAATGTAATATTTCTACTTCCTGGTGCATTATACATATAATTATAATAATTTTAATATATAATAATTATGATTATAATCTGAAGGTTTTGGAGCATTAACCTCGACTATAAAAGATTTTTTTTTTTTTAACTGACTCTTAATGAAGAACACTTGTTAAGAGTGTTCGCTATCTCTGAGGACCCAGCCAGGAAGCAGGATTGATTGTGGATGCTCTTGGTATTTTAGTTATTCTGACATTAAAGCTTTGTCTGACATTTAATTTACTGCAGATGCTGTGTATGCTTCTACCTTCAACCCTGCATGTGTGTTTGAATGTGTGTGTACACTTCATTTTAATTCCTTAGAATAAACTCTCTCAGACTCAACTGTGTTGTTTCTATCTTTGTAAATCCCAGCTGGAGAGTGCAGCAGCGATGACCTGGTGTTCACACCGTCTGTCTGTTGTCCAAAGATTCCCCAGTTTCATCCAGGCCTGTCCAAGCACAGGGAGAAGAAAATAGTATAGTGAGCTCAACAGTTGCAAGATGATGGATGAGGATGGTGTCTGTAGGGCAGCCTTAAATAAAGCCAAAATGACGTTGAATGTGACAACATGAAGAGTCCCAGAGAATTCAGTGGATCATTTCTTTGAAGGAAAAAGACAGCCAGAGGAAGAGTGGGATGCTAAGCACCACCAAGACTGTCCAGAAAGCTATTGTTCTGGCACATGGAAGTGCATGAGTACAATTAGTGCCAGTGCTTCTTGAGATGTTAATTAACTCTATGACTGCTTAATGAGACCTGAGGCCATAGGTGTCGGACATCAGCATGGATCATGGGAAAAAAAAAAAAAAGTGCAGTGCTGC
Source organism: Antennarius maculatus (assembly GCA_013358685.1). Classification (NCBI taxonomy): domain Eukaryota; kingdom Metazoa; phylum Chordata; class Actinopteri; order Lophiiformes; family Antennariidae; genus Antennarius; species Antennarius maculatus. The sequence continues at coordinate 21,706,213 of CM023613.1, forward strand.
CTTCTGATCACCCCCTGGCGGGGATTCAGTTCAGACAGCGTGGAGGCAACACGACAGGACAGAGCCGCAATCCCAGAATTAATGAGCACATTAATGTCTCGTCCTCCAAGAGTCATTCAACTATATGCAGGTCTGGAAGCAGACGCTGTGGAGCTGTTAATGTGTAAGGAGCTAATTTGTTTCTTAGAACTAATTGTTTAAACCTGGATGATCAGATGTAGTACAAGAGCCTCATAAGCAAACAAAACAACAACATGTCCTCGATGTAACAGAAAGCCTCATTAGCTCTGAGGCTATTAATGCCACAGAGAGATTTGTTATATCATATAATAATATTCACACAGTCATACAAAGGTTTCATTGGTTTCACGCTAATATATGTTTGACTGGCTTCTCTGTAGCTTCCTTAAAGTAATAACCGAATAGTAACAACAGATGATGTCAGTTTTTATAACTCTCTGAATTGGAGAGCTTTCAGCAACAGGGACATTTTATTTGAAACGTAATCACACCTTCTTTGGGCCAGAGAAACGCAGCCGGATTGAGAAGTGAGCTGACAGGCAGTGCAGGGCGAGACGATGGAACGATTTATACAACTTAGATGAGAAAGAAGAGCAAACGTTTTCCACTGCATCCCCTGAAACGTCACAAACCTCAGAAACCTCAGAAAGCCTTGACTGGCCAGCAACATTTCTGCAAAAAAAAAGTATTAATTATGTGTATTGATCAAATTTTCAAACTCTTAACAATGACAGTAATACAGTGCACCCTCGTGTATTCGCGCATCAACCCTCGCGACTTCACCTCATTGTGGATTTTTGGTAGGCAGTCACGTGATACCGTAACGCGCATTCTATTGGCTGGTGACATCCGGAAGTGCGCTCCGTTTCGTGAGTCTCAGACTTACATGAGACACAAAAGTGTCTATCAGAGTGTGGGAAAAAGTAATACAGATAGAAGGTGGTTTGATATCAGTATGGGGAGGGTCATAAACGTTTAAATTACCGTAAATGATAAGATAAATAGTCGCTCTATGTCGGAATTCGTTAATCGCGGGTGGTTCCTGGATTAACCGCGAGGAATGGGGGCACACTGTATTGTTGTTATTTCTGTTCCAATTCCTTATTCCTATTCCTTGTCATCCTTCTGACTTACTCCTTTTCATATTTTTATTCTGATTGTGATTCACAGTCTCTGTCTTTTTATGATTTCAGTCCCGATGGAATCATGAAGAAACCTCTCATCCAAGAGGCTTCTTCAGTTCTGGTGGAACTGAGCTGAGGAAGCCTTTTGAATGAAAGGTAAATCGTCTTCAAGAAACTTTCTTAAAGTCCAGTGGATTGACAACTTTTGGTGGCTGAAGGAGCAGTTATGTTGAATTATGCAACCAATAACTGAGCAATTTACATGTCTAGTTCTGAGCCGGAGGCTGGACACACCCAGGTTTGTAGGGTTAGGGAGGACCAGTATATATATATATACATATATGTAGAGACCAGAAAAAAAGTAAAAGCATTAAGGCTTAATGTGATTAATAAGCAGCCAACACCAGTGACTTATCAGTGCTCATGGAATTTTGGAGTAGAAACTGGAATCAGGCATCATCAGGATGAACGGGACACCAACACAGCACACTCTTGTGGATCCTAATCTTTGGGTATATTTTATTAATCTTGAACGAGCAGCAAGTGGTGTAAATGTGCTATAATGTTTTCTGCATTGTTATGTCACCGCACGCCGTTTGTGCGAATATATGCCATTGACATTTTTATTGTTTGAGATGACCTGATTAAACAGTGCGTGGTGGGAACAATAACTCTCCTGTATAAGCTGAGAAATCTTCATTTATTAAATTGTCATTGGTGTTACACTGAGCCACCCCAGGTTTTCTCTGAGGTGGTCCTCTGTGGACATTTTTATTCTAGGACAGTTTTCCATTATTTTTAATATTGGATTTTCCTCGCAGCCACATAGCCCTCCCTCCCTTGTGAGCTGCATGTGGCATCACTAAAGGATGATAGCATCCTGAAGCAGTCAGTATTAAAGGTCCCATATTATACTATTTTTAATCAATTTCCCACAGCTGTCAGACGTCCGACTAAACTGCTGTTGAAATGTTTTTTTCCCTAAACTGATCTGTTGTCCTAAATTTCATCTGTCTAAGAGTCGCTCAAATGAGATTGACTGAGAAAAGGCTGTTTTAGGCCTGCACCATTAGTTTTAGGCCTGCACCATTACAGTACCTCCTGTAATAAACAAAAAGGAAAAAAACTAATTTTCTTTTTACTGGAAAGCTTTTGAATGTGAACATTACATGAGGACATACAGTTCTCAACCAAGAATTTTTGTGTACATTCTGCATGCAAATACCAGTAAAACTGAAACATGAAAGTCAGTCAGTCATTTTCCTAACCCGCTTAATCCGCTTACACAGGTCGCGGGGGAGCCGGTGCCTATCCCGGCAGTCTCAGGGCGTGAGGCGGGGGACACTCCGGGCACAACGCCAGTGTACCGCGGTGAAACATGAAAGTTTATGCAATTTTTATAATGTCAACAAAACCCAGTATTTTGAAACATGGTGTACTTTGACTGCATGTACCTTATGAAGTGAAAACAAGCATTATTCTTTGACATAATAATTTCATTTTGAGTCAAATGTCCACTGTTTTCTTAAAGTTAGTGTGTGCAGACAAAGATGTGTTCTATTTTGAAATGAAGAGTTAGTATATATTTAACAAAATGTTTTTCTGAGAAAAAAATTATCCATTTGGTCAATTGTGTTTTGTAGGTGTGAGTCTGTGTTAAGAGTTCAGAAAAAGTATTTGGAGTATGGGTAAGCCATTGTTAGCGACTGACAAAAACTGTAAATGTAAATGAGCTTTCTGTCCATGCCTGCTACACGACCCTCTCAAGGCGAGGATGTGGCTAACGGTAGCATAGGATAATGTTTACAGTGGATTTCTGTCGCAACCCATTCCAAGCAGCACCGCTCCATATGCGCATGTCCCTCACCTCACCCAGTTAATTCTTGCGATTATACTGTAGATTGAAATATATGAGGATTTATGAACAATTCAGCTTACAAACAGCCTCTTGTTGACACTTGACCCCCACTTTATTAATATGAAACTCGCTTCAAACGCCATTGCATAGCAGATTTACTGTAATTATTAGTCAAATACAAGCTGACTTCATCATGCTCATTGGCAAATAAGTAGGTAAGATAAAAATGTGCCGCCAATTGTTGGGTCATGTAGGGTTGGGAGTGATCCTTTTATGAAGGTCTGTGTGGAGGCAAAGCCCCTTTTGTGCTGACCCTCATTGCTGAAGTAAACCAAGATGAAGTCCTTTGCACTCAAACAAACTTTCAGGCAACTTGGCGTTGTCATTAAAAGTGACAGTCTCTTATTTACTTATTTTGCTGGGACAGAATAGAAACAGATATCTTCATTTGTAGAACCACCAACTGGGCAACTTTCATGTACAGCTCTGAGCCGGGACATTTTGACACACTGCTAGCTTACCGCTGAACACACCCAACTTTACCTTTGAGGATGAACACATCTTGAACCATAGTGAGAATGGAGTGTTCTCGCACAGATGGCATAGGTTACGTCAATCACTCCTGTCAATCAGCTGATTCTAATCAGCTTGTTTCACCAGTTTATGATCGGTCTAGTTGATGCAGATTCTAGGACCCCAAGCCCTTTAAGGTTGTGTCCAATTACAGTTGTTGGCTGCAATAAGCATCTTTTCCAACAGGTTTCCACAATCAAGTCTCTTACTTATAGCTGCATGAAACTCAACCACGGTCTCTAATGTTCTTCTTTTGAAGGGACAGAATAGGAACAGACATTTGGATTTGTACAACCAACAACTGAGCAACTTTCATGCACTATTAGAACAAAAGATAGATAGATACTTTATGGATCCCAGAGGAAATTTAGTGAATTAACTTTCAAGAATAATTTCCCCTACGGGGGTCTAATAATCTTTAATATCTTGAAAATCTTTAATATTTAAGCTTTAATGTACAGCTCTGAGCCGGGACATTGCAACACACTGCTACCTTACCTACTGGACACACTCAACTTAACTTCGGGGATGAACACACCCTGAACCGCAGGGGGAATGAAGTTTTCTTGCACAGATGGCGTGGGTAACTTCAATCACTCCTGTCAATCAGCTGATTCTAATCAGTTTGTTTCACCGGTTTGTGATCTGCCAAGTTGATGCAAGACCTGTTTTCCAGATTCTAGAAGTTCCTACGGTTAGGGAGGGCGTTGCTGTAACAACAACAAGCATTTCTTCCGCCAGATTTCCACAATCAGGAAAATAAGGAGTTTACTCATCAGCTGGTTGCATTACCCTGGTGGCTTCTGGTGTAAGATTTAACACATCTACAATATTCTAGCTAAAAGGTTCTTATCTACAATAGTCTAGCTAAAAGGTTCTTATGCAACAGCCATAATATCAAAAATTCCATCACAATAAATGTCACATAAAGCTGCAATCAAACTGGAAAAAACATCTTAAATAAATAATACTTCTATCAGGCCATATCACAATATGTGGCGCTGGCTGCGTGTTCAGCACCAGTTAGCTGGTTTTCTAACATTAATGGTAACTCTAGACCTTTCCAAGAGCTACTATGATTTGTTGATGTCTGCCCCTTCCTCTATTTGCAGATGATACTTCCCATGACACACCTTGATCGTCTACAACATGTTCTCTTCTTCCTATCACCCTTTGTTTCACCTGCTTTTTTATACAGTCTCTTTGCAATCCTCCTGACTTATTTATGAAAGAATCATCCTGAATCGTGGCTGGGACATTCTTTTGTGCTCTCCTATCCTCTTTCCCTGTGAAACAATCCAATTTTTGAGCACTCACAATCTTCCCAGTACAGTATTTGTTGCTGCCATAACATTCAAAGCATATATTTATAAAAATCAATAAAAATGATAATGAACAACATTAGATTGATTGACCTTTTACTGATAGACTTTGTTTATGCATTCTTTACATATGTATTTATCTTTTTTAGAATCAGTGCTCTAACTTTTTATGGATCAATATACTGTATATACAGTAGATACACCATTGAGGGCAGGTTCCTTGTTGAGATTTAGTTTTACAAGAACTGAACTGTTTTCACAACACATTCTCTTTAGAGTTATTGTGAAGAGTCATCAAGTGTTATTTAGTTGGCTAACCAGTGTTTTTTATTTTTAGCAAAGGAACAGTTAATGGGGGACACCAAACTAATTTTTATTGGTCTGATTCCTGTGAATAGTTTCACCAGGGATTAAATTAGTCTGTGTCATTAGTAATGGTACAATATTTCTACAGTCTTTTTGTGATTTCATGTGTAAATAATATTTTGTGTGTTCATATTTTTGTTGTTTAAAGCCAACAGAGGCCATATTTCAAGTCTGATTACCCTGTATGTCAGAACCTTGAACTTGGGATCAATCCAGTACACAGTAAACTAGAAAACCCTGTTCGGTGAACAAGACAAACAACTTTTCTACAAAGTACATCCGGACAGGCACTCTTCAAAAGGTAAAACCGGCTAATTATTAATGCTCATCCCTGGCAGCATCACTGCTGACATTTTCTGATTTAAATCATCCCCACAGGAATCAGAAGGACAGAGAAACAGAAACAACTAGCCCAGAACATTCTCACAGCTCAGCGTTTGATACGTACAGCCAAGGTGAGTATTTCTGCAATAAAATAGGTCTTGAACCAAAAGATCCTTTATGATATGATCTGCATATATGCATGCATGCGTTTGAGCTAACTAGAGTGTGCTTTCTTAATTTTCCTTCGGGGAGCAAATAAGTATATAAAATTAAAAATTAAAATAAAATCTAAAATGATGATCTGAAGCTCTGACTGAAAATTGCTTGAGATGGTTGTCTTAATTCCAATAGTTTCTTTTGAAAGACAAAAATCACTGGTGTATTTCTAATAGGAACTGTTTTTATCTATTTCCTGTTGCTGTTAGGAATGAAACACACATTGCTAGTCTTGGTTACAGCACTGATGATCTACGTGACCCCAGCTGTTCATGGAAGTTCTCATCTAACATTTAACAGTAGATTACAGGTTGGCTTTTTTTCACTATCATGTATAAGTATTACCTTGAACATCATATTTTTGAGAGTAAACTACAATATTTGCTTAATAATTGCTGTGAAATTGATAATGGATAAAACTACATTTGAAACTGAAATATATCATATAAAAATTGCAGTTATTCAAACATACTTTATATGTTTGATTTGATTTAGTACGTTTCAGTCTATATTTCAGGTTCTGAACCTGGAAGATTGGGAATCTTCACAGATATTTAAGTAAAAGCAAATTAGCTATAACTTTATCAAAAAATACTGTCATAAGTTCAACAAGACAACTGAATTTAAATCCAGTGTGAGAAAAGCAAGTGCATTTGTTTTGTGTGTCTACCAGGTGAACATCACTCGGGAGGGCTGTGGAACCACCAAACTGTGTATCGAGACACCAAGTGACTGCGAACCTACTCCTGTAGCCAACGGCTGTTTGTTTGTGTCTTTTCAAGCTCGTACTTCAACGCCTCCCAATGGTTCTGAGTTTGCCGTCGAACTCTCAGGAAATTTCAGCAATGGATTTGTTGCAATGGGACTTATGTCACCTGCCTCACTGGTAACAGATAGATAGATATATACTTTATTAATCCCGGAGGAAATTGTAGTGCACGTTCATGATTTAAATAAATAATTACACGCACACTCACGCACATATATACAAGTACATATACAGTATTTATACATATATATAATGTATACATATATATAATGTACACACACACACACACACACACATATATATATATATACAGTATATACACACATACACATGTATGACAAGAGTATTCCAGAGGTAGAGGAATCCTGACTGTTGTTTTAGATTGCAGGTCTTTAAAAAATCTCCAGCAAAGCAGATTGATAAAATTAGTGGTGATCCTCATGAGAAACATTTAGCAAATATTGAATCATGCACAAAGACATATTCCACTTCACCTCTGAAGCAAACAGACTTTTTCTTATTGTACATTATTTATTTGCTCCAAAGACATTCAGTTTGGTCACATGACATTTATTAAAATTAACTCTGTGTCATTAATGCTCTAGAGGCAGCAGTAATGGTAAAAGTATTGAAATTATATCTAAATATAACTTTTGTAATTGTTATACAGAATTACATCCAGAAATGCAATTGATACCAACTGTCATGCTAGCAGATGGTGTAACTGATAGAGGCAACGTGTAGAAGCAGAGTCAAAGCACGGTTTGTCCTCAGTAGACGTCTTGACATTGGAATCCTGTGCAGGTTAATTCACTCACATTTTAATCCAAGAGGTTGACATGAACAACAACAGCATGACGAATGCAAAGATAGTCACAGGTGAACACCCTGAAAGAAGACTGACTGGAAAGTTACTTAGCTGTTCTGCATAGGGTTGGGATTAGGATTAGACAATAACATGTTATTGTTGTCATGCAAGAGGCAAAACATCTCATCTCTTCAACTCTGATTCTCTTCCAGAAAATCATCAAGATTTTTGCCTGTATTCGGTCCGGTGACAATTTTGATTTCCAAACCCTAGAGTTCAACATCACGACCCCCAGAATCACTGAAGTGGAGAGGGTGAGCGCTCAAATTCTTTGCCGTACAAATGTTGATCAAGTACCAATGTTTAACATTTTCATTTTAAAATCTGAAATCCCCCAAGAAACAGATGAGTTAATGAAAAACCCAACATAAAACTTCTTAATATGGAAGCTAGAAGATTTTGTCTTATTTTGGTGCTGATGGATCTTTTGAAAAAATATCCTAAAGTCTTCTTATGATTCAATCATTTTGTCCTTTAATTTCAGCATCCCATTAGAAGCAGATAATATTGTAGTTGCACATAGATTATTGGGGTGGCAGTGGCTCAGTGGTAGAGCGTGGGGTAGAGTGGGTCATCCAATGTTCCTAAGATCGGAGGTTCAATTCCCGCTCCCGCCCAAAAGAACACCTGGAGTGTGAGCTGACAAAGGGAGCTGTCATCTCACTTCTGGAGCATTACCGAAAGGCGCTGTCCCATTTACAAGTTGCTCATTTGGGGTGCTCCACAAAGGGGCTGCCCGCCACTCTACCTCCCCCTGCATGCCTACAGGCCCCCCTGTGTGTGTGTGCGTGTGCTACAGGGGCCTGTACAAACTAACATGTATGCATGCGTTTCAAGTATTACTAACTAGAGTGTGCTCTTAATTTCCCTTTGGGGATCATACCAGTAAATATATAATAACAAAAAATAAACAAGCAAAGTACAAAGACAGTCACAGTTTTTTACTCATATATTACTTTTTTTTATAATGTTTTTCTGTTGTCCATTGAAGGGCCATTACTACTACTGCTACTACTACTTCTATTACGACTACTACTACTACTAATATTAAAGATGAAAAATAATAAGAATGAGAATAATAGAAACAATATAATTTTACATTCTATGCCATATCTTGTAACACACTTTTAATTAGCGTGTCACAGCAATTCAAGGCAGGCTGAATGGAAGTTTGATCCAGTGCAAGTTCAACATCCCAATGGTTAATGCCACCCAATCCAGGGCAGCCGACACCACGTTCAGCGTCACCCTCGGGGCTGGACTATTTAGTGGATGTGAGCAGACATACATCAACACAGAGTGAACCACTCAGTTCACAACATGATCTCCCTCTAGGATTAATATTTAGTAATTGTGTGTCCTCATGGATACCATTTAATAGTGAAATAAACAGAGTGGGTTGCAAAAACAGGATGACAAGACATTATACGAACACACATTTACTTAATATTTTTCCTCTTAAAGTTAAATGTTATGAATTTAAGATAAACACAGATAATAAGCAGATAAATTAATTTCTTTAACCCAGCCAACATTTAAGATAATGAAATACATGACATATTTTGGATTTGCTGTTTTGCTTTTCAAACCACTGGCTTATGTTATCTTTCAAGTGGAATTTAGGTGAATTTAATGAATTTTATTCTGATTCTAAGTCTCTCTCACACAGAATCTAAAGTAACCTCTCACTGCTCTATCTGTCCCTCATGTCAATGTACAGCTATTTTAATCTACCCGATCATGCTGGCCAGAGGTCCTCTGAACCTTGCTGACCCAACCTCTCGCACCAACACACCCAACACCACCACCACCAACAACAACTCTACCAACATCAACAACACCACCACCAACAACACTACCAACACCAACACCACCAACACTACCAACACCAACAACACTACCAACACCAACAACACTACCACCACCAACACTACCAACACCAACAACACAACCAACACCAACACCTCCACTGTCAACACCACCATCATGACCACATCAGCTGGTACCAGTGGGCCTGTCCACGCTCATGGTAAGCAACAAACTGAAATTTCATATTGATTATTGCTTTAGGTCTTTAGAAGCTCTAATCCACAAGGTGTCCAGTTTTAACAGATTCAACAATGGTCTGAGTTTACATTAAATGTTTAATAGCGGCTTTGAGGGATGTGGTGCAGCCTTTGAGGAAACACTGTTAGAGCCAGTGAAAAAAACAAGAAACATTTTACAAATGTTTTACTGACAAAATGTGGGATTATAAACAATAGAATTAAGTTATGGGACAAATTGAGACAAAGACTGACAGAAAAGTCCAGCTCAGGTTACACGTATGATGCTCTGGAGCTTTTGATCATGTCGAATGATCTTCTGATGAGATTAAAGAAGGAACTTGATGATAAATGATGGGAGGCTTTAGGCGCAACAACTAAACGGACACTAAGGTGGAATTTGGTCTTGAAACAACATAACAGTTCAAATGTCACCAACAATAAACTAGTGTCTGAAAAGGCAAATGGATTACTCTGAAAAGAACCTTGCTCAGCCCCACATGACAAATTATTGTCATGAAGAATTGTGACATAAAGCTTTTTGTCAGGTTTCAGTAAATAGTATTCAGTAAACACTTGAAGAGACCTTAAAACGTTCTTTACATTACACTTAACTGTAGAACGACAGACTGGCCATTCTGGCTGCTTCATTTCAATAACAACATCTATATACTGGTTTATTTTGTGACCAATGTGACCTGTCAGTGAAATCATTAGAATGAGGCAAACATCATTAGTGAGACCAAGAATTTTGTTGTTTTTTGTGTACAGGTTTGACATATTTCATCATTTCCAACTCAACATAATAAAATTTCTCATGCGATTGTCACAAGATTGATGATGAGAAAACATCTCATCAACATATCTGTCCAGAAGGAGAAGTTTGACTGGAGTAACTTTCTATTGAGTAAACAGTTCCTCTGAGAGTTGTTGTATCAGGTCTATTGAGACCTGTCAAACCTGTCACTGCAGAAAGGGAACATTGTCACGTGTGAATCAAAATATGGAGCTTGAACTTTACATTTTTCTTGATCAATGTCTTGTCTCTTTCCCTGCTAGCTGTGCTGATCCTGCTGGGCATCTTCTCACTGTTCCCCATGCCTGGAGCCTGAGGGCCTCGAAAAAAACCCTGACCAGTTTGATACAATGAAGACGCCTTATGCGCTGTATTTACACCACTGTCCAACTGTATATCTTAATGAATTTAATGACATGGTTTAACACCTTTGTGCTTGGTTTAACAGTCTGCAACTCTGCATTTGTAAACACGTTTTTGGGGATAAGAGAGAAATTCTTACATTTCTACCAAGGATGGTAGAAAGCAGATATTCTGCTCTTGAACTTGTTTAAATGTAATCTAAACCTGCCCATTTGATGCCACGACGGGTTTTTGCAAATATGAACTTCAATGGAACAAATGTCTATCTTTGTCTTGGACTCATTAAACCCAATCCAGGATAGATATATTAGAATATTGACATGTAAACTTGGTGAGTGAAAATGTTTTGTGGGATGGTTGAAATGGTTCATTAATACTTACTATATAATAAAATCAACAAAATACAGAATTTGAATCAACTTGTCAATTTTCAGTTGTAAAGTTTGACTACATCATTTCTATCTTGGATATAGTAAAACCTGTCTGACAAATCCAGCTCATTATTATTTTAATAAACTAAACTTTTGTTGACCATAGTCAATAATTGTATATCAGTTCAGCCGATTCCATAACTCAATGGCTGCCACCTATCTGTACGTATTGATCTGTGTCAGACTTTTCCTGACACTGCGAACATTTATCAGTGTTTTCCTTCTGTTCTTGACTGATCACAAGATGGTTTGCTCAGAGCGACACTGTGTTCACTCACGGGTGAGCTCTGACATATGCGTACTTTGTTCCATCGTAAGTTTCTGCAAATCCTCTATTTTCCTCTGATTTGCCAAGTGGAATTTAAGTGAATTTAATGAATTTTATTGTGATTTTAAGTCTCTCTCACACAGAATCTAAAGTAACCTCTCACTGCTCTATCAGCCCTTCATGTCAATACAGCTATTGGTAATACAGCTATTACTAACTACCTGATCTTCCTGACCAGAGGTCCTCTGAACCTTGCGGACCCAAACTCTGGCACCAACACACCCAACAACACCATCACCAACAACACTACAAACACCAACAACACTACCAACACCAACAACACCACCAACACCAACAACAACACTACCAACACCAACAACACCACCAACACCAACAACACCACCACCAACACCAACAACACCACCAACACCAACAACAACACTACCAACACCAACAACACCACCAACTGATTTCCACTTGCCCATTCAGCCACAGTCCAGCAGACCTGAAACAACCCATAGCAGATCCAGAAATTTGCATACAAAATCACAATTACTGAAACAAAACAAAACAGAACAAACCAATCAGAATTGTCCAAATCAAAGATAACAAATATACCAACCAGTGACCATTAGGATGAGAGAGTTGCAAATCCCTCCAGCACCCATAGGAAAACATGTCCAGCTACATGTTAAGCTACTAGATATCACACAATTTACACAGGACCATAGACAACTCCCTAGACAGAAAACACATCAGGCTACACAGGTGTGTCCCTGGCATCATCGGCGCCTGCCCAGTTTATTAACATGAAGCTCTCATTAAAATCCGTTGCATAGTAGAGCTAACTAGTTAGCCAAATGCAAGCTGACTTCAATACACTCATAGGCAAATACGTAGGTAACATAAAAATGTGGCAACAATTACTGTGGTCTGGGTGCAGTTGTTGGGTCATGCATGGTTGGGGATGATCCTTTTATGAGGGTCAGTGTGGAGACAAGGCCTCTATTGTACTGACCCTCATTGCTGAAGCAAACCAAGGTGAAGTCCTTTGCACTCAAAAAAATGCACAGGCAACTTGGCCGGGACGCTGTCATTAAAAATGAAACAAAACCACAGTCTCTTATGTTCTTATTTTGCTGGGACATAATAGAAAACATATTGTCATTTGTACAACAAACAACTGAGCAACTTTCATGTACAGCTCTGAGAATCACAGCGTGCAGGAATGGGACCCAAATGCAGGACAATTGTTCATACTTTAATCAAAGTTAATCCAAGGAAACACGAGGAAAGCAGAATTAGAAATAAAACCACCTGGCAAGAAACAAAAGAAGAAGCCGACTTGTAAAGCCTCAGGCTAAGATCGGGTCCGTGTATGGAGACGAGGCTTCGCCCACAAGTTCGGCCTTTCCTCCTGCCACACCCCAGCACAGCAGAGCACCGACACCAAACCGTGACACTGAGCCAGGACATTCCGACACACTGCTACCTTACCACCGGACATACCCAACGTCACTGCGGGGATGAACACACCCTGAACCACAGGGACAATGGAGTGTTCTCCCACAGATGGCATGGGTTACGTCAATCACTCCTGTAAATCAGCTGATTCTAATCAGCTTGTTTCACCAGTTTGTGATCTGTCCAGTTGATGTGTGACCCATTTGTTTTCTAGGTCCTAGGAGTTGGTAGGATTAGGGAGGACCAACATATAAATGTAAAGACCAGAAGAAAATGTGTCTTTCTCAATGTGACCCCTTTAAGTTTGTTGTATCCAATTACAGTTGTTGGCTGCAATAAACATCTCTTCCAACAGGTTTCCACAATCAAGTCCTTTACTTATGGCTGCAATTCCAGGGAACATTTTTCCTACTTCCAAAACAAAACAGTTTATTTTTGGTTGTAGCGGTTGCAGATGTACTTAAGGTGATATACTGTAGTGGTTGGTGGCTCAAGGAGGCTGGGGAAGAAAAATTTGTTTGGCCAATTGAAAGTTGGCTCTTTTTAGTCTGCTTTAGCCGAGCACACACACGGTGAGTACACAAACATTTTGGGGGTGACCTATTTAGGATAATAATTTGAACTAAAGCGACTTCATCCCTTCAGTTTTTAATGTGGTTGTGCACCAAATGTAAACACAGCTACTTCCTTGCATTTACTGCAGCGTCCTTACCATCAACAAAAAGTTTACCCATCAACTGTTTGCAGCACAACTCTACAATATCTACAATATTCTTTATAGTTGAAAGGTTGTTATGCAACAGCCATAATATCAAAAATTCCATTACAATAAAGCTGCAACCAAACAGGAAAACAATAAATATTGGTTCTGTCGGGTCATATCACAATATGTGGCACTAGCTACATGTTCAGCATCAGTTCGCTGGTTTTCTTACATTGTTAACTCCAGTCTTTTCCAGCAGCTACTATGATTTGTTGATATACTACTAGTACTTTATTGATCCCTTAAGCAGATTGTATCAGGGAAATTGACAGCCCCTTCTCTTACCAGTGTTTTTTTTTTGTTTTTAGCAAAGGAACAGGGGACACAAAAATAATTTTCATTGGTCTGATTCCTGTGAATAGTCTCACCAGGGGTTAAATTAGTTTCTCTAAACTCCTCAAATTTGACAGGATGACGATACATGGAGAAACACCAAATCCTAGTCATTGTTGTCATTGCTGATTTTCATAATAGGACCCCTTTAAAGTGAAGCTGAGTATTGTTTAACATCCACTTTTTTACACACACACACACACACACACATATAAACAAGTCGGATCTCTACTTGTGAGACTTCTAAACCTGCAATACTGGCTGCATCATTCTTTCATTTAATTGCAAAACATGTTCTGATTTTGGAGTACTGGAGATCAGACAGATTTCTACAGAAAAAAAAATTGCAGTTGCATTTAATTTGCAAATGTTCAAATGATTTCCGTAAAAACATTTTAAAAGACAACAACAACTTCTCACAAACATTTCATATATTTTTTTTTATCTTATGGTGAATTTCAGTCTGTGTCATTAGTAATGGTACGATATTTCTACAATCTTTTTGTTGCTTTATGTGTAAATAATATTTTGTGTGTTCAAATTTTTTTGTTTAAAGCCAACAGAGAACACATTTCAAGTCCTCATGACAGAATCTTGAACTTGGTCAGTCCAGGACACAGTAATCTTGAGAGCCCTGTTCGATGAACAAGACAAACAACTTTTCTGTACAGTACAACCTGGCATCAACATCTTCTACACACTCCTTCTCATAAGGTAACGCCTTTTTTTGGCTAATGCTCATTCTTGGCAGCATCACTGCTGACATTTTCTGATTTAAATCATACCCACAGGAATCAGAAGCACAGAGAAACAGAAAAAACTAGCGCAGAACATTCTCACAGCTCAGCGTTTGATACAAACAGCCACGGTGAGTATTTCTGCTATGAAATAAAATCTGTACAAATAGCTCCTTTATTATTTCGGGATTCAAGTTCTTACACTTCAATTGTGTTATTTTAATTTTATTTTAGTAAGCCTTAACATTTAATTGGATTCATTTAGAAAGATTAAATACACAAAATAGGATGATTCAAATATATATTCCATGAAATATACATTTGATATACTGTAATTTGTTCTCGAGAAGTTCAAACAATTATGAGGTACTAGTTAGTAAAACTAGTTGGTATGTATTCCTAGTCCTCCAATATTATAATTACATCATTTGTGTATTGCGATGGCATAATTACATACATACGGTAGATGTAGTATTTTTTTTATATCACTGTGGAGAATGATGATCTGATGCTCTGACTGTGAAAGTTGCTTGAGTTGGTTGTCTTAATTCCAATAGTTTTGTTTGAACGACAAAAATAACTGTTCTATTTCAAATAGGAACTGTTTTTATCTATTTCCTGTTACTGTTAGGAATGGAACACACATGGCTACTGCTGGTTACAGCACTGATGATCTACATGACCCCAGCTGTCCATGGAACTTCTCATTTAATAATGAATGATAGCTTAGAGGTTGGTTTTCTTTCACTTTTATCCTGTCATTGTAAAATTACCTTGACCTTCATATTTCTGACAGTAAACTACAATATTTGCTTAGTGATTGCTTTCAAAATGATCATGGATAAAACTAAATTTGAAGTTACATTGTTTAAAAAACTGCATTTATTCAAAAATACCCTTTATCACATGATTTCTCGTGTTTCAATCTATAGTTCAGGTTCTGAACCTGAAAGACTGAGAATCTTCACAGGCATTTCATTAAAAGCAAATTAGTCATAACTTTATCAAAAAATACTGTCATAAGGTGGACTAGACAACTGAATTGAAATCCAGTGTGAAAAAAGCAAGTGCATTTGTTTTGTGTGTCTACCAGGTGAACATCACTCGGGAGGGCTGTGGAACCACCAAAGTGTGTGTCGAGACACCAGGTGACTGCGAACCTACTCCTGTAGCCAACAACTGTACGTTTGTGTCTTTTCAAGTTATTACGACAACGCCTCTCAATGGTACTGAGTTCGCCGTCCAACTCTCAGGAAATTCCAGTGGTGGATATGTTGCAGTGGGACTTAGGTCATCTGCCAAACCGGTAAAGCACATGCATGATTTGAATAAATAATTACACACACTCAAACACACACACACACACACACACACACACACACACACGAATGAAACTGATTGTAGTTTTTGACAGCAGCAGCAGTAAAACATCTCCAGGCAAGCAGATTAATAAGATTAATGATGATCATAATGACAGACCTTTGGTAAATATTGAATCATGCACTAATACAAATATGTTCCACTTCACCTCTGAAGCAAACAGCCTTTTTCTTATTTACATTATTCATTTGCTACATTATTCAGTTTGGCCACGTGACATTTATTAAAAGTACCCCTGTGTAGTTAATGCTCTAGACGTAGCATTAATGGTAAAAATTTGTTCTAAATATAACTTTTGTCATTGTTATACAGAATTGCAGCCAGAAATACAATTGATACTAACTGTCATGCTAGCAGTTGGTGTAACTGATAGAGGCAATGTGTAGAAGCTGAGTCATTGTTTCTTTGCTGCTTGTCAAAAAAAATCCCATTTCTCAAACCACGGTTAATCCTCAGTAGATGTGTTGGAATCCTATGCGGGTTAATGAACTCACCTTTTGATTTAAGAGGTTGAGGTGAACAAGAAAAGCATGACGAATGCAGAAGCATTCACAGGTGAACATCCTGAAAGAAGAATGACTGGAAAGTTACTCAGCTGTTCTGAAATAGGGTTAGGATTAGGATGAGACAATGACATGTCATTGTTACTTTGTAAGAGCAAAGCATCTCATGTCTTCAACTCTGATTCTCTCTCCAGGATATCATCGAGCTTTACGCCTGTATTCGGTCCAATGACACGTTTACTTTCATGACCCTAGAAAAGAACACCACGGTCCCCACAATCGATACAGTGGAGAGGGTGAGCGCTCAAATCCATGTCGTACAAAAGTTGATCAAGTACCAATGTTTATCATTTTTATTTTAAAACTTGAAATCCCACAAAAAAAAGATGCGTTAATGAAAACCCCAACATAAAACCTCTTCATATGGAATGCTAGAAGATTTTGTCTTATTTTCATGTTGATGGTTATATTAATTTTTTTATAATGGTTTTACTGTTGTCCCCTAAAGGACCACTATTACCGCTACTACTACTACTACTACTCATAATAATAATAATAATAATAATAAGATGATGAAAAATAGTAAGAATGATAATAATAGAAATAATCTAATTTTACATTCTATGTCATATCTTGTAACACATTTCTTTATTAGCGTGTCACAGCAATTCGAGGCAGGCTGAATGAAAGTTTGATCCAGTGTGAGTTCAACATCCCAAATGTTAACGCCACCCGATCCAGGGCAGCCGACACCACGTTCAACGTCACCCTCGGGGGTGGAACATTTATTGGATGTGAGCAGACATACATCAACACACAGTGAACCACTCAGTTCACAACATGATCTACAGTACTTCTAAGATTAATATTCTGTTTCCTCATGGATACCATTTAAAAAGTGGGTTGCGACGACAGGATGACAAGACAATTTATACAAACACACGCTTACTTAATATTTTTCATCTTAAAGTTAAATGCTTTGCATTTAAGACAAACACAGATTATAAGCAGATGAACAAATTCCTTTCACCCAGCAAACATCGAAGATGATGAAATCAGAAAACATGCAGTAGATGACAGATTTTGGATTTGCTGTTTTGCTTTTGAAACCTCTGGCTTATGTTATCTTTCAAGTGGAATTTTAGTTGGATTTAATTAATTTTATTGAGATTTTAAGTCTCTGTCACACAGAATCTAATGTAACTTCTCACTGTTCTATCTGCCCCTCATGTCAATATACAGCTGTTACTGACTTCACCGTCTTGCTGACCAGAAATAATCTGAACATTGCTATCATACCCAACAACACCATCACCAACAATACCAACACCAATAACAACAACACCAACACCACCAACAACACTACCAACATCACCACCACCTCCACTGTCTCCACCACCATCATGACCACATCAGCCGGTTCCAGTGGGCCTGTCCATGCTCATGGTAAGCAACAAACTGACATTTCCTATTGATTTTCGTTTTAGATCTTTAGAAGCGTAAACAAGTAAAACAAGGTCCAACCCCTATCCAGGAGTTTTGATCCAGAACCGAGGCTATGCGTGGAGGTAAGCCCCACCAGATCCAACTGGTACCGCTCCACCTCCAGCACAATTTCCGGCTCCTTCCCCGCCAGTGAGGTGGCATTCCACGTCCCCACTGCCTGGGTCTGGTCCATCGTGACCCCCTGTTGTTACTGCCAACCATATGGCAGCGCACCAGACCCCAACAACCTGCCCTGCGGGTGTCGGGTCCACAGGGATGGGAAAAGTCCATGTTGCCTTTTCGGGCTGAGTGTGGCCGGGCCCCATGGCAGACCCGGCCACCAGGTGCTCGCTGACGGGCCCTCCGTGCAGGCCTGGCTCCAGACATCGGCCCCCAGGAGGGAGCTGGAGCTGGAGTTTACCCAGGTGGATTAGAGGGTTGTATTCCTACGCCTTAAGGCTGAGGGAGGGAAAACTGCTGTTGTCTGTGTGTATGCACCGAATAGCAGCTTGGAGTATTCTGCCTTCTTGGGGTCCCTAAATGAGATCCTTCACAGGATCCCTGTAGGGGACTCCATTGTTCTTTTGGGAGCTGTGGTCTCAAGGTCTTGGGTGCCTCAAGGGGCGGTAACCCTTGAACACCGTGCGGATGCCTCCGAGGCTTCTCCTTCCTGACACGTTCAGCTGGGAGGAGACCGCAGGGCAGAACCAGGACCAGGTGGAGGGATTATATCTCAACACTGGCCGGGGAACGCCTTGGGACCCCCCAGTCAGAGCTGGTGGATGTCGCAGGGAAAATTGAAGTTTGGGGCTCCTTGTTGAAGCTGCTGCCCCCATGACCCGACTTCGGATAAGTTGTGGAAAATGGATGGAGGGATGGATGGATGGATGGATGGATGGATGGTCTTACAAGCTCTAATCTACAAGGTGTCCAGTTCCAACAGATCCAATGACAAGGGTCTGAGCTGACATTAAAAGTCAAAGCCAGTGACAAAACTAAGAAAAGTCATTCACACTTGAATTCATTTTACAAATATTTTATTGGCAAAATGTGTGAGAAAAACAATAGAATTGGAGAAATGGACACAAAACTTCACAAAACAGTCTAACTCAGGGAACATTCATGATGTTCAGGAGCTTTTGATGTCGAGTGATCTCCTGATGAGATAAAAAAAGAACTTGATGGTGCATGATGTGGAGGCTTTAAGGGAAGCTACTAAAAGGAAACTGAGGGAAAGATTTTGTCTTAAAACACAACATAACAGTTCAAATGTCACCATGTGCGTAATAAACTAGTAAATGAAAAAGCAAATGGATTACTCTGAGAAGAACTTTGCTCGGCCCCACATGATAAATTATTGTCTTAAAAAAATGTGACCTAAAGCTTTTTGTCCGCATTCACTTAGCAGTAATGTGATCGCTAAGCACTTGAATACGCCCTAAAAACTTTTTTGAAAAAACAATTAACTGTAGAATGACAGACTGGCCGCTGTGGTTGCTTCGTTTCAATAACAACATTTATATGCTGGTTTATTCTGTGACCAAAGTGACCTGTGAGTAAAATCACTAGAATAAAGCAAAGATGTTTGGTGAGAGTGAGTGATTTTGGTGTTATTTGTCCAGGTTTGGCTCATTTATAGGTCTAACTTAACAAATAAAATTTGTGATGTGATTGTTACGATGAGAAAACATCAGGAACATGTCTGTCCAGAAGGAGAAGTTTGACTGCAGTAACTTACTATTGAGCAAACAGTTCCTCTGAGAGCTGATGTATCGGGTCTATTGAGCCATGTCAAACCTGTCACTGCAAAGAGGGAATATTGTCACATGTGAATCAACATATGGAGCTTGAATTTTACACTTTTCCTGATCAACTCCTTGTCTTTCTCCCTGCTAGCTGTGCTAATCCTGCTGGGCGTCGTCTCACTGTTCTCCACGCTTGGAGCCTGAGGGCCTCAATAAAAACCCTGACCAGTTTGATCCAATGAAGACGCCTTATGCGCTGGATTTACACCACAATCAAACTGTATATCTTGATGAATTTAATAACATGGTTTAACACCTTTGTGCTTTGAACTTACTGTGGTAAAAGGGTCTCATTTGCCAACATGTTTTGGAGGATTAGAGAGTAATTCTTACATTTCTACCAAGGATGATAGACAGCAGATATTCTGCTCTTGAACTTGTTTAAATGTAGTCTAAACCTGCTCATCTGATGCCACAAGCAGTTTTTGCAAGTATGAACTTCAATGGAACAAGTCTCTATCTTTATCCTGGATTCATTAAACCCAAGTATAAATCTATTAGAACATTTACGGTAAACTGAAAATATTTTATGGGGTGGTTGAAATGGTTAATTAATACTTACTGTCAATAAAATCGACAAAATAATTAATTTGAATCAACTTGTCAAGTTTTTCTTCACTCACTGGGTGAGCTCTGACATAAGCATAATTTTGTTCAACTGTAACCTGCTGCAACTTCTCCATTTTCCTCTGTTCCGTAACTGGATCAGTCCTCATTAAGATTAAATTCATGATAAGAAGAAGAAGTGTATGTACTTTGGGACAAATACATGTTACAATTAGATTATTGCACAATAAATGAGAGTTGTGCATAATGTAAAAAAATAAAGATTAAAGTAAAAAATAAAAATGATGGTCATTTTACCTTTTAACTTAAAAGGTAAATGACCCACTCAACAAAAAATTGACAGGTGACCCAGGCATTGGCATTGGCCCTCCATAGCACTTGAAGTCTTTCTTTTAGTATTTTGTGAGTCTTGAATGCTCTGGGATTTTTGGAGTGGTATGCCAGCAGGGGCTTGATTTTATAATCCCCACTGGCACTGGCACAAAGGGCAAGCGTAAGGCAGTCCATGGGCTTGTGGCCTGGCATTTTCCTCTCTTCTACTGTGATGAAGGTACGGCGAGGCATCTTTTTCCAAAACAGGCCTGTTTCATCGCAATTAAAAAATTGCTGTGCAACGTAGCCTTTATCAATCACTGATTGTTTGAATTTTTGCACAAATTCGTCGGCCGCTTTGTGGTCGGCACTACTTGCCTCACCATGCTGAACAACAGAGTGAATTCAAGTCCTCCTTTTGAACTTCTCGAACCACCCACGCGATGCCTTAAACTCCCGGTGTTCTTTCGCCAACTTCCCCTTGCCTGAATCCTCCTTCACGAGGTCATTAAAAATGACAGTTGCCTTTTTGCAAATTATGACCTCGGTCACTGTGTCACCAGCCATCTCTTTCTCCTTTATCCACACAAGCAACAACCTCTCCATCTCACTGCCCACTGCCAACCTCCTCTTTAAAATTTTAGCGAGGCTTTAGATTTTATAGATTTTATGGCTTCCTTTTGTTTTAATAAAATGGTGATTGTAGATACATTACGGCCATATTCTTTGGAGAGATCAACCAAACGCATCTCTTTTTCATGCTTTTCTATTATCTTTTATTTGTATGGACAGAAAAATTCTTTTCTTCTTCTTTTCTTTTCCTCTTTTCTCCATCACTTTCTTGGGGTCCACAGGGAATGCTGTAAAAGTTGATACAGAATATTTGCAGCTAAACTATCAGAACACCTCACGGGTCGAGAGCCGAATGATGAGGACCCTGCATAAACACCGATCTAGCTCCACACAGAGGTCCCTCTTAGCCAATGGGATGCCACAAAGATACTAGGTAATAGCCAATGGCAGAGCAGCTATGAGAATGTTGCGTTCAGGAACCTGTGGGAGCTGCGAGTATCAGCCGATACTGTATTTTTACTTTACGTAAGTCTAAATTTCTGTCGTAACTAGATGCAATATTTTCCTCCTGAGAAATTTCGTAAGTAGAAATTTCGTGAGTAGAGACTTTCTTAAGTAGAGGTACCACTGTATATATATATATGTATATGTATATATATATATATATATATATATATATATATATATATATATATATATATATATATATATATAGTACAGTGATTAAGTCAACTGACTTGAATGCAGGAGGTTGTGGGTTCGAACCCCAGACATGGCGGGCACTATACAGTGAGGGTCCTTAGGCAAGACCCTTAATGCTATTCGAGCCTACCTCAATCATGAGCGAACACAATCATGAGCGCCCGGGTCAACAAGGTCCGCGTCAGTTACGAGGGAACTAGGGCAATCTGATGAGAAATGGGTTACTGGAACAAGACACACATGGACAAGGGCGGAGAATACGGAGTTGTTGGAATGCTACTACACGAGTAATCCCAGAGAGAGGGGATATATGGGGCGGATGTGGGACCAATGGATGCTTCGAAACCCACAATCAATGCTAACAAAGAAACAGCTGTTAGCACAGTGTTCCAACATCCGTAACCGAAAACTGCTGTCACAACTAGAGATCGATGAAATACTACAACAATGCTACGGCAAGGGGGAGCCAGGACGCCAGGTCAGCGGGGGGATTTCACCATCCCCCCACAATCTGAGATTGGGTACCAAGCCCCAAGGGACATAGACAGCCTCAATACAAGACCTGAGAAGGAAGATTGTGACCCAAATGGAAACCTGGAGCCTCCGACAAATACCGAAGCTAAGTTGTCAAGTACCTTCAGAAGATCTGCTAGAAGATGGGAATGCTGCAATAAGAACCATCCCCACAGGGAACAGTTAGAGGCCAAGATAAAGGCGACACGGAGAGAAGTCAGCCAGCTAGCTGATCTACAGAAGGGGAACATGGTGTATAAAGGGGTACCCAGGAAATACAGCAAGCTCTCCATACCTGAAGCACTCGAAACTGCCAAACAGAGACTAACGGCTCTGGCTACCCGACTGAAGAGATACACCAAGGAGATAGAGGCTAGGAGAATAAACAAGACCTTCTCCACTCAAACAGCAAAGGTGTACTCTCAGTGGCAGGGAAATAGCATCCAGTCAGACCCACCAAGAGCTGAGGTGGAAAAATACTGGAAGGGCACATGGGAAAGAGAAGCATCACACAACACCGATGCCCAGTGGCTAGTGGACCTGAGGACTGACCACAGCTGCCTCCCAGAACAAGAACCATCTAACAAGAACCAGTAACCATCTCAATGGCAGACATCCAAGAAAGAGTGTCAAAGATGAAGAGTTGGTCAGCACCGGGCCCCGATATGATCCATACATACTGGCTAAAGAAGCTGACAGCACTCCATGAGCGTCTAGCAGCACAGATGAACCAGCTGCTGGGACGCACCCAGAATGGTTGATTGAAGGCAGGACAGTCCTGATCATGAAAGACCCACAAAAGGGATCTACCCCATCCAACTACCGGCCAATAACTTGTCTCTGTACAACATGGAAGCTCCTGTCAGGCGGCTAAGATGAGTAGGCACGTTGATCAATATATGAGCGGGGCACAGAAAGGAATTGGTAGCAACACCAGGGGAGCCAAGCACCAGCTACTGGTGGACAGAGCAGTACACAGAGACTGTAAGAATAGGTAGACCAACTTGTGCACCGCCTGGATAGATTACCAGAAAGCCTATGATTCAATGCCACACACGTGGATACTGGAATGTCTGGAACTGTATAAGATCAACAGGACACTAAGAGCCTTCATCAAGAACTCAATGGGAATGTGGAAGACAAACCTGGAGACTAACTCCAAGCCAATTGCCCAAGTTAACATCAAGTGCGGCATATACCAAGGGGATGCACTATCACCACTGCTGTTCTGCATAGGCCTGAACCTCCTCAGTCACATCATCACAAAGAGTGGCTATGGATACCGATTCCGAAGCAGGACAACAATCAGCCATTTCCTCTACTTGGATGACATCAAGCTGTATGCCAGGAATGAGCGAGAAATTGACTCACTGATCCACACCACCAGGATCTACAGCGACGACATAGGGATGTCATTCGGATTAGACAAATGTGGCCGGATGGTATCAAGAAGAGGCAAGATGATCAGGACCGAAGGGGTTGACCTACCAGGGGGCAGGATAGAAGACATCAAGGACAGCTACAAATACCTTGGAATCCCACAGGCTAATGGCAATCATGAGAAGGCCGCAAGGAAGTCATCCACAGCCAAATACCTCCAGAGAGTAAGGCAAGTCCTGAGAAGTCAGCTGAATGGCAAGAACAAGGTCCGAGCCATCAACATGTATGCACTGCCGGTCATCAGATACCCCGCTGGGATCATAAGCTGGCCAAAGGAGGAGATACAAACCACAGATATCAAGACTAGAAAGCTCCTCACCATGCATGGAGGGTTTCACCCCAAGTCCAGCACCCTGAGGCTGTACACTAAGCGAAAAGAGGGAGGTCGAGGACTAATGAGCATCAGGGCCACTGTCCAGGATAAGACATCGAAAATCCAAGAGTACATCAGGAAGATGGCCCCAACAGATGAACTGCTCAGTGAATGCCTTAGACAGCAGAAACCTGAGGAGGAAGAGGAGGAGGAGAGGCATGTAGGGGCTTGTCCTACATGCGGTGTAGGACAAGCCCCTACACCGCATGTACCACCGTCAGATAGAGGAAGTGGCTGATGTCAAGAAGACTTACCAATGGCTGAATAAAGCTGGACTGACAGACAGCACAGAGGCACTGATCATGGCAGCACAAGAACAGGCCCTAAGTACAAGAGCAATAGAGGCCAATATCTACCACAGTAGATCTGACCCAAGGTGCAGGCTATGTAAAGAGGCCCCAGAGTCGGTCCAACATGTGGTAGCGGGGTGTAAGATGCTCGCCAGCTCAGCATACATGGAAAGGCACAACCAAGTAGCCGTGATAGTGTACAGGAACATCTGTACCCAGTATGGACTAGAAGTACCCAAATCCCAATGGGACATACCACCAAAGGTGGTTGAGAATGACAAGGCTAAGATCCTGTGGGACTTCAGCTTCCAGACTGACAAACAGCTGCTGGCTAACAAACCGGACATAGTGGTGGTGGACAAAGAGCAGAAGAGAGCAGTGGTGATAGATGTGGCGATTCCAGCTGACGCCAACATCAGGAAGAAGGAACACGAAAAGATTGAGAAGTATCAAGGATTGAAAGAACAGCTGGAACAGATGTGGAAGGTCAAGGTTAATGTGGTCCCCGTGGTAGTAGGAGCACTTGGGGCAGTGACCCCCGAACTGGAAGAGTGGCTCCAGCAGATTCCTGGAACAACATCTGAAGCCTCAGTCCAGAAGAGCACAGTCCTAGGAACAGCTAAGATACTGCGCAGAACCCTCAGACTCCCAGGCCTCTGGTAGAGGACCCGAGCTTGAGGATGACACAGATACCACCCCACAAGGGTGAGAGGGACATATATATATATATATATATATATATAGTATATATACACACACACACACACACACACACACACATGCATATTATATATAGAGTGTATATGTATATGTGTATATATATATATATACATACATACAGATATACATATATACATATATACATAGAGAGAGAGAGAATTATTTTTGGTTGTTGTTGTCACTTGTTGATTCCTCTATTTATTCCTCTATTTTGACAGACATTTGGCAAATATTGAATCATGCACGAATACAACTATGTTTCACTTCACCTCTGAAGGAAACAGCCATTTTCTTATTTACATTATTTATTTTGCCACAAAAACATTCGGTTTGGCAGTATGACATTTATTGAAAGTCCCTCAGTGCCGTTCAAATTCTACAAGTAGCAGTAATAGTAGAAGTAGTAAAAATTTTTCTAATTTTGCTCAGAAATGCCCTTGATTCTAACTGTCATGCTAGCAGTTGGTATAACTGACAGAGGGAAGCTTTAGAAGCTGAGTCATTGTTTCTTTGCTGCTTGCAAAAATATTCCAAATTTTCAAACTACGATAAATCCTCAGTAGATGTGTTGGAATCCTGTGTGGGTTAATCGCTTCACCTTTTGATCTAAGAGGTTGACATGAACAACAACAGCATGATGAATGTAAAAGTGTTCACAGGTAAACACCCTGAGAGAAGAATGACTGGAAAATTACTCAGATGTAGTAAAATAGGATTAGGATTAGGATTAGACAATGACATATCATTGCTGTCATGAAAGAGCAAAGTGTCTTCAACTCTGATTCTCTCCCCAGGATATCATCAAGCTTTTTGCCTGTTTTGAGATCTGTAGATTTTTTGGTTTCTTGACCCTCGCGCAGAACACCAAGACAAACCTGACCATTAGTGTGGAGAGGGTGAGCGCTCAAATTCTATGGAATGCAAAAGTTGATCACGTACCAATGCTTATCATTTTTATTTTAAAATCTGAAATTCCCTAAGAAACAGATGAGCTAATGAAAAACCCAACATAAAACTTCTTAATATGGAATGTTAAAAGATTGACAGCAGTCTTGTTTTCATGTAGATGGATCTTTTGACAACCTTGTTCTTAATTCCTTCATATTGTCCTTTAATTTCAGCATCCCACTAGAAGCAAACGAATGACTAAATATTGTAGTTGCACATGGATTAAACAAGCAAACAAAGTCCAAAGACAGAGCGGTCACAGCTTTTAGCCCTTCCTTTTTTTATAATGTTTTATTGTTGTCCCTTGAAGGGCCATTGCTATTACAACTACTACTACTACTACTCCTAATAATAATAATAATAACTTTAAATTCAATGTCATATATTGTATCAAATTTCTTGATTACCATGTCACACAAATTCAAATCAGGCTGAATGGAAGTTTGCTGCAGTGTGAGTTCAACATCCCAAATGTTAACGCCACCCGAACCAGGGCAGCCGACACCACGTTCAGCGTCAGCCTCAGGACTGGACTGTTTCATGGAAGTGAGCAGACATACAGATGTACATCAACACTCAGTGAACCACTCAATTCACAACATGATCTCACTCAAGGATTAATATTGATTGATTACATTTCCTCATTTAATCTCTTTAATCTAATCTCACCTCTCACTGTTCTATTTGCCCCTCATTTCAATATACAGCTTTTGGTAACTTCACAACCTTGCTGACCAGAGGTCCTCTGAACCTTGCTGACCCAAACCCTGACATCGACATCCTCAACACAAACAACACCACCAACACTACCAACACCAACACCACCAACACTACCAGCACCAACGCCACCAACACTACCAACGCCAACACCACCATCTCCACCACCACCGCAAATGTCATGACCACATCAGCTGTTTCCAGTGTGTCTATCCACGTTCATGGGAAGCAAAAAACTGACATTTCCCATTGATTTTTGTTTTAGGTCCTGAGAAGCTCTAATCCACAAGGTGTCCAGTTTTAACAGATTCAATGGCAATGGTCTGAACTGACATTAAATGTTTGATAGTGGCCTAAAGGGATGTGGTGCAGCCTTTGAGGAAAAAATGTTACAGCCAGTGACAAAACTAAGAAAAATCATTAACACTTAAATTTATTTTAAAAAATTTTTATTGACAAAATGTGTGAGAAAAACAATAGAATTGGAGAAATGGACACAAAAATTCATAAAACAGTTCGGCTCAGGGTATAGGCATGATTTTCTGGACCTTATAATCATGTTGAACTTTCCTTACATTACACTTAGCTGCAGAATGACAGACTGGCCATTCTGGCTGTTTCATTTCAATAACAAAATCTATATGCTGGTTTATTCTGTGACCAATGTGACCTGTGAGTGAAATCATTAGAATAAAGCAAACATTTTTTAGTGACAGCAATGATTTTAGTTTTCTGTCCAGGTTTGAGATATTTGATCATTTATGCCTCCAACTTAACATAATAAAATTTCTCATGCGATTGTAACAATATTGATGATGAGAAAACATCTCATCAACAACATGTCTGTCCAGAAAGAGAAGTTTGACTGGAGTAACTTTCTATTGAGTAAACGTCCTCTGAGAGCTGTTGTATCAGGTCTATTGAGCCATATCAAACCTGTCACTGCAGAAAGGCCATTGTCATGTGTGAATCAACATATGGAGCTTGAATTTTCATGATCAAGGCCTTGTCACTTTCCCTGCTTCTCACTGTTCTCCATGCTTGGAGCCTGAGGGCCTCAAGAGAAGCCCTGACCAGTTTGATACAATGAAGACGCCTTATGCGCTGGATTTACACCACAATCAAACTGTATATCTTACTGAATTTAACAACATGGTTTAACATTTTTGTGCTTTGAAACTGCAGTATAAAGGTCTTATGTGCAAACATGTTTTCAGGGATTAGAGAGCTTCTTCTTCTTTTCCTTTTGGCTTTTCCCTTCAGGGGTCGCCACAGCAAATCAACCGCCTCCATCTAACCCTGTCTTCTGCATCCTCTTCTCTCACACCAACTACCTTCATGTCCTCTTTCACTACATCCATAAACCTCCTCTTTGGTCTTCCTCTAGGCCTCCTGCCTGGCAGTTCAAAACTCAGCATCCTTCTACCAATATATTCACTATCTCTCCTCTGGACATGTCCAAACCATCTCAGTCTGGCCTCTCTGACTTTATCTCCAAAACCTCTAACATGTGCTGTCCCTCTGATGTACTCATTCCTGATCCTATCCTTCCTGGTCACTCCCAGAGAGAACCTCAGCATCTTCATCTCTGCTACCTCCAGCTCTGCCTCCTGTCTTTTCCTCAGTGACACTGTCTCTAGACCAAACAACATCGCTGGTCTCACCACAGTTTTGTACACCTTTCCTTTCATTTTAGCTGAAACTCTTCTATCACACATCACACCTGACACTTTTCTCCACCCGTTCCATCCTGCCTGGACACGCTTCTTCACCTCTTTTCCCCACTCTCCATTGCTCTGGACTGTTGACCCTAAGTACTTAAAATCCTCCACCTTCTTGATCTCTTCTCCCTGTAACCTCACTCTTCCACTTGGGTCCCTCTCATTCACACACATGTACTCTGTCTTACTGCGGCTAACCTTCATCCCTCTCCTTTCCAGGACAAACCTCCACCTCTCTAGCTTCTCCTCCACCTCGTCCCTACTCTCACTGCAGATCACAATGTCATCTGCAAACATCATAGTCCATGGAGATTCCTGTCTAACCTCGTCTGTCAGCCTGTCCATCACCATAGCGAACAAGAAGGGGCTCAGAGCTGATCCCTGATGCAGTCCCACCTCCACCTTGAACTCCTCTGTCACACCTACAGCACACCTCACCACTGTCTTACAGTCCTCATACATGTCCTGCACCGCTCTAACATACTTCTCTGCCACTCCAGACTTCCTCATACAATACCACAGTTCCTCTCTGGGCACCCTGTCATAAGCTTTCTCCAGATCTACAAAAACACAATGCAGCTCCGTCTGGCCTTCTCTGTACTTCTCTATCAACATCCTCAAAGCAAATACTGCATCTGTAGTACTCTTTTTTGGCATGAAACCATACTGCTGCTCACAAATGCTCACTTCTGCCCTTAGTCTAGCTTCCACTACTCTTTCCCATAACTTCATTGTATGGCTCATCAGCTTTATTCCTCTGTAGTTGCCACAACTCTGCACATCTCCCTTGTTCTTAAAAATGGGCACCAGCACACTTCTCCTCCACTCCTCAGGCATCTTCTCACTATCTAAGATCCCGTTGAACAACCCAGTCAGAAACTCTACTGCCACCTCTCCTAGACACTTCCAAACCTCTACAGGTACATCATCAGGACCGACTGCCTTTCCACTCTTCATCCTCTTCAGTGCTCTCCTCACTTCATCCTGGCTAATCTTTGCTACATCCTGGTCCACAACAGTCACCTCTTCTAGTCATTGTTCTCTCTCATTTTCCACGTTCATCAACTCTTCAAAGTACTCTTTCCATCTTCCCATCACACTGCTGGCACCTGTCAATAGACTTCCATCCCTATCCTTAATCACCCTAACCTGCTGCACGTCCTTCCCATCTCTATCTCTCTGTCTTGCCAGCCTGTATAGATCAGTCTCTCCCTCCTTACTGTCCAACCTAGCATACAAGTCATCATAAGCTTCTTGTTTGGCCTTTGCTACCTCTACCTTCACCTTACGCTGCATCTCCCTGTACTCCTGTCTACTCTCCTCAGTCCTCTCAGTGTCCCACTTCTTCTTAGCTAACCTCTTTCTTTGTATACACTCCTGTACCTCCTCATTCCACCACCAAGTCTCCTTATCTACTTTCCTTCCAGATGACACACCAAATACTCTCCTACCTGTCTCCCTGATCACATTAGCTGTAGTTGTCCAGTCATCTGGAAGCACCTCCTGACCACCCAGAGCCTGTCTTAACTCCTTCCTAAAGGTCATGCAACACTCTTCCTTTTTTAGCTTCCACCATTTCGTCTTCTGCTCTGTCTTTGTCCTCTTCATCTTCCTCACCACCAGAGTCATCCTACACACCACCATCCTATGCTGTTTGGCTACACTCTCGCCTACCACTACTTTGCAGTCACTGATCTCCTTCAGGTTACATCGTCTACACAAGATGTAGTCGACCTGTGTGCTCCTACCACCACTCTTATAGGTCACCCTATGTTCCTGCCTCTTCTGGAAGAAAGTATTCACTACAGCCATTTTCATCCTTTTTGCAAAGTCACCATCCTTTTTGCAAAGTCACCATCCTTTTTGCAAAGTCACCAGGGATTAGAGAGCAATTCTTACATTTCTACTAAGGATGATACAAAGCAGATATTCTGCTCTTGAACTTGTTTAAATGTAGCCTAAACCTGCTCATCTGATGCCAGAAGCAGTTTTTACAAATTTGAACTTCAATGGAACAAGTCTCTAGCTTTATCTTGGACCCATCAAACCCCATGCCAGGATAATTAGAATATTTACATGTAAACTTGGTTAATGAAAATGTTTTATGGGATGGTCGAAATGGTTCATGAGTACTTACTATTAATAGAATTTACAAAATAATTCATTAGAATCAACTTCTCAAGTTTAATTGTAATATTTGACCACATTATTTTATCTTGGATATAGAAGAGGTGACTGTTGTGGACCAGGATGTAGCAAAGATTAGCCAGGATGAAGTGAGGAGAGCACTGAAGAGGATGAAGAGTGGAAAGGCAGTCGGTCCTGATGATGTACCTGTAGAGGTTTGGAAGTGTCTAGGAGAGGTGGCAGTAGAGTTTCTGACTGGGTTGTTCAACGGGATCTTAGATAGTGAGAAGATGCCTGAGGAGTGGAGGAGAAGTGTGCTGGTGCCCATTTTTAAGAACAAGGGAGATGTGCAGAGTTGTGGCAACTACAGAGGAATAAAGCTGATGAGCCATACAATGAAGTTATGGGAAAGAGTAGTGGAAGCTAGACTAAGGGCAGAAGTGAGCATTTGTGAGCAGCAGTATGGTTTCATGCCAAAAAAGAGTACTACAGATGCAGTATTTGCTTTGAGGATGTTGATAGAGAAGTACAGAGAAGGCCAGACGGAGCTGCATTGTGTTTTTGTAGATCTGGAGAAAGCTTATGACAGGGTGCCCAGAGAGGAACTGTGGTATTGTATGAGGAAGTCTGGAGTGGCAGAGAAGTATGTTAGAGCGGTGCAGGACATGTATGAGGACTGTAAGACAGTGGTGAGGTGTGCTGTAGGTGTGACAGAGGAGTTCAAGGTGGAGGTGGGACTGCATCAGGGATCAGCTCTGAGCCCCTTCTTGTTCGCTATGGTGATGGACAGGCTGACAGACGAGGTTAGACAGGAATCTCCATGGACTATGATGTTTGCAGATGACATTGTGATCTGCAGTGAGAGTAGGGACGAGGTGGAGGAGAAGCTAGAGAGGTGGAGGTTTGTCCTGGAAAGGAGAGGGATGAAGGTTAGCCGCAGTAAGACAGAGTACATGTGTGTGAATGAGAGGGACCCAAGTGGAAGAGTGAGGTTACAGGGAGAAGAGATCAAGAAGGTGGAGGATTTTAAGTACTTAGGGTCAACAGTCCAGAGCAATGGAGAGTGGGGAAAAGAGGTGAAGAAGCGTGTCCAGGCAGGATGGAATGGGTGGAGAAAAGTGTCAGGTGTGATGTGTGATAGAAGAGTTTCAGCTAAAATGAAAGGAAAGGTGTACAAAACTGTGGTGAGACCAGCGATGTTGTTTGGTCTAGAGACAGTGTCACTGAGGAAAAGACAGGAGGCAGAGCTGGAGGTAGCAGAGATGAAGATGCTGAGGTTCTCTCTGGGAGTGACCAGGAAGGATAGGATCAGGAATGAGTACATCAGAGGGACAGCACATGTTAGAGGTTTTGGAGATAAAGTCAGAGAGGCCAGACTGAGATGGTTTGGACATGTCCAGAGGAGAGATAGTGAATATATTGGTAGAAGGATGCTGAGTTTTGAACTGCCAGGCAGGAGGCCTAGAGGGAGACCAAAGAGGAGGTTTATGGATGTAGTGAAAGAGGACATGAAGATAGTTGGTGTGAGAGAAGAGGATGCAAAGGACAGGGTTAGATGGAGGCGGTTGATTCGCTGTGGCGACCCCTGAAGGGAAAAGCCAAAAGGAAAAGAAGAAGATTTTATCTTGGATATAATAAAACCTGTCCACAAATCCAACTGTATTTTTAAAAATTCATCTTTGTTAGACCATAGTGGATAACTGTGCACCAGTTCAGCCAGTTCTTTTTTACTTTATTGTACTCTGTTTTCCTTTGATTTGTCATCCTCTATTCCATAACCGGATCAGTCGTCGTTGTTAGAAGGAGAGTACTTTAATAATACTCTTTGGGAAATTATTTTTCCCCTTGCAGTCTATACAGTATTTTACACGTTTATATATACAGTATACTATACTGTGTATGTTTGTGTGTGTGTGTGTGTGTGTGTGTGTGTGTGTGTGTGTGTGCGTGTGTGTGTGCAGGCCCTGAAAGAAGCACATAAAGGGCATTTAAGCATACAGATATATGGTGAGAGGTAGAGCGGTGGGCAGCTCCTCCATGGTGCACCCCAATGACCAACTTGTAAGGGAAGAGTGCCTTGCTCAAGGGTACCTTAGTAGTGCTCAGGAGATGAACTGGCACTTCTCCACTGGCAGTCCACTCTCCAAACTTCCTGCTGCTGTTGCCCCACGTAAACGGCCCAACGGTGCATAATTCTGACCGGTCAAGTAATATTTATGAGCAACTGTGTGAGAAAGCCAAATATTTTGATGCATTACTCTATCACTGACACTGTCCAGCTCACAACACATATGAGGTGTTGTTTTGAAATTATGGAGTTCTTCACAGTAATTCCAATTCCAATGTAATTAATTGTTTCTGTTGACACCACAATGGAGATAATGTGACGTGAAGAAACTGGTTTTATAATTCTTACTTGTTCATTCACAGACGCACAGGATTCATGTTTGGGGCAGTTAATGTTCAGAAGCACTGCCTTTGTGCAAGTCTTCCTGGTGTCTGCATGGGCCTGCTCTGGCCAGGTGATGCTAAATTACCCAAAAGTGTAATTTTGGGTGGGAATGGTTTTTGTCTTCATGTGTTGGCTCTGCAATGAAATGACATGTCCTGGTGTCGGCTGGGATAGTCTACAGCAGGGGTGTCTAAGTCAAATACATGGAGGGCCAAAAAGGCAAATTTGCTACAAGTCGAGGGCTGGACTGGTTCAATGTTTATTAAAACACTGAAATGGAAATAGCCTATTGAACCAAGAGCTAACACAGTGTATATTTTTTAATGATTAAATGAATAAAGCAATACTTTTGCATGACTCTATCAGTAACTTCAAGGGGAAACCTTTTCAACAGGCAAACAGCAAAAAAGTAAATGTCCTTCGAAAACAAACTAAGTTTATAAAGATAAATGCATAAATAAAATGCATGCATAATAAACTGAAAATACATTACTGTGGATGACTCATTACATGAACAATAATAATGTTGTGCATACGCAAGAATAATGCATTATTGTTCAAAAAAATAAAAAATTAAAAACATTTATTGTGCTGCTCTATGATCCTACCAATCACTGCTTTCAAATAGTAAAATTTAAAAAAAAATCATATCAGTTGTAAACTTTCTCATGGATCTTATCTGCAATTTTCCCTGAGTATAAATATGAAACTCCCTGAAATAAATATAAATAAATAAATAAATAAATGGATGGAAATGGAAAATAAAATACAAAGATCTATGGCACACAGATGAAACAATACTTCCTTCAAGGAGACATCAAGTCTTGTAAAAACAAAGGTAAAACATTGACTGAATTTAAAACTGAAAATACATTACTGCTCTGTGATGCTCACTTGTCTGAGGCTGACCCTGATATTTGATGGTGTCTCATCTTTCATACAAGTTCATCAATGTTCGGGGTCAGGCTCTGAGCTGAGGAAATCCTCAGGATTGAGTGAAGGTGTTTATCAGTCAGACGGCTCCTGTGTGATGTTTTGTTCAGCTTCATCAGAGAGAAATATTTTTCACACATGTATTTGCGGCTAAAGATAGAAAGCGTCTGAGCTGGATGTGCAGCTGGGGCATTGTGTTGGGGATGAAACGTGCAAACTTAGCAGAAGACACGCAGATTTACTTTTTACCTCACTGAACATACACTCTGACTCCCACCTGGCTTGAAGCCCCCTGCTCTCAGCGTCCACCTTCCTTTTAGCCATTTTTGAGGAGGGGAGTAGCTAAATCCAACCTCCGCTCTGACTGCTGATAAACAATGAAAGCATAGCGCCCTCACATTGTGGGGAGTGTAGTTTTGATGCATGCAAAATCCAGTGGGCCAATGTGGCCTGCAGGCCAGTTCTAATAGTAGTTAAAAATCATCCCGCGGGCCATAAATAATTTGTCACAGGCCAGATCTAGCCCGCGGGCCTTGACTTTGACATATGTGGTTTACAGTCTCCTGTGACCCTTTAAAACCATTAATGGGTGGGTTTCAGATATATACTGGATCACTTGTTTCATGTTGAAGTTAAAGATGCATATGTTGGTGTTAGTGGAGAAGTTTCTTGAGCTCCAGATCTTTCTGAGCATGTTAAACACCAGTCTGGCCTTGTTAATTCTACTGCTGTCATCAGCAGCTGTACCCTCAGTGGTATCCACAACACTGCCTCGGTGGGTGAAAGCTTGTAGGGCAGTGCTATTCAGAACATGAAGCTTCTGGTTCGGTGTGGATCTTCATCACTTGACTTTTTGCTGTAGTGGGAGTGAGACCAAGTTTTACTTTAGTTTGTGAAAGTCTGTCTTCGTTTGCATTTGCATCTGTGTATGTGAAAGGAGAACTATGTCATCCGTAAATTCAAGATTATCCAGTTGCTCTCTTATTGTCCACCGGATCCCATTTCTCCCTCCCTCAGTTGTTTCCTGCATGAACCAGTCAATAGCAAGAAGAAAGAAGAGTGACAGAAGACATCCCTTTTTGATGCCTGTCTTTACTTCAGAGCTCCGGGATAGCTGGCCTACATGCACGACTTTGCCTAAGGTGTCATCATATGAGCTCTTGATGAGGTTGATCTTTGCAGAGATTCATCATCAAGATTAAACATAGACAACATCAAAACATACAATACACAGGATACAAACATTCACTAACACCTTCCTCAGAAGGATTTTGCGCATGTGGTATAAAGACAAAGTGAACAATGTGGACCTGTGGAAAAGAACGAGCGAAGACCCAATAAATTTGCACATTCGGAAGAGAACGGGGAGTTGGATTTGCCACACCTTCAGAAAACCTGTCACAAACATTGCCCAACAACCCTGAAATGGAACCCTCAAGGGAAAAGGAAAAGAAGCCCCAGGTAGAGCGGGGAAGAAGTGTAGAGGCAGAGATATCAGAGTGGGACGTTTTGGGTTTTTTTTTTAACCCCGGCAGCGGATTAACATTTGTTCATTTTAATGAAATGTCTCCACAGGTATTTGGTTGGATCACTATCAACATGTTTGGAAGAATATATCCTGTGGTGAACATTTCTGTTCACCACAGGATGATCTACTAACACCAGTGTTCTCCTAAGTTATCATGAGGCACCATCATCAGGACAAAATGAGTACTACTTATTTCATTAATCACTAAATCACTAAATTGCTTGAAAAATAATGTAGAGCTCACTGCGAATGGTGACCACACATTTAGTTGTGAGGCAAACATAAAAATATGTTGACGGTTTTAGCTCAATATTTACACACATTTACATATAAGTGTTAGTAGTAATAATAGTAATCATCAATGTAGCCGCAAGAGGGCACAAGCCAGTGTCTTATTGTGCCGGTCCCAAGCCCGGATAAATACAGAGGGTTGCGACAGGAAGGGCATCCGGCGTAAAACTTTTGCCAAATCAAAGATGCAAATCAAACCTATGACTTCCATACCGGATCGGTCGAGGCCCGGGTTAACAACGACCGCCATCGGCGACGTTGACCTACAGGGCGCCGGTGGAAATTGGATTACTGTTGGTCGAAGAAGGAGAGGAGGAAAGTGCGTTCGCACGAAGAAAGAGAAGAGGAGCGCCAAGAGTATAGGACTAAGAGTAGGGATGTTGAATGTTGGAACTATGACAGGAAAAGGTAGAGAGTTGGTCGACATGATGCAGAGGAGGAAGGTAGACATACTGTGTGTCCAGGAGACCAGGTGGAAAGGTAGCAAGGCTAGAAGTTTAGGAGCAGGGTTCAAGTTGTTCTATCATGGTGTAGATGGGAAGAGAAATGGAGTAGGAGTTATCTTGAAGGAGGAGTTTGTTAGGAATGTCCTGGAGGTAAAAAGAGTGTCAGATAGAGTGATGAGTCTGAAGCTAGAAATAGAAGGTGTGATGTTCAATGTTGTTAGTTGGTATGCCCCACAGGTAGGATGTGAGCTGGAGGAGAAGGAGAAATTCTGGTTGGACTTTGATGAAGTGATGCAGAGCATACCTAGAAGTGAGAGAGTTGTCATTGGTGCAGACTTCAATGGACATGTTGGTGCAGGTAACAGAGGTGAGGAAGTGATGGGCAGGTTTGGTATCCAGGAGAGGAATGCATAAGGACAGATGGTAGTTGACTTTGCAAAAAGGATGGAAATGGCTGTAGTGAATACTTTCTTCCAGAAGAGGCATAGGGTGACCTATAAGAGTGGTGGTAAGAGCACACAGGTCGACTACATCTTGTGTAGACGATGTAACCTGAAGGAGATAAGTGACTGTAAAGTAGTGGTAGGCCAGAGTGTAGCCAAACAGCATAGGATGGTGGTGTGTAGGATGACTCTGGTGGTGAGGAAGATGAAGAGGGCAAAGGCAGAGTAGAGGACGAAATGGTGGAAGCTAAAAAAGGAAGGGTATTGCATGACCTTTAGGAAGGAGTTAAGACAGGTTCTGGGTGGTCAGGAGGTGCTTCCAGATGACTGGACAACTACAGCTAATGTGATCAGGGAGACAGGTAGGAGAGTATTTGGTGTGTCATCTGGAAGGAAAGTAGATAAGGAGACTTGGTGGTGGAATGAGGAGGTACAGGAGTGTATACAAAGAAAGAGGTTAGCTAAGAAGAAGTGGGACACTGAGAGTACTGAGGAGAGTAGACAGGAGTACAGGGAGATGCAGCGTAAGGTGAAGGTAGAGGTAGCAAAGGCCAAACAAGAAGCTTATGGTGACTTGTATGCTAGGTTGGACAGTAAGGAGGGAGAGACTGATCTATACAGGCTGGCAAGACAGAGAGATAGAGATGGGAAGGACGTGCAGCAGGTTAGGGTGATTAAGGATAGGGATGGAAGTCTATTGACAGGTGCCAGCAGTGTGATGGGAAGATGGAAAGAGTACTTTGAAGAGTTGATGAATGTGGAAAATGAGAGAGAACAAAGACTAGAAGAGGTGACTGTTGTGGACCAGGATGTAGCAAAGATTAGCCAGGATGAAGTGAGGAGAGCACTGAAGAGGATGAAGAGTGGAAAGGCAGTCGGTCCTGATGATATACCTGTAGAGGTTTGGAAGTGTCTAGGAGAGGTGGCAGTAGAGTTTCTGACTGGGTTGTTCAACAAGATCTTAGATAGTGAGAAGATGCCTGAGGAGTGGAGAAGTGTGCTGGTGCCCATTTTTAAGAACAAGGGAGATGTGCAGAGTTGTGGTAACTACAGAGGAATAAAGCTGATGAGCCATACAATGAAGTTATGGGAAAGAGTAGTGGAAGCTAGACTAAGGGCAGAAGTGAGCATTTGTGAGCAGCAGTATGGTTTCATGCCAAAAAAGAGTACTACAGATGCAGTATTTGCTTTGAGGATGTTGATAGAGAAGTACAGAGAAGGCCAGACGGAGCTGCATTGTGTTTTTGTAGATCTGGAGAAAGCTTATGACAGGGTGCCCAGAGAGGAACTGTGGTATTGTATGAGGAAGTCTGGAGTGGCAGAGAAGTATGTTAGAGCGGTGCAGGACATGTATGAGGACTGTAAGACAGTGGTGAGGTGTGCTGTAGGTGTGACAGAGGAGTTCAAGGTGGAGGTGGGACTGCATCAGGGATCAGCTCTGAGCCCCTTCTTGTTCGCTATGGTGATGGACAGGTTGACAGACGAGGTTAGACAGGAATCGCCATGGACTATGATGTTTGCAGATGACATTGTGATCTGCAGTAAGAGTAGGGAAGAGGTGGAGGAGAAGCTAGAGAGGTGGAGGTTTGCCCTGGAAAGGAGAGGGATGAAGGTTAGCCGCAGTAAAACAGAGTACATGTGTGTGAATGAGAGGGACCAAAGTGGAAGAGTGAGGTTACAGGGAGAAGAGGTCAAGAAGGTGGAGGATTTTAAGTACTTAGGGTCAACAGTCCAGAGCAATGGAGAGTGGGGAAAAGAGGTGAAGAAACGTGTACAGGCAGGATGGAATGGGTGGAGAAAAGTGTCAGGTGTGATGTGTGATAGAAGAGTTTCAGCTAAAATGAAAGGAAAGGTGTACAAAACTGTGGTGAGACCAGCAATGTTGTTTGGTCTAGAGACAGTGTCACTGAGGAAAAGACAGGAGGCAGAGCTGGAGGTAGCAGAGATGAAGATGCTGAGGTTCTCTTTGGGAGTGACCAGGAAGGATAGGATCAGGAATGAGTACATCAGAGGGACAGCACATGTTAGAGGTTTTGGAGATAAAGTCAGAGAGGCCAGACTGAGATGGTTTGGACATGTCCAGAGGAGAGATAGTGAATATATTGGTAGAGATAGTGAATATATTGGTAGAAGGATGCTGAGTTTTGAACTGCCAGGCAGGAGGCCTAGAGGAAGACCAAAGAGGAGGTTTATGGATGTAGTGAAAGAGGACATGAAGGTAGTTGGTGTGAGAGAAGAGGATGCAAAGGACAGGGTTAGATGGAGGCAATTGATTCGCTGTGGTGACCCCTGAAGGGAAAAGCCGAAAGGAAAAGAAGAAGAATAAGTAATAATAGTAATCATCATCGTAGTGGTAGTAGCAGGAGTAGTAGTAGTAGTCAGTAGTAGGAGTAGTAATAGTCGTAGTAGCAGCAGCAGCAATAGTGTTAGTTTTGCTACTTTTTAGTAGTTGTAGTAGTTGTAGTTCTGGGAGCAGCAACAATAGTGGTGGTGGTAGTAGTAGTAACAGCATTCGCAGTATCCTCATACTGCTAACAGTAGTTATGGTAATAGTAGTAGTACCGGTAATCAGTGACGTGCGGTGAGGTTCATGGCTGGTGAGGCACCGATGTCATCATGATCACGTGATCAGATTTACAAAAATATGAAACTACAGTGTAGCTTATTCACCATTTAATTAGCAACAGTGAGTGTGTTATGTTAAAGTCTCATTGGATTCTCATTATTTACACATACAAACTGTAACACACAAATAAGAATATTTGATTAAAAAAAACGTAATGTTGTTAACTACCTGTTAATATGTCAGGTTTACTTGTAAATGAAGTCCATGCGCCGCTCCCTCTGAAAAAACGCATCAATAACTTGTTTGTAGAAATTGTTCTCATCTTCCTTCAGTTTGTAAAATGTAATCCTCCATTTGAATAGGCGAGCGGAAAAAAATAATTGATGCACTTGACTTAATGTAGATCGTAGCCTGCATTCACTTCTTCTTCGGCTGAGGAGTCCCAAGACGAATCCCTGGGATCACCAGCGCCCCCTATCCATGAGGCCGGGTATTTTTGTGCCTCTCCTACTGCCTTTTCACAACGGTTTCAGGACCGCTCAACTCAAGAAAGACGTCACACACATGCAGCTGTTGACAATAAAACACTGTACATCATACACATTAGCTAAATTATGGGAATTTTGTTTATAGAGCAAATGTCTTTGAACATTTTAATAGCGACATATAAAGAGATAGCATTACGGTCTCACTTGTATAGCATACCAGCACAGCTATCTGAGCTATTGCGCAATCCATGGTGAGGCACGGCTGGCTGGTGCCTCACCGCAGGTCTCTGCTCCGTATTGCAGCGGTAAATGTGAAAATTCAGCGATTTTGAGTAAAAATAACCTAAAATTGGTGACGTTAAACGGAAAAAATGTTTATAATACACATCGCTGGATAAATATTAGCATTTAATTTATTCATTCCATTTTCAATTTTTTTCTTTCATGATGACAGGTGAGGCCGTGCATCAACATCAAACAATGGTAAGTGGGAATAATAACCCTTGTTACATTCAGCCACAGTCCAGTAAACCCTGAAACAACCCATAGCAGATCCAGAAATTTGCATACAAAATCACAATTACTAAAACAAAACAAAACAAACCAATCAGAATTATCCAAATCGAAGATAACAAAAATATACCGGCCAGTGACCATTCCAGAAGAATTAGGATGAGAAAGAGTTGCAAATCCCTCCAGTACCCATAGAAAAACATGTCCAGCAACATGTTAAACTACTAGATATCACATAATTTACACAGGACCATGGACAGCTACCTAGACAGAAAACACATCAGGCTACACAGGTGTGTCCCTGGCATCATCGAAAACTCACGGGCACGCACACATACACATACACACACACACACACACACACGCACACACACACACACAAACACAGACAACTGAGGGGCAGAGGCGACCCCCACTTTATTAACATGAAGCTCTCATTAAAGTCCGTTGCATAGTAGAGCTAACTAGTTAGCCAAATGCAAGCTGACTTCACCACACTCACAGGCAAATATGTAGGTAACATAAAAATGTTTCAACAATTACTGTGGTCTGGGTGCAGTTGCTGGAGTCATGTATGGTTGGGGATGATCCTTTTATGAGGGTCAGTGTGGAGACAAAGCCTCTATTGTACTGACCCTCATTGCTGAAGCAAACTAAGGTGAAGTCCTTTGCACTCAAACTTACAGGCAACTTGGCCGGGATGTTGTCATTAAAAATGAAACACAACCACAGTCTCCTATGTTCTTATTTTGCTGGGACATAATAGAAAAGATATTGTCATCTATACAACAAACAACTGAGCAACTTTTATGTACAGCTGTGGGTGTCAAAACGCGCAGGAATGGGACCCAAATGCAGGACAATCATCCATACTTTAATCAAAGTCAAACCAAGGAAACACGAGGAAAGCAGAATTAGAAATAAAACCACCTGGCAAGAAACAAAAGAAGAAGCCGACTTGTAAAGCCTCAGGCTAATCAACCTGATCGGATCCACGTGTGGAGACGAGGCTTCACCCACAAGTTCGGCCTTTCCTCCTGCCACACCCCAGCACAGCAGAGCACCAACACCAAACCGTGACACTGAGCCACGACATTCCGACACACTGCTACCTTACCACTGGTCACACCCAACTTCACTGCGGGAATGAACACACCCTGAACCACAGGGACAATGGAGTGTTCTCCCACAGATGGCATGGGTTACTTCAATCACTCCTGTCAATCAGCTGATTCTAATCCGCTTGTTTCACCAGTTTGTGATCCGTCCAGTTGATGCGTGACCCATTTGTTTACCAGGTCCTAGGAGTTCATAGGGTTAAGGAGGACCACAATATAAATGTTTTGGATACTACATTGATTGTCCCATTCCAAACGGAAACCATAGCTGGACAGACTGTTCGTGCTAGCCAGCTAGTTTCACTCAGAAATCGTTGCCATTTTCTGTGTCATTCCTGCTGTTTGGGCATTCTGCCCAAAATCATGAAAATTGTAGTAACAGTTATGACACTCTAAAATTATGTGAACTGGGAAGAATTTTTACAGAAGAAAGCAAGAACTACACTAAAGACATTTTCACTATCTTTTACTGGTGTCAAACACTGGAACAAACTGGAAAAAGAAGTTGGGAGTCTAAGAACTCCATCTGCCTTTAAAAAAGCTTTCAAAAATCTTGACTTTGCAAGGTTATATTTCTGACGCAAATGATGGTTAATATCTCAGATTGTTACTGCTTATTAAACTACATGCGTCATGCCTATGGAAAAATATCACTGTGACCTTAGTGAAGCAAATGAGACGGTGAACTGATAAAGACATGTGCAAACACACACATCTATTGGACTGAATGGACGATTCAAAACAACAATGTACCAAAATCAAATCATTTAAATGTGGTATGTAATGTATGAATCTGTTTGATGATACAGTATGTTGTGATGAGAGAGATATTGTTGATTTAGGGGATGGGAATTTCACAAGCCAATGGCTTCTACCCATCAACCCTTTTTTCTTTTCGCATGTTTTTGTTGATGGCATGAGTTTGAAGTGTGTGGCATTTTGCAGAAAGCCTGTAAATAAAACTGTCAGCAAAATAATGAAGTATGCAAAACATGTTTATTTTAGCAATGGCAGTACATTGTGTGTATATGTGTGTGTTTAAAAAAATAAAAAATCAAATAAATCTATTAATAATTGCTGTAGGGAAATTACTTTTGTTTAACTCCAAATGCTTACAGTATAAACACACACACACACACACACACACACACACACACACACACACACACACACACAAACACAGACAACTGAGGGGCAGAGGCGACCCCCACTTTATTAACATGAAGCTCTCATTAAAATCCGTTGCATAGTAGAGCTAACTAGTTAGCCAAATGCAAGCTGACTTCACCACACTCACAGGCAAATATGTAGGTAACATAAAAAATGTTTCAACAATTACTGTGGTCTGGGTGCAGTTGCTGGAGTCATGTATGGTTGGGGATGATCCTTTTATGAGGGTCAGTGTGGAGACAAAGCCTCTATTGTACTGACCCTCATTGCTGAAGCAAACTAAGGTGAAGTCCTTTGCACTCAAACTTACAGGCAACTTGGCCGGGATGTTGTCATTAAAAATGAAACACAACCACAGTCTCCTATGTTCTTATTTTGCTGGGACATAATAGAAAAGATATTGTCATCTATACAACAAACAACTGAGCAACTTTTATGTACAGCTGTGGATGTCAAAACGCGCAGGAATGGGACCCAAATGCAGGACAATCATCCATACTTTAATCAAAGTCAAACCAAGGAAACACGAGGAAAGAAGAATTAGAAATAAAACCACCTGGCAAGAAACAAAAGAAGAAGCCGACTTGTAAAGCCTCAGGCTAATCAACCTGATCGGATCCACGTGTGGAGACGAGGCTTCACCCACAAGTTCGGCCTTTCCTCCTGCCACACCCCAGCACAGCAGAGCACCAACACCAAACCGTGACACTGAGCCAGGACATTCCGACACACTGCTACCTTACCACTGGTCACACCCAACTTTACTGCGGGAATGAACACACCCTGAACCACAGGGACAATGGAGTGCTCTCCCACAGATGGCATGGGTTACTTCAATCACTCCTGTCAATCAGCTGATTCTAATCCGCTTGTTTCACCAGTTTGTGATCCGTCCAGTTGATGCATGACCCATTTGTTTACTAGGTCCTAGGAGTTCATAGGGTTAAGGAGGACCACAATATAAATGTTTTGGATACTACATTGATTGTCCCATTCCAAACGGAAACCATAGCTGGACAGACTGTTCGTGCTAGCCAGCTAGTTTCACTCAGAAATCGTTGCCATTTTCTGTGTCATTCCTGCTGTTTGGGCATTCTGCCCAAAATCATGAAAATTGTAGTAACAGTTATGACACTCTAAAATTATGTGAACTGGGAAGAATTTTTACAGAAGAAAGCAAGAACTACACTAAAGACATTTTCACTATCTTTTACTGGTGTCAAACACTGGAACAAACTGGAAAAAGAAGTTGGGAGTCTAACTGGCAGTATGGAAAATGATTATGGGTCATATCATTGGTTTTTATTTAGAAAACACCCACCTAATATCGCTGTTAAAAGTTGTGGCACAAACTGAACCACTACCTGAATCAGGCCATGTCCACACGTAGCCGCATAATTGCGTCGATCAACACGTTCATAAACATAACAACTCCGAGAACTGGATCGGTGGAACGTGTGGAAATTCATGCAGTTCCTCCTGGAGGACGACCTCCATCACAGAGTTCTCCCACCAGCAGGCAGCACATCCCAGTCTGACCCAGAACTGGCGTCAGTGAGGAACGTGAATGAATGAATGAATAAATATATAAACTTTATGACTCATAAAGAAAGAAACAGATGAACAAATATCCAACTGTCAAGCATGTTTGTCAATTCGTCTTCGACGTGGAGCTATTATACGTCAGAAAATAGCTGGTTTTAACTCTGTCCATTCTGTGTATACATGTAGACACGGGTTGCACAAACTAACGGCACAGCGGTTTTTGTTACAGGGAAACGCCCCCTGGATGGAAAAAGTTTCGGTTACAGCGTCCACACGACAACGCATACCCGGCATTTTCAAAAAACTTCACTTCGGCCAGCGTTTTTGTCCCGGGTAACTGCGTTGTTGTGTAGACGAAAGGCGTAACCGCAACAAAAAGCCTCGCTGCCTGATGCCTTACGCCATGTTGTTGAGGTGATATCTTCTGGCAGTTGTGCTGTGATTGGTTGGA
The DNA here is from genome assembly GCA_013358685.1 of Antennarius maculatus. Classification (NCBI taxonomy): domain Eukaryota; kingdom Metazoa; phylum Chordata; class Actinopteri; order Lophiiformes; family Antennariidae; genus Antennarius; species Antennarius maculatus. The sequence goes on from CM023613.1 coordinate 21,750,974, forward strand.
CGCTGCGATTGTTTGGGTGCTTGATTGACAGGTAGTGGGTGGAGTTAAAGAGCGTGTCACTGTGAGGTTTTCAAGTGAGCTTGTTCAAATATATATAGGTGGGGAGATATACAGTTCATGTACTGTTGAAGGCAGGTTCCTTGTTGAGATTAGTTTCACAAGAACTGATCTTTTTTCACAATGCATTGTCTTTAGAGTCATTGGGAAGAGTCATCAAGTGTTATTTAGTCAGTAAACCAGTGTTTTGGTTTTTTTTTAGCAAAGGAACAGTTAACGGGGGACACCAAAATAAATCTTTATTAGTCTGATACCTGTGAATAGTCTTCCCAGGGGTTAAATTAGTTTGTCTAAGCTTCTAAAATTTGACAGGAAGATGATACAGGGAGAAACACCAAATCCTCATCATTGTTGAGTGTTAGAGGTGAAGTTGAGAATTGTTTAACATCCACATAGTTTATACCCATATAGACAATGAGTCGGTCTCTAATTGTGAGACTTCTAAATCTGCAATACTGGCTGCATTATTCCTTCATATCTGCAAAACACGTTCTGGTTTTGGAGTATTGGAGACTAAGAAAGATGTCTAAAGAAAAAAAAATATTGCAGTTGCATTTAATGTGCAGATGTTCAAGTGATTTGTGAAAGAACATAATAAAACACCTCTCTCACAATCACAATCACAATTACTGGTGAAATTTAGTCTGTGTCATTAGTAATGATACAACGTTTCTACATTTTTTTGTTTACTTGTAAAAAATATTTTTTGTGTTAAAATTTTTGTTGTTTAAAGCCAACAGAAGCCATATTTCAAGTTTGATTACACTTTCTGACAGAACCTTGGACTTGGTCAGTCCAAAACACAGTAATCTTGATAGCCCTGTTCAGTGAACAAGACAAACAACTTTACAAAGTATATCCTGACAGACACTTTCCAGGCACTCCTTCTCATAAGGTAACACCCTCTAATTACTAATACTCATCCCTCGCAGCATCACTGCTGACATTTTCTGAAATAAGCAGAAACAACTAGCGCAGAACATTCTCACAGCTCAGCATTTGATACGTACAGCCAAGGTGAGTGTATGGCACCTTTATTATTTTGGGATTCATTAGATGTAAGTTGTGTCTGTTATTTTACTAATCCATTACATTTAGTTAGATTCATTTACAAAAAGATCAAATATTTTATATTTTGTTCTACAAAAAAATAGAATGATTCAAAAATGTATTCCATGAAGTAGCTTGACGAGCCCCTGACGTAATTTGTTCTAGAGAAGTTCAATTATCAGTTTATTCTTATCCTTATTCTTATCAATTTATTATCAATAATATCATTATTATTACTAGTTAATAAAAATCATTAGTATTGTTTCCTTGTCCTCCAATATTATAATTACATCATTTGTGTATTGCTATAGCATAATTACATACATACAGTTGATATAGTATTTTTTAACACCGCTGTGGAAAATGATGACATGAAGCTCTGACTGTGAAAGTTGTCTGAGTTGATTGTCTTAATTACATAGTTTCTTTTGAAAGACAAAAATCACTGCTGAATTGCTAATAGAAACTGTTTGATCTATTTCCTGTTACTGTTAGGAATGGAACACACATTGCTACCGCTGGTTACAGCGCTGATGATCTACGTGATCCCAGCTGTTCATGGACAGCCATCGCCTTTTTTAAAATTTAACAATAGTTTACAGGTTGGCTTTCTTTCACTTTCATCAGTGTAAATATTACCTTGACCTTCATATTTCTGACAGTAAACTACATTACTTGCTTAATGATTGCTTTCAGAATGATAATGGATAAAACTGAATTTGAAACTGAAATATCTCTCCGGGTTCTCCGGCTTCCTCCCACCTTCAAAAGCATGCGCTTCAGGTTGATTGGATGGTCCCAAATTGCCAGTAGGAGTGAGTGTGTGTGTGCGCTATATTTCAAGTTCTGAAGCTGGAAGACTGAGAATCTTCACAGACATTTCATTCAAAGCAAATTAGTTATAACTTTATCAAAAAATACTGTCATTACCTGGACAACACAACTGAAATTAAATCTAGTGTGAGAAAAGCAAGTGAAGTTGTTTTGTGTCTCTACCAGGTGAACCTCACTCGGGATGGCTGTGGAACCACCAAACTGTGTGTCGCGTTACCAAGTGACTGCGACCCTTCTCCTGAATCCATCAACTGTTTGTTTGTGTCTTTTCAAGCCAGTAATGCAATGCCTCCCAATGGTTCTGAGTTTGCCGTTGAACTCACAGGAAGATTCACCGATGGATTTGTTGCAGTGGGACTTATATCACCTGCCTCACCGGTAATACACATTCAGGGTGTGAACACACACACACACACACACACACACACACACACACACACACACATACATGAGAGAAAGAGAAAATTATTACTGTACATCCCGCTTCAAAGCGGTGATGTATTGCGATTGTCAGTGTTCGTGTGTTTGTTCGTTCATTCATTCTTTCGTTCGTTCGTTTGTCCACCACATATCTTCGCAACCATTACAGATAGAAAGATGAACAAAAAACCCATTACTCGGGTGGCAAAGGGGAAGAAAGTGAGATGATGACCTTAACCTTGAGAAAAGTAGGTCTCGGTCAAATTTCAACATTTGTACACTCAGGAACCGGATAAGATAGGAAGACGAGGGAGAAGGTCAGTCTAAGGCCCTAGATCAAAGCTAGTCCTTTGATCTAGGGCTTTGATCTAAGCTAGTGCTTTGATCTACTTATGCACTAGCTTTGATCTATGGTCTTCAGGGCAGCACTGGCTCAGCGGTAGAGCAGATGTCTTGAAGACAGGCCCAGCCATTGGTGGTTTGAATCCTGCTCCCGCCAGGACATCCCTCAAAATGTGAGCTGCCGGAGGTGTGAGCCCCCTACAAGCTGCTCGTTTGGGGCGCGATCCCCCATGCGCGACCTGTCACTCTCTGCCTCTCCCTACTGTTCTTTGTGTGTGATGTTACTAATTGCATGCCTACAGGCCCTTAGTGTGTTGTGTTCATGGCCCTGTATTCAACTATGTGTGTACGCATCACTAACCCATATGTAACTGCATGCAAGTGTAGAGTGTAAAAAGATAATTTCCCCATTTGAGCTAAAATAAAGTGGACAGTCCTTCGTACTTACACTGGCCTTCTCCATACGCACTAGTCTATGCACTTGTCAGGTACTACTTTCAGGGTACCTTGACCTACCCTGAAAGTAGGTCAGGGTAAGTCACTGACTGCTTTGTTCTTTGCTGTTGTCACTTGACACAGATTCACAAACAAAGATTTTATTGTTCTAAAGCAAAGAGTGGTTCCCCAAGTGATGTGGCCAACACAGGATTCCTCTACCAGAGGAAAAAACAGGAAACATAATTGTTGCTTTACACAGAAGCTATTTAAAAGATCTCCAGCAAAGCAGATTGACAAGATTAATGATGAACATTATGACAGACATTTGGCAAATATTGAATCATGCACTAAAACTGCTTTGTACCAATTAACCTCTGAAGCTAACAGCCTTTTTCTTATTTACATTATTTATGTTGCTACAAAAACACTGTTTGGCCGCATGACATTTATTAAAAGTAGCTCTGTGTTGTTAATGCTCTAGAGGTAGCAGTAATAGTAAAAGTAGTAAAATTTGTTATAAATGTAACTTTTGTCATTGTAATTTAGAATTGCAACCAGAATTGCAATTGACACTAACTTTCATGCTAGCAGTTGGTATAAATGATATAGGCAATGTGAAGAAGCTGAGTTGTTTCTATACTGCTTGCAAAAATAAACCCATTTCTCAAAACACAGTTTGTCCTCAGTTGACATGTTGACAATGGAATCATATACTGGTTAATCAACTCACGTTTTGATCTCTGAGGTTGACATGAACAAGAATGCATGACGAATTCAAAGGTATTCACAGGTGAACATCCTGAAAGAAGAATGGCTGGAAAGATACTCAGCTCCAACTGTGATTCTCTCTCCAGAACATCATCAAGCTTTTCGCCTGCGTTCGGTCTGGTGACATGTTTACCTTCATGACCCTAGAGCAGAACACAACGACCGACCTCATCAGTCCAGTGCAGAGGGTGAGCGCTCAAATTTCTTGCCGTACAAAAGTTGATCAAGTACCAATGTTTACAAATTTTATTTTAAAATCTGAAATCCCCCAAGTAACAGATGAGTTAATGAAAAACCCAACGTATAACTTCTTAATATCGAATGTTAGAAGATTTAGTCTTATTTTGATGCTGATGGATCTGTTGATAAAGTTGTCCTTAATTCTTCTCTCATGATTCAATCATGTTGTCCTTTAATTTCAGCATCCTAAAGAAGCAGATAAAGGACAGAAATATTATAGTTGCACATAGATTAAGCCAGCAAACAAATTTCAAATACAGAGAGGTCACAGCTTTTAGCCTGTAGTTAATCAACTTCACTGATATGATGGTTATATTACTTTTTATAATGTTTTTACATTAAAGGCCATTACTACTATTACTACTACTACAACTACTACTACTAATATTAATAATAATAAGACAAAAAATAATAAGAATGCTAATAATAGAAATAATATAATTTTATATTCCATCCCATATCTTGTAACACATTTTCTTAATTAGCGTGTAACAGAAATTCGAGGCAGGCTGGATGGAAATTTGATCGAGTGCGAGTTCAACATCCCAAATGTTAACGCCACACGCACCAGGGCAGTCGACACCACGTTCAACGTCACCCTTGGGGGAGGACAAGTTAATGGATGTGAGTAGACATACATCAACACACTTTGAACCACTCAGTTCACAACATGATCTCCCTCTAGGATTAATATTTATTTATTCTGTTTCCTCATGGATACCATTTAAGACTAAAAATGTTGCAAAGACTAGATGACCAGACATTATACAAACACACATTTACTTCATAATTTTCCTCTTAAAGTAAAATATTTTGAATTTAAAACACACACAGATAATAAGAAGATTAATAAATTCCTCTAACCAAGCCCATATTGAAAATGATGAAATGAGAAAACATAGATGACAGATTTTGGATTTGCTGTTTTGCTTTTTAAGCCACTGGCTTATGTTATTTTTCAAGTGGAATTTAGGTGAATTTTATTGTGATTTTAAGTCTCTCTCACACAGAATCTAAACTAACCTCTCACTGCTCTATCTGCTCTTCATGTCAATACAGCTATTGGTAATACAGCTATTACTAACTACCTGATCTTCCTGATCAGAGGTCCTCTGAACCTTGCAGACCCAAACGCTGGCACCAACACACCCAACAACACCACCACCAACAACACTACAAACACCACCAACACTACCAACACCAACACTACCAACACCAACACTACCAACACCAACACTACCAACACCAACACTACCAACACCAACACCACCAACACCACCAACACTAACAACACCACCAACAACAACACTACCAACACCAACACCACCAACACCAGCAACACTAACAACACCACCAACAACAACACTACCAACACCAACAACACCACCAACAACAACACTACCAACACCAACACTACCAACACCATTAATAACACCACCAACACCACTCCCTCCACTGTCAACACCACCATCATGACCACATCAGCCGGTTCCAGTGGACCTGTCCGTGCTCATGGTAAGCAACAAACTGACATTTCATATTGATTATAGTTTTAGGTCTTTAGAAGCTCTAATCCCCAAGGTGTCCAGTTATGATAGATAGATAGATAGATAGATAGATAGATAGATAGATAGATAGATAGATAGATAGATAGATAGATAGATAGATAGATAGATAGATAGATAGATAGATAGATAGATAGATGAAATTGCACATATCCAGTGCTCAGGCATACGTAATAAATAAATACTGGATAAGCACCAGGAGAAAAAAGAACCACTGAAAACACAGGACTGGACATACCACAAGACATACACTACACTAACAGGACATATACAGTTCAAAAGTCACCATGTGAGAAATAAAGTAGTGTCTGAAAAGCAAGTGGTTTAATCTGGAAGTAACCTTTGCTCAGCCCCACATGACAAATTATGTCATAAAAAATTGTGACATAAAGCTTTTTGTTAGGATTCATTTAATAGTAATGTGATTGGTAAGCACTTGAATAGACCCTCAAACTTTTGTTGCACTACACATAACTGTAAAACAACAGACTGGCCACTCTGGCTGCTTCATTTCAATAACAAAACAAATGTGACCTGTGAGTAACATCATTAGAATGAGGTGAACATTATTAGTGAGACCAATGATTTTGTTGTTTTTTGTGTACAGGTTTGACATATTTCATCATTTCCAACTCGACATAATAAATTGTCACAAGATTGACGACAATAAAACTTCTCATCAGCATTAATAACACCACCAATCAATTTTCTTTTTCTGTCCAGAAAAAGAAAATTGACTGGAGCAACTTTCTATTGAGTAAACAGTTCCTCTGAGAGCTGTTGTATCAGGTCTATTGAGACATGTCAAACCTGTCACTGCAGAAAGGGAACATTGTCACGTGTGAATCAACATATGGAGCTTGAATTTTACACTTTTCCTGATCAAGTCCTTGTCTCTCTCCCTGCTAGCTGTGCTGATCCTGCTGGGCGTCTTCTTACTGTTCTCTATGCTTGGAGCCTGAGGGCCTCAAGAGAAGACCTGACCAGTTTGATACAATGAAGACGCTTTATGCGCTGCATTTACACCACTGTCAAACTGTATATCTTATTGAATTTAATGACATGGTTGAACTCATTTGTGCTTTGAAACTCTGCAACTCTGCATTTGCAAACACATTTTTGGGGATTCAAGAGCAATTCTTACATTTCTATCAAGGATGATAGAAAGCAGATATTTTGAACTTGTTTAAATGTAACCTAAACCTGCCAATCTGATGCCAGAAGCAGTTTTTGCAAATATGAACTTCAATGGAACAAGTCTCTAACTTTATCTTGGACCCTTTAAACCCATGCTAGAATAGATATACAGTGGTACCTCTACTTACGAATGTCTCTACATACGAAATTTTCTACTTACGAAACACCTCAACAGGAAAATATTGCCTGTAGTTACGAAAGACGTTTCGAGCTACGAAAGTTAAAAATACAGTATGGGCTGCTACTCGCAGTTCCCAAAGGTTCCTGAACGCACCATTCTTATAGCTGCTCTGCCATTGGCTATTACCTAGCATCCTGGCATCCCACTGGCTAAGAGGGACCTCTTAGCCTCGACCCTCGACCCATGAGGTGTTCTAATAGTTTTACGTGAATATATTAACTTTTACAGCATTCGCTATGGACCCCAAGAAAGTGACGGAGAAAAGAGGAAAAGAAAAGACGAAGAAAAAAAATTTCTTGTCCGTACAAACAAAGCAAGAGATAATAGAAGACATGAAAAAGGGATGCGTTTGGTTGATCTCGCCAAAGAATATGGCCGTAATGCATCTACAATTGCGACGTTATTAAAGCAATAGGAAGTTTAAGGAGTTTAAGGCATCGCGTTGGTGGTTGGAGAAGTTCAAAAGGAGGACTGGAATTCACTCAGTTGTTCGGCATGGTGAGGCAAGGGCGCATGAACCTAAAAACAATGAGGACAGCAGTTAGGTAAATGACTTATCATTTTAATTCTTTATTCTGTTTTTTACATTATGCACAACTCATTTATTGTGTAATAATCTAATCGTAACATGTATGTGTTACATGTTTTGATGCATTCTTATGCTTTATAAAGCATTTATGTCTAAATTCTTGGGGGCTTGGAACGGATTAGGGCATTTGCATGGAAAACACGTCTCTACTAACGAAATTTTCTATTTACGAAATTTCTTCCAGAACCAATTAATTTCATAAGTAGAGGTACCACTGTATTGGAATATCTACAGTACATGTAAACTTGCTGAATGAAAATGTTTTATGGGATGGTTGAAATTGTTCATTAATATTTAATAAAGTCGACCATCTCAGTCTGGCCTCTCTGACTTTAACTCCAAAGCCACAAGTTGTAGGTTTTGGAGATAAAGTCAGAGAGGCCAGACTGAGATGGTTTGGACATGTCCAGAGGAGAGATAGTGAATATATTGGTAGAAGGATGCTGAGTTTTGAACTGCCAGGCAGGAGGCCTAGAGGAAGACCAAAGAGGAGGTTTATGGATGTAGTGAAAGAGGACATGAAGGTAGTTGGTGTAAGAGAAGAGGATGCAAAGGACAGGGTTAGATGGAGGCAATTGATTCACTGTGGCGACCCCTGAAGGGAAAAACCGAAAAGAAAAGAAGATTAATAAAGTCGACAGAATAATTAACTTGAATCAAATGTTGAGCTTAGGAAAACATTCAATACACTAAATCACTCTCTCCTTCTTACCAAGCTCTTAAAATTCAACTTCAAACAAGCAATTTATGGATTAAAAACCTAGGCACTATCATCACTGTACAATTTAAAAAAAATACAGCCTTTTAGACTGGGATAGTCTTAACACATTTGCAGATTTGAATCTGATTTATAAAGTCCTGCAGGATTTGGCTCCAGATACTCTGGCAGAGTTCATCAACCAAAGAAACAGCTCTGAGTGTGTCACTTGAGGCTCTGTCAGAGGTGACTGTTTCATTCCTCTGCACAGGAGCACTTTTAGTAAGTCGGCCTGGTCACTGAGGAGCGTTAGTGAGTGGAACTCATTACCTGAGGATATTAATCTACTTACAACAAAAAGGGTCTTTACAAAAAACTTGAAATTGTGGCTTATCAACTCCTATAGCTGCCAACACTGAAAAACAAGCCTGTTGTGATGTTTTGATGTTGTGATCAAATGTTATGTTGTGATGTGTGATGTCTTATTCTCTTTTAATTGTACAGTAAAGGTTTGAAGATGTACTTTTTATTATATTGTAGATGTATTTTACTGCTTTACTGCTCTTTATACATCATGGCCAGGGGACTACTGATGAAAACCAGCCTTCTTGATAATTCTATTTTTTTTAACCATGTGTAATCATGTGCTTTAAGAAATTTTATTGTACCCTTTCAAATAAACTAAACTAAACTAAACTAAACTAAGTAAAGTTTGACTTCTTCTTTTCCTTTCGGCTTTTCCCTTCAGGGGTCGCCACAGCGAATCAATTGCCTCCATCTAACCCTGTCCTTTGCATCCTCTTCTCTCAGACCAACTACCTTCATGTCCTCTTTCACTACATCCATAAACCTCCTCTTTGGTCTTCCTCTAGGCCTCCTGCCTGGTAGTTCAAAACTCAGCATCCTTCTGCCAATATATTCACTATCTCTCCTCTGGACATGTCCAAACCATCTCAGTCTGGCCTCTCTGGCTTTATCTCCAAAACCTCTAACATGTGCTGTCCCTCTGATGTACTCATTCCTGATCCTATCTTTCCTGGTCACTCCCAGAGAGAACCTCAGCATCTTCATCTCTGCTACCTCCAGCTCTGTCTCCTGTCTTTTCCTCAGTGACACTGTCTCTAGACCAAACAACATCGCTGGTCTCACCACAGTTTTGTACACCTTTCCTTTCATTTTAGCTGAAACTCTTCTATCACACATCACACCTGAAACTTTCCTCCACCCGTTCCATCCTGCCTGGACACGCTTCTTCACCTCTTTTCCACACTCTCCATTGCTCTGGACTGTTGACCCTAAGTACTTAAAATCCTCTACCTTCTTGATCTCTTCTCCCTGTAACCTCACTCTTCCACTTGGGTCCCTCTCATTCAGTAAAGTTTGACTACACTATTTTTATGTTGGATATAGTAAAACCTATCTGACAAATCCAGCTCATTATTATTTAAAAAAACTAAAACTTTTGTTGACCATTGTGTATAATTGTGCATTAGTTCAGCCAGTTCCATTTTAACGCATTGGCTGCAACGGATCTGTACGAATTGATCTCCTGCATCGGACTTTTCCCAACACCCCGAACATTTCTCATGCTTTTCTTCTGCTCTTGACCGATCGCAAGATGATTTACTCAGAGCGACTCGGTTTTCACTCACGGGTGAGCTCTGACGTTTGCAAACTTTGGTCCATCATAAGTTGCTGCAAATTCTTCGTTTTCCTCTGATTTGCCATTCTCTGTCCTCTGATCAGTCGTCGTTACGATGAATTTCATAAGAAGAAGTGTACATACTTTAATAATCCCCTTGGGGAAATTATTTTTCTACTTGTAGTCTATATTTCACACCTGCACTGGCTCTGAAACAGACACAGGGGCCTGTAAGCATGCAGATTTATAGTGAGGGGTAGAGCAATAGGTAGTTCCATTGTGGAACACCCCAATGAGTAACTTTCAATTGGATGGTGCCTCATGCAAAGGGACCTCAGCAGTACTCAGGAGGTAAACTAGCACATCTCCACTGCCAATTCACTCTCCAAACATTTTTTTGGGGTCCACACGGGCCTTAAAACAACCACCCTCCACTTCCCAGTCTAAGCTTCAGTGGACTGAGCTGCTGCCACCCCAAGCAAACGGCCCGACGGCGCATATTTCTGATCTATCAAGTAATATTTATGATTAACTATGTGAGAAAGCCAAACATTTTGATGCATACTCATTCCTACACAATGACATCACTGACACTGCCCAGCTCACACTGGCCAGAGCTATTGCGAATGTCTGTTTGCCATGTGAGGGGTTTGATGGAATAACAACCGATGGAGCACCATCAATTGGACTGGTGTCACTTGTTCAAAGAAAACTGGAAGAGGAGGGTGGAGGCCATTGATCGGCATTGCATTATCCATCAGTAGGCCCTTTGCAGCTAATGCCTGACAATGTGGTAATTGTAGTTGTGAAACGCATCAACTATATCAGGTCCAGAGGCTTACAGCACTGGCAGTGCTATTTTTTTCCCTAGGAAATGGAGTCAAATATGAGGATGTGCTCTACTTCACCATCTTCTATTGGTTCAGCAGCGGAAACGTCTTGAGGAGATTTCATGAGTTGAGAAAAGAAAAAATAATTTCACCAAGGGTATTAATAAAGTCCATTTCTTCTTCTTCTTCTGAAAAACTTCATGGAGAAGGATGGATTGATGCAGGCACCATCATTTATTGGTGTCAAGTTGATGCCATTTTGACGCTATGGGAGGAATTTTGACACAGACTTGTAGACATTAAGACGCATAGAGCCACTTTTCACAAAATTTTTTGGACCCCTTCTCCGTTGATATGCAAGATGCCCCCCAGTCCTTCGGATGGAGTGCATTGACCTGTAGTGCACCTCTGACCTCAAAGCCAAGTTCAGGGAGGTGAGTGAAAAAGCAGACAAGCTTGAGCAATTTTTGAGAGAATCCACAGCTCTTCTGAGCTGGGGCTCAATGAGCTTCTTTGGGAGCACATATTAGTGTGAAAGGTTTTTCCCCATACTGAACTTCAACAAGTCCAAATACAGGTCCAGAATTACTGATGACCATCAAGCAACACTGAGGGTCTCATCTGCTTCTTCCCTCAAGCCAAATGCAGCTCAGTTGTGTGAGAAGACGTGCTGCCAGAAGAAATGTTCATGTTCTTCAAGGTTGCATTCATGTTTGGGGCAGTTAATGTTCAGAAGCACTGCCTTTGTGCAAGTCTTCCTGGTGTCTGCATGGGCCTCCTCTGGCCAGGTGATACTAAATTACCCAAAAGTGTAATTTTGGGTGGGAATGGTTTTTGTCTTCATGTGTTGGCTCTGCGATGAAATGACATGTCCTGGTGTCGGCTGAGATAGTCTACAGCAGGGGTGTTAAGGTCAAATACATGGAGGGCCAAAAAGACAAATTTACCACAAGCTGAGGGCTGTACTGGTTCAATGTTTATTAAAACATTGAAATGGACATAGCCTATTGAACAAAGAGCTAACACAGTGTATATTTTGTAATGATTAAATGAATAAAGCAATATTTTCTCATGTAAATGAGTTTTGATACTACCGATGCTAACACTAACTAGCCTCCTCGTTCTCCAGTGTTTTGTTTTCTTTCTTTCCCGTAGATCAACTTTTGTATTAATTTAAAATTTAATTAACTTAAACTGTCAAAATTATTTTATTGCCTTCTTTCAGGTCGGGGTGTTTCCCCCTTTTTAAGCCGTTGTACATGTGATTTTAAAGTTTTATATTCACTAGTTCCAGATTTTCATAGGCAAATAGTTTTGAAACTTTTTATTTTGTAAGAGTTTCTATTATCTTTTTAGAGTTTTTTTGTTTTGTTTTTGTTTGCTTATGTATTTATGTGTTGTGTTCAGTAACTTCAAGGGGAAACCTTTTCAACAGGCAAACAGCAAAAAAGTAAATGTCCTTCAAAAGCAAACTATTTTCCTTAATATGAAGATAAAATTGCATGCACTATAAACTGAAAATATATTATTGTGAATGACTCATTACATGAACAATAATAATGTTGTGCATACGCAAGAATAATGCATTATTGTTCAAAAAATAAAAAATTAAAAACATTTATTGTGCTGCTCTATGATCCTACCAATCACTGCTTTCAAATAGTAAAATTTAAAAAAAAATCATATCAGTTGTAAACTTTCTCATGGATCTTATCTGCAATTTTCCCTGAGTATAAATATGAAACTCCCTGAAATAAATATAAATAAATAAATAAATAAATGGATGGAAATGGAAAATAAAATACAAAGATCTATGGCACACAGATGAAACAATACTTCCTTCAAGGAGACATCAAGTCTTGTAGAAACAAAGGTAAAACATTGACTGAATTTAAAACTGAAAATACGTTACTGCTCTGTGATGCTCACTTGTCTGAGGCTGACCCTGATATTTGATGGTGTCTCACCTTTTATACAAGTTCATCAATGTTTGGGATCAGGCTCTGAGCTGAGGAAATCCTCAGGATTGAGTGAAGGTGTTTATCAGTCAGACGGCTCCTGTGTGATGTTTTGTTCAGCTTCATCAGAGAGAAATATTTTTCACACATGTATGTGCGGCTAAAGATAGAAAGCGTCCGAGCTGGATGTGCAGCTGGGGCATTGTGTTGGGGATGAAACTATGCTATTCAGAACATGAAGCTTCTGGTTCGGTGTGGATCTTCATCACTTGACTTTTTGCTGTAGTGGGAGTGAGACCAAGTTTTACTTTAGTTTGTGAAAGTCTGTCTTCGTTTGCATTTGCATCTGTGTATGTGAAAGGAGAACTATGTCATTTGTAAATTCAAGATTATCCAGTTGCTCTCTTATTGTCCACCGGATCCCATTTCTCCCTCCCTCAGTTGTTTCCTGCATGAACCAGTCAATAGCAAGAAGAAAGAAGAGTGACAGAAGACATCCCTTTTTGACGCCTGTCTTTATTGCAGAGCTCCGATATAGCTGGCCTACATGCACGACTTTGCCTCAGGTGTCATCATATGAGCTCTTGATCTATGCAGATTCATCATCAAGATTAAACATAGACAACATCAAAACATACAATACACAGGCTACAAACATTCACTAACACCTTCCTCAGAAGGATTTTACGCATCTGGTGTAAAGACAAAGTGAACAATGTGGACCTGTGGAAAAGAAAGTTGGATTTGCCACACCTTCAGAAAACCTGCCACAAACATCACCCAACAACCCTGAAATGGAACCCTCAAGGGAAAAGGAAAAGAGGCAGAGATATCAGAGTGGGCCATGTTTTTTTGTTTGATTTAGCCCCGGCAGCAGGTTAATATTTGTTCATTTTATTGAAATGTCTCCACAGGTATTTGGTTGGATCACCATCAACATATTTGCAAGAAAATATACATTTCTGTTCACCACAGGATGATCTACTAATGCCAGTGTTCTCCTAAGTTATCCTGAGGCACCATCATCAGGCCAAAATGAGTACTACTCATTTTACGAATCACTATATCACTAAATTGCTTGAAAAATAATGAACTTGAGTCTGGAGTTCACTGCAAATGGTGACCACACATTTAGTTGTGAGACAAACATTATAAATATGTTGACAGGTTTACCTCAATATTTACACACACTTACATATAACAGTGTTAGTAGTAGCAGTAGTAATAATTGTAATCACCATCATCGTAGTAGTAGTAGTGGTAGTAGGAGTAGTAGTAGTAGTCAGTAGTAGAAGTAGTAGTAGTAGCAGCAGCAATAGTATTAGTTTTAATACTACTTTTTAGTAATAGTAGTAGTTCTGGGTGCAGCAACAACAGTGGTGGTGGTAGTAGTAGTAATAGCATTAGCAGTATCCTCATACTGCTAACAGTAGTGATGGTAATGGTAGTAGTGATAGTAGTAGTAGTAATACTAGCAGAATCTATATTAGTCTATTATAATTTGTATTATTATCCCGAATGCCAACTGTTAGTTGTAGTAGTAGAAGTAGTCGTAGTAGAGCGACTACTACTTCTACTAGTAGTAGTAGTCGTAGTAGTAGTTGTAGCCGTGGTAGTTACAGTAGTAGTATTATTATTACTATTATTAGCTGTATCCACATTACTCGTAATAGTAGTAGTTATGGTAACAGTAATAGTAGTACTAGTAGCAGCAGTAGCAGCAGCGGCGGTAGTTTTAGCTGCAGTACTAGTAGTAGCAGTTGTAGTAGTAGAAGTAGTTGTAGTAGTAATAGTATTCATAGTTGTAGCCATAGTAGCAGCAGCAGCAATAGCTGTGGTAGTGATAGTAGTAGTAGTAGTACTAGTATTAGCAGTATCCACATTAGTCGTAATGGCAGTGTCTATGGAACTAGTAGTCGTAGTTGTAGTAGTAATAGTAGTAGTAGTCGTAGTAGTATCAGCAGCAACAGCAGTGGTGTAAGTTGTACTAGTAGTAGCAGTTGTAGTAGTAGTAGTCGTAGTAGTAGTAATAGTACTAGCATTAGCAGTATCCACATTAGTCGTAGTAGAAGTTATGGTACTTCCGGATCTCAATGGGAGCAGACGTCTTCCTTCTGTCTCCTGTTGTCGCTATCTCTCTAACTCATACCCAGACTAACTCTCACTTATTCTCTGCAAAATGACGAAACCAAAAGGAAAATCAGAGGATACTAAAGACCAGATGGTCTCTATGAAAGAATTAAAGCGTGAGTTAAAGAGCAACTTTGATAAGTCAGGGAGTGACTTTGATAAAAAGTTGGAAGGAAAGGTAAAACCAGTGCTAGACGCCTTGGAAGAAATGAAGGACAAAATGAAGAAAATGCAGAAAGACATGGATGAAAAAGACCGAAGAATTGTTGTCTTGGAACAGGAACAACAAAGAATGGATGATTTGGAACAAAGCATTTGTATAAATGATGTGATCATCACTGGAATCTAAATCAAGCCGAGGAATTACAGAAATGCTATGGCTAGCGCTGACATCGAATCTCTGGAGCAACAAGTGAGTTCTCAACTGAGGGATCTGGAGATAACTATAGATCCGGACCAGATTGAGACATGTCACCCATTACCATCTGGAGGTAGGAGACCACCTGCAGTGCTGATAAAATTCAACAATCGTAAACACAAGATTGCTCGTCTGAAACAAGGCTTCAAACTGAAAGGAAAAAATGTCTACATTAATGAGAATCTCACTAAAAAGAATGCTGATATCGCTAAAAAAGCTCAACAACTGAAGAATGGGCTGATCGACAACACCTGGACGAACAACTGCAGGATCTTCATCAAAACAAAGGGGCTTTCTCCGGACCAGATGAAAACAATGATGATCAGGAGTGCAGAGGAGTTGGTGAAATATGAGCAATAAAGACGGACAAGAATTGTTACTACACCAAAGATCAGTACAACAGAGTCACTTCAATATTGGGAGCTCTGCAGTTTTGGACATGTCAAGTATTTCATGGAACAGTCGAAAAAATCAACATCATTGATGTCAGAAACATGGACTAATGAACAAAAAAATCATGTATTTGTGATAACATGGGATAACACTAACTTTGAGACTTTAAAGAGCATGTTGATATCGTTTGACAACATAATACCATGTATAACTGTTAAATTGTCTGCAACAAACTGGTTAATTCTTGTATAAACACTGTCTGCTGAAAGAGGTTAATATGATCATTATATTCTTGTGGAGAACACTGGCAAGGTCAACGTCTAGTTTTGACTATCTATAATGTTAACAAACGTTGTGTTCCTCGGAAGAATGTAAACATGGTTATGCTCTAGGGTAAAAAGCTAATATCTGGAAGTGGATATGGGTATGAATGTCTGTCAAAATTCAATATATGAGCTGGTTGAAGACTTTTAATGTCTGAGTTTGTTGATTACATATTCTAATGAGAGATGTTTTGCTGATGATTTAGGGGATAGGAATCTTACAAGCCAATGGCTTTTACCTGTTAACCCTTTTTTTTTTCTTTTCAGATGTTGTTGATAATGTTTCAACACTGATGAAAGTTAAATATGGTGTAATAATATGTCTGGAAAGAAGAAAAATAAACTGAATAAATAAAAAATAAATAAATGGTAATAATAGTAGTAGTAGTCGTAGTAGTGGTAGTAGCAGCAGCAATAGTGGTGGTAATCCAAAAGCTGTTGAGTCGATCCACTGGATGTTTAAGAAAGTTCTTGAAGACGTTTCGTCTCTCATCCAAGAGACTTCTTCAGTTCGAACTGAAGAAGTCTCATCAGCAGCCTGACTCAGCCTCACATGTATCAGTTATCTATGGTGTTGTGCATGCTCTGTACTATGTTTACAAAATTATGTGGTAGACAAGGACTAAGTGTTGAGCTATCAATGTTTGTGTAAGCAGATGCGTTTTGTGGTTATTTCCATAGTTAAATGGAAATTCCCAACACAACCTAACATGAGATAAAGACAACTTGCAGCCAGACCCTCGTGGCAAAGGAGAGCGCTAGCCTGCATATGAGACCACTTGGCTACTAATCTAGCAGCAAGTTTTGAAAGTATTTTACTGCACATGTAGTGTGGTGACCAAGGTGAGTATAATCATACAATTACCATACAAAACACAAAGAAGCTATCATGAGCGCTCATATTCAGGCAATCATGGATTAGAGAGGTTCCAGGTATTACAACCAATTACCACCAAAGCCACATAGGGGGAGCTATATCGCAAATTAGAAAAATGTCCCCATTAATTCAAAGATGTTTCAAACAATGGTAAGTGGAAATAATAACTCTTGTTACATTTCTCCCTACTGATTTCCACTTGCCCATTCAGCCACAGTCTAGCAGACCTGAAACAACCCATAGCAGATCCAGAAATTTGCAAACAAAATCACAATTACTAAAACAAAACAAAACAGAACAAACTAATCAGAATTGTCCAAATCAAAGATAACAAATATACCGGCCAGTGACCATTAGGATGAGAGAGTTGCAAATCCCTCCAGCACCCATAGGAAAACATGTCCAGCTACATGTTAAGCTACTAGATATCACACAATTTACACAGGACCATAGACAACTCCCTAGACAGAAAACACATCAGGCTACACAGGTGTGTCCCTGGCATCATCGGTGCCTGCCCACTTAATTAACATGAAGTTGTCATTAAAATCTGTTGCATAGTAGAGCTAACTAGTTAGCCAAATGCAAGCTGACTTCGATACACTCATAGGCAAATACGTAGGTAACATAAAAATGTGGCAACAATTACTGTAGTCTGGGTGCAGTTGCTGGGGTCATGCATGGTTGGGGATGATCCTTTTATGAGGGTCAGTGTGGAGACAAGGCCTCTATTGTACTGACCCTCATTGCTGAAGCAAACCAAGGTGAAATCCTTTGCACTCAAAAAAATGCACAGGCAACTTGGCCGGGACGCTGTCATTAAAAATGAAACACAACCACAGTCTCTTATGTTCTTATTTTGCTGGGACATAATAGAAAACATATTGTCATTTGTACAACAAACAACTGAGCAACTTTTATGTACAGCTCTGAGTATCACAACGTGCAGGAATGGGACCCAAATGCAGGACAATTGTTCATACTTTAATCAAAGTTAATCCAAGGAAACACGAGGAAAGCAGAATTAGAAATAAAACCACCTGGCAAGAAACAAAAGAAGAAGCCGACTTGTAAAGCCTCAGGCTAAGATCGGGTCCGTGTATGGGGACGAGGCTTCGCCCACAAGTTCGGCCTTTCCTCCTGCCACACCCCAGCACAGCAGAGCACCAACACCAAACCGTGACACTGAGCCAGGACATTCCGACACACTGCTACCTTACCACCGGACATACCCAACGTCACTGCGGGGATGAACACACCCTGAACCACAGGGACAATGGAGTGTTCTCTCACAGATGGCATGGGTTACGTCAATCACTCCTGTAAATCAGCTGATTCTAATCCGCTTGTTTCACCAGTTTGTGATCTGTCCAGTTGATGCGTGACCCATTTGTTTTCTAGGTGCTAGGAGTTGGTAGGGTTAGGGAGGACCAACATATAAATGTAAAGACCAGAAGAAAATGTATCTTTCTCAATGTGACCCCTTTAAGTTTGTTGTATCCAATTACAGTTGTTGGCTGCAATAAACATCTCTTTCAACAGGTTTCCACAATCAAGTCCTTTACTTATGGCTGCAATTCCAGGGAACATTTTTCCTACTTCCAAAACAAAACAGTTTATTTTTGGTTGTAGCGGTTGCAGATGTACTTAAGGTGATATACTGTAGTGGTTGGTGGCTCAAGGAGGCTGGGGAAGAAAAATTTGTTTGGCCAATTGGAAGTTGGCTCTTTTTAGTCTGCTTTAGCCGAGCACACACACGGTGAGTACACAAACATTTTGGGGGTGACATAATTAGGCGAATAATTTGAACTAAAGCCACTTCATCCCTTCAGTTTTTAATGTGGTTGTGCACCAAATGTAAACACAGCTACCTCCTTGCATTTACTGCAGCATCCTTACCATCGACAAAAAAATCAGTTTACCCATCAATTGGTTGCAGCACAACTCTACAATATTCTTTATAGCTGAAAGGTTGTTATGCAACAGCCATAATATCAAAAATTCCATCACAATAAAGCTGCAACCAAACAGGAAAACAATAAATAATGGTTCTATCGGGTCATATCACAATATGTGGCACTAGCTACATGTTCAGCACCAGTTCGCTGGTTTTCTTACATTGGTAACTCCAGTCTTTTCCAGCAGCTACTATGATTTGTTGATATAGTTGTAGTACTTTATTGATCCCTTAAGCAGATTGTATCAGGGAAATTGACAGCCCCTTCTCTTACCAGTGTTTGTTTGTTTTTTTAGCAAAGGAACAGTTAACGGGGGACACCAAAATAATTTTTATTGGTCTGATTCCTGTGAATAGTCTCACCAGGGGTTAAATTAGTTTCTCTAAACTCCTCAAATTTGATAGGACGACGATACATGGAGAAACACCAAATCCTAGTCATTGTTGTCATTGCTGATTTTCATAATAGGACCCCTTTAAAGTGAAGCTGAGTATTGTTTAACATCCACTTAGTTTACACACACATATAATCAAGTCGGATCTCTACTTGTGAGACTTCTAAACCTGGCTGCATCATTCTGTCATTTAATTGCAAAACATGTTCTGATTTTGGAGTACTGGAGATCAGACAGATTTCTACAGAAAAAAAAATTGCAGTTGCATTTAATTTGCAAATGTTCAAATGATTTCCGTAAAAACATTTTAAAAGACAACAACAACTTCTCACAAACATTTCATATATTTTTTTTTATCTTATGGTGAATTTCAGTCTGTGTCATTAGTAATGGTACGATATTTCTACAATCTTTTTGTTGCTTTATGTGTAAATAATATTTTGTGTGTTCAAATTTTTTTGTTTAAAGCCAACAGAGAACACATTTCAAGTCCTCATGACAGAATCTTGAACTTGGTCAGTCCAGGACACAGTAATCTTGAGAGCCCTGTTCGATGAACAAGACAAACAACTTTTCTGTACAGTACAACCTGGCATCAACATCTTCTACACACTCCTTCTCATAAGGTAACGCCTTTTTCTGGCTAATGCTCATTCTTGGCAGCATCACTGCTGACATTTTCTGATTTAAATCATCCCCACAGGAATCAGAAGCACAGAGAAACAGAAACAACTAGCGCAGAACATTCTCACAGCTCAGCGTTTGATACGAACAGCCACGGTGAGTATTTCTGCTGTGAAATAAAATCTGTACAAATAGCTCCTTTATTATTTTGGGATTCAAGTTCTTACACTTCAATTGTGTTATTTTAATTTTATTTTAGTAAGCCTTAACATTTAATTGGATTCATTTACAAAGATTAAATATTTTATATTTTGTTCCACACAAAATAGGATGATTCAAAAATATATTCCATGAAATGACTTGAGAAACATTTGATATACTGTAATTTGTTCTAGAGAAGTTTAAAAACAATTATGAGTTACTAGTTAGTGAAACTAATTGGTATGTATTCCTAGTCCTCCAATATTATAATTACATCATTTGTGTATTGCGATGGCATAATTACATACATACGGTAGATGTAGTATTTTTTTTATATCACTGTGGAGAATGATGATCTGATGCTCTGACTGTGACAGTTGCTTGAGTTGGTTGTCTTAATTCCAATAGTTTTGTTTGAACGACAAAAATCACTGTTCTATTTCTAATAGGAACTGTTTTTATCTATTTCCTGTTACTGTTAGGAATGGAACACACATGGCTACTGCTGGTTACAGCACTGATGATCTACATGACCCCAGCTGTCCATGGAACTTCTCATTTAATAATGAATGATAGCTTAGAGGTTGGTTTTCTTTCACTTTTATCCTGTCAGTGTAAAATTACCTTGACCTTCATATTTCTGACAGTAAACTACAATATTTGCTTGATGATTGCTTTCAAAATGATCATGGAATAAACTACATTTGAAGTCATATTGTATAAAAAACTGCATTTATTCAAAGATACTTTTTATCTCGATTTCTCGTGTTTCAATCTATAGTTCAGGTTCTGAACATGAAAGACTGACAATTTTCACAGACATTTCATTAAAAGCAAATTAGTTATAACTTTATCAAAAAATACTGTCATAAGGTGGACTAGACAACTGAATTGAAATCCAGTGTGAAAAAAGCAAGTGCATTTGTTTTGTGTGTCTACCAGGTGAACATCACTCGGGAGGGCTGTGGAACCACCAAAGTGTGTGTCGAGACACCAGGTGACTGCGAACCTACTCCTGTAGCCAACAACTGTACGTTTGGGTCTTTTCAAGTTATTACGACAACGCCTCTCAATGGTACTGAGTTCGCCGTCCAACTCTCAGGAAATTCCAGCGGTGGATATGTTGCAGTGGGACTTAGGTCATCTGCCAAACCGGTAAACCACACGCATGATTTGAATAAATAATTACACACACTTACTCACACACACACACACACACACACACACACACACACACACACACACACACACACACACACACACACACACACACACAAATAAAACTGATTGTTGTTTTTGACAACAGCTATTTAAATGAGTAAAACATCTCCAGGAAAGCAGATTAATAAGATTAATGCTGATCATAATGACAGACCTTTGGTAAATATTGAATCATGCACTAATACAAATATGTTCCACTTCACCTCTGAAGCAAACAGCCTTTTTCTTATTTACATTATTCATTTGCTACATTATTCAGTTTGGCCACGTGACATTTATTAAAAGTATCCCTGTGTAGTTAATGCTCTAGACGTAGCATTAATGGTAAAAATTTGTTCTAAATATAACTTTTGTCATTGTTATACAGAATTGCGTCCAGAAATACAATTGATACTAACTGTCATGCTAGCAGTTGGTGTAACTGACAGAGGCAATGTGTTGAAGCTGAGTCATTGTTTCTTTGCTGCTTGTCAAAAAAAATCCCATTTCTCAAACCACGGTTAATCCTCAGTAGATGTGTTGGAATCCTATGTGGGTTAATGAACTCACCTTTTGGTTTTCAAGAGGTTGAGGTGAACAAGAAAAGCATGACGAATGCAGAAGCATTCACAGGTGAACATCTTGAAAGAAGAATGACTGGAAAGTTACTCAGCTGTTCTGAAATAGGGTTAGGATTAGGATGAGACAATGACATGTCATTGTTACTTTGTAAGAGCAAAGCATCTCATGTCTTCAACTCTGATTCTCTCTCCAGGATATCATCGAGCTTTACGCCTGTATTCGGTCCAATGACACGTTTACTTTCATGACCGAAGAGCTGAACATCGCGTTAATCCTCTTCAGTACAGTGGAGAGGGTGAGCGCTCAAATCCATGTCGTACAAAAATTGATCAAGTACCAATGTTTAGCATTTTTATTTTAAAACCTGAAATCCCACAAGAAAAAGATGCATTAATGAAAACCCCAACATAAAACCTCTTCATATGGAATGCTAGAAGATTTTGTCTTATTTTCATGTTGATGGTTATATTAATTTTTTTATAATGGTTTTACTGTTGTCCCCTAAAGGACCACTATTACCGCTACTACTACTACTACTACTCATAATAATAATAATAATAATAATAATAAGATGATGAAAAATAGTAAGAATGATAATAATAGAAATAATCTAATTTTACATTCTATGTCATATCTTGTAACACATTTCTTTATTAGCGTGTCACAGCAATTCGAGGCAGGCTGAATGAAAGTTTGATCCAGTGTGAGTTCAACATCCCAAATGTTAACGCCACCCGATCCAGGGCAGCCGACACCACGTTCAACGTCACCCTTGGGGCTGGAACATTTGATGGATGTGAGCAGACATACATCAACACACAGTGAACCACTCAGGTCACAACATGATCTACAGTACTTCTAAGATTAATATTTATTTATTCTGTTTCCTCATGGATACCATTTAAAAACAGAGTGGGTTGCGACAACAGGATGACAAGACATTATACAAACACACGCTTACTTAATATTTTTCATCTTAAAGTTAAATGCTTTGCATTTAAGACAAACACAGATAATAAGCAGATGAACAAATCCCTTTCACCCAGCAAACATCGAAGATGATGAAATCAGAAAACATGCAGTAGATGACAGATTTTGGATTTGCGGTTTTGCTTTTGAAACCTCTGGCTTATGTTATCTTTCAAGTGGAATTTAAGTTGAATTTAATGAATTTTATTGAGATTTTAAGTCTCTCTCACACAGAATCTAATGTAACTTCTCACTGTTCTATCTGCCCCTCATGTCAATGTACAGTTATTGATGACTACACCGTCTTGCTGACCAGAAATAATCTGAACATTGCTATCATACCCAACAACACCATCACCAACAACACCACCACCAACAATACCAACACCAATAACAACACCACCAACACCAACACCACTAAGAACACCAACACCAACAACACCAGCGCCACCAACACCACCACCTCCACTGTCTCCACCACCATCATGACCACATCAGCCGGTTCCAATGGGCCTGTCCATGCTCATGGTAAGCAACAAACTGACATTTCCTATTGATTTTCGTTTTAGATCTTTAGAAGCGTGAACAAGTAAAACAAGGTTCAACCCCTATCCAGGAGTTTTGATCCAGAACCGAGGCTATGCGTGGAGGTAAGCCCCACCAGATCCAACTGGTACCGCTCCACCTCCAGCACAATTTCCGGCTCCCTCCCCGCCAGTGAGGTGACATTCCACGTCCCCACAGCCTGGGTCTGGTCCATCGTGACCCCCTGTTGTCACTGCCACCCATATGGCAGCGCACCAGACCCCAACAACCTGCCCTGTGGGTGGCGGGTCCACAGGGATGGGAAAAGTCCATGTTGCCTTTTCCGGGCCCCCATGGCAGACCCGGCCACCCGCTGACGGGCCCTCCGTGCAGGCCTGGCTCCAGACGTGGGCCCCGGGCAGGGAGCTGGAGTTGGAGTTTACCCAGGTGGATTAGAGGGTTGTATTCCTACGCCTTAAGGCTGAGGGAGGGAAAACTGCTGTTGTCTGTGTGTATGCACCGAATAGCAGCTTGGAGTATTCTGCCTTCTTGGGGTCCCTAAATGAGATCCTTCACAGGATCCCTGTAGGGGACTCCATTGTTCTTTTGGGAGCTGTGGTCTCAAGGTCTTGGGTGCCTCAAGGGGCAGTAACCCTTGAACACCGTGCGGATGCCTCCGAGGCTTCTCCTTCCTGGCACGTTCAGCTGGGAGGAGACCGCAGGGCAGAACCAGGACCAGGTGGAGGGATTATATCTCAACACTGGCCGGGGAACGCCTTGGGACCCCCCAGTCAGAGCTGGTGGATGTCGCCGGGAAAAGGGAAGTTTGGGGCTCCTTGTTGAAGCTGCTGCCCCCATGACCCGACCTCGGATAAGTTGTGGAAAATGGATGGAGGGATGGATGGATGGATGGTTGGTCTTACAAGCTCTAATCTACAAGGTGTCCAGTTCCAACAGATTCAATGACAAGGGTCTGAGCTGAATTTAAAAGTCAAAGCCAGTGACAAAACTAAGAAAAGTCATTAACACTTGAATGTATTTTACAAATATTTTATTGGCAAAATGTGTGAGAAAAACAATAGAATTGGAGAAATGGACACAAAAATTCACAAAACAGTCTAACTCAGGGAACATTCATGATGTTTTGATGTTGAGTGATCTCCTGATGAGATAAAAAAAGAACTTGATGGTGCATGATGTGGAGGCTTTAAGGGAAGCTACTAAATGGAAACTGAGGGAAAGATTTTGTCTTAAAACACAACATAACAGTTCAAATGTCACCATGTGAGTAATAAAACTAGTAAATGAAAAAGCAAATGGATTACTCTGAGAAGAACTTTGCTCGGCCCCACATGATAAATTATTGTCTTAAAAAAATGTGACCTAAAGCTTTTTGTCCGCATTCACTTAGCAGTAATATGATCGCTAAGCACTTGAATACGCCCTAAAAACTTTTTTGAAAAAACAATTAACTGTAGAATGACAGACTGGCCGCTGTGGCTGCTTCGTTTCAATAACAACATTTATATGCTGGTTTATTCTGTGACCAAAGTGACCTGTGAGTAAAATCACTAGAATAAAGCAAAGATGTTTGGTGAGAGTGAGTGATTTTGGTATTATTTGTCCAGGTTTGGATCATTTATAGGTCTAACTTAACAAATAAAATTTGTGATGTGATTGTCACGATGAGAGAACATCAGGAACATGTCTGTCCAGAAGGAGAAGTTTGACTGCAGTAACTTACTATTGAGCAAACAGTTCCTCTGAGAGCTGATGTATCGGGTCTATTGAGCCATGCCAAACCTGTCACTGCAAAGAGGGAATATTGTCACGTGTGAATCAACATATGGAGCTTGAATTTTACACTTTTCCTGATCAACTCCTTGTCTTTCTCCCTGCTAGCTGTGCTAATCCTGCTGTGCGTCTTCTCACTGTTCTCCGTGCTTGGAGCCTGAGGGCCTCAAAAAAAACCCTGACCAGTTTGATCCAATGAAGACGCCTAATGCGCTGGATTTACACCACAATCAAACTGTATATCTTGATGAATTCAATAACATGGTTTAACACCTTTGTGCTTTGAAACTCTGTGGTAAAAGGGTCTCACTTGCCAACATGTTTTGGAGGATTAGAGAGTATTTCTTACATTTCTACCAAGGATGATAGAAAGCAGATATTCTGCTCTTGAACTTGTTTAAATGTAGTCTAAACCTGCTCATCTGATGCCACAAGCAGTTTTTGCAAATATGAACTTCAATGGAACAAGTCTCTATCTTAACCTGGACTCATTAAACCCAAGTATAAATCTATTAGAACATTTACGGTAAACTGAAAATATTTTATGGGGTGGTTGAAATGGTTAATTAATACTTACTATCAATAAAATTGACAAAATGATTAATTTGAATCAACTTGTCAAGTTTTTCTTCACTCACTGGGTGAATTCTGACATAAGCATTACTTTGTTCAACTGTAACCTGCTGCAACTTCTCCATTTTCCTCTGTTCCGTAACTGGATCAGTCCTCATTAAGATTAAATTCATGATAAGAATAAGAAGTGTATGTACTTTGGGATAAATACATGTTACAATTAGATTATTGTATAATAAATGAGAGTTGTGCATAATGTAAAAAAGTAAAGATCAAAGTAAAAAATAAAAATGATGGTCATTTTACCTTTTAACTGCTGTTAAAAGGTAAATGACCCACTCAACAAGAAATTGACAGGTGACCCAGGCATTGGCATTGGCCCTCCATAGCACTTGAAGTCTTTCTTTTAGTATTTTGTGAGTCTTGAATGCTCTGGGATTTTTGGAGTGGTATGTCCCTCTCACCCTTGTGGGGTGGTATCTGTGTCATCCTCAAGCTCGGGTCCTCTACCAGAGGCCTGGGAGTCTGAGGGTTCTTAGATGTTCCTAGGACTGCGCTCTTCTGGACTGAGGCTTCAGATGTGTTCCAGGAATCTGCTGGAGCCACTCTTCCAGTTTGGGGGTCACTGCCCCAAGTGCTCCTACTACCACGGGGACCACATTAACCTTGACCTTCCACATCTGTTCCAGCTGTTCTTTCGATCCTTGATACTCCTCAATCTTTTCGTCTTCCTTCTTCCTGATGTTGGCGTCAGCTGGAATTGCCACACCTATCACCACTGCTCTCTTCTGCTCTTTGTCCATCACC
Source organism: Antennarius maculatus (assembly GCA_013358685.1). Lineage (NCBI taxonomy): Eukaryota > Metazoa > Chordata > Actinopteri > Lophiiformes > Antennariidae > Antennarius > Antennarius maculatus. The sequence goes on from CM023613.1 coordinate 21,777,550, forward strand.
ACTATGTCCGGTTTGTTAGCCAGCAGCTGTTTGTCAGTCTGGAAGCTGAAGTCCCACAGGATCTTAGCCTTGTCGTTCTCAGCCACCTTTGGTGGTATGTCCCATTGGGATTCAGGTACTTCTAGTCCATACTGGGTACAGATGTTCCTGTACACTATCACGGCTACTTGGTTGTGCCTTTCCATGTATGTTGAGTTGGCGAGCATCTTACACCCCGCTACCACATGCTGGACCGACTCTGGGGCTTCTTTACATAGCCTGCACCTTGGGTCAGATCTACTGTGGTAGATATTGGCCTCTATTGCTCTTGTACTTAGGGCCTGTTCTTGTGCTGCCATGATCAGTGCCTCTGTGCTGTCTGTCAGTCCAGCTTTATTCAGCCATTGGTAAGTCTTCTTGACATCAGCCACTTCCTCTATCTGACGGTGGTACATGTGGTGTAGGGGCTTGTCCCTCCATGTTGTCTCCTCCTCCTCCTCTTCCTCCTCAGGTTTCTGCTGTCTAAGGCATTCACTGAGCGGTTCATCTGTTGGGGCCATCTTCCTGATGTACTCTTGGATTTTCGATGTCTCATCTCAGCCCTGATGCTCACTAGTCCTCGGCCTCCCTCTTTTCGCTTAGTGTACAGCCTCAGGGTGCTGGACTTGGGGTAAAACCCTCCATGCATGGTGCGGAGCTTTCTAGTCTTGATATCTGTGGCTTCTATCTCCTCCTTTGGCCAGCTTATGATCCCCACGGGGTATCTGATGACCGGCAGTGCATACATGTTGATGGCTCGCACCTTGTTCTTGCCATTCAGCTGACTTCTCAGGACTTGCCTTACTCTCTGGAGGTATTTGGTTGTGGATGACTTCCTTGCGGCCTCCTCATGATTGCCATTAGCCTGTGTGATTCCAAGGTATTTGTAGCTGTCCTTGATGTCTTCTATCCTGCCCCCTGGTAGGTCAACCCCTTCAGTTCTGATCATCTTGCCTCTTCTTGATACCATCCGGCCCCATTTGTCTAATCCGAATGACATCCCTATGTCGTCGCTGTAGATCCTGGTGGTGTGGATCAGTGAGTCAATTTCTCGCTCATTCCTGGCATACAGCTTGATGTCATCCATGTAGAGGAGATGGCTGATTGTTGTCCCGCTTCGGAATCGGTATCCGTAGCCACTCTTTGTGATGATGTGACTGAGGGGGTTCAGGCCTATGCAGAACAGCAGTGGTGATAGTGCATCCCCTTGGTATATGCCGCACTTGATGTTAACTTGGGCAATTGGCTTGGAGTTAGTCTCTAGGGTTGTCTTCCACATTCCCATTGAGTTCTTGATGAAGACTCTTAGTGTCCTGTTGATCTTATACAGTTCCAGACATTTCAGTATCCACGTGTGTGGCATTGAGTCACAGGCTTTCTGGTAATCTATCCAGGCGGTGCACAAGTTGGTCTGCCTATTCTTACAGTCTCTGTGTACTGCTCTGTCCACCAGCAGCTGGTGCTTGGCTCCCCTGGTGTTGCTACCAATTCCTTTCTGTGCCCTGCTCATATATTGATCCATGTGCCTACTCATCTTAGCCGCCATGATGCCTGACAGGAGCTTCCATGTTGTTATTGGCCGGTAGTTGGATGGGGTAGATCCCTTTTGTGGGTCTTTCATGATCAGGACTGTCCTGCCTTCAGTCAACCATTCTGGGTGCGTCCCATCCCTTAGCAGCTGGTTCATCTGTGCTGCTAGACGCTCATGGAGTGCTGTCAGCTTCTTTAGCCAGTATGTATGGATCATATCAGGGCCCGGTGCTGACCAACTCTTCATCTTTGACACTCTTTCTTGGATGTCTGCCATTGAGATGGTTACTGGTTCTTGTTCTGGGAGGCAGCTGTGGTCAGTCCTCAGGTCCACTAGCCACTGGGCATCGGTGTTGTCTGGCTGGTTGGTATTTCCCTGCCACTGAGAGTACACCTTTGCTGGTTGAGTGGAGAAGGTCTTGTTTATTCTCCTGGCCTCTATCTCCTTGGTGTATCTCTTCAGTCGGGTAGCCAGAGCCGTTAGTCTCTGTTTGGCAGTTTCGAGTGCTTCAGGTATGGAGAGCTTGCTGTATTTCCTGGGTACCCCTTTATTCACCATGTTCCCCTGCTGTAGCTCGGCTAGCTGGCTGACTTCTTTCCGTGTCGCCTTTATCTTGGCCTCTAACCGTCTCTTCCATGGAGGGTATTGTTTGTTATGCCCTGTGTTGATCTTATATCCCAGCATCTCGAGAATTACTGTTGCTGTACTGTGAATCAGCTTGTTGGTCTCAGTTATGTTCCCTGTGGGGATGGTTCTTATTGCAGCATTCCCATCTTCTAGCAGATCTTCTGAAGATCTTCTTGACAACTTAGCTTCGGTTTGTCGGAGGCTCCAGGTTTCCATTTGGGTCACTATCTTCCTTCTCAGGTCAGCAGCTCTTGTATTGAGGCTGTCTATGTCTCTTGGGGCTTGGTACCCAATCTCAGATTGTGGGGGGGATGGTGAAATCCCCCCGCTGACCTGGCGTCCTGGCTCCCCCTTGCCGTAGCATTGTTATAGTATTTCATCGATCTCTAGTTGTGACAGCAGTTTTCGGTTACGGATGTTGGAACACTGTGCTAACAGCTGTTTCTTTGTTAGCCTTGATTGTGGGTTTCGAAGCATCCATTGGTCCCACATCCGCCCCATATATCCCCTCTCTCTGGGATTACTCGTGTAGTAGCAGATTGCCCTGGTTCCCTAGGAACTGACGCGGACCTTGTTGACCCGGGCGACGTCCGAGCCGGTGTGACTATCTTTATTGTGTTCGCTCATGATTGAGGTAGGCTCGTATAGCATTACGGGTCTTGCCTAAGGACCCTCACTGGATAGTGCCCGCCATGTCTGGGGTTCGAAACCACGCCCTCCTGCATTCCAGACCACGCCCTCCTAAATTCCAGGCCACGCCCCTCCTGGATTGACTGGATAGTGTTTGTCCCAACCGGGATTCGAACCCACAACCTCCTGCATTCAAGTCAGTTGACTCCAAACTTCCTGCTGCTGCCGCCCCACGTAAACGGCCCGACAGCGCATATTTCTGACCAGTCAAGCAATATTTATGAGCAACTGTGTGAGAAAGCCAAATATTTTGATGCATTACTCAGTCTAGAGAGCACAGCTATCACTGACACTGTCCAGCTCACAATACATATGAGGTGTTGTTTTGAAGTTATGGAGTTCTTCACAGTAATTCCAATTCCAATGTAACTAATCGTTTATTAAAACATTGAAATGGACATAGCCTATTGAACCAAGAGCTAACACAGTGTATATTTTTTCACGATTAAATGAATAAAGCAGTATTTTCTCATGACTCTCAGTAACTTCAAGGGGAAACCTTTTCAACAAGCAAACTATGTTCCTTAATATAAAGATAAATACATAAATGAAATTGCATGCATAATAAACTGAAAATACATTATTGTGAATGACTCTTTACATGAACAATAACAATGTTGTGCATACGCAAGACTAATGCATTATTGTTCAAAAAAATAAAAAATTTAAAAACATTTATTGTGCTGCTCTATGATCCTACCAATCACTGCTTTCAAATAGTAAAATTTTAAAAAAAAATCATATCATTTGTATCCTTTTTCATGGATCTTATCTGCAATTTTCCCTGAGTATAAATATGAAACTCCCTGAAATAAATACAAATAAATAAATAAATAAATGGATGGGAATGGAAAATAAAATACAAAGATCTATGGCACACAGATGAAACAATACTTCCTTCAAGGAGACATCAAGTCTTGTAGAAAAAAATGTAAAACATTGACTGAATTTAAAATTGAAAATACATTACTGCTCTGTGATGCTCACTTGTCTGAGGCTGACCCTGATATTTGATGGTGTCTCACCTTTTATACAAGTTCATCAATGTTTGGGATCAGGCTCTGAGCTGAGGAAATCCTCAGGATTGAGTGAAGGTGTTTATCAGTCAGACGGCTCCTGTGTGATGTTTTGTTCAGCTTCATCAGAGAGAAATATTTTTCACACATGTATGTGCGGCTAAAGATAGAAAGCCTCCGAGCTGGATGTGCAGCTGGGGCATTGTGTTGGGGATGAAACTATGCTATTGTTGCATTCCGGAAAATTATTTCATTCCACCAAAAGCCCTCTGTTCATTATTTTTTATTTTTTTTAATTAATATCCATTCCTTTGTTTAAACGAGTGTTTTGTATTTATTTTATTTTGAAGTTGTTTGAGAATATTAAGCTTTTCTTTTGGGATCTCTGTTACCTTCAACCCGTGATGTCACTTCCGGGGAGGCGTGCACTTTCCTCAGTCGCGTTCTGGCGATGACGGAGGAAGGTGAGTTAGTGAAGTGCTCCCGTGTTGTAGATGGAATAAAAAGTTGTACGAATGAAGATAGAGTGTTAGAAAGTAGAATTGGGTTTGATATTATTGAGTTTTTGTTATATTAAGTTTCATTTTTGTCACAAGTGAAGTGTTTGGTTAATGTTTAAAGAATGTGTATTCCGCGGGAAAAATTCAGGGCAACCGCGGCAATTTTTTTCATGACATTTCCTGTGCTGCAGATTGCTGTGCTCTGTCCCGCTTTGTGTGCACAATTTGTGACCGTGTCACTTCATTTTGTGCAGGTATGTTGTTATTTCCTCATTTTCATGTAGTGTTATGAATGTGTTATGAATGTTTGATTGATTGTATTTTGTATTGTGTATTTTCCTTTTATTTATTGTTTTGTTGTTTACCGTGATTATTACAGTATTTGTAATAAGTGTATATCTTCCTTTATATTCACTCAGTTGCGTTCTGGCGATAACGGAGGAAGATTGCTGTGCTCTGTCCCGCTTTGTGTGCACAATTTGTGACCGTGTCACTTCATTTTGTGCAGAATAAATACGCCAGCTCGGCTCAAATCATCACGTCCAGAGTCCTTAATACACAACGCAGAGAGACATTCAATGGACAAGTTGGGCAAAACCGGCTACATTGGTGCCGTGACCCGGATTCCTCGTGGATCGACATCAGCTTGATCACCGGAGATTGCTGGCTATCAATGGAAGGTTTTCTGTAGTGAGTCACGTGAAGTGACAGTATCACCCAGTTGGAGGTAGATTTGAGTTTTGTTTTCAAGGCCACTGTTTTATAAGTGATTATTATTTGAATTTAGTTTTTTTTGTTGTTGTTAAAAGACCCTTTTTTTTAAAAAGACTTTCTTCATTGGGAAAAGAGAATTTCTATTTCGATTGTTGTAACATTAATTTAATTGAATAACAGCAAAGCATGGCATCCCATTTTGGGAAGGGAGAGGATGTTTCCCATGTCAGTACCAGCTTTGGTTTTGGGAGGGGAAGGTTTTTGAAGGAGGTTTATGAAACTCCAGCTCGAGCTTCAGGCAAGGTAGGCTCGCCAGTTTTCAGCTCCACCTGTATACCTCGGTGTCCACCTCCAACCCACAGATCTTCTGACATGTTCTCAATCACACCAGACGTGAATGATCCGGCTTTAAGTCACCTCATTACACATATTGCCCAGCAGGTGGGACAGACCATATCAGCTCAGTTAAAAGGGGAGGTTAAAGCAGATGAGGACAAAAGTGCACATGTCCAGAATCCAGGTGCAGGCCCGTCGCTAATAGATACCCCACTTAACTTGGCCGGTGTAAAATTAGTCATGCAGACAGACGTGAAAGAACCTCCAGTGTTTAGGGGTGATGGATCAGACAAGTTTTCAGTGCATGAGTGGGAGGAGCTTATGGACACATACTTGAGGAAGAAGGATGTCCCGCTCGGGCATCAATACTAGGAAATATTATTGAAGTTAATGGGTAGAGCCAGAGACATAGTGAAGATAACACTTCGCAACAATTCGTCGCTGAAACCTTGTGAGAACCCGAAAATCATAACGGACATTTTGAAACAACATTTCAGTGAAGTGGCGTGTTCGACAATGCCTCTCGCGGACTTTTATAATACCGTACCTGTAGTCGCAGAAAATCCTGTTGAGTATTGGCTCCGGCTTAATAAGGCTATTGATGCAGCTGAGGAAGGCTTGAAGAGACAAGGACGGCACATTGACGATCCCAGTCGAGAGGTAACCACAATGTTTGTTAAATATTGTCCAGATCCCTCTCTTGCAGCAGTGCTGCGGTTCAAAGCGCCAGACAAGTGGGCAGCAAGTGAAATACAGGAACATGTTGATCGTTATCAGGTTGAAATGAAGGAGCAGTTACTCACCAAACGAAGTCGCCCCAGCTTAGTCAGACAGGTGAAGACTCACATTCAGACACCTGCGTCAGAAGAGTCACTTCCTCATAGCCCCATTGTGCCGTCTACTGCTCAAGTAGAGGTGAGTGTCAGTCCCCTTCCTCAGTCTGACGATAACTGCATCAAGACCCTGATTAATTTACTTGACCGCACCTTTGGCCAAAACAATCAAGCAGTCCGCAGACAGCATCCACCTGGCCAGGTGCAGAGGAAACCCTGCAGGGTTTGCAAATCCGTAGAGCATTCCACTCTTGCACACTGCAGACAGGAGTATCTGTGTTTGTCATGTTACAAGCCTGGTCATATTAAGAGAAACTGTCCACATATTGATTCCAGACAAGGTCACCAAGCAGAGCATTCATTTCAAGAGCAGCAGGGTTTAAACTAATCGGCCCACATTTGAGGAGGGGGCATGTGGGTGACGATAAGCAAACCCTCGAAAGTGAGCTTGAACAGCGTTATCTGAACACGTGTAAGGCAGTTCCAGTAGGTGCTAAGGTTATAGTACAGAACACTCAGAGAATTGAGCCTTACGATGAGCTGTTCTATGCTCCAGTTAGTGTTAATGATAAATTTCAGATGCGAGGGATGCTTGATTCAGGCTCCATGGCGTGTACTTTCAGTGAAGAAGCAGAGAAGAGAATGCATGAAGTAAATGCATTAAACGAACCCAAGGTAATGACACAGGATGTGGTTTTAGTAGGATGTGGAGGGAAACTCACAAAACCAAAATGTATGTACGATGTTGAACTAAAAGTTTACAGGCAGCGTTGCACTGTTCCAGTCCTTGTTGTGCCAGGTCAGCGAGATGATTTTATCATCGGCACGAACGTGATCAAGTTTCTCATGCGACAATTGAAAACCAGTGATGACTATTGGCGGCTTATTTCCAGTTGCAATCTGTCAGTGTCTTCTGAGTGTGAGCAGTTTTTGGATTTGATGGCCAGTACATCACGGTGGAGAGGTGAAGTACCACCAGACATAATTGTCACTGTCAAACTCAAACAGTCAGTAACTCTTCTAGCTAGGCAAGAACACCTTGTTTGGGGTAAGCTGCCAAGTGATTGTCCTATGTCACCCGGCAGCACGGTGATAGTGGAACCCACTTCATCTAAGTCTATGCCGCGGAATGTTATGGTCGGTCGCATCGTTACACCTCTGTGGGGTGACAGGTGGGTCCCCATGAAGGTCACCAACCTGTATGACAAGCCTGTCACCTTGAGGAGAAATTGTAAGTTGGCTGATGTTTCGCTCTGTCTGGCTGTAGAAGACTTTGAGGTTTTCCAAAGCTCAAGCCAGGTTGAGAAGACAGTTTTAGAGGGGCATGCCACCCCCACCAGTTCTTCTGACCTTGAACAGAGGCTGCGAGACATTGGTCTCGGCAATCTCGACATAAGCTCCTGCAATATTCATTGCAGGAAAAGAAAAACTAGTCCAGCTTCTTGAACGCTACAACGATGTGTTCTCCAAGCATGCTCTGGACTGTGGTCAGGCAAACGGTTTCGTCCATCGCATTCGACTCACAGATGATCGTCCGTTTCGTCTTCCTTACCGCAGAGTACCACCTGCTCACTACCAGAAGTTACGTCAAGTTTTGACAGAAATGGAGGAGCAAGGGATCATACGGAAATCTATGAGTGAGTACGCATCACCATTGGTGATGGTATGGAAAAAAGATGGAAGTCTGAGAATTTGTACTGATTTTCGGTGGTTAAATGCAAGAACAATCAAAGATGCCCACCCGCTGCCACATCAGTCCGACTGCTTAGCAGCCTTGGGAGGGAACATGTACTTCAGCACGATGGACTTAACATCTGGTTTTTACAACATTCCTATGGCTGAAGAGGACAAGAAGTATACTGCATTCACAACACCACTAGGTCTTCACGAATATAACAGAATGCCTCAAGGGTTATGCAATAGCCCTGCGTCGTTCATGCGCATGATGTTGAGCATATTCGGGGACTTGAACTTCAGTAGCTTGCTATGTTACTTAGACGACCTGCTTGTTTTTGCATCGTCCGAAGACGAGGCCTTGCATAGACTGGAGATCGTCTTCAAGCGACTGCGGGACCATAACCTCAAGTTAAGTCCGAAAAAGTGTCACCTGATGCGAGCGTCTGTTAATTTCTTGGGTCATGTCATAAACTGTAATGGAGTGGCAGTAGATCCGGCTAAGGTTGAGGTGATCTCTAAAATGTCAAAGTCTGATCTCATGGAAGATGATGGGTGTACGCCTTCAGTGCGGAGGGTCAAATCTTTTCTGGGTATGGTTTTCTATTACCAGCACTTCCTTCCTAATTGTTCTTCCATTGCCAAACCACTCTTTGCTCTTACGGCTGGGCAAAAGAGGAGAGGAAAGGGTAAAACAAAAGAAAATTCAGGGTCATACAGAAAACTCAAACCCGCTGACTGGACTCAGGAGTGTGACATGGCTGTGGACCGGTTGAAAGAGAACCTGTTGGACTGTGCAGTTCTTGCCCATCCTGACTTCACACGTCCTTTAATCCTGTCGATTGATGCTTCTTTAGACGGACTTGGAGCAGTGCTATCACAGATACCAGCTGGTGAGAGTAAGGCACGGCCTATAGCTTTCGCGAGTAAGACCTTGAGCACCTCTCAGAAGAGGTATCCAGCTCACCGACTTGAGTTTCTTGCGCTGAAGTGGAGTGTGTGTGAGAAATTCAGTCACTGGTTGAAAGGCAACTCTTTCACAGTATGGACGGATAACAATCCTCTCACATACATTATGACAAAGCCCAAACTTGACGCGTGCGAACAACGTTGGGTAACGAAGTTAGCCCCTTATACGTTTGATTTGAAACACATTGCTGGGAGCAAGAACATCGTGGCTGATGCCCTCAGCCGAGACCCATTCGCCAAAACAGTCGGTTACAGACTCATCACAGAGAGCTATGACAATCTGCTCACCGAGTCTTGTGGTGTTGGTGAGAGTGGGGTTCAAGATGTCTTTCGTTTGAAGGTCCAGTGTCATTGGGCAGAGGGACCGACACCATCTGCTGTTGCCCAGTGCAATCCTCTGCTCCTCTCAAGCCATTCAGTTGTAAAAGCTGTCCTTGATGTTCATGATAAATGGGATACAGCCACGGAATCCAGAGCTATGCAATTGGCCCAATCCATTCAGCAGATCATACCGCCAGGTCAAGATCCATTACCTGCCCTGTCGTTAGAGGATCTCCGTCAATCTCAAGAACTTGATCCCAGCATTTCAAAAGTCTTACCATTCTTAAGCCGCAGGAGAAGGCCTTCGAGGAGAGAGAGAGTTGCTTTGGGTGCTGGAGCCTTGGCACTTATCAAGCAATGGGAGAGGTTTAAGATCATTGATGGTGTTCTTTATCGGGTCACCAAAGACCCTCTAAGCAAACAGAGAAGACATCAGTTTGTTCTACCTCAAAATCTGGTGGACAAGGCTTTGCAGGGCGGACATGACTTAGCTGGACATCAAGGACAGGCGAGAACAATGTATTTAGCAAGACAGCGTTTCTTTTGGCCACGGATGGAGCATCAGATCAAGGACTATGTAAAGTGCTGTCAGAGATGCATACTGGCTAAGACACCAGAACCTTCTGCCAGAGCTCCGCTTGAGAGTGTTCGGACTTCTGCTCCCATGGAATTGGTATGTTTGGACTTCTGGAGCGCAGAGGATAGTAAACAGCGTTCAGTGGATGTCCTTGTTTTGACTGACCATTTTACAAAGTTGGCCCATGCGTTCCCTTGTTTGAATCAAACCGCCAAGCAGGTTGCTAAGAGGTTGTGGGACAGTGTCTTTTGCGTGTATGGGTTCCCAGCACGCATTCATACGGATCAAGGAACCAACTTTGAGAGTGAGCTAATTTCTGAGTTACTCAAGCTATCAGGAGTTAGCAAGTCACACACTACCCCATACCACCCAATGGGGAACGGAGGAACGGAGAGATTTAACAGAACTCTGGGAAACATGCTCCGTTCACTGCCGTTGAAAGAAAAAGCAAAATGGCCTCAGCAGATACAGACTCTGACGTTTGCATATAATGCAACAGTGCATGAAACAACTGGGTACGCTCCTTTTCATCTCATGTTTGGTCGCACTCCAAGGCTTCCTGTCGACATTATGTTCAAGCAAGTGTTTCATGACCCAGTGGTCGTCGATTACAGCAGTTATGCCAAGATGCTCATGTCCCATCTCAAAGAGGCGGCAAACATTGCCCAGAAACACTCCGTGAAAGAGCAGGACAAGCAGGCCAGGGGTTACAACCAAAAAGTCAAGGGAACCCACTTGAACAGGGGAGACAGAGTACTCCTTGCCAACAAGGGTGAGAGGGGAAAAAGGAAACTTGCGGATAAGTGGGAGCCTACAGTGTACACAATCGTAGACAAAAATCCAGACACATGTCTACAAGCTGGAGGATGACAACGGAAATACGAAAGTAGTGCATCGTAATCTCATCCTAGATATCAGCTTCTTGCCTGTCGAGTCTGTTGATGAGGATAGGAATCACAGTCAGACCAGTTTCGATGACTCAGAGAGTGAGTGTCGTGCAGTGGATCTCAGCTCTTTGGGGGAGGAGGATTCAGAGGATCGGACGAGTGCATGGGTACTCAGTGGAACAGGGAGCCAGTGTCCGGACAACGATGAGAGAGAGCAGAGTCAGTCATGTCAGGAAGAGGCTGGGGTCAGCAACAGAGACTCACCTGACAGTAGTTGTGAGGCACCAAGCTCTCCCAGTCCTCAGACAGATGCTGATGGTCCCACAGGCAGTGACTGTTTAGTCGTAGCACCGGCAGTTGACGAAGATGACAATCAGACCAGCCAAGCGCAGACTCAACCAGATTCAATAGGCGTCGTCAGGACACGTGCTGGTAGAGTTGTTAGAAAGGTTGACCGTCTGATAGAGTCCATGGTTCAGAAGCCATTTAGTGTTAGGCAGTTTGCCAGTTCTATTAGTAAGAGGTCACAGTCTCTCCTTACTCTGTTTTAGGAGGGTTGTTTTGTTTCTTTTCTGTTGTTTATTGAGTGTGAACATTGTAATACTGTAAATGACGTGTTGTGTTTAGAGGAATACCATGGGACGTAGAGTAGGCCGGGAGGTACGGTGTACAAGGCACCGTTCTATTCGATGGAGGGGTTTGAGGCCTGATCAACCTCAGATTTCTCTGAACCTGTTCGTCAGGTAGCTTATGCAGCTGTATGTAAAGAATATGTTCTTTATGGAAGCCCGTGCCAGTTTTTATGAATGTTGGATGTCCCAATTGCCAATGTCTCAACCTGTCAGGTGCCGCGTCAGACTTTTGGTGTCATTTAGGAGGGGTAAATGTAGCATACCGGAAAATTATTTCATTCCACCAAAAGCCCTCTGTTCATTATTTTTTATTTTTTTAATTAATATCCATTCCTTTGTTTAAACGAGTGTTTTGTATTTATTTTATTTTGAAGTTGTTTGAGAATATTAAGCTTTTCTTTTGGGATCTCTGTTACCTTCAACCCGTGATGTCACTTCCGGGGAGGCGTGCACTTTCCTCAGTCGCGTTCTGGCGATAACGGAGGAAGGTGAGTTAGTGAAGTGCTCCCGTGTTGTAGATGGAATAAAAAGTTGTACGAATGAAGATAGAGTGTTAGAAAGTAGAATTGGGTTTGATATTATTGAGTTTTTGTTATATTAAGTTTCGTTTTTGTCACAAGTGAAGTGTTTGGTTAATGTTTAAAGAATGTGTATTCCGCGGGAAAAATTCAGGGCAACCGCGGCAATTTTTTTCATGACATTTCCTGTGCTGCAGATTGCTGTGCTCTGTCCCGCTTTGTGTGCACAATTTGTGACCGTGTCACTTCATTTTGTGCAGGTATGTTGTTATTTCCTCATTTTCATGTAGTGTTATGAATGTGTTATGAATGTTTGATTGATCGTATTTTGTATTGTGTATTTTCCTTTTATTTATTGTTTTGTTGTTTACCGTGATTATTACAGTATTTGTAATAAGTGTATATCTTCCTTTATATTCACTCAGTTGCGTTCTGGCGATAACGGAGGAAGATTGCTGTGCTCTGTCCCGCTTTGTGTGCACAATTTGTGACCGTGTCACTTCATTTTGTGCAGAATAAATACGCCAGCTCGGCTCAAATCATCACGTCCAGAGTCCTTAATACACAACGCAGAGAGACATTCAATGGACAAGTTGGGCAAAACCGGCTACACTATTCAGAACATGAAGCTTCTGGTTCGGTGTGGATCTTCATCACTTGACTTTTTGCTGTAGTGGGAGTGAGACCAAGTTTTACTTTAGTTTGTGAAAGTCTGTCTTCGTTTGCATTTGCATCTGTGTATGTGAAAGGAGAACTATGTCATTCGTAAATTCAAGATTATCCAGTTGCTCTCTTATTGTCCACGGGATCCCATTTCTCCCTCCCTCAGTTGTTTCCTGCATGAACCAGTCAATAGCAAGAAGAAAGAAGAGTGACAGAAGACATCCCTTTTTGACGCCTGTCTTTATTGCAGAGCTCCGATATAGCTGGCCTACATGCACGACTTTGCCTCAGGTGTCATCATATGAGCTCTTGATCTATGCAGATTCATCATCAAGATTAAACATAGACAACATCAAAACATACAATACACAGGCTACAAACATTCACTAACACCTTCCTCAGAAGGATTTTACGCATCTGGTGTAAAGACAAAGTGAACAATGTGGACCTGTGGAAAAGAAAGTTGGATTTGCCACACCTTCAGAAAACCTGCCACAAACATCACCCAACAACCCTGAAATGGAACCCTCAAGGGAAAAGGAAAAGAGGCAGAGATATCAGAGTGGGCCATGTTTTTTTGTTTGATTTAGCCCCGGCAGCAGGTTAATATTTGTTCATTTTATTGAAATGTCTCCACAGGTATTTGGTTGGATCACCATCAACATATTTGCAAGAAAATATACATTTCTGTTCACCACAGGATGATCTACTAATGCCAGTGTTCTCCTAAGTTATCCTGAGGCACCATCATCAGGCCAAAATGAGTACTACTCATTTTACGAATCACTATATCACTAAATTGCTTGAAAAATAATGAACTTGAGTCTGGAGTTCACTGCAAATGGTGACCACACATTTAGTTGTGAGACAAACATTATAAATATGTTGACAGGTTTACCTCAATATTTACACACACTTACATATAACAGTGTTAGTAGTAGCAGTAGTAATAATTGTAATCACCATCATCGTAGTAGTAGTAGTGGTAGTAGGAGTAGTAGTAGTAGTCAGTAGTAGAAGTAGTAGTAGTAGCAGCAATAGTATTAGTTTTAATACTACTTTTTAGTAATAGTAGTAGTTCTGGGTGCAGTAACAACAGTGGTGGTGGTAGTAGTAGTAATAGCATTAGCAGTATCCTCATACTGCTAACAGTAGTGATGGTAATGGTAGTAGTGATAGTAGTAGTAGTAATACTAGCAGAATCTATATTAGTCTATTATAATTTGTATTATTATCCCGAATGCCAACTGTTAGTTGTAGTAGTAGAAGTAGTCGTAGTAGAGCGACTACTACTTCTACTAGTAGTAGTAGTCGTAGTAGTAGTTGTAGCCGTGGTAGTTACAGTAGTAGTATTATTATTACTATTATTAGCTGTATCCACATTACTCGTAATAGTAGTAGTTATGGTAACAGTAATAGTAGTACTAGTAGCAGCAGTAGCAGCAGCGGCGGTAGTTTTAGCTGCAGTACTAGTAGTAGCAGTTGTAGTAGTAGAAGTAGTTGTAGTAGTAATAGTATTCATAGTTGTAGCCATAGTAGCAGCAGCAGCAATAGCTGTGGTAGTGATAGTAGTAGTAGTAGTACTAGTATCAGCAGTATCCACATTAGTCGTAATGGCAGTGTCTATGGAACTAGTAGTCGTAGTTGTAGTAGTAATAGTAGTAGTAGTCGTAGTAGTATCAGCAGCAACAGCAGTGGTGTAAGTTGTACTAGTAGTAGCAGTTGTAGTAGTAGTAGTCTTAGTAGTAGTAATAGTACTAGCATTAGCAGTATCCACATTAGTCGTAGTAGAAGTTATGGTACTTCCGGATCTCAATGGGAGCAGACGTCTTCCTTCTGTCTCCTGTTGTCGCTATCTCTCTAACTCATACCCAGACTAACTCTCACTTATTCTCTGCAAAATGACGAAACCAAAAGGAAAATCAGAGGATACTAAAGACCAGATGGTCTCTATGAAAGAATTAAAGCGTGAGTTAAAGAGCAACTTTGATAAGTCAGGGAGTGACTTTGATAAAAAGTTGGAAGGAAAGGTAAAACCAGTGCTAGACGCCTTGGAAGAAATGAAGGACAAAATGAAGAAAATGCAGAAAGACATGGATGAAAAAGACCGAAGAATTGTTGTCTTGGAACAGGAACAACAAAGAATGGATGATTTGGAACAAAGCATTTGTATAAATGATGTGATCATCACTGGAATCTAAATCAAGCCGAGGAATTACAGAAATGCTATGGCTAGCGCTGACATCGAATCTCTGGAGCAACAAGTGAGTTCTCAACTGAGGGATCTGGAGATAACTATAGATCCGGACCAGATTGAGACATGTCACCCATTACCATCTGGAGGTAGGAGACCACCTGCAGTGCTGATAAAATTCAACAATCGTAAACACAAGATTGCTCGTCTGAAACAAGGCTTCAAACTGAAAGGAAAAAATGTCTACATTAATGAGAATCTCACTAAAAAGAATGCTGATATCGCTAAAAAAGCTCAACAACTGAAGAATGGGCTGATCGACAACACCTGGACGAACAACTGCAGGATCTTCATCAAAACAAAGGGGCTTTCTCCGGACCAGATGAAAACAATGATGATCAGGAGTGCAGAGGAGTTGGTGAAATATGAGCAATAAAGACGGACAAGAATTGTTACTACACCAAAGATCAGTACAACAGAGTCACTTCAATATTGGGAGCTCTGCAGTTTTGGACATGTCAAGTATTTCATGGAACAGTCGAAAAAATCAACATCATTGATGTCAGAAACATGGACTAATGAACAAAAAAATCATGTATTTGTGATAACATGGGATAACACTAACTTTGAGACTTTAAAGAGCATGTTGATATCGTTTGACAACATAATACCATGTATAACTGTTAAATTGTCTGCAACAAACTGGTTAATTCTTGTATAAACACTGTCTGCTGAAAGAGGTTAATATGATCATTATATTCTTGTGGAGAACACTGGCAAGGTCAACGTCTAGTTTTGACTATCTATAATGTTAACAAACGTTGTGTTCCTCGGAAGAATGTAAACATGGTTATGCTCTAGGGTAAAAAGCTAATATCTGGAAGTGGATATGGGTATGAATGTCTGTCAAAATTCAATATATGAGCTGGTTGAAGACTTTTAATGTCTGAGTTTGTTGATTACATATTCTAATGAGAGATGTTTTGCTGATGATTTAGGGGATAGGAATCTTACAAGCCAATGGCTTTTACCTGTTAACCCTTTTTTTTTTCTTTTCAGATGTTGTTGATAATGTTTCAACACTGATGAAAGTTAAATATGGTGTAATAATATGTCTGGAAAGAAGAAAAATAAACTGAATAAATAAAAAATAAATAAATGGTAATAATAGTAGTAGTAGTCGTAGTAGTGGTAGTAGCAGCAGCAATAGTGGTGGTAATCCAAAAGCTGTTGAGTCGATCCACTGGATGTTTAAGAAAGTTCTTGAAGACGTTTCGTCTCTCATCCAAGAGACTTCTTCAGTTCGAACTGAAGAAGTCTCATCAGCAGCCTGACTCAGCCTCACATGTATCAGTTATCTATGGTGTTGTGCATGCTCTGTACTATGTTTACAAAATTATGTGGTAGACAAGGACTAAGTGTTGAGCTATCAATGTTTGTGTAAGCAGATGCGTTTTGTGGTTATTTCCATAGTTAAATGGAAATTCCCAACACAACCTAACATGAGATAAAGACAACTTGCAGCCAGACCCTCGTGGCAAAGGAGAGCGCTAGCCTGCATATGAGACCACTTGGCTACTAATCTAGCAGCAAGTTTTGAAAGTATTTTACTGCACATGTAGTGTGGTGACCAAGGTGAGTATAATCATACAATTACCATACAAAACACAAAGAAGCTATCATGAGCGCTCATATTCAGGCAATCATGGATTAGAGAGGTTCCAGGTATTACAACCAATTACCACCAAAGCCACATAGGGGGAGCTATATCGCAAATTAGAAAAATGTCCCCATTAATTCAAAGATGTTTCAAACAATGGTAAGTGGAAATAATAACTCTTGTTACATTTCTCCCTACTGATTTCCACTTGCCCATTCAGCCACAGTCTAGCAGACCTGAAACAACCCATAGCAGATCCAGAAATTTGCAAACAAAATCACAATTACTAAAACAAAACAAAACAGAACAAACTAATCAGAATTGTCCAAATCAAAGATAACAAATATACCGGCCAGTGACCATTAGGATGAGAGAGTTGCAAATCCCTCCAGCACCCATAGGAAAACATGTCCAGCTACATGTTAAGCTACTAGATATCACACAATTTACACAGGACCATAGACAACTCCCTAGACAGAAAACACATCAGGCTACACAGGTGTGTCCCTGGCATCATCGGTGCCTGCCCACTTAATTAACATGAAGTTGTCATTAAAATCTGTTGCATAGTAGAGCTAACTAGTTAGCCAAATGCAAGCTGACTTCGATACACTCATAGGCAAATACGTAGGTAACATAAAAATGTGGCAACAATTACTGTAGTCTGGGTGCAGTTGCTGGGGTCATGCATGGTTGGGGATGATCCTTTTATGAGGGTCAGTGTGGAGACAAGGCCTCTATTGTACTGACCCTCATTGCTGAAGCAAACCAAGGTGAAATCCTTTGCACTCAAAAAAATGCACAGGCAACTTGGCCGGGACGCTGTCATTAAAAATGAAACACAACCACAGTCTCTTATGTTCTTATTTTGCTGGGACATAATAGAAAACATATTGTCATTTGTACAACAAACAACTGAGCAACTTTTATGTACAGCTCTGAGTATCACAACGTGCAGGAATGGGACCCAAATGCAGGACAATTGTTCATACTTTAATCAAAGTTAATCCAAGGAAACACGAGGAAAGCAGAATTAGAAATAAAACCACCTGGCAAGAAACAAAAGAAGAAGCCGACTTGTAAAGCCTCAGGCTAAGATCGGGTCCGTGTATGGAGACGAGGCTTCGCCCACAAGTTCGGCCTTTCCTCCTGCCACACCCCAGCACAGCAGAGCACCAACACCAAACCGTGACCTTGAGCCAGGACATTCCGACACACTGCTACCTTACCACCGGACATACCCAACGTCACTGCGGGGATGAACACACCCTGAACCACAGGGACAATGGAGTGTTCTCTCACAGATGGCATGGGTTACGTCAATCACTCCTGTAAATCAGCTGATTCTAATCCGCTTGTTTCACCAGTTTGTGATCTGTCCAGTTGATGCGTGACCCATTTGTTTTCTAGGTGCTAGGAGTTGGTAGGGTTAGGGAGGACCAACATATAAATGTAAAGACCAGAAGAAAATGTATCTTTCTCAATGTGACCCCTTTAAGTTTGTTGTATCCAATTACAGTTGTTGGCTGCAATAAACATCTCTTTCAACAGGTTTCCACAATCAAGTCCTTTACTTATGGCTGCAATTCCAGGGAACATTTTTCCTACTTCCAAAACAAAACAGTTTATTTTTGGTTGTAGCGGTTGCAGATGTACTTAAGGTGATATACTGTAGTGGTTGGTGGCTCAAGGAGGCTGGGGAAGAAAAATTTGTTTGGCCAATTGGAAGTTGGCTCTTTTTAGTCTGCTTTAGCCGAGCACACACACGGTGAGTACACAAACATTTTGGGGGTGACATAATTAGGCGAATAATTTGAACTAAAGCCACTTCATCCCTTCAGTTTTTAATGTGGTTGTGCACCAAATGTAAACACAGCTACCTCCTTGCATTTTCTGCAGCATCCTTACCATCGACAAAAAAATCAGTTTACCCATCAATTGGTTGCAGCACAACTCTACAATATTCTTTATAGCTGAAAGGTTGTTATGCAACAGCCATAATATCAAAAATTCCATCACAATAAAGCTGCAACCAAACAGGAAAACAATAAATAATGGTTCTATCGGGTCATATCACAATATGTGGCACTAGCTACATGTTCAGCACCAGTTCGCTGGTTTTCTTACATTGGTAACTCCAGTCTTTTCCAGCAGCTACTATGATTTGTTGATATAGTTGTAGTACTTTATTGATCCCTTAAGCAGATTGTATCAGGGAAATTGACAGCCCCTTCTCTTACCAGTGTTTGTTTGTTTTTTTAGCAAAGGAACAGTTAACGGGGGACACCAAAATAATTTTTATTGGTCTGATTCCTGTGAATAGTCTCACCAGGGGTTAAATTAGTTTCTCTAAACTCCTCAAATTTGATAGGACGACGATACATGGAGAAACACCAAATCCTAGTCATTGTTGTCATTGCTGATTTTCATAATAGGACCCCTTTAAAGTGAAGCTGAGTATTGTTTAACATCCACTTAGTTTACACACACATATAATCAAGTCGGATCTCTACTTGTGAGACTTCTAAACCTGGCTGCATCATTCTGTCATTTAATTGCAAAACATGTTCTGATTTTGGAGTACTGGAGATCAGAAAGATTTCTCCAGAAAAAAAAATTGCAGTTGCATTTAATTTGCAAATGTTCAAATGATTTTCGTAAAAACATATTAAAAGACCTAACAACTCACAAACATTTCATATATTTTATTATTTTGTGGTGAATTTCAGTCTGTGTCATTAGTAATGGTACGATATTTCTACAATCTTTTTGTTGCTTTATGTGTAAATAATATTTTGTGTGTTCAAACTTTTTTGTTTAAAGCCAACAGAGAACACATTTCAAGTCTGTATGACAGAATCTTGAACTTGGTCAGTCCAGGACACAGTAATCTTGAGAGCCCTGTTCGATGAACAAGACAAACAACTTTTCTGTACAGTACAACCTGGCATCAACACCTTCTATACACTCCTTCTCATAAGGTAACGCCTTTTTCTGGCTAATGCTCATTCTTGGCAGCATCACTGCTGACATTTTCTGATTTAAATCATCCCCACAGGAATCAGCACAGAGAAACAGAAAAAACTAGCGCAGAACATTCTCACAGCTCAGCGTTTGATACGAACAGCCACGGTGAGTATTTCTGCTGTGAAATAAAATCTGTACAAATAGCTCCTTTATTATTTTGGGATTCAAGTTCTTACACTTCAATTGTGTTATTTTAATTTTATTTTAGTAAGCCTTAACATTTAATTGGATTCATTTACAAAGATTAAATACACAAAATAGGATGATTCAAATATATATTCCATGAAATATACATTTGATATACTGTAATTTGTTCTCGAGAAGTTCAAACAATTATGAGGTACTAGTTAGTAAAACTAGTTGGTATGTATTCCTAGTCCTCCAATATTATAATTACATCATTTGTGTATTGCGATGGCATAATTACATACATACGGTAGATGTAGTATTTTTTTTATATCACTGTGGAGAATGATGATCTGATGCTCTGACTGTGAAAGTTGCTTGAGTTGGTTGTCTTAATTCCAATAGTTTTGTTTGAACGACAAAAATAACTGTTCTATTTCAAATAGGAACTGTTTTTATCTATTTCCTGTTACTGTTAGGAATGGAACACACATGGCTACTGCTGGTTACAGCACTGATGATCTACATGATCCCAGCTGTCCATGGAACTTCTCATTTAGTGATGAATGATAGCTTAGAGGTTGGTTTTCTTTCACTTTTATCCTGTCATTGTAAAATTACCTTGACCTTCATATTTCTGACAGTAAACTACAATATTTGATTGCTTTCAAAATGATCATGGAATAAACTACATTTGAAGTCATATTGTTTAAAAAACTGCATTTATTCAAAAATACTTTTTATCTTGATTTCTCGTGTTTCAATTTACAGTATAGTTCAGGTCCTGAACATGAAAGACTGAGAATCTTCACAGACATTTCATTAAAAGCAAATTAGCTATAACTTTATCAAAAAATACTGTCATAAGGTGGACTAGACAACTGAATTGAAATCCAGTGTGAAAAAGCAAGTGCATTTGTTTTGTGTGTCTACCAGGTGAACATCACTCGGGAGGGCTGTGGAACCACCAAACTGTGTATCGAGACACCAGGTGACTGCGAACCTACTCCTGTAGCCAACAACTGTACGTTTGTGTCTTTTCAAGTTATAATGACAACGCCTCTCAATGGTACTGAGTTCGCCGTCCAACTCTCAGGAAATTCCAGCCTTGGATATGTTGCAGTGGGACTTATAACACCTGCCAAACCGGTAAAGCACATGCATGATTTGAATAAATAATTACACACACACACTCACACACACACACACACACACACACACACACACACACACACACACACACACACACACACACACACACACACACACACACACACACACACACACAAACACACACACACGAATGAAACTGATTGTTGTTATTGACAGCAGCTATTTAAATGAGTAAAACATCTCCAGGCAAGCAGATTAATAAGATTAATGATGATCATAATGACAGACCTTTGGTATATATTGAATCATGCACTAATACAAATATGTTCCACTTCACCTCTGAAGCAAACAGCCTTTTTCTTATTTACATTATTCATTTGCTACATTATTCAGTTTGGCCACGTGACATTTATTAAAAGTATCCCTGTGTAGTTAATGCTCTAGACGTAGCATTAATGGTAAAAATTTGTTCTAAATATAACTTTTGTCATTGTTATACAGAATTGCAGCCAGAAATACAATTGATACTAACTGTCATGCTAGCAGTTGGTGTAACTGATAGAGGCAATGTGTAGAAGCTGAGTCATTGTTTCTTTGCTGCTTGTCAAAAAAAATCCCATTTCTCAAACCACGGTTAATCCTCAGTAGATGTGTTGGAATCCTATGCGGGTTAATGAACTCACCTTTTGATTTAAGAGGTTGAGGTGAACAAGAAAAGCATGACGAATGCAGAAGCATTCACAGGTGAACATCCTGAAAGAAGAATGACTGGAAAGTTACTCAGCTGTTCTGAAATAGGGTTAGGATTAGGATGAGACAATGACATGTCATTGTTACTTTGTAAGAGCAAAGCATCTCATGTCTTCAACTCTGATTCTCTCTCCAGGATATCATCGAGCTTTACGCCTGTATTCGGTCCAATGACACGTTTACTTTCATGACCGTAGACCAGAACACCATGTTCAACTTCTTTAATAAAGTGGAGAGGGTGAGCGCTCAAATCCATGTCATACAAAAGTTGATCAAGTACAAATGTTTAGCATTTTTATTTTAAAACCTGAAATCCCACAAGAAAAAGATGAATTAATGAAAAACCTCTTCATATGGAATGCTAGAAGATTTTGTCTTATTTTCATGTTGATGGTTATATTACTTTTTTTATATAATGTTTTTACTGTTGTCCCCTAAAGGACAAATAAATAATAATAATAATAATAATAATAATAAAACGATGAAAAATAGTAAGAATGATAATAATAGAAATAATCTAATTTTACATTCTATGTCATATCTTGTAACACATTTCTTTATTAGCGTGTCACAGCAATTCGAGGCAGGCTGAATGAAAGTTTGATCCAGTGCGAGTTCAACATCCCAAATGTTAACGCCACCCGATCCAGGGCAGCCGACACCACGTTCAACGTCACCCTCGGGCGTGGAACATTTATTGGATGTGAGCAGACATACATCAACACACAGTGAACCACTCAGTTCACAACATGATCTACAGTACTTCTAAGATTAATATTCTGTTTCCTCATGGATACCATTTAAAAAGTGGGTTGCAACGACAGGATGACAAGACATTATACAAACACACGCTTACTTAATATTTTTCATCTTAAAGTTAAATGCTTTGCATTTAAGACAAACACAGATTATAAGCAGATGAACAAATCCCTTTTACCCAGCAAACATTGAAGATGATGAAATCAGAAATCATGCAGTAGATGACAGATTTTGGATTTGCTGTTTTGCTTTTGAAACCTCTGGCTTATGTTATCTTTCAAGTGGAATTTTAGTTGGATTTAATTAATTTTATTGAGATTTTAAGTCTCTGTCACACAGAATCTAATGTAACTTCTCACTGTTCTATCTGCCCCTCATGTCAATGTACAGTTATTGTTGACTACATCATCTTGCTGACCAGAAATAATCTGAACATTGCTAACATACCCAACAACACCAACAACACCATCACCAACAACACCACCACCAACAATACCAACACCAATAACAACAACACCAACACCAATAACAACACCACCAACACCAACACCACTAAGAACACCAACACCAACAACACCAGCGCCACCAACACCACCACCTCCACTGTCTCCACCACCATCATGACCACATCAGCCGGTTCCAGTGGGCCTGTCCATGCTCATGGTAAGCAACAAACTGACATTTCCTATTGATTTTCGTTTTAGATCTTTGGAAGCGTGAACAAGTAAAACAAGGTTCAACCCCTATCCAGGAGTTTTGATCCAGAACCGAGGCTATGCGTGGAGGTAAGCCCCACCAGATCCAACTGGTACCGCTCCACCTCCAGCACAATTTCCGGCTCCTTCCCCGCCAGTGAGGTGACATTCCACGTCCCCACAGCCTGGGTCTGGTCCATCGTGACCCCCTGTTGTCACTGCCACCCATATGGCAGCGCACCAGACCCCAACAACCTACCCTGTGGGTGGCGGGTCCACAGGGATGGGAAAAGTCCATGTTGCCTTTTCCGGGCCCCCATGGCAGACCCGGCCACCAGACGCCCGCTGACGGGCCCTCCGTGCAGGCCCGGCTCCAGACGTGGGCCCCGGGCAGGGAGCTGGAGTTGGAGTTTACCCAGGTGGATTAGAGGGTTGTATTCCTACGCCTTAAGGCTGAGGGAGGGAAAACTGCTGTTGTCTGTGTGTATGCACCGAATAGCAGCTTGGAGTATTCTGCCTTCTTGGGGTCCCTAAATGAGATCCTTCACAGGATCCCTGTAGGGGACTCCATTGTTCTTTTGGGAGCTGTGGTCTCAAGGTCTTGGGTGCCTCAAGGGGCAGTAACCCTTGAACACCGTGCGGATGCCTCCGAGGCTTCTCCTTCCTGGCACGTTCAGCTGGGAGGAGACCGCAGGGCAGAACCAGGACCAGGTGGAGGGATTATATCTCAACACTGGCCGGGGAACGCCTTGGGACCCCCCAGTCAGAGCTGGTGGATGTCGCCGGGAAAAGGGAAGTTTGGGGCTCCTTGTTGAAGCTGCTGCCCCCATGACCCGACCTCGGATAAGTTGTGGAAAATGGATGGAGGGATGGATGGATGGATGGTTGGTCTTACAAGCTCTAATCTACAAGGTGTCCAGTTCCAACAGATTCAATGACAAGGGTCTGAGCTGAATTTAAAAGTCAAAGCCAGTGACAAAACTAAGAAAAGTCATTAACACTTGAATGTATTTTACAAATATTTTATTGGCAAAATGTGTGAGAAAAACAATAGAATTGGAGAAATGGACACAAAAATTCACAAAACAGTCTAACTCAGGGAACATTCATGATGTTCAGGAGCTTTTGATGTCGAGTGATCTCCTGATGAGATAAAAAAAGAACTTGATGGTGCATGATGTGGAGGCTTTAAGGGAAGCTACTAAATGGAAACTGAGGGAAAGATTTTGTCTTAAAACACGACATAACAGTTCAAATGTCACCATGTGAGTAATAAAACTAGTAAATGAAAAATTATTGTCTTAAAAAAATGTGACCTAAAGCTTTTTGTCCGCATTCACTTAGCAGTAATGTGATCGCTAAGCACTTGAATACGCCCTAAAAACTTTTTTCAAATTACAATTAACTGTAGAATGACAGACTGGCCGCTGTGGCTGCTTCATTTCAATAACAACATTTATATGCTGGTTTATTCTGTGACCAAAGTGACCTGTGAGTAAAATCACTAGAATAAAGCAAAGATGTTTGGTGAGAGTGAGTGATTTTGGTGTTATTTGTCCAGGTTTGGATCATTTATAGGTCTAACTTAACAAATAAAATTTGTGATGTGATTGTCACGATGAGAGAACATCAGGAACATGTCTGTCCAGAAGGAGAAGTTTGACTGCAGTAACTTACTATTGAGCCAACAGTTCCTCTGAGAGCTGATGTATCGGGTCTATTGAGCCATGTCAAACCTGTCACTGCAAAGAGGGAATATTGTCACATGTGAATCAACATATGGAGCTTGAATTTTACACTTTTCCTGATCAACTCCTTGTCTTTCTCCCTGCTAGCTGTGCTAATCCTGCTGGGCGTCTTCTCACTGTTCTCCATGCTTGGAGCCTGAGGGCCTAAAAAAAACCCCTGACCAGTTTGATCCAATGAAGACGCCTAATGCGCTGGATTTACACCACAATCAAACTGTATATCTTGATGAATTTAATAACATGGTTTAACACCTTTGTGCTTTGAAACTCTGTGGTAAAAGGGTCTCATTTGCCAACATGTATTTGGTTTGATCACTATCAACATGTGATTTTCAGTCTGTGTCATTAGCAATGGTACAAAATGTCTACAGTCTCATTTACTTTGTGTAAATAATATTTCGTGTGTTCCAATTTTTGTTGTGTAAAAACAG
The DNA here is from genome assembly GCA_013358685.1 of Antennarius maculatus. Taxonomy (NCBI): domain Eukaryota; kingdom Metazoa; phylum Chordata; class Actinopteri; order Lophiiformes; family Antennariidae; genus Antennarius; species Antennarius maculatus. Next base: position 21,802,559 of record CM023613.1, read on the forward strand.
CAGAGGCCACATTTCAAGTCTGATTACACTGTATGACAGAACCTTGAACTTGGTCAGTCCAGGACACAGTAATCTTGAGAGCCCTGTTCGGTGAACAAGACAAACAACTTTTCTATACAGTACAACGTGGCACCAACACCTGCCACACACTCCTTCTCATAAGATAACGCCTTTTTCTGGCTGAAGCTCATCCCTGGCAGCATCACTGCTAACATTTTCTGATATAAATCATGCGCACAGGAATCAGAAGCACACAGGACAGAAACAACTAGCGCAGAACTTTCTCACAACTCAGCGTTTGATATGTACAACTAAGGTGAGAATTTCTGCTGTGAAATAAAACTTGAACAAATAGCTCCTTTAGTATTTTGGGATACGGATAAGTCCCTACACTTCAATCGTGTTATTTTAATTTTATTTTAGTAAGCCTTAATATTTAATTGTATTCATTTACAAAGATTACATATTTTATATTTTATTCTACAGAAAATAAGATGATTCCGGTGATGATTCCTTTCTGTGTGATTTTTCTGTGTTTTGTGTACTCACTGTGCTGTGTGTGATGGAGGTTCCCTGACGGAACCTCCTTAAGGGATCATTAAAGTTATACTCTACTGTCTCTATGATTCAAAAATATATTCCATAAAATAGCCTGACAAACCCCTGATATAACCTGTTTTAGAGTTCAAAGAAATATCAGTTATTAGTTAGTAAAACTAATTGGTATTTATTCCTCTTCCTCCAACATTATTATTACATCATCTGTGTATTGCTATAGCATAATTACATACATACAGTTGATATAGTATTTTTCTTTCATATCGTTGTGGAAAATGATGACCTGAAGCTCAGACTGTGAAAGCTGCTTGAGTTGGTTGTCTTAATTCCAATAGTTTTGTTTGAAAGACAAAAATCATTGGTGTATTTCTAATAGGAACTGTTTTTATCCATTTCCTGCTGCTTTTAGGAATGGAACACACATTGCTACTGCTGGTTACAGCACTGATGATCTACGTGGCCCCAGCTGTCCATGGAACTTTTATTTTAACATCGAACAATAGTTTAGATGTTGGTTTCCTTTCACTTTTATCCTGTCAGTGTAAAATTACCTTGACCTTCATATTTCTGACAGTAAACTACAATATTTGCTTCATGATTGCTTTGAAAATGCTCGGCTTGCGCTACCCATTGGCCAGATTGGCTACAAGGTTTTTAGACTGTGTAGCCACAGTGGCGTTCTTATTTTTACGGAAAAAAGGCCAAGACTTACAGCTTTTTCACTCGCTAGCGCCGCAACTTCCGCTACTTCCGCTACTTCCGCTGCATGCCGACGGAATTTAGCCGAAGCATGCCGACGTAAATAGCGGAAGTGAGCCGAACGCTCCACAGGGAACATAACTGAGACCAACAAGCTGATTCACAGTACAGCAACAGTAATCCTCGAGACAGGTCATAACACAGGTCATAACAAACAATACCCTCCATGGAAGAGACGGTTAGAGGCCAAGATAAAGGCGACACGGAGAGAAGTCAGCCAGCTAGCCGAGCTACAGAAGGGGAACATGGTGAATAAAGGGGTACCCAGGAAATACAGCAAGCTCTCCATACCTGAAGCACTCGAAACTGCCAAACAGAGACTAACTGGCTACCCGACTGAAGAGATACACCAAGGAGATAGAGGCCAGGAGAATAAACAAGACCTTCTCCACTCAACCAGCAAAGGTATACTCTCAGTGGCAGGGAAATAGCATCCAGTCTGAGGTGGAGAAATACTGGAAGGGCATATGGGAAAGAGAAGCATCACACAACACCAATGCCCAGTGGCTAGCGGACCTGAGGACTGACCACAGCTGCCTCCCAGAACAAGAACCAGTGACCATCTCAATGGCATCACCACTGCTGTTCTGCATAGGCCTGAACCCCTTCAGTCACATCATCAGTCACATCATGGATACCGATTCCAAAGCTGGACAACAATCAGCCATCTCCTCTACATGGATGACATCAAGCTGTATGCCAGGAATGAGCGAGAAATTGACTCACTGATCCACACCACCAGGATCTACAGCGACAACATAGGGATGTCATTCGGATTATACAAATGTGGCCGGATGGTATCAAGAAGAGGCAAGATGATCAGAACTGAAGGGGTTGACCTACCAGGGGGCAGGATAGAAGACATCAAGGACAGCTACAAATACCCTGGAATCACACAGGCTAATGGCAATCATGAGGAGGCCGCAAGGAAGTCATCCACAACCAAATACCTCCAGAGAGTAAGGCAAGTCCTGAGAAGTCAGCTGAATGGCAAGAACAAGGTGCGAGCCATCAACATGTATGCACTGCCGGTCATCAGATACCCCGCTGGGATCATAAGCTGGACAAAGGAGGAGATAGAAGCCACAGATATCAAGACTAGAAAGCTCCGCACCATGCATGGAGGGTTTCACCCCAAGTCCAGCACCCTGAGGCTGTACACTAAGCGAAAAGAGGGAGGCCGAGGACTAGTGAGCATCAGGGCCACTGTCCAGGATGAGACATCAAAAATCCAAGAGTACATCAGGAAGATGGCCCCAACAGATGAACTGCTCAGTGAATGCCTTAGACAGCAGAAACCTGAGGAGGAAGAGGAGGAGACAACATGGAGGGACAAGCCCCTACACTGCATGTACCACCGTCAGATAGAGGAAGTGGCTGATATCAAGAAGACCTACATTGGTAGTCAAAGCCAGTGACAAAACAAAGAAAAGTCATTGACACTTGAATGTATTTTACAAATATTTTATTGGCAAAATAAAGCTGGACTGACAGACAGCACAGAGGCACTGATCATGGCAGCACAAGAACAGGCCCTAAGTACAAGAGCAATAGAGGCCAATATCTACCACAGTAGATCTGAACCAAGGTGCAGGCTATGTAAAGATTCCCCAGAGTCGATCCAGCATGTGGTAGCGGGGTGTAAGATGCTCGCCAGCTCAGCATACATGGAAAGGCACAACCAAGTAGCCGTGATAGTGTACAGGAACATCTGTACCCAGTATGGACTAGAAGTACCCAAATCCCAATGGGACATACCACCAAAGGTGGTTGAGAACGACAAGGCTAAGATCCTGTGGGACTTCAAGTTCCAGACTGACAAACAGCTGCTGGCTAACAAACCGGACATAGTGGTGGTGGACAAAGAGCAGAAGAGAGCAGTGGTGATAGATGTGGCGATTCCATCTGACGCCAACATCAGGAAGAAGGAAGACGAAAAGATTGAGGAGTATCAAGGATTGAAAGAACAGCTGGAACAGATGTGGAAGGTCAAGGTTAATGTGGTCCCCGTGGTAGTAGGAGCACTTGGGGCAGTAACCCCCAAACTGGAAGAGTGGCTCCAGCAGATTCCTGGAACAACATCTGAAGCCTCAGTCCAGAAGAGCACAGTCCTAGGAACAGCTAAGATACTGCGCAGAACCCTCAGACTCCCAGGCCTCTGGTAGAGGACCCGAACTTGAGGATGACACAGATACCACCCCACAAGGGTGAGAGGGACATATATATATACATATATATATATATATAGTATATATACACACACACACACACACACACACACACACACACACACACACACACACACACACACACATATACATATTATATATACAGTGTATATGTATATGTGTATATATATGTATATATATATACATACATACATACATATATACATATATACACAGAGAGAGAGAGAATTATTTTTGGTTGTTGTTGTCACTTGTTACACAAGATTCACAAACTTGTCCCTAAGGAAGGACTGGTTCCCCAAATGATGTAACCAACAGAGGATTCCTCTATTTATTCCTCTATTTTGACAGACATTTGGCAAATATTGAATCATGCACGAATACAACTATGTTTCACTTCACCTCTGAAGGAAACCGTATGACATTTATTGAAAGTACCTCAGTGCCGTTCAAATTCTACAAGTAGCAGTAATAGTAGAAGTAGTAAAAATTTTCTAAATTTGCTCAGAAAAGCCCTTGATGCTAACTGTCATGCTAGCAGTTGGTATAACTGCTAGCATGAAGCTGAGTCATTGTTTCTTTGCTGCTTGCAAAAATATTCCAAATTTTCAAACTACGATTAATCCTCAGTAGATGTGTTGGAATCCTGTGTGGGTTAATCGCTTCACCTTTTGATCTAAGAGGTTGACATGAACAACAACAGCATGATGAATGTAAAAGTGTTCACAGGTAAACACCCTGAGAGAAGAATGACTGGAAAATTACTCAGATGTAGTAAAATAGGATTAGGATTAGGATTAGACAATGACATATCATTGCTGTCATGAAAGAGCAAAGTGTCTTCAACTCTGATTCTCTCCCCAGGATATCATCAAGCTTTTTGCCTGTTTTGAGATCTGCAGATTTTTTGGTTTCTTGACCCTCGCGCAGAACACCAAGACAAACCTGACCATTAGTGTGGAGAGGGTGAGCGCTCAAATTCTATGGAATACAAAAGTTGATCACGTACCAATGCTTATCATTTTTATTTTAAAATATGAAATCCCCCAAGAAACAGATGAGCTAATGAAAAACCCAACATAAACCTTCTTAATATGGAATGTTACAAGATTGACAGCAGTCTTGTTTTCATGTAGATGGATCTTTTGACAACCTTGTTCTTAATTCCTTCATATTGTCCTTTAATTTCAGCATCCCACTAGAAGCAAACGAATGACTAAATATTGTAGTTGCACATGGATTAAACAAGCAAACAAAGTCCAAAGACAGAGCGGTCACAGCTTTTAGCCCTTCCTTTTTTTATAATGTTTTACTGTTGTCCCATGAAGGGCCATTGCTATTACAACAACAACTACTACTACTACTACTACTACTACTAATAATAATAATAATAACTTTAAATTCAATGTCATATATTGTATCAAATTTCTTGATTACCATGTCACACAAATTCAAATCAGGCTAAATGGAAGTTTGCTGCAGTGTGAGTTCAACATCCCAAATGTTAACGCCACCCGAACCAGGGCAGCCGACACCACAGACATGTTTTAGACATGTTTCATTTATTTATTTGCCAGTACTACACTCTCCTTTTCTTTCAAAACTATACAAGTGAAAAAGAAAACATATTGAATTGACCAGTTTACAAATGGTCAACTCAGTATTTTTCTTGCCAGTAATCAGGAATCACCCTGATTACTGGCAAGTACTGCCAGTGTTCTTGCGCTGTGTCATGACTATATGACACAGGGCCACCTGAAACTAAGGACTCGTCCTCCAGTGGTGGGATAAAAAAGAAACGAAGTCTGTCTGAACTGGAAAGTAGGAGCTCAAGGTGTCAAGTAATCGAATCAATACACTACATTCCTAATCTGTAACTATCTTAAACGTAATCTTATCTCTGAACATGTGCTCAGTTGACACCACAAAAAGACATTGAATATCCCAAACTAATTATTGAATTTCCTTTATACCTTATCAGTAGATGTGTATTTTAATTTTATTTTAATAGCATGTGATACATTTATATTGATTAATGCCCTTAAATGCTTCAGGCATTAGTTTCTGATTCATTAACTCTTGTCCATGTCAACGTTCATCCATGTTTAATCCACAGAACTCACACACTGACACCTAGTGGTAACAAAGGAAAGTGACTAAACATCATTGAGTGTAAAGTTCAGTTCATTGTTAACCTCCAGGGACTAAATGTTAAGTAGTTAAAGTGGATTTTTGAAGGATGCATGTTGTTACTGAGGCACAGCAATGACTGTAAGGAAACACAATTATCTCTCTCATACACACATTAAATTAAAAACCGATGGACTTTTAATTCATTCTGTAAATCCAGAGTTAATGTATGTGCTTTAGGGTAAACATGTTATCATTGACAGCTTTTGACATACACCACTACATATCTTTTGCACCTCCTGCCAAGTATTAAGAGCTTTTTTGTTTTAACCTCGTAGAGGATGATTCGTCCATCTTTCTTGGCCGAGTTTTTTAGGATTTCAGTCTCAACTTGTCAGCTTGTTTGGCCCTGAGAACTGGGAATTACAAATCCTTCTTGGACCAAATTGACTTTTGGGCCAAAGCAGCTACGTCATTCAGAATCCCTATGGTGGCCATTAGTCAAAAAACTATTCATATGAGCATAGACGCTGAGCAGAATAGGAAAATGATTTCAACATTGCTCAGAGAAACAGCTGCAGCGTTCTGCTGCTGGAGGATGACAGATTTCTATCGTCATCTCACCCAATCCTTTGTTTACTTTCTCCTGTATTTTTGTCATTTGAAGTGTTTCTTGTTCACTCATACTCACTTTTTATTCTCTCACATTGACACATGCACATCCATATGTGCACCAGTGGGTAGACATAACCTGGGAAATACATTCCCAGGCATGGTTTTACGTTACAGAGCAGCACAAAGGATGTAAGGAAGACCGAGTTCACTACAGGGAATGAATAATAATTCAACTTACAGGAAAGAGTGAAGAGCAGTCAACAGGCAGACGATATCCACAAACAGAGTCCAAAAAAACAGGAAAAGTAGGTCCAGTAAACTGGTGGTCAATAATCCAAGACAGGAGGCGAAAGCAGCATCCAAAAAGAAAACTGAAGTCTGAATCCAAGCAAACGATCCAAGTCAGCTGGCACAGGCAGAATCCAAGAAACAGACAGTCAAGAGCAAATAATACAGAAAAACACTAGAAGAGGAAAACTTATGGGGGGGGGGGGGGCCGGAGGAAAAAAACTGGACCCTGTGAAATGAAAGTTTGAAAGCTGACTGCTAGGAAAGGGCAGGAAAACCAGGAAGAGGATTCAACATGATACAGGTGAGATCAGTGGGAGGAAGAGAAGACAAACAACAACAAAACAACAAAGAGAGAAAATGTGCAGGAACCCCTGAAGAGAAAGACAGGTGAGATAAACAGTAAGACATTTGAAAAGACAGAAGGTTCGTGAAGAGGACACCAGCACAGGTGAGACTGATGGGAGCGAAAACAGGAAGAGGCATATCCAGAAATAAATCTTTCAAAATAAAACAGGAGACGATAAACTATTATGAAAACCATTTTTACATTTTAAAAATACTTTTTAAATTTTATTATCTCTAATAGGACACTAACTTGACGGTTGCTATGAGAGTTGAGATAAATGTGTAAAAAAATTTTACTCCACGTTCTAGTTGTGGGCAAGCATGTGTGGATAGTCATACGTCACACTGGAAAAGCTCTATTTGTAAGTTAGATTTAAAGTTTCCTATCAAGTCATTTAAGGCGAGCTGTTAACAGTCAAAGATTTCTTTGTCACAACTTACTGAATTTCCAAAACCACCAGAGAAATGTAGGAACGTTTGCCTCGAAGGAGAAGCCTGGAGATCGAATGACCTTTGGCAAACTTAAAGTTTACAACAGACTGGAGAAAAAAAAACAGCTAAAAGAAGTTGTGCGTTTTGACGCACACATGCTGCTACACAGACACGACCTTTTAGGGTAAGAATTGAAGAGAATTTAACTCATTTAAATCTTTCCCTATCTGTCCGTGTTCGGGACATGAACATGGTAGTGCTACACACGAGGAGTGTGTGGGTATGTAATTGTGTGTGTGTGTGTGCGTGCGTGTGTGTGTGTGTGAGCGTAGCCACATCTGGAAACAATAGAGCAGTAGATGCTGTCACTTTCCCTTTACCTCAGACATTTGAGTGAATTCTTAAACAAACACTCAATTCACTCACAGTAAATTACAGGAAGGCAATCTGAGCTGCAGGCTTAAGACATTTGGACCCTCTCTCTTTGTCTTTTGCCGTCACACACACACACACACACACACACACACACACACACACACACACACACACAGAATTAATTAGTTTCTCCAGAAGTAATTTTACTCATGTGCTGGTAAATTACAGCCTAGCATGCATTACATGTAATTGGAAAAACCAAATTACAGCAATTTTTAACTGAGAGGTGAGCGTTTCTCTGTGATTGTTTCTGGACTTTAAGTATGTCTGTGTGTGTGTGTGTTTGTAGGGGTAGTTGTGAGTTCACAGCTAATGAGATGTGATTGATTGTATGGTAATATTCATGCAGGATAATTACCATGTTTCCATTTCAGATTCATAAGAAATGTAGTAGCCCAGCATCCAAAGTAACCACTTAAGAGATCGGATCGATCAGTCGGAGGTGTGTGGATGAGAGCATTAACAGCTCTTATCTGTTCAAGGGGCCTCAAAAGATGAAAAGCTCATCCATCACCAATAGCTTAATCAATAACAAGAGGAACAGCAGTCACATAAAAAAGGCATTTTGGAAACGCACACACACACGTATATAAATGAATATGAGTCAATGTTTGTTTCAACTCTTTGGAAACCAAAAAGCATTTATTCATCATCTTCTCATACAAAAGTATTTTAAATAACAGCTTTAAAAAAAAAAAAGTCACATTTTTACAAGGATAAATTAGCATTTTGATAATACACCCATGACATCATCAAGTTTTCTACAAAAGGAACAGTCTAGACCTTACAGGCTACAATCAGTGTTTGTGAACTGACTCCAACATCGATTCATATCCGGGCTTCTCCAAGGCATTTATAAAAAAATTGTGCGACAAGTGGTTCCCAGTCTTCACTCGCCGCGTTTCAAGGCACAACTATTTAGTGATTGTTTAGGAAGGTCGCCTGGAGGTCAGTCGAGTGGTCATACTAGAGCAGACGGCCAAGATATTTAAGACGGTTCAAAAGGAAACAACATTAGCTGAAACGGGGAGGTGGTCAGAGGTTAATTTGATTTGCTTTAACTCAATGTAATGTCTGAGATTGTAAATTTACTAAGTATGTCAAGGTTTGAGAAATCAAGTTTTTTGGCGGTATAGGTTTCACTAGAACCCCCAAAATTACCACTGAATGCAATAAGTCTGCTGTTACATGTACTGTAAGCTATTTCGGGGGGAAAAGACTGCCCACGCTTCAAAAAAATACATTCTGTCCCATTCTAAAAATTAAACTGGAATTACCTGTGACAGGCTGTGTGAGGCACTAACTGGTTTTATAATGACAGACTGAAAAAGACTCAAAATAACTCCAGCTCTTATACATTCAATATGGCCCCAAACCAAATTTACTTGACTTAACCCAAATAGGAGCCTCCATGTAACACAAGCCCATTTCCAGACATTCAAAAGATTGTCAGGCGAACACGCAGAGCGCAACAATGGTTACAGAATTCAGTGAACACATCACTAAAACACAAAGGACCAGGGATAATATTTAAATAATGCTTATAGTGCATTCTATAAGCAATTACTGAGAGGGATTTAAAAAAATTAGAGACGTCCTTTATGAACAAAATGCACAGTAGCGACCGTGGATAGAAATCTCATCTTTATCCTCCATGAAATTCTGAAAAACGTAATGTACAATCATTTTTTCCATGGATGACTTGATTGTCTGGGAAATGAGCCATGGTGCATTAGATGAGGTTAAAGACAGGCAGGCAGTGACAGGCAGTTTCATTGTGCTTCTTGTGATGCTTCAGCAAACCGAAGCGGATTACGGAGAAACTGAGCGGAACATGCAGAGAGATAAAAGCAGTGAAATATGGTCTTTTTCTTATACAGTGGTTGCTTCTGCTGATTTTGACAGCGTTCACTTTGTGTGCGTCTACCTGCCCACATGTCATCGTTATCATGTCATTTGGCACCTGATTGTCTCACGACCACCAACTGCTTAAAGTGCCTCGAGTCCCATATTTGGAATTGATTCCATTTCCTGTTAAATCGCTGTAACTCAAGACAACCAGTGAGGTAAAACACAGGCCTACATTTCCCCAGATGCTTTGCTGCTTCCCACACATACGGATCAATTAATAAACACAAGAGCTGGAGTGTTCCCAAAATTAATTGCAGTATGACATCATAGTTATCAAAATCTTTGCTAAAATGTATACGATACTGTGAATATCTCGCCTCATGTTTCTGCCCTTTGCCACAGCGAAAGTAAGCAATAAAGTTTTCCAATTCTACAAAATTCATGTTGACAACTAATCAAACGCTCCCTGTTTAATGGTATCCTGCATATTAAGATAGTGTAAAGTGATTTGTTATTAGTCCCATCACTGTCGTCCCTGGTAATGCACTTGTGTTGAGCATACATGCTTCACATATTCTACATAATTATAGTGCATTGTTACAGCTTAAAGCTGGCTTCCCAAAAAAGTCTGAGCAATAAAAATTGCCTGCTCTTTTATATATATATATATATATATATATATATATATATTTTTTAAATGTAATAACTTACAATAAAAAACAGCAAAATAAATGTATTTAAAAAGCCAACAAATTACTTGTTTAAATCCGTAGGTGAAAAAGTTTTCATCCGATTTGAAGCACTTTGTACAAGTTTTCAGATGCTTTTGGGAAACATCAGCCTACATCTGTATCATTTCTGCACCAGGGCCGTCCAGTGTAAAAGTCAAAGATAACCCAAAAGGAGAAAATGCAGGAAAAAAAAGTTAGACAGTCCAGCAGGTTGAGTCTCTTCTGCTGAGGACAGAGAGGTAGACACGGTGCGACGCAGCTCAGCGCCATCAGTCCTGCCTTTCCTGTCTCTTCATGTCATTTATTTTTGCTTCTCTCTCTCTCTCAAGGCAAATCTTTCAGAGGTAAAGAGGCGACTGCTGCTACTTAGGAGTGACCCCAATCCTTCACTTTTTTCCATCCTAAGAGGTACAGGGTGAGTTTGAGTGAGGCAAGCCATCCTAACAGACTTTTGCGATACCGTTACATCCATCGTTGAGAATCCTGCTACTTCCTGTTTCACTCATTTCCCTCTCATGTCTTCTCTCGGTCCTCTCCTCCTTCTTGTTGACAGACTATGTCTCAAGTCGATTCCCTTCATTTCTCCTCACACAACAGTCTCGTTGCCTTTCCCTGGTTTAATCCAAGGGTCGCCCGGCGCCCTCTTACCCCCTCGACTCGCCCTATCCCTGAGCAGCCGGGCTGAGCAGCGCTGCCAGGTGTGGAGCGTCTTCGCTGACCAGATCCACATGCCCGACGTGATGCCCACCAGCAGCGACATGAAGATTCGAAGCATTTCCGAAGCCACGTAAGAGTCCCGGGAGCTGACCTTGAACTCCCCCCAATTAGAGAGCTGGTACAGGTAGCAGCCGATGACAGTGGATGCCGGGACGGTGTAGAGAACGGAAAACACTCCGATCTTCACGATTAGACGCTCTAGCTTGTCCGTTTTGGCGCCGTCCTTCTGGAGGTTGGAACGGATCTTGAACAGAGCCACCAGACCGGCGCAGATGAAGAGAGTTCCTGAAGCGCAGAACGAAAAACGATCATGTAGAGACAGAGCATCCCAATGGCACAGAAATCAATAAAACCAGTGAATATGTATGTTAAGGATTGTGCACTTTAGTAAGAATCAGATAGAATCACTGATGCCATTAAAAATAGTTACCGATAAGAAGGTACGTGGCCAGCGGCGCCACCACGAAGCCCGTTAGCGCCTCCTGCTGCTGGTTACCAACATAGCAGAGTCCCGTCAGGTCATCGGCATCCACTAGTCTCATTATGAGGATGACGATGGTTTTGACGGCTGGGATGGCCCAGGCCGCGATGTGGAAGTAGGAGCTGTGCATTTCAATGGCCTCGTGGCCCCACTTGAGTCCAGCGGCCAAGAACCAGGTGAGGGTCAGGATCACCCACCTGAAAGATAGCAATACGATAACGTTCAGGCGGCGCGTGGAGACGGACTAGAGTACAAGGACTTACTGTGATCATAACTTTGGACTCGTTGCGATTTTCGGTGTGCTGCTTTTGCAAAAGGGAAAAGTGAAGATAAACAGGAAATCAGGGGCAAAGAGAAAAGGAAGAAAAAAGGTGAGGCAGCTCTAAGTTCCCACCAAAACTGTCGTGCAAGACTCGCTCTAAAGGTGTCTCTTTTTTTCCACAAAGGTGGCCTTTGTGCGTAGAAATTAATCCATGTAGTGCAGAGGTTACGAGACAGGATAGTTACTTTAAAGAAAACAGGATACAAGTCTCGTGTTCCGATTGTTCCCTCAACGTCCATTCACGCCATCGGATGACAATGAGACAAAGAGGTTCAGAACTGATATGAAGAAAAAAAAAAGTGTGTCAGTGCCTCTTAGTGTGCGTGTGTGTTTGTTTGTACTAACCATAGTGAGGAAGCCATCCCAAAGAAATAGAGCAGCAGGAAGACAATGGCACAACCTGTGCTCTTTAACCCTTCTTGGACTAAAATTGGTACGGCTGCTGCATCCAGGTCACAGGAAACACGCTCCCTCCCCAGAGTCAACCGCACCTGCAGGAAAGACAGAAAGTGACAGTGGAATAAAAATTAATCAAAGAAGGGAAACAAAAAAAAAAAAACAACCCGCGCACACACACACACACACACACACACACACACACACACACACACACACACACACACACACACACACACACACACACACACACACACAAGAGTGAAGCAGACTTCACCTCTTGGACCTGGAAATTATAAAATAAAATCCCATACCTCGTGACTTTAACCTGACATAATTTAAAAGTCTTTTCTCTGCCTTTATTCAACTCTCACTCTTGACTCTTCTACTTACCAGGTAGGCCACACTGTACAGATTGCAGCACATGGACAGGAAGATGATTGGCCTCTCAGGGTAGGAGAAGCGCTGTGAGTCCAACAGAAAAGTCAGGACCGTCAGGGTGGTGGACAGGAAGCACAGCACGGCCCACACCGCCATCCACGCGTCCGTGAAGACCTTGGCTCCCCGCCGGTAGAGCCCGTTGTCGTAGCCACACTGGAGGGTGCAGCTCTCGGTCTGCTTTAACCACGTGTACTGATCGGGAGCCGATCCCAGAGCGTGGCACTCCTCCTGGTGGTGAGGGTGGCGGCCGGGCTGGAAGGAAACGTCCTCGTCGCCCGGACCCTCCATGCACATGTGGTTGTGGTCGTTTTGAGGAGGGAAGAGGCTGCAGTTGAGCACCTAGAAACAGGAAATGGGAGTTAATCCTAGGGTTTTAATAAAATCGGATCTGTCGATGCATGCAGGGATTTCAGTGCTGTGATGCGTCTCACCTCGGGCCATATGAAACCGAACTCATGGAGCACCGGGAGGCATTTTCTTTTAACGGACAGACACATGCTGCCGCATGGACCGATGGGGAAGGGAACCTTGTCTGTGCACATCGGCACATAGACGGAACACAGGAAGAACTGCAGAGAGACGAAGATACAAGCTGAACAGTTTGCTCTGACTTACAAAATCTTCTCTTTGTTTCTTAAAACGCATTAAACAGAAAACACTAAGCAGAAAAATGACACATAAGAGGATTCTCAGGATTATAAAGCGCACTGGATTATAAAACGCATCTGAGAACTCATCTTCGATGAATGGTCTATTTTTTTGTAACTTTTTTCATATATAAGGCATATTGGATTATAAGAAATTGAGAAAATTAAAGGCTTTTAGTTGCGCCTTATAGTGCGGAAAATACTGTACCGTTTGTAGACATTACATTCAAATGAAGGAGAGTGGAAACAGCCCAATTTGACTAAACTGATGCTGAAGCTGCAGTAGGATCCATCCAGTGTGGTGACATCTCAAAGTGCACTATTGCACACCGTGTGGACTTTGATCCGTTCGGGTTAACCCAAACTGTGAAGCGGTGAATCACATCGGTGGCACGGCGTTCGCTTAAAGGGTGGAAACAGTGCTGTGACAACCCCGTGGGCCGGTCTTTCTATAAGTTACAACAGGATTACAGGTGGTTGGAGGCTCCACTCGACTCCCCCCACGTCTACTTGCACACCTCACTCGCTATCCTGCTGCTCGCTCTGCCTTTCCTTTCAATGCATTACATCACCTCTCCTTCCATTTTCACTTCTAAGAAGAAAATCTACAACTTGAGTCGAGACACCGCAGCCGACATCAAGTCTGCTTCATCTCACACACGCACGCACGAGCGCACACGCACACAAACACACACATTTCTACTCCTTTAAAAACAACATGTGAAGTTAACGACACTGACGGCATGTGCCATGTAATGCTCCATAATCCCCCCCTTAATCCCAGGCTCACTCCCCTTGTCCCATGGCAGTGGTATTTTGAAATGGATATCTAAATCAGCGTCACACAAGATAGTGAACGGTCATCATTTCAGCGGCCCACGTGGGAGCGATGTCTGCAAAGAGGCGCTCTGGGATTAAGTAGTCCCAATTTGAAGTCATGTCATACCCTCGCGGTGAAACCCGTTTGAAGCCGGGGTGTAAAATTGTGCTCATTATTTGAGAAAATGCAGAAGCAGAAAACATTTTACTTGGCTGCCCGGAGGGAACAAACTTGCAACCAACCCAAGGATCTCGGACCGTAAATATGCATCAGAGTGGAGGTTCTGCTTGAGTTTTTCATCTCAAAATGAACCAAATATGGACCAACTAAAGAACAGAATGTTTGTGCTTTAAAACCTTGATGCAGAGATAGAGAAACCCAGTTTGGAAAAGCATCCTTGAACCAGTGTGAGTCAAGGCTGGACAACAAAAATGCAGTGAAGCATGAAATGACTCAATCTGTGAGAATTTACCATAAGTGGAAAAACAGTTCATCTGTTAAATGATAAAATAACTGTGTAAGAATTTGGGAAAGGAATTAAAATCAGCATGATTGTGATTCACAAACTTTTCCTTTAAACACATTTTTTTTTTTTTAACAATTCTGGTTTTTATCTTGGAGACAGTTCAAGTTTCTCACCTCTTTAAAGAACATTTGTTCCCTAACTGACCAATAAGAAGCGGATTTGTCCTGAGAAATTGTTCGCTCGATTAGACGAAAACAAAAAAGCTAGCTCACCTGGTTGTCCTGTGTGTAAACCTGAGAGCTTATCTGTTTGCACAAGGTTCATTTTGCACCGAGGTAATAAAAGCAGCAGATTACACGGATTACGGAAGAATAAAATGATTTCATTAATCCAGAGGAACCTTCCTGCACAGCATTTGCCCAACAAATTAGTAAAGACTGTAGAATGAAATGAGATGCAGTGTCATTTCTGACATCCAGCAGCACCTCATGGACTCTGCCAACCAGAAACAATGGAACACGTTCTGGGTATTTTCCCCCAACTGCTCTGCTGTCACTTCACTGCTAAAAACTGCTCTGGTTACTTGTCAGGAAACCTCCCATTAGAGAAGATACAGTTTCCCTTTCCCCTTTCTTCCTTCTCCTCTGAGTGTGTATCAGTGTGGGTGTGTGTGTTTGTGTATGTGTGTGTGTGTGTGTGTGTGTTGGGTGGGGGGGATCAGCTACCCTTTCACTGGCCAATTTGGTTTTATACTGGAGATGCCTTTTGATCCGTCTCACACAAAAACACAAATATCTCCAACACAGAACGCTAATGCAGCATGAAAATAACACCTGTAAACATGTGAAGAAGAAGAGTTGCACCCACCAAATAAATAAAATAAAATAAAATAAAATAAAATAAAATAAATCTACTGTGACACAAGTTTGTTCTGCTTTTCCACCACCGGCCTGTCTAATTATGACTCAAAGTAAAATCTTGAGATCCAATAAGATCAGTCTGTTTTCTTTCTTTCATGAGGAAAACAAGCAGCATTTGTCTTGAGACACTGAAGACACCATTGTTAATGAGCAGACAGTACAGTATATATATATGTATATATCACTTGAGACTCAGCTGTTGTTGTGCGGAGCCTGAACGCAGAATGTCATCAGACAGAGGAGGCATTTTCACTGAAATCAGCGTGACAGTCTGATATAAAGCAGGGATATCAGGCAGGAAGGGGCCCTTCCGCTTAATTTAACTCTACGGGGGTCAAACTATTCTGAGTGCCACATCAGTCTTCCAAAATGCGCACGCGTAACGGCGCTTCTAATAGCGCACTGACGCGCCGATACCACGGCCGGTGCGTCCCGCATCAGTCGCGCACCGTACCTTGAGTTGACTGGAGCAGCCGTACTGGATGAGAGGCGTGAACGTGGTCAACTGCAACTCGGCGTCCGACTGCAACACGTTGCCCACCAGGTTGGGCATCTTCGTGACGTTGTAACCGAGACCCTGGCACATACTGATCCGGATCGGGTCACATGTCAGTTCCTCCACCTCGTCGCCGAAAGCGTGCACGACGCATCTGGGACCGACTGCCCAAAACAGGACGAGGAAAGCTGCTCCGACGAGCGACATCATCCTCGGTATGGTCACCGCGACTCTTGAGCGGCTGACCTGGCTTGGGATGGAGTATTCCTCCTTGACGCGCACGGAGTTGCGTTGCGAAGTCCGAAAGTAACGCAAGCGCGTCTTTACAGAAGAGGCGCGCTGTGTGCGTTTTTGGAAGCTTTTTACATCCAACTCCGTCCGCCTTCACCAGATATAAAGAAAAAGAGCGCTGGATCACTGCGTTAAAGCCTTTTCGGTTGAAACAATTACAGCTGCAGCTTTGGAAACTACCGTTGCGTGAATCCCGCACTCCCTCCCGCTCTGCGTCCCGTTTATAAGTCCATGTGGAGAAGCGCAGCGCAGAGACGAGCGGCTGCGGTTTGATTTTGCGCCTACTGTGTGAGAGCGCCCAGCTCCAAACTTTATTGTGTGGGAGAGGAGTGAATGCTTTGCCCGTCCAGAGGAGAGCCAACCAATCCATGCGCCGGAGTTGGATTTCTCTGGCCAACCCCTGACCAGGAGGGCGGGATCCAAGAGAAAATAGAAGAACTACGCTCCCCCCCCCCCCATCTACTCCTTTCTCCTCCTCTGTTTTCCAGTATTTTCTCCTTTCACTCCTTCCTTCACCTTATTCCATTCATTCCTCACTGTCTTCCCTCAGGAAAAAAAAAAATCAGGGAGCATTCTCCAGCTAATTCTAACAGTATCCAGAGCCTGTATTTATACTGGCTGATGTGGCTACTTATGTTTTTATTGGCTGTATTTTTAGAAAGTATCTGAAAAAAAGTTGATTTTTTTTTTTTTGTTGTGTGTGTGTGTGTGTGTGTGTGTGTGTGTGTGTGTGTGTGTGTGTGTGTGTGTGTGTGTGTTTTGTAGCCTATTTTTTTAAATTTAAAGTCGCTAATGGTCCCATCTGGAACTTCACCACAGGTTCCACTCTCCTCCTCTAAAGGCCTGTCAGCTTTAAGTGCTCATGACATTGTAATTGAAAGTAGGACCTTAAGTGATGCTGAACCATTTGAAATCTGTTTTGCATTGCAATGAATGCAAATACTGAACGGGTTTTGTTTGCGAGTGGCACCCTGGGAGTAGACTTCTCTTTTACAGCATGAAACTAACGGTGAAGTGTTGTTTTGGCTTTTCTGTATCGTTCAAGTGGACTTCGGTGAGAAAGTGTTCGCATTTGATGCAAATATTTCTGGAGGAGAAAAGCTCATTGGATTCTTGTTTTGTACTTCCTTTAAAGCGATGTCCACAATTCTGAGAGTGTTTGTGCACCTGCCAGGTGTGATCAGCTTCAACTTCTAAGTTTCAATTAAAACTAATTTTCAACCACCGCAATCACGACTCTGTAGAGAATTCCAGCCTGCATGCTTGGAGTTCAGTGACACAATGTTTGGGGAAGTTTTCACCGGTGAAACGTTTAAGCAATTAAATTAGGTGGAAATAACGTGATTTACATGATCCAAAAACAATCACATGCAAGCATGAACAAAAGTGCAACTCTCTTTCCAAATATGTAAAGCAGAAAGAGACTTGGGACACACACACACACACACACACACACACACACACACACACACACACACACACACACACACACACTAGGAAAAAGTGATTGCTGCATGCCTGCAAATGATTTATTGCTTCAATACTTTTGCTGTCTTTGGTTCTTCATTCTCAAGCTGGCATCTTGTGTCAGGCAAAAGTGATAAAAAGTGATCACATCAGCGATCTGGCTGCCTGTTCTCATCATGCCGTTGGGTTTTCCATCCAGGATTATATTGTGATTTTTAGGCAAATCCTGTGTGACAATTGATTGGCAGCAGCAATGACCTCTTCACTCAGTCAACCCCACCCCCGGCCCCCAAACCCTAACATGGAGGCTTCTATTTCCACACACACACACACACACACACACACACACACACACGCACACACACACACACACACACACACACACACACACACACACACACACACACGCGATTTGCATACACACATCCCCCTTTTGCCCCTGCTCTTTGGCTGAACCTGGGGTCAAGACCTGAAGTAATTAGCATTGTGCTGAAACAATAGCGTGTGCCCTGAGGCTGATGGTTATCAGGGGTGTGTTGAGTGTGTGTGTGTGTCTGTGTGTGAGCGTGTGTGTGTGAGACAGAGAGGGAAAGAGAGGACATACATCCTAACAAAAGAAATGAATGACTAAGAAAACTTAGTTCCAAAGCTCACTTTCAAAGTCTTGAATATTCTTGATAAAAAGCTAAAGAATGACCCATCATATTTCTTTTGGAATCACAATGGCAGCCCTTTATTGTCACAGTTAATTAAATTGACTGCTTGGTTGATAAAGGGGGAGACGAGACAGATAAGCATGGAGATGTAAGCGGAGCTGCAGAAGCGCTCTGGTCCGAGGTCGATCAGCAGTGCATTCCGTCCACAGTGTTTGCTTTCACAGTGGAGTGTGAATAGCATTGGATGAGCAGACAACGTGTTGGAATTGACAAACTAATGACTATCACACTGAGAAGATAATAACCACAGTTACTCCTGAAGTCATAAAACCACTGACATCATAATCAAACAGCTGTTGTTATTAGAGCTGTCATTAATGGACTGGTGATATAAGAAGAGGCTAGAGCAGCTTCTCTACACAACAGCTTTGCTTAGAATCAAAAAGCCTCCTGTGCAACATTTTCAAAATGATCCACATGCATGCAAAAATACACGAGCAGTTTAAAATGTTGGCGCGTGCAGTCCAGTGTGATCAAGATCCAAGAGAAAAAAGGCTCACGTGACTTTGAAAGACTTCGTTGGGGGACCCGGATAGAGATAGCCTCATTTCAGCATTTCAACAAGAAGAGCGACTAAAGAGACATCTCCATCCAGACCCACGGGAGACACCAGTGTGTTTAAGTTAAATTTATGGCTGTGTATTTGACAGGTTGATAAGCTCTGCAACAAGCTACAGCCCATGACAACACGATATGAGTTGGGCTGGGGAGGAGTAGCCACCCGCCTAAATATTTCATCCGGAGCCCAGACAGTCTCTTGGGAGCTTCCTAGTCTACTCAAAAGCTGTGAACTCCTGTTGCTGATCAGTTATGCAGTGTGCAAACCACAATGATTTCACTTTAGTAAGATTTAATGGAGCGAAGTCTACAAGCTACTCCAGACAGACGGCTCAAGTTGCATGGCTGTAACACACGTAGGCACCTGACAAGCCCCATTCTCCTCAAATGTCATCAAAATTGATATCAACATCGTTTGCAACAGTTTTCCATCTCCCCATTGATTGTCTTTTTTTGTTGCTGTTCCACATTTACATTTGCTGCTGCACTTTCAGCCTCACTACCACCCATCCAAGCAGGGACTTCGAGAAGTTTTCTCATCGCTCCCCAACATATACTCGTGTAAACACGAGGTATCTGTGGGGATTGATAAGATCAGAGCCTATATGTAAAGCTAAAATATGTTCTGCTGTTGCAAAAGGGAACATTTCAAACTTGTGAGTTAAAGTTTGACAGGTTTGTGTAAGTTGTTGCACTGTAAGGACTGAATATTCTAGTCATCCTACTTTTATGCAAAAAGTGGCTTTGAGATTAAACCACCGTTCAAATGCAGGAAGAGATCAGGCTGCCAATATTTGGGTTAGTGCAAGCAGAAAATGTATGCTGATTAGATAATTGAAGAATTGTATGGAAATACTGAAGGGATGGCATCTGGGAAGAGCATGCACATCCTTGTTCTTGGATAAATCCACAAAAACAATGAAAGAGTAGAAAGCGATCCTTGAATTTATATCAAATTAATTTGGACATTGAACTTTGCACTGTGGCTACTGAAGGGTTATATTTGGGTCAGATCTTTTGCCTGAATGCCATCATCAATACCAGGGTAAGAGTAGAGTGAATGTACAACAGGAGCTTGAGAGCTTGTTTTGCAGTCCAGTCAGGCTGATTTCCACTGCTGTAGGCCAAGCAAAAATAGTCAGGGCTTTCTAATTATCTATGCCACACAGTTTCCTCCAACACAACATTCATGTGATTCTTTTTGCATGTTGACGCCAACAGAAATGACTTAGTGGTGCGGTTTCCTTTCCCAAATCAGCCACACTTGCTAACATTTTGATGGTTTAATGCTTTAGAGCCCTGCCTTTGGAAGGACATGTGCCCTGGCTGGCCTGGGATCAAAACCCCCTCTGCAGTCTTAACTTTCCTAATCCCTTCGCTGCATCACTGCTACCTTTGTTATGTCCACAGTAACACAAAATACATGAGTAGAATTACAGGTACCACATGATGTAGACTGGCTGGGCGACAATCTAATGAACACCATCCTTATTTATCTTTAGTCTTCTGTTATAAAGGGAGCATGTGGGACGTGGAGAAAGTAAAGAGAATTTTATTGAGTCGGTTTTTAAATGCCATTTTGTCACTGAATTCTTTTTTTGTCACATTGCCACAGGTCATCTTTCTTTGACCCATTTCTCGAAAAAAAAAAAAAAATCATTTGTCACATTAAAAGAATTGTCTGACAATGAATTGGTATCATATGAAATTCTTGGAAATCCAGCAAAACAAATTTGCTATTCAATGTTTTTAAGGAAAATCTCATCATTTAAGCTTTTAATTTATGTCGTCTCATCTTCTCATGAATGAAATCCTTGACTCTTTGGGTCAGTCGCAGCGCTGTTGGAGCCAAATTGTTTGTTTTGTGGGAATGTAACATCTCTAACCTTTCAGCTTGGCAGGCAGAGAGAAAAGCAGCACCCTGAGGACAGAAGAGGAGACACAACTGTGTCTCACTCACCAGATAGCATCTTATATCTTGATGCCTAATCCTCTAGTCCTTGGAGTGTATTAATAGGCCTGCCAGTTCCTTGGAATGGTGGCAATTTGCATAACTGTAAATGTTCTGACTACAGAGGGGTGTGTGATTTAAGTGGTAAGGCCTCACTTTTATGATTTTTGTATTTTCAAGCTGTTTGTATGTGAATGCAGGCATTTGGAAAGGTGTCATGCATGGGAGTTGGGGATTATGCCATTACAGGGATGGTGGAGTTCGATTGAAAAGAGTGGGGGGAGGGGTCTCTATAGGTGATCTGTCCCCTCTAGGACTGCAGGCTCATGTTACCCCGCTGTAGTGAACCACACACAACGGCTCACAGTGCTGCACCTACTCTTTCTTTAGCCATCCTCCTCCACTAGTTCCGTTCATATAAAGTTGTCACTGGGGGTGCATTTTTTATGCTCATGGTTATACCTGCGAACACGGTGGCGGGAGGAAACTGATTAACCTAAAGAGAACCAGTGATTTCCACCAGGAGAGCTGATGGAGTGGAGGATGAAGGAGACTGTTTTGTGTTTTTTTTGGTTGCTTTATGTTGTCATAAACAAAGTGAAATCACTTTGACACAAAACTTAACTGGCACAATTGTTTGTTTGTTTTTCACTTTACTTATACTCTTAGAATTTTTGAGTTTTTTGCCACACTTTCCTCAATTCCATCTGCTCATAAATCTGATCTTTGCTCGCAACTCAAAGCAAAATTGGACCGAGTGACGGCTCGTAACTTCAAAAACTCCTAACTTAGAGAACTTGTATGTCTGTAATTTCCTATTGTGAGTAAAACAACTGTGGCTGGGTGGTAGAGCTAAAAATTCCTGCTCCCACCTCAATGCCTCAAAATAGATCGATTTCTTTCGAGTCATTCTCATTCCAATTGTCAATGTATCAAACTCTGTCTTGTCCCTTAATCAAATAATAACACAAAAAATTCCAGAGAAATTATCCAAGCAAGAAGATATTTTCTGTATATATATTTATTTCCCTTGCACTATTTGAAGAGTTTGAAACACACCAATTGACTGTACTTTTTCATGGTATTGCTTTTTTTTAAATCAATTATCAATTATTTATTTTTAGGCCTTTTGTGTATAGTCCTCACTTAATTTGTTCTAATTTTATGTTCTTTTTTCTGTCATGTCATTTCAATTCAAGTGCAACATTCATTCATTCA
Source organism: Antennarius maculatus (assembly GCA_013358685.1). Classification (NCBI taxonomy): domain Eukaryota; kingdom Metazoa; phylum Chordata; class Actinopteri; order Lophiiformes; family Antennariidae; genus Antennarius; species Antennarius maculatus. The sequence continues at coordinate 21,824,802 of CM023613.1, forward strand.
TCTTCAGATTACCACCGCTATATCCGCCGCAGCGGGTCACGGGGAGCTGAAGCCTATCTCAGCGGCATAGGGCGTGAGGCGGGGGACACTCCGGGCACGACGCCGGTGCACCGCGGAGCCACACACAAAGACATACAACCATGCACACAAAAATAAAATTCCCTCTACTGTAAATGTGCACACTCCTAATAAAATTTATGCTGATTCTGATTGTGCTCTACAAAAAAAAAATAGTTTCCATTTAATATTTAAAACATTTCTCCATTAAAGTTGTTAAACAAAATTGAACAAGTGTTTCATTCCACCAAACATATTTGTCACCCTCCACAGAATATCAATAATGTCTGTTTTAGTGGGACTAATTGGCAAACATCAAACAAAGGCAGTGTTAACTAAAATTAAAATTCCCAGCCAAAATTACTCTGAAATCCTGTTGCGGCGCCTGCATTATCATCTATCTTGGGATGCATACCACTAAAACTAATAAGGAAAGCCTTCCTGTTAATTTGAAGCCTGGCACTGATTGTGTTTTGCTGTTGCCTCTCTTCCTTTCTCATAACAACCCACAAGGGACCTCAGTTAATCATCTGCACAAATACCGGATAACTAGGTAATAAAAATCATCTTCTGCACTATAATCCTCTTGTTTGCTTGTGACTGTATAGCATTTACAGACTTTAAGAGCTTGCGGATGAATGACCTCAGATGGTGACCCTTCTTGACATCCTTAAGTTGGGTTTTTGTCCATTCTTAAACCACAGACTACTACAAAAAAAAAAAATCACTTCCAAAAACCATATATTATACATTTATATCACAATACCCACATAAAAATAAAACTTTAAATAAATCCAACATATGGTACTGAAATGAGTATAATTGATGTGTCGCAGGAAGTGTGTTTATTTTTAATTCCGCATGTCATAATTTTGAGAGGTGACTTTGGCCCAAGGCGGCTCCATTTGGTGACAGGCAGCAGAGTGATAGATGGCTCCTGTCCGTGGCTGTAAATCGGCCTCTTGTTGGAGAGTTAACCTCTGTAACCCCGCTCGTCTGTAATGGCAGTCTCCTCTCTCACAGCCTGAGGCAGCTGATGAGCTTTTCTCAGAAACTGGATGAGCAGGTGGTTGCAGCCCGGTTTGGGAAGCAGATGGACGAGCTCCCCTCAGAATATAGTCCCCATCGCTGTAAATGGCTGTGTGGGTTGTAATGAAAAAATAGCTATTATCTCTCATACGTCCAAACAATTTCAAGGCCACCTGAAAGCAGCTTCTTGTAATTATGGATATGTCAAGTTCATACGTGAGAAAATAAAACCGAGCCGAACAACCCGGACGTTATCGATGTGCGCTCGGTAAAATAATTAGCTGACTGTTTGAGCTGCTGAATGTGTTTCTTTGTCCTGTAACTCTTATTATTTGGAATTAATCAGAAGAAAAATATATCACTTTAAGAATGATTTATGATAAAGTGTGAACACTTACGCAGACACTCATTTTTCCATAGCAGTAGGGAGTAGCTCTCCTGATATTCTGCAGACACAGCTGTTTCCCCTCTGTTCTGACTGTTGGGGTGAGTATTATTAATGTTCTGTAACTAAGTAACCACATAATATGAATCTCTGTAGCCCTGCTCACAGACTGATTTATCTCCCTGCTCGTTGCTGTTGTCTGTGGGTGTGCATCCTTTCAATGCATGCCCAGGCTATATGCCATATATAAATACATGGTGCACTGATGCAGTATGGATTTGCTGCTGCACTGACGTGCTTAATGTCATAAGATACTGCAGCTTTGCTTAAGTGGTGCATCAACTAACGGAAGAGAAACAACATTGTTGACCGAGAAATAAATTTACATTACGTTAACAGTTCATTTCCCTTCATTTTCATAATATTGTTTTATCTGGGTTTGAGTAGCTCTTACATTTTGCATGTTTAACTTTTTTTTTTTTCCACTCTACTTTGCACAGCCGAGATGCTTTTCAGGAAAGCATGCATAATTAACTATTAGGATTACCACTTGACAGACAACTTCTGGGAACCACTCTAGAATGAATGAGTGTATGTGTGTGTGTGTGTGTGTGTGTGTGTTCTTGGAATTAAATTCACCCATGTGCATGTGGTTTGCGTTTGTGTTGTGTAGGCCTGAATATTAAAATGATTTGACTGATTGGGGGTTAGAATATGTAATAAGAACTTCGAGTGTGTTTTATGACAATGAAGTGGAAATGTTCTGTTGCTGCTGCCTTAATGATGTCAAGGGGTGACATCCACTATGCAGCTGTGTTTCTGGAGGGAGATGAAGAGCAAAAGACTGAAAGATTTACTGACAAGATGGTAGGGGGCAAGCAGAAGTGTCAGGTGTGAAGTTAGCATGCTGGTTTTCTTAGATCGCCACTGGATTTTAAACGACCAGGTGGACTAAATTAGGACGGCATCACACGCGATAGTATACTCAGGCACTAAATGGTACTAGAGCCTCACAGGCCTCACGAGACACCAAAGGTAAGTGATGATGGTGTGGTCGCAAACCCTGTTGGGGAACTAGGACACCTAATCTGCAAAGGGAGTAGATAGCTACAAATTCAGATATTTAGACACTCAACATAGATGGATCTGACCAGGTAAACCCTTCCACAATACCAGGGAGGTCACAATTTTGAGGGTAGATTTCACCCATATGCCAGAAGGCAAAGTTGCACCCCTTACTTCCATACATGCCAGATTACCTATGTGTACAGTGTGGTTGCTAAAATGATGGACTATCCAGATTCTCCTGTTCAAGCACACAAGTAGCTGGTCAGTAACTCCTTGGTCTGTATGACCAGAATGAACACATTTGCACAAGCAGTGCAAAGTAGGAATCGTCTCTGTTTTCAATCATGTGTAGGTGACCCCTTTAGTATCCACAGGTAACATACCACATGCTTTAACATACTTTCTGCAATGCTTTGTGTTACAATTTGAATGTGGAAGTGACTGCAATGATGCATCGCTGACCAGACTGCAACGAGGAGACTGTTGCTCCCCTTGATCTTTTGGTTTATTATCTTCTTTCACTACAGTGTTATAGAGGGAAAACAAATTAAATACAGAAGTAAGCGATTACCACTCATCACTTCCTGTGATTTTCATAGCAGAATTATTTCTTTATGTCAAGTTTCTTCATCTTACAATGTCTACATTCTGTAACTTCCACAGAACATGCCAGTTTTCCGTACAGGCCTACACCAAGTACCAAGAATATGCCATCATGAGCTCTGTGCCCTTCTCCTCTGACCTGTGCCAAGAGTTGCTTGAATCCCACAAAAGACATTAGTGTCAGCGCTCCGCTCCAAGTGAGCGAAATGCCACATTTCTCTTTTGCAAATGGCAACAGATGAAAGAGTGTAGACTATCTTGTAAGTTGGTCGATGACTTTCCGTTGCTCTTTTCCATCTCTGTCTTTGCTTTAACACCTTGTCTTCAACACTCAGGGGAAATGTGAGAATCAAGTGACGACACTTATCTCACACAAGCTCTGTGTGTGTGTGCGTGTTTGTGTTTGTGTGTGTGTGTGTGTGTGTGTGTGTGTGTGTGTGTGTGTGTGTGTGTGTGTGTGTGTGTGTGTGAGCGACGGCACAGCTGGTATGTCTGACAGAATTATTCGTGCCATCTGTCAACTGGGGATGATTCCCTGAACCTGCAGGACATATAGCTGTGCGGTGAGATGACATGACATGACAGAGAGCAAACAAATCAATGCTTCCTGGCTATACTCTGTATTAGTAAAGTATTCCCCATTGCAAACATGGCATCATCCATCACTTTGTTATTCATAGAATCCTAAGCTGACCTTCTTGGCACCTGTCCCTTCCCTGTCTTGTTCCCCTGCTCCTTTAAATAGACGAGAACATGTCTGTAGAACAGGAGCACACGTCGGCCAAGCCGTGGGAACTCAGATCAACACTGAACGCACAAGCATGTCACAAGTATGCAGTTGACTTCTGACCACACAGTGGGCAAGTCTGTGGATGATGTTGGAAATAAAACAGAGCTTTATCGTTAATTAATAGTCAGATATATACGAACAAAACTGCTCCTTACAGCTGAAACTCCAGCTGACTTGATTAACTCAACAAAAAGAGTTGAAACTGAGCCCTCATGTAAACGTAGCCCTCATCTTACTCCTCATTATCAGCTACTGTTACGAATTTACATGTGGGGAAAAGCTTCATCTGTTATTGGGGCGGTTGTGGTTTAGTGGTATTATCACTGAGACATGTCACTCAATAAAACTAAGAAAAAAAAATCTCCTGTAATAGTCGAGTCCAAGTACCCAATAAATGGAAGATGTACCATCTGGAGGAGCTGGTGGGACGAGGCCATCATCGCTGGAACAGCTGGGTGAATAAATGCTTGTTTGTGTTCTGTCCACTGTTCAAGATCTGCTCCAGCTTTGTACCACAAGTGTAATGTGATTATGAAGTAAGCATGACAAAGAGAACTATGCAGAAGTTCTGAGTGTAATGCATCAAATACAAACCAAGTTAGAGTTCACAGCTGCTAAAGTCATGCCAGTCCAGACTAGTCTTCAGCAGAAGTTAAGAGCTCCGTCCTCAGAACTGGACTGGCAGCCTGTATGGTGTCTTGTGACTTAATCCCTCACAACACTGTGTGCGTGTGTGTGTGTGTGTGTGCGTGTGTGTCCTTAGTACATAATTTATCTGTGTACGTCATCACACCACAAATTAGATTGTCCAACACGTTTTACCTATTAGTAATATATGTGTGTGTATTTTATATATTGTGTTTGAACATTAATACAATGTTGATGGATTCATTACAATTTAAATACTGATGTGTATGTGTGATATGCTGTGTATTTGTGCGTGTGACAGGGAGGGAGGGAGGGAGAAAATAAAAAAAAATGGAAATGGAACAAATCCAAATATTTAATGTCAGATTTCCATCAGGGCGAGTGTTGATGATCACAAGATAACCACTGTGTGTGCGTGTGTGCGTGTGTGTGTGTGTATATACTTGTATGTGTGTGCATGTGCATGAGTTAGGGGTATATAAGTATTCACTATCTAGAGCCTTCATACAGTTACTTGCATGCAAAGCCTTTTTATTCAACTTTCGTATTCCTCTTGCTTATTCTGAGAATCTGAACAACAATAACTAATAACTAATGCACACACGTGCACACACACACACACATACACACACACACACACACTCACACAGCTACTTAACGTACAGTAGTCTGTGCATCTGCTGTTTGTTTTTGATTGATAAGTCTAAGGGTTTAATGCGTGTGTGTGTGTGTGTGTGTGTCTGTGTGTTTGTGTGTGTGTACAGTACAAACTTATGTGGGTGTTTAGTTTTGATTACTGCTGCGGGTTTACAGTTAAATGTCATTCTGCATAGTCCGCGTGCACAAGTGAGCGTATGCTGGAAGAAAGCTTTCTACAAATGTCTTGTTCACGTTTGTTGCACCAGTGGGCGCCCAGCGTGGAATTCTCACCATACCAACCCGGCTGAGTCCCATTGTGGTTGTGGACATCTGTGTGTGTGTGTATGTGTGTGTGAGACTGTGCCAATGAGTCTTGTCTTTGTCTCACGACTACTAGATTGACCACAGACACTGGCTGACAGGCGTAATCCTGACACACAATGAATCCTTCCACCGACACACACACTCCACACACACACACACACACACACACACACACACACACACACACACACACACACACACACACACACACACACACAGATGAGAAGACAAATGGACCTCGCTGACACACAGACAGAGATGTGGACAAGCTGCTTTTCCGTCTCAACGCTCAGCCAAACCACAAGCCACAATTACACTTGTCCCTGTCTGTTGGAGTGCAGCGGAGATGGAGCATTGTGTATTCACTGCACTGCGAGCTGCAGAATGATGATGTGCGACAGCAGGGTTGTGACACCAAAGGATTGCATTTTCACACATTTCTTTGTAACTCAGTGTATTCAATGATTGATGGATACGCACACGTGCACAAAGATGAAACAAAGCACTTCATTCATTTTGGTAGCTGTGCACTCAGTTTGAATTTTACGGTAACAACATGTCTCCAAAAAGTCAAAACAACACGAGAAAAGAAAGGTTGCGGAAGGCTTGAAATACCCGATGGGACCATTTCATCAATGAGGTTCATTGGTCACAGGTGGTATCATGAATGTGTATGGAAGGATCATCTTTGAATGGCTCAGTCAGTCATAGGTGGAGTTAGATTCCCCACTTTTTAAAATTCTGAATGAAGAAATAGACCAAAAATTATTCACTAATTACAAAAAAAAAAATTCAAGGCATCTGGAGAAATGTCTGCAAAAAAATGACAAGTTTGGAAAACCAAAGGGGAATGATAGTAATCTATTCCACAGGCATTAAAACCAAAGACTATGAAGGATTTTACTATAAATATAGCTGATTATTTTGGTTTGTTACTGCATCTACAAAAGCAAGGAACAGGAATAACATCCAGAAAATGCTGAGGATTTGGAAATGCTGAGGACCTGAACTCATCTTGGAAATTAAAAAAAAATAAACAAAATTGACCCAAACTCATCTTGGAAATTTGGAAAAGTTGGAAAAAGTTGGAAAAGATTCCTTTGTTCTGATGAAACAAAAAAACATTTTTGTAAATCATGGATGCTTCGGCCAAAGAGGTAAACGATCATTCAGATTGTCAAGCAACAAATTAAAAAAACTAACATCAAGGATGGTAAGTTCAGTTCTGTTAGAACTGGGGAACAGCATTAAGGTGGATGTAACACAACTCCATCCCAGCTTTTTATAAATATGTTGCAGGCATGAACAGAATTAACATGTATTTTTTAAAAAATACTTGTAATCAGTTTAACATTCGACTGACTTTTATATAATGTCCCAACTTTTGCTGAATTGTGTAACTGTACCTTTAAGTTTCAGCACAGTTCTGTATGATTCTTTCTGACGTGTCTTCTGGGAGCATGTGATTCAATCATTTATGTGATATGATACAGAACTTTACAGACCAAAGTAATGAGATAAAACCTGCTAAAGGGCAATCTGACATTTTTCCCTTTTTCCACATAACCGTCCGTGACACAGTCAGGAGGCCCGGTGGAATGTATTATGAGGTATTTTTCACAGAAATGGTTTATATTGCTGTTGACTACCAGCGTTTCCTGGAACAGATTGCAACGATCCCTCTTTGCAGGAGTACAACACAGGTGCCAGATAGTTCTGAAAGGAGCTACAACATTTACAGAAGTAATTTATAGAACCTGTGTCTCAAGTGGAATAAAGACGACTATGTGAGCAAATGGGGTCCAATAATTCATGCAGGATTTATATGACACCACAGCAGTCAATGAACCTGGGAAAGAATTTCATATTTCATCCTGTAACACATGGACCTTTACATACTTTATCCATTTTAGGTAATTGTTTTGAAAAATATATTTCCCGGAAGACAACGTAAGGCATTATCTTAACTTGTGGTAAGAAGTTATTGCAACGATGCATCTGTCCAGATCAGTTTTCTTCTATAATAAATCAATCTCCTCACTTTTTAATGTTCCCCACTGGATGAAGGCTTGTTTTTACAGAAAAATAGGCCAAGGGAAAATATTTGAGTGAAATATATAAGTAATCATAGTAATGTATAAAACAGCTTCTGATTGTGTATCTTAAAGGCAGGAACAAAGTGCGTAGGAAAGGCTAAACCCTGCGTTACTTTCCTTCTGTAATTCTTCACTTTCTGGTTGTCTTTCTCTGAGCGTCTGACCTTTAACCTTTATGAGGTCACTTGTGGCTGGTGATCATTTTGTTTTCCTGGCTGCTGTCAACATCCTCCATCAATTTATGTTTTTCCATGAACCTCCTTTTCCTCCAAAGGGGAAAAAAGATTTTCGACTATGTGCTTTTAAGAATGTTAAGTTTTAAATGTACATATTCTCAGGAGGCAGTGTCTGTATGTGTGTGTGTGTGTGTGTGTGTGTGTGTGTGTGTGTGTGTGTGTGTGTGTGTGTGTGTGTGTGTGTGTGTGTGTGTGTGTGCTGCATACGCAAAGGTCCAGAGGGATTTTTGGCCACAGATGTGAAAGTCATTCATGTGCTTTCTTTCCTCACAACCTATTGCCTCTTTAGCTCTAATATTCTCGTTCTCAACTGCCTTCGTTCTTCTCCTTTTGTTTTGTCCATTTCTTTCCTACTTGTTTGTGCTTTACGTTTTTCACACCTGATAATTCCATCAAAATCTCTATCCAACAAGACGTTTCTCTGTTAATCTTTATTATTCCCCATTGTCTCATTCTTGCAGCATTTAACTTTCCTTTATTCTTCCTTTTTGTCGAACCCGCTACCCCAAGAGCCCACTTTCTCCCTCCATGTCTGCCTTTTCTCTTTCTTCTACAGTACATACTCTCTAAAGTCTAATAACAGTGTATGTACCTGGCAGAGGGTTTTATCGTGCTGTCGGGGGGTTGGGGCGAGCTAATTTCACCTATAAAAGCAGCTCTGAACAAGAAAAAGGCAGATTAGGGGTAAATTTATTGGAATAGTTTGGTCTTTTAAACTACGCACAGCTATTATTTTCCCTCTCTTTTTTATTTTCTTTCCATCCTGGCAGCAGAATTTTGTCCTGGCTCTGATAGTTGTGACTGAAAAAACACTAACATTCTCACATGGAAAGATTCACACTTAATGCGTTATTACTTTGCAAATATTACAATGCATTAAATCACAGTAAGCTGAGAAGTTGTCATTTGATATATATATATACACATACACACACACACACACACACACACACACACACACACACACACACACACACACACACACACCACGACTGTGATGTGATAGTTGTGGCCTTGTATGTTTGTTTGTCTAACTGAGAGCTAGCGCTACCACAGACCACAGTGTCTTTAGCGAAACTGTTGCCAATTTGTCTGACTGCAATTTGGCAGACGGCCTGCAATTCTTAACAGAAGAAGATGTATGTGCATGGGTGTGTGTGTGTGTGTGTGTGTGTGTGTATTCCTTTTTTGGCTGGTTCCCATAGAACAGCCATATGTTAACTCTCCAAAGGAACTCAACATCTAAACAACAAGTTGATTGAATGGAACAAGGTATTGTTAATTGTACGAGTGTATCCGATCGCACCGCGTCTTGATTTATATGTCGGTTTAGTCCCGTGCATTTGTCTCCATTCAGGACTGCTACCGCTACCTAACTCCTTTCTGTTTAGTCCTTTCCACGCCACAGGCCGCTGCACCAGCACAAAAAAAAAACCCCCAAAGCCATTTAAAAAACAGAGATCATGCAAATCCGCCTGAACGAGGATCCAAATCTGTGGCGCCTTTATTTATTTACACTGAACAAAACAACCGCGCTGTAAAACTGTGATTACAGACGGCATGCCGGAGGTCTGCAAGTAAAAGAAGCTTAACCTGCAACACAGAAGCATCGGCGTCTCGTCTGACATTTTACATACACATCACGCAGCGCTGCATAAACAGTGGAATAATATGGCAACAGCAATCATAGCTCCTAAATGCTATCGGCTGTAGCCTTTGCAGCAAAACGCAATCCAGTTCTGAATGGCAAACATTGTTAAAAAGTCACACCCTGTCCAATCTGACCGCTTCGTTCGCTTACTCCTTTTAAACAAACATTGATTTGGTGTTGTGACTACCTCCACAGCCTCCTCCTGAGCAGAAAAATAATGATTTCCAGTCCTTCTTCAAAAAGTTTTGATCAGAATGGCAAGACGCAATAAAAAAATACAACAGTAACACCTTTAACATGGACTGTAAAAAGTGCTTTAGATGTGAGTTTTTATGACTTAAACACTATTTTTACTACGATAGAATTCAAATGAATGTTACAAGTGATACATTGTTCTCATAATTAGTATTGTGTAGTTGAAGATTTATATGCAACCGTACCCAAAACGCCTTTATCCAATCACGTTAGTCATTCATTTCCAGATGGTCTATTACTAATCATCCAATATCTCCAACATAAAAGAACAAAATGAGCTGGCGAATGATGGCAAGTACAAAATACTCAGGCGTTAAGTGACATAAATGAGGAAAAAACAACATAACTGCTTGAGTTTGGCCACAAAAATGACTTGTTTGCATTTGGGGACAGACGACTGTTCGGGTTAAAATACCAAGGTTGTTAGAGTAAGACTGTGGTTTGGTAAAAGTTTCAATCTTTTTAATGTTAAGAGACCTTCCTAATGATTACTAGACCACATGATGAGACTAATAACCTCTTGGTTAAAGATGGGAACATTTGTGGCCTTTCAGTAGGAAACAGGAAATGAATGGTAATCTCCTGCATTAAAGCCCGACCTTTAAATCACTCCTCCCTTTGCAAACCTGGCTCTGTAGAGTCTGAGTGTGTGTGCCTAATGGACAAGAGTCGTAATTACCTCTGCAAAGGAGATTAAGCGATCAGTTCTGTTTGTTTGTCTACTTTTGTCGGAGTTTTGACCACTTGACAGATTTGCATGAAACTTGGCAGGAGGGTTGGACGGAAAAAGGAAAAACTCGTTAAATTTTGGAGTAGTTCCAGGAGAAAGGAGTGGACCCAGGGATTTTTGTTCTTTAACGCTGCAATTTAGTTATGTTTTTTTTTTTTTTTTTTTTTTTTTTTTACCATTTCTGTCTTTTACACATGAATGTAAACATGTTTGGGTTTGACTTGAGGTTTTAGGTTGGGTGTGTAGCAAGAAAAAAAAAATCAAACTTTTCCACAAGATAAGAATTATTTACTTTTAATTATTGTGAATTACCCTTGATGGATTACCATGAAGCTGGAAGTGTAGGATAGATCTTTCTTTGTTACTGGTAGAACCCCGATAGCAGCTGCTTTGATGATGTACATATCTTAACTGGGCATTGGAAGCATTGGAAGAAACCTTTATCACTGATGTGTTAACATGTGCCATTCTGGGGTGTATAAAAAAATGGAACATTTTGCGGTATCGGCACCTAAATACCGACAAGATGTCTAGGGAGTCCTCCCGTTGTACCCAGAGGAGTTGTGGGGAGTTAGAGAAAGGAAATTGTCTAACAACCACAGCGTAGCTTCTGCGACATGAATAGGCTGCTATTGCTAAAATGAGCCAAAGAGTCTGGTGAGCATAAAGCAGAATTTCTAATAATGATAAGGTCTTACAATTTTGCAGTCAGCCCATTTTAGGGTATTACTGAAACAGAACTAAATGACAACCATAAACGTTTAGCGGTTTACCTCAGGAATGGAATTAATGCCATTAAACTACTAGATTTCTTTCTAGTGAGTTTGTATTTACCTGAAGGCCTGATTTCTATAAATATGTCTTTTTTCGGTAACAATAAAAACTCATAATGAAATCATTAGCGAGAGATTGTTACAACCCTGTTAGTGTCTCAGGGTAAAAGAAGAAACTAATGAGCGTGAATTGAAAGAAAAGTACTGCCGTTTATTGTAAGTGATTATTTTTTAAGCTTAAATGACAAACTCTGAGGCGCAGAACAAAAGACGGGGCTGCAGGTGAAGACAAATCATAAAACAATAAAAACCAAAGGAATGCAGTATCAAACCCACATCAACCACCCACTGGCTCATTATAACTGAAACAAAGAGAAAATCACTTATACCTAGCCGAACAAGAACAAAAACAAACACCCTGAGTAAAGTCTAAATGCAAAATTAGGCAGTGTGGTAAGTACATTTATAAAGTGGCGTTGCTCAGCTTGAAGCTCCCAGAAGTGGTGTTAATGCCTTTGCTTAGGACTTAATATTAATTTTAACACACAGAAGTCAAGAAAAACATTAAGGTAAGGATGCTAAGTGAGCGATTGCTTGGTGAGCCAAAATCATACACTTTTATTTTCTCATTTGTTTCAATGAGTTAATTTACTTTACAATTCTTTTTTTGTCATAGGGAGTAACCTCTATGCTAGATGGTGTGGGGTGATTTAATTGTGTGTGTGTGTGTGTGTGTGTGTTCCTTCTCATGGCACCAGGTTGCAGTTCCAAATGACTTTTTTAGACCCAGTTCCCCCCGGACCTGAACATTAGCGCCTGCTAATAATTTAGTGACAGAACACCGCGTCTATTCTGTGGTTGGACTGCAGCTTTTAATAACCCTGTTCGTATACATAGTGCAATATATTCAAACTAGTGTGTGTATGTGTGTGCATGTGTGTGTGTGCGTGCATGCATGTGTGTTTATGTGTGTGTGCTTTAGTGTGCGCACGCGTGTCAGTGGGGTTGAAAAAGGATATCTTTTGCAGCGTGGAGGTTTCAGGAAATACCACTATAGGAGTCCGATGTTGCTGTAGGGTTGCACTTAGTTACACACACACACACACACACGCACACACGCACACACACACACACACAGTCTGACAGGCCAGTATTTTATCGTCACTTGTTGGCTCTGCTTCTATTCCCTTTGCATGTGCAACTTGTGAATGTGTCTGCAGGATTCTTTCCTTTTTCCTTTACATGTGTCCAAGTGTATGTGTGTGTGTGTGTGTGTGTGTGTGTGTGTGTGTGTGTGTGTGTGTGTGTGTGTGTGTGTGTGTGTGTGTGTGTGAGGACCTATGAGGTCATTAGGGCCAATTAGCTGTGGCAGTTCTGAACTAGTTAGGGACCTGCTGGTGGATTGGAAACATCCTGGCAAATACACCTCTTCGCACTTCAGTTACATCCTTTTTTGCTCTCAATAGTCTTTTGTTTTTCAGCAACATTAGTGGACAAATATGGTTTAAATAAATTTTTTGTCAAAACATGGGATTCCTTTCCTACCGCTTGGTGACAAGTTTCCTTTCCTTTGTTCAAGTTTTGTCACAGATGCACTAGAAGCAAGGAGCAATAAAAAGCAACAAGGAATCCATTGTCGCCGCTTAGATGATTACTTTTGAGATCCTGCAATCAGTCTCTCAGTCAAATTCATGGTCACTGAATGATGTTTCAGTGACCATGACCACTGTGCAAATGAAAACCATTGGAAAAATCTTTACGCGTCACCGTTTGGAACCCGAACTGGAGCCGAAAAATACCCGTGACTCCTGCAGAGTTATTTGACCCGGGAATGAATGCCGGTTGTACCCGTTCCCGCTGAAGACAAAAGCCAGATGTTCATTGGTGTGAGTGGGTTTTTTTGTCGAGTGTGAAAGGAGCGCATGGAAATCGCTGGCTGTCAAGTTAGTGTGTGTCTGTTAGAAAGCAGGCCTAGTTTGGTGGATATTAGTATGGCTGCTGGTGTGTGACTTTGCATGTGTGTGTGTGTGTGTGTGTGTGTGTGTGCATTTGTGTGTTTGCAAGTGGATTTTATTTCAAAGGTATGCCCATTTGAATCATTAAGTGTGATTAGCACAGGGGGAAAGAGGCCTCCTACCTACAGAAAATGTGCTGGACTACCAGATATGCCAAGCCAAGAAAAAAAAACCTGAAAACAACTCTTAGTGTCTCTCTTTTTGGGCATTTTGTCTCAATCATTTCTTTATATCTTGGTGCTTTCCTGACTAAGCTCCCTTGTTATATATCCACTCGTAATGGGTGGGATAATTCTTTAATAGCGTGGTAGTAATGGCGCAGGTATTTGTTGTTCCCCTTGAGCGGTGCTCTTTTTCTTCTCTCACTCTCACCTCAGCGCTGGCATAAATCTGCAGGTGAGGAAACCGTCCAGCTGGCTCGGCCATCTCCCTTCGATGGGATGGGTTATTTGTTCCATTATAAACCATCTGAGATATTCTTCTCCTTCTCTTTGTTTCTTTGCCCTTTACCGATAAACATGTGTCCTCTTTGTGAATCTTTGGCATATTTTTCCAGAAACATTATGTCTGCGGTGACATGTACCGCATTTAAAAACCCATGGACTCTGACATCTTCGACTAATTATTCGCTGCTTTCTACCAGGGGAGTAATTATTAACAAAAATGTCTAAAGGGGGAGAAGATCCCAATGAGCAGATGGTAAACGTGACCACCAGCTCTACCAAAATGTGCTTGTACAGGGTTGTCCTTAAGAACAACAGGCTGGAACACTAAGGTGTGAGTTATAGCAGTGCTCTTGAAATAATCAGTGTAGCTGTATAATTCTTTCATGCATTAAAATGCTAAGAAGCTTTAGGCTTCCATGTGCTTTTGGCTTGGCTGGGCTTGACTTAGCATTGAATTGAATAACATTAAATGGTTAATGCAGGAGATATGACACCTTAGAAGGTCTTCAAGGAGATAGATTGTGATATCTTTCCGCAATTTAATAAATGCCAAATAGAATTCAAAGACTGGTGGTGGCGGCTGATGCTGCTGCTGAGACCGTTGAGGGTGAAGACGCTGATTAAACGATAGTTGTGTTGGTGAATCTGGACAGAGACGATGCGGTGTCAAGTGACAGCACGCATGGACGACACAGGCACAGAGAGAATATTTAAATAATATTTAAGAAGATGGTAGCAGGATGCCAGGCTAAACTTTTTACTCGTCCACATTTTCAGCAAGGCTTTGTCCTCACCCCCCTCCCCCGATCGTGTCTGGTGAATGTCTTCTTGTTTAAATGTACGGACGGTTGATGTGACAGTTCCTCACCCCCTGAGCAGAGTGCAACATAGGTGATGTGTGGAAGTTACAGTTGAGCCGATGAAGTCCTTGTTCTGAGTCTTCCTCTTTTTTTCCTTTCTTGTATCAGATGCAGCATGTTCCCCTTCCTGCACGTTGTTTCACTGGCCGGTAAAAGCCATTGCTTCTCAGCACTTATTCCACACCACACACCGCAAGTAATAGCTGTTTTAAGATGTTATCTGGGAACACTTAGGCCCATGTGTTCCTGAAACAAGAATGCATGTGCGTTTCTGTTTTTCTGTTGTGGAAGTGCTTGTGTGTTTATGTGTCAACAGAGGCAGAATGGTGCTCCCAAATTAGTCTGGGTTGTCTGAGCTTTGGAAAATAGCTTTCTGAAGCAGTTGAAAGATTTGGTGGAGTGGTGAGGATTGCGAGTGTGTGCGTGTGTGTGTGTGAGAGATAGAGAGAGAGAGTGTGTGTGTGTGTGTGTGTGTGTGCGCGAGCATGTGTATGCCTGCTAGCCCAGTCTTCAATGTTAACCTGATCCAAAGCTTGTGAAAAACTGTGAACGCTGAGAAATCAGGCAAGCAATGAGGTCATACTCTGCTTTGGGCCAAATTCGCCTATCAATTACCCACACACACACACACACACACACACACTCACACACACACACACACACACACACACACGGAAAGAGAAGGAGAGAGAGATTGTGCCCTCTTTCTTTCTCCCTATTTCCATCAACTTGTTTCACCCACACAATTTATGATTTTTAGATTTTCAGTAAAAAAAAAAAAAAAAAAAAAAAAAAAAAAAACATTATGTAAAAAGAGGCCAGATCTGCCAACTTTTAAATTATTTCTCAACTTTGTGCAGACATTTTTCTTTTGCTGCTTCAGGATTGCTTCATATGTAGTTTAAAATAATAGCTATAGTATAGTTTTCTCATAGTCCTTCATGGATTTATTGCATCATATAAAAGCCCCCTGTAGATGTCTGGTCTCTAATTTACAGTGTTACAACAGTGGACCGGAGCGGTGTCTGCCTTCCTCTCTGCGTGAAGACGAGTGAAGCCTGCAGACAACAAGAAGAAAAAATAACGCTTCAGTTACCGCATTCGAGATGATGCACGGTCACGGCCTTAGGAGCAGTGTGTGTAATGTTTGAGTAAACATGTGTTTCAGTAGTATCTCATGGCCGCTTCATCTGGTCTTCATTTGTCTACAAATGTCTGACTGCTTCTGCTTTCTGACTGTCAGCATGTGTTTGTTGTCAGAACAGAATCTGAAAGTGTGCGATTTTTACTCATGAGAAAATATGGACTTCTGATGAGTCAGCGGTGCACGTGGGGACAGAGGACGTAGAAGCGTGCCAACAGAATGCACTTAGCAGGTCTTTATTTAGCAAAGATTTTATCTGTATGTGCTTGTGAGTATAATTTGAGTTTGACTCTATTGCATCAGCTTTTCAACAATCTTTAAACGGATTTTTGTTCATTTGGGGCAAACTGTCCTGGAGTCATGTTTACCACTGAAGACAGATTCCTGCTGGAAGGAAATGTCACTGACAGCAGCGAGTGGCGAGTGAAAGAAAATAGCATATTTTCAGTCTGACAACATGTTCTCACCCCGGCTCGTCACATACCGATGCTTTGTCAGGACGTTGTCGGCCACGGATGCAGAAAGAACCGCTCGGCATTTGTGGTTGAGACTCAAAACCTTCCTTTTATTGTCTGCAACCGAAGTGCAAAGCTTTCCTGTCAGAAAACCTTTTATCACGTGTTTAACACGAAGGCAGCACTTTGGTTACATCCAGGTGCAAAAAAAGAAAAAAAAAGGGGTTTGATTTTTGGAAAAGATGGATCTATTTGTTGTCATATGGGATGGAAACTCTGGTCTCCTGGGTTAAAGTCTTGATTGTGACTTCACCCTGACACCCCACCCTTTGCAAAATACATTGTGCAGCTGATCGCCTCGTATTGATGCAGATGTATTCTCACTGGAGGGTGCATTTGGAACATTTGCCGAATTATGTGCCAAAACTGGAACATTTGACACCTCAGGGAAAATATTAGACTTGAACTTATGAAAACCAAAAGAAATGAGTGAAAGATGTTTTAACACTCGAGTAGTCGTGTGAGCCATTGTTACTGCCAACAAAAAAAATGTTGCTGCCTTAACCAGTTGATGATTTTATAAACAGCAGCTACAAACTTTACTAAGTGGATAAAAGTCCAAATGTCGATGCCAGAGATGTGACGTATTTTTGGCTTCATAAAGACAATCATGCTTATTTTATCATAACAAAAAGACAAGTTACAGAAATCGGTAAACTTGGTGGTAAGTTATGACTTTTGCAGGTTTTCAAAAAGTACCAGATGAGATAAAAAAAAAAATTGGCTCCAACTGTTTTTTACATGCAATTTTTTTTTCTCTTCAAGCTAAAACTGTTGGGAAATTAATCAAATAGATTGAAATATATTGATTGAAAATATTTGTGTGTTTGTGAATGTGAACATTTCATGGTTTGTGTTCAAGTCGCTGATTTCTGTTTCGGCTCTGCTGATGCCCACCTACAGGCAGCCACAGAACACAGAACCGGTTCTCAGGCTCTGCAGTAATTTGAGGTCAGAGATTGGGCCCCTCGTCAATCAACAGGTCATAAGAGCGCTTTAATGACCCCCTCCTCCTCTCCTTCATTTTCTCCTCTCTTTTCTATTCCCTCCTCCTCGCTCAGTGCTCCATCCCCTCACAGCACGATATTCTTTGTCTAGTCCTCCTCATACGCAAAGGTTTCCCACTTCATTCACCTCTTATTTTATTCACTGTCTTCTCTCCAATGTTTTATCCCCCTGCTTTCCCCCTCACAATAACCCTGGCTCTCCATTCCTCCAAAATTCTTTTTTCTCCCCCCCCCCCGTTTCCATACCTTCTCCAGGGGAAGTGAACTCGCTCGAGGTGTGGGTCTGCACTATTTCACATGTCCTGTGGTACAAATCTCTGCATTCCCTCAGATAACAAAAAGCCTGGAGTCTTTTTTATCCTTCATAGTCTGTTTTTCTTCCCTTCCTTCTGACTTCCTCTCACCATCTCTTTTCCTTTCCTTCCTGTCTTGCAACTCCATTTTCAATTCCTTGCAAACAACTAACTATCATTCCTATAACGTTCCTCAGAACGAATCAATCCAGAGACATTACATTAAAAACCGATGTCCCACCAAAAATCTACTGACACCTCAAAGTGGGTGATCTCACCAACCCAAACAACAGGGTTACGGTTTATGCAAATGTTTTCCAAAATTGCCTTCTTCATTCGTGGTTTCAGAAAGTATGGGTTTGGAGGTCGGGGTGGGGGTTGGACAGGCAGAACCTCCAAAAGCAAGCATGGAGGCCTGGAAACCTTTTTTTTTTTTTTTTCTTGTTGTTGTTGTTCTGGCTGTAGCGGAGGGGGCTGTTTGCTGACTGCATATGTGAAAAACTCTGGTAGGACCCAAAACAGGCATGCACAAAGCGGTGCTGTGTAATCATCATTTTAAATTGAGTAAAACGAAATGGCAGGAGACTCTGGAATACATATTAGTTTTTTCTTTTCATTATTTTCCCGCTGCTTCCTAATTACCTCCATAACTCTGTCGACAATTCTTAAAGGTTGAGTGTAATTAGTAAAGATGGAAAAAGTTCAGAGTGCATTGAATATAAGCACTGTTCTATTCTAAAAGACACCCCCCCTCCCCTCCCATCCCTGTGACATGTGGAAGTAATATCAACCCAAATGTGTTTCTCATTAAAGCAGCGGCAGCGGCGCGTATGAACATGTTCAGGATACACAGACAAATTAGCCCATTTCCCCCCCAATGTGCACATGCACACTTAAGTGCACACACTTTAAAGCTCACGCGTAAACATTCATGCATGGACACCAAACACGGTTTTTTATGAGCACATGCCTGTCGATTACACACACACAGCAAACAAGCTTGATAATCAGAGTATTAACCGTGTGATACCTTCCCCGAACGCAGAAAAATTAATTAAGCCAGGCTAAAAAAATGTGTGACTAAATGTGTAGGAATGTGCTGCGTGTTCTGTTAATATGTACGTGTTTGTGAGTATGTTGATCTAAGCTTAGGGTCATGCAGAGCTAGGCACAGTACAAGAAAGATTAGAACAAACACACACTGCTGTGTGTGTGTGTGTGTGTGTGTGTGTGTGTGTGTGTGTGTGTGTGTGTGTGTGTGTGTGTAGGTGTGTGTGTGTATGTGTGTGTGTGAATACTTAAACGGAAGGGTTTGGCTTCCTGATTGGACAAAGTCTCAGGAACCCCCCTCCAGTTTCAGTCTCATTAGCTCTTGTCAAACTCTTGTCATAAAAACCTGCCTTTAAATTTCACACGGTTTGAACTTTCCAGACTGGAAGTTCATCCACGTCTGTTTGTGTGTGTTCTGTGTGACTTAGAGGCCTGCTTATTAATAAATGCTGTGGAATAAAGTCCAAACACCTTAAACTTTACATCTGTGATACCTCCAATGTGTTCACATTTAGTACTGGTAAAAATCCGCATGGTTTTTCTTTTGCTCAAAGGATGCGATTTCCTAAACTTATTTGAAACAAGAGAACGTTTGGGACTTCTGTTCTTTTCCGATGAGCTTCTTAAGGTTCTTCTTATTTTTTTGTGTATCGAATAGAAGATTCTTAACATGCATTCACTGTGTTCCAGGGACTGGAATCATCTTTAGTTTGAAGTTTATTAGTAAGTTCTTTCTTAACATTAAATGTCTTGTCCCTGACTGTCCTTACTTAATTGCATTCAGGTTTATACTGTGTGCAAGCGATTACATTTTTTGTTGACATTTTATGAATCGTGCCAAAATGGAAATATGGAAATATAAACTTTGGGATCCATCCCAGAGAGAAGGAGCAGGGTAGCAACTGTGAACAGCGAGGGAAGTGATACTCACCAAATCACATTAAAGGTTGTGATATAAAGCGGTTGGTGTTGTTGTTCAGTGAAGCCTACAGTGGAAACAGGTGGAACCTGCTACAGGCGGAGACCGCCAGTGAGAAGCAGGCAGAAAACAGCATGAAAGGTGATAAATAAACAGGTGTTGTTGTTTTTTGCATTAATATTGTTTTATCATTAATTTGCTTTGTCCTTATTTGAAACAAGATGCTGTTCCATTTATATCTGGTCCAACTTTTCTTTTAACCACCTTAGCAGATATTAAAGTCCACTGATTGGTCGATTCCCAGCAGCACAAATCGACAGCTGCTACACTCACAGTGAAAAAAAAAACAACACAACCTCAGAGTTCTTTATGTTTTAAATAACAAACTGTAGCTGCAGCGTTGAAGAGGTGCAGATGTTTCTCTGTTGACGAGAGAATCACGAGAGGTGTGTGTCCAATCGAAGAGGAAAACAATCGGCGGAAAAGTACCTGATACCCCGTCCAGCGGAGTCGAGTCGGTATGACTCAGTGGAACTGTATCTTTAGATTAAACCCTCGGCGGACATTATCACATCATGACTTTAACATTTCATTAGAAATGGACGATGTCTCCGTTTTACACTGGAGAGAACTTTTTGACAAGTCTGACAAAATAACTCACATGATGTCATCAAGTTTGTCTGAACTCAGACTCCTCATCATAAAGAAATGATTGTGTCACATTGCTGGGAAAAAAAACAAAAAGTTGCTTCACCAGTCACATGTGGATTAATGAACATTGCTAATAAGAGACTTGTGCGCCACTATTTAGACGTGTTTGCACAGATTTAGTCATTTCTATGATGTTGCTTGTTTTTTTTAATCTTGGGGGAAGACTTTTCATCATTCTCTTTTTATTTTCATAATTTTATTTCCACAGGGTTGTAAGGGGTTTTCGGGAGAGAAACCACTGTTACTGCTACACTGAGAGGATTTGTCGCCCGTTGAGAAAAAAAAAAAAACGCACAACGACAGTTTGGGGTTAATGTCCAGAGCAGGAGCTCTGGGGTCTGCATTCAGTCTTCCTGGTTTCCTACATTTAATCACATTTGGGAAACAGGCCCAAATCCTTCTCTCCCTCCTCCCCTTCCGGTCTCTCCCTGTCTCATGGCTCGCCCTCCATCTTGTACCTGTGTAGCAACAGTCGCCTGTGTGTGTGTCTTTATTTTTATATGTGTGAACAGTAACTAAAAGTTGATATGAAGGGTGTACCTTCCATTCAGCGTTGAAGGCAACCGACAAGACAGACGAGACATCAAACAGGAGGCGAACTGATAGCTGTGGAGGCGCTCGGTAACTGTTGAGTACACGAAAGAAACGGGCGGGGTGACAGGTTTTATGGCCGCGTCTGACGGAGTTAATGATCAAACAGATGCTGTAGCTGAAGTCTCTCCCCCCCCCAACCCCATTTCCCTGACTAACAAGACACGGGCACTCATCCCAGACTAATGACGCCTTTGTCCTTCCTCTTTTGTTTTCCCCTCTTCCTGTAATGAGCCGGTTAGCTACTTAATTAGCAGTTAAAGACGAACGGCAGAGAGGGAGCATGAGAAAGAAAGAAAGAAAGAAAGAAAGAAAGAAAGAAAGAAAGAAAGAAAGAAAGAAAGAAAGAAAGATTTTGATTTTTGCAAAAACACTTTAATCACATTCAAACATTTTACAATTTTTCATGAGATGAAAGCACTAAAGTGCTTTAAAAACACTAAAAACCAATAAATAAAAGGAAATACAATTTAAAAATTAGTGCATTATATCAGGAAGTTTGCAAAAGTGAGTTGATCATCAACTAAAGTGCATAGGACATTAAGAAAGAAAGAAAAAGAAAGAAATAAAGAACAATGTCTGTGATCATTAGTGGGTTAAATCTGTTCTGCTTGTTGCTCCTCCACCTTTTGGAATCCTGTCCTTCTTGTCGGTGTTGAAGTAGCTGCTGTGAACTCCATGTCACGTCCACGTTAATGGATGAGACGTGGAGTCACTGAGTCATGTGACAGCTTAAATGATTATAATTGGGCTAAAGTTGCTCCATGGGTAGCCATCTGAAGCCTTGCTGATTATTGCAGAGTTCTTGGGAGTGTGGGGGACACTTGACTGCGTTCTGGCGCTGGCGAGTGAAACGTGAGCAGTTTTGGGCTCACATACGCCATCCAGATCTGATGATGAGGGGGGAGGGGGTGGTTTGTGGCAAGCCAATGGATAAAAAAGTGATTTAAGAGTAAATTATTTGGGGGAAACTACGCTCTCATGATCCAGTCTTTTCCATTCACTCCTTCTCCTTCTCTTTTATACCCCCCCCCCCTCTCTTTTCCGCTCTGCAGGATGCCAATCGGTGGGACCACCTGTTGCTGTTGGCGACGGGCCCAAGTCAGGGGAATGTGATTGGACGGCAAGGTCGTTAACCTCTGCATACAGAAAGTGTTGAACCCTGGCGGGAGGGGGTGACGAGGACACACACCATCCTAATGAACACACACACACACACACCCACTGACACTAACAAATCCCCTCACAAATCAAAATTATACACACCCCCGCAGACGCACGGACAAACATACACATTTAAACACACTCCCCCCCCCCCCACGCTTCCCTTCCTCCATCCCATCCTCCTCCCCTCCTCCTCCTCCTCTCATGGAGCATTTAGTAAAACAGCGATCAGCTCCATTGAGGACCAGTCTCTTTTCTCCTCTTCCCTTTGTCCGCTGCTGATTGGCAATTTGTCTGGAGATGAATTAGTTAGCTGGTTTCACAGGAGAAGCTGAATGGAATAAAGACCCAGAAGCCTCAGAATTAGAGAGCTAGTTAAGAGAGAGAGTAGGACAGAAAGAAGAGGGGGACAGAGTGAAAGAGAGAGGGCCGGGAATGAACGGGACCAGGAGTGAAAGGAAGCAATGAGAGTTCTGATTGAAATGGTTTGATATGGCCGTCCAAAGGTTAAGAGCGTAGACGGAGCGCTTCAGGCAATTAAAACGGCTCCTATTGTTGTAGATGGAAGGCGTTCAGGCCCCCAAAACCTCCAACAATGTGTTGTGTTGTTCAAGAGGCTCACATGCAAGTGTTTTAATCCAACAGCTCTGCAGCAGAACCTGTGAGGGGCCTCCTGTGGATTTAATACGTCTGCATTATCGTGATGGATTTAAAAATAAAGAACATGAAAGCTTTGGAATTAATATTCTATCTATCTATCTATCTATCTATCTATCTATCTATCTATCTATCTATCTATCTATCTATCTATCTATCTATCTATCTATCTATCTATCTATCTATCTATCTATCTATCTATCTATCTATCTATCTATCTATCTATCTATCTATCTATCTATCTATCTATCTATCATTTGTAATTGTTGGTGTGAACACACACACACATACACACACATCTATGTTGGGATGTCCCCAGCTATTCATCTATTTTTTTCACAGCTGTAAATATAAACCTTCCTGACGGACAATGGCTCTTCCTGTGAGGCTGTATATGATATCCTCTGTCTCTATGTCACCCCCATACACTCTCACACACACACACAGGGATCGGATCCACACTCGCAAATACATACACACACACACACACACACACACACACACACACACACACACACACACACACACACACACACACACACACAAGCACGTTGATTTCCGTTGGGATGTCGTCCTTTCCTTTCTTTTGTGACATTTGACACTCCACACCTACCTAAGAGACAATTGCTTAAAGGATGGACATTATGTCATGACACAAAAACCCACACGGACGCACGCACAGGCAGGTAATCCATCCACAGCAGCTCGGTCGTCAGCTGCGTGCCATTTTGAGTTTTTTTATTTCCGATTGCTTTTAAATGGCCTCTCCTGGTGTACTTCTAATATAATAATAACTACCAAATGATTTCATTTTGTCTGTCTTGTTCCTTTACAAGAAAACACCAAAAAGGTGTTCATTTTACTCCACTTCAGCTCACTTTGTGTGAGATTCCAGACATGGACACAAACGTTCATCACTTTTAGGTTTTCCAGACTTTAAAATCATGTTCGATTGACGAGTAATCCTCACACACAGTCTGGGTTGGGTCTGACTTCTAAATGTTAAGTGTTGAAATTCTAAATAGATGTTGTCCCTCGTGGAATTTGATGTTATTTTTCCTCCATCCATCAGCGTGTCTGTGTCTACATGGGACTGGTGGTAATTGCATGTGTACATTTTTTGGGTTTCCAGCTAATTTGGGGCTGTCAACACAAACAAGGACTGAAAACGTACGACGAGAGTAAAAGGGAAAAAGGGAAGCATGAGAAGAGTGAGATTAGAGGGGTACGCTGGAGCCGTATGCTGAAGTGTTATAAGGGGATTCTTGTTTGAGACGTTCTTCTTAAAATGGCTTGTGCAATGTATTCACACCAACCATCAACCTTTTTTTTTTCCTGCTCAGTTTAATTGCCATCTTTTCTTGGCCCAGAAGAAAATTTAGAATCTGCCAATCCTTTTTTAAAAATTTCTTAATTATTCCTACGTTTCAAACCATAAATGTATACCAAATGAGAGAAACATACTCTCTAAAAACAGGAACAGAAGAAGAAGAATAGATTAATGAACAAACATCATGCATTTTTTATTTCTATGGATTAAACACACACACACAAACACATACACACACACACATACACACACATACACACAGGCCACACACATCCAAAGATGGATTCAAGCAACCCATACATGGACACGCTGTCAGGGGAAGTTCTCATGGTCAAATTACGATGGTATGTCACTATTTTAGCAAACCCCTGCCTCCATGACGTGATTCCCAAACAGATCCTGGTCAGTTCAGCCCACAGTTATGATAAACACAAAATATCTGACATCTTATTCCACCTCTGGTCTTAAATTATCAGTGTTTCTAAATTTGAGCCAGGAGTGTGTGAGTTTTACCGCCTCGGCTGTGTCATGTGGAGAGAAACACTTCATTCAGCCTCTGAACTCAAACAGACACACACACACACACACACACACACACACACACACACACACACACACACACACACACACACACACACACACACACACAAACACACACACACACGTACACAATTCCAAGCAAAGGCAAGCAGGCAAATAATTGGGAAAAGTACCCAGAATACAACAGGACCAGACAGAGCTGCAGACAGACATCGATTTTTGATTTCATCCCCAGCTTCAGCTGCATTTTTTATTTTTATTTTATTGTGCAGTGCAATTGATTCTCGTCCTTCAATCCATATTTCACACTTTGAAGTTATCTGCATATTTTACAGCAGAGCTCATCCGATTTTTTGGTGTACTAGGAACTACTAGTACTACTGCAGTGTTGCCACCTACAATAAGAGATCTTATTTTAGGAATAAAAGGGTTTGTTTTGTGTCCACAAAGCCAGAAGCTTTGGTTAATCCTCATGTTTGATATACTTGCAGTTTGCATGGCTTGCATCCGTTGACTGTTAACTTGTAAGGAAGCAGAAACTACAGCTTCATTTTAAAGGTAGATTTTAAATCAAAGGCGAACAACACTTTACATTCCTTATTCCAGTCAGCGCCGCCTCTACACTCTGCTGATCATTTCTCCTGGAACAAAATATAGGCTGACGTTAAATCCCAGGACTCTGAATGTGAGGAATGTTCATGTCCATTTTGTGCAAATTAGGCTAATGTATATGCACTGATGTTCTTGACAACATGATGACAAGAAACTGGCTTCTTACCTCCCCCCGTGTTCTGAGCTGTAATCTAGCGTCAATGTAAAGAAAGCACAGTGCTTTGTGGATGGAAAGAAGAGGGTTATTCTCTTTTTCTTTCTCTCGTCTTGTGTTTGAGTCGCGTTTGTTCGAGTCCTCACCGCGTCTCGCTGAATGGAGACTGGTCATATTATATTATCTCATCCACCGTCTCCTCTCCTGTTTCTCACATTATCATCCATTATCCTTCCATCTCTCCTCTCCTCCTTTCAGCCCCTTTGTCGTCTTGGGGCCAAGCCCCCTCTCCATCCCCTTCCTCCATCTGTCTCACCCCTGCCTTTGGAAACCTCAAATTGTGCTGCAGAACCGTCTCTCTCATGTACCTCTTGTTCATCACCGACACACACACTCACATCAACTCATTCTCTCCATCTTTGTTGCTTCTCTGCAGGAAACAATGTACAGGAACGGGTGTAGACGGAGGTATACATGCTTTTCAGAGATGTCCGGGACATCCTGTTGCACACACACACACACATGCACACAGAGGATGTTGGCTGGACAATGGATAGGTCTCAGGAGTATTAGTGTGGAAAGGGGCCCTTCCATACTGGGCTTTCCATTCCCAACACAATATTCCCTGTTCGGCAATTACAATGTTTTCTTTATAGCCTGTGGTATATTTAGTTTTATAACACATGTAGTATTCCAATAACATCTATTCCTCCAGATAATGCATTTGATGACTCTAACATGCCTCCAGGTCTGTCTGATCTCAATTAAGGCGACGTAGAACCAGACTTCTCCTATAAACCGATATCTGAGGGTGTGTGTTTGAATTCAGGGCAGGTGCATGAATGTGCGTAAATGAGTCTTTGTGTACACTGCATGGGGAAGCAAAGCAAAGAGTCTGAATTGCAGCCATGGGGTTAAGAGTTCACAGGGATGACTAGAGAAATAAAAAAGAGAAGCGTGAGAGAAAAGAGAGAAAGGAAAATACAGAGAGAAAGAAACAAGAGAAATACCTCTCCATATTTATGATTTAATTAGAAATAAGATCAAATGAGCACATGAATAAGTCGTTCTGCAACAATATAATGAACACATTCAGCATATGGTACACTTAGTGAAAGAATAGAATAGAATGGAATAGAATAGAATAGAATAGAATAGAATAGAATAGAATAGAACAGAATAGAATAGAACAGAATGCTTTTAATGTTATCATTCACAGTGTAAAAATAGACGATAAGGGCCGAAGTGTCTCTGTCTTTATTTGTAAAACTTATTTTCCACTGCATTTTTCACATGGTGCATTGCTGGACCCTGAATACCCACATACTGGGATAAGACTGAGGACATGTTTAAAAAAAATCATCCAAGAACTGTATTACCAAAACACATGATTGAAAGGTTTTATCTGTTTTATGTAAAGACCTTAATGTGTGTGAGGGTGCGGCATGGGGCTCTGGAGATGAATGGAGCCAGAGAGCGAGAGATGAGGAGAATTTCTGGGAAATGGAGAGCAGGAGCGATAGAGAGAGCGAGAGAGAGCGCGGTGCCAGGTGCTATTGTCCTGTCTGTCAGTTGCAGGAGGCTAAGAACAAAGAAACCTGGTGAGCTGTGGTGTATCGCATGTCCGTTTCATTCTCTCTGACTCTCTTCGCTCTTATTCGCTCTTAGACTCGGTGCATTCACTCTGGGAACTGCTTGACCCCCTCCGCCCCTTTTTTGTTTACCCCCTCCAGATCCGAGATATCTCCTCAGAGGAAGGTGGGGTTTGGAACAGGTGGATGACCGGTCTATAGATGCAGGAGAAAAGAATGATAAAAGAGGGAGGAGTAGAACATCCCTTAATTACCCTCAGGTAAGGAGGTCACTGCGGGGTCAGGGTACTCCACACCTGTCCCTCGGTTCCAGGTGGGGTTGAATAGCAAGGGCCGGGGATGGGGCGACACACCTCTACCCTGGGGAAATTGACATTGGAGAGAGAGCTGAAAAAAGAGTTGGGAACAACACTTGTCCCCTCACCTTTGTAAGAATGATACCTGTGAAGACCCCAATCTGCGCGTTGCATTAGCTTAACAATCATTTACTTTCTCTATTATTATTATTGTTTCATCCTATAGTCAAGAACTTATGGAAAAACCTTCTCTCCCAGATTTGCAAAAGTTTTTCATTGGATTTTATTCTTCGTTAGCTGCTCTTAGCTGCTCGAGGCTCCAAGGGAAGTGAAGCGATACCAAATGCAATTGACATGACACAAACATAAAGACGGACCAGCCATTTTTAAACAGTCTTACAACTGAACGCACCTCATGCAGTCGTTGTTTTAGACATACACACGCTGTGACAGTAGCTTGTTAGTGCATGAAACAATGAGGTGATCAATGATGTGTCGTGTAAATGAAACCTTGCCAACAAAACAGTGAGTGAGGAGAGTAGAGTCCAGAGAGGGGAGGTGGTACCATTGGCGTAAAAGAGACATTAGTTTCTGCTCAGCCTGTTTGAAACAGCGATGGCGATGGAACTAAAAAAGTTGAATCATGTACTTTTTACTTAATGCAAGGGTAAAAAGTCGAGTAGTGTTGAGTTGCTAGAAATGGGGTTGCTGATTCTTCGCTGTTTCTTTCCTTTCTACTGGAAGAGAGGCACAACGACAGTGAACCCCGATTCCAACTCTCATACAGAACAGGAAGGCTCAACAAATCCCACCTTGACCAGTCTGGTATGTGTGCACCCAATTCAGACCCGTGTAAGCTGCTTTACATACCACAGAATTAGTTTGCCTCTGAATGGTTCCTTCCTGAACAGTTTTCTGACAGATTTATAGAAGTTGCAGTAATTACTTGCGACTGTTTCACCACAACTGGAACGGGAATTTCTACAAAACTGGTTTTTGTGCCTGTATCATGTGTTCCTTTTTGTGATGGTGGAAATAAGGAAGAGCGGAGTGTGGTTCAGGTGGTAGACCACAGGACTGAAGGGTCATGGGAAATTTGTTGCAAGACACTGCCATGAGCAATCTTTCATGTGAAGATTGTTGTGAACGCTTCCAATGCACATCCTGCTGTTGATGCACGTTGTCTCTATTTGCGCCAATTACAAGATGACCACAAAAGCTACACAACATGAAATTCTTCGTATGACAAAATGTTTACTCAAAATGAAACCATCGTTATGACAACAGAGCTGTGGTTGTGCAGTCATACACATGACTACGGCTAATTTCCATGACATAGCTACGGGATGAAACAATCTGTCACATTCACAACTAAAAGGCCAACTGACCTCTTCTTCTTCTTCTTCCTTCTCCTCTTCTTGTTCTGTTGCAACAGTCTGTTAAAAATATTTAGGGGAGAACTTTTCCCCCTGTAAAGTTAAGGGAACATTTGTAGCTTCCACAAACAGTCCAATAAAAACAGACCTCTGACTCACTTTCTGTCATCCCTTACTTTTGCACTGTCACTCCCTCCCACTCTCATTCTTTGTGCACCTACCCCCAACCCCACCCCACCCCGATTGGATTTTCAGCCTGTCATCACATTAAACTACTCTGATTATTCTGCCTCATATTCCAAAATGCTGAGTTCCAGTTGAGACTTTGTTCCAGCACAATAAGTAAGAAGGAACTAGTGATTTTTCGTGTTGCATTCAAAACTGGATCTCTGAGTTTATTTAAAGTGAAAATATCCTTGAAAACAAATTTCTCTTATTTTCTGACTAGTTATGTAATTAGATGATCATAACTTTCATGCTTCTTTTAAGTAAGTTCAGATGAATCACTTTTAGATTTGTGTGTGTGTGTGTGTGTGTGTGTGTGTGTCTCTCTCTGTCTGTTTCTGATCAGGTTTTATGTGTTTTGAATGTCTTTGCTGCTCTGAATTCTGTTTGTAATATTTTATTGAACACTTCATACGCTGATCTGTTTTTACTTCCCACACACGTTCTGAAATGATAGTTTGACTTTGTCTGCATGTTATGTGCTGACCCTGTCAAATTAAAAAGTAAAAATTGTAAATAACGGAACATTTTTCAGATTTTTGGTGCCTATCAAACTCTAGAATGTGAAATGTAAACAGTGGATGAACCCAGAAAACACAGCCTGCTTCAGTGGGAGCTGTTTGGGATCAGTACTTTCGTATCTGGTCCTTCTTTGAAAGTCAGATATCTTTGTCATGTTAATCCACTCGTTCCTGGCAGTCTGTTAACAGCAGTAACCACTCACAGAGGGAACCCCTACCACCAAGTCGATCCTCTTATTATGAATTTTGATGTATAAACTTGAATTGTTGCTGGACATGAGAGTGTGTGACGGACGCAGAGCCCTCTTGTGGTACCAAACACTTTTCTAGACTGGGACTGTTTTAGTAGAGTGCGGTACAGTACTGTATCATCTACTTTCTTATCTGGAACCATTTATCACCACATTTTTAATGTGGACAATAGAAGTAGATTGAAATAATTTCCAAAGGCCAAACAGTTAGCATATCAGCCTGTCGTTCCTCTCCTCTGAAGAAAAGATAGATAGGATCAAAGGGTACAAGGTCAATCTGCCTTTATCTTATATTGTGTGTGTGTGTGTGTGTGTGTGTGTGTGTGTGTGTGTGTGTGTGTGTGTGTGTGTGTGTGTGTGTGTGTGTGTGTTGGGGGGTTAGGCTATGGCAGGAATTTGGTGAATGAATGTGGGAGTATATGTTCTGAAGAAAAACATTAAATAACAGAGCCGACTCGAGGTGTGTGTGTGTGTGTGTGTGTGTGTGTGTGTGTGTGTGAGAGAGAGAGAGAGAGAGAGAGTGGGGGAGAGAGAGAGAGCAAGAGAAAGAGGGAGTATTAGTGTTCCAATTATTTCTGCTGGGAATGATTAGGCTGCTAGCGAGACTACAGGAATCCAGGGGTCATAGATTAACCCTCCATACTCCCTTGTCCTACACACACACACACACACACACACACACACACACACACACACACACACACACACACACACACACACACAGACACACAGACACACACACACACAGTGGCTACTGTTTCCCAAGCGACTAATCCTCAGCCCTCATCATGTACAGTGGGGGAGGTGATCGGCGCAGGGGTCAGCAGACGGGCCAGCGAGTCCCGGTCCTGTTTGGGTGAGCCTGTGGGAGTGGGTGATTGAAGAGCTGACATGAGGCACAATCAGTCACAAAGCACAGGGATAGGCTGAAGTGATGGGGCCACCCTTACAACTGAATGTCCCCCACTGTACCTCCTGTAGTGAAGACAAAATGCTTACTTTATGTGACGGGACTAAATAGCCGAATCCAAGTACACCCCCACCCTAACTTGGCCCAACCCATATTTGTGCGTTCCCATCTAGGGTACCGTGTCCCATTTCCTTAGTGGTTATCTGGGCTGTCAGATGAAAGATGGCTCCAGTTCTGATAAAAGAAGTGCACATCTTCACAAATAATCATATAAAAATGTTAAATATTTGTTGGACTATCTAATTAATGTAGACACAAGTGAATTTGCAATTGAGAAAAATCACTATTTATGTGTTTTTTCCGTGCACTAATCTCATGTAATTTTGGACAATTTGGAGAGGATTTGAAATTGGACCAAATTAGAGGTAAAAGAAGGGAAGAGGAAAAAGTAAATGAGTGAGTTGAAGTATCTCATTACACTGTGATGCTGTTTTAGAGACTAAACATCTCGAACTGTCATGCTGTGCTGATGTATGTTGGATACTATTTCTATTATGGGAAATATTTATTCATGGGAAATCTATTTAATGACTTTACTTTGGGTTTCTTGGGCCTCACTCTCAATGCAGGTCAACTTGGTTAGCAGTGGTTAACAGCTCTGAAACCTGTATACAGTATTCAGTATGTGCACCATGGCATGTTTTTCTACTGTGTGTGTGTGTGTGTGTGTGTGTGTGCGCGTGCATTGGTGTGTACAACTGTGGAGAAGCAAGCCAGAAAAGTGAAGACACGGTTGTCAAGGCTGATGTTACGGTCGCATTAGCAGCGGTGCTGTGTTTGCCTGCCAATGTTAGAAACCTTGAAAATCAAGAACAATGAAAGCCAAAGAAAAACAAAAAAAAAGAACTTCCATAGCGACAAGGGCAAAATAAAATCACAAAGTGCTGAGGAGTAACACTATCAGTCTTTCACTGTATATGAACTGTATGTGTCAAGTTGTAAATTATATCCCTTTTAAACACAGCGTCTGTTCACACAACTCATGTCTGTCAAATGTTCCAACACCGCTTCCTGCAGGTGTTGATAATGTACGGCTGTCTTGTCTTGTAGACATGACAGCACGGCTTGTCTAAGTGTTAAACTGTATGTCACGAGATGATCTCTATGGACAGATTACAGGTTATGCACCGTGTGTGAGAAGTTTTAAGTGTCTTGACATTGAACATGTGATTTGACATGTTCTGAAAAAGATCATTCTCAGGTTTTTGACAGTTTCACCCTGAAAGTTAGAATTTTAGACCAGCGTTGAGGTGCTGAACACTTCATGCAAATTCTTCATCTGTTTCCTGAGTGAAGTCATAATGATGTAACCCCACAGTGATAGAGTTCAAGGGGAGACTTGTGAGCATGTCAGGTCATGCACCAAGACAGACGGTTGTAAACCAATAACTTGGCTTATTTAGAGCATGAAATAACCACAGCTAGGCTGAACAAACATGTTTACAGACATAGGCAGAATAGAGACACAACCTAGAAGACACCGTCTTAGTAATGGCACGTTAACCTATAATAACTGTGAGATTAATACCCCTGCCAACATGAGTTACATGATCCCTGTTTCTGTGCAAGTCTATGATACGATTCTAAGTATCTCTAAAAGGCAGGATGTCATGTATAAAGGAAAAAAACACCTGGAACTCCTACACAGAAAGTCAGAATTATTTGCCAATAACTTAGAAATACTGAAAATAAACTTATTATTCTAAATACTAGGACTTCTTATGGTGAAGGAGTTAATTGGTTTAACTTTGGTAAGAGGCAGATCCCAGTGAGGCTATGTCATCATGGTGACATCACCAGAGTGTGTGCTGTGTTCTTGATATGATACAACAGTTAATATCATCACAGCTATATAAAATGTGACTTACATATTATGCACACCTGTTTGCTGTTTTCAAGGCCTGAATGCTGACTAGATATGCCACAAGGGAACTATTTTCCAATTGTTCACGCTTTGTTGGAATGACAAAAGAACTCATTAAACAATTTGTCCATATGAGGATCACATTCAACAATAAAAAATACTAAAAAACTGTTTGTAGTAACAAATGTTGAAATCTGCAGGCTTGAAACATATGGGAAAATATAATATAACAGATGGGAAAATCTAATATCTCTCTATATATTATAATGAGTCATTCCTAACCTCAACACGGAATCAGAATATGTGAGCCTTTTGAACAGACCATCAGACTTCAAGCTCCTCCGCTCAGAGCAGTGTGTTTATCCAGGGTTCTGGGGAACAGTTACTGTTTGGAGATCGCCTGCAGAGAAATAAATTATTTAGAAATTTGATATTTTTGTGGAAAAACTCTGTAACGTTGTCCACCGTGGAAACCAGACACAGTCAAAATTCACTATAGCCGATATGAGGGGATGAAGTCATCTTTTACATTTTACTATTTGATGCATCTTTTTTCACTCCACTCAATATTTGTTTCCTTTCTTTTTTCCTTTTTTAACCAATTTTTTGCAGCATATTTTTGAATAATTTGGAGTCTATTGACATTCTTGTGTAAAATTGCTATGAATTCAATATAAGACCCACGGATTAAAGCTTTAAACTTTAGTTTTGTCATGACAGATTTTCCATGAGGCCTCACAAACGCAGCCAATACTTCAAGAGATTAAGGATTATGTTCAACAAAAACAAAATCATGCAAACCAGTTTGTCCTTTAGGAAGTGGAATCAGTGGTGTGAAGGTTAGAAGAACTCAGCAGGGAGAAGAAAGCACTGTCAAGAAAGTTAGAAAGAAGAACTGTCAGCCACTGTCATGTCAATAATTTCACCTGGCGACAGTGTGAGTGAGGTGGAGAGGATTAGTGGAAGCTGTTGTCAGTCCACCCTGTGATTGGCTGAGGCCAGACCGCCAACAAAGGTCTGACAGATGACAGACTTTTAATGGGTTACATGTCACTCACACAGAAAATTGTAGGTAATTAATAACAGCATTCAAGGTAAACATTGTTTTTTTAGACTTGTTTAATACGTGCACACACATGGCTTTCACACACACACAAATACACACATTGGTAGAGGAGACGTGAACCACCCACTTATTACCTGCAGGCATATTCCCCCTCCTTTTCTCATTTCATTCCTCGCTCTCTCCCTCTGCCTTTTGGCTACAGGAGCAGTTGTCGTCCTGCCTGTCTCGTTAGAAAGGAAGAGAAAGAGGATCAGTAACACTACACCTGAAAGCTGATACAGGTCTGGGTGAGGGTACTTTATCACGTGTCTGTCATCTCCAGCAGGGGCTGCTAAGTGAAAAAAAAAGGACCTGAAATAACAGTTTCATTTTGATGTTGTTGAATGTAAACATGTGCAGCAGCTGTATCAGGACACGTCTCCATACGTTGTTCAAATACAGATTGAGGAAAATCTTTAAAAACATTTTTAATATGAGTCTTTTTGCATTGTACTGTATATTCTATTGTTAACTCATTCACTGGGGGGTATTCCATGTCTTTCCCAAATGAAAACACTGCCCCCAGTGGTCAATTCTTGTCCTGCTTGTTAATCATTATGTCAATGCTCAAGTTTAACTGGTTGTGTGTTCAACAGTTTGGGTTACAATGGATGCTATTTTCTTTTACACTATTGACTACTGGCTGTCGTTTAAACTTTTACAGCTTCTTTTGGCTGAAATCTTTCTCAGTTTTGCTACATTACCAAGTCTCCGAAATCAAATTTTGTTAGTGTGAACTATTTTTAAAAGCAACATGATGTTTCAGAAGATGAAAATGAAATAAAAGTTGAAACATTAAATTAGCTTTTAATCCTGTCATATACTGTAGATCACCTATGAGATTCTAACCTAGCTATCGGTTCAATTTGACATCTGGATGCAATGAGAGAGATGGGGGGGAGTGGGAGAGGGAGAGAGAGAGAGAGGAGGGGGGGCAAGAAGCTGATGGAGGCAGAGAAAGGCGAGAGCAGTGGAGACTGACTTGTGGTTCCCATGGTCCAGAGAATGAGACGCTTGTGCTCACATGGCTGACTGTGTATATGCGTATGCGTTTTGTCCCCCAGAGCACTGAGACCAAAGGGGTCTCACCATGACACCTATTAGCCCCCCTCCCAGAAACATGACACACCACCAGGGATGGAGACAGAAAAGGAGCAGGGGGAGTAGAGCCGACGTTTCACTTGTCTCTCCCTCCTTTTTGCTAACTTTGGTTTGTGTTTGAATGAGGGTGACTGTCGGTAACAGCAGAGAAAACGTTCCGTGATTTAAATTGTCCCCTCCGTGATGGTCAGCAGCTGCTTTTAGAACATCAGGTACATCATTTGTTTCCACAGCCAATCAATGCCTGTGGTCTGAATCTTGTTCTGCTTCTCCACCCTCTTTTCACATATTGTGCAATAATGGCGCAACCCTTCTCGCAACCTTAGTCAACCTACGCAAGTCAACCTGGGGCAACCTGTGTTTCACACGTTCCTCACACAACATGGCAGATCCAGTCCTGTCTTTTCTCTGCTAACGCTGGCTTCTGACTTTCTGTTGTCTCCCTGTCTTGTAGACATCAGTTGATTTACCTCCTCTTTGAATTAACTTCAACTGCAACTACCTGCAACCAGCTGATTTTTAAATATCCCGCATGTAGGTTGCACTTCTAAAACAGTCCTGTTCCAAATTTTATAATATTTGCTCCAATACAGATTCAACAAGTCCCAAATGTCACTTTCTACAATCATATTTTCAAATTCCAGAAATTCTTTTGAGTCCAAAACAAACCCCCTTAAAAGCTGGCAGTTTGGATTTGTTGCTATAGAAACAATCAAGCGTCTCGTCTAGTCGAGGTGGTGTGAACTGACAGGTTTTCGGCAAGTGGATGCGAGTTTCAACTTGTCTCCTATCCAATCTGTGGTCTGAACGGGCCTTTAATGTGGACACACGCTGTGTAACACTGACTGTACTGTAGTTTGAGTTTATGTCTGCGTATGAACCCCCCATGTGCATATTTCTGTGGTAGGAGGCGAAATGAAGCAGCTCGCTGCACTGTGCCAGGTGTTTATCTTGGACGCAGTTATAAAGCCCTGACACACATTTTACAGAGTCCGCAGGGAAATAATGTAAGACTTTTTCTTGTGGGGGGAGAACATTTTAAAGACTTTTTTTGCTCTTGTTCGTGTTGTTTACTACCATGTCTTTGAAAGCCATAAAACTGTCTAAAGTCCACCTGAGCAGAGACGTGCCACCGTCAACTTGACCAGTGTAAACAGAAAATATGGTGCGGAGAAGAGTCATCATAGCACTATCACAACTACAATCACCATGTAAAGAGTTTCATAGCCTGTAGAAGTTGATGGGGGGAGGGGGGACATTGGTAGTAAGTGTGTCTGGGTGAGGCAAGTGTATGGCTCATATAAATAGAGACCGAGGAAGACTTGAGACATTTTAAACCCCAGCTACGCTCTCCCTCCGTCGGCCTTATCGGGTTTCCTCAAGGCTGCCAGCAACTGCAGACAAATACAGAGCCAAAAAATTGCATGTTGAGTGGTTGCAGGGGTAAAAATAAAGGGGGGTTACGGGGTGCGGGTAAAGTGTGTCTGGAGGGAGAAAGGAGAGGACGGAAAAAGACATGGGTTGTACAGTACTACAACCCATGTTATTTTACAACCGTTGTAAGATGCTGTGAAAGTGGGGAATATATTAGAGGAAAGCATATCATGAGGGATAAACGCTGAACTGAAAGGGTTAAGAAGAGGATGAAATACATATTAAATTGATAAAACAGGAAGGCAAAACAGAGTTAGAGAAAAGCACTGAGGAAGACAGACAAAAAAATCGGGGGTGATGTCTGAAAGTCAAAGCAACCCCCGTCTTTTGGCCTCTTTGTTTCTCTCCCTTTCTTTCTCTGGGAGCCGTCAAAATAATGGATTGTCACGCTAAATGGCCGGATACAAGAGGGCTAAAGGGTTGCCTGGGCTGGGGAGCTGGGAAGGAGGAGGTAATTGTTGGGAACAGGGAGGGGCGTGGGGTTGGGTGGACGGGGCGGACAGACTGAAGAGTCGCCTGTGCTTCTAAGTCAATTTATTCCCTATTAGCAAGTAGCACAACCGAAAACATCATGAAGGACAGATTAGCGTTCAGATGCTGAGGTGCAGATTTGGCTACACCTCACATGGACTTTTCAAGGTTGGGTAAAAAACAGTAAAGAAGTATTTTTGGTACTATTCAATGCATTTTTAACCATTTGGCTCAGCAGCTATGTCACGCAAAATTCCCAGTATCCCCTGAAAGTTACATTCTTAAGAAATGAGTCTTTCAGGTTTTTGCAAAACAGCAAGACAGACCTGGTCTCCTGTCAGAACTCTGGACACACACTTGGTTCTTATGAGTATAACTTGGCAGCCTTTTGTGATGATTTTGAATGGGATGAAACATGTTTTGGCTACAACAGTATTTCGATCATTTCGTCTCCAGGTCCATCTATGTCGGCCTTTGTAAAGGATCTGACTTAGAGTATAAAATAGTGGTAAGTTTTACAAGACATGCTCCCCCTGTGGTGTCTGAGAACCTGTTTGCTACACATTAACCGTGCAGCTCAGTTTGTATACATTTCTATTTATTGTAGTCTCGTTTTTTCGATTTCAAATTGCCAGTTAGTTCACATTCTGGCTCCTTCAGTACTTGTGTTTGCCAAACAGAGCTCGTCTGCCCATAATAACGGCATGCGCTCATAAAAATTGCACCGTTTGTAGCCCTTCACTTAGATTGGACGTTTTAACCAAGTACTCCTCCAAAAACGACAGCCAGACCACCAAGACAGCGTGCCACAACGGCAAGAAAGACATCCACAACATGATTTTAAGGCTGCTTTTCTTTTAATTTTACCTTTATATGAGTTTTTAAAATTACATTTCACTTCATTCCAGCCTTAGTTCTCTTGCTGGAAGGTGTATGTGGATTTTTTTTTTTTTTTTAAAAGCTCACACTTGTTTATTTCTTCACTCCCACTTGGTTTCCCTTGTAAGTCTTCAAATCAATGCAGCCCCTTGATGTATATTTGATGTATCTCAATATCCAAATGTCAAGACATCAAGACATGTTATTCCTTCTGACAATATAAGATCAATAACTGACAACAAATTGATGGCCTCAAGGAGAGGGAGGTGGGTCTACTGTGTTTGCATGAGAGTATGCACAAAGGAGGGGGGAAAGAAATCCACCAACAAAGACATCATAAACATACAGCAAAGGAAAGCTGCACCAAGATGCAAGCTTTCTTAATTGCTTACCTTTAAGACCTCTCTTTAATAAAATAAGTTTTGGGCTAAGCTAACCCATCTGAGGCCCATAGAGAAATTAGCCTCGTGAAAGTTGAACTTTTGATTTGGTGGAAAGGTATGCAGTTTCTGATTTTTCATTTCCCCAATCTCCCCTGAAACATAAAAAGAATGAAAACAGTTGGGGAGGTGGGGGAAAAGAGGGAAAAAGCAATAAAATATTGAGACTAATGGAATACATGTATCATAAAAAAAAAAGAAATCTAACAAAAGTTGGCAACATGTGTTCAAACAGGCTTTGTACAACAAAATGACTGTGGTGCAAAATACATTATATATAGAGCAGCGCTTGTTACCAGACACCAATATTAAACTGGGAGTTTTTCAAAATGAATGACTGTTGTGCAGACAGTAATAGCTGTCTTAAATTTACATGGGGCAACTATGGTGCACAAAACTATGTCCAGCACTATGTCCAGCACAAACAAGGCTGTGATTTCAAATAGTTTTGAAGCACTTCTGAGGTCTTCTATTACTTGAATTTATTCTGCTCACAATTCTGGCTCCCTACTCCAGTGCTTTCTGGTTAGCATACAATATAATCACCATATAATTCCCTGAACAGGTCATTTTCTGCATTGTGGCGTTCCAGACAGCCCAGATAAACACAGTTTGTAGGGGATTATTTTAAGATTACTTTATGTTAATAGGAAACTCCGAATACATTCCCTGGGAAATCAAAGTTGTCACGGCAAATATTTACAGCAGTTCCTCTTTTCACTGTGTTCACAGATGTGGATGGAAATGAAAGTGTCTCATCAGGACACCAAAAGTGTTTGGTTCAGGGGAAGTAGAAACTGTAGATATTCCCCTCTCTCATGTTTCGATCACAGTATTCCTCCCCAACCTCAGGCTGTCTGATTTCCCCTACTCTGTTTGCAAAAAGCACATATTTGCTTTACACCCAATCACCTACCAAGGAGAGTTTCTTTTTTCCTTGGGTATCAGAGTGAATCCTTACATTTGGGTGCTTCATTTTGCATCAATGTCCAGTAAATATACCTCTCTGTGTCTTTCTGGGTTACAAAAACAGGAAGGTAGAGCCCGACCCTGTCCCGCAGTGACGTACTTGAATGTCTATTCTGTTTCCAAAGATTTGTCTAACTGGAACTGTTGGGAGAGGAGGCCAAGCACGAACTGCATCCCCCTTCGAGGCTCTGCTGCGCTCAGAGTAAGATGAGCTTCTGCAATACCTTTATATTGGATTGATGGCGCCTGTGGGCCTCTCCTGAGTTTTGAAATACAACCAAACATGGTCTATGTGCAAAGTTTCTGAGAAAAGGTTCTCTTTTCATTCTGGGCGTTTATTCAGACAAACGCTGGCTTTGGTTCCAAAGCTAGTCCTCATCAAGTAAAGGTTAACTTCTCCATGTGGGGGCGAAATGCTCCCATTGGATGCAATGGGAAAACAGATGTCATAGAACAGCTATGTAATTAGGTTGAACTTAATGGCTCAGAATATAAGCGCAGGTTTAATTTATGCATTAGCAAAAGTTGTTCATTTTTCACTTTTGTCTGTCATCAAGGCTAATAAAGCAGAGCTGCACTGGTAACTAGCGAGCACGCCAAAAGACAAAGTGAGAAATGAGACACAACATTTCAGCACTGAGACCTGTTAGGAAGTGAAGTATGACCTTGTATGAAATATGTTGCTGACTAAATTAAAACACTTTATGACCATTTTAGGACAAGATAGCCTCTGCTTGTCAGAAGCAGGTCGGAGTTAACACGCTCAATCATCTTAACTATTCCCTGTGGACTTCTTTAATGCGTTGAGATGAGCTGTTAGCATGCCGTATTTGAGCAAAGTCACCGTTTTTAATATTGACACACCTGTTGTGTTGCCAAGGGCTTTGGAAGGAACCGTGAAAATGATGATGATGACAAATAAAGAAACAGATTAATTCAGAAAAGTTGTGTTTATTGTAGGAATGAGCACCAGATGAGGTTATTAATGAAGCTGTGGCTGCAGAATGAATGAAACATGTGGCTATGAAGATAGATTACAGGAGTCCGTTATACTCTCATTATAGTCTCTCCAGAACTGAAGTCCAGCCAGTAGTGCTAAAATGACTGTATTGTGCTTTTGTTTAAGGATTTGGTTTATTTATTTCTTTTGATTGATTGCTTCATGGTCCCATGATGGATCTTTTTTTTTTTCTGCAGGACAAGAGGAAGCCTTTCTGCAGTGATTGCTGCCCCACACAGAGTCGCCTCCCATCTGCATGTCTGCTGCTTTACAGGCTAATTAAATATTTCCAGGCCCCCTTCAAGCACGGCGCTAAATGAATCCTTTGCCTTACAAGGTTTGCAGAAGTTGAAATCTGGTAAACCAAACACAGGGAATGTCATTTCTTTCCACAACATCTTTTCCTACTTCTTGTAAAGTTTTTCTTCCTGCAAGCTTGCCAGACCATACCTCCATTAGAGAGGATTTCTTCCTGAAATTACTAATCTTTTCTTTCGTCAGGGATTCCTTGTGTGTGGGCAGGAGAAGAGCACCATGACCAAATGAAGAGTTACAATAGACGTTAAATGTAAATATGCGATTATGCAGTGCCTGAAGGGGATGTGTCAGTATGGACCAGGATGCAATTGCACATCCTGAAAACTGGGCATCGCATATTGCGTGAGGATGAGAGAATTTCTTTTTTACAGTTTTTAGATTCACATTAAGATTCTGTGATGAAACTTGAGAACAGCTCGAATACCAACAGTGATCACGTCTCTTTGCACTCACGAGTGCGCACGCACTATCTCCACACGCATTTGCATGCATGTGAATGAACACATTCACATAGAAATTGCAAACAGCGCCAAACAAAGATACGCTCCTAATGCATTAGTGCAGTCACGCAAACACAGGCTTGTGCTCTCCAAACAAGTATGGATTCCCTGTCCGTCTGCAGCTGGAGCAGGCCTCTCTGGTGGATCTCACACACACACACACACACACACACACACACACACACACACACACACACACACACACACACACACACACACACACACACACACACACACACACACACACACACTGGGTTTGTGACCGTCTTGTCTCCTGTGGTCTATTTCTAAGGCGATGGGAAAATGATCAAAGCTATGTGAACAGAATCCAGGAAGGACCTTCTAGGTGTCTCAGGTGTCTCTTCTTACACTCACATAAATAAACACACCTTCATTTACACGGTCAGACTCCTACACAAGTCACTACTTTGATAAGTACAAGGGGAAAAAAGCTCACAAAAACCTCCATGAATGTCTACACCCTCTCTCACCATGTCTGGTGAGACTGATTTAAGGAAAGGTCTGGACAAGCACCTGTCAGCGTTTTGTGTTTGCAGGTTCAGAGGTGTCCTCTTCTTTTGCAGTTATTTTCTATCTCTAAATATTGGTACTTATTTTTTGGATACAGCAGTTGAATTGCAGAATAAAAACTGGTGTATGTTACATGTTCGCAGTGACTGGGTAAATGTTACATGGCAGAAGGGAACAGCAGGGATGGCTTCCATGAATCACATAAACAACCAACCGAGGTCGACGATTTATTGCATTACAGTACCAATACATTTTCTTGAATCTACTAAACAGACTGGAGACAGATTTGTTCTGAAAGTGTCTGTATGTGTGTGTGTGCGTGTGCGTGTGTGTGTGTGTGCGTGTGTGTGTGTGTGTGTGTGTGTCCGAGCGTGTGTCCAAATACATGTGCCTTTGTGTCACTTGTGCAGTTCTATAAATATTCCAATGTGATCTGACTCTAATCAGTGTCTGCTCA
Source organism: Antennarius maculatus (assembly GCA_013358685.1). NCBI lineage: Eukaryota > Metazoa > Chordata > Actinopteri > Lophiiformes > Antennariidae > Antennarius > Antennarius maculatus. Next base: position 21,866,394 of record CM023613.1, read on the forward strand.
CATTTCAATCGTACACACACACACACACACACACACACACACACACACACACACACACACACACACACACACACACACACACACACACACACATACACACACACACACACACACACACACACACTCACACAAGTTTCTATATCATTGCATATTGCAGTTGGCTGTTGGAGGTGCTAATGGTTCCGTTGAGCTCCAAGGCGTCAAAGGCGTCTCTCCTAAATTTTCCGAGCTCTTTCAAGCCTCTCAAGTTGATGGTTTTCAGCTCAGCTAAACAGGGACCACCAGTAAAGTCTTCATCCTCAGACCAAGGGAAATATTGTGTTTGATGCACTCATAAAGTCCGACTTTGTTTCCAGCAGTTTCAAAAAAACGACCTCCATAACTTTGCAGAACAGAGCGCGATTGTTCAGTTTCCTCTCACGAGTGATGCTGCAAACATATGTTTTATAAGTTTAGAATTAGAAAAGGTTATTTTTATTTTAAAGCACTGGTCACCTCTTCCAAATGTCTTTCTGCATCTCCTTCCTCCCTTTCCTCTGGTGTGTGTTTTCCTCAATCTCAGGCCTCAGGTCATGGGTCAGAAACCTCCAAAGTGATAAATGCTTCCAGGTCACCTCTCCTGTCTGTGGGGGTCGTGGAGACGGTTTTTGCAGTGACAGCAACAACATGATCACTCAGCCAAATCGCCAGAGATGAACTTCTTGACCTGTTCGGTCCTCCGCTGTCTGTACTCCATCAGCTTCATTCTGTTTCTCACAGCTTTACAAAAAAAAAAAGGATCGTCTAAAGGAGTACACAAAGGAGATTCACCCCACCAGCTTTCAAAGCACAACGCCAGCGCCTGCAAGCAGCCAGCAGGCCCCATAATTCTGGAACAAACAACTAAATCTTACAGTAATGAATCTTTTCTGATCACACTGAAAGTTTGCCTGAGTAATATTTGGGAACTCAGCAGGAATTCTGAGTTATGATCTGCTGGCAAAATATCAGAATGTTAATATTGTGCAGGATGAAAGTGAGATGAAATGTTACAAACACTGAGAACAAAAAAGTCAGTCTGACTTTCTGAACAAAACAAATTATTATATTTATACTGTTATAAACACACACACACACACACACACACACACACACACACACACACACACACACACGCACACACACACACACACATGCACAAGCACACACACACACAGATTCAAAAACAGTAAAATGCCATTATTCCAATCCTATTTTGAAGATATTATCTGATCGTTCCCTTCCCCCAACTGTGAATCGATGCCTTGTTCCCCAGATACCAGCAACAAAACTAATGCACGCAATCGACTTTCATAAGTAAACCAATCTGATCATAAATCCCCTCGCTGCAGACTCCACACAGAACAGTGTGAGACAAGCCACAAGACCGAGTTTCCTGACTGAAAATGGTCCCACAAGAAGCACGAGATTCCAAACTAGTAAACATAACAGCCTTCTGACATCATCCTGACATCTGTTTTAATTGTTGTGACCCCCCCCCCTTTTTAGCTCTGCAGATCGTTTTGTGTCACATTTAATCCATGTGACACAAAGTTGTGAGGAGAAGTTTGAAGTTTTCATCCAGTGAAATGTAAATTGATTTTATTTATTATTTTCCATGATATTCAGATCTTATAAAATATTAAGTATACAAGAAAAGAACACAAAAATCGGTCCTCACACTAAAAGTTTGGCTTTTATTTCAAAGGCTTGATTAAATAATGTATATCTTTTTTTTAAACTTGTTCATTGAATGATTCGATGGGAAAAGAGCTTTTTAATGTTTTTCTTCAAAGTCCATTACTTTCAGTGTTTATTTAATTCAGTATCCACCATTCCAAAGAATATATTGCCAATATACACCAAGAGATACTCTTCTCTGCTAACCCAGTGGTGAGTCTGAGCTTCAAGATTTCATTTAGCAGTTCTATCAAATGTTGAACTTAAGCGCTTCATTTCCTTTTCCAGTATCTCAAATTGACTCATGTTTATGTTCAAACCGACTCTGACATGTGGTGTGTTTCTTCTGAGCCACCACAGAGGAAAGTCCTCCGTGGTTTGTTTGGGTTAGACAGCAGAGGAATGAGGGAGGGAGGACAGGGAGATGGGGAGAAGTGGGAGGTGAGAGGATGATGACAGGGGAATGGGAAGGGGGGGGTACGTGGAGGGTGAGTGGGTTTGGATAATGCTTTTTTGAATTTCAAAAAAAGGGGATAGACAAAGGCTAAAGGAGGACGGGAGCGAGAGAGGGAAGGCAACCTATGAGGGGCAGGGGAGTGATGGGGCAGATGGGAGTACAATTAGGGAAAGGAGAGGAGTGGAAAGGAAGTGATGGAAAGAGGGAATCCATACAATGAGGAAATAAAAGAATCAAGGAAAAAAGAAGAGGAGGAGGGAGGAGGGCAAGGAGCCTGGGGGTTACATTCCTGAAGTGCAACCAACCTGGCGCTGCTCTGCTGCCCAATGTAAACACAGAGAGCTGGACTGACAGGCTGTCACAGTGAGGAAGAGGAGAGGTGTGTTCGGAAAGGATAAAACGCGAAAGGAAGGAGCAATAGAGACAAAGATGGTGGGAATGTTTCAGAACAGATTGCTATACCGTCTATATGTTTAGAATGCTAATTACATCCTATAGACCCCACATGCTTTGCTGGTCCTAAAATTGCCTCACATTTCTTCTCCTCCCTTTAGATACCATCTGACCGCACATCTCTCTTTTCCTTAAACATTCCAGCGCTAACTCTGTTTCTCCTGGCAGATGGGAACATGTTGAGGTCAGAGAAAGACAACATGTATCGCCATCTCAAAGGATTGTGTTCACGTTACTTTATTCATTTATCAAATGCTGAGTGCATAAACATTGCTTCATTTCCCGTGCATGCAGATGTCATATTTTGACCTTGTGTAGACCCGCTGACAGGAGTGATCAAACCCTAATATTCTGCTATTATAGAGAGGAAACCAATCCTGCCAATCAACAGCAAGAAATTCATCCTGGCTGTGTGGCGCTAGCGCCCCACCTAGTGGTAAGATGTTTGTATTACAATTAAAAGCAACGTTATGAACGGAGTTGAAAAGATGTTTTATTCCGACACAGTACAGAACACATTGAAGTAAAAAGTGCATTATGCTTTAAGGAAAACTTACACTCACACTAACAGAAAAATAGCTAAATTTGATGAGTGTTTAAAGAGATTTCGGAAATTTAAGCAGCCGTTTGACATTTTTGGGTAGATGGGAAAATGTGGTCTTGTCGTCAAAAATAATTTAAATTAGGCAAACAAAATGCAATTTTAAAGACACAGATTTAAATAAATATAGCTAAATGAAATAACAGGTTGTTTTACTTGACAAATGACAAAAAATGAATCACGCAAGTATTAAAAGTCTTCCTACACCAGAGGAAATACTTTCCCTTTGATTCATTATTGCACCTTAAATTGGAATCCTGGAATACTGAGTAATACAACTGACAACTTGCTGCAACAGCAACTGCATTAAAATGGATTCTGATCTATTTTCAGAGAACAAAGAAAATTTCTGGTTTAAAAACAAACTGTTTCACTATATGCCTTACAAAATGAAGGAACTCCAGAAAGTGTAAGGCTATATAAAACAGAATATTGTAAACAGGGTATAAAAATATTGCACTTAGAAAATTATAAATTAAATTATAAAACACAACAAAAACTGACTCATAGTGATGTCATAAACTGGCATTTGTAGCAAATACTGTGTCTTCGTAGAAGTCAGTGTGTTAAAAGACTTGTTCAGGGATATGGAACACTCATTATCACCTATGTCAAACTAGGTTCCTTCCAGTTCCAGTTTGTAAAGACAATATAAAGATGTGACATAGACCACTTTAAGATGGAGAACATCTCCTGATGTCTTTTGTTCTCATAGCTGATGAGGCTCCAACACACAGCTCCAACACATCAGTCATAGCTGATATGCTCCAACGCACAGGATACACAGGATAACCAGATACATGAGAACTGTCACAGTTACATTGTTCATTAGTTGAATTAATGAATCTTGGAATGAGAGAGGAAGTGGCTTCTTTTGTACTGCCATATTAAACCCAAACCTAATGTTAACCCTAACCCGAGCCCTAAGGTGTTGGCTTGTCACTACTGAAGATTCATTGATCGTACGGAGCCAGTAAATCATAAATAGGAAGCACACTGTAGTGACCAACAGAATGTCCAATACCTCGGCTGCAGTCATGGCGTATGATTACAGTTGAGGGCCATCATCTCCCTAAATAATGTTGAAATTGTAAAAGAAAGGGAGAAAAGAGATGATTTCAATGGTTACAAGAAAAAATGTGACGTATGAGGGGTTAAAATTTACAAAGAAAATAATGGACTGTGCACAAAATTGTGAATTCCAGTCATTCTTCATTTTGGTAACACTTTAATAAAAGTATTGTTTGTGGGCATTTGCATCCATTTAACATCTACTTACCCCATTTGGGTTCCATTTGCTAGAGTTTTCTGCTCATCTTTTCCTACGGACCCATAGAGATTTTGCATGTTACTGTGGCGCTGGGATCTTTGTGTAGAACAGTTTCAGAGACAAATCCTTACCTCTCTGTCTTGTTTTGCATTTCCACCACAGCAGCAGGAATAGCAGCACCACACTGATGAACACCACTGTCGTGGTGGCCACTATAGTGACATTATCATTATGGGATTTGGGGGAATCGTTGGGTGTACCTTAAAATCAGAACAAAAGCAGTCAAAAGTTGAATTTTAAAGCATAACCTTTTGATAAATTCCACTGTCTGATAAAATCCCTTAGTTATTACTGAAGATTAAGATCTCAAACCTCCATGAATGAAACTCTGATGCACGGCGTAAAATAAATGTGTCAATCTATTGCTCAGAAAATACTTTACATACATACACTGGCTTTGCCTTGAGAGTCTAATACTCACAGACGTGGAAAGGGTCAGATGTGACGTCGCCCACGGAGCAGCTTAGGAGCCTCACTTCTCCCTGGGAGCAGTTAAATCTTGCAAAACTAGTGACGTTGACCAACATGGTTCCTGGATCGTGAAATTCACTATTGTTCAAGACCGTCAACGTCTGACTCGATGGCCCTTTCCACGTCATTGCGGCACCCGGGTACCCGCCATGTGAGACGCACTTCCCCACGCAACTCAAACCATCCACACAGGACAGCGTGACCTCAGGTGTGCTGTATTTCCCTAGGAGAGATATCAGCACTGTCAGGTTGTATGTTTCATTCTGTCAGTTTCAGGTTTGTAGAAATCATTAGAAACGTTGTGCAACTGAAAACTAAATTTATTGCCCCCTAATGACAAAATGAAAAATATGTATTTGAAGTTTTTTGTAAATTTCTCTCTAAAAAAAAAAAAAGAATGAAAATGCAACATAAGTTTGCACAGCTTTTGCTCGAAACTTTATCAAAAGTTCAAGTCTGGAGAATTTTGTTTTTCATTGTCTGAGTCCTTCAGGTGCCTTTTGGTAAACTCCAAGTGGACAGGATGCACCTGAGCTCAATTTTGAGCATCATGATAAAGGCTGTGAAGACTTTTTGTATTTATTAATACAATTTTTTCAAATTATTTTTATTATTCACAAACAATTGTTTTTTTCACATTCTCATTTTGGGTTATAGAGAAAACAAATGAATTAAATCCATTTAGGAATAAGGCATAACTAGATATGGAAAATGTGAGGTGCATAGATTACGATGTACCATACACTTCAAAATGGAACCATGAAAGGGCATGTAACCAGTTTAGCAGGTGCCACTTGTAGTTACTGGTTAGTCATTAGCCTTCCTTGAATAAAAACAAGGAAGACTAAGACACTTCCTCTTCACTCGGCATCGACCATCTGATGTCATCACAAGCGCCACTATTCAGGCATCAGTGATTGGACAGCTATTTGATAGTAATCACCCTCAGAATTGCGACATTGTTCGATATCACTAAAACTATCGATTCAGAACTTTGACAATCAAATGCATTCCTGAAATATTAAATACATACCTGTGACGTCTAGGTGTACGATGGTTTTATGAACTTGAGTGATGCCTTTATACTCTATAAGGCACTTATATTCACCATTGTGTGAGGCCTTCAGATTGTACATGTGCACAGTTGCATTCTGGGGATCCACTTCAGTGTTATTCCATGTGGGGATGTTTGATATGTCACTACTTGTATGGTAGCCATTGATATAAGTGTTGCCTCTCTGGAAGTAGAAAAGAATAATTTCTCCCTGTTCCTTGACCGGACAGTGAATAGTCACATCTCCACCGACTTCCCCATGGACATTAATGTCAGCAGTAATTCCTGGGAGAAAAAAGCATGTTGTAGTTAAGGTTTGGGATAAGTTTAAATGATGTGTGCTTAGTAAACGGGATGTACAGCATGTGGTCAGGGCTTTCATTTTGAGAACTACACTTATTAAACTGCCTTAATGACTAAGGTTCACTTCCTCCTCTGTTCATTTTGCCCTTTCCTACAGTATGTCAGGGAATCCCAAAAAAAAAAAAATGCCAAAAAATGAAAAACAAAACAGAGTCAGAGACTCGGGACATCCTCTATTGTTGGTCATAGTTAAAGCACACAAATTGACGCACACACTGCATCATTTTCCTCATCACAGTCACTGGGTACTTGCTCATCGGATGTTATCAGATCTCTACAGAAAAATAGAGTTTGGTCTAAATTCACTTCAACTAACTTAGCTGCGAATAAACTCATTTAGAAGGTTCCTTTTTATTTGCACAATTTTATTTTACCTTGAACTGCTCTTTAATATTTGTAACATTTCGTCATTGATTTTGACTTATTCTATGTTCAACCCAGTTTATAACAGGGCTACCAATAAAATGACATTTACATTCATACCTAAGTTAAAGTAACCACATCACCATATCAAAAACATGCCTCTTTGGCATGTTTTTGATATGAAAACTTGATATGAAAACTTGATGATTATGAAAACTTGATGAGAATGTGTAAACTCCACACGAAAAAGTCCAAGGTTCCAGGTTGGAAACTCTTGCTTCAAGACTAAAATCGACTTTCACTGGGAGGCGTAGTCTGTACTGCTGTTCCCTGACAGTAAGAAGGACCATGCACATAAAAGTCCCCTCCTGGGACTTTTATGTGCATAGGCGTGAATATAAGTCTGATTATTGTCAGTTGGACAGGGCCTTTTTTAAAATCTTTTTTCAATTCCCACATTGTGGTATAATACTGTGTTTAAAATGCATTTATTAAGTTGAATGTATAATATAAACTAAACTGTGATGTCCATGCCCTCGTATGACAGCAATGCTCACCTGGACAGAAGTGCAACATCGTGATAAAGAAGAAAGACAGCAGCTGGAGGGAACGGACTTGGTTTCTTGTAAAGAGAGAACGGGTCAATCACACACGGTGACTCCAGAAACATGAACAAAATACAGCAAAGCTTCCCTTCCCTCTATGCACAGATGTACTTCAAGAAAATTATAAGTTTGAGTAGGAAATCTTCCTTGTGCAGAAAATTACCTACATGTACATGCACAATTTTTCCTTTTTTATTGTCGTTTCTTTCTTTGTAGAGCTTCAGCTTTCATTTAAAGCAGTGCAGACTTGGTAAAGGATTTACAAAAAGATGTTCATCTCATTCATTCATATCTTCATCTGGATTATTTATAACTGAGTGCATGTTGTGTTTTTGGTGTGACAGAGATCCTGGCAGGGTTCAATTGTAAAATACTTTGAGTTACAGCACTGCAACCTCAAATGCTGTCATTTCACATTCACATTAACAGGACAGGGAAATGGATACTTACAGAAAAGACTGCGGGCTGTAATTTGACGCCTGTTGAAAAAAAAGTGCAAATCGAATGTCAGTGAAATGGAATTTGTACTCCTTTCCTTTTGATTCAGTGCAAGAAGTAGTAATAGTAACACTGAACGATCTCACTGTTTTATAGTATCTGTTTAATCTAGTAGTCCTGCATCAGGCGCTACCTCTTCTTTGATGTGTCTATTCCTTAAATGATGATTCAGTTTGTTAGTGTGGGGATTCCTGACACGGAGTGCAACTTGCTTTAATATAAAACAACTGCTATATAATGACAACTGAAAGGTATGTAAAGGCGTTCTGGCAGTGAGGGGTCATTTGTTTGTCTGCCGTTGCTACACAACATCTCTGGATCTTTCCAGAAACTGAATGTTACTTTCGTTTTCCATATTTGAGACTTTACACCCAATAAGATGCGTGATAAAACCGTGCTATGAAAACTGAAGTTTAATTTTCAATCTAAAGTTGTAGTGCGTACACACGTCTTCACTCCTTCCCAAAAGTTGGCTTAAAGAATAAACTGAGTAAATGCCCAGTTAGCCTTGCAGAGGTTTAAACATATTCTGATGTGTCAACAAGTTGCAGATCACTTGTGGGTAAATAGTATTTTAATAGTTTTTAATCTGGCAAAATAACTAACCATGCTCTCCTAAGGATATGAAACTACTAGCACACACACACACACACACACACACACAGTGGTATTCCAGGTATTCTGTCAGTGATATACACACAGTACATGTCAATTTCTCACATCATAAGATTAAAGATTAATAATGGCCATAAAAATTATTTCAGGAGTTAACAGGGAAAGCTCTTACCATGCTCCCTCCGTGTGATCGTCCTCTGAATGAATAACTCTTCTCAATTGGACAAGGAAGAATGACTGCGTAGTGGGATGAGTCATTTCCTGAAATTTTTTTTTTCATGCCACATATAGTCTGGTATCTATCACGACAAATTATAATTATTGTCAGCTCAGCAGTTAATGTTAAAGAACTTTTGTTTTTGTGAGATTTTTTTGTGTGGCAATAATTACATTGAATCTTGAATCTCTGCAGTTGTATGAAGCATTTATATCAGTACAAACACTGCACATTACTGTGTGCAACAGGAGTTCTTGTTTTCTGATAGTTTGCGGGGAAGCTATGTAAAAAAATTCTATGGGTTGTGCATGTATTTGTGCATGTGCATGTGTGTGTGTGTGTGTGTGTGTGTGTGTGTGTGTGTGTGTGTGTGTGTGTGTGCGTGCATCTGTATGAGAGATTAATAACACATTTATTGATGCTGGCATCAGAACTTACCAAGCTAGGTTGCAGGACAGGATTGGTCACGTTTAGACGTAGCTCAGAATTTAAATTCCAGTACTATGACTTCATCAACTATTGTCTCACACACTGACATGGGTGTGACTTCACTTGATAAAACTACATACCACAAATCCATTCATCTTATTATCTAATCAAAAACATGACAATCTGAGGAGCAGTGTCAGAAAGCACCTAGAACAACATTGCAAACATGCAAACATTGTCCATCAAACTTTAGTTCTCAGGCTTCACCAATACTTCTGTCAGTGAATGAGCCTCTTACAGAAGTTTGGTTCGTTCAAGAGTATGCATCACATCCATTCAGGCCACATTTGTGCAAGTTTGATTGCACAAGAATAGCAGTGGACTGTTGTGAAATGTAGTGTTTCTGTCGGAGAAGTGTTTACACAGCTGATGTTCTCTTTTCTTAAACATGTACAGAAATTTCCACATTTGTTGTTAATATCACCTTTCCTCCATTAACTGTAAAGCTTTTCGCATTCTGTTTTTGATTTGTGTTCTTCTCTCACATTTAATGGAATACAGTTTCACTTCTGTATGTTAATGCATGCATTTTGTCTAATGACAGATATTAGTAAAAGTCTGGCAATTATCCATCTTCATTACCAATAATTCAAGTTGATCAAAGAGATATTCGAAAGGTTTTAAGCTAAAGAAATAATAGGGGACAAACAAGACCTTCACACCATCTCATGTGCTGAAAAATACTGATTTTAACCAGGTATAATTTTGTTGAATTCCAGGCTTCAGCTCAAAGACATTTTCTTTGTAATCTGTCAGCATTTAATAGTGTGCTTCCCTTCTTCCCTCACAGACACAGTTTCAGTTTCAGTGATACTTATAGATAGTTGTTTGGAGAGTAAAACGTTTCAATGCTCAAACTGCAAATTCCCCTGCAGGAAAGTGTTGTGCCAGACAGAAGCTGGGTGGCAGACGGGGTAATTCCGTAATATCAACAATATTGCTGAGATATATATATATATATATATATATATATATATATATATATATATATATATATATATATATATATATATATATATATATATATATATATATATATATATATATATATATATACTGTGTATATATATATATTACATGTTATTATAATAGTTGTGAACTGTTTAATAAGCAGTTCACAATTACAGGTTCATTACAGGTTTACAATCACATTACAGGTTCATTACAAGTGGGTAAATAGTAAGTCTAGAAAGACAAGGACGGGTTTGTCTTGATGCCAGAAATCATTTATTAATTTGCATATGCCAGTAAAGCTGTAGAGGTGTGTTACGTCAATATAACTACAGACATCACCGAGTGAATCCAGTAGGAAAAGAAGACATGAATCTGGATCTGTCTGCTTTCTTCAATAAATCTGGATATTTGTCCGCAGGGAAAGTTATTCACACTCACAGAGCGCACAGTTTAGTGAAATGTGGGAAGTGCACACAATACTACAGTGAATCAAATTCATAGTTCAAAGGGCAACAGGAAGTAACTCTTTCAAGGAAGTTGATTAATTTTAGAAGAGACATGTTGTTTTCTGAACTTTAGCGGTCAACACTGATAAAGACAAATACCATCCTGAATCTTAAACCTTCAGTTCTTCCTCAGCCATTAGTCTGAAACTTATTTAAGTTAGCTACCGCAGTAATTTTTGAGATCAATGACAGCACAGATTATCATTTAAATTTTTTAGTTATATTTTTGTGAGCCCAAGGAATGTGGACATTCTGGATCTGAATACTGCTGGGATCTAGAGGTACGGCTGGTATTATAGGGATATGTGATTTTTTTTACCAGAGCACTTTTGAGCGACCCTGCAGACAGACAGACAATAAAAAAAAAAAATCCACTGAAAAGTTTAAATCCTCGCCAAATAAATATGCACTAAGGATGCATATTTATTTGGCGGTAAGAAAACTAATCACCAAAAAGTTCCATCCGTCTCAAAAAGGACGAAGATAAGAGCTGAAGATGGCGATTCGTACATTTACTAACTGTAAATGTAAGAATAGCGGTGCATGTACATTCTACGTAGCGGGTCATTTTCTACGTAAAGAGCGTAAGTAGGATTCGTACAACCAGAGTTGCTGCCTGGTAACCACGCAGGCATAATCATGAGCACACCTAGCTTTTCTTCATGAATCAAGTTACTCTCAGCTGTGAAAGGAGATTTGGAAGCAAAACGGTATCAGAAAAGTTTTCTTTTATCTTACTAGTCCGTTTTAGTCCACCCAGCTAGCTAGAATGCTGAAGTTTAATCACGGGGCGGTGAGTTAAGCGTATTAGCTAGCACGTCTCGTTAGCCACATACATAGCCACTGGTTAGCTATCAGGCTGCACTTTAAATCTGCAAACATGGGTTGACTCATTTTAACGCAAGTAGAATGTGATTCTTCACGACAAAAAAAAACCTGACTGACTGGATAATAGTTTTATGAGCTAACGAAGGTTGTTTTAGTGACGAAAAGATAACCTTTAGTTCAACGAAGGAAGAAGTAAAGAGCTAGTTTTTGCCTCCTCTGTTGGTCGTTCGGTCAGTCAGACTAGCGCTGGTCCTGATGCGACCGCTAGTTGTAGCTTCAAGGATGTTAACTCTTATTATAATAAGGAAGGCTTGAAACATTATAGTTAGATATTCTGAAGTATATGTATAATTAACTTGTGAGACCTAAAGAAATGATTAAATATCTGTTTTAGTATGTCTTTTGTCACGTTTCTCTTTGCATATCCCATCTTTCTCAACAGGACATTATTGCCACTGAAAGATGCCCCACAGCTCAGACGATGAGCGTAAAAAGTTTATCCTGACTACAACAGGAAACTTTTATGGCTTAAAGCCTTCGTCTTCCCTGGCTGACTGCACACAGCTCAATAACTTCTTAGATGATGGAAATGAATTTGTCCTGTCTGTCAGCAGACATGATAATGACCTTCATCTGTCAAATAAGGTAATGCAAATATTTAAATCATAACTAGGATGTTCAAGTGTCACCATGGCATGCAGAACAATACATCCATGTGAAAGGATTTTGTAACATCAAAACATAAGCTCATATATGTTATTGGACAGTCATAGCTTATAATAAGTGAAAGCATTTAATAAAATTACACCATAAAGAGATAAATGGTATCTTGCTAAAGATACCAAATGCACCACAAATGTTCACCCTGATCCTTAATAGTTTATGTATATCTCAACAGTATCTGCATATGCAGCTATCTGCATGGAAATATATTACCACATCATGCATAAACAGCAATTGAACATCATAAAGTTTGCTGACTTGACAATTAAATCTCTTTTTCAGATTGACGCTTCGGGGGATAGCGGAGAGAAGGTGTTGGTTTTCTTCAAGCTGCGTCCCACAGTGATCACAGAAGAAAACCTTCACCAGAGCCTCCTTGTCTCTTCCATGCTGGAGTCTCCCATCAACACCCTCTACCAGGCTGTAAGACAAGTCTTTGCACCTGTGCTGCTGAAGGTGAGGCTTTAATTCCTGTGTATTAAAAGAGTCCAATTGATGCAGCTCATAGCAGTAGTCAAAAACATCTGATATATTTGACAAAAGTTTGACAAATAAACATCTTTTCTCTGAAAGCCTTGGTGATATGTATTTGACTGAATGAGGTAGGAGCAGAGGAGAAGACAAGTTAATCTATAAATTGTGAATTTCTTTAACTCCTTTCAAGGATGAGCGATGGTGTTCAACATTTGACCCTAAGCTGGCAGCTCTGTTGGGGGAGCTGGAGGCTGGTCTGGGCTCAGTGATCCGCCAATCCGGAGCCAAATCCTCTGCCAAGTCAAGCCGCTCAGAAGAAAATGTCCTTGGTATGCTGAAATATATTTATCTTATATGTATTTCTACTTTTGTTCTGAAGGGACATCATATTATCAGTGCTATTTTGTGACAAGTTGGTGGTAGTGGCTGTACCTGATTTACTGTACTGTATATGATTCGCATCCAGATGTTGGATGAAAAGATAAGCTTCCTTTACTTTTCACAATATGAGCTCAGGTTTTTTTCTTACTCGTCGCAGGAATCCTGACTCCAAGTGATGAGTTCCAGTACTGGGCCGATCTCTCTGAGTCTGCAGAGAGGAGCAGTGCTAGAGAAAGGTCCACACATTTCACTGTGCAGTTTAAACTTATACAAAAGGTATATATTCAAATCCTTACATGTCACTGCTGTCTAAATCAGAAAATAAAATTTAAGTTACTACTGTACTACAAATGTTTTGTGTGTATTATATATATACAGTATATAGGACCTTTCCAAACTTTACGTAAATTAAATTAATCATAATCTATAAGTGTTTGAAGGATGTTTTGTTCTTCATTTTCACCTTTAATAATAATAATACATTTTATTTATATTGCACTTTACATTACGAAAATCTCAAAGTGCTTTATTTTGCGTGGAAATCCCATGCAAAACAAAACTGCAATGAAAGAAAGACATAAAACACACAATGAAACAGAAGGGACAATTAACACAAGTGACTTCTCAAGAAAAATAAGAAAGCAACAAACTTAACCAACACATGAAACCTTGTGGTTCTTTGTGTTTGCATCAGGAATATGAGGGTCTTGATGGATTGTCCATGTCTGATGTTATGGATCTGGTGGAACAGAGCAAAGACGCTCTTGATGATGTTTGGAGGCAAACTGATTTCGAACCCTATCCGGAGACACGCATGGTCCGACTCATGGATGTCATCGGTGTGACTCATGCACAAACCAGTGGACAGAAATGAAAATTATCATTCTATATTCATAACACATTTGTAAAAAAAAAGAACACATTTGTATACAAAAACTAAGTTTTATTTCCTGGAAACTCTTCAATATACATTGCCTTGTAGCGAGTCAGTAATTACAAAGTTTTAAGTGTTGTGTTTTTATTTTTTTTGTTTTTATGTTTACAAGGTGAGGCCCTGGGAAGATATGTGCAAAAGAAGTTGGGTGGTCTTAAAATTTTTGAGGAGCCATTTGTATCGGTGAGAGAAAACATAAGAACCGCAGCTGCGATCTGTGAACAGTGGGTGATAGCCTGTGAACATCTGACTGGACAGGTATGACAATCTTTAAAATCAGAACTTGTTATTGGTGGTGAATGTTTTTTGACACCTTGTAAAATAAAGGCCGCAAAAAAATCCTTAATATGACTGTGGTAAACTCTAAAAACTTTTCTTTTCAGGTTTGGAAGCGATATGCCCCCCACCCCTGGAAAGGAAACAAACACTGCCCACAAACCCTACATTGCCTTGCAAAGAGATTAGATGAGGTGAGATTTGGTTGGGATACAGGGTTAAGAAAACTCTTTAGCATGTGTTTTATTTCTATTTTTCGTCATGTTGTCACCGGTGACAAGTTGGGCTGTCGCAATATCATATTTTCAGTGTAAAATTGTTCTGAAAAATAAAAATAAGCAATAAATAAATAATAATAGATGATATACAATTACAGTATTAGTGCAATTTTGACAGAAAATATCAAATTCTGAACTGGTGACTTGTCCAGGGTGTACCCTGGCTTTCATGCTATGTTGGGTGGAATAGACTCCAGTCCCCAATGACCCTGCACGGGATAAGTGCTCAAAGACACTGGACATAACAGTTAGGACCTGTCCTGAGCTCGAAGGAGCCACTGGAAAGAGACAGTCTTATCTACTCAGGACATATTTATCTTTAAGGAGGAACCAAGAGGAAATTCCCATACGATAAACAATTAATCCCACGTGGAGTCTTTAAAGTACTGCATAACTGTTGTACAGATGTGTGATGCTGTTAAGACCTCACTCAGTGACACAAATTTTCCCCTATGAGTGGGAACTCTGCCACTGACTTGGGCAAGTGGCTGCACTGGTCCAGGTACATGTAGCCTTTGCATACATGCAAGTAGCTGTTTCAAAGAAATAGTCCAATTTTCCTTGTAGTTGGAATGTTTTATTTGGGAACTATCTACTATTTGCTCTATTACCACTTTCATTGACAATTTGGCATGGCTATTAATTGTGTGTCTCACATACTGGTATGCACAGCTTCTTAGAATTAGTCCTGGGGTCCTAGTGACACAGTGGTTCTAGTCCATCCCATGTATGTAGGTCGTAGATAACATTAATGTCTCTACCAGGTGGTGATCCTGCGCATGGTTCATGAGAAACTGCTGCTTCTGCTACCAGGAGGGAAACAAAACTCTCTGACTTCAGATCGTGTTTTTGAACCCTTCTCTGGACTCAACCCGCTGCTTTACAACCCTTACACTGAGGTTAGTTTTGGAAACAAAATGCTTGTGTGCAGTATGTGCAGGTTGTGGAAAGCAGGTTCCTCATTGTGTGACTGATTGATGTTGCCTACTTCAGATTACTAGCTTAGGAAACCACCAGTCATGGAGATTTGACTTTGCATATAAAACACTGAAGGGTGAAGAAGGTTTCACTTAAATCTTGTTAACTTAGTACCGGAATGTTGTATCATTTTTGCAGCCTCTCTGGAGAGCAGCAGTGGCTCAGTTTGAGCGCCTGATGGCTCCGTCAGAGCAGGAAGTTGCTGGCAGACTGAAAAGCTTTGTTGCTAATGTACAGGATAATCCACAACAGGTACTAAAATGCACTGTTTCAGTTCAGGACTTTTAATACTGTGTCGTCGGTTTGTGGCAATGAAAGGATTTACTGAATGTACTTGTGGATGTGTGTTTGCTTGTTGTGTAGCTGTTACAGATTTTTCAAAAGCACAAGGAGTTGATCAGACGTCCCACCATCAGCAAAGAGCTGCAGCCGGAGAGAGAGACCCTACTGGCCAGGCTGCTCGATTACAACAAAGGTTCTGACTTTTATTCCTGTTACAGATTCACCACGGCATAAAATCTGTTCATGCGCTGTTACATGATTTTAAATACTTTTGATAAAATGCAGAATAGAGTCTTGTAGAATTGTGTTTTCTGGTGTTAGAATTCTGATTTTTTGTACATCATCCCCCCAATCCTCTAACAGCCAGAAATAAATTATGTGTTTTCCTGTGTAAAATAAACCTTCTTTCTGCACATGACATGACATTTCTTTTGACAAAGCGTTTGCATATTAGTTAGACATAAACATAACTCCTGGGAGGCAGGAGTAATACTCTTCTGCAAATTCCTCTCAGTTGTTTCGCAACGATGAACCGTTGATAGCAGGCTCATTTCTTTGTATTGATCTTCATGGGGTTCTTTGCATTGACACTTAATGTTTGAATGTGTGGCTGTAGCAGACAGGAAGTGAGGCTGATTCGTGTGTGCACACTGCTTTATAACTGAGACCCGAAGGGTTTTTAAAATGTGTGGGAGAGATGAAGCAACAACACGATGTCTGACTATTAAACAGCACTAACACTATAGTGGTGCATTCAAGAATAACATATTCTTTCAGAAATTCTTGAGTTTAAATGGTGAAGATGTTTAGCTATGCTGTAAATTATAAGATTATTTCCCCTTTAAACATGTTAAGAAACCAATTACCTCAACACCCCCCCCCCAAAAAAAAAAAAAAAAATCAAAGTTGAAGATGTAGAATGGAGTCAAGCTTGACGACCTTTGAATCCATGAACAACTTTACCACGTATTTTCAAGTCAAGCCAGCTTGATTCATACTGTCTTGGGAAAGGTCATGAAAAGCTCTACCTGCATATTCGTTGAAAATTGATTTGGACTAAAACTGTTACTTTTTAGGCCTGAAAACTGATTTTGAAAGTCGTATCCATGGAGATCCTGGAGACAAGTCTGGACCGTTAATTGGTAGAAATCTCCCTGACGTGGTCAACAAAATTGTCTGGGTGCGACAGCTCATACACAAGGTAAGTTAGTATGTGGTCTGTGTGCTAATGTGTGCATATATGCTTAACGGGACTGACCCCCACATAGCATAGACTTCCTGGTGTAAGACGATGATCTTGCAGGAGGTGCTATTAATTTAATTTATGATACTAATACCAATGATTTCTGACAATGACTGAAGTTTGATGTACCTCCGTTTCCCTGCTTGAACTCTTATGTTAGGTTGAGGACTCCGTCCGCATTGCTGAGGCGCTGCTATCAGATCTGTCTGCTGTCAAAGGGTTCCTGCGTTTCTGTGATGATCTGTTAGAGGTTCTGAGGGCCTATGAGCAGGAACAATTTGAGGACTGGTCCAGAGATATACTGTCTGGCCTGGCTGACCCAAAGTCAGGGATCAGGTTTGGAACAATTCACACTATGATCACAACTAACAGGGCATTCAAGAAAGGCTGAGAGCAATAGTGAATTTCATCTTAACTTTTCATCATCACTTTATTCAGATCAAACTATGGAACTTCAGGTGAATGTAGATCTTCTCCAATCTTAACTCCCCCTAACTAGTCTCCAGGCCAGTAACCGTGTGATGGACCTGGACCATGTGGACGGCCGGCTTAAGATCCAGTACTCAGACAGACTGGTCAGTTTGCTCAGGGAGGTCAGGCAGCTGTCGGCTCTGGGCTTTCCCATCCCAGCCAAGATTCAACAGGCTGCTAATACCGCAGACAAATTCTACAGACAAGCTATCGTCCTCAAACAGGTGAGCCAGTTAGTCAGGACACACATGTACACACACACACACACACACACACACACACACACCACAGACACACAGATGCACTCACACGCACACACACAATCCTATGATGTAAGGGAAAGGTACAGCTAACTGTTTCTGTTGTAGGTGGCCCATTTCTACAACACCATTGACCAGCAGATGATTCCCTCTCAAAGACCTATGATGCTTGGTCTTGCCCTGGCCTTTGAGCAAGTCATTAAGGTATGTACATAGGTAGAAAAATAATTTATATTTTAGAATTATTATATGATACATATCATAGAGAATTTGAATTTGAGGACTTTCCAGTGCCTAATTTTGCAAGATTATATATTTTATTAAATATATAAATTAAACTTGTCTCACTTTTGTTCACTTTTTGGTTCACTTTTGTTTTTTATGTTCAACCAATATTACTCTCTCTGCTTGTATTTCTCAGAATCCTCATTCTCAGTCAAAGGGAGCAGGTGGTAAACTCCAGATCACCTGGGACTCCCCCAAAGAACTGGAAGCTTATATCGACAAACTTCAAGCTGCTGCTGAGAAACTCTCCACAGAGAACAGGAAGTTACGCAAATGGCACACTGATTTCATTGAAAAGGTTGTTGTCCCTTGTTATTTTATAATGTCACTCAATAGAAATACAGCAAGCATGCTGAATTGTTTTCTTCACATTCATAAAGTAACTTAAGTCTTATTTTTCTGTGTATTTTTTTTTGCACGTGTCTGTGTATATTTTCCCAGGTGGTGACACTGATGAATGTGGACCTACTGAGGCATCAGCAGCGATGGAAGGATGGCCTTCAGGACCTCAGAACTGGCTTTGCCACCCTTGAGGCTCAGGTATCCATCACACTCAGAAGTATACTTGCCTTCGCTTCTGTCCTTTTTGTGATTTTTAACGAACAAGTAATTTCCAAATATATGACAAAACAAGGAGGTCTACCATGGATCTACCATGTAATGATTGTGAATAAACATCTGTTGAAATTATTCTAAAGATGTGCATGTGCTCACAGGGTTTCAGGTCTGATGACATGCGGGCATGGCGCCAGCATTGGAACCATCAGCTGTACAAGGCGCTTGAACACCAATATCAGATGGGACTAGATGCTCTGAATAAGAACCTGCCTGAAATACACATAGACCTCACTTTCAAGTCAGTACACGCCTTCTGTCTACACTCTCACTATTTTTCCCGTCTCTCCATTTGATTGAGTTATCATGTTTTTCCTGTTCTTCTCATACATATTAAGTATTTTCCCTTTAAGTTTCCCTACCTCTCAAGTTTCTTTTGATTTCCCCTCTCTCTTGTTAACAGGCAGGGTCGTTTGCAGTTCCGTCCTCCATTTGAGGAGGTACGAGCACGCTATTTCAGGGAGATGAAGCGCTTCATTTCCATCCCAAACCAGTTCAAAGGGGTCAGTGCCCAGGGGGAGGAGCTTATCTTCGGCGTCATGATTGACAGGAATGCGTCTGGGTTCCTCACCATCTTCAGCAAAGCGGAGGATCTTTTCAGCCGCTTGCAGGAAATCCAACACAAGTTCAAGGTGCCTGAGCAACATGTGATTTTGACACTGATGGTAAAACATCAAGAGACGTGTGAAGAAGGCAGTGATTTATAGGATATTTATCTTAATTTCATCATAAGCTTGCTGCTCTTCCATACTTGAACCTGGCCTTAGAGGCAAAGTTTAATGTCATGATTGTCATGAAATTTATGACTTCTTCTATGAGTTATTGATCTTTACGCCTCTCATGACTGATATAGATACTGATACGGAAGTGCACAGTAGCTGAGCACATCTCATTTACAGGTGGAATTTTCCAGAAGCAAACTGAGTAACAACTAACTTAAGGATAATTAAAAAAACACCTTATGCACTTCAGTTGTTACTTAGACTTCTATGAATTGTGGTTCCGTGTAGCTTCTGTCATGTGCAAAGTAACCAAACAAGTATAAATGTTTTCTTATTATGTGTTGCAGGAGTGGGTGGTGTTGGGCCAGGTGGATTTAGAGAAGTTAGTAGAGAAGCATCTGAACTCTGTGCAAGATTGGGAGAGAAATTTCAAGGCCCTAAAGGCCAGAGGAAAGGAGTCAGAACGTCTTCCCAGGTACCCGTCACTCTTACAACATTGCAATATTATATTTGTTTAATAGAGAACAAAACACAGCTTGAATATGAGTCATTTCTACTAGAGTCAAAACAATAACAGGATTTTAATATAATGGTGTGGGATTGTGAAAGTTGTCTTTATTGTTAAACAGATGATGATACTAAAAAAAAAATCAAAGAACGAGAAACATTTGTTTCACTGTGTTCATGAAATTACATATTTTTCTGTTTCAACATTTATTCCACTCGTCATGACATTTTTTTTCTACCCTTGAGGAATTACATTCACTTCCTTTTTAAATTCTTAAGAAGTGGATGTCATTGAAGGATCAACACTGTAAACACTAACTGTGCTTTGTTTGCTAAACTGCTCCTTCCTTCTCTGTCAGTCAGGAGAAGGTTGACTGCATCACCATTAACTGTGAGCCAATTAAATCTGTCATCGATGACTTCATCCAGCGACTATTTGACATGTTGCTTTTGGCACTCAGGAAGTCCATACAGGGTAAAACCCGTTTGTGTTTTTGTGTGTATCGGTGAGATTTCCCTTTTTATCTCTGTGCTTTCACGGTCCTATTCTTAATGTTGACACTGTTTCCTGCTTGTAGGCCACACACAGGCCATTGACAGTTTTGTTCTGGAGTCAATGGAGGCCTTGTCCACCAGACCAGAGACAATGGAAGAGATTGGCGCAATCAAGAGCAAATATAACCAGATACAAGCTCGCAAACCTGAAGTGAGGAAATAGTCTGGATATGAAGTTTCTCGAATGATAACAGTAATACTTTTAGATTTTAGAAATACAAGTCACATATTTTTTATTTATTCCAAATGTTTCTCTATGTATCAGACTATGCTAGCTGCTGCCCTCATTTACATGACATACTCATAGATTCCTGTTTAGAACCAATTTTTTGAAATATATTTTGAAGTTTGATTTATGAAGCGTCTGTGTGGCATGTGCCAAGTGTGTGACATGACATGAGGCAACACTGCCTGACTGTCCTGTTTCATTTCTGTAGATCCTACCTCAGTTCCAGTGTGCTGAGGAGAAGAACCGCTTACTGCGAGCTGTTGCTGGTGCCGGCATGGATTCGTTGTCCTCACTGAGGGCCAAGTGGGACAAACTGGAGCTTGTCATGGAGAGTCACCAGCTCATGATTAAAGAACAGGTGATATAAGCAGTTAATCAGTCACAAACAGCAGCTGTTTGCTGCTGATTGTATTGAAATGTTTCTTCTCTATTTTTGCTCTTTTAATTCTCTTCTGCCATTTATCCCAATCGTTCTCTTTCCATCTCCAAATGTGGTTTTAATGCGGCTTCATTTCTCCTGCCCTGTCTCCCCTTTAGGTGGAAGTGATGCGAAGTAAGGCTGCTGGCCATATCGATGCCTACAGGGCAGACCTAGAACGCTTCAAAGCCCGCTGGGACCAGTTGAAGCCTAAAGATGAGATGCTTGAGACGGGCGATCACGCTGCCCTGCTTGCATGCCTCCAGACCATCAAAGATAAGCAGCAGGAGTTCCAGGAACTGGAGCTTGTGCGCATTAAACTGCTGTAAGTTATTTTGTAATATGCTGAATTTATATATATATATTTTTTGCTGAGAGTCAGGATGGCCGATAAGGATGTTTATTGCCCTTATCTTGTTAGAAAACGCTGCATTAAAGTGAAATGTGGCCAGAGACGTAGTTTACATAAATCCTTGTTCTGTCTGTGGAATTATTCATGATTTATCTAAATCTGACACGATAAGATTACGGCTATGAATGTGACTAATAACTCAGATACCCCATAAAGGTTTGTCATTCACCAGGGATTACAATCTTTATGTTATTTATCAGTGTCTCCCTGGTTCCTTTTTTTGGTATCATAGATATTTTCGCCTCTGCCAGGGAGGGTTTTACTTTTTGGGTTTGTCTTTTGTCAATTTGTCTGTTTTGTTAGTGGGATTACACAAAAATACTTGATTGCTTTTCGTAAAACTTGGTAGAAATCCATCACATATTCAAGCAAACCCAGATGAACAAGCAAATCCTCTCAACTTTCTCTACTCCCAACTTCTTTCCTCTCCTTAGGGAGGATTGCACCTGCTTTGACCTGGAGGCTCCAGATTTCTCTCTGGCAGAGGAGACAAAAAGAGACATGGAGGAATGCAGGCAGATTTGGGGTCTGTATGAGGAGTGGCAGCAAGGATTCACAGAAAAGGCCCAAGAGGACTGGATCACATTCAGGTAGAGGTTTAAGTCTGCCATCAATGGCTTGGATCACGTCAGGTTTTTTGTTACAGCTTTGTGTTTTTGATTTACATTCATGCATCTGTTTTTTTTTTTTTTTCCAGGAGTAAAGTCTATGTGTTCGAGGAGTTTCTTTTTTCGTGGCAGGACAGGCTTAGGAAGCTGGAGCAGCCTACCGCCATGTCTGTGAAGCTGCAGGGAGAAGTAGACAAATACAAGGTAGACCATGGTAGACGTGATGGGAAATTGTAGCATTGTGTTTGTTTTGTTTTTTAATTTGATCATGGACAAATATGGAACAAGTTTTTAGAATGGATTTTATTTTTCGAATCCTGACAAGTGAATGTTTGCATAGTGGTTAATGCTCATACACTGTTCCCCCTGCTTTCTTACCTAGAACATGATCCCAGTGCTGAAGTATGTGCGTGGGGAGCATTTGTCTCAGGACCACTGGCTGGACATGTTCCGTTTGCTCGGCCTTCCGAAAGGAACGACTTTAGAGAGACTCACCTTTAATGACCTCCTTGGTGTGGCAAATACCATCGTGGAAAAGGCAACGGAGCTTAAAGTATGAACACACATACAAGTACAACTGTGAAAAGTATATGTTTCTATAGGGACACATGCTTCCTTATACAATACCTCTGTTACACCTAACAAATCAATGTACAGGTGTTGAAGAGGTCGATTTTAAGTTTTTTTATCGTATGGTAAATAAAGTATTGATAGAATACTGTGTGTGTGTGTTTGTTCTTGTGCCTGCATCTAGGACCTTAACAGTCGAGCTCAGGCAGAAGTTACGATCCGAGAGGCGCTGCGGGAGCTGGATCTGTGGGGCGCTGCTGCAAACTTTACCCTTACTGAGTACACAGACAGCAGCAAACGCACCATCACCCTCATCAAGGACTGGAAGGACATCGTCAACCAGGTAGGGACGCTGAAACAAACGTAAATACAGAGTGAAATCCTGACGAATACATGTAAATGGAAAATATAAAATGTGCATAGTATCATGCTGATTTAGGGTTCGTCTTCAGCAGTCACTAATTTTTCATCCTTGAAATAAAAGGCTTCTTTACCATTGCCCCCTGGATTGAATCCAGTATGCAAGTATTTAGTTAGCATCTACTTTTATCTCTTTATCTTTCAACCCAGTTTTCTAGTTTCCAGTTTTAAGAGTTCGCGTCTCTTGAATTAGCTGCTCTGGTTAGCAAAATAATGCATTTTCTACTTTTCTAGCTCCAAACCTGTGAGGCTTAGGAGACACAAAACATTTTTCAGAAAAATGAAGGCATACCTACCAGCGCTGTTAAGAAAAGTTGAATTCATTGCCACTCTGTGCCCATCCAGGTGGGAGATAACCGCTGTCTGCTGCAGTCTCTGAAAGACTCTCCCTACTACCGCAGCTTCCAAGATAAGGTTGGGTCAAAAGCTCGAATCTGTGAATGTGCTTTTTTAATCTCTGTATTTTTTTCGTGTGGGTTAATATTGAGGTCTGTTTTTAAATTTTTCCTCTCCGTGGTTCATCTGTATGAAGGTAACATTAATTCATGTTACGTTGGATATCCAGGTTGGTCTGTGGGAGGTCAGGCTGTCTGACTTAGATGAGTACCTGCTCGATCTGAATGCCATCCAGAGACGCTGGGTTTACCTGGAGCCAATTTTTGGAAGGGGGGCTTTGCCCCGGGAAGAAGCCCGCTTCAAAAGGGTTGATGAAGACTTCAGGTACTATTTTAGCATTTGTGTCTGTACAGCATCAAATCTAAAGCTCTTGTTTTATAAGACAAGCTCTTTTTACACATTACATATCTGTGTTCTATATGATTTCTAGCTTTACTGTGGAACAGAATTAGAAATAGAATTTATCTTAAAGACAGGAAGTATTTTACATGCAATCAGTCACAAAATATTTTCCTTATGTGTAATAGGTCTATAATGTCAGATATTAAGAGAGACAACAGAGTTGTGTCTCTGAGCTTAAGGGCAGGCATCAGGAATTCACTGGTCACCATACTCGACCAACTTCAGCGCTGCCAGAAGTCACTCAATGAGTTCCTGGAGGTACCCTAACGTGCAAATGTTTGTGCAAAGAACACATTCTGTACATGTAGGCATGTAAGACATAAGGTTGCGCTTATAACTGTTTGGTTTGCTTTTTTTTTTTGTTACAGGAGAAACGTTCTGCATTTCCACGCTTTTACTTCATAGGTGATGACGACCTATTAGAGATTCTCGGTCAGGCAACCAACCCAACTGTCATCCAGTCGCACCTCAAGAAACTGTTTGGAGGTCAAAAACCTCAGTTTTGTTCATTTTTCTTTCCTGTCAGTTTATCTTTTCCTCTTTCAAAGAGAAGAGGAAAAGATAAATTCAAAGATGAATTCAAAGATAAATTCAAAGATGAATTCCTTAGTGTTCTTTGTTTGAAAGGTATTACAGTGAAGCTAATATTAGTGTGGATTATCTTTGCAGGAATTCATAGTGTTGTGTTCGATGAGGAGTGTCAGCACATTGTTGCCATGTGTTCTTTGGAAGGGGAAGTTGTTCCACTAAGAAACCTCGTACGCATCTCCAGTCTCGTGGAGGTAAAGCTGGATGTTGTGTGAACGTGTGTATTGTACGCTCCTGCGGTAGGGATGCACATACATGGGTGTTATGTATCAGGTTGATACTGGGATTCTGTTATTGTACCCAGTAACGCTTTGACAACATAACTTTAACGTCTTAGTAAACTGCAATCAGAAAAGGGAAGTAGACTGCTGGGCCAAAACTGCTGATCTAAAAAGAGGAAGCTGGTCTATAAATAGACACAGTTTGATTGAACACTGGCATGAGTTCAAGGAGATGACTAACACTAGCACCATGCTAATAGCTACAACCAACTGTGTAGCAACTAGTGAAGTCTGTGAAAATAAGAGACACTTACCCCGTATGTTGCTTGTAATTATTGGCTGTAGATAATTCTTATTTTTTTTAACTTACTCTCAGCATACTCCAGTCTACACGTAATTCTCATCCGTATTCACACCAAAGAATTTACACAAGCCTGCTTTTCTTCCTCTTCATCACCCTCCTTATTCTTCTCTTCTTCTTCCTCTTCTCCTTTTTCTCCTTCTTCTTTTTCTTTTGTCCTCTACTTTCTTTTATTTTTGTGCAATGAATTTCAGACATCATTTTACTCATGAATGCTACCCTCTGAAGTCTCGGTTGTGTTTCTATTGGTTAGTAAATCAATTTGTGAAATCAATAAATGTTTTATCCTTTATGCAGCAATCAAACAATCAATTGAATTGTTCAGTAGATTCATGAGGATTTCACTCATCTGCCACAGAAAGAAAGTAATACCTGTGTAAAATAAAACACACTTGGAAAATCTTGTAATGCCCTTATTTAGAAGTCTATTAAATAATTAACCAACTATTAACCAACAGAATTGAAATGTAGATATAAAGTATTTGCACTATGCCTGACAATGGTGTCACTGATGCATCCCTACTCTGTGGTTAATGTGCAGTACATACTCTTTCAGGTGGATTAAAATTGAGCATATTGTGTTAATTTGCGAGGACCACATGGATCTAATTTTTTCAATGATCTAAACTAAAAGCTTTGTATTTTTTGTTCATTTTATTTGTTTATTTTTGTGCCTGAATGTTTCTCCTTTTTAGGTGTGGCTCAGTGAGCTATCAATGGAAATGAGGGAGACTCTGAAGCACCTCCTGAATGAATGTGTGTCAGCAGGGAGGAAAGGGGAGGTGGACCCCTCATGCTATCCGTCACAAGTACACAAACATGCACAGTTTCTGTACAATTTACTTTGATATCTGAATTTAATAGCTCCAAAGTCTAAACATTTTGTAGTCAAATAACAGAGTCTCCTTTCTCTTGCAGATTCTGTGTTTGGCTGAGCAAATCCAGTTCACTGAAGATGTGGAACGAGCTTTGAAAGATCACAAACTGCAACAGTTGGAACTGGAGCTAAATGCCAAACTAGAACACTACACTGCAGTGGACACCACCTCCGATGATCAAGCTAACAAAGGTAACTGTATGAATATGAATGAGCCACATTCTCTTTATCAGCATGAACCAAGTAACAAAATATAACAACAGTTTAGGCAAACAAAAGATGACACCCCAGGTGTAGTGTGTTTCAGTAGGATGCATGAGTTTAATGTATACTCAATGGGTTCCAGTAGTCATATGCTTTCCATCTGTCTCTCCTTCTGTTTTGTTTTGTCGTTTACAAACCGTACTGTATTCTGCATTTATTCAGGAACATGCTTCATCTCACAATGCTGGTTGCAATTTTTATTTAGTGTAACAAAATGACAGAGAGGAAAACCTACTTTTCATGTGACACCGTCGAAAACCCAAACAAAACAGATTTAGAGAAGTAATAGCATACAATGTCTTAAATATTTAGATAATTTACAGCATGCTAAATGTTTCTCAGGATGTTAAATTATGACTTAACACAGACTTATCAATATTTCCCTGCATTTTGTGTTCGCTGATTGGTTTCAGTATAATACTTACCTTTCCAGATTGCTTTGTTCAGATTTTTAAGCTCTGTCGCTTGTCAGTGATAGAGATCTGATCAGCGTTGTGGGTCATTACTGTCATCACTGCTGAATGATTGTTTTAATGTGAATGTCACGATAGCCCGAGGCTAATTTAACTTTATTTGGGGGGGGGGGGGGATGGGAGGGGTAGTAGGATCTATAGCTGCATAAAGCAGGACAGCATATTTTTCATGCAACTTAGATTTCATAAAAAGACTTTTAAATTTTAATCAAGTGTTCTCCTTCACGCCTGAGATGAAAAGCTCCCCCTAGTTCCTGAGGTGGAATAATTTCACGGGACATTGCTTGCAAGTTTCACATTGCTGTCTTATATAAAATGTTTAAATGTAAGCAATGGTTTCCTCACAAAATATCACACTTCCCCAAGCTTTTGACGTTATTTCAGAAAATCAGACGTTTCTTCACAGCACGGTAACAGCGGATAATCCAATTAATTTTGCGACTGTCTTGCTTTCAGAAGTTTGCCATACACTCTTGAAATAGTAATCATCTCCATGATAGCATCTCATCTAATTACCAGCTCCCTTCAAACAAGCAGGTAGACTGAAGGGGCTTTGGAGTGGCAGTACTAATTAAAGAAACTAAAGTAATGGGGAGAGGGATAATCTAATTATCCAGCCTCCATTAATGGACCATAAACCAGGTGGAGAGAGTTCTCCTTTGGCGTAAAGCAAGACAGGATGGTACCCATATGGCAGGGTATTTTTCGGTGCCTCTGTTGCAATGCTGAAATCATATATGTAAACCTCAATACAGCAAAATCCAAATAATCTACATGGAGCTCTTTTAGATTTAAAAACGGAACAAGTGGCCACTTTCAAAAGACAGGACTCTAAAGATCAAAATGATACGAATATTCTCTCCAGTGCATGTGCCTCTTCTCACATATGTCCCTCTTACATCCTGTTTGTGACATTTACGACATGATACAGAACCTCTATCATGGTCATGTTTCATATTTGCATAGGCCTATCAGTTCTGCCATCCTCAGACTCATGCGTATCCTCCTGCACAGAGTCTGGTGTCCTGGCGTTGAAGCTGAAGGCCTTGATCTTGGATATTATTCACAACATCAGCGTGATCAAGCAGCTCAACAAGGCAGGAGCGACCAGTCCTGATGCGTGGGCCTGGAAGAAGCAGCTTCGCTTTTACATGGGACCAGACAAATGCTGTCTCATACATATGGTGGATGCTCAATTCACATATACATATGAATACCAGGTGAGTTAGCATGTTGTAAAGTCTCATCTTTTGTAACTGAGTAACATGAATGCATCAATATCTGTTGTTATGTAAAGAAAACACCATTATTATTGCTTGTAACTCTTTTTGTGTCTCAAAAGAGCTCTTTTGTGTGTCTTGAGGATATACATATTATTTTCTTACCTTTTGGTGGCACTGTTTATGCACCGATGAGAAACACTAGCTAGACTCGGCCTCGATCACTTTGGTTCCCTTTTCGTGTTCTTTATTTGACTGTCAATCCTTCCTTTCTCAAATGATCATCTGTCTATTTGTCTTTATCCTTTGCTGGCTTTTTTTCTCTCCCCTATGTCCCTCCCTCTTCCCTCTCTCCTTGATATCTTCACTGGTGTGTGGTTAACTTGCTGTGTTTCAATTTGTTTCTTTCTCGCTTTATCTCTCACTTTCTTCTCCATCCTACCTTTCCTGTCTCCCAGGGGAATGCTGCTAAGCTGGTGCACACGCCGCTAACTGATAAGTGCTACCTGACTCTGACCCAGGCCATGAAAATGGGGCTTGGTGGGAACCCCTATGGGCCCGCTGGCACAGGCAAGACTGAATCTGTCAAAGCCCTCGGCGGCCTGTTTGGACGACAAGTTTTGGTGTTCAACTGCGATGAGGTATAGAAATGCTCCCAGAGAGTGTGTGACACAAATTCATACTGGTGACCGTTTATCTGAGAGCAACACTCAATGGAAACTACAAATGACAACACACAAGAAGGTGTTTTTGATTTGTGTCTATCTGTTTTTTAGGGTATCGATGTGAAGTCGATGGGACGGATCTTTGTGGGCTTGGTGAAGTGCGGTGCGTGGGGCTGTTTTGATGAGTTTAACCGCTTGGAGGAGGCGGTGTTGTCTGCTGTTTCCATGCAGATCCAGGCCATTCAAGACTCTCTTAAACATCACAAGAACACATGTGATCTGCTGGGGAAGGAGGTAGGGAAAATAAGAAGTGCAACACATGGATGTTAAATATAATACTGCTGCCAAAAAACAATTAGTGGCTTTTCCTTGTCAAATCAGTCTTTCAATGAGTCAGTTCTTGAGTTCTTTCATCCTCTGGAAGCTTTCTTTGGGACACTAATTAGCAAACAATCTTTCAGATCATTCCGATTACCTAACATGTCGTATATAACGCACATTGTTCCCTTGTCTTTATTCTGCAGGTAGAATTAGACCCGAACTCTGGGGTGTTCATCACATTGAACCCAGCAGGAAAAGGTTATGGAGGAAGACAGAAGCTTCCAGACAACCTGAAACAGCTCTTCAGGCCTGTGGCTATGAGCAGACCAGACAATGATCTCATTGCTGAGGTCATCCTCTATTCTGAGGGCTTCAAGAACGGAGAGATACTGGGCCGCAAACTGGTTGCTATCTTTAATCTGGCCAGGTAAAAATTGTGATCTGGTTTGGGTTAGGGTCGAGGTGAGAATGAGTATGAACAGAATGTATTACACTGTAAAGTTAACTTCAGTCTATTAACTATGCAACATTTTTTTGTCTAAACAGTTTTCAAAGTGGTGTTTGTGTTCAGAACTAAATCATGCTGTTCATTAATTCGTTTTAAATCATTCATACTGCCACTGGGTCTGTTGGATTCTCTTCCTCAATATATTGATTTTGTGTTCAAGTCATCCCCCCACTAGCTTGACAGTCAGCCAGTTCACAGTGAGTATGTGTGGAAATGTGCCTTTTTTGTGTCCAGGGAGCTGCTGACTCCCCAGCAGCACTATGACTGGGGTTTGCGTGCTTTAAAGACAGTCCTCAAGGCCTGTGGCAGCCTCCTCCAGCACCAGAGGAGGAGTCACGAGAAGGACAAGCGTAAGACCCCTCTGGCTATTATTTATTTGAAAGTGCAATATTTTTTTTTATTTTTCCAGTAGTGGAAAATTATAGGGAGTTGTGAAAGTAGTGTAAGAATGTGGAGGCCTCTCTGTCCGTGACCTTGAAAGCAGCACAACACAACAAATATGGTGCTTTTTGTCAAGTGAAACTAATCCAGACAAACAAGATTTAGAGAATGAAGTACTGCAAAAAATATTGTAAACTACAGCCCGGTTTAGACGGGGTCTTAAAAGTGAAGAATGCAACATTGCAGTAATTTTAATCAATGTGTGATTTGTTTGAAGGATTCTGCCAAAAATTCTACATCTTGTTAATCACTTGTTTTATCAATGACATAATTATTTAGAGGAGGAAACATTTAGGCCAGTATTTAAGGTATTTTGACATTTAGGAACTTTATCTTATCTAAAATCAACTAGTACGTCAATCTTATTGGATCCAGCTGTACTGAAAATGTAATGTCAGTGGGTAAATCATCAGAACAAAACATAGCAAGACAGAGTCAGAGCAAGACAGAGGTGTGCTGTGCCATAAATAAAAGATGTAAATATGGCTGATATCTGGGTTAGTATAGGATACAAATAAACATACAGGACACCTTGACTTTTGTCATTTTTCATTCACTCAGTCCCCAACAACTTTCAAGAGTGTTCTTTACCTCTTCAGTACTTTTTCTCAATGTCCTTCCTCTCTATCTGACCTCTTTCTAGCTACTTTGTGAAGGCCTCTCTAATCCCACTTGATACTCCCTGTTTCTTTTTTGTGACTGCTTTTCAGTTATATCCCTCCATTTCTCAAGCCCTTTTCCACTTTGTTTTCCTCTCTCCCAACATGAACCTTTTATCTATCAAACACACACCTACACACCCACTACATGCACCTCCTAACTCACAATGAGTCCCGGAGGTTTTCTTGCATTTATCTCTGTACACATTCTGGCCAATGTTCCGGCCAGCCTCTTTGGAGAAGAGAACAGAAGTATTGACATACTCTTAAATCATGACCAGCTTTAGTAATTAGCAGAAAACATTTGCAGGCGCAGAGCAGAAATGACCCGAGAAATAAACCGAATAAATTTTTACCAATAACTTTGAAATTTGTTTTCTTTCTTTGCTTCTCTGCCTGCATGTGATCATTTCATCATTTATTCAATCACATAAACTGTATTTTACATGCAGTTTCCTATTTGGAGTTGACATGGAAATTGAATCAGTCTGTATCATTTCCATGCAGTTCAGGAAAGCAGTCTGGTGGTGCAGGCATTGAGATTGAACACTATGTCCAAGCTGACGTTTGCCGATAGCTCCAGGTTTGATGCTCTGGTCAGAGATGTCTTCTCTGGGGTCAATTTTACCGATGTGGAGGACCAGATACTGACGCATGCACTGGAGGAAGTCTACAAGGAGGCACAACTTGAACTTATACCAAGCCAGGTGTGTGTGTGTGTGTGTGTGTGTGTGTGTGTGTGTGTGTGTATGGAAAAATCTGTTTATTAGCCCTATACATACTTATTTATCAAGATATATTTGGTGAAGTGATATTCAATCAGTGTTTTAATGCCACTCTGTGCTACCAAAATAATCTTACGTTAGCAAAGGCATAACATTTAGATAATTACTTATAAAGGGTGAAAAAAAAAGATTAATGATAGCCTGTTTCATCTCGGTACAGTTAAAGAAGGCATTGGAGCTGAATGAGCAGCTGAGACAACGCATGGGAGTCGTCATCGTAGGGCCAAGCGGAGCAGGGAAATCAACGTTGTGGAGGATGCTGAGAGCTGCTCTTGGCAAGACGGGGAAAGTGGTGAGCAAGAGACAAAGCAACGACCTGGAACTGAATGAAATGATTTAATGTGTGGAATTAATATAAAAATATAATAAAGATTCAATAAATGCACAAGTGATCTTTGGTTCCAATGTTATTTTGCATGTAAAGGAGTAAGAATCAAATTTCTCCAACCTTTAATTGATCAGAAAAAATACTTAAATACTGTACTTTTGCAGGTAAAGCAGTACACGATGAATCCTAAAGCCATGCCCCGACAACAGCTGCTGGGGCATATAGACATGGACACCAGAGAATGGGCAGATGGCGTCCTCACACATAGTGCCAGGAATGTGGTTAGAGAACCACAGGGTATGGAGTGTTGCACAGACAGACTTTTAACAACTGGAATAAAAGCTGATTGGTAATGTTCTTGTGCTGTACCCGGTACACATTACAAGGACTTTGTAAAGTTAGCCTAAAGCCTAAACATCTCTAAAATTCAACACTATATCTACTTGGATGAAGCCTTTTAGTTGTCGATGGCATGTTCTGTGTGCTTATATGTCTTTGTGTTTTGTAGAGGTGAACTCTTGGATTGTCTGTGATGGCGACATAGACCCAGAGTGGATTGAGAGTTTGAACTCCGTGCTTGATGACAATCGATTGTTAACTATGCCCAGTGGAGAACGCATCCAGTTTGGACCCAATGTTAACTTCCTGTTTGAGACTCATGACCTCAGCTGTGCCTCGCCAGCCACCATATCCCGGATGGGAATGATCTTTCTCAGGTCAGTCACTCTATGCGAGCAGCTTTTAAGACAATTAATTGTTGTTATCAAATTCTATCTCTTAACTTTGTTGCCTCCACATTTTCCCATGGACTTGTTCAGTGATGAGGACATCAATGTGGCTGCCTTGCTGAAGTCATGGTTGAGGGGCCAGCCAGAGGATTGTTGTGTTAATCTAGAAAACTGGCTGGGAAACTACTTCCAGCAAGCCCTGGATTGGGTACTCAATCAGGTAACTGTACCTTACGTCTACATAGTGGTTCTAAAAATGGTCAAATCATTTCATTGTGTTGAACTCCAGATTTTTACCTGGATACTGAAATAAAGCAACCAAGATTACATATGAACAAAACGATACAGGACAATTAATAAATCATGCTCATATATGTTGTCAGTACTTGCTGTAATAAATCTAAATTACGTCTATGCTGTAATTGACAAGTGTTTGTCAGCAGATTCTATGCATAAATCCTGTTTAGCATCTTCAACTTGTTTGTTGATGAATCAGTTTTCTAACTGGATTACAATTTCCATGAAAATTTGGGCCAGAATAGACCCAAATAAACTTTTTATGCTGATCTTTCCAGATGAGCAGATCCAGGACTGTTTTATTTTTGCGATCTTAGACATTGTGAGTCACTATTGCTTTGATTATGGACAAATTTTGATTTGATTTTGATATGGAAACAGATAAAGGGACCTGCTGAGGAATTTTTCCTTTTTTCTTTGACACTGGCGTATTTTAACATTTAACTAACCATATAAAAATTGCTGAATCAATTTCTTCAAAGCAACATGGTGGGGTGAGTCATGGTCAGGAAGGGTGTACATACGTGTGGATTATTGTTTGATGTACGTATGTGTTCTGCATAGTGCCATCCTCATTAGCTGTGCAACTCTTTTTAATTCAATCATCTTTTTTGTGTTCTTTCATCAGAATAACTTTGTGGTGGAGACCAGCCTGGTAGGTACAGTCCTGAATGGTCTGTCACACCTCAACGCTGTGTCAGAGCGAGGCCAGTTTATCGTTGGTCTTCTTAGAGGTCTGGGAGGAAACATCAACCTTAGAGCACGCCAGGACTTTGCCAAAGAGGTGAGGACCTCCGTTTTTTTTGTTTTTTTTTAATATATACATAAGCAGAGGTGACTGACAGAACTGGTCATCTTTATGTTTACAATGATATTAATGTCTTACATACCAAAAGTAGAAGAAAGAACCATCAATTACTAATGTAGGTTATATATCTAATGTAATCTTACCACTACTATCACTACAATCCTTATTTCTGTCCTCATTTAGTTGCTAAGCTGGACCAGGGAAAGCCCACCGGATGCCAGAAAACCACTGGACACCTACTATGACTCAGACAGCGGCCGTCTAGCGGCCTATACTTTCCAGCCTCCTGACAGTCTGACAGTGGAACAGCTCTCTCACACTCACTCACTGCCTGTTATTGAGACTGCAGATATGCAGAGAGCTCTTCAGTGCTTCTCACCATGGCTCACCAATCAGCACAGGCAGCCCTTCATGGTGGTCGGACCGGAGGGCTGCGGGAAGGGGTAATATGGACACGCATGCACACACATATTACAAACATTTGCATAATCAAACAGAGCAGATATTACTCAGAATATATACATATTTACAAACCAACGGACTGAACTCTAACAAAAAAAATTTTTTAAAAAAATACATCCATCCATCTTCTAATCACCGCTTTATCTGCTGTAGTGGGTCTCGGGCAGCTGGAGCCTATCCCAGCTGGCTTAGGGCGTGAGGCGGGGCAAACTCCGGGCACGACTCCAGTGCACAGCGGAGTCACACATAGAAAGATAACCACGCATGCTCACACTCACACACTACAAGCAATTTTGAAACAGCCAATTAACCTGAAGCGCATATTTTTGGAGGTGGGAGACCCTATTTTTAACATATTGATTAAAAATTCCATTCATTGCAGTTGTCTGACTTCGACATAATTATTTTACATTCACTCTTTAAGCATCATTACCATGATTGTTGGACACGTTTTAATGAATGTTAGTCTGTTTATACAAACCTATAATCACTGTTGATCACTACCAGAGAAAATGTTCAGTAAAATCACAGTGGGGGGGGGGGGGGTTCCATTATGGGTTTTGAGACACATAAAAAGACACAATCAGCACACATTCAAGAAATGAACTTTGGTACACTGACAAGTCAGAATAATGATCAGCCTTGCAGGGGCATGGCTACGTGGTGGTTTGCTGTTTGACTGTCTGCACAGAGTGTCATTGCCTCTGAAGTCATTATTCTTCATTCAGTGTGTCATTTAGGTTGAGACTCACTCACTGTGTTTTTTTTTCTTTGAGTTGTCTTGCCTCACTTTGATTGGAATGAAAAATCATACATCCACATCTTGCATTAGGCCACAATTATTTATTTCTCTGTTCTTCTTCTTTTTCTTTAGACTTTTCCCTTCAGGGGTCACCACAGCGAATCAGTTTATTTATTTCTCTGTTCCATCCTCTCAAAATGTCTTGCTTTGTCTTTTGGTCTCTGCATATCTGCAGTCTCAATAACAGGCAGCGAGTGAGCTTTTTAACATTTGCATACAACCCACATGTCTACCATAGGTCCTTTCAAAGATCATAATCTTATATGAGATCTATGGGAGTTACAATGTTAACCTATTTGCTGAAGCTGTTAAGACTGGTGACTGCATCTCTTGACTCTTTTCCCTTGCCTTCTCTTTAGCATGCTGCTCAGCTACGCCTTCTCTCGCCTCCGGTCCACTCAAGTGGCCGTGGTTCACTGCAGTGCCCAGACCTCTTCTCGTCACGTCTTACAGAAGCTCAGTCAGACCTGCCTGTTGCTCAGTTCAAACACTGGTCGAGTCTTCAGACCCAAAGACTGTGAGAACTTGGTGCTTTATCTCAAAGACATCAACCTACCTAAACCTGACAAGTGGGGGACAAGCAACCTCATAGCCTTCTTACAACAGGTAGCAATAACACAAAGACCTTTGGTATTCATTTCATGCAAATTGAAAAGTACTTAAAATCTCCCTCACAGACTTCTTGTGTCTTTTAAGGAATTTCTTTCTCTTTCAACCCCCCCCCCCCCCCATTAATTACTAATGTTATTAATAACGTCCTTTCATCCCTTTCTCTTTCTATCTTTCCTCTAGGCTTTGACCTACAAGGGATTCTATGATGAAAACCTAGAGTGGTTGAGTCTTGAGAACATCCAGGTGGTGGCCTCCATGTCAACAGGGGGCGCTGTAGGCAGCCATTCACTCACATCGCGTTTCTCATCTATAGTTCGAATCTGCACTATAGAGTGAGTAAAATGCACCTGTCATTTACAGATTACAAGGTCATTTACAGGTTACAAGTTAAACATGCATGTGCACACACACACCCTCATCTTTCTTTGTTTTTCTATTTGCTTTTGGCTTCAATCTAATCTTTTCTCCATCTGTTTTCCTACCTCTTTGAATCCCCCTTTAGCTACCCTGATAGGGAGCAGCTGCAGACTATCTACTCAGCATACCTGCAGCCTGTTCTCCAGCATAGCCTGAGCAGCCAGGCATCCTGGGCCAGTGCAGGGAAAACACACCAGCTGGCCGGGTCTCTTGTGCAGCTCTATGAACAGGTATTGGCAATTCAGCACTATTGAATGTCATCAGGAATCAATGATATATCAATAACACGATAAACCGGTGAAAAATGACATTAGATATTTGAATTTTGTGGAGGTGG
The DNA here is from genome assembly GCA_013358685.1 of Antennarius maculatus. Taxonomy (NCBI): domain Eukaryota; kingdom Metazoa; phylum Chordata; class Actinopteri; order Lophiiformes; family Antennariidae; genus Antennarius; species Antennarius maculatus. Next base: position 21,902,509 of record CM023613.1, read on the forward strand.
TTAATATTATGAAACAATAGTACATTTACAAACTATGAGCATTTATTAGTTCAACATTTATTTTCCACCATCTTGATGTTTATTGGAATCAATACCACGAATGTCACATGATAAACTGTTTAACATATTCAAATAATAATTGGTTGCATTTACTGTCTGTTGAACTGCACAATACCTAAAGGTTTGGTGTCGTGGTAAACGTTTGTGAGCTGCTATTTGCAGTAGTTTGGCAAAACTGTTATAAATCATCATCAAAGGCATTGTTCAGATCAACGCTATACATGAAACACCACGTGGCGTGACCTGCAACTATTACTGACACCAAGTCTGGGGTATATTAGGGTATTTGTATGCTGATATAGCAGAAAAACAAGGGCATTTTGTAAGTTGTAAATGAATTTTGTCCTATGTGTGAATCACCTTTCTCCCTGTGCATCATAACACTCAGGTGAAAGCCAAGTTTACAGTGGATGACCACAGCCACTACCTCTTCACTCCCTGCATCCTCACAGAATGGGTCCTCAGCCTGCTGCGATACGACCTCACTGCAGGTAATCACTTTTTTATGTTTTTGCAACGTGGAAACTTGCAAAAATCAGACTCACTGTCACACATTTTCAGATTTGCTGCCTGCAAACAAGAACAGAAAGTAGACTTAATGATCTGCTGGTTTTCAATGTCCTTAGATTCCTCGCATAGAATTTTTTGCTGTTGATGAAGAACATAAAGCTTCAGTGTTTCTGTCAGTTGTGATGCCAGAATCACAGACGGCGCCAAATGCCTTCATTTCTTGTTTGCATTCTTTTAGCTCAGAGCCACTGTCTTCAACTCTCACCTTTTTCTTCATTCGATCTCTCTCTCTGTCTCCCTCCTCTCCTCCGTCTCTCCTCACTTCTTTTCCTCCACTTGTCTGTCTCCCACTCTTTCATCACCCTCTCCCTTTGCTGTCCTTTCATCTCTCCCTCTGTCACTCTTCTTTCTTCTGCAATGTGTTCCTGCTGTGATAGTGAGTCCAATCATTTATTTTAATTGAATAAGTCAGCAGACAAACTTCTTTTTTCCAATGCTCATCAGTTTTTAATAAACTCTTATTTTCTTTCCTCCTCGTTTCCCCTTCTTGCTGCATAACTTCCTTTTGGTATGTAAAAATCTGTACCTTCATTTTTACCTGATATGTATGAGTTGCATGTGATTACAATTAATAAACATGTCATAATCTCTATTGAACAGTAACAGTGAAATCACAGAGTAGAAACAATGTGTAACTCTGAAAGGGGTCAACCGTCCTGACCCAAATGTGTCAGGGCTTCAACTGTTTCCATGGTAATTGACATCCAAATGCTTCACTGTTATTATTCAGAGGATGGAGGCATGGGGTCTGCTGCCCTGTAAAAGCCGCAAAAGACTCAAGCAAAAAATGGAGTGTTTCTGCTCAGCCAGCATAAATGCAGACTTTCACAGATATCAGTATCAGAACAGACAGGCAAATCATTTGAGGCCTAGAAAATGTTTAGCATGACAACTTGGCACTTGAAGTATTTTCATTTCCTTAGTGTTCTGTAAAATGTATTACAGTATGTCACAAAAAGTCAGTTCCCAGTTCAACTGCCTTCTTCAAGTCTTTTAGGATCACATGTCAGAAGCTGTTGGAGGCAGAGGGACTTCAACAGTGCCTTGTCTCTAAAGCTTTCTGTTTTTTTAGCTGGAAGCTCTGTTGATTCTAAAGGGAATTCAAATAAATTTAGTCTTACTCTGGTTAGTGAATTTGTTGTGTGTGATCCTGCCAAAAAAAAAACCAAAACATCTCGTTGACTATGTTGTTAATCCAAATACTTGATGTTTGTGAATCTGTTTCATTCCTCGTTAGCTCAATCCAACGTGACAGACAGCATACTGGAGGTGGTAGCATATGAGGCCAGGAGGCTGTTCAGAGACCGGCTGGTTTCCTCTAAAGACCTTCACAGCTTTGACAGCATCCTGTCCTCCATCATCCGAGGAGACTGGGGCTCTGATGCTCTCGACAACATGACCGGTATGAACTGCATGAACGCAAGTCCTCATTCAAATTGCAAATTCATGGGAAAAACAAACAGCTTTTTTGCAAATCAGAATTTAACAACCCTAACATCAATCAAATCGTTTTTTCCAGATTGACCAATCACTAAATACTTCACGTTATTAATGCTTTCGCACATTTTAAAGTTGCCGTTTATGCCTGGATGAACACATTTCTTTATTGGCTGCTTCCTTTTGACAGCCCCATGTTTACGGTGTTTCAGGCGCAGTCCATTGCCTTATTTCAAATCATAAAATCGTTAAATTCTTTTGACTGTTCCAAAGTGCTAACGACTGTAAAGAAAGCAGTATAAAAGCTATACTTAACAATGTTTCTCAATCACTGATCAGAAATTTAGTTTCAGCCACAGGTAATAACTTCTGAAGTCTGTTTACAGCAGATGCTTAGTAACTCGTAGTCTTTAATGCTTAAGTGTCTTTAAATTTACTTGTAAGATGAATTAAAAAACAAATTGTCATTCAAAAATCCTTTTTTCTTGTTTTTGTCATGTTTTTTGATGCGTCTCTGAGTGTGGTTAGCATCAGTGTGTCATATTCTTTAATATTTCCCTGGCTTGCAGATGGCTTTTATGTGACCTGGGGATCTTCTGAAGGGGCTGTGATGGCTCCAGGCCAGCCTTTACCTCCTCATGGTAAACAGCTGGGATGTCTGGATTCATCTGACCTAAAACAAGTCATTCAAAAGGTAAATTGTCAGGAACTACCGTCTGGTATGTTGTGTGTCTGGTCAGGCTTGTTGAATTAAATTTTCAAACACACATACGTTATGTTTTAGATTGTACAGCTGAACTCTGTGGCTCATAGCTACATAGAACATGAACTCTTTCCTGTTAATGCATGATTAATGCGATGCCCATGCAATATTAACACACTAAAAGAGGTTGCCATGAATCATAAGAACTTTTTGCTTTTGGCGTTTTTGATTATTTCAACATGATTATGATTCTCTTGTGTCTTTGTCTTTGTGCTCTTGTCCATATTTAATTGTATTTGTTGGAATGCCTGTTAACAAGGATTGTTGTTTTGCACCTTTTCACTTCTTGTTTATTCCATTCTTTGCTTTAGGGAGTGGCGCTCTACAGCCGTGAAAACAGGGAGCTGGATCTTCTCCTGTTTTGGGAGGTGTGCGACTTTGTGTCCAGGGTGGATCGGGTTCTGAGCCGACCCGGTGGATCTCTCCTTCTGGCGGGACGAAGTGGAGTCGGGCGGCACACCGCCACATACCTGGTTTCACACATGCATGGATATACACTTTTCACGCCCAAAATTTCCCGTGGTTATTCTCTGAAACATTTCAGCAACGATCTCAAGACGGTAAGAATTGTTTTTCTCCATCACTTGAAAAAGTGCCAAGCAATTTTCCAAAATGCAGTGAGTTGTGATCATATGTGTATCACATGTGTAATGTGTGTCATATATTTGTAGGTGATGCAGCTGGCAGGTCTGGAAGGCCAACAGGTGATTCTTCTGTTAGAAGACTATCAGTTTGTTCACCCAGCTTTCTTGGAGATGGTCAACAGCCTGCTGTCATCAGGTGTGTATTGTGTTTGTGCAACAGACAATAGAACAGAATTGGATTAACTTCATGGGACCAGATGACACAACACTCTCAAGTGTAATTTCTCTCAGGAGGAAAAGAGTTTGCACTAAAAATTAAAGTTCAGAAGGGTTCAAGTTTAAATGTACAGTCCTAAATGTCAGAGTGTAAATGTAGAGTAAAAAAAGATTTGTAAATGTGTTCATATGTTAATATTTTCATAAATGTCCGGAAGTCCTCTCCAAAGGACATACTATAAAACAAAAATAAAAACATGTTTTGAATTTTTTTTTGTTGGAGTGATGTTTTTTACACCCCAAAGACTGATGTGATGTAAAAAAAAAAAGAAATTCCAAAACTTTTTTTTTTCTGGGACTCAGGAGGTTAAAGGTGATTCCACTGTTTGGATCTCAAGGAGTTATAACATTTTTTTATCATGAAGATTAGGGTTCAGTTTGGATAATACACAAAATTAAATGTGTTTGCATTGAGTTAGATGTGAGAAAGAAATGGTCTCCTTGATGGATGATTTGTAGCAGGAATCAGATGATGGGATCTTCTTTTAGCATGAAGACAGGGAGAAACAGCTTGCTTGGCTGTGTCAACAGGATGTAAAATCCACCCACAGCACCTGTTAATGTCACTAATTAAAGAGTTCTGTCATTTTATTTGGAAAAAAAAAAAGGTTTCTCTGCTGGTTGCCTGGCAACATCAAGGTGACTGCAAGACTCATGTTTTCAAATACATTTTTCCTCAACACCAAATTGTTGTTAAGTTTGACAAATGAAATGGATGATGATAATGTGTAAGTGGGATGTTTGGGCCTGGATTCTTTTATCACAGATCACCTTTCTGAGTAAATATACTGTGGAAATGAATGTGAGATAAAGGAAAGGGGTCGCCATTATTTAGCGATAGCTAAAAAAAACTATGCTTTTATTTTGTATCAGGAGAGGTTCCAGGTCTGTACACCCCTGAGGAAATGGAGCCTCTCCTCTCCCCCCTCAAAGATGCTGCTTCCCAAGATGGATTCACCGGACCACTCTATAACTACTTTGCTTACAGTATGTAATGTGTATTTATTGTTATTTCTGTTTATTTTTGTCAGTGTGCTCACTGATCACATTCATAGTTCAGGTCATGGTTTCTCAAATGCTACTGGCAGTTTTTTTTCTTGAGGCTTGACTGGAAAAGTGTAGCATTTGGTAAAGAAAAATGGTTTTGATTAAAATTTTGAAGTGTATCAGATAGGAATATCATATTTTTGATTATGCCACTACTCTCTGTCTGAAAGCAGTAACGGTGGAACACTGAGCTAAAATTGATGGAAGAGAGTGTTGACAAAATGGAAAATAAGAGAATCAGAAGGGTCTTTTTCATCTGATTCACTATGGTTAGTCACCAAAGCACAAACAAACACATCCACACCTCCGCGCGCAACCTTGCAGGGAGGTGAGGCTTTGCTAGATTTTGTGTGAATTCCAACAAATAATACGTCAAACACAAGCACTCTCACATCTTCAGCTAACAGACTGCAGAGGAGACAAACAGAAACAGTGATGTAACCTGGTCGCATCCAAAGGATGCCCTGAAATGCACCTGACCTGCAAGATAATAACTGACAAAATAACGAATGGGGTCTCTGCAGATACAGGACCATGCTTCTATTGGGTCATAAGTAATGACTGGGGAGTGCTGCTGATTCAGCTATGCACAACAATCTTTAGAAAAGTATATAATCATTTAGAAATACACTGTATCTGCCCATATAGCAGCTGCGCTTGCAGATCTATACTTCCTAAGCTTTGGAGGAGGTATTTTCTCTCTGAGGGCCTTTCCGTTCCTCCTTCTATCGTTATGTTTGTTCCTCTGCCTCCTTGCTATGCAGGGTGAGTGCAGTGCAGAAATAGAGTAGTGCCACTGAGGTAGAGGTTTCTACTAAAGGATCCCATCAGCGATGCTACGGTTGTCAACGTAATCCCACTAAAAACCTCTTTGCTCAACTTCTCAATCTAACTCTGTCAGGGAGGTACAAGTTAAACATTATCACCGACACAAAAGCGAGTGCCTGTCTTTACATCCTGACTTGCTATCTCTTTGTCTTGTCTTTGTGACATTTTGCGAGAGCACTTTCTCTCCTGTTTTTCTACCTTATTCTGCTGCTTTGTGAATACCACACACCTTTAGGAATCCAGCAAAACCTCCATGTTGTTCTGATTATGGACTGCTCCAACTCTAATTTCACCATCAATTGTGAGAGCAATCCAGCATTCTACCGTAAGTGTTCGGTCCAGTGGATGGAAGGATGGTCTGAAAGCAGCATGAAGAAGGTTAGTGCAAGAGAAGGAGGATGGAAGTATGGTGACAAGATCAAGTGGTTGTTACATCAGCGTTTGATAATGAGGCTCATCAATATTGACATTGATTAATCTGCCTAAAAATGTTGAGCATATGTATTTATATGTGCCTGGAAAAATTGTAAAGACAGACTCATACATCAAACTTTTCTGCTCATCAGTATTTAGTGGCTCCAGACCCGATACTGAACTCGTCACTGCAGGGCTTCAGAAGTACATTTAATTACTTGCATTACCTGAAACTGAAAGCTGAAAAATTTTAAATATGATTTTAATAAAAGTGATGAAAGTGATTTTATTTGCATTTATCAAGGTTATCTATTTCAATTTTAAATGTGTTGACTTGTCAGATTCCTGAACTACTGCTGGGAAAGACTGAAGGAGGAGGCAGACATGAGGGAGAAAAGGCCACTAACGGGAAAAGTTCAGGTAGGACCTCAAAGTCAAAAGTATATATTATGGTAAAAATATCTCATTAGGATGAATAACCCATTTGAATTGTGTGAGATTATTTGTAATGATATTGATGCTATGTTTGTCCTTGATTGTACAGTAATTGTTCGCTTCTTGTAAGATTATTGGTGTAGTGGTCTAATTTATTTCGCAGTTATCAAGATTACAATATTAGTTCTATAAATAAAAGAAATACAGGTATATACAGTAATTTGGATTGTTTAATTTGTGTATGTAATAACAAAGTTATTTTCCCTTGCAAAAAGACATACCCTAATCATAAATTAGATTTTGGAAGAGCACATTTACTGTTTATTCTAAGCTCAGTTTGACTGTGTGTTTTTTTTTAATGAAATTCCTACATTTTTATCAGTTTGCTATCACAAACATCATCCTCCACTGCTCCCTGCAGGCTCAGCTCAGGGAGACCTGTGTCGTTCGTTCCTCATGGTTCATGAGTCCTGTAGAGAGCATGGTGCAACACCCAGCCAATACATGGCCTTTTTGAATGTTTACACGGGGTTATATAGTCGGAAAAAGAGCCAGCTGACAACAAGACAGCAACATTTACAGGTACAGCAGTGAACAGTGTTGTTGTTACTTTTTTATGTATATTCAATGTTTTAATATGTTATTAAAATATATAATTAAAAGTATGTTCAATAATCCAGTTAGACATGGTGGTGATGTGTAGATATGTTATGTATCAGTTTAATAAAAGTCAAGTATAACTACTAATCATATCTATACTTCAGCATGTTGACAAAATCCACATATTAGCAAACAATCGCCACGTTGTGAGTATTTCAAGTCCCTCTCGGTCTGTCTTAATTAGTCTATTGATTGATTATTGTTTTTATCTAATCATAAATACGGTGTCTCTAAGTGCCTCTGTTGCTTCTGCAGGCAGGCGTTTCAAAGCTGAACGAAGCGAAGGCATTGGTCGACGAGTTGAAGGGACGGGCTGCAGAGCAGAGTGCACTGCTCCAGTCCAAACAACAGGAGGCAGATTCTGCCCTGCAGGAAATCACCATCTCCATGCAGGTGTGTGTGTGTGTGTGTGTGTGTGTGTGTGTGTGTGTGTGTGTGTGTGTGTGTGTGTGTGTGTGTGTGTGTGTGTGTGTATCAACGCCGCGGAACCTTGACGCTCAGTGGCAGCAGAACAGCTGCCCTGCAGGGATTCTTGTCTTCTCCGTGTGGCATCTATCCTCCTCTCAACTCTCACCGCTGGCCTCTTGCCTTCTCTCCTCTCTTTCCTCTCTATCCTCTCTTTTCTCTCCTCCTCATCGTCATTGTTTTCTGCTACACCAGCCACTTTTTTGAATATCCGATGCCTGTGACTCCTCCAGTTTGAAGATGGCACTTATTTGATGCACATATGTCCCATATGTTCCGTGTGTCCATTCCCTTCTAGATAAATTGATGGATGGTAGATCTATGGAGAGAAAGAGACCTCCTTTTATCCATTATTATCCTTTCATCTCCCATCTCTGTGGGGGAACTCTGCTTTTTGAGTGTGTTGTAGGGAAAGAGGAAGACAGAAGGAAAAACTATGACTTTGTAGATTGATAATTAATGACTGGACACATCTCCTTGGGCTGAAGCAACCCTGTTTCCTGCTGCAATGGTAGCAGCAGGGAGGGAAGAGGAGGAAGACAGAAACCAAAGAGATGAAGAGTTGTGACAATCAAGGTGTAAAAGTTGAAGAAACTTGGGGAAGACGTTTTGTGAGAAGAGTAAGAATTGGTGGATTTGGTGGAAGGAAAATACAGTTCGAAGGGGTAAAAGTGAGTCTGTGGCTCGTAGGAAGACAAGGTGAAAATCGGAAGAATGAAGTGACAGTCATGAAAGGATTAGTTTTGGATGAGGTGGAGATGTGCTAAAATTGATAGATTCCAGGCATATACTGTAGAGGTGAGAAAGAGGAGGTGTTGCCAAATGTTCATCCTCTCTCTCTCTTTTCATCTTCAATGCCTGTCTTACTCTGACTCTTCATATTTTCTTTCATCTTTGCTCTTTTTATGGGGACTGGGGTTGAGTATGTCTGACACATTTTTTGAAGTGCTGAAAAAGGAGAGCTCATTTACATTCTAAAAGGGTGTTTAGAGAAGTTGAGGCTGTTGTATCCTTAGTCTCAGGGTTACGTTTCCTGAGTGCTGTGAGTGGTGTTGTGCTCAAGTATTTTAAAACATTTTTTTTCTTATCCAGAATGCCAGTGACCAAAAGACAGAAATGGAGAAGATAAAAGGGAAAATGGCTCAAGAAGTGTCCAAAATTGAGGAGAGGAAGGCCAAAATAGACGACGAGCTTAAAGAAGTGCAGGCAAGTTGGCACAACCACTACTTGTCCCAGACTCACCATTCCTGGTGTACTCATCCTTACTTTTGTCTGGGTCCTCCCTCTCCTTATCATTGCTGCCCTACAGCCCTTGGTAGATGAAGCAAAGCGTGCGGTTGGAAACATAAAGCCAGAATCTCTGTCTGAGATCCGATCTCTCCGCATGCCCCCCGATGTTATCAGAGACATTCTGGAGGGTGTTTTGAGACTGATGGGCACCTTCGACACCTCCTGGGTCAGCATGAAGAGGTGAGAGGAGAGAACACATGAAGAACATGTGAAAACACAAGCAAAAAACAGTAAATGTGCATTTCTCTCTCTCTCATTCTAATTCTTCATGACTTTTTTATGTTTCACTTCTTTAAAAAAAAACAAAAACGTTATTAATTAATTTTTTAAACAAAAACATCAACAGGGACGAAAAATAGTAATAAAAATATAATAAAATAAAATACAAAACACAAAATATTCCCGGACATTAGACTATATACCATTTTTTTTCCTTCTTCCTTCCCCAGGACAAGGTCAGATATGTAACAGTTTTTTTTTTGTTTTTTTTTACATCTTTCATCATTCAATTAACACCTAAGTATTTTTTAAGTCAGTTCCACCTCTGATTAAATATGTCCATCATTTATTTGATAGATAGATAGACAGATAGACAGATAGATAGATAGATAGATTAACTACACAGAGATTCTAGGAGATGTTGACATGCATGAGTCATAAAGCATGACTTTAACGTCTGGTGTAGTTATTTGCCAACCAATCAGACAACCTCAAAGGGACCTTGTCAGCTGTCTTCGTCTCTCATCAGATGTCTGACATAAAGAACGAGTTGGATACGCTCCCTATGAGGGCCATGTTGGCGGCAGCCTTCATCACTTACCTGTCTGCAGCTCCTGAAGACAGAAGAAGACAATGTTTGGAGACATGGATGGCTCAGTCTGGACTATCTATCTATCTATAGATAGATAGATAGATAGATAGATAGATAGATAGGTAGGTAGGTAGGTAGGTAGGTAGGTAGGTAGGTAGGTAGGTAGGTAGGTAGGTAGGTAGGTAGGTAGGTAGGTAGGTAGGTAGGTAGGTAGGTAGGTAGGTAGGTAGGTAGGTAGGTAGGTAGGTAGGTAGGTAGGTAGGTAGGTAGGTAGGTAGGTAGGTAGGTAGGTAGGTAGGTAGGTAGGTAGGTAGGTAGGTAGGTAGGTAGGTAGGTAGGTAGGTAGGTAGGTAGGTAGGTAGGTAGGTAGGTAGGTAGGTAGGTAGGTAGGTAGGTAGGTAGGTAGGTAGGTAGGTAGGTAGGTAGGTAGGTAGGTAGGTAGGTAGGTAGGTAGGTAGGTAGGTAGGTAGGTAGGTAGGTAGGTAGGTAGGTAGGTAGGTAGGTAGGTAGGTAGGTAGGTAGGTAGGTAGGTAGGTAGGTAGGTAGGTAGGTAGGTAGGTAGGTAGGTAGGTAGGTAGGTAGGTAGGTAGGTAGGTAGGTAGGTAGGTAGGTAGGTAGGTAGGTAGGTAGGTAGGTAGGTAGGTAGGTAGGTAGGTAGGTAGGTAGGTAGGTAGGTAGGTAGGTAGGTAGGTAGGTAGGTAGGTAGGTAGGTAGGTAGGTAGGTAGGTAGGTAGGTAGGTAGGTAGGTAGGTAGGTAGGTAGGTAGGTAGGTAGGTAGGTAGGTAGGTAGGTAGGTAGGTAGGTAGGTAGGTAGGTAGGTAGGTAGGTAGGTAGGTAGGTAGGTAGGTAGGTAGGTAGGTAGGTAGGTAGGTAGGTAGGTAGGTAGGTAGGTAGGTAGGTAGGTAGGTAGGTAGGTAGGTAGGTAGGTAGGTAGGTAGGTAGGTAGGTAGGTAGGTAGGTAGGTAGGTAGGTAGGTAGGTAGGTAGGTAGGTAGGTAGGTAGGTAGGTAGGTAGGTAGGTAGGTAGGTAGGTAGGTAGGTAGGTAGGTAGGTAGGTAGGTAGGTAGGTAGGTAGGTAGGTAGGTAGGTAGGTAGGTAGGTAGGTAGGTAGGTAGGTAGGTAGGTAGGTAGGTAGGTAGGTAGGTAGGTAGGTAGGTAGGTAGGTAGGTAGGTAGGTAGGTAGGTAGGTAGGTAGGTAGGTAGGTAGGTAGGTAGGTAGGTAGGTAGGTAGGTAGGTAGGTAGGTAGGTAGGTAGGTAGGTAGGTAGGTAGGTAGGTAGGTAGGTAGGTAGGTAGGTAGGTAGGTAGGTAGGTAGGTAGGTAGGTAGGTAGGTAGGTAGGTAGGTAGGTAGGTAGGTAGGTAGGTAGGTAGGTAGGTAGGTAGGTAGGTAGGTAGGTAGGTAGGTAGGTAGGTAGGTAGGTAGGTAGGTAGGTAGGTAGGTAGGTAGGTAGGTAGGTAGGTAGGTAGGTAGGTAGGTAGGTAGGTAGGTAGGTAGGTAGGTAGGTAGGTAGGTAGGTAGGTAGGTAGGTAGGTAGGTAGGTAGGTAGGTAGGTAGGTAGGTAGGTAGGTAGGTAGGTAGGTAGGTAGGTAGGTAGGTAGGTAGGTAGGTAGGTAGGTAGGTAGGTAGGTAGGTAGGTAGGTAGGTAGGTAGGTAGGTAGGTAGGTAGGTAGGTAGGTAGGTAGGTAGGTAGGTAGGTAGGTAGGTAGGTAGGTAGGTAGGTAGGTAGGTAGGTAGGTAGGTAGGTAGGTAGGTAGGTAGGTAGGTAGGTAGGTAGGTAGGTAGGTAGGTAGGTAGGTAGGTAGGTAGGTAGGTAGGTAGGTAGGTAGGTAGGTAGGTAGGTAGGTAGGTAGGTAGGTAGGTAGGTAGGTAGGTAGGTAGGTAGGTAGGTAGGTACTTTAATAATCCCAAGGGAAATTCAGGGTGACATCTGCTCACAAGAGATACAATAAATACACTTAACAGTGACTGGCACAGCCAAAAGACGTTGCATAAATTACATAATTAACATAATGACATAATTAGAACAACAGAAAAACAGAAGAACCTAACATAAACAGAAGCATAAGAACATGAAAGAAGAAAGAAGCATTTGATGTAGACGATGTAGGTTTTGCTCAGCTGTATTGCCGGGATATATAAAGTCAGACCTCTGAAATGCAAAAAAATGTTTTTCACATTCTTTTCTACAATTCACACATTCTTGTCTACAATTCAATACTGTTTTTTTTTTTTTCTGTAGCTTTCTGGCTAAGCGTGGTGTGAGAGAGGACATAGCTACATTTGAGGCCAGAAACATCACCCCAGAGATTCGCCAGAGTGTGGAAGAACTACTCAACAGGAACAGGGCCTCCTTCGATCCCAAGGTCAGCTTGTCACGATAGAAGAATAAGAATTAGATGTATGATTAGTGGATGATAGCAACCCCATTTTTATTTATTTGCCGAAGCTGGTGTCGAGGTTGTTGTAATAACTGAGTTGTTTGTGACAACATGCTGTTTTTTTTTATGCTCAGAATGCAAAACGCGCTAGCGCAGCAGCTGCTCCTCTGGCTGCCTGGGTCAAAGCCAACGTCCAATACTCCCACGTCCTCGAGAGAATAGAGCCGCTGGAGAGGGAGCAGGCCGGTCTGCTGGAGTAGGAACGCACGCAAATGCAAAAACACTACTCCGACACACCTTAGCAGTTAATTACTGTACAAAGAGATGTCAACAACGATTTTGCTGTTGTATGGCATGTCCGTCGTGCACTTCTCTCTAACCTCACAGTTTTTACATGCAAATTAAAGTTGGTGCTGTAATCACATGCTTTTCCATTCGTTTTAGATGATTCCTCATCAAGTATGCGTAAAGTGGTTATATATTCTTTACAGTAATTATTATATATGAATGTGCGTGTCTCTTCAGAAATCTGAGGAAAACAGAGAACAGGAAGAATAAACTAGAGGACCAGCTCAACTCTGTTGGAGCCAAAGTCAATGAGTTGAAAGAGAAGTATGACTCCTTTCTACTTTCCGTCTGTTGTTCCAGGCAGCCGTCTTTCCATTCTGAATGCGTTTGATCGTGAAAAGAAATACCTTTGTGACATTGTCTCAAATGACTTTGTCATTCCTTGTGAATTTTTTTCTGGAGAATATTGTACAAATCGTACACCTTTTTATATTTATCTACCCTTACTTGCCCTTCACTCATTGACATCCATGCAGGATTCCTCCTTTTCACCATGTATAATTATATAAACAAGGCTTTAATCAATAATTTCTGAAGGGCAGGTATTTTTCTTCCTCATTTAAGTTTACTGGACATTGGCCATCCTCAATATTTATCCAATCATAGTCCAACAAAGATCCATCTCTCCTTTGCAACTTGGCTCCTCGCCCCATGTCATTGCACATCACCTCACCTACTTTATTTTTAATGACATTAAAAAGCACTACAAAGGAACTGAACATCAGGGACATGGTGATATATTTACTGTACAGTGACTTTGATCCATCCTTTGTAAATTAAACATAAGTTATTGTACAACTGCACCATGGAAAAATTTGCATATATCTTTTTTGTTTTTCATAGCTAATCATAACCCCCCCCCCCCAATATCTCAGAAAATGCAACAGCAAAACAAGAAAACTAAGACTAGAGAAAATGTCACACTTTTGATCAGAGGGAAAAAATGAAACTTTCAGATAATTCACTTAGCCTTTGTATTGTAGCTCAGTCATAGAAATGTTCAATGGTCTATCTATTCAGGTTTCAGTTACGTACAACAGAGGCGGCGAAGTTGGAGGCTGAGGTGACAAAAGCACAGGACACGATCACTGCTGCCCAGCAGCTCATATCACAACTGGATGGAGAACACACCCGCTGGAACGCACAGGTTGTTTGATTCATCAGTGTTTCGGTTTGTGTATTGCTTTGGGTGGTTATGTTTACTAAGAAAGGGACCATTTGACATGCAACAGGAGGTGTGTGTGTGTGTGTGTGTGTGTGTGTGTGTGTGTGTGTGTGTGTGTGTGTGTGTGTGTGTGTGTGTGTTTGTGTGTTTGTGTGTGCGTGCGGAGAGAAAGAGAGAAAGACAGCAGGATGTATCCTGCTGTCTTGAGTCCTTTCTGGCTGTTTTTATTCGTCTCTGCAGCATCTGTCTGCACCTTAATTAAGATACTCAATCTCTTCCTGACACACATTCACACACAGCCTCCCAGGCTCTGCCTCCCTCAAGGCCTGAACCAAAAAGCCGTTTTTCTTACTCCCCATATTTTTATATACACACATATGCGTGCGTGCATCTGAACTCTTAAGCACACCATGCGGTAACCGTGATTTTCTGTTAATGTCTGTGCATTGTCGTGTCGGTTTTTCAAGGGAAGATAAAAGAAGGAAGTGTGCATGATTAGAGAGTGAGTGGTTGGGAGTGTGGAATACTGCAGAAGATTAACTACACAGAGATTCTAGGAGATGTTGACATGCATGAGTCATAAAGCATGACTTTAACGTCTGGTGTAGTTATTTGCCAACCAATCAGACAACCTCAAAGGGACCTTGTCAGCTGTCTTCGTCTCTCATCAGATGTCTGACATAAAGAACGAGTTGGATACGCTCCCTATGAGGGCCATGTTGGCGGCAGCCTTCATCACTTACCTGTCTGCAGCTCCTGAAGACAGAAGAAGACAATGTTTGGAGACATGGATGGCTCAGTCTGGACTGCAAAGTAAATACACTCTTAGCAGAATTTCAGGGCAACACAGTAGCATCAGCATGTGCTAGCTCCTTTACTGTGCTCCTGTACTTCCTTTTCAGACAGTTTCAATAACAGCAGGACAGTGTGTGTACTGTAGAATAACACAGAATATCATTAGTTCCCATGCATAAATTTAGTTGCTGTACCTTCTACCTTGTGCATTAATGGCATAGACAGCAGGGAGGCGCTTATCATTTTTGCTGCTGCGGATTGCTGCAGGGAATGTACTGTAATAAAGTTTTCAACATTTTTTATGTATTCCTTTTCCCACATTTGTGTCATCCACTATTAAACAGAATATTAGTTTCTACGGCCTGGCCGGTCCAATCTGCAGGAAGTTCATATTTATTGAATGGCCTCGCCACATGTTGGTTATCGAGATTCTTAATGCAACACTTAAAGTGATGTAGTGTTCAGGACGTACAGGGGGGAAATTGTCGGACTGTTAAGTTTAAGAGCTTCAATGAAAAAACAGAGCAGCCATGCTTTTGATGAAAAGATGTGAAATGAACAAGAACATCTGTTTGTTGTTTGTTTGCGTCAGAGTTTGACTTGCGGTCATTCCTGTGCTCGGAGAGTGAACAATTAATCTGGAAGAGTGAAGGGCTGCCGTCTGATGACCTCTCCATGGAGAACGCACTCGTCATACTGCAGGTTGGAAATTCATTTGTCTGTCTGCCACATCTTGTTATTACCTCTCTACCTTTGTGTTTAGTTTTTAATTACAAATCTATCTCGACACAGGAGGCCCTCTGTCATTATAAAATTTAATCACAGATTTTTTTCTCTTTTTCAATTTCATCATAAATTGAATACACTCTTTATCACAGCACAGTGTAAAACAGAATTTTACACCGCTATCATTTTAATAGTCACCCTGAAGATTATGCCCTTGTCACCATTCATCTGTCCTCCATTTGTCTGTATTGTGTTTGTGTGTTGTTTTTACCATTGCTGCCTTCAGATCAATGCACTCAAGTTACCGGTAAGAAGTTGTTCCACAATTCATCCTAACTGCTCCCGCTTTCTTTAGACCAGCATCTCTAGTTCATTCATTTATCCTTTTTTGTGTTTTCTGTATAATTTTGTATTTATTTGTGTGTATGAAATGACAGCATATTGACTCTCCTGAGTTACTCTACTGATTATTAAAACTTTCAAGTTTTGAAATGGTTTGAGCAAGAGACCACAGGATGAATGGAGGGTGATGGATTATTTCTTTTGTCTGGTGCAGCTGTGACTCTATAACCAGTTACACAGGACTAAATAACACACAACGGCATACGTGCGCGCACACACGTCTACACACACACACACACACACACACACACACATGCAGACACACTCCTCCATTTCTCAATAACTGAACCTCTTTCTTAACAAATTTATCTAAAACTTTTATTGTCATTCCACTCCCAGAGCGTCGCCTGTCCATTCCTTATCGACCCGTCATCCCGAGCTACAGAGTGGCTCTGCACGCACCTCAAACAGCACAGACTAGAGGTCATCAACCAACAGGTGAACTGACACAAACGAGCACACACAACATTTAACATTATTAAATCTTGTCCATATTGATGGCAAATTTTTAACATTATTGTATTCTCTATCTTACCAGATATTTACTTGGCCATATTATATGATATTAGTTACTGTAATAATGTCCATTAATTTTTAATTAGTAATAGGAAAAATTTCTGTTGGAAATTTGGAAATGGCATTGAATTTGTCAGATCTACTACATTGTAAAGACATGCTAATGTGCTCTTATAATACAGTGATAAAAGATTTAGTTTTTGCTCAAAAAGGAAGGAAGAACTGGATTAATTGATTTGGAAATTCGCTTTAGCCTTACAAAAGAAGTAAAGTGTATTTCTTTATATGAATGTTTATCAATTAGATTTTCTTAAATTTTAGTGGGAATGGGGAACGACAGTATTACCATGACATGTTTCAGTTTTATCAACCAGTAATTGAATTCAAAAATATTTTTTCAATTCCTTCTGTTTCTCTGATCTCTTTAGGATAGTAACTTCATGACCTCCCTGGAGCTTGCAGTCCGATTTGGAAAAACACTTATCATCCAAGAGATGGATGGAGTGGAAGCCGTGCTCTACCCACTGCTGAGGAGGGACCTCATAGCGCAAGGTACAGTATACACCTTCACAAACACTATTCTCTATCAAAGTGATTTATTATATATCGCATATTGTTCTTTGTTATATCCTTTATTCGTGTGCAAATGTCTTTGCCTGTCTGGTTTTAATCATGATGATTTAATTCAGAGAAGAGAGAACATTTAGAATCATATGAGAATTATTCTCTACTGTGATGATTCAGCTGGAAAGGTAGGTAGAAGTGCTACTAAGGCAGCTGCCAAGTTTATTCAGTAGCTGTGTGTTAACAGAGGTAGAAAAAAGGCCTTTGAAAATAAGGATGAGTCACACGGCTATTTTCTAGGTGGAGGTGAAGGTCTATTAGGAACTAATTGGAAAGAGTGAGGTCAGAGAGTGGGTAAGAAGGACAAGTTATCTACTGTACTTGAAAGCGCTGTTGAACAAGAAAGAAAAAATAGGCCTAACAGAAGCTTGGAATTACAGCATCACAGACATTTATAACAGAGAGTAGTAGGGAAAAGCAACAGACCCGTAAGAGGCAGTGTGTTTTCTTTCTGCACTCACAGGTCCTAGATACATTGTCCAGATAGGAGACAAAGTTATTGACTACAATGAGGACTTCCGGCTCTTCATGGCAACTCGGAATCCTGCCCCCTTTATCCCCCCTGATGCTGCCTCTGTGGTTACAGAGGTGAACTTCACCACCACCAGGGCAGGCTTGCGAGGACAGGTAAACGTATCCCTTATTCAAACACAAACACTCTCACCATTCACTACCTTTCATTTTATGTTAGTACCTTGTTGAATCAATGTTGGGCGGTGGTGTTTAGCACTGTCACCTCACAGGCTAGGAGTTTCAGGGTTACTCCCCTGACCTTTGAATTTGCTTGTTCTCCATGTTTGTGTGGATTTCCTCCCACAAACAAGAGGCCCATAATCAAAAAACACCCAAAAAGCATGCAATAGGGGGGAACAATAGGGGGGGATTACTGTAGACATGAGCGTGATTGTTTTTTTTTTTTGTCTGGTGTAACTGATGGAAACGAGAGGTCAGGAACCACACATGTGACTCTGGAGATAACTCCGTGTGTAAATCTTTACTGAATTCTAGTATTGTAAGATGATTATAGAACTGCTGGTATGTACACTAGCACTGGAGGTTAGGGGTAGACTAAATACACAAGGATATGAAATTGTTCCGCAGTTAAAGTTGTTAGTTTTTCTTAGGACTAGATGATTCCATCCCTTGGTGATTAATCTAAATGATGATCTTGGTGGTGGAAGGCCTGATCATTTTAGAAAGTAAGTGTCCACAACAGGAGAAAAATGTGCTTTACCAAGTGTTTTATCCACATCTGGACTCACTGACAGATGTGAATCAGGGTTTGAATCCATTTTGAGATAGGAAACAAAAAGTGCGAAACACTTGCAAAACACGGTCATGACCTTTACCTGACAGAGTTTATCACTGTCTCGATGTGACGGCCCTGACATAAACTGGCAACTTGGCCAGGGCTGGCAGTTCATCACCCAGTGTCAGCTTTGACGGGCAGTCTTCCATGACCCTGCAAGGATAAGCAGCCATAGACAGTGGATGGACGGAGCAGTGTTGATTTAATAGTGTAGTAAGTGAGAATTGTCTGTCATTGTGTTATGTAAAATAAATGATAAAAAGTCAAGAAACATGTACACCAATTTATTTATCAATTTAATTCTGAATGTCCGTAGAGATGCAGTGGATTTACCAGAAAGATTAGGTTCAGTATTTCCAATCTGTAGGTCTACATTCTAACAGTTCCTGCATGTGTGTTTGATTTAGCTCTTAGCCTTAACCATCCAGCAGGAGAAACCAGAGCTGGAAACTGAAAAAACAAGATTACTGCAACAAGAGGAGGACAAGAAGATACAGCTGGCTAGTCTGGAAGAGACTCTGTTAGAGGTACACATGCAGACACACAGCATCCGTAATAGGAATGAAGCAGTATTTGTGGAGCTTGTTGCTGCATCACTATCCTTTTATTGGATTATTTATTTATTTTAATATGTCTGCGAAAGCCTAATTATGTACCCTTAATATAAAAATGTGGTGTTGATTTTCCCAATGCACTGTATAGTCATTCTGCACCTTCGAGAAAATCAGTCACATTTTGTTCCTCTTTGGACTGCTCTGTGTGCAGACCTTGTTGTTGCCAACTCCGACTGTTTGTTTGCGGTTGTTGACAGAATGATACAATGTGTACAGACCAAGCAGGAGGAGTTAATAGAGCTGCAACAAGGATGTGATCTGTCACCAAATTCCCTCCAGTGAACACTGCCAGATGTATTTGACAGAACATTTAGCTAAGCCGGAAGCACCAAACCCGTGTCTCTGTCATGCTGTTTTTTGTTTTTTCTGCTCCACCTTTAATAACTTGGATAATTTATACCTTGAATTAACTCAAACAAATTAGCAATTTTGTCTCGCTGCAAATTTCAAATAAAAATTTCAGCAAGCTGCTGAAGTAAATTCTTGCATCATACTTTTCTGCGCACACAGTCAAGAGGACATTTTGGAAACATGGCTTGATGGATAGATGGACTGATTGAAGGAGAAATGGGAAAGGAAAGATAGAGAACCATCCAAAAGCAGGATGTTATGGCCTCAGTAATTCCAGACAAGCAATTATTTCTGAATTGTATTGCAGATCTGACTTGACATTTCCATGCTCCGGTTCTTTTTCACCTGTTTCAGTTGAATATATTTGAATAAATTGTCAGTTTGTTTCAGAGAATAGATCCCACAAGATTATTTGGTTGGGTCTGGAAAGTTAAATAATGAATTGTGTGAGGTAAGAAAGTTGAATGAACACTTAAGCTATGGCTGTTTAACATCAACGTGTTCCTGAAACTCATAGATCGCAAAATTCAGCCAATTAACAGATGCATGGCCCACTTCCTCTTTTCTTCTCAAGCAATCCAAGCCCCTTCTCTTTCTCATTTGTTTGTGTGTGTTTGTGTCTGTCTGTCTTTGTCTCGTCTCAGACTCTGGCTACAGCTCAGGGTAACATTCTGGAGAACAAGGAGCTGATAGACAGTCTCAACCAGACAAAGGCCAGCAGCGCTCTGATTCAGGAGTCACTCCTGGAATCACACAGACTGCAGGAAGCCCTGGACCAGGTACTGTAATCTGTCCAAGGATGCATATCTGTGCATACATACACACACATTCATAAATGTGCATGCCCACACACATGCATGCACACAATCAATGATCAATGATCGACTTATCTCTGCCTTAAAGAGTGTCGGTTTTCTGTCTTTATTGGTTTATGAAGGATAAACCAGCATCCATTCGCTGCTCAAATAGCTCCAAATAGATTGTACAGTGCACGAACAAGGATGCTGTAGATACCTTACGCAGCCATCCTCTAGGGAGCAGTGTTATACCAGAACTGTTGTTCTTTACCCTCAGTTGTTCATAATTTATCCCATTCCTGTTCCTGTCCTCCTCTACTGTGATTTCCCCCCACAGTTCCTGTCTTATCACACCTTATGCTGTCTTTTGTCATGTCTCCTTTTCTCTCCTGTAATCTTCATTGAAATAAAATGTATTCATTGTACTTTTCTGCATATCCATTCTCATATAAATTCCCTTCCATGCCTTTCTTCCATCTGTTGTATGTTCTGTTACCTTAAAACATCCACGATTCATTTTTTGTGCTATTTCTTGATTTACCCCAGTTCTCTCTTTTTCTCCTTCTGTCTGTGTTTGTAATGTAGGAGCGGGATGCGTACCTGCCTCTTGCAGAGAGTGCCAGCAAGATGTATTTTGTCATCACCGACCTGTCCAAGATCAACAACATGTACCGCTTCAGCCTTTCTTCTTTTCTGCGCCTCTTCCAAAGGGCTCTTCAGGCAAAGAAGGTGATACACAAATCTATCCTGTTTCCATTTTCATTCATTTCAGCATTTTTATCTTTCAAATATTTTCCCTCTACCAGAAAACAACATCAATGCAGCACTTTAATGTAACTGAACAAATATACAAATTATCCTGGAGAGGTCCAAAACCGGTAATAGACACACTTTATTGTACATGTTCCCACATGCAATTTTGCAACACTCAATGTCACACATCAATGCAGCAAAGCTTGGGAAGAACATTAGTTTCCACATTACTCGGAGGAACTACTTGTTATGTTAATTCCTTACTATTTAATCTACTTATTTTACACTGTATTTTAAAAGAATTGTCTAAAATTGTAATTATCCTCACTTAAACTCTACTTTTTTAAAAATGTGCTTCATCAAACCCAGTGGTAGGAAAACAGCCAATTAAAACACATTAATTGTTAAGACTTTGTAACTTTATTAAGAGAAGCGCTAAAAGCAAGCTAAAGCTTAGCATTATTGTTGTTTTTAGCCTGTACAAAAAACAAGTAAACGGCAATTTACTGTTTTATAGGGGTCTTACATGGCTAATTATGAGTGAAGCACCGTAATTTGCTAGATTCTCTGGATTTGCTCGTTGCCTAGCAACAGCACTTTTCCCAAAATGACAAACTATTCCTTTCAAACCCTGTGAACTTTGGGTTGGCCCGAGGACACGTGTGACATGGAATTTGAAAGAAAATAGAAATGGTTGCAGACCTTCCTATAAAAACACTAACGGGGCTGTCTGTGGATTCTCAGTTCTGTGCTGTTTATTTTTGATAAATAAGTACATTTTGTATAAATAGAGTTTAAATGATTTTATTTCATTTGATGCCAACTTGATTTATTTCAACACAATTTTGTTTTCCTTTACAAGTTTATCTCAGTCCGTCTTGTGTGGCTAGACAGCATGATGAATTGTCTGTTGTAACGCTGTTCTCCATCCTGAACCCCATCAGAAACACACACACGCACGCACGCACGCACGCACGCACGCACACAAACACACACATACACACACACTCATACAGACATTTGGTTGAGCGATTGAGCAATAATTCCCCAAATCCTGTGAGGGTTGTTAGAGCCAGTGCTGTCATCCAAGGAATGTCACCAAGCAGCAGCTGGTCATCGCTGTTACGTGTGTTGGTGTAGGTATGCTTGTGTGCTTGTGGACACAGTGAGCGTGGTCACAATGCTGTATTGATTCATGGGTCATCACTCCCTTTGTATCTTTTACTCCTTACTTAGGTTGAATCAATAAGTTTAATTAGCTGTGAGTGTCCTATTGTTCCCAGAATTTAGAGGAGAATTTTAGCCTCTTATGCCCATCAAAGCACCCTGTTCACACTCAGAAGCACACATGTCTGTGGTCAGCCACTCTATACACAGTGTTAACTCGTGCTGATTAAACACAGGTGTTTATATTTGAAGCCACTCTGCAAGACAGCTTGAAAAACATCATCTATCATCTAGCAACTATCATCTATCTATCAGCCAAATGTGAAAAGACCTAAAGCTTGTAAAAGATCCAGGTAAATATGTATATTTGTGTCAGTGGTTATTTGCCCTCCTGTGTCATTTAAGGCGTGACAATAAGTTGTCTAGTTTGCAATTTCTGGGGCGCATACAGCACATGACAAAAAGGTGCTTGGACTGTATGATGATGGCAAAGACTAGAAAAATCCAGTTGAAATAATCCACTCTAAATCTATTCAGTGACAGCGTATCCCTCCTACCTACTACCCTTTCCTTCTCTGGTTTTCTGTTTTCTCTCATTGTGTGCCTATTCATGCACATTTTAGGAAGTGGAGGATACTGATGCCAGGATTGTTGCTTTGGAGTTCAGCTTAAAGACCATGGTGTATGAATACGTGTGCCGGTCGCTTTTCAAGGTAACACACAACCAACATGCAGAACCAGAACAAATAAATTGGTGTCAGTGTTATGTTTGTCACCACAGTCAAAACCAAACAGAAAATAGAAATTAATATCTCTAGTATCCACAATATAATCTTTAGCCTAAGTAATATCTTCATTTTGCTGCTATCAACTAAAAAATTTAAATATTATCATGACATGTTCATTTATTTACCTGAATTTACTTTTAAATTTAGAATGACTTTCAATTATAATGCAATATTTAAGCTGATAGGAAATAAGTATAGAAATTAATAGTAACACACGTTTGTTTCTAGCAGATGCAGTCTGTGTTTTTGTGATATGAAGTACTGCTATAGTGGTATCACCGTTTAGACCAGTTGTGTAATCAAACCATCACCACTAATGGCCCATCAAATATTGACCAACAGAGCAATAATGCAGTTGTAAAGTGTTTCTTATGGACAGAGAATCATGGTGACCATTACCTGCTGATTGAATTTATGGACTACCGAGCCAACATGTAAACACAAACACACAAATGCATCTAGTCAGTGAACAGAAAGGAGACATTAGACCACACTGATAGTGGTGTTTTAAAAATAGATAACATAAAGAGGGAAAAGAGAAGAAGGAATGAAAAGATATCTAATTTACAGAAACATTTTTACACCCATAGTCTTGGAATATCTGCCTACGTGAGAGTTACTGTCATTTTCCTTTTTGGGTTACACAACTGATTCAGGCGAATGAGTTATTGACTGAGCATAACTGCACGCATCAAAGCTGTGATAAAGAGTCTTTACCAGTATTGATCCTTGAAACTCATTCCATCGTTCGTTAAGTTTTCTTTTTCCTTGTACTTTTTTCATGTTTAATTTCAGTGACAAGATTTGCAATATTGATATAAATTTGTAATATTTATGCAAGCATAGAATTCTTTCAACACTTAGAAGCATATTTAAATGAAATTTAAATACTTGGAAAATTTAGATTTACATTTACTGCAGGAAAAAATATATATGACACAGGTGATGTGTTTTCTGGTTTGGTCTGAAGTTTAACTTTGTTAGTTACTATCAAATCTAAATAAAAACAGGTTTGTATTAAAGTTACAGTATACTGTAGAAGTATGCTTATATATGCTTATATGTAATGTACACCAGAACATATTCAATAGCGAATGTGACGTATGTTATTTGTATGATAGATGTATGAAAATATTCATATTTCATTTCATATAAGTGGTGTATCAGTGTATATTAATAGATTTTTCTCTGACAGATAAATATTTATTCATAAACCCATGGACCCAGGACATTGTGCCAGTCTGTGTTCAATCAGTCATATCTGTTGCTAGGCTGTGTCCTGTCACTTCAGCAGATGGTGGTGAACGTGGTGTAAATCGTAAAGATGTCGCATCAAGAGCGGAACCGCTACATGGGTCCGAAGGAGGACGTTGAGTTGAAGAGCTTTCGTTCAAATGTAGCCTGAATGTTAGCAACAATGCAGCTTAAACTGGCTGAGAATAAATAGCAGGAGTTGACAGAAAGATTAATCATGAAGCTTTCTGATGATGTAGAAAACATACATAGATTTTTATTCAGTATATTAGTTTGTTTTGTGACAAAAAGAAGTTTTTGGAATTTTCTGACTGGAGCACATGTTGGATTTGTAGGACATAGATGTACCCCACCATGATTCTTTGTCCATAAGAAACACTTAACAAGTGCAATTATTGCTGATGATTTTATTATTGATTTTCTTGTGCCCTAGTGCCTACCGTAAAGAAGAATAATCCCTTCTTTTATTTTCTTAAAGTTATGAACTTTCCGTTGTCTTAAACCTTTATAACAAATAACACGAGTTGTGAGACTAAATTCAATTGAACTGACTTACAAGTAATAAGATGGGATGAAAAAACAAGCATAGAGTGTGTTGAGACACGCAGCTTATGAAAGAAAAGAAGATTGTGTGGACGCCGATTGCATGTTTATGTGACACACAACCCGACCTATATCACATAATCATGGCTTGTAAAAAAATAACACCTTGACATATAAATATTATGGGTCATTTGGTTGGCTCAATCCTTTAGGTTTCCAAACATAGAACCAACACACATTGTGCACGACATGTATGAATGTCAAATTGAATTATAGCCTATACCATATTATATTGTCACTAAAAACACATGTTTAAGACTTTTAAATCCACAGGGAGTCTAAGTACAGTAATCTCATGTGATTATTAGATGCCATTCCCCTTGATTGTAATGTAATTATATTAATTAACGTACTGTAATTGTCTCATCTGAACAACTGCAGCTTCAGTGGCTATGCGTTTCTTTTTTTTTTTGTAGGTAGATTATTTCTCTGATGTACTTGATTTTTCAATCATGTCCACATCAATAGCTACTATGAACGGCCGAACTGTCGCAGTCCTTTAACTTGTTCCTGCAATACAAGACCAGTATTGAATTGCAATCTACTTCTAGAATGATTATCCTTGATTGTCCTGTTGTTAAGTGCATTTTTTAAACATACATATAGATGACCAGCACAGATACCATGTGCCTGTAGCTGAGCTTGAACATGATATTGGTGCACTTTGGTTATGTAATTTGAAGAGTAAATATTACAAATATTAGGATTAATAAATATGTACCTATTATTTATTACACCCTTTAGATTTTCTATGTGTCTTTTCTTTTTTTTGGCTCATTCATTTTACCCACTAGAGTCTCTTGGTCAATATCTTTCTGTTTCCCTCTCTGGGTGGGAGTAGGATAAGCATCTTGATTAGTGGACTGTTGCTGTTATCTCTTTCAAATTCTACCAGTTGATGAGAAACAGACACAAAAGGAGCGAGGGCGAGTGTGCAGGAATGATTCAACATCCAATGTAGTTCTGGACATCCCTTATGCTTTTATGTGTGGAGCAACCTTTAGCAAGCACTAATGTTGGCAGATTGAGCTCTGTACACTATCATGAAAAGGAATTATGGGCTGAGATGTTGAGTAAGTTAGTCTGTTAGTAAGTTTTTTATACTCCATCCCTCTCTTCTTCTCAGGCTGACCAGTTAATGTTCGCAATTCACTTTGTGAAAGGCATGTACCCCGAACTCTTCCAGGAGAGTGTGAGTATTTGTGGATTTCACTCACGCATAATTTGAACACAGAAACATCAACGCACCATCAGCAAAACTGATTTTTACTGTAGGAATGGGACGTTTTCACTGGATCCGTTGTGGGAGAAATGTTCAAGAAAGAGGTAATAGGTCATTTTTATCTCTAAGCAGGAGACAATACGGTAGTTTTTCTATTTTTTGACTCGCATTTTTCTCTTTCAGCAAGAGTTTCCTTCTTGGATCGATCAGGAGAGACATGGAACAGTGGCCATTTTTAAAGTAAACACAATGATATACATGCTGATATACACAAACTTCAAGTCTACCGTGTGCAAAAAATTCTTTAGCTTCATTGTTGAGCCATGTGCTGCGTATACAATGTGTAAAATAATTTATTCATGGTTATTAATGGATCTCCTGATTACTTTAAACCTATACCTTGACCTCTTTGGTAATTCTTCCATCCCTCTATCACAGACTGCCTTCCCAGCCCTCTACCAATCCCTTTGTCTGGGTGACTCAGACCTTTGGCTGTCCTTCTCACAGAGCTCACATTGTGAACAGGAAATCCCTTCCTCCATTGCCAAGAAGATTACACCCTTCCAGCAGGTCAGCTTTAAATCAAAAACTACAAGTTATTTCATCATCCAGATGAAAACACCTTATATATACAGCATATCACAAACTGTGCATTCTTTCAGCAGCTTTTCTGGTTGTGGTCTATGAACACCTCTTCACATGTGGTTTGAGGATAAGCGAATGTTTGATCTGATTTCAAAGCGTAAAAGATATCGATGACTGCCGTCAAGAATGTGCTCTGTCAAACCAGTGAACTTACAATATTAATTTTTACGTATTATTTTCTCAAGTAAATTTAAGAAAGATAACTTATTTAATTCAGTCCAGTTTTATATAACCAATGTAGGCTTTTTTACTTGATGATTTTTGAGATATGCTGCAATTTTATTTCATATGAGTGAGAGCAACTTTCTGTACTAAGTGACATTTTGCGTATATCTACCACGGCTCTCCAACCAGACCTGCCATATGTACTGAGATGACGTACTGAGGGACTGTTGGCCCTCGGACACATTCATATTATCAATCTGGCCCTTCTTAGAAAGTGTGGACACCCCTGATCTAACCCTTGTCTCTTTGCATTCCCCAGCTGTTACTGGTTCAGGCAGTCAGACCAGACCGAATGCAGAGCGCTATGGTATCATTTACCACTCAAGCCCTGGGTAAGTGTTTCATATAAAGCCTTTTCCTTTTTTGTTGTCTTAGTTGGCTGGAATTCACATCCATTACAATACAGTCACACTTAAAAATGATTTTTGCCCACTTGACCATTTGAGTTGCTGCGGTTGATCAGGGTCAACCTGTGTGTTCTAATATTTCCTTGTAATTCAAATAATTGCCTACAGTGCATGTGGGAGGTACTAGCATTGTATCAAGCAAGAGTCAAGCAAACAATAGCAGTGGTCACGGCCATAGGCTAATAATCTTTTTTTTTCTGTTCTGGAAAAGGTCATGTTACAAATAAAAAGAGAACTCATCATGACAGAATCATTTTCAGAGTTCTGTTTCTGCTCTTAGATAAACATGCAATTGTGGAGGTTTTTGACAAAGATGAAAACACATCAATGTTTCCAAAAAACTTAATTTTAAAAGTCTGAAAATACTAAATAATAAAATTGTGGACACCAAGCCTTAAAAGGAACTAAGCGTGATTATTCACATTTTCACAACACCTTCATGTCACCCAGCCCTTGAATGTGTTTTCAACTTTACGTGATGTTTATGATGGTTCTTTCTTTGTTTGATCTTGCTTGGTCAATCCAGCAGAAGCATCACATCAAAGAACATATTTTGTACCCCTATTGAAGCTGAACAACCCAACATATATACTGACTGAAATGATGAACTGAGGCTGTTGAAAATTACAGTTTACATGAGTTATACATGTAAACATAAAGACATACATGTACATAAAGATCTCGTAAAGATCTTAATCTTAAACACCTGGACTGACTGGATCCTCCTTTATCCTTTTTGGATTGGAAATTCACATTCTCTTCCACTCTTAACCATTTTATTCTGTCCTCTTTCTTTGTGCATTTCATCACTGAGAATGCCAGTGTCCTTCAGTAAATCACAAAGATGCTCATACACACACACACACACACACACACACACACACACACATACACACACATACATGCATGGTCATGATGTTGTTAGAGATATGTTCATTTATTGTGCTTAATTAGCCCATTCATTCAGTCAAGATCAAACTAATGGTCTGTTGACTTCTGACTGCACTATCTGACTGCTGCTGCTAATTGGTCTCAGATAAAACTAATATGCAGATGTTAATACAGTATGCTACGCGTACAAAGCTGATTTTCACTCGTGTGCACTGTGTGAGAAGACATGCTGGTTGACTTATTTTTTTAGGTATATACACTACCAGTCAAAAACTTGAACACATCTTTTCATTTGATGGGCTTTTTTATTTCCACGTTGACTCATATTATATGTTCTCACTGAAGACTTCAAAACTATGAATAAACCATATGGATTTATATATTAAACCCAAAAAAAAGTGAAATAACTTAAATGCATGTTTTGTATTTTAGATTCTTCAAAATAGCCACTCTTTACTATGATTACAGCATTGCACATTTTTGGTGATTTCTCAATGAGGTTCATGAATCATAACCGGAAGTCGTTTTGCAATAATTTTGAAAAAGTTCCCAGAGGTTCAGGGTAAAAAAATCCCAAAAGTCAAACTTTCTTTATTTGTCATTATACACCTACACAGACGGTACAACGAAATTTCAAAGGCCAGATGGTTTGTTGGTCCAGAGCCGCTGCACCCTGGGCGTGCCACCACTACGGTCCAACATGACCTAATATTACCTAGATGCATGTTTTTCCTGATGATAGGGGGAAACCGGAGGAAACCCATTCAGACACGGAGAGAACATGCAAACTCTTCACAGAAAGGCCATGTTGGAAACGATGGGTTTTGAACCCTTGACCTTCTTGCTGTGAGGCAGCAGTGCTAACCACTACGCCACCAGCCTAAGGGTCATTCAGTAAGGGTCCTTAGGCAAGACCCTAGAGAAAGGGGACGTATGGGCAGATGTGAGAAGTGTGGGTGCTTCACAACCCACAATCAAGGCTAACAACTGCTAGCCCAGTCCAACACTGTAGTATGTAGTATAGCATCACATCACTCAACTGCCAAATACTGTAATAAATATGGTTTGAAGGACAGTGAAGGATCCCAATGGATATATACTGTATGTGTGGAAGGCAGATTAACCATAGACAAAGAAAATGATTTCCTGAGCCAGAGTACTGAACCTGCTTTGGTTTCTGCTGGGAGGAAACATTCTATTGAATGAATGTCAGTGTCAGTTGTTGTAGATCTGCTCCAGTCTGCTAATAATTGTGTTGACTCAATGAGAGAGATGGTCAAGCTTTCACAGTAGTCAGATCATCAGCTTTTAGCCATTTCCTGCTTCAAAATATTGCTATCAAGATCAATCTTGGACCTCTACTTCAGATTAGGGGAGTTTCTATCATACCTGGTAAAAATAAAGCAATGACCATTCAGGATGGTGATGTGTTTATAGTAGCTGTGTGTGTTTGGCTTTTCTGCAGCCGTCCATCAGCAAAAAATCTACATACTGTATATTGTTTCTTGTTTTTATTTGACATAATAAAACATTTTTTGAACTAGTTAAAGAAGGTGCAAGGTGCCTCCAAGAGCATGATGAGGGTGAGGGAGCATTTTTGAATGACAGAGTGAGAAAGATAGACAGAGACAGAGAGAGAGAGAAAGAAAAAGACAAAAAAATCAGGAGAGAGGAAGATTTCGTGTGTATATGTCTGTGTTTTTGGCTGTAAATCAGTATGCTAATGAGGCATGGTTTGTAATCCTCTTACAGCTAATCTCAGTCAATCCCTCCAGTCCAGGCCTGGGCACTGCTCACGTACACAGGCATGCCTGAGTGAACACAATCATCACACTTTTGCTCACTCACTGCCTTGATTGCTCTCAAAAAATACAAATTTCACTTTTTTTTTTCTTTTCATATCTGTCTTATCATTAATCATACACGTAAGGGAAAGACTCCTTTTTGTTTTGTAAAAATGAAAAAATATTAACAGAAAAACCTCAGTGGCAGACATCATGAGGTTTGTGCATCAAATACCATTAATTGTAACTGTTCACCTTTTCATCCATTGAAAATTTTGCTCATGGGGACACTGGTTCTGTCTTTTTCAAGTCTCTTATCCATCCTGATTATATGACATTGTTACATGCAGACAGTGGTTGCAGATTCATATAGCACATGAGTGATTATTGCCTATGGTAAACGTATCGACTCTCCATCATCCGGCTAGTTGTGTATCTACGGACATTCTGTAAATGCTCCCTTTTTTGTAGTCACACATCATAAGTCATGTGGTCAGATGATTGTTGTTCATGTTGTTGCCATGGCGATGCAGAAAAAAGGTTTCTCTTAGATGTTCTCTACCAAGACCTTGTGCTGATACAAATATGTATGGATGCAGCAGACTCCAAAAGAATGTTCAGGCTGGGCAGTCGTCCCGGCCAGAACAGAGGATGCTGTGATGTGTGTGTGTGTGTGTGTGTGTGTGCGCGCGCACTTGTGTGTGCATGTGTGCATATGCTGACGTATATACACGATTAATGTCAAAAAACAGCCATTCACTGTGTCCATTTGCGTCGTGGTCTGTGTGTCAATAGTCACTCATCAAATATGCAATTGGATGTATTACAGCAGGATTAGAGGCTAATGTTCAGTGAGGAAACACACACACATGCAGACACACAC
The DNA here is from genome assembly GCA_013358685.1 of Antennarius maculatus. Lineage (NCBI taxonomy): Eukaryota > Metazoa > Chordata > Actinopteri > Lophiiformes > Antennariidae > Antennarius > Antennarius maculatus. The sequence goes on from CM023613.1 coordinate 21,932,796, forward strand.
ATACAAGTACATGAAAGAGCCTGGCGTCTCAACACCAGGGGGCTGACAAGGTATTCTTCTGCTTTGTGGGGTGAACACTGCTGCATACCTAGCACTCAGTATGCATGGCACATCACCCTTGTAATCTCTTTCACACAGTCTGTCTCAGTGTTTTCGGCGTCTCTCTCCATTTCTACATCATCACCAACACTTCTGCTCTCCCCCTGTTCTTTTACCCCAGCCTTCTGTCCTCATCACTCCCCCCATTAGGAGCTGTCTGCTCCTTCCTGTTCATTCCCACTTTCCTTCTTCCTGTCATCTTTTTCTACTTGATGTATCTACCTTATCTATGTCTCATTTTTCATCTGCTTACCTCTATCAAATATCCCTTTTTTATTACTTTTGCTGACTCTTCCCTGTCAACACCTTACGCAGCCTGGCTGCTCAGCAGTTGCAGACCCTTTGACTTTGAATTGCACATTTCCTGTACATAAGACATTGCAGCCTTTCGTTGCAGATGTGCATTTTACACCTGTCATTATCGTCCCATCGCTTCTCTTCTGTAGGTATGAAAGAGCTCTCCCCTCCTCCCCTAAACCTGCGACGCCTCTACACCGAGACACTGGAATTGGAGCCGGTGTTGATTATCATCTCTCCAGGGGCAGACCCATCCCAGGAGCTCGCAGAACTAGCAGCTGAGACCGTGGGCAGGGACAACTATCATGAGGTAGAGGATAGGATGATTAAATGGGTGAAAGCATAGCATGTTAGTAAGTGCAACATAACATCAAGAAGCTCTCATGCACCTGTGGTTAATGCAGATACTAAAGAGCGATGCTTTACTGTATTATCCTTTTGTAATTAGTAACAAATCCCCCAAAGGGACTCTATTGTTTGTGTTGTCAAAGCATGATATACTGTATATTAGCTTCTGCCTCCATGCTGTTTTAAGTGACTGCGACCAGGTCATCGACACTTTATGGATGTGATTTATATTTCACAATATAGCCACTGATTATTTTATACAGGGAGTTCATAGAAAATACACAGTTAAACATTTATACCTACATAAAATGAAATTCATAAAAGATGAACACACTATTCCATCAAAACCGTAGCTGCAAACACAAAATCTGCATGTTTTATCACTGAAATATAGGTGTAAAACAAAGTACTTATGAGTTACTGATCTCCTTGTAGAAACTAATCTCACTTGGCAAGTATTTAATCATTTCTCTCACTTTTTAGACACATCAGTGTAACTTTTTATTCATATTATCTGCTTCTACCTTTTGATAAATTTGAAAAATGTTTCATCTTCTGATCGCATCCTTTCTCTTTGTCTATCTAGATCTCTATGGGTCAGGGACAGGCTGATGTGGCCTTAGCTATGCTCCGAGAATGCTCCAGAAACGGAGACTGGCTTTGCCTAAAAAATCTTCATCTTGTCACTACTTGGTTGCCCCTCCTGGAAAAAGTAGGTACCTGGTATATGTGTGAGGGTTATTTGGTTGATAGAGACTATCTGATTCTCTGCTGTAACTGTAATGCAATTATTGAAACCTAACAAGGATTTTTGTTGAAGAGTCAAATTGACTCTTTCTCTAAAGTGACTGTGTATATTTGGATAGGGATGTATAGATTTTTCAAAGTTTGTGTATTTGATACATGATGCAATGATCCAGCATTATGATTTTAACCAGAAGAATTGTGAAGAATTATGATAAATGCATCATACGATTTTTACACCAAGTTTGGGATAAGGCTTGGTTCCGTGACATATAACCAACTGAATAGATGCTGGAAGCTATTTCTATTAAATAAAAGTAAAAAAATATATGTCAGTGGAACCAGAACACACTTGGAACTTTATAAATAAAAGGTGAGTAGTTTCATGTTTAAACCTGCTTTTCTATTCGTCCTTGACATTACATCACTGCATTTACCCTAACACAACAAGACAACAAATTCTGAAGGCTGGAGAAATTTCCATATCTAAAATCACCTTTTAGTATTTGCCTTATTATTCCCATTTCCTCTCAACCTGTCTCATACTAGTCGCTACGCAGTCAGAATAACACAAGTCAACATCGTCCAAGATCTTGATCACTTTCTGTTGTGCTGAAATGTTGGTTCGTGCTACATAAATGCTGAGTGGGTTAATGTGGGCCTCCCACTTCCTATTATTAACTCCTGCTGTTTGTGTCGGTGAGGTCTTTATCGCTGCTTTATTGTCGCAGGTCATATCTCACCGGGAGGCACAGCTGTTGGCACTGATTGGTTTGTGTGTTGGAGCGCTCACCTGTGTGTTTGAGGGAGAGTCTGTGCCCCCCGGGGTTAGCCAGAGATCCTCCTGTATAGAGTCGTGTGTCACTTTAACCAGAGATTATTACAACTCATTTCTTCTTCTCCACTCACCTCTCCTCTCTCTCTTGCTTGGTTTTCTCCACATTCTCACCATCTCCTCACCAGCTTCCACTTTTTCCTACCTACCCCTCTTCCACTTCGCTCTTTCCTTTTCTTATTCTTTACACAGCAAGCAGCAACCAACCGGCAGTTGAGCTTGAAATGAAAACCTGATGCAACAAGAGGAATAGCAGAGATGGGGAACATGATTAAAAAATGAAAACCCTGAGTGTAGAAATGTAAGGAAAATAAAGAAAGACGAACCGAATCTCGACAGGCAGGTTGCAAAGCATGTCCGTTTTCGCGCCTGTTTCCACCGTCTTACTGAATGTATCAACACAGCATCTAACTTTTCCAGCTTCTTCTTTGCCATCTGTCTCTCCAGTCCTTTGATACTTCACTAAACCAGTTGGTCAGTCAGAGCAGGGACAAAGGTCGAAAGAGGGGTAGAGAAGGAGAGCGGCATGTATTCCTAATTGAAGCTGGCAGTGCAGATGTCTTCGCATCCCTGTTGGCTCATATTCTTCCACTTTCACTATTTTCTGTCTCATTTTTCACATCATCCACTCCAGCTCTACTTATGGATCTTTCAGTCTGAGTGCCTGTCACTCTGCCAATCATATGGAGTCATATGAGAAAAGATGGATATATTTGACTTGTTTTACTCCCACGAATAAATGAATCACTGTAAATCACACCTTTCACAAACGCATCTATTAAGGCAGTATCTCTGGAGAAAGCATTGTGATAGGATTGTATTGGTAGTTACACTATGGTAAGATTTTTATTCTTCTTTAAAAAGAATGGGTATATACAAATAACAGCTGTGTAGATGAAGGTCCAATCCCAATTCCCCTTTATAACCCTGCCCCTGATTTTCGAGTGCCCCTTTCTGCTCGACTCGCACCTCAAGACATTGTACAAGGGGTAGGAGATGAAATCGTCATCTCGTAAATGTGACACCACTCATCACAAAATCAGTCACACTATGGTTACCACATTTATACTTATTGTCTTTTCTTGTCTTGGATCTTTTTCTAACCCTATGATTCAACAAAGTGGTTCAACACACATCAGCACACACTCACACTCACAAACGTACGAACACACGCGACAGAAGCTTTGACAAATGTCACTTTCTGTGTTCTTTGATTTTCTGTGATGATGTTTACTTCCACGAGAGTCAAATGCATTCCAAATGATGCACAAATGTGATTTCAAGTCAAATGAGTTTTATCGTGTCTGTGCATGTGTGTGTATGTGTGTGTGTGTTCATGTGCGAATATATAAGCAGATGACATATCATCCTGAGGTTCCAATGTGCTATTTTTAATCACAAGCGTTCATGGAAACAGTGGTGGGAGGAATAAAACAAGAGAAATGAGAGAGAAAGATGGAAATTAAGAGGATGAGATAGTGATGGAGAAAGTGGAAAGAACAGATGAGCAAAGAGCAGTGAGAGAAAGAGACATGGCGCAATAATAAACAATCATAAATAATTGCACACATACAATTTGCATGTCTTCATTAGATAAACACTCTAATGCTTAGTTTCCCATTACTATTGTGAATTGACTTTTCTTTTTAAAGCACACAGGGTACCAGTGCAGAAGACCAACCTTGTGAAGTTAGTTCGCTCAAATCTTCTAAAAAACTATCGTCTTTTTGGTTTTGAAATGCAGCATATCCTCATCCTCTTGCTCCATTTTTCTGTGACGATCTTTCATTGTGTTTGTGTGTCATGTATCATCTAAAATATGTGCTGTTATTCCTCCTCAGGAGCTGAATGTGCTTCACCCCAAAGCAGGTTTCCGTCTCTGGCTGACAGCAGAAGTTCACCCCAGATTTCCTCCCATACTGCTGCAGTCCAGCCTCAAGATCACGTATGAGGTACCCACGCACCCATGTTAATCACCACACACAAACAGCTATGCATACAATACAACCATAATACTCTAGAGGAGGGGCAGGGAACCTAGACAGAGGAATTTGCCCTTGTGGAGAGAGCAGGTTCTGCAGTGTGTCTAATATGTAATGATAAAATTACATCAATGAAACGGTCAGACTACAAAGCCGTCAGCAAAACCATGCCGCACCAGAAGTCACATTAATGATAAGAAATACGCATTATTGATTAGCAAGAGCATAACAATGTTACTAAAAGAACCATCAGAGATTTATTGTACTTTAAAAGTGTTGGTATAACGTAAAATGCACACATTTATATGTATTTAGTTTTAAGCATATTGTATGGCTCTCACTGTACATTTAGATTTAGGTTGATGATGTCTAATTCATTCTGCAAAACTTTTAACTTAGTAGGTTAAGTTCCACCCACGAGAGCTTAGTGTGCATCGGGACTCTGTAGCTGAAGTGTTGTGAATTTAGAACCATGCGTCTTCTATTCCCTTATATAATGACTGCATTCAAACGGAGCCACACACTCAGTGATGCAGCTCATGTGTTAGTAATGCACGCTTTAGTGCTTAGTGTGTTTTTGATGGCAGTCCTGCTCAAGGGGTTCGTTGCTTCAGTAGTCAAGCATGCTGCGTAAAAAGCTTCTCTCGTTTTGAGTGTATGCTTAGATTGTGTCTCTTCTGACACATATATGTTTAATCTACTGAATTTGTAACATATGTGAGGATTTTACTGTTTTTACAACTAAAGTATATTCATTACTGTCTATGCCCTGCTGTCAAAACCTACAGATGAAGATACCAAATGTTCAGTCAAGCTGATAATGTGTCTGCTGATTTTTTTTTTCTGTAACAAGAGCATATTATTTCCAGAAGAACTAAATGTACATTGAAATATTCAGAGATACAATATGTGCTGACTTATGCAGAAAGCCTAACAGACTAGAGCACAATTTAATATAAGAGTGAAGCATTTATATGCAGAAGACAGTGCGATGGCTGTTTTTGTGAAACAACCTTGTCAGGGGTTGTGGTCCTAATCCTGATGAATTACCATGTGTTGTGACCTAACAATTTGAACTATTGTTAAATGTTTGACTGTTGCAGAAGATTACATCATAATAAAATAACTTCTTCTTCTGTCATCCTTTTCTATGTCTTGCCTCCTCCGTCCGTCTGTCCATTATTTATACCCCACTCTCCAGGCTCCTCCTGGATTGAAGAAGAATCTGCTGAGAACGTACGAGTCATGGAGCCCAGAGCAGATCAGTAAAGGTTGCCTTTCTCCTTCTCTCCTCTCTTGCCCTCTGTTATGTACATTGTTTAATGAATAATATAAACAGCTGCTTTTAGGGTTTATACGAGGCAGATTCTGATAAATGATTAATTATTGTCGTAATATTTCTTGTGATGTGTTGATCATTTGTGTGCAGGAGGCATCCTGGCCAGAGCCCAGTCTTTGTTTTGTTTGGCTTGGTTCCACGCTGTCTGCCAAGAGAGACGCAACTACATACCACAGGTAAAATACACCAACACCTCCACACAGACCTGAGCGGTCAGAGTTCCTCTATTTCATATCAGGAAAGTAAGCTGTAGTTCTGCAAACCCATTAAAAACAGTTCCGCTGCACAAGAAGAATAATCAACTAATCTCAACGCATCACAATCGGAACACATTCATGTCGTGTCTTCTATCTCATTCTCTTTTTACATTTTTTTTATTAAATAATCACATTTATGAAGTTACACTAACACACTTTCCCTCCAGGGACGATGGCGTATCTGACATGACCTGACCTTAAAGGTGACATATTGTAAATGTCAACCAAACATGGAATTCATTCCAGCCTCACAGCAGCTCTAAATAACATTAGGTGATTTTTTTTTTGTTTTGTTTTGTTTTATGCACCACATACAACTCAAAATGATTAGAGCCAGTAACACGATTTTTCCCTCATTTGAACCTCAACTCTGCCGATAAATCATGTCCACATAACACAATAGAGGGTGTAAAAAATGGCGTAATTTGCATCCCTATAGAGAAAAATAGGCTATTTATTTCCTTAGTTGAACCCCAGGCAGGGAAGAATCAGCATAAAATGGATAGCAGATCGAAAAACATTGAGGGAAGTGATGCTGAAGAGTTGTTATGAGGCCATAGGGATTAAAGGTGGACTGATTACCATTCTGGCTGATATGTGGATGTTATAATCAGAATTTTTTTCTGTCAACACAATTTTATTTGTTAGATTTCCATTAATATAAATTAATAAAAATGTGCTATGTTCACGCTGATGAAGCATCCTCTCCATCATGCCAATTCTGTAATTTCAACATCCTGCTCACAAGTTATCCAATGAGAGGTCTGTCTCAGTAAATATTACATGTCTGCAGTTGTAAAAGGAGAGTGTCTCTTTCTCTGTTTGCTATGCCGATGTGCGATTGACACACAGGATACCCAAACTCAGGAGAAGCAAAGCAAAGAAGATGCTTTTGTAGTTCAACTTTTGTGAAACAGCAAATCCTTCCTTATGGAAACATAAGGAATAAACTATTTTCTAGTTTATTTCCCTCCTTACTGTGCACCATTACTGGTAAATGTTTCTTTTCTCTCTCTATCTCTCAATCGTTGAACCTCTGCTAAGTGTCTTCATTTTAAATTGTAATGTTATTCATCATCCAAAAACATGATCACCCAATTACTGAAGAAGTCACAGCTCCTTCAGTCCTCTCCACCATCACTTACTGGCCCCATCCCAGCTCTCCAATTTATTCTTTCCATCCTTTTTAGTGTGACGTTATTTGCAAAGATAGATAGACGTTAAAAGTGGAAAAAAATCAGCAAATGGAGAAAAAAGAAAGACGTGTTTTCCCGACAATGTCGGTGGGTGATGCTCAGGTAGTCATAAAACGACTGCTCTAACTCTTCTGAGACTTATAGAACACCAGGATGACCTTGGAGGTGAATAAAACCAGAGTGTGTGGCTGTGTTTTGTAAGGCAGCGACAAACTACTGAAATGCTGAAATGTTGGAACATTATGTAAAACATGTTGATTTTTGCAGGACCTCTTGCACTACCTGCTTCTCTCTGGGTCACAAACAAGACTCAGATGCTATGATGTTTTTGTGCTGCCCCTCTATAAATAAATAAAAGAATAATAAAAAAAGCAAATAAAGAAATAAATAAACAAACACACACACACACAAATATGTTTCAACACTTCTCGTACTACTTGGCTTTAGTGATGGCAGGACACTCGCTTTGCTTTACAAGACGATCGAATTGAATAAAGTGGACTCATCATAGAAGACGATAACATGCTGGACTAAATTGAAACCTTTTTCTATAAGATCGCTGTACTATAAAAGTTTTGGATTTTTTATTGTTTCAAATATTTTGTTTTAATTTCTGGAAGATTAGCCGGTGCCACCTTTAGCTCATAGGTCAACATCAAGGAGAAGACAAACACAACTAGAGCAACAACAGTTACTGTACGTGTGTGGTGGGAGGTTTTACATACCATGCTTCTTTTAGATTGATTTGATTGTGAAAATACCCTACTAGTGCGACTGTAGTCAGGAAGGGTTTTGTAGAAAAATAAATATCCTCTGTTTTGTTTTGTTTTTATGCAGGGTTGGACTAAGTTCTACGAGTTCTCTCTGTCGGACCTCCGTGCTAGCTTTGAGATCATTGACAGGCTTTTTGAAGGTAGGGGGACTGGTAGCAATGTTATAGCAAAGTGGAGACTGCAGGTCATATGGTAATGAGGGATCGAATATGTGTGTTCTTCAATCAATTACCTCTTTAATTAACACTACTCCTGTTAAAGCATGACCTGGACAACTCAGTATTTGCATTCCAAGGCAGTGTGAGCCCCCCCCCCCCTCCTTATGTGCATGTTGCTGTAGTTTCCTTTTGTTCTCCGTCCACTCATTACATTCATTGTGTCTACATTCCCACCTCCTCAAGGTGGCAACCCTTTCCAGTGGGAGTTTGTCCATGGTCTTCTGGAGAGCGCCATCTACGGCGGACGTATCGACAACCCCTCTGACCTTCGCATCTTGCGCTCCTACCTGGAGCAGTTCTTCTCCTCACAGCTCCTCTCACCCTCCCTGTCAGGTGGCCAGAGAATGAGCAGAGGCGGGACACGTTTCTTTCCACCTCAGATCAACCTACCGAACTCTTGCTCCATATTGGTAAGTCGTCAGGGCGTCATGGTTGTGTAAAACACAGTTGGCAAAGAATGGATTTTACTGAGCAGTTGCAGCCATAGCTACTCTTTGCAATTCTCTTCGAGATATTCAAGAAGTAGTTTTTGCCACAGTGAAGAAAATAACCAGTTGCATGTTTTATATTTTTCTTAAGTGTTTTTGTTGTCTACTTTAACTTCCTGAAATGATCAAGTTGTATTAGCAGAGAAGCAAAAACTTGATTAATGCTCCCAGCATGTTTACGGAATAGATTTCCAGCTCCTGTCTTGGTCAATGATGAAGTTTCATACATATAAGGTGTGTCAGCTTTATTCTAATTTCATGTATAGAGTTGCCAATGCAAATTCATCCAATTAGTTAACCTTAAATTTATTCAATTGATGTCCATTTATAATTGCCATGCATTCTGTTGACGTAGCTTAGTATTCACAAAGATAAATGGATGTGTAAGTCCACACTATTGATTAGATGTATGTTGGTTTGAATAAGTTAATACACTGCAGAGCCTTTAAGAGACCACTTCCTACACAAATGAAGTCAATATGGAAATATCTACTTGGATGTAAGTGAGAGTGCCAAATGGACTTTAGAAAATCTCTATTAATCTGTTTATGAACATGTAATTCAGGACAGTGCTGTTTTTACTTCCAACAGGAATGTGTTACTTCAGGATTACTAAATGATTTCCCCTTTTGGATAATAATAGTATAATAAACACAAAGAAAATGAAGCACATGGTGGGCCTTTACTGATAACGAGATGATACTGATGCTTCACTTATTCACAGCCTTCTGTTGACATAATTTCAATACTTTCTGGAAATGTACCCACACATTTAGTTGCACTTGCTGATCTAGATGTAGTAGAAGAATGGACTATTGGCCTTGGCAGAGATACGCTCTCTCTGAGTGCCCTGTTAGTTTGTCTTATACTCCCACATTGCAGACTAATAGGCATACTAGAAGTTTTCACTTTTTTCAGTTTGGCAGTATTTTGGTAAAAACAAAATTCCATGTATTTCAGATCCCCAGTATAAGTGAAAAAAAAGGCAACATGCTGACATTCTCTGTGTCTTCAGCTTTTCTCTGTGATCCATATGTTTCTGTGTTTCTTTACAGGACTACAGAAACATAATAGAGAATCTCCCAGAGGATGACAGACCTGCCTTCTTTGGTCTGCCTGCCAACATAGAGCGATCCTCTCAGAGAATCATCAGCTCCCAGGTGCAGCCACCGACACAGCCACCTGCTTTTCCCCCTCAAATAAACACAACCACCACCACCACAGCTTCCAACACACCCTCACTGATGTACAAACACTAAAATGCTCACAGTGTGGAGCTGTGCGCACTCTTGATCCCTATACACACACACAGACACACACACACACACAGACACACGCAGGAAAAGCACATGAACACATTCTTTAATGTTCATGCTCACCGAAGCACTAATATTAACACGCAAGCCGGCTCACACACAGGCAGATACTCATGCTCATTGTGTGTGTCGGATGTGCTCAGTGCATATCATAAAAAGGATGATCAGAACTAATCAGAATATATTTTACTTGGTCACCATGCCTTGTTTGCAAAAATAATAAATATTAATTATAATTATAATAATAAATAATAATTAGCTAAATAATCAGCTAATGCATGAAAGCATGAAAATAATAGCAACCAGACATTTCAAAGAAGATATCTACAATAGAACTGTAGGGTATGCATGAACATACAGACTTCCTCTGATTTCTGGAGATTAAAACAAAATGAACAAGCAAGCAGTCGCTGCCAGAAGGAAGTCAATTTTTCACTTTGGCAGCCATGTTTTTGCAAGGTCACTGCACTCTTTGTGCAGGAAGGCTATTTATCTCCTAATTACTGTTCACATTACACAGGTGATTACTCAACCAGCTTGTAGGTGAAACCAGTGCAGTAACAGTTTATGACATGTAGTTACTTCTTTTTTTTTTACAATCTATAGTCTTGTGGGCACCAGAGTGTTTGACTTAATACATGTTTGAACGCTTATCCTTCAGACAAGCCAGCAACCTCAGTTCTGGTGCAGGGCATCACCTTCCTTCAGGAGACATGAAAGCAGTTTATTTCATGGTCAGGACTTCAATTTAAGGTTAAACCTTTATACCAGGCAGCCATCCATTTCCATTTATTTCACTGCAAAATAAAATTCACCTTGCAGAGACATGGAACTGGGGTTACCTGGGTAATCCATCATAGTGCATATCGCGTCGGATTTTATCAAAGTGAAGGTCATGTTGCCTGTGTGAAGTGTTGCCATACCTCATGGGTGTAAGTGGCTTTTTACTCTGCAGCCATAATACAGCTTTAACAACAGTCTTCAAACATGGAATTGATAATCAGTTAGTTATATCTTGACCAGAAGGCTGAATATCACAACAAAACATTCACTTTAGTCAAGAAATTTAGCATCTATGCAATTCCTGGAATACGACACTGAGTCATGCACATGAAAACTGAAATACTGTATCTTTAACCTTTGACCCAAAGGAAAAAAAAGAGTGCAAGAAGCAGCCTCTTATTTATCCTTTTTGAACAGCAACATCAAAATATTTCATTTTTTTGTCAATTAAATAAAAGCAAAAATAAAAGGGAGTAACTGGATGGATAGATGATTTTGCAGTAGTTATGTCTTACTGTGTGAAACTAACCCCAGCAAACTCCACAAACTTTAGCCACACTAAGCCGTTACAACTTGTGTAAACAGTCCTGTTGGGGTCTGGTGACCCCAGAATCAACCAATCCCCATAATGCCTCTCTCCACCTATACCCACTCGTGACTGTCTCACTTCCTCCTGCCATTTGTCACTGTCACTGTCACTCTCTCTCTGTCTCTCTCTCTCTCTCTCTCTCTCTCTCACACACACACACACACACACACACACACACACACACACACACACACACACAAACACAACATCACGTGCGCCTTGCCAGTCCTCTTAGTTTGGCATTCAACCATATTCAGTGTTGTCGCTGATTCATGTGTTCATAACAGAATCCATGTTGTGATTTTATTTGTCTTCATTCAACGTCTTCTTCACTATAAATATCAGTTCAGATGAGATGAAGTCCTGAATTGTGCTTTTACTAAATATGTCGGCACACTTTGCAATCAATACTAAACTCCTCACACAAAGACTTTGTGCAGTAAGTTTTTCCATCCATTTGCTTAGGATGTTAAATGCAGTTGCTGCCTTGTTGTCAGTGGTTAAGATAAGAATAAGGCTAAATATATTTAAATTCCTATATACTGTATTTAAACCCCAGTATGTTTCAAATCTCCATCCTCAGCTGCTCTCATTTCTTCTGTCAGGGTGAAATTCTAGATTAGCTATCTGGTTTTTTTTCATCCTCTCTCTCTCTGTCGCTCTCTCTCTTTCTCTTGCCGTCATTCACACACACACACACACACACACACACACACACACACACACACACACACACACACACACACACACACACACACACACACACACACACACACGCACACACACTTCCCTTCTGAGCAGAGAAGATAAAACAGGTGTTGGTAAAGAGTTCTCCTGGCCCAAATGAAAGCCATTTATCAGACACTTTGCCTCCCCACAACATACAGATATGTTGAAAATCACACAACCGCATAAACACACACACTCACATATACACACACATGCTGACTTGAGATAAAAGCACTATTCAGATCTCTATGCCTGTATCTAATCCTGCTTGATTAAGCATTTAAGGACCTGTTAGCTGATGTGTGTTGTTGGAATGTATTCCTCTAGTATTTTAGGGCATGAAACAGTGTCAATGTCACTTGAGAGTTTCGTCACCAGAGTGATCAATAGTATTCTAATCATGTACTTCTTTAACTCAGCATTGAACGCTCGCATATATCTATTCTATTCTTATTTTACACATTATTGGTGAAAAAATAATCCACAATGAGCTGTTTGCAAGGGATTTTATCAACAGTCACACTTTTTATGTCTGTTTATTATGAGGAGGTTTTTAAGAAACCTGTGCCATTTATTTTTAGGCAACCTTTTCAAAGCCTGCTGCAGGGCTTCCCTCGTAAACAAACGTTTAAGTCAGAAAAAGGTGCCTCTGTTGGCGCTGTTATTTTTACAATATATCTAAATGTCATTAATCTGTTTGTCTGTGTATTTCGCTCTCAGGTGATTTCTCAGCTGCGTGTCTTGAGCCGCTCTGTCGCGACAGGTTCAAAGTTTGACAGGGAGCTCTGGTCAAAAGGTCTCGCTCCCATCTTCCTCTTGTGGAAAAAACTCAATCAGGTCGGTTCAATTTATGTTTTCTGTTCTTCTTTTTCCATTTCCACAACTGAGCACTTTGCATCTTTTATGTCGCCGTTCGATTTACTTGCTAAACTGAAAAGCCGGCCCTCCAAATTTCATCTTGATTTCATCTCGATAGCTTAAAGTGTTAAGGTGACTCCATACCTGAACTTTATCGTTTCTTAAGTGTCTTAGAATGTAAAGAGGACTGTGTTAACACATCTTCAGAGCAGACCGTAACTTTTACGTCATTTAAATGAATAGACTATACTCCATAAACACTAAACATCTGTATATCTTATACTTTTGACTATTATGTAATAAAACTAACATGCCCCGCGAAGTATATGCCAATCAGTCATTCTAAATGGGTCTTTATTTGTATGCACAATCATGCTTTCACATTCTCCATGAAGCACTAACTAGTCTAAATGAAAAACGTGAACGTTCATTGTGAATAAGTAGGGTCTGATTGAACAATGAGGATGATAGTCCCCCCCCCCCCGGCTTGCCGACTCCTGTGTGCGGTTGCTTGGAGACTGGCACCTTTCCAAATCAAAAGGACATCTACCTCTGTTTTGAATAATTCAGCCACTGTGTTCTGTCTCTGTTTTATTCACTCTCACGCTGTAAGCCATATACTCTCTCTTTCTTTCATTTGCACTGATGCCTCCTTCTCTTTCTACCCCTTATTCCGCCCTCTCTTATAAAGTGGCGGTCTTAAACAATGCTCGTGTATCACTATCCAGTTACCCACAGATTACAATCTACCTCCGACTGCTTTCAATTAGCGGAGCCTTCTGTCATCAGCTAACCTCTTGGGGTTGACCATCAGTAGATTCGTGTTCCCTGAATGCACATCTTTACCCTTTCACCAGCACACTGTTTGATTGGTAGCTGGTGTTCATCTTATGTGTGTTTAAGTACAGCATTTAATTTGCCTGCTTTTATGACAGTGTGTCTGTATTCCTGTGTAAGAAATGAATGTATTTATTTCATCAAATCTTTCTATACTCTGGATCAAGTCCAGAGGAAAGAGACAGCATATGCCGTTGTTGGCTGTTATGGTACTTGTGAACGAAGGCAATTGTTTGTTATTGTCTCATTTATATCTCACTCTTCATTTTCTCCTCTCCCCTATCCTGCAGTCTCACCATCCCTCTCTACCTCTATTTGTAACTCTGCCTTTTGTTGGAGAGATGCAGGAACTGTATTAATAGGGAGTAATATGCACACAAACACATAGCAATTTCAATCTTGGTGTATCTTTTTTTGTACAGATACACACACAATCCTTCTGCTGACAAGTGGAATGGACTCCCTGTTTGCCAATGGAAAAAAGAAACCTACGATTTTAGTTCATGTACTGTATGTTGTGCAAAGGAATCCCGCAGCGATTACAGAGTAGAAAGAGTATGCAGTAAGAATTGTAGAAATGATTTGAAACAAAAGTAAAAGCATGCTGATGCACAGTGGCAGCTATAAAATGCATAATGCATCTTACCCAAAATAATGATGTCTGCTATTGTATTGAAGACAGATCAAAGATACTGATCTTGTGATGTCTTACGAACAAAGTTCATTTGAGTAAATTCTGCAAATATCCACAGCTCAAAGCCAATTAATATGACAATTGTCCAATCATATCTGCTGCCTTCATGCTAACGTTCTTGTCTGTCGACTGTCAGGGTTCTAAGCTGATCCACCAGAACGTGTCCCCGCCTACAGAAGGTCAGAGGTCACCGGTTCTGTCATTCATCACTCTGGAGCAGTTCAATGCCATCCGTCTGGTCCAGGTGTGTCAGATATGCAGAGAAAAACAGCAAATATTTGTATATCATGTTAGATATAGTTGATGAAACTGTATTGCATTATTATTCATTTAAAATATTTGTTGTACTTCTGCTTCCTGTTACTTTAATTTGCAAGTTTTGTTTTAAGCAGCTACATGAAACTAAGAAAATTAAACAGTTTGCTCCATCAGTCAATCACAAGTTCTGTAAGGTACTACGTCTCTTTAAGAGATGCAGCATAAATGCTAACCTGTTAGTGTTGCCACAGAGTCTCCACCAATCCCTGTCGGCATTAAGCAAGGTCACCAGAGGAGCCCAGCTGTTAACTCCTGAGGTCCAAAGGCTGGCCACTGCCCTCCTCAATCAAGAGGTAAGGATGAAAGAAAAAACAAAAGAAAGAAAGACAGGAAAAGAAAGAAAGATGTCTTGTCCCCACTCAGATAACCAAAACATAAAAATGAATACACATTAAGTACTAAAAGTCTCGTGCCTCCAGCATCAAACACAATTGTGTCTTATAACTGTCTGTGTTTTCCCATAGGTTTTATATTATTTGACACTCGGCATATTTTCTCCCCTGACAGCTCAGCACATTGGATGGAACTTTGATTTATCTCATCATAAAATATACAATAAGTCTTATCTCTTTGACTTAGAGAGGGAAGTAAATGTTTTCTTTTGATTGGTTCTCACACGGGGAAATTTTGTTCACAGGGACGGACACATGTAGAGTCCACAGAGCTGACCTGTACATGTTTAACACACACAGCGTTCCACTTCCTGTGGGTCAAAGTGGATGTGATGAGTTGGAGGAGAAGCTGCACAATCAACCTTTTACTGTGTTAGTCTGTGTGTAATTTCCTGAGAGGGAGACGCCTCAACCATAATTCATTTCTCACTGCTTTTCAACTGTTTTTATTTTAATCAGTGGCTCTTTAATCTCTTTGCCCTCTCTCTCTGAACCAAGTTCTTCAATTTTTCTCTCCAATCATTTTTTTTTCTTTTTCTTTTTTTCATACAATAGATTCCGTCACTTGTCTCAAGTCAATAAGAAAAAAAAAATTAGGTACCAGTTAGACATGTTGTATCTCCAGCAGTTGAATTATTATATATTGATTTAAATGATAAATTATCATAATTTTAATTTCATAACATCAAAGACATGTCCAGTCATTTGTTTGTTTATTCTGTTAGAACTGTACCTAGGGTCACAGTAAACCAAGGACTGTCTCTAAAGCCATAATGTCTTTTCTTTATACTCATGGTATGACATTCCACAGATCATACATCTCCTACATGCACATAAACACCTCAGAATATTAAACCAATAAATCGTGATTCCTGTGTTATAAAGTGTGAATTGTTCACTCCTTTCCACTGAAGTAGCAAGCTCAGCTAATTTACCTCGGTGATCACTTCCAGAGCTCACAAGGCATTCTTTCTGTTTGTGGTGTGCATCATAATAAGGTTGCATTTTAATAAGATGTTTGATAATCAAACAGATGTCTTTTGTGAGTTTTGTAGGGCAGTGTAGCTTTGTAGAGTTTTATCACAGCAGAAAATATTCTCCACAACTCCAGATTTGTCATATAACCAGAACTCTTTCTAATAGAACACATTAGAGAGTGCATTAGTGCATCTGCAATGAATACTTCTTTCAATGCTAGATAAATCTTTTTTTTTTTTTTTTTTAAAAGAGCAACATAGCCAGACGAATATACGAAAGCTCCCTAACTACATCTTGGGCTGCTGAGCGCACCAGTTAAAGAACCACTTCAAAGCAATCATATCCATTTATTTATGTTTTTGGAAAGTGGATCATGGTTAAATTTGTAAAAGTATCTCAGACACAACTCTGGCTCCATTAACTCCATTGCTCTTCTCCTCATTTGTGCAGTAAGAAATAATTAGATACTTATAAACTTTCCAAGCATCAGAGGAGAGTAGAGAGCAGCACTGAAAAACAGATTTACACATCACCAGCGTCTTTGATCAGTGCAGATATCATTAATACCAAGTCATGAGGACAGATGTAGAGACGATATTTTGATTGATTAAACAATCTCTATGATCATTGAGTAAATGGGCACAAGTTATGATAAATTCATATGCAATCTTGTCATCGTGGTCATTTTTAAACAAACAGGCTTGTAAGGGATAAAAGGAATGTTCTGTTCAAAGTAAGCCAACAAAAGGCGAAATATTCAGTAAATTACCTTGAGACTGAAATTGCTCCAATTTAATGCCCTGACAACCTACTGCACAGTACATGAATTCCACATGAGGTAATATGTGTCGTTATTAGCGATGGATAAAAATAAATCGTATAAGCAGACATTTTTATTGGGAGTTTTTGTCAATTTTTTATATTTTTAAGGTTGATATTTTACTACATGTCACAAAAAGAAAGACAAAATAGGATTGAATCAGAACTCGGATTTGTATTAAGCTCTGAAGCCGTGTTTCTTTTCTTTCATCATCAACATAGATTATAAAATATTCACAAATGTTTGTAAAAAAAAATTATTTGTCACTAACAGCTGCTCAAATGCACATCAGGTTCCATATTGACTTCTAAGTACAAATAGCATCATAGTTTTAGCGTCCAGCTTCCAATTAACAGTTGTCTCTTAAGGGAAACTATTTCACCGCCCACAGATACATATTGTATTTGCCAGTGGCTTCCATAATAAACTCTCTCGGGATTTGAAAACTTCACATAACAGTTTAAGGTTATTGACATTTAAAACTACTTAGCATCTGGAAGGAGTCTTGCCTTTTTTCTTGCCAACCCACGTTTGCTAGATACTCTTCCACCGGTCGTCACCAAAACTTCTACATCAATACTTCTTTGGAAAATAGAAAAACAGCCATATGTTGTTTTCAGTATCAGATTTTTTCTTTGGCAAAACCACTGAGAGTATGAGCTCCTAAGTAATAGTTGGGATGTGTGTTTGGGACAGTTTTGTTGTTCCAGACATATCTTGTGGAATTTTGGGCTCACTATTATTTCTAGCTTATGTCTCCTGAAAAATAATGACACTTGTTTTATTTTTATTTTTTTTATGCTTCTAGAGTGACTTCCATTTTCTGCTTTTTTTTCCCACGACTGCAGTGCCCTTTAACGTGGCAAAATAAATGGGAAGGACCAGAGGAGCCCATGCAGTACCTAAGAGCTGTGGTAACAAGAGCTCTCGCTATACAGGTAATAGTCATCTGTGGTTTTCTGATCAGTGTAAATGTAATGATTGAGGCAAGCATTTAATTCATAGCTGCATTTATGCGCTTCCAGGAGCCTTGGCCTCCAGTCATAATGAGTTTTGTAGGCAAAACGTTTTATATTACTAAGTACTTAAGTGATTTAAAATAGGACCTTGTATCCAAATACTCCACAATAGTGCAAGTTTTTATTGTTTGCTTTCCCTTTCCCCTTCCTTTGGAAATTGCCTTGAGCCATGAAAGTTTTTTTTTTTTTGTAATTTATTTCAGATTGAAATTTTGAATTTAATGTTGTAGTTAACATTTGACTTAAAGAACACTGCAAAGCTGAAATATCCTAGGATTTTTCACATAATAGCATGAGGTTCTGTGGACCTTATGCCAGAAAGTGAAGATTCTGACTCAAGCTGCTCCTAACAATGTGGATTTAAATATGTCATTGATTTTTCATGTTTGATTGTTTTCTAAGCCAAAGTAACCCCAGCCCGAACCCCATCAACATGCATGTTACAAATTTAAGCTTGGTTTGGCCTATTGTGAAGGTGTGCACAACTCATAGTGACTCAGGATTAAACTATCCCCGGTTCAGTCCTGGAAACTTGACTCGATTTCCTTATTGATTTACGTAAGTTTGGGTGAATTAACCCTGAATAAAATTTTGTGGGGTTCAGGGTCTACCGACTTGCCCGCCTGCTTATCCATCAGTCTGTGTGTGTGTCAGTGAACACACCTTCCTGTCTGCCTGCCTCTGTTACGCTCCACCTGTCTTCACGTGTGTCTGTCTGGAGACTGCTCTGCCCTTACCTGTCTAACTCTGCCCATCAGCAGTGAGTGATATCTATGTTAGCATCATGTCTGTGTCCTGCTAGCTAATCAGTCTAATAAAGGCCAGAGTGTCTGCTGTGTGCAGCTGCTAAAGAACAAAGTACTAGCAGCACTGTTGGACGACCTTGAACATCATGTTCACACACACAATGCATATTCACACAGATTCTGTGCCGCCCTGCACACCCTGGCTTTTTGAGGACATTTTTAGTGTGTGTGAAGATGTTTTTTTGGATTCATGTGAGAACGTGTTTGGATTTGCGCACTTGCAAGTGTTCTTTGCATAATGATCATCACAATTCATCTCTAAAGCCGGTCATGACTGATGCTGTGCTCGAAAAGGAATTCATTTACAATAGAGATTTGATCAAATGCTTCCTCACAATGACTCTATTTGTCAGAAATGTTTCTCGGCTGACCTGTAAATTTGTGGTATCCATGATAATATAGAGGAACTCCCTATCTGTCTAAAACAGGTAAACTATGAAGGACCCAGAATAGATCAGTGCTTACATGCCGGCACTGTAGCCATCCAGGCGTGTGTTATGATAAAATCTGGCCATAAATATAAAGCGGAAATCAGCTGTTGTATCACTGCTTATTGTTCTATAAAAAAAAATCATGGAAAAACATCCATAAAAATCCAAACCGTGAACAAATATTGCTTTGTGAAATACATCAGTCCAAGTCCTGAGCTTTGCCTTTGGAAAAGAAACATTTCAGCAGCAGAACACACAAGAACGTTGCTCACCTGATCAATACGGATATTTCTGAGTGAAGTGAAATGGATCAAGACATTGGATAAAGCTCTGAGGGATCCACCTGCAGGAGATCAAATGCATACTGGTTGCTTTTATCTGTGCATAGCATTTTATCTACATGCACACATCACAACATATGTGCATGCATGTGTCTGTGTAAACCAGCAGTATAAATAATACACACTTAAATAACAACAACTCTCCAAGCTGGTACTAAATTCTAGGGATCATTCATAGTTAAAGTGCTGCATCAACGTCTAATCAAACCGATCAGACAGGACAGATATGTGATGTTTTGATGAAGCATCATGTGTGCGATCCACATCTGGAAAGTAAGAAACAAGCTACCAGCAGCAGCTGGCAACAAAATCAAAGGCAAAATTCGTGTGAAAATATCAACCGATCTAGTAAACAGTACAAGGTTCTGGAGCTCCTTACCCTCCCAATCAGAGGAGACGATCATCCACCATAGCAGGGACGATAAATCATCATTTTTACCATGGTATTTCCTTGTGACACTAGACGGTGATGCTCCCATGATGTATGTCACATTTATTTTTTCACAGAATGCTGGCGTTCTGTTTAGAGTCACATGTTGGAACAGCATAAAGCCAGTATTAGTTAGTTTACTGTAAATAATCAAAGACTGTGTGATGAGTCTTTGTTACGGTGCTAATGTGGTGTCTGTGTGTAAAAATAGCTTGTGTGTGTTTGTGTAGGTGTGTGTGTGTGTGTGTGTGTGTGTGTTTTTGTACATAAATTCCTGTAATTGGGGTTTCTCTGTCATCAGCTTGTTGACGCCGTGATAAAAAAGACAAGGGGACATAAAATACTTTATTCGCAGCGCATTTTATCGACTTGTTTTGCCATCTCTTTTTTCACCTCTAATTAGCAAAAACACACCGACTTGGGTACAAATAGATCACAGATCGATGTCCTGGATGAAAATTAACATGAATTAAAATTCACCATTTTTTGTAGTCTGTAAACTTTGACGGCAGGCAGAGAATATTTAGATTCCATTTATTTGTTCTAAAGTTCACCTCTCGACCTGAAGAAAAATTTTCTCATTAGCTTTCAATGATCCACTAAATGTTGTGCCTGACTACTGTGTAAAAGTGATTTTATGCCTGAATTATTTGCATTTCTTGCTGTTTATTTATCACGCACTCGGTTTGCGTGTCATTCAATTCTTCTGTGTGTATGTGTGTTTATCTAGACTTGGGTGGAACGTGCAGAAAGACAAGCTCTTTTGTCCGACACCCTGGATCTAGCGGAACTCTTCCACCCCGACACCTTCCTCAACGCTCTAAGACAGGAAACTGCAAGGTAACGGCTCTTGGGATGTACATGTGAGACAAATCCAGCATGCATGCTAACGTTCACGACGTCACCCTGATTCTCAGGTCTATGGGTTGTTCTATGGATAGTCTGGTGTTCGTCTCATCGTGGAGTCGTCCCATAGCGCAGGCAAAGCTGCAAGTCAAGGTAAGACGACAGCAAGCGAACAGATCGTGCAACACAGATGCAGAAGAGAAGGCAGCTCAAAGAGAGAGGAAAGTTGGGAAGAGTTTTCTGCATATCCATTAGAGACATCTGCTGCTGCTGAGTCACCGCCGGTCTGCTGCGCTTTTGTAATGCATTTGATGGACACTGATTCTTTCAATAAAAGCTCACACGCTCCACAATGCCACTCTATCTCCTTTCTTCCCCTTTCATGCTCTGATTTAAAGGGCGATATAATTATTTAGTTTGCTATTCAAAGCGTCAAAGGAAACTTTTCTGTCGTGTCAATACAAAGTGTCCGACTTGAATTGTGCCAGATGAAATCTGACAGAAAAAGCAAAAGGGGATAATTGTTGTGAAACAATGAGCTGCCTTACACACAGACAGACAGACACACACACACACACACACACACACACACACACACACACACACACACACACACACCCACACACACACTTGGATTTGTTTCCCACTCCCTCTCTTCTATTTCTTGTCCAGATTATGATGATTTGTTGGTTGTCTGTATGTTTGACTCGACGCCAGGGTTTCCTTTATTGTCTGGCCTTCTGTGGAAAATCCCTCCGTCAGTGGACTGAATCCACTCCCTAAACACTCCCTCTCCAGCACAATGTATGCTGCATGCTTGCTAATCTGGCGGCAAAAATGTGTGTCATCTTTTGTTACGTACAGTCCGTGTTGTCTGTCGTTCGCACACGTTTTGGTTTAGTCATCCTTTCATCCTGTTTATTTGCGTCTTGTTCCTTTTGTCTCATTTTTGCGCCGCTTCATTCCCTCATCTCTCCTCTTCCAGGTTGGAGGTCTCCAGCTGGAAGGCTGTAGTTTCGATGGCGTTCATCTGTGTGAGAATCAACATAACTCTCCCAGTGTGTCAGCCGTCCCTCTGTGCTACATGGCCTGGGTTCCTCAGGTATGTGTCTGTGTATAAATTAGCATGCTATTTTACCATATTGTTGCCTTTAAAGACTCAATTTGTGTGTGTAAAACATGTATATTTGCGATTCTGTTAAATTTCTGTTTATTCTCTGATATAACCGTAAAACTAGCAGTGAGAGACTTTCTGTAAATCTGAGGGTGTGTTTATCGATTCAGAAATATAACAGTTAAACTGATGCATTCTGCAGAAAGCTAACATCCATCCTCTCTGGAATATTTGGGGATTTGAGCATGGATAACATTTGTTTGTTGCTGTGCATTTTAAATTCAAAGGGTAACTGTCCACAAATTTGTAATGCGTGCTTTCATTCTAGAACTCTGCAGCTGATTCCACTGCATCAGAGGAGAGCATCTGGCTGCCTCTGTACACCAGCTCAGAGAGGGTGAAGGTGGTCACACACATCTGTCTGCCCTGTGGAGCAAACCCCAACCAGTGGATCCAGACTGGAGCCGCTCTCTTCCTCAAACAGCAGTGAAACATCGTCGTCTGGATGAACGACGATTGCCTGGAGGTATCAACAACGGGGGGCTTTTGTCGGGTAGATAATGATGTCATAAATGACTGAAGCGGCATAGCACCGGCTTTTTGTGAGCAACACGAAACAGCATCTTTAGAGACACACATAATCTCATTTTGGACCTCAGTATGTATCAAACTTTTATAAAACCGCCTTCTCCTCCTGCTCACAAGTCTCCACATTTCATGGAAATATGTAAATTTGTTGATCAGTAATTTATTTTATTTAAAGAACTGATGAAGAAATAATTAGGGAATGTTTTTGCATTAAAGTTTTTGTCGTAATTTCCTTACTTAAGCATGTTTTTTAACCTCATTTGTTCACAATAAAGAGGAAATAAATCATTATTACTTTGATTTATAGTCTCAGTCAACATTTATGTGTTTCAATACAACGGCTGATGGAAATCCCCCCCCTTGTTTTAATTTTGTTTCAGCCTGTTTTATTATTATTAGTGTAGAAGTGTAAAGGATATTGATAAAGCACCAACTCAGAGACGTAACTGCGCGCGCGTGTGTGTGTGTGTGTGTGTGTGTGTGTGTGTGTGTGTGTGTGTGTGTGTGTGAGTGCTGAAACAGGCATGAAAGTGCCTGTTAGGTTGTTAGTTGAGGTTGAGTGGAGTCAGTGAAGCTATGATGGATGGCCGCAGAGCGGTGGGCGTGAGCTTTGAGAGGTGTGTATGTTTGTGTTTGCTTGTGTATAAACCCGAGCAAGTAGCATCAGAAATGATTGATGGCTTAATTAAGACTTTCTCCCCCCATAATCCTCCCGTTGTCGGTTCATGTTTATGCAGTCGTGCAAATGCTCACGTGTGTGTGTGTGTGTGTGTGCCCTCCCCCCGTGAACATCCATGTATTTGTGAGAACGAGAGGAGGGTTGGAATAAGGGAGGAGTGGATATTGTGTGTGCACTGCGGTGTGACAAAATGGTAGTGAAATGGAACAGCAGGTTTAAAAAAAGAGAGAATTGGATTTCGACAAAACACAGCCCTCTGGGTCAGAGGGTGAACGAGAGACAGAGGGACGAAGCTGAGGTAGAGAGATGATGTAGGGAGCGAGGGAGAGGGAGAAAACAGGTAAAGGAGAAAACGGCATGAGAAAATTGTAGTGACACCGAGGTCGAGGGTCAACGGGAAAGAGGTGGATGGAGAGGGTGAGGATGGGTTCCGAGTGGGAGATGGAAATCTAATAGAAGGATGTGAAGATAAACGTTTAATGTGAACCATTTTAATTTGTCCATTTGGAATATTGGTGACATTTTGCTGCAGCGAGGACAAGTCAAAAGCTCTGAGCTGTGATGTCACGAGTTGTTCGGCAAATATTTGAATTTTCTCACATTGTCACAAACTGGATTTGCAAAACAGCTGGCATTGTTGCACAACTCCTCCGTAACTTTTTTATCATAATCCTGCAGGCAGAGGTGGCAAATTAAAATCAGCATTGCGGCAAACAGGAAGCGCTTTGCTCAGGGCTGGTTTCCAACTTAATGTGTTTACAGACTTTGTATCACAAATTACCGTGTCAGGTTTGAGAAACTATTGTGATAAAAGTCTGACTCTGGATTTGCTGTCTTAAGATGTTTGCTTAGCTTTTTTTTTGATAGTAAACCCACATTTTTTTTTTTTGTGAGTCATTTCAGAACAATGGTTAAAAACATAGCTCACGAAAAATTCCTGCCACTGAGGAGAAATGACTTGTTTAAAATCAAGATAATGAAACCCCACGTAAAAATGAGACAATCTTTCCTGCATTCCTCTGCTTCACTCCAATTCTTCCACTGTTTCCTGCGTTCACTCTTCCATGACGTCCACCTTTCATGGCGCTGGAGGTCTTTCCTGTGTTAAATCTAAAACACAATAAGGTGTCCTGTCAGGGATGTAAACATTCCTTTTCGATCTGATTGTAACGTAATGGTGACATGTTCAAATAAATACTAAAGCTCGATATGTAAACTAAACTATTCCTTGTTTTCCAGGCCTGCAGATATGTAATCATCCCATCTTAGAGGTTGGATTTAGTTGTTTAATATCGCCGAGTCTGTTTGGGTAATGCATCTTGATGCTCACAGAGTCATCATAGTGCAGGGGTGGGCAAACTTTTTGACCGGTTGGTCACACAGAGTTTTAAAACTTGGCAGGCGGGCCAGCTGAGGAGCCGATGGATGAAGTGTTTATTTGTTCTCATGCAAATGAAATATAAAAACTATTATCTAAAAGGTTTTGCCCTTAAACAGGCAGAAAAGCATACATATGGAAGGCTTATTGTTAGACTTATTTTATAACTGCATTTTTCATTAAATTAATCATATATTCTTAACACGTTTGGAGGGCCGGATTACAAAACCTAAAGGGCCGTACATGGCCCGCGGGCCGCAGTTTGCCCATGCCGTTTCTAATGGGACCTCATGAAACAGAAGCTACAAAATGTTTCTGGGCTCCTGAAGGAGGCTCGGTTTTTTTCTCATTGAGTTTTTCCGCGTATAAATGTTAATCGCTGCTGCAGACTGTAACCACATTCTGGTGGTGGAGCCTCAGACGAGTCACAGCCGGCTTGTAAAACATGACCGAGGGTAGAATTCACTTAAACTGCAACTGAGCTGTCGTATCATCACTAAATGGAACACATTAGTCAAATAGGGGCATGAAAATGCACTCAAACCAGATGTGAGTGGCAACCAAACATTTTTTGGTATTTTTCACCCACTTTTCTGTTGTGTTAGGATTTTTTTTTAAAAAGCCTGTTTCAGCTGAAGACCAGAGCCTCTTTGGAGTACAGATGGATGACATCTCCAGTCACTCCCAGTGCTTCCATTGGCTTTACTCGGGCCACCGTGAGATGTCCATTTTTTATTTTTCCACTTCCTCGGTAAACACACTCTATTTTGAAAGATGTCACAGAGGGGGTCCCACCTCAGCAGGAGGAAGATGGAGAAGATGGACTGCAGGGGAGGAGAGTGGAGGAGAGAGGTGGGAACTCTAACTGGAAGTATAGAAAGATGTTTGGATGTGGAGTGAGGGGGCTCTAATGGGATTTCTGGGAGGTCAGACTGGTCAAAATGGAATTTAGCTACAGCAGTGTTAGCGATTCTTCTGTTGCTGTAACAGAAACGTTTGAAGGAGACAAACACACCAGTGAAGCTGTGTTTGTGTCTGGATTCAGGACATTTAATGAAGGTAATAGAACTACTGTAATGTTTGTGTCATGAAATACTGAGGAACCAGAAAAACAGAAAAGGTGACCTGAGGATGTCGTTCAACACTATCCTGTTTATTGAACACACACACACACACACACACACACACACACACACACACACACACACACACACACACACACACACACACACACACAGTGTGAGGCAGTTGTCTCAGGCCTTGTGTATGTTAGTGGGTGTGGGAATACACATACTGTATATTCTCTCCAGTAAAATGTTCAGTGTATGTGTGTGTGTGTGTGTGTGTGTGTGTGTGTGATGGGGGGTGGGGGGAGTGCAATGCTCTGTCCCTGGAGAGATATCCTGCTTCCAGTGGAGTCAGTGGGGCTGACAGACGACCACAAGGTCACTCCTCACTGATCTGTGATCCTCTCCGGAGACGAAAACACACTTTAGGGGAATTTCCTCCATATTTTCTCTTATTTCCTCTCTTATTCTCCTGCACTTTTTTTTTAAAAAATTTTAAACCTACCTCATCTCCCCACCCTTCTTTGACACGTTCAGTCCAGCCTGACTTCCTTTTGTACTTCTTGCCGTCCGTCATGCTGTGTTTTAGACTACTGACTGCTAACTTTGACATTTAAAGAACCTCTTCAGCACAAATTGATAACCTATAATTACCAAACAGACTGGATATTCTTCTCAGCTAAAAACTGCCCTCAACCAAAGGCAGTTAGTTTCACATTCTCATTAAAATTATTGCCTCCAAAAAACAAGCTGGGGGTCGCAATTATAAAAATGAATCTTCTGGAAAAGAAGTTAGTACTGGCGATGTGAGTAGAGAGATCCACATTTATGTCTTGTATAAATCTAAAGACTTCATTGCATTACAATACAGCACATTATAACACACTTTATAATAACATCATTATAACATTACTTATCGAGGAATTATATAGCAGCTATTAACGCTCTGAGCCAGACCAGAGTGTGTTCACTCAGATACTCCTCTGTGCAGTTTGACGCACAACACTGGTTAGTAGAGTTGGACACACACGTAGGTGTAAATGTATTGAATGTGTCCCTGAGATGAACTGGTGATCTATGTAGAGTTGAACCCGCCTCTCAGCCACTTTGACCTGGATAGGCTCCATCCCCCGCCGTCAACCTGCAGAGGATAAACGTTAAAGGAAATGGGTGGACGAACGCCTCCTGCATGCCGTTATTTTGTTCAGCACAAACAACAATACAGCCTCTGATGACTCATCTTGGCTGCAGTTCTGATCTGAGCGCATTGAAGGAATTGCATCTATTAAGGTGAAGAGGTTGCCTCAATGAAGTCAATACACCGGGACCTTTCATTGACAGTAGCAGAGGAGGAGTTCTGTGTTCCCACAGCCTCTTGGATGCTCAGGTTGGGTTTTTAGATTCACGCTGAGCTTGGAAGGAATCCAGTTTTTTCGAAACGATCTCTTACGATTTCCCCTCATCATCGAGTTTTGTGAAGGATGTTTGCCAGCTTCTTTTCAAGTCAGCTTTCCAAACAGACTTAGCGTTGTACAGCAGAGGCTAAAACCTGGAGCAGCAGTTTGAATATATTTGGTTAGAGGTTTCTGCCCGTGACCCTTTTTTAAAAGTCGGCTTCAGCCGTTTTTTGTTGTCGTCAGTGCCGCTGGAATTGCTGTCTTTGCAAAAGAATTTACATTCAATACAGATGCTGAACAGATGGATCTGGTAGTTACAGAGATCACTTAACACCAGGGTACCAATCTAAATCTACAAAACCCAACACACACACAGCCAGATGCAGGGATCACAACATCACATCCATCTCGGATGTTTTTATCTGTGTTTTGTCCTAGCAGTACCGAACACACTGTTCCAGTTGATGGTTTTAAAAGTGGCCAGAGTACCCAGTCCATAACTTTTATTTATTTTTTTTTTTTAATAGTCTCACTGAATAGCTTCAGAGCCACAAAAGCTAACATCTTTTTTTTTTTAGTTGCTTTTTCTCTAATCTTGTGCCTTCCATTTGAAGGTGACAGAGATACTGAAGGTTTATCCAGCTATTAGACGTGCTTTTCTCCCATCTGGATCAATGCGGTCATCTCTGGCCACACATACATCTAGAAGCTGTTCTCCTGATTGATTTTAGATGAGATCTCTAGGTCTGAATCAATCCGATTTCCACTTCCTGCCGCAAGTAGTGTCAAGTTCTCTGATGGTGTGTCACCTCTGTGCAGATTTAGAGACATGTCCATGTTCCAACCTTAGAAAAAAACTTCCCCCAAAAACTGGCGCGTTCTCTAACAAGCTTTCTTCTTCCCATTTCTAAATTATCCGCAGCTTGCTGCAGCACAGATGTTGAGTTATTCTCTTTCATTGCAACAAGAATGCAGCTGTAAACAGATGCCTTGGAGCTACTGCAGAATCCCACTGCAATGGAAAACAGTCTTGCAGAGATTGGACCGTCCATCTGTCCTCCTATAAAACAGAGGGATAGGATGGAGGAGGGGCTGAAATAAAAATGATTAAGAGGAAGAAAAAGAAGGAGTGTAAAACTAAAGGCACACACTCTTCCTCGTGTTCACACTTTACAACTATTATTTAGCACAAATGCAAATCGCTCATGCATCCGTCCTATACATTCTGAGTTTTCATTTATTTCTGACTTTTATTTTATTTTTCATCCTGTTTTACATAATATTAAGCCCAAATTTAACTTTTTTTTGGTGTGTGTTTGTTGGAAAGTGACATGAAAATGTGATTCCCACTTATTCTGTCATAAAGAGACTAAAATAGAGGTTTTCTCTTTAAATTATAGCCTCTAATTCCTAATTAGAGAAGATCAACAAAGCCAGCTAAGGCAAGTGTGTTTTACTAAACCTGGTTTTGCCCTAGTGATCCTCCCTGAATTCCATTTAATACTGAAGAATGCTCCACATTAGAAAGCTGACAGCGGCTAACTGACCAGCTGCACTAACCCCTCCCCTCTGCTGTCACAGCCAATGGAGCGGCGTAGATTAATTCAGAGCTTTAGCCAATCACTGGGCTCTGCTCAACATCTCAGGCCAGGGATGCCCTTGAGCAAAATGCACACACACACACACACACATATGTACACACACACACTCTCGTGCATTGAAGCGGGAATGCACACACTTGGCGCTCACAAACACAGCTGCTCACTCACCACTTAATTCACCCTCCTCCGAGGGCAGCCGGCCCACTCAGTGCTGATGTTTATGGTTTCTCTGAACCTGCAAATCACCGTGGTAACAGCTGGGCGGATTTATGACCACGACCCTGTTTGCTGGCCTTTAGATACACCACGGCTCACCCCCCCCACCCCACCCCCGCCACATACACACACAGAGTAGCTCACATGCTAACATCATATTGAGGATGAAACACATCTTCAGGTGATCTGATCTAATATCCTTTCTTTCAGGCGTTTAAATCTGCAGAAGCGTCCTTTTGAGACGAAGGAGGCGTCCGGATGAGACGTCTCAACGCGCTGCTTTCTTTATGACTCTGGCCTCAGAGGCTTTACTGTGTAAAACACAGAGATGAAGGTGAAAATCCTTCATGGATTTTGCAGTTTATTTTGTCATTTCTTCAACTACGGGGGTCAATCTCCTGCAGAGTCTTGTTAAAAAATGCCAACTCCGTTATTTTGGTTGTTGATTTGCGGTAAAAGTGCAAACTTTTGAGAGAAATTGCGAGTTTAAAGAAGATCTACTGTATGTCCGTGTGTGTGTGTGTGTGTGTGTGTGTGTGTCCGTGTGTGTGTGCATGTGACGGCGCTGCAGCACCTAAACAGCATTTTCATCATTTTTTTCTCTCACCTGTATCCTTGTATTTTTTGATGACTCATCGTAACCTTGCTACACTCACGTGGGAGGAAAGGCATCGCCGGGGGGGAAGTGTCAGTAACAATCACGCCTGCAGATTCAGGCTGTGTGGGAAGACGCCGGCCAAATTGAGTCATTTGAATTCTTAAGAAAATGAAAATACACTCTTTTGTGCGCTCCTCTCTTCCCACAGAGAGTCGTCAGCTCATGTTCCTTAATATCAGGTGGTGATTGGTGGAAGCATCCCCTCCTGTGTTGTTGGTGTCAACAGCATTTCTCACCAAATTTGTTATTCCCTCACAAACTATTCTAGCATTAACAACTCATTTCTAGTTACCATAAGCATGCTGATTCTTCACCGCCCACGATCAAGAAGCGGTCCAAACACGTCAAACGTTGTCAGACTAGATTTCAAAGTTACATTAAAATCGTCGCAGGAGTATATTTAAGATGCGATTATCACCAACCATAAAGTCACGTTCCATTATTCCTCGCGAAAAGTGTTCTCATAAGGTTATTAAAGACCAGAAAATGAATTTTCGTGGAGTTTAAATCCGTGCTGCTGTGGATTGAGTTGACTGGATTTATCGTCCTTGAATTTTCCACTTATCCCACAGTGTTATAAGTTTTTTCCTAAAACATCAGTCGGAGGTGTGAGTTTGATATTTTTTTAAGGTGTATTATTGTCTATTGCCGCCGTTTTCTCTGTGTGTACGCTCCGACTTGTTTTTGAGATCATCTTTGACTTTCATGTTTTGTCATCAGAGTTGCATCAGTGGAGTTTTAAGGAGACTCCTTCCAAAGTCGCTTCTCTCAAATCACCTATCTTGACAAACGTAAAATGCACCGTCGAAAATATTTGTTCCTTTCTGAATACTTTGCGTTCGTATCTTCAAACAAGTGGAGGTGGATGATATTCTGCTCTAGCGTCTACGCCGCATCGTCTCCCACAAGCTTTGAATGCAGACCTGTTCAACGGCGTGTTTATCAGGATGTTCATTAGTTTTGTAATTCTACTAAGCACTTTAGCGAGGGCCGGATTAGCTCTGCGTTTCTCGTCGCTAACATGCTTCATTAGTAAAGATGGACTCATCCAACCACACAAATGGAAAACGGATGAATGCATGACGAGATGTGGGTGGTGACAAGTGGAGAATTTAAAGTCTGATTCCATCAAAAACAGGAAGAACTTCGTTAGATCTCAGTATTTTAAGTTTTCTTCTTGTCATGTGTGCTAACTCCAAAAAAATGATTAGTCAGTTTATCTATGAGATGAAAATATGTGGACCAAATTTAGAAGCAAAGCAGACATTTTCACAGGCGGAGTTTAGGCTTTATGACATGGAAGAAAGGAAATAAAGGGAAAAAGTTCAGTCAGAAAAGCAGAGAAAGAGGCTTAAGTAGAGATGGAGAAAGGAGGGAAATCTAGGACACCAATGGAGGAAAAGAAAGGAAGATAAGAAGTATGGGGGGGGAGGGGGTTGCTTTGGCAGATTTTAATAAACTTATAGAAAAGGAAAGATACATGAGAAAGGAAAAAAAACGTATTTGTACAGAAAAGGTTATGAAACAGGCGAGACTCTCTGTAGCGCCAACACTTCTGTTGGAAGGAAATAGATAATAGATCAAGAGAAGAGAAAGTAGAGGAGGGAAAGTAAAAATAACGAATTCTCGTCTTTTTATTTCCACTGCCAGGAGAAAAGAGGAACTAACGATTTGAGAAAGGACAAAGAGAAAAAAAGCATTACGGATGCTGACGGTAGAAGAGTGCAACAGCTAAAGGGGGAAAAAACACAACGGTATTTTGACAGAGCCAAAGATAAAGGATGAAGAGTTCAAGTCCTTAAAGCATTATTTATCTGACATGTAAGTCTCTAATATTTAAATTACTTTTATATTTGAACAATCAACCTAAAGTCCTAATTTTGGTTCATTAACAGTCAAGTTTTTATGATTCATGATAATGTGAACACAACTTATCTGGAAAACAATAATACACAAAATATAACCCAGACCCAGACAGACTTATTTCTTCCTGCTGAACATTCTATTACACTAATATATATTAAAAAAGTATCTGTGATTCAGCATTTTTGTGCAGACATGAATAATCGTCTGCACCAAGATCATCAAAAACAGGTCAGACGCTCACTGACTCGTCATCTATTATTTACCTGGGGGGGGGCAGCCTGGACTAATGCTACCTTGTGTGTGTGTGTGTGTGTGTGCGTGCGTACCTGCGTGTGTGTGCCTGTCCACAGTTGTGTGTTTGCTTAAATGTGAATCTGAGATTGCACGCTTAAGAACCTTTTTTGTGGTGATGTATCTGTGTGTGTGTCGTTGAGTTATGGCGGTCGGACCGACGTGTCAGAGAACAGACTTCCTATCATGATGCAGAGAACCTGCTTGCAGGTGCATGTACACACACGCACACACACACACACACACACACGCACGCACAATTACAGACTGATTGTCGGATTCAGAAAATCACACACATTCAGGTAATTGCAATTACGACCTACAGAACACAAAAGGCCACAGCTGCGTTGCCTTCGACGCGGAGCCTCTGGTGTCGCTTGTGATTACCGACGTGATTTTCAGACCCATCCAGGAAAGCCGTCCTCCAGCCGTGATTGCATAACCTGAGGTAATCAAAGCTTTTTCAGAATCTATGTGAGACTTGAAAAGACCTCTGTGTGTGAGGTGAGTCTGACCGAACAGCTGGACCCAGAGAAGATCGACACCTTTCTTTGTCCTGCTCTTCAGTATCTCTTGGTTTAGTTCTCGGCCCTTCTCCTCTCTGGATATTTCCCTTTCCAGAATAAACACATTACGTTTCGGATGCTTCAGAAACCTCAACCTGAACGTGAGATGTAATCACTGTGTTCAACAGATGCAGGTGTAGCTTAGACGTTGGTTGTTGGTGAAATCAGGTCTTGACGTCTTTGAGGTGATGGAGGTGGCCGTCGCTTTGGCGAGTGGTTCTACAGATCTTTGCTGTATAAACTATATTTGTCTTTTATTTTGTTAGGAATTAATTTGAAGAATAAATTGTGGCATTTTGGAGTTAAAATATCTCGAGTGTTGTTTTAAGATGCAAATAGTCCACTTGGGAGTAAAAGATGAATTGTGTTTAAAGACTTATCAGATCCAAAACGGCACAAGGTTTTCCAATACTCAGAGATTGAAGTTATCTTTATTGTCAGCATAAGCTTAAACTAAAAGTTTCATTGGTTTTGTTTTGCTGGCACATTGTTTTATTATCTTGAAACACCGGATTACGTATAAAATACTGAATAAAAGAACAGACACATTATTGGACTTGATTTCTTCTCTTGCAGCATGTTGATATATATATGTTCTAACTTTATAACACCATTACTGGGTGGTTAATGGGACGAGCAGAGCTCCAGCAGTTGGTATAAAGGTCACCAATAGGAAGGTGTGTTTAATGCGGTTCTGTAAAATAAGACGCTGGGTGTTTGGTAAACCGTTTGAATGGAATAGGAAATAAGAAAGTCTAGAGATTTATTAAAGACAAAGGGTTTGGACTTGAATCATTTCTGAGGATTTTTTGCTGTAATTTATTCATCTTTTTGTCTGGAATATCTTGTACATAAAATGTACATAAACTTGTACATTCATGATCTCCACAGGATTGATTTCACCGACTCGGGAGATCTATTTCCCTCTGGAGACGCCACCTGCAATCGCAGGTGTTAATAAATGTGTCACATATATGGCAGATTGCTAATGAACTTTGTTCGCACTTGCATGCACTCCTTGGGATAAATTTTATATCAAAAACATCCCGCAGATTTTTTTCATCTAGTGTCATCACGTCAAAATTTAGATTTGATAAATGTCTTCTACTTATAGGCTAACGATTCCAGCAGCATGCTGACACTCATATTTATTTGAAAGCTGACGAACCTGCAGGCGTTGGCGTGTTAATTCACTGTCTAGACAGCAGTCGACAGAAAAAAATATTACAATTTCCTGTCAGGAATTTAGTCCAATGGAGGAATTTGCTGTACTTTTGACTTGGTTTCCTTCCATAACTTTATCGCAAAAAATCATATTTGCAGAATTTTAGAATCTCGTTTAGTTGTTGGAGACCTGAACTGATCTGCTTTGCTGGATATCAACGTGTGGTCGGTAGAGGTTTATATATTTCCTTTGTTATTGAACTGATAGAAGCGCGGTGTGTCTGGCGTTTGGCTTGTCGGTGCTGTGATGTAACGCTAGATAAATATAAAAAGTCTCTTCCAGTGAAGCATTTCTCAGCATCTGTATTCCACTAATGTGATAAGGAACATAACCTCACAGCTACCGAAACGGTCCTGGAGAAAAATCCATCATGTGTGTGTGTGTGTTTGTGTGTGTGTGTGTGTGTGTGCTCTTTATAGCCTTCCTTACCATGTGTTTCCTGTTTTTTGCACCTTTTTCGGTCTGAGCAGCCACAGATCTCCCAGAAGGCTTTTTCTGTCTCTCTCTCTCTCTCTCTCAGACACACACACACACACACACACACACACACACACACCTCATACTTTCCTGCTTTTCACTAAATAAAATCTGTCACTTTGCGTTGTTGTTTTCAGACCCTGTTCTTTTCCTGCTGTACGTCAGCCTTGTTTTTGGGTTCACCGTGTTCCCTCCATCTGTTCCGAGAGCTGGACAAGTTGAACATACATCATTTTTTCACACAGATACAATATCCATTACAAACAGACAGGACAGCAATCATTTCCCTCTCAGGGCGTTTACACAACATGTGGAGCAGCGATAGAACCACCTCTCATCCTGGGGAGCAGCCGCGGCCTCCTTGAATGCTCAGTCATCCTCCCGTACCCCTCGGTGAACACGCATCCGACCGACCCCGTCGCAGTCGTGCAGCGATGATTGGCGGCGTTGGAAATGCGAGCTCTGCCAGGTGTGTTTGCTGCACAGACTGAGGCAGACACACTGCTGCCGGGCGCTGAACTTCGGTGAGAGCAGGCGATCATTGCAGCACCATTTCCTCACCGCAGGATGGGAGGAGGATGGGATCAGGGCGCGAACTAGGAGCGGTACTGGCTCTGAGCTTCTCCCAGTTTACAACATGGCATTCTGGTAAAGTCATGTCAATTGAAATGAAAGCTTCTAATGTGCCTGCTTGAGTTTACCTGTAAAGAAACAGTTTGTTTTACGTGAATCTGAGCTGAGGATGAGGAAATGATGAAGAAAAGACAGCAGAAATTGAAACCATGATGTGAAACTTCAATAAAAGAAAAACACATTCACAACTGAACAAGAATGAATTTTTGACGCACAAGCTGATGAACTTTATTATGTTGTTTTATTTTTTTAATCTAATAAAATACAGTAGAAGGATGGATTAATGGAGGGATTTTATCGCTCAGATGGTTTGAAAACACCTTGATGTAACCCCAGGAGAGCTGGAGAAGGTGGATGGGGAGATGGAGGTATGAAGACCACACACACACACACACACACACACACACACACACACACACACACACACGTGCACACAGTCATCGAATTCGAGCGACTGTTGCCTCTGGGCTGTTTGTTTCTTCCTCTCTCCGTCTTCCTTCCTTGTCGTCTCTTAGACTTTCAGTAGATGTAACTTCCCAAACTTGACTTTCCAGGAACCAAAGAAACCAATAAAAAAAAAATTCCTGTGTTTCTGTTTTCATTTTTGCCATGTGTGAAACTTTCAACTCAGCATTTTGTACATCCCAACCTCCGTTGGAAGCAGTTGGGATATTTTTCGTCAAAGAATCCCTGAGCTTACCGCAGCTACGCTTCGACACACACACACACACACTCACACACACACACACACACACACACACACACACACACACACACACACACACACACACCTCACTTCTTGATGTGCACTTTGAGTTAATCATTTATTTAATGGAACAGTTTGGATCTGAGAATGTCATTTTTATTGGACTATTTTAAATGTGCAAGTGAGTACTTACAGGAACGACTGTCCTTTTTCTCCTTATGTCTGCAGATTCCTCACATACGCTCTTTCTCCATTATTCAAAGGAAATATCTAATATTCATACCTAAATGAGGGCTTTTCTATAATGTAGTGTGAAAGCTAGGGGAGATGGGACCAAAGGGACCTGGAGGCTGGATGGACCTGGGAATCCAGATGGATGGAGGAACGATGGAGAGTGTGGGTGGATTGTGGACGATGGCAATGCGTGTGAGAGTGGATGTCCGTCTAGATGAGAAAAAAAAAAAAGAAATTGAAGGACAATCAAGGAGAAAAGGAGTGCAGAAGTCAATGTTTCAGCCACACTTGTCCAAGGAGACGGGTCAGAGGCGTTTGAAGCCCTACAGGAAAGAAGTTATGGCCTTCATGTAGAAATGCAACAAGGACAACAGACTGACTCCCGCTGCCTGCCAGTCTGCGATGCTGGGCAGCGCTGACTCCATGCATGGTTCTTTAGTCACAGGTCAAATTCCCACCATTCTTTGCTCCACGCCTCAATGACTTCATCGGCTCTTCTCCACCTCCTCATCATCTGTCTTTGTGTCACTTTGTTCTGTCTGTCTCTCTATAAAACTTTCTTGTCTTCTACTTTGTTTCTTCCACACCTTTTTCTGCCACCCCGTTCTCACGGTGCCTGTTTGTCTTCGATCAAATTAATCCCACTCCTTCCATCCCAGACGCTTTCCAGGCTTATGACTGTGACAAGCCACCACCCTGAATTAGATCATACTTTTGCATCATGTCTAACTTTGTTCTCTCTCTCCCACGTTCCATTACAAGAACAGGCCGGTTTTAACTTTCTGTTTTATTACACGCTCATGTCAGATTTAATTTTTACATCACTTGACATATTACTGTATTAAAACCTCCTAAAGCTACTCAAATGCAGGAGAATAAAAAAACAGATTTGTCTCAGGGTTCCTCTTTCTGACCGTTATCTTTGCGCTGTAATAACTTTCATTTAATTCCCCCCCATTTCAGATGGGGATGCAGAGCCGATGGAGAACCCTGTGGTAACTGCCATTGCTGCAGTCATTCACTTAAGATAAATGCATTTATTTTGTTTTAAACTGCAAGTTGACAATTCCGTACTCTGTTAATTCACCAGTTCCTGAAGCCGCTGACGTCCAGAGTAGATTATCAAGTATTCCTGACAACCACTGACCATGAAAAGGAGATATGGAAATGTTTTGTGAGGCACAGAGAGCGCTTGAAGACACTATGCATGTTAGAAACCTCCTCCATGACTAAAACATGATAAGATTGAACATGGACAGTCCCTTTTACCCCCAACACCACCGGATTCACACTTAAATGAACATGAAAAAAAAAAAAAAAAAACGAGGAATGCATGTGAAGCATAATTGGATCAAAAAGCAAACTGCAATATGTGAATGAGGAGGCAGAGTGGGGACTAAGTGGATGGTTAAACCACAGTTAGGAAAACAGAATGTGGTGCATTTATGGTCGTAAATTATAGCTTAGAGTAACTCGCGTTTGAGTCAGTCTGAGGTCGGTGGCTAAGTCAGCATGGACACAATGAACTGTAAGGATTTACTGTAAACAGGAAAATGATAAGAACCTGCAAACAGATGAATAATATAACCTCTCCCTCTCCATCTACCTTCATCCCTTTTTATTTACATCACGTTTTAACTCTGTTCTAAATTCTGCGCACACATGTTTATCTCGCTTATGTCTCATATTTGATCTTTCTCATCTCCTTGGGGATTGAAAGAAGGTTATGCGATGGGTGTTCTGAGTGGGGGGAAGATGGATGGATGTATAGATGTATGTATGGATGGATGGATGGATAGATTGACTGGAAAATCCATCCATCCATTTTCTTGTAGATATATATATATTTATTTATCCATTTTAATATCGTATTTTCCAATTCTAATATGGAGTTAAGTTGAAAAATGTTACTTATTAAGATTAAATTGGTACAATTATAGGATCTCTTCTAAATTTAAGTTTCTTCCTGTAAAATTTTATATTTGATCAAATAAACTCACAGATTAGAGAAGAAAATGAAGATACTGATGGCAGCAGTGCAAGAAACATTTTATTTAAGAGAACCAGCTGAAAAAAAAACAACAATAAATTATTTCAATAAAGCTTACATTTTATCAGGAATATTTCTATGAATTCAGCAAAGCTGGTTGAGTTTCTTTTTATTGCTACAAAATGACAACTATGAACAACTTTTCTCTGAGCAGAAAACCACAATTCCCACAATCCTCCGGAGAGAAGCTGAAACCCGGGACAAAAAAGAAGCATGATGATAATAATGATGATCAAAATTGATGTGGTGGTTTTTGACAGTTTGGGCTACAAAATCCAAACACAAGTGGGCCCTGAAACATCTTAATAAATGCTGATGTGGTTCTGGAACTAAAAACAAACTGGGTATGAGGAAAAGGAGGAATGTCACTTCATAGCACGCAACAATGGAATGTGCTAGTCACACCAGAAAACTGTCTGACAGGATGCACACACACGCGCACACGCACACACACACACACACACACATACTCACGCACACACACTTTTTACATTTACTGTACATCTCCTGCAGCAGGTTTCATGAAAGCTCGAAAACATTCATGGATACTGTAACTTTACATTTTGCTGCAAAACATCTTGGAAAACGATACGTTAACTAATCCCACATGATGTATCAGCTGACCATCCTGAAACAAGAGCATCATCCACGCTCGGTTTGTGTTTCAAAACACAACATATGATGACAGAAGACAGATTAATACAAACTCAGGTTATGGATATGTCTGGGATTGACAATCCTGGAGTATGGGTTAGTATCTAATCGTTCTAATAGCAAAACCAGGAGCAGTCACTCTGAACTGTCGCAGATTTATCTTCCTACGCCTACCTCGCGTGCGTGTTTGCATGCTGACCGTTGCATTTGCTGCCAGCTCTCACAGACTGCTGGTAACCCTCCACCTTTAAGACAAAAGCTTCTCTTCCCGAGTAGCTGACACAAACACACACACACACACACACACACACACACACACACACATAAAGCATCTCTCAAGTATCAGCTGTATTTCCAGCAGAGATGAAGAGCATCAATCTAATTCCAACAGAACTCCTTTTCACTTTGGTGCAAACTGTGCACGGGGTTTTTGTTTCTGAAGAATGAAATTGCGTGGAAAAAATAAATTAAAATGAGACACACTGAAGACGTGAAATGATGCTGATCGGAGCCCCTGAAGTAGCTGAAATCTTATTTGGTCTCCACCTCAAACAGGGATACTGTTTGAACTCTCATCTGCTGGTAAACTACAGATAGGCAGCTTGTTTGAGCATCCCTTCTCTTTCCAAAAATAACCTCCCCCCACCAAAAAAACCCCTCCATGTCGCTTTTCCTGAGTGTTTTGACTGTAAGCAGCACAGTTTTTATCCGAGTAAGCAGAATTCCTGTGCGGCAGTCGGAATGCCAGGAACGCTCAGAAAAGTGGGCAGAGCCTCATCTGACATCCTTTGATGTGTTACGTGAGCGATGAAGGGAAGGAAAGAGAGAGTGACAGAGAGAGAAAGGAAGAGGGTATTCGGTGAGAGGGAAAGAAAAAACAGGAATTATACGGATGAACAGACAAGCAGGAAGTGTGGAATGCAGGAAAAACAAAGAACGGTTGCACGGAATAAAAACAGCACTGAGGAATTTGATATAAATAACTGCACTTCTTATCTTTAGGTTGGTGTGAAAGCCTAGGGTGTGTGTGTGTGTGTGTGTGTGTGTGTGTGTGTGTGTGTTTGTGTGCAATCCAGATCTGGAGGGTTGTGGTTAGCCTAATTTCACATCAAGATAAAGTGTTATTTTGGTTTACACTTCCTCCAACCTCTCTCTCCCTCCTTCCGTCTGTCTCACACTCACTCATCGCAGCGTGATCCTGACAGAAGAAGCGCCTGAGGATTCTAGAAACGCTCTTATTATAGCAAAAAGAAACCAAATAGAAAAACTGTTTACACAGCAGCGAGACTCGCTCTCTGTTCAGTTCGAGTTAGCATCTGTTGAGCTCCTTCAATAGCAATGCAAGGCTAGTCATTTTCAAACCAATATTAGTCTCATTTCATCATTAATGGGTGTTATTTTCTTTGAAACCCATCATGTTTTTGTAAGTTATATGTTTAGGGGATGAATCAAAAGGGAAATTTGTCATTTCATCACTTTAAGGTGTAAAAGCAGTTTGAATATAACCTGAATGGGGTCGATTTATTCTCCAAGGTGCAGTTAAGTTGGATATCAAACATCTTTGGGACATTTATGCATTTACAAGCCCGGCCTGCATACGGAGGAGGCTTGGTGGTTTACTTGCAAGAACAAATCATTGTGCATGACAATAGCTGAATTTGTCAAAAAAGACAATCTCTTTTCTGCTGCATGTGTTGCTGTATTGCTGTTATTATACGAAGTCTGTTGCAAAATAGATAAGAGAAAAAAAAAAAACCAACAACTTGTCCAACAGTTCCAGATGTGGAGTTCCTCAACGAGGGGGCTGGGAGGAACACACACACTCGCACTTTTCATGGTGTGTGAGGAAGATCTCGGCGATCACCCAGCGCACCCGCGGCCTCCGGTGGCGTTGATACAGAGTGATCTCTGGGGCGTACTTCAGCACCTGGAGGAGACAGGGAGATAAAGACAGTGGGAAAGGAGTCGGATTTATTGTTGGCAGGTAGGTGTTGAAAATACTGTCCTACTTTCACAGCTAATGACAATGAATCCCAGAGCAGTAGGCGGTAACACGTTACCTCGGCCTCCACTCACATCTCATTGTCAGTGGAGACGTCAGCAGGGATTTAAAGGGCAGAAGAAAAAATGTAAAGGATGGACGGATTTACAAGGAAAATAATCATAAACTATCACGTAAGATAAAAGATGAGAATTCACCCACACATCACAAAACACAACCAAAACAAGTGGACTTCAACATACACCAACATGGTTTCAAAGAATGCAGCAGTGTGCTATGAAACTTGGAGACATATGAAGACAATTAGGAACCCACCCTTCCCTTTATCAATCATAACTGGCCCCACAAGAATTCCTGTTCTGTTTCGTACAAGGACAAAACAGTTCACAGGATCTCAACATTCCAAACACCAAGCATGTGAAGATGGTAGAGATTATTAAGCTGTAGAGAATTGTATATATGGTAATCTAAAGGAATAAGAATGTAAACAAATATTGGATGTTAACGAAACTGGGTTTAAGGATTTACCTTTAAATCAGACAAAATTACAAATGAACTGAAGACATTCAGTAGTTTAAGTTTGGCAGCATTATATTTTCTATATTTTTTGCAGGTGCCACTTTGGCTGTGAAAAAAGAGTGAAAGTGGTAATTGTTCTACCACAGAGTGAATTTGTTCCACAAAGCTCAGTGAGAGCAAAGCGGCCTGTGATTTATATCAGGACTTTCCAGCAATGAAACAATAGCGTGAGTAATAACTCGTTTCTTCAGAAGTTAAGCCAGTGACGAAAGTAGTTACAGTTACTGCCTGCTGGGGGAGGAGGTGGAACACACACACACACAAGAACATATAGACACAAACACACCCTTTTCATGCTCATACACAGAGAGTTACACACACTCACATACGTACATGCGGTACAATTACAATCCAAATCCCACTTTTGTCTAAATTTCCATTGTTTGATTCCTACCAGAGAGAAAGAGAGAAAGCCCTGTGGGCCAAGTTTCAATAATGAAGCTGTACGCGAACAAAGACACAAAGAGATGGAGGGAAAAACGGAGAAAAGAATGAATGACAGGCTTAAAGAAAAAGAACGGTTCGCTGTAAAGGGATAAATTGAAAATGGGAAAAGGGAAGAATGGAAGGATGATGGTTGAGAGAAAAAGATGGACTGCTAATGATGCAGTGAGAGTGATATTAAGTGATTGGAGAGAGGAAGCAGAGGCTTACATATGAAGTAATGAATGAAATAAGGTGTGTGTGAAGCTCCCGGTGCATCACTACTTCATCCTAAAGGCTACATCCCTCCTCCACCCTTCATTCACACTAAACTAGACTAGAAACGATCCGTGTTGTTCAGTAATATGTTGGAACAAGTCCCAACAATACCAGACAGACAGACAGACAGATAGATTAAACTTGAATGTTTGTGTGCATAGGTAGGGTTGAACATAGGCTGGGTTAACTAAAAAAAATTATACCAACTCATTGCCTTAAAAAACTAAGCTAAGTCAATTTAAAATAAAGGAGTTACCTGAATTTGAATATTTTAAGTTGACTGGGCTTAAAATATTCCAGCTATTGTGAAGTTGCATGAAGGTTTATAGGTTTATATAGGTTATATAGGTATAGGTTTATAGGCTTATAGGTCTTAAGCATTGGCCACTTAAAATGATCAAGTTAAGGTTGCTCATTTATTTTTAATTGACTTAGCATGGTCTTTTAAGACAACAGGTTTGCATATATTTTTTTAGATAAGACAGCATATTTTAAATCATTAGATTTGAAATCATTAGAAAAAAAAAAGATGAATAAGAATGCTTTGGTGGGTCCTTAGATCAGACATCCTACCTCGTGTAGTTTCAGAGTCGTCTTGGAGGCCTGACAGGTGCAGCCGTTGTTCCAGTTATTGGTTCCACAGCCACAGTTGCCTCCACAGCGTTTGACCAGCAGACATCGAGGGAAGAAGACGGCGTTGGTGGCTCTCAACTCCTCGCGCAGGTTTACGGAGTAGTTGCGAGGAGTGCAGCTGTACCGCCTGACGTCGTCGTAGAGACGGTTCAGATCAACTGGACAGCAAGGTACAGAAAGAGGAAAATAGCTGCTTAGGTTTTAGTCTCATTTATTCCTGTTCTGCTGTGTTTTCCAGATCAGTGCGACACATCTTTATCTTGTATTTCATGAGATTCAGCGTTTAGTCCTCGCCTGTTCTTTTGTCACTCGCGTTTTTTTTTCGCAACGGTACCTTTTTTTAGTGAATAAACACAAAGATATCGGGTTGTTGTTGACTAGTTATTGCCCATGATCATTTAGTTTCTAACACAGTAGCGACCCTCGTTGATGAAAACAGTTTTGATTTATTATTGTTAATCTGCTGCCTCATATCATCATAAATAGAAATGTGTGGCATGGAGAAGGACAAATGGAACCAGAGGAGGGGGATGAACGAGACAAATGTGCTGCAATTCACACTAGAAATAGGCTCAATATTGATTGAATGGCAATGCATGAGAGATGGAGTCGGACTATTAGATATGAGTACAATTGCAACCAAAATTGACTGTAGATGAACAGAGGTGAAGAAACAGAGACATAAAGATGAAGAAGGAGAGAAAATAAGCCAGAAGTAGAGGAGGAAGGAGGGCCCGCTCATCGATTGCAGATAGATGTATTGATTGCACTGCTTCTTTGTGTCATCACATTAGAGAAAATGAACTTGTTTGTGCATAGAACCTTTGTTTGTTGGTCGGCTGCAATGGTTTCAAAACTCATTTCCAGGGGAACTGGTTATTGTGAGGCAAGTTAATGGAGAATAGAGGATTAAAACGGATAAATTCATGAAGGGGAACAAGAATCTGTTAACTGTGGAATATAGTGGAGACATTTTTCTTGCCTTTTTCTCTGCAAGCACACCACATTGACCACCAGTGGTATGAAGGGCAGATGAGGCACAAGACAAACAAACAAAAAGACTAGAGAA
The DNA here is from genome assembly GCA_013358685.1 of Antennarius maculatus. Taxonomy (NCBI): domain Eukaryota; kingdom Metazoa; phylum Chordata; class Actinopteri; order Lophiiformes; family Antennariidae; genus Antennarius; species Antennarius maculatus. Next base: position 21,975,944 of record CM023613.1, read on the forward strand.
GAAAACGAACAATGAAGACTGTCAGATTGCTCTGCTCGCAGAGGTCATCAGCAGGTAATCAGGACTGTGCTGTCAAAAACCTGAGGTGGTGATTAAACGATGGACTTCCATATTGGCTCACAATTCTCTCAAATGTTCTCTAGGGCTTTAAAGCCTTTTTCTTCTTTTCAAAAATTGGAGGTTATATTTCTTTAATATTGTTCAAACCGTGACAGAATGGAGCTACATCAGTCTGTGCCCTCTTTTTAACTACTGGTTCCTACTTTTGTAATAAAAAGTTTTCTTGATTTCGGAGTCAGTCATTTGGAATGAAAAAAAAAGAAGCTTTTATTAAATTGTGAGATATTCATAAAGTCAAATAATGAGGTTGCGTATGAGGTTACTTATTTGTTTTGGTTTTTTTTCACAATAAAGATAAAAAAAGTGGTATTTCAGACTCAAAAAAAAAGCTTGATTGACAATACACAAGCATTGGTGGCTCTCAAAGCAGGCATATTTGGATATTAACATATAAAGGTCTAAGTTTTCAGCTATGGATGGACAGTGTAGGCCACATCTGTCAAACTCAGGGCCCGTGGACCAAATGTAGCCCGCCACATCATTTAAGCGGCCCGCGAGAGTATAAAAGGTGAGAGTATCTAAAAGTAAATGGGTCAAAATTGTGCTTTGACCAAAAACTACAAATAAGAGTGTTTTTGGTCAAAGTGTGCTTTGACCAAAAACACAATGTAGTAACTAAGCCCCATTTTAACCCTGACAAAATCGTTTTGAACAAAGTTAATATCTTAACTTGTGTTTGATGTTATTTTTCTCAATTCACTTCACTTTATTCACTAGTTTGATCCTTGCTTGATGGAGTTCTGTGCGTTTCATAACCTGACAAATTAAAATGATTTATGTTATAACAAAGCAACAAGCAAACATCTTTCTTCTGTGTAACTGTAATGTTTGTAACTTTATTAAGTAACAAATTCAACATTAAGGAGTAATTAAATTTATTTTACATTACACTGAGTTACATTTAGTTACGTTTATGGTTTACGTGCGGTCTTTTCAGGACAGCCATTATGCTGATTTGGCCCTCAGTGAAAATGAGTTTGACATCCTCGGTGTAGGCAGAAACGACTGAAGTGTGCTCTACTCTGATTTAGTTGCTACACTAATAAACACGTTTGTAAAAGGTTTAATGGCCTCCAGAGGTTCAGAGGAGACAGACGTAATCGCCCGCTGGTCCATAGCGACGCTTCACTATCTGCAGAAACCACTTTAGGAGGTTTAGGAGACTTGCCCTCAGCAACTTGAAGAAGAAATTGTTGATGTGTTCCCCTTAATGGCAGAATGCAACTGTCCTCTGTTCAATAGATGGAGACTAAAAAAGCACTAAACTGTCCTGACAGAGTAGGTTCTTTCAACCTTGCCCCTCAGGCATTGATGGTGGATTGAATCTACTCTAACCGGTCAGTGGACTCCTCTCGGAAACAATGACTGATGCCAAAACACTGGTTTCTTCCTCCTACACTTTTCATGCAAGACCAAATCTACAAAAAGATGTAAAGTTGCAGCATCACAAGTTGTTTTTTTTCGTCACATACCCAAACTCCATCAAGGCACAAAAAGTTGGTGGCAGATAAACCCAAATGTTCTGTTCCCAGGTAGAAGCAAACATAGAGCAAGCAATATGGAGATCCTGCATCATTATGACTATGAAATAAGATAGAAGCAGGATTTGGTTATGAGGGCTGTTTCCATTGCCAGTACAAGCTGGAGTTGGTTGTTTGCCCAATGACTCTAAAAAGCACATAGAGCCAATTAGAGAGCACAGCCTGGCTGAAATCAAAAAGCCAATTTTTTTAGAGAAGATTAAGGTAATTTTCTTGGGTCATCATTTGCGTTTTCATCTAATGGAAGTAAAATCTGCTTCTACAACCCTTCAGAGGCCCAAAGGACTTATCAAGATCGATGTTCGCCGTGTAGCTCGGAGAGATCGACTTCCTTTTTATCTTCACAGCAGCCAGGCAAGATTAAAGATCAGCTATGCACAAGGAACCACCTCAAAATCACACATCCTGTAGTATATTCACACAACAATAACTCAATAACTCGATGAGAGGGAAACCAAAGTGAAACGGGAAAAGGAAGACTAATGACATTGATAATCAATAAGCAATTGTTCATAAAAAGAAATCTTTGCTGAGTGGGTTACATTCATGAGACACAGCATGTTGGAAGCCTAATAAATAATGAACAACAATGGGCAGACAGTAGAGTAACGGATCTGATCACTTATTTTGGGTACATAGATGGAGATGAAGGTAGAAACACAATTTCTACTAACAGCCTTGAGTCTTGTTTGTATAAAGCACCAAAAAAAAATGTTATATCAACATTAAAGATGGAAAAGAAATTCCGCTCTAACTTTCCTGAATCTGCTTTGATGAAAATGTCCTCTGCCATGGCATAGAGGTTCAGTGAACTACAATAAAACACCAGATTTTAAGCCAATGTCATTTTCATGGTTGGAGTCCAGAATCATGACAGACCTCTGACAAAGACTCGTGTCAAATGGGAGTGTGTCGGTGTGTCGGTGTGCAGACTCTTCTGGTCTGTGCGCTCACACGGCTGAGCTTGTCCCTTTTTCAGAGGAGTGAGCGCAATCTAAAAAAATCAATGAACCTTGTCAGGGACTGTTGGAGAGACAAAATACGAAGACCGATAGCTAGCAAGACTACAAGAATGACTGTGACAGATGGTAACACAATAGAAAAATTAAAGCAACTATGTGTGTGTGTGTGTGTGTGTGTGTGTGTGTGTGTGTGTGTGTGTGTGTGTGTGTGTGTGTGTGTGTGTGTGTGTGTGACAGTTATAATTCACACTCTGTTCCAAAGATGTCCATAGGGGTTTGGATGTATGAATATTATTTTGTTATTTTTTTGTTTATTTCTGTATGAGCTATGACCTATGTGTTGGACTACTGTCCTTCACAACATCTACGGTGTGTGTGTGCGTGTGTGTGTGTGTGTGTGTGTGTGTGTGTGTGTGTGTGTGTGTGTGTGTGTGTGTGTGTGTGTGTGTGTGTGTGTGTTAATGAAAACAAAGCTAAGCTGCTGACTCTGGCACATTTCTGCTCCATCGCACAGGTTGAATTTCCAATTAGATAGACCAGTATACCAAAGACCTGCAGCACCTGCACCATGATGCAGTAATGCAACATTCAGCTCCCCCCAATGTAAAGAACCCCCATGTACCAGCCTATCATGCACAAATAGATCTGACTTCATGCACAAAACATTTACTAAGGCACAGATGACGAAACACATGAGAAGGAAGTGGTTGGAAGCACCCAATTGGATTGGGATCCAATATGAAGAAATTATTCCACTAGTGAGTCCAGGTCAGTGGCCTCACTTCACAATTAAGATCTGCCTCTAACTGCTGGTCCTGTTAAATTTGTCACCGACCCACAAAGGCATGTCGCTCAATCCATGATTCAAGTACGTTTTCAGGATGTGGTGTGTTGTTGCATCATACCGTGGACAGGAGTTGGTTCCATTTCTTGTGATGATCTCTCATATTGACTTTTACTGCCTGTTTCAATTTCAAAATCTATTTTCACGTCAAAGGCCATTAAAATGCTTCTCAAATGCTCCTTCTTTTCATGCAAAGCGCACGTGTGTAGATGCATCCAATGACCTATGAAATATCTCAGCAGCAGTTTATACCTTATACTTCATTAGCATGTTTTTACATCTGACTGTCACCTGTGCTATATTTGATCATTAAAAGCTAATGCGCCTCCATCGCAGTTATTACAGCCCAGAATAAACCTTTTCCACCTCAGTGCCGCACAATAATGTGTATGAAAATTACCCTCCTGCTGTGCAGGTCTGGCTTTATTAGTGCAAGGTGGCACACCCCCACCCCTTCTAGTCAGTCACCCCATCTACCTACAACCGCACCAGGCAGCCGTGAATTACGGTGAATGCAGCAGAGTTTTTGTGAATCACCATCTGCAGCACACTAAAACAGAATGAGAGCATCACCACTCTCATCTTCCTGCATCATTTTGACAGTCCCCTGGCTTCGTTATAGAAGTCATTGTCCTCCTGACATCAACTGCTCTTGTTCTGCTTATGATGTCCGTCTGAAACATGCCTAAAACATCAAACACATGCAAGAGTGGTGGGGTTTTTTGTAGTATTTTAAACATTATTGATGGAAAAAAAACTCTTATTCCACTTGTGGAATATTTGCCCTAAGCATCAAAGGCCTCACACTATGCAAAATACACCTTTATGTGGCTTTGTCACAAAGAATTCCTTGGCCCATCTACAGATAGCCCAAACATGAGAATCAAACATTCTCTCTCTTTTGTACTTGTTCCACCTATCACCAAATATTTCCTCTGAAGCACTGTTTAGATTTGAGGCCAATTTTGATGTCATTGTGGGCTTTGCACCTATTTAGAACTTTTTTTGTTTGTTTGTTTTACAATTTCTATTTCAGTTTCAGTAACTTACACCCATTCTTATTATCTTAGCATTTCCAAGTAAAGCAGGAATGAAGTGAAATTCATACTATCACTTTGCAAAATCTAAAATGTTTCTGAAGTATCTGCTTGGTCGATTTTTATGCATACGTTACACATAGCAAGGCATTTATTATTTACATGATTCTTATTCCGGGAGGTTATTTAGGTGGTTGTTGCTGGTTGGACACTAAGTGACTCTACTTATGACTATTTTAAAGATTTCTCTAATTCATACTTAATTTTTTTCAACATTAAATATTGTTTCTACCGTCATATCCAGATGCTTTTCAAAGCCATATTGTTAATCTACGTATATTGCTGTTGTCACGGCCCCAGGGCCTTGGTCTTTCTCTCTCTTTTGCTTTGTATTGCAGGTCCACAGCTGAGCGTCATCATCATCATCATCATCATCAAGTAACTGGGAACACCTGAGTGGTTTTCCCAGGGTATTTAACCCCGCCTGCCGATTCACTGGGCACGTCACTTGACCTCACAAACAGTTTGGTTGCAGACGTGGCTGACGCCTGGATCGCTGATCGAAGCCTTGTTGATATTTGTGTTAATTCGCTTATATTTAATAAACTTTTGTTAACTTTTGCAGCCACCCACCCGTACACCTCCTTTATTTTGTTGCTGTCAAGGATCCGGCCGTAACACTGTGCATATCAGCGTAATTGACCTGCAGCAGTCCAATGAAAGCGATTATCACCATGCACAGACAGACTGTATATATTTAGGTTTCCTGTTGTGAAATCCTGAAGGATTGTGAGACTAGAATGTGCCTAAGACGGACAGCTTCATGCGTGGCTTATAAAACCGAGAGCTCTTACCTTTATTATATCTGCTTGCGAGGTGATAGGCCCTGGACCTGTACTGTATGTGTGTTTGAGTGTAAATGCTGTCCAGGTCCTGCCTCCAGGTGTCTGGGCTCAGGGTTCTGAGAAGCTGCTCCACGGTGTCAAAGGCAGCAATGGTCTTGTCCAAATCCTCCAGTGAGAAAGGCACTTCTGTGACTGTTTCTGGCACCTGCCCTCCCCCAAAGTCCTGCAAAGAGACAAAGGTTAAAAAGTATTCTACCTTCAATTAATCATTTAAACATACTCAAACTTTAGCAAACGTGCATTGAAAATTTTAAATCTGCAGCATAGTTCATGGGCTAAAACCTTGGAAAAAGTCTCCATTATTTCCCGAAACCATTATTCTAACTATTATATAACCTCAATTAAAGTGTCAGTGATGTATGTAAAGATCAGATATTATAAAGAGCAGAGACGAGAATTCTACATCTCAGAAAACATCATTTTTCTGAGCTTGCCAGAATCTTTGACACTGAATTTATTTTTGTTGCATTGTGGTTTCATCTTGTATTGTGGTGGGGAGGTCAACACTGTTTCTTTACAAGCACTGGAAATAAATCCAAGTGATTCATGTGAAGATGTGGAGATTTTCAGGAACAACCTCGAAACTGAATTAAAAGTCTGTTTTTGATCAAACTGATTCGTAATCCTTCAACACATTTCAGCTTCACTTGTCATTCACTTTGAAACATTTGAGTGAAATGGAAAAAGAACTTGTCAGAGTGATGTCTTAAGTCCAGAAAACTACTTATAGAGAACTGCATGTTTTTAGAGGAGGTAGGAAATCAGAAAACCCGGTGAAAACTCATACAGACACGGGGGGAACATACCAACTCCGCACAGATATTTGTGCGGAGCTTTGAGGCGACAGTGTGACTCACTGTGCTGCCCCTAGTTCCTTTGCAATTAAAAGTTTTTCCTATAACCTGTAGTAAAGAGAGAGAGGTTTAACATTCCACTGTGCTCCACATCCACATCAAGCAGACGACAGCCGACATCGGGGGGGATTACCAAAGTAAGAGCTGCATTCACTTAGTTTGGGCACCCATGGGCAAAAACATAAATCATTATATATACACACCAATGGATTAGCCATCGGGAGCTATTTGGCAGCTCAGTATCTATCATAGCCCCCAGCACTCTATGAAATGCAGCTGATGTTGGGGATCGAACAAACCGTCCTTCCAGTTAATGGACAAACCGCTCTGCCGCCCAAGCCGCATGACTGCACAGGGTTTATCATACGCATTTCAGGATCCAGCCAAAACATCTGATATAAAAAAGGATTTTAAGAAGAGCCACATTTTGTCACTTTCGCTGTCGACTTGACAGAAACCTGGACTCTTTAATATAAAGGGTTTGTCCTTTCCTGAGATACTGAAAGAAAAAGAATGTGACTTTGACCTTCGGTATCAGCTCTTCAATGATGTGAATTCACTCAAGGTATTCCTTTATGTAGTGCCTTCACATAAATTAGTAGAAATACTGATGGAAACGCCATGAAAATATATCTTTTTAATTCTATTTGCTACCTTTAGGAGAATTCTGTCTCTGATTTTGATCCGTCCCCAAGGAGCAGTTGTCTTCCTTGGGGAGCAAACTGGGGTTTTGGTATCTTGCTGAAGGATGTTTCGACAAGTGGATCGATCCACCAGCCCTTCAATGAATGGACAACCACTTTCCCTACCCCCCAGGCCACAGCTACCCTCAAAACGACAGCGTGACGCCCCAAACGAATGTTAAACATCCATTCCAATACTTTTCTGATACAGTTGCTACTCATTTGTATTATCATTTATTTAAAATGTTTTGCACAAAAGGGTGCAAGACGCTCTGCTCTGTAATAAATCCATCACACTTGGTATTTGCTCACTATTGTGAAGCTGTTATCTACGTGCCGTTGATGTTAAAATGATCACAAATGATTGAGAAAACCACACAGATAATGTTTAGACGTGTTGTGTGAATGTGGAGAAGCGGGGGCCAACAAGCCAAATGCATACATCCCATTTGCACTGGCAGTTATACGTCTCTACATATGGAAAAACATACACCCACATGCATACATCACCAATATCCAAGCAGAAAACGTCAACACACCCTCACACATACTAATTACAATTGTCATATGTCACAGATTTTACATATACACATGCAAAAATTACACAAGTATAGTCAGGTCTCGGTAAACATCCCATTTTACATCTCAGGCTGCAGGAAATACAATCGCACGTCATACATGCATGGATGTGTTCTGTGCGTGGGCTCAGGTTCACCTATGCAAATAGACCATATGCCATATTTAGCAATGTCAATTATAATTGGAGAAACAATTTCAGAGGGCAGTTGTGTAGGGGATGGATTATCACATAAACAGATGTTCTATCTGCAGAACCATTATGGAAGCGTGGTTTTGTTATTGTCACTGAAAAGTAATGTCACTGACTGATCAGTTGATTTGAAAGTGAAACTTTCAGGATGAGTTCTATCTTTTCTACCTTTCTAACAAATGTGCATTTATTTCTTGAGATTTTTTTTTTTTTTTGCAATACATATCTTTCTATTCATGAATTATTTATTTACACGCGTGACTCACCGACATGGGTCCCGTGACGGCCAGCCAGTTGGTGTTGGAGGCAGGTAGGGGGGAGTCATCCTGCAGAAATGCACAGCAGAAATAATCAATCAGCAATTCAACAAATGAACCAACATGGGATGAGAAACAATACTGAAGAGATGAAAAGGAAATAAGGTAACTGAATGAAGCGCACTCACACACACACACACACACACACACACACACACACACACACACACACACACACACACACACACACACACGGTCTCTTACTGGATATCAAATCTCTTCGAGGAGCTGTAAATACCCTCAGGTCAATATGCAACAGTTAATCTGTCTGCACCAAGGTTCAAAGGCATGGTGCCCTCACTTTGTCTTAGCGTGTGCGTCTGCTAATGTAATAGCCTGTCAGTGTGTGAAGGCTTTAGTTTACTAGACTGGTGCATGCGGCCCATGTGGCCGAATGCACTCACACGCTGTAAACCACATCCGAAACAGCTGTGAATGAGTTCAGAGGGTTTCCTGTGGAAGTGGGAGTCCGTGTGTGTGTGTGTGTGTGTGTGTGTGTGTGTGTGTGCGCACAAGCAAATGCATGTTTACAGATTCTTGGTCTCATTTCCTTTTAAGGTTAAACGCTTCATTTCAGACACATATGGGCCACTTAACGGGGTTTTGAAGAGAGGTTGCAGAGACGGGAACCAGAGCTACCTCTGAACGCACTGACTGCATGCATGAGATGATTTTATATGCTGGAATTAATACCAAAAAAAATTTAATGAATTTATATGTAACATATACGGCATACCACATCCATAACAAATCACAGCCAAAGTCACACTTTTCATAATGCAAGGCAATTTTTTGGAGTATTGTAGTTTCATTGACAGATCTTACACAAACCTGAATGAAAGGAAAGGAATCTTAAGTAGTTTCCTGAGCAACACATCCTCATACAAATTAAGACAAGTATGAAATCACACAATTTTTCTTTATTTTATTTTGTTTTGTCTCATAAAAAGAAATGACCAATTATATATGAACTAAAGAAGTCGTTTCTCAGACATACATGGATCTTTTTTAGACGTTTGTCAAGAAGATTAATGTGCTTTCTTGTATAATTTTCTATTCTAGGAGCCAAAAGTAATACTTTCAGGCACATTTGCCCATAGTGAGGACAAACCCTTATTTACAGTGGCAGTCTAGCGGAGTGGACACTGGGGAGGTGCCCTTTTCAACCTCTATTTTGTACGATTGGACAGTGGAGCAGCTCAGGATTAAGTGTGTAGTAGATGGGGAAGAAGGCAAGAGCATTTCCCTGTCACCTTTTACTCCGCATGACCAGTTATCTCATTTACAGTGACAGGGCATTAAAGTTAGTAGATAAATCACGCCGGCCACATTTATTGTGTCTCATCTGTGTCTCAGTATAAGCTAATGTTCTGGCTGAGGTCAGAAAAACACTCTTTCCCTTGCAGTCCAGTGGCTTTTGTAATTGTTGTACTTTAATATGATGCTTCCTGTCTTAATATGCATAATAAACATACTTCATCAGTTTTCATTTCTACCCTCACCTGCGGTTGTCAGGTTTGGGTAATGCCTAAAAAAAAACAAGATCACGAGTGCAAACAGCTGAAATGGACTTCCTCTGTTTGGTTCTAGACTCAATTTTATAGATTGGGTGAGGAGCTCAGTCAGTTGGGAGGTGGTCCCAGTACTGCCACTGCTCCTCCCCAGTGAGAGGAGTCACCTGAGGTGGTTGGGGCATTTGGAGGAGGTGTCTGAGGACAGGGAAGTTCAGGCTTCTCTGCTGAGACAGTTGTTACGGCAACCAGAACGCCATAAAGAAGAAGAAAATGGATAGAAGACGTACACAATTGTGCAATTAAATAATTATGAAATTACTAATTAAACTTCCAGCAGCAGTGACATCAGAAAATTAGAATTTAATACTGACGTCTGTCTGAGAGCAGCAGTTTTATTGATGCTTTTTATCCCATAAATATCCTTCTGTCCAGGAAGCACACATGTAAGACGACTCAGATATGGATTCAGGGACTAACTTGGATAATATTCCTTGAACAGTAGTCGTTTTCCCTGCTGTGTCTGCCTTCGCAACCCTCCTAGGAATTACCCACCAAAAATACATTACCACCCCACCGCTGTCAGAAAAATCCATATTAAAATCTAACAAGCACAAACAGACATCTTTGAAGTTCTGAAGATGAACGAAGTTAAACTTTGAGCTGCTTCTGGTCATTTTGTGTTTAATAAGGCTGGCCTGTTTTCAGCAGTTACACCCAGAGAGCTTCAAAAAGTGTTTCTCTTGTGTTTTTCTTAAAAGCATTCATTGCTCCCTGAAAATAAGATTTTAAAAAGATCAGACCAAATGATTTAGGGGAAAATAGTGACGTGAATAATGAGCAAACAGTGAAGATGGTGGACTTTGGTTTCCATCTCATTTAAAGAGGGTCACATATGGAGAGAAAGAGAGTGATGGATAGATAGATAGATAGATAGATCAATAGATAGATAGATAGATAGATGACGGAGTATTTTCCTTTCGTTCATATTTTCCTGGCGTTCAAGGATCATCTTAGACATCCTGGCAGGTGATCTGAGCATCCCGATTTAAAGTCATGTCTACTATCTCTTGAGGGATTCTTAGAATTTGTTAGCAAATAGCTATTTAATCCATCCAAGATGCATAAAATGACTGAATCTTAAGAGAAAACCTTCGACACTGAAGCGGGTCTGTGTAATGAAAAATGAGTGGTTATTGATGTTAGTCATAAAATACAAAAGCCGAACCTGAAATGCATGGCGTTAGAAAAGGTGTTTTCATTTCTTTTTTTTTTTCCATTTTGAATAAGAACACATAAAAATCTCTAGAAAACATAAAATAAAAACTCTCATTTCAGTTTTTCATTTCATTTTTTTTTTCATATCTAGAGACCCAATGAATGCTTCTATGAAGGAGAAATTGAAAATCAAGTTGCTTTTGCACGTTTAATCCCTCACTTTTTGGCTATGAATAGAAAATAGCTTTGTTTTCATTTCTGGTTGTTAGATTATGAAACCAAAATGACCTTTTTTTCTCTTATTTTTTATCTTTATGTGGAAAATAAACATCAAATCACCAAAGACACGTGGAGGCACAATGCTCCTCTGATTAAAGAGCAGTCAGGGTCTAAAATAACAGTCATACATATCATTTTCCCTACGTATTACAGTTCAGACTTCACCTCAAAGAACACATTTTTCTCTGATGGTTCTGTGAGTCACACAAGGTTATAGTCAGTCTGCATAAACACAGTTTGGTATCCGACCAAATCCAAAGTACGTGGCAAGAGATCAGACTGCATCCTTACTCGACATACTGATCATGACTGAAAATAGTCTGGTTCAAGTTTAATTCAAGTAATGTCCTTAGTTTGATCTCGCTGTTCTTAGAGACACAACAAGCCACCCTCCTTTCCCTAATATGTACCAATTCAAACATGCAACAACCGTTAAGATGCTAAATAACAGCAACTCCAGCTGCTTTCATCATTTTTATTCGTTCCTCTTCAGGGAAGCGTAGAAACAGTTTGCCCATGCCTATCTGTCCGGCGTCTAGTTACAGCTGTAACACATTGGTGGCAGTCGTAGCCTCTCTTCTGAGAGGATCATTGAATGATCAAATATGTCTTTATTCCAAAGATTATTTGAACAAGTTTGTCTGATATAAGTATGGACAGCTTTGAGCAGCGACTAGGTTTAAAGAAGAAAGTGTGTTTAATGTTGGTTTTAATTTGCTCTCCCTCCCTGATGCTGTTATCTACTTCAGTCCACTACCTCATGAATGCCTGGTTTCACTGCCTCTCTAAGTTCAGCTTGTTTTGGTCATTAGCTGACATACTGATAGCATCTCAGACACATGTCCCCCCCCCCCCCCAAGTGCTGCCTCTCCCTCTTCTCTCTTACCTTCTTTTCCTCTCTCTCTCTACCTCCTCACCCTGTCTCCCTCTTATCTGTCCCTCTTAATTTAAACCTGGTAAGTTTCAGCCACACACACAGCTCCAGTTTAGCTGAAGGGAAAGTGTGTACTTTATATGTGTGTGTGTGTGTGTGTGTGTGTGTGTGTGTGTGTGTGTGTGTGTGTGTGTGTTAAAGATGTAAGGAGAAAAACACAGCACAAAAAAAAGAAAAACAAGCTGTGGCTAATGGGAAAAATGGATCAAATCAGACAAACTCAATGCCCTGAATTCTATTGTAACTGTATGTAATGTGTATCTACTGCCTTGACTGTTTAGTTTGTTTGTGATATTGGGAATTTGGTGAATCTAACCCAACTCTACATGACTGACCAGATGTGAAATTAGAAACAAAAGAACCAACTGAGTCGGATGCAGACCAGAAACTCTTGTGCTCACAAGGTAAAAGAAGGTTCCTCAGCAGTGTATACACTATACACTATACCCTCATGGTCCCTTCCAAACTATAAATCATGGTTCCTCCCATTTATCCAGCTATATTCCGATTTCTTTCACAGTCCACGTTCCACCGTCCTACCCAACTTTATTCAAGATTTCATTGAAATCCATTAAGTTGTTTATATAATAGAGACAAAAAGCTCAATCAAGCAATGTTAAAGATGAGAAGAACCCTGGCACCAACAAGTCTCTTAAAAATCCATCAAGTAGTTTTGATCCTGCTTACAGGAAGATAAACAGACACTAAAGAAAGCAGAGGAGTCTACATTTCCTGTTCCACTGGGTGGATTCTTCCTAAAATTTAATCACCTGCTCCAATCCCCGAAGCCTATCTCTGATAAAAGATTCATGCAACTCTGCTCGTAAATGAATATCCAAATAAATAAAGAATGAACTGATTACAGAATCTCCACGGCTCAGGGAATAGCTGTTTTTGTAAAAAAAAAAAAAAAAAATTTTAATTAAGTAAATAAAAACAGTTCTTTAAAGAATTTATCAGGTTCAAACTCAGATTGTGACTGTGCTGCCCTCACACTGTACATCATGTCCCAACAGCTGGGGAACAGAAACTTCTCATATATTTATACTTCAAGGATTTAGAATAATTTTCCAGTCTTATTTAATAATCTTTTTGAGACACAGTGATGTGTCTGACACATTACATCTACGTACTGTAATAACAAAAAAATGATAAAACATCCTGTCTGACTTGCCCTTTTTAAAGCAGCCAGGGTAAATGTTTCTACAGGGTGTATAATATCAAAACTAAATGAATGTGAAGATTATCTGGAAATACAAAATCTCTCGATGTCTGCCACACTCTTTACTCCATCTGTCCTCACCTTTCGTTTCTCTTCTATCAGATAATAATAAGCGAGGCCACCAGTTCAATCCCGTCTGTGATGCTGCGACTCCCCCCACCCCCAGCGAACATCTTTAAATACCTCTCTCTCTCTCTCTCTCTTCCCCCCTCTGATAATATGCTGGCAGAACATCTTCAAATCAGAATCCCTCTCTCTTTCCTTTCTTCTCCTGACAAAATGACAAAACTAATCTCCTTATCTGTTCCTTTGACAGCCTTTAAGAGAACCCTTTCCCATCGGCTCTCCTCTCCTCCCCCCCCGCCCCAATCTTTCCATCTCCTCTGCTGTCGAGTGGACATGTGAGAAGAGAACAGTTGGCTAATACGTTTTGTCATTTTACCGAGAGTGTTACCAGATCCTACCTCTCTTCCTTTCCTTTCATCCCGCCCATCATCCTGTCTCTCTCTTTAACTTAATTCCAAGTGGAGGTACGTCATAAAAGAGTGAAAGGCACATTCTTCCAATACCATTGCAGTTGTGAGGGACAAAAAAAATCCTACAAAATGTTATTTTGTGTGTCAAATAACCGCTGAGAGTGTGTCGGAGTGAGGCGGCTCACCTGCAGAGAGTAATAGATTTTGAAGCCCGGCTTGGAGACAAAGTAGTCGTCAGACTTGAAGATGACTCGGAGCATGTTGGTTTTGGAGTTGAGTCTAGGCGGCGCCTTCTGCCCACACCAACGACCCCAAATTATAGTGCTGGTCTCCGATTGGTCCTCCACTTCGATAAAGTCATACCTGGAGCGAGAGACAGACGGGGCGGGGGGGGAGATGGAGAGGTAGACGAATGTGTAAAGATACAGGACGAAAATGAGGCGAAGACAATTTCAACTGGAAAAAGGCAAACATAAATGATGACTGTTGTGTGTCTGTCCTCAGGGATGGCACTAAGCAGAGGCTCGGTGTACCAAGTCAATAAGTAATATGTTTCAAAGAACAATATTGATCTGCTCATCTCCACCTCAGTGAGACAGCCAACAATCCCCATTGTCAAAGCTGTCAAGGGTTTTCAGATCATCTGGAAAATGTTGACTACTTGCATTTCAGTGCAGTATTTCTCTGAGACACTGAACATTTGGCTTCGTCTGAGCTTCTTAAGATCAGCCTGAGAGGTTTGGTTTGGTTTCAAAGATGCAGTTCAAGTGATGAGAAAAAAAATGACTGATGCAATTTCAGTTTCTGCCAAAGTACTGGAAAACAGGGCCTATTTTACAAGAAAAATTCTGGGTGACTAAGAAGACATTCCAGCAATCAATACACACGACCAATACATTTCATGAGTCCTTCCAAAAACACTGGGCAAAGCTCTTTTCTGTCTCTTTGTACCTCTCCAAATCTGTCCTCCCTACTGTCTTCACAGCAAAGTGCTTACAAAGATAAGGCCGAGGTGTATCTGAGAATTAATCCTCATCTAAACCCTCAAGGACAAACTTAAACTTCCTGCCAAGGAAGGAAATTTTAACTGTCCATCTCCTTCCCAGTGATCCGTCCTCCTACATCTTTTTGTTTCATAATTTTTCATCATATTCACTCACACCCTTTTAATCACAGTTTAATGTGAACACATTAACAAATCATTCACACAAGGAGCTGCCGCTCCTTTTTTTAGCTCCATAAACTTTTCCTGTCCTCTTTTTCATTGCACTCAATGATGATTAGTACTTTTACAGCCAGTTGGACCCTCTTTCCCATTCGCTGTGTTCTCTGTTACTCCATCATTCCTTCCTGTTCTCCATTCTTTTACCTCCATGGTCTTACCTACACACTCCATTCTCAGCCTCCTCCAGGCCGAAGCGTCCATCAAACTCCAGGTGTATGAGGCTTCCAGGTGGCGAAAGCAGCTTCCATGACAACAGCAGGTTGCGGGGGTAAGCGTTGGGGAAGCGTGGGCTGGTGATGGCTCCACCCACTGGCGTCACCGTGATGTTTTCCTCTTTGCGATACAAGTCTGTGGAGAGGCGATTGCTGTCTGTTAGTGGTTGCAACTAATCAATTACTCTAGGGACAATCGTGGAAACTGCTACCATGAATATATTAATATTATAATATCAATATATTATTATAATATTATTATATTATAATATTATAATCATATATAATTTTGTAACTTTTTAATCTGAATCAAACAAAACTAAATGTTTAAAGTGTGTTGTTTCTGTTTGTGTTGATTTATTTAACTTTCAGACAAACCCAGTTTAGCTATTTCCATGTTTTCATCGTTGATTCTTTGCTAGAGCTAACCTGCAGCTGTTGGTACCATCGTTTATACACACAGATGTACCAAGTTTATTGTCTTATAAAACACTTTACAAGAAAGTAAATAAATGCATTTCCTGAATTGCTGAAGTATTGATTTAACTGTGGCCTTACCAGTGTGACGTAGCATTTGGAGTATGAAAAGAAAAGTATTAAGAGAAATTTAATGTGGACGACCTCCATCAATGTGGAAGAAGGAGATTAAATAGAGAATGTTTACTTGTGGAAACCCCGTGTTTCTGAAGATGTTCTGTTTGTTATCTTTATATTTAGCCTGACCATGATTCTGTAGAAAATGACAGGAAGAGCACAACAATGGACGGTGTCATTCTGTAATATTGAAACCAATATAGGAACCATGACCGCAAACACACAACTTAATGACATCCACCAACCTGTCACATCTGCAAAAACAAAACTTGGTTGTACTGACTACTTTAAACTATAATTGTTTTTTTTTCTTAAAGTTGTCTTTTAAACTACAATCACACAAAATCACAATCAGTAACTACACCCACAGCTCATTTTCACAACTGTATCCCCATCACTTTATAGCTGACGTCCTGAAAATTACAAAAGAAATTACACACACACACACACACACACACACACACACACACACACACTCAAAGGTCAGGCTGTTTGCTGAAGCAGGCTGACGGGGCTTTATTTTCTGAGCGGTGTGTGTGGTTTTGTGAGGGAGGGTGCTGAATGCCTAATCAGGGCGCCACAGCCTGCTCCCCTGGGAGATGATGATGAAGCTTTAGCCTTCTCCTCCACCTCCTCACTGCAAACTTCTCTTAATTCCTCCTCCAGTCCTATCCCGTTTTTTTTTTTTTTTGCTTTGTTTTTTACACCCTTCCTCTCTCCCACCCCTCTTCGCTTCAGTCAGTGGTTGTGTTTGATCATCAGGATCAGGCGTTCTTCAGGAATCACACCCTCCAACAGTTTGGTGGTTCAGTAATTAAGACTGCAAGTGTGTGATAGCTGCATGTGTGTGTGTGTGTGTGTGTGTGTGTGTGTGTATGTGCATGTGTGTGTGCGTGCTCCTGTTGCCTTAGTGACTCAAGCCATTTGGGGCTGGGGTCAAATGAGCATGCCATAGCCATGTCCAATTGAGTTCATGATATTTTCTTAAAAAGTTTTTTTAGTCGTTCATGGTTTCTGCGGGTTTTTTTGTTTGTTTGTTTGTTTTTTTTGTGGTTTTCACGCGTCTGATTTCTATGTCCTTTAAAATGTTCTGCATGTGTTGTCAAATTGGCAAAGATATTTTCTTAATTCTCTTGTGTTTTTGCTTATTAACATGCTCTTTGTTAGCCTTCAGTGAAATAACCTGTCAGGGTCACTACGGTTTATGCTTGTGTGAATCTGGTGTTGTGAATGTGTGTTAGTTTGAGAACGTGCGTCGACGTTTGTGTGTGTCGAGGGCAGAGTTTATTTGTAATGGAATTCTTCCACTCTACTGATCAGGAGCCCGCCTGTGCCGGTCCGTTCCGTCATAAAAGTGCTTATGTATCAGGAACTTTGACCCACTGGGTCTCTGGGAAATGGAGCTCCCTCTGGATGTGTGCATCAATATTTATATGTGTTCATGGGAAAATCCTCATTTATACGTGTGTGACCTTTATTATTACTTCGTATATTGAGTGGTTGCTTTTTGCAATCCAACATTGTAGGTGCGTGCTGCCTACTGACATGTTGTATTTGTGTACATGAAACAAAGCTAGATAAGCAGCTCTTAATTGTTGGAATAACTGTCATACGGGACCATGAGGTATTTTTTTAATATTCTGAATAAAGTTGTTATAAACACCCAAAAGGGTTATAATGTCCATGCTTTGACTCATACCCTGATTGATGTGTTTGTGGTTTTGTGTTATGTACATTTGACAAATATATTCACACTCCTTCTTCTGTTGAAGAGAAATGTTAAAAAAAATTACAATTTTACGTGCATAATTAAGCACGAAAAAGGTCTGCCCCGTGAGAGGTTCGAACTCTCGACCTTCAGATTATGAGACTGACGCGCTGCCTACTGCGCCAACGAGGCCTGAAAATGCAGGCTTTGTACTCGCGATAAGTTGGAACTATCACAACAAAAAATTGAGAAAATAAAATTGAGAAAATAATTTTCACCCTATGCACGTAGTATTAGTTTTCACTTTTAAAAAAAGAGTTGACTGAAGAAGAATAAAAACAGGATTCCAATGAATAAATAACAACACATGTTGCATTGTGTCTCTACATGACCCCCCAAAAAAACCAACAACTGCCCCGTGAGAGGCTCGAACTCTCGACCTTCAGATTATGAGACTGACGCGCTGCCTACTGCGCCAACGAGGCATGGAAAGTGCAGCATTGTGGTTGATACTTGTTGTGACTGCATTATTTGTTTTGCGTTTCCATTCACAAACCCTACAGTGCTTGAGTTAGAGTATGTCGACCATATTTCTCTATAAGTCTACATTGGCGTGCTGACAGAGCAGAAATGCTGCTAAACCATTGATTCAATGGTAGCTGGTAGGACGTAATGCTTTAGTGTTGAGGTTTTGCTCAACTTGCATACAAAAACAGCTGAGTGTACAAAGGTGGAAGTTGGTTAAAGGTTTTCAATGAGAGGTCAGGCTTGTCAAGGATTATTGAGGAGGATTATGCACTTCATTCTGTGTACAATGTTGGTTTTATGAAGACGCATTCACTAGATGGTGAATGTGTTGTTTCTGTACGACCCTAAAAACAACTGCCCCGTGTGAGGCTTGAACTCACGACCTTCAGATTATGAGACTGACGCGCTGCCTACTGCGCCAACGAGGCATGAAGACGACGTGCCTTTGATGCTTGGTCTGTCTCCCCTCCCCTGCAACCAGCTGAGATAATAATAATAAAAATAATAGATTAGATTTATGAAACGCTTTCCTGAACACTCAAAGCACTCACAATGGTTCCATCATTCATTCACTCCTCATTCATACTTGGTGATGGTGAACTACATGTGTAGTCACAGCTGCCCTGGGACAGACTGACGGATGTGGGGCAGCCAATCCGCTCCAGCGGCCTCTCCAACCACCACTGGAACATTCACACACATTCACACAGAGAATGTCCTCACTGGAGGCAAGGAGGGAGAAACGCCCTGCCCAAGGGCACAACAATAGATGCTTAATTAAGAGAGCGGGATTCGAAGATTCAATCATTGGACAATCTGCTCTACCGCCTGACCCACTGCCACCCTAGATAGGCTCCATACATGATTTTAATTATTTTAAATTAGTGCTACAGATGTCTACTTTTTACATCTTCTAGTTCATCACATTACAGGTGATTTCTGACCAAAAACAACAATGAACTCAAGAAAAAACAACAACATTCCAATAAAACAAGGAGAAGAAGCATTTTTTTTTAAATGTGTTTGTGCTGGTATATATGTGTGTGTGTTTGTGTGTGTGCGTACAAGTCTGGGTTTTTTTGTATATAAGTAGAGAGACGGAAGTGTGTGCTAAAGGTAGGAAGGAGGATAAGGAGGAAAAGAGGCGCCCAAAAAAGTTTTAAAAAATTACTCAAGCAGCCCTTGGGTCTTTAGGGTGCAGTTTTTAGTTATAGCATTGACCTCAAGCAGTGATGTAAATCCAAGTACAATATTGCAAATTCATACAAATAACGCAATTAGAATGATAACGTTCCTTGCGAATAATTGAATGCGCTGAAAATTAAAATTGCAAACTTTACATTGTTCAAAGTCAGAGAAAGAATAATTGAAAAAAATAATTAATGACCAAAATCAAGGGAAAATGAGCACAATGAGACTCTTAGTGCATTTTTGAAACACAAGGACCGTGACAGTTTTTGTTTACCTCAGTATTATCTCTCCCTCCTACAACAGTCAATTTACTGCTTCACAACTATATTGAGCTAGGTGCTATCTAGCCCTTGGTGACCTGAAAAGGTAGGTCTGGATCAATGGTAAAGTCATCCATCTTGAAATTTGACCTTGAAAAAGCATGTCAACATTGGGGCTATGACCTTGCCATCAAATTGGATTGTGAAGACAACCAAACACAAATAGCATGTGTAAATTTGAGGACTCTATCTGCAACGGTTCAGCTTATAGGGCCATAATATCATTACATTGTAACCTTGGACCTGGAAAAAAAAAGCAGGTCAAAATTGAGACGATGACCTCATCTTTACACAGGCTTCTGAAAACACCCAATATGCATCACCTGAGTAAAGAAGACGTTGTCCTGACAACCGTTTAGAAGCTAGTGGGGTAAAAATGGAGAACAAATGGACGGATTCATCCTGATTAATGACTAATTCAACATAGAGTTATGTCATACAGTGTCTTAAATACAATTAGTCTTGTTTGTTGGTACTTTTATTAGACTCCTTCACACTCAAGGCCATTCTAATGCATCAAAACCCCCAAATTGGGGAATTCTTCTGTTTAAGTCGTGTCTTTTATAGGACCTGTGCTCTAAACCGGTCTTTCTTTATCTCTGTTCTCCTCAAAACTCGACAAAAGTTTAAACTTCCACAATCAGAGGAACCAAAATGCGAGACGTGTGGATGATATCACCGACAGACTGACTCACACGCCTAAATTTAAACTTCCTCACACACGCACAATGTCTGACGCTGCCAATTGAGCTTTCAGTCTCTCAATCCGACACATAACGTGCGACAGCGGCGCTTGCATGACAGTGTTATGTGTGTTTGAAGCGTGTTTGTGGATGTGCCAGGTTTCAGGTGAATTTCTTTCTTTGCATGAGTGTGTGTGCTTGCATGGTTTGCAAGTCTGCCAGGATGTAAGAGGTAATTTCTAACTAATTAAACTTGGCTCTTCCACCTCCAGAGCCAGAGTGTGATGTTCTTCATTCCTGTGAGATCTATTTTAGAACCATGTGCCAATCACACTCTGTTCACACAGCAAAACAGCGAGCATCAGAGACCGAAAAGTATCTCCGTGGAGAAAGCGCTGAAGCCACAATCAGAGAACAGACGATGAAGAACAGATATTAAACTTCATCCTTCTGCCTTCGTTAAAAGTTGGAGTTGAAGACTCGCCTAAAATTAAACGTCACGCGCTTTTCATCCAAGTTAGTGTACAGAGTGCTTTTTTTTTTTTTTCTTGAGTGACAGTTTGCATACATTGCTTCCTCACTCAGAGACACCATCCCTCAGGACATTACCTATAACAAGACAACCCCATTTCCTTACATCTGCCACCGTCTGCCTAACACACCCCGTCTGACTTTCATCTTGTCAAAATGAATTCTCCTACGCCTCAGCGTGAGCTTACAGGACACACATGATTCACTCTGAGCTGCGTAAAACTCCCCAGAGAAATGTTGCTGTTCTCATTTTTGGTGGCATTCCCAGATTCTATCTGAAAAATAAGTTTCAAACTATCATGGATTGGGATTTGGGATAATGACATTATTATAAAACGTAACCCCCCCCCCTACAGGCAGTTTGTCTGGTTTCATTGTGAAAGGACTTGTTCAACTTTTTGAGGTGAACTTTTTGGTCCATCCATTTAATCTGAGGCTATAACCAATGTGTTGTTGCTGTGGTTTAGCACAAAACCAGCAGAGAAAAAAGTGGAAATAACACTGGAGGAGAGAAACTAAGAAATGTACTAATCTGCATTTTTGGGGTGCTTGAATTTCGTATTACAGTTTTAGTTGCTATGGATACCTTTCAGTTTTAGTTTAATCATGTAAATATATATTCTACAAATGACATAACACTATGGATTAAGATAAATTAGGGAACTCACATAATGCAACATTACACATCAAACAATAAATAATTTAAATGCAATAATACCATAGACCTTATTCTGATAAATGTGATTCATTATTGTGCATTAAGTATACAAACCTTTTTTGTTGGTCACTGATGCAAAATTTAAATGTACTCCATCTTCTGTTTTCCATTCATACAATGTAGCATTGCTACTTTTATTTCAGAACAAAAGAAAAGCATAACTTAAATTGCAAAAGTGTTTGTAAACCTAAATAAAATAGAATGTGTACATTTTATAAAAAATGCTGGGGAATAATATCCTGTGTTTCATGTATTTTATTGTGAAAGTGTGGATGAGGACCCTTTCAATCCCTATCAGGATATCACCTGCTATCACTTCACCTGTTTACCTGTGGAACAGTGTAAACAAGTGCCTTATTTTAGCTTTCACAACTTTCACAGTCTTGTGTTGACTCTATGAAATCTGTTACGCTGTTCTGCTCTCAGTTGTACATTTCTAGCTCGACTCTCTTTGCATCCGTCCAGTGATGCAAACAAAACCCACGTCTTCTCTGTATGTACGCCTCATGTGTGTGTCCTGAATATATAGATACCCTCAGAGAATATACACCCATGAGAAATATCCATTGCCATTTCCATGTGGCTGAACACAAGGCCAGTGTGCGTGTGTGTGTGTGTGTGTGTGTGTGTGTTGTCTGCATATCAAAGCCGTCATTGGCTCTTATGTTGTGAGGCTCTCTCATGACAAATCGGCATTAGATATTCTCCCTTATTTTCCATCTAATGCTCACACAAGCACAGAGATATGAAAAAGACACGCACAAATGCACACGTGCACATGCATGTGCGCGAACACACACACACACACACACACACACACACACACACACACACACCTGGAGGTGAACACTGCATGCCCAGAAGTGTCAGCTTTGGTCAGCATCTGCTCTCAACCTGCATTCCTGCTTCTCTGTCTTTCTCACTCCTTCCACCCTGCAGCATCTTCTTCAGCCTCATTTTTCCACTCTTTTTGACCGTGACAGACATGCTATATTTTGTGTTTGTTTTCACAAAGGAATATTTTGTATGTATGTTCACATTTTAAAGTATTTCACATCTATGGGAGCAAAGTCAGACCGTAAGTCTCTCAGGCGTGGCAAACGTTTGTCTTGGTCCCTGAGGTGTGAAATGTAAATAAATTGAAAAACTTTCATATACTATCTGATATCTCCCCTGTTTCTTCAAGAATATCAATTCTGTTGGTGAAGCAAATTAAGTTCTGTCACTTTCTGTTGTGGAAAGAGGCTGCATGTGAAATGTGAGGCTGAAGTGGGGCGATGGCATAGAGTGAAAGACTAAATATATAGAGAACATAAAAAGAGGGAGCTCTAAGTGATTCAGTCAAGCTGACAAAATGATGATCAAGACAGAAAAAACTTGTTTAAAGAATGTAGGAAAGTCCAGTACATTAGGCTGACCACACAGGCGTTCATCTGAGAGGGAGCCTACATACATGCCAAGACAGCTGGAGTGTACATGTCCATGAATTATAGAGAACAGTGGGCCTATGTACTGTATGTATACACATTTACACACATATACACAGTATATACAGTGTATATATATATATATATATATATATATATATATATATATATATATATATATATATATATATATATATATATATATATATACTGTACAGTGCCTTGCAAAAGTATTGGCCCCCCAAGAACTTTTTGACATTTTGCTACATTTCAGGCTTCGAACTTAAAGATTACAAACTGAAAATATTTTTCAAGAATCAACAACATGTGAGACACAATGGTGAAGTGGAACCACATTTATTCAACATTTTATATTGTGTTTACAGATAAAAAACTGAAAAGTAGGACGTGCAAAAGTATTGGCCCCCTGTTCTCTCAGCTCTGCTAACCGACTCCAGAAATTCCCTGATGACTTCTGAATGATTCAATGTTGACCTAAACGACTAACAATGACAAACAGGGTGCACCTATGTGTCATTTGGTCTCAGTTTAAATGCACCTGCTCTATGATGGTCTCAGAGGTCTATGAAAGGAACACTGGAGAACAAACAGCATCATGAAAACCAAAGAACACAACAGGCAGGTCCGGGATGAAGTTGTGAAAATGTTCAAAGCAGGAATGGGATACAAGAAGATTTGACAATATTTAAATGTCTCCCGGAGCACTGTGTGAGCAATAATATGAAAATGGAGAGAGCATAAAACCACTGCAAACCTACCAAGACCTGACCGTCCCTCTGAACTTACAGCCCAAACAAGGAGGAAACTACGCAGAGAAGCAACCAAGAGGCCCACGATCACGCTGGATGACCCGCAGACATACACAGCTGAGTGGGAAAATCTGTCCATAAGACAACTAAAGCATAAATCTGGCCTTTATGGCCAAATACAGGGCGATTCCGGCAGAAAGTCTGCAAAAGACCTGAGGATGGGGCGGAGGTTCACCTTCCAAAAGGACAATAATCCTAAACATAAATTCAAATCTACAATGGAATGGTTTAAAACTAACCTTATAAAGGTGTTAGAATGGCCAAGCAAAAGTCCAGACCTCAATCCCATAGAGCATCTGTGGAAAGATCTGAAAATTATTGTGCACAAATGATCTCCATCTAATCTTAAGGAACTTGAGCTGTTTGGTACGGAGGAATGGGCAAATATTTGTCTCAAGATGTACAAAACTTATAGAGACATAACCAAAAAGACCTACGGCTGTGATCGCAGCAGAAAGAGGCTGTACAAAGTGTTAACTCAAAGGGGGCCAATACTTTTGCACATCCTACTTTTCAGTTTTTTATTTGTAAAATGTTGAATAAATGTGGTTCCACTTCACGCTTGTGTCTCACATTTTGTTGAGTCTTGAAAAATATTTTCAGTTTTTTATCTTTAAGTTTGAAGCCTGAAATGTAGCAAAATGTCAGAAAGTTCTTGGGGGGCCAATACTTTCGCAAGGTACTGTATATATACAGTATATATATATATATATATATATATATATAGTTGGACACAACAGTGCTGCTGCATCAAAAAGATAGCTGCAGATCTGTGGTCAGAAAAATGATCGGAGGAATACAAACAACAATTTTCATTGGAATTTCTTCAGCAGTGTGTCCAGAGACCATGAAATATTGTTTATGCCTAAACTTTGGATTTCAACAGAGTAGAAAGAATTCTCAGTTCCCAATGGAAAAGTTAACTTTAACCAACGAGCTGCGCAAGAGATGCTAATGAGAACGAATTCAATGAATTACAAAAAGGGATCAATAAGTCTTTGATTGTGTATGAGTGTGTGTGCGTGCATGCGTGCATCTGTGTGTGCATGTGTGTGTGTGTGTGTGTGTGTGTGTCTGCCCGGCTGTCACTTTGAAGTTCCCACAAAGGCATGTCCTGTGACACGGACAAAAGAGGTTAAACCAACAGCCACAGACCAAAACACAGTTTTCTTTCAGTCTGTTCAAAAACACACTAAACTCAAAGAGGACGAGTAAAGGGAGGGAGCAAACACACAAAAGGAGGAGGGCAAAAAAGAAGCTGAGGAAATGTTGAGAAGGGATGAGACGGAGTATGAATGACGAAGACGAGAGGAGAAAACGGGGGGAGACGGTAATTGAGCGATGGCGAGAAGAGGGGAGCACAGAGAAATGAATGCATTAAATAAAGTTAAAAAGAGAAAAGATGAAGAAATCAGCGGCGGCGTAGAGAAACACTGACACACTGTACCTCGACACGTCGGCCCAACAAAGAGCCTGTCTGAGTTACACCCATAAATAAAGATAAGAACTGCTTTGTGAGCGTCAGTGAAATTACGCTCTTCTTTGGGTACTTGCTTTGTTGTGGTGTTTGTACAATTTCATAATTTGCGCTGTGCCTTCTGTGTCACAGGCAGACACAAAAAAGAGGTTTTTCTTCACCACAAAGCTGACTCATGATGCATTTGAATGCATTTTTGGTAATGACTCCTCTCGGTTGGTCTGACTTCTAATATATTCACTAACGAGTGTCATCATCATTATCATCCACTAGTGCCGCTCAGGCGGCTGTGACACAAGACCAGTTAGCGCCGACAAATTTGCCTAATGGGTACAAAGAAGAGGGACGAGCTGCACTCAGTAATTCAAAATGTGATGATTAATACGTAACCACGAATGTTTACTCCGACGCGTTTCAAGGATGCCATTTGTAAAGGTCTTGTTAATTTGATGGAAACCAAAGAAATTTGTTGGACATCAAAAATAACAAGTTCAAACAAACACAGACGGTTTTTAACACTTTGTGTGTCATTTAAAAGCATCAACTTAAAAGTTATTCCCAAAAGCATTTTAGCTGCAAATTTACAAAAAAGGAAGTAAGGTGGCGTAAAGAGCATCTTCAGTCTGAATGATGACACTGAAGATGGTTCAAGAAAATATAGCTTTAGTTATTTCCCACATGAGACTAAAAGTTCGTAATGTTTAAAATCTCTGTCATCTTTTTTTTTTTATAAAAACCAAAAGTTTTGGTGTTATGCTTACTAATAACTAGAACAGAAGGTCACACAAGTAATGTCCCATAGCAGAATTCACCTTTACTTATTACCTGCATGTTTTTTATACCCTATTTATACCCTATAAACCTAAATAGCTTCAATGTCTTGTAGTTACGAGGTCATCTCTGCATCACTCTCTGCTTTGTGTTTTGCTTCCTGTCAGTCCACTTAGCATGCATCCATCCTCTGCAGTGATGTGCTCAATTTTAACACCTTAGTAAGTTGCTGAATAATGCAGAGGAGGGGGGGGGGGAGCAACAGTCACTGAGTCAGCAGGGAGGACGGGTCAGCCGGGACACGGCGGCGTTAAGGATTCAGTGGCCGTAACACAGAAATGCATTAGCAGCAGACACACACACACACACACACACACACACACACACACACACACACACAAGGAGGTGCGTGGGTACTCCTACACCAAATATGCATTCATGGACACATGTACAAATATGTGATGGGCATTGACACAGGAAAACATACAGATGGTGTGAGAATGAAAAAAGAGAGTTTGGGGAAGAGAAAGGTGGTGGGAATCCCATCTGTGCAAAAATTTCATGATGCTTTTCAAAAAAAAAAAAAAATGGACATGAAATGAATAATCAATGCAGCCTAAAGCAGTTTCTTAGAGACATTTACCTTTTTAATCACTGCATTACAGCATTTATTGCATTTATCTCTTATTAAATTCAGCAACCATCATTAACAGAATGTATAATACTGAAATATTAAGAATTCCCAAGTTAAAATGTTTTAAAATCAGTAAATACAAAGTGTATTATTTCCTTGAGATGAAATGCCATGTTTATATGCATGTACGCACCTGTGCTGATATTTAATAACACAGATATTCAATGTGACAGGATAGTGCTGCTAAAACAAAGGGATGGAGGAGAAGTGGACGTCTGACAGAAAACTCTATCTTGCTAAAAGTGACCTAAAAACAAATTCATAAAAAAAAAAAAAAAAAGAAAGAAAGAGAAATGGATGTGGCAAAAATGGTCAGACAAAGAGAGGAGAAGAAGGAGGGAAAAGTGATAGATCAGGGAAAAGAAATCCATGAAAGGTGGGGGGGGGGGAGGCAGCTCAAGTGGTGACGACAGACAGGGAGGAGTGCTGGAGGGGGGAGAAGAAAACGGATGAGGGATGAGAGGGTTTTGTCCCTGTGTAACCTCCTGCACTGTGATGGAGTGTATTTACCAACACTTCATCAGCAATCCCCTCCCGTGTGTGTGTGTGTGTGTGTGTGTGTGTGTGTGTGTGTGTGTGTGTGTGTGTGTGTGTGTGTGTGTGTGTAATATATGTGGCTTGATTAAGAGCATTGCATGACGTGTGTATTATCTCCCATGTCATCTCTTTCTTTGACACAGAGTCTGCAATATGAACGATATGAAACTGGAGTAGTCCAAACCATGGATCACTGCTACTGTAAATCACACAAGTGCTACATTTCTGTTTGGCTGAAGATTGGATTGTGAATGTGTGTGTGTGAGTGTGTGTGTGTGTGTGTTTATCTGGAGGACTTGTTAGATTAGCTGTTAGCTCTTGCTGACAGCTACTGCAGCCTGAACAACTGGGCTGATAAGGACAATCAATTAGCCGGCATTGACACTTATACACACACACACACACACACACACACACACAGTAGAATACACACGGAGATGCATAAGTGCATGGAAAACACACATCTGAATCCTTATATAATAAATAGAGTCACAATAAAGTTGTGACAGAATAAAATTTCCTTTTCCTTTATACCTCATGGATTTATTTATGATTTATCTATAACTTTGTAACAAAAAAGTACTGTTCCTATACGTGCGTGTGTGTGTGTGTGCATGCATGCGTGTGTGTGTGTGCATGCATGCGGGTGTGCGTGCATGTGTGTATGTGTGCATGCGCGCCCACACTTGCGTGTCCCAGCTGTGGTAGGACTACTTTTTCAAATATCAGCCTTGATTCCACTCAGGGCCACTTGAACGCTGTTCATGCTAGATGTGCATGTGGCTGTGCATGTGCGTGTGTGTGTGTGTGTGTGTGTGTGTGTGTGCGTTGGCTCTGAGCATTGGGTGTGATGATGCTGAGCAGATGCTGATGTTTTGACAGCCATCCTGCCTGACATCAGCCGTGCACGAGTGTGCATCGGTGTGTATGTATATGCGTCTGTCGGGAAGCGTGTCCCAAGAAAAGTGTGTGGTCGGGGTTTAACAGTGGTCCACCCGTCAGTGTGTATCTGACCTTCTATCTACCACTGGGATCACTTATCCTGCTGCAGGCTTCACAGTAGCACATTACGCCATCTTCATACCATTTCTTTGCCCTTCTTCTGTGTTCAGTCTCTTTTTTTTGCTCCTTTTTCTGTCTGTTTTTCATTTTCCCCTCTGATATCCTACTAAAAATGACTCCTATCTTTTCTTCCAGGTCCCCTATCTCCATTTCTGCCTTTCTCTCTCTCTCTCTCTCTCTCTCTCTCTCTCTCTCTCCCTACACCCCCGGCTCTTCCCCATCCTCTGCTCTCCCTACCGCTCAGATACCGAATTCAGAGAGTAAATGATGAAATGAAAACAGGAGAGGGGAAGCTAATAAAGACAAGGGGAAACAGAGCAAAAGCGAGGGAGACAGCTGGAGAAATGCTGAGGTACACAGATGGAGAATCAGAGAGGGGAAGGGAAATATGGGCAGAAACGCTGACAGTCAGAGAGGGAAAGATAAAAGTGTTTGACAGAAGAGGGAAAAAAGAATCTTTTTCATTTGTGTCACAGCACCATTGTCAGAGTAACAAAGACATAGCTCTCACAGTGCACTAGAGGATTTCTCTCTCTCTCTCTTAGACAGACACACACACACACTGCGCACACACACATAAAACACACAACATAAATACACAGTGTTTATCTCGGTCCTTCAGCAGGGATGAATCTCCTGGGGTGAAAAAAGCTACCGCTCTCATCTTTCTGCAGTGTCACTTCTGACATTTGTCATGTTCTTACCCTCACTTAGCCCCGGTAGCAGAAGCCCACTGGCACCATACCCTTTTTTTTTTTTTTTTTCTTTTAGGTTCTGGATCTTTCTCTTTAAAGTTTTGACAGGTAGTTGACAATATTCAAAACTTCATTCGCTGGTGTTTTTAAGAAATAATTTTAAAAATGCCTCCTTCACAGGGGCTTTCCTTTCAAATGAACCCTTAAATACATGCAGTTAGTGACTGTCAATACATCCCTGCTCCTGTTGTGTTACACTGGGCTGCAGAACCAACATCAAGCTAATGCAGAGGTTGATGGGTGGGAAATGCTACTTCTTAATTCTGCACATGAGTTTCTAGTATCAGCTGTTTTTGAAAATGAAATATAATTGAATACCAACTTCTGATTATGTGTTAAATTTATTAAAGTCAAACTGACACAACCCTTGCTGCTCACATCAGCTGGGCTGGAACAATTAAATGTCTGTCTTTCCTAGTTAATACAAAAAACAACAACATCCACTCTCCCGGGCTTCAGTCGGCTTACCCTGAATACAGATGTAGAGTAGAGAAGACAAAAAAACTAATATCACAAGTGAAAGCTGTGATTTGAGTTTGCATAAACCTGCCATGGGGACTAGATTCAGCAGGACTGAGGTCAGCAGGTAAATCATGATATTATTTCTAAGAGTATTTTCGTCAACTTAATTATGTCTAAGGAAGTTTGGAAGAATCTAGGCGGTGATGTAGCTGAAAGCTGATTGGGCTTGCTAAGATTAGTCATTTTTAAGGGGTCACATAACAGGGTATGTCAGCGTAACAATGGTTTATTACGTTAAGTAACGGCCCAAATGGACAACAGCAGTGGACCCAGGACTGACCCCAGGGGGGATGTCTTGTCTCAAAAGGGAAAAAAAAGAAGATCTAGAATTTCCCAAAACAACAGAAATTGTTCTGTTTCATGGCTGTGAGCGTTAAAAGTTGAGAGCAGACCCCTTCATAGTGTTTTCTCCAAATATTAGTCCAGAAAATTGGATTTTTCACTTCATTCTAAGTAAAAGTGCGAGACCCACTCTGGACCAGACTAAAAACTGGATGGACAAAAACAGGATGAATCACGTATGGCTTGTTTTAGTTGTACTGGAAACATTTTTGGAAGTTTTAGACTTCCATACTAAATACAGAAAGTTACAGGAAGTCATTATTGGAAATGGGACAGGAAAAATAAGCCTTAACCCACTCAGATCCACAGGCATAACACGACTGCTGTGTTGGGCTCTTGTGCTCATAGCCACAGCCCTAGCTGCCTTTCTTTTATTATCCACTTTAAATCCCAATAACTGCCAAGTAGCCACACAAGAGATCCTTTTAATTTCCCCCACAAACCCCTCTGAGAGACCGTTTCTGTGCAGCACCTTGCCTGCGGGGTGTGTCAGTATAATTAATATGCCAGCTGCAGCGACAGAGACGTTAATACTCGGAAGTTATTTGTGCAAATATCAAGTGTGATGTGGAATTTTACAGGACATTGCTCTGCCTGCTCACGATGGTCAGGCAACTCACCGCAAGACACTTAATAATGACACCTTTGCTTTGTTTGACACCCCAAAGTGTAGATGTGGTTTATTTCAAGGCAGTTTGAGCGTATTTGCAAAATGATGTGGCTTAAATGAAACGGTGAGATGTATTACAACACACTGTTGTGTGAACTAAATGTCTCTAAATGTTGATAACAGCCCATATCCTCATGCTATCCCTTAAATTCAAGCAGAAAATTGTCTACTTGATCTAAACATTTCAAATGAAGTTACTGGCAGAGAGCTTTTAGATCAGCACAGATCTTTTCTGGGAGCTAAAGAATGTTACTGCACTTAGTTTTATGCCACCATCCGTCTCCAGACACACAAAGACCATTCCTTTTCCTATCTGTTTCTACATGTCAGACACGCTCGTGTAATAATATCGGTAGATTTCTTGTACGTTAATGTTGAGTCGGGAGCGTTTGTTGCAGACTGGGATGCAGCGATCGATGTGGGAGCAGCTCACTATTTGGATAAATGACACACTAAAATGTTAGATTCGCCTTTGCGCTCTTTGTTTCGGTGTCTTTGTTATTATCCTGCCCTTATATTCATCAATGTTTCTGTCGCTCTTCTTTTTTTTTTTTTTTTTGCCTTGTTTTTAATGTTCCTCTCCTCCTATGATCTCCTTATGCCTCCACTTTCTTGCTTTTTATTTTCACTGCTTATTCATCGCACTTTCTCTCTCCCATTTCTCTTTTGTCATGCCAGATCTTATCTTCTTCTCTGTCTCTTTTTATATCCATCACTACTTTTTTTTATCCTTTCCCTTTTATTTACCTTTCATCCACCCCTCCTACTATTTCTTTTTACTAGATTTTTTTTTTTTTTTTTGTAGTTCAATCCTGCAGTAGTTCTTGGTACAAACATAAAAATAAAACCTTTGAAATGCTATATGGCTGGATAGAATGTGATCATTATGATAATCTAGGAAACATTTGTTTGTTGTTGTTGTTGGTTGTTTGTTCTCTAATTAATGCAATGTATTGATTCCAATAAAACAAATAATCGTGCTCCCCTCTCTATCGTGCTCCATACCATCTTCCACCTGAACTTCTTTGCATTCTTTACCTGTTCCTCTTTCATCTTCTAATCATTTCCTTTCGTTGCTCATCCCTGTCTCTCCACACAACGTCCACATCCTTGTCTTTTCGTTTCTTTTCTTTTCCTACTTCTCTCATCTCCATCCATTGTGCCAGTTAGATGGCTCATTTTCTATAAACCGCTCTATATGGACTTAATCATCCATCCTGCCTTTTCTTTCTTTTCAGTGTAAGTCTCCTTTACTCTAAAGTGTGTCCTCTCAGTTTCATACAAACTGAATAAAGAAATCTCTGGAGGAAAATCTGAAGATGCAACAAGTTTGCGACTGAAATAGCTATTTAAAAGTCGATTGAAGGTGATCAAAAAGCAACAGTCACATATTTCTCTCTTATGTTGTTTTATTGAAAGCTACATGAGAACATTGACATCATTTATATTTGTCTGAATGAGGCATTAACAGCATCTTAAGCTAAATTCTGAGGAGTGGAAGATATTAGATAATGATGGCTGAAACCTGGTCCCATCAGTGTGGAATTCATTGTTCTGGATTGTCTGTATGTGGATAATCAGAGGAATGCATCATTCATCTAAAGCTCATATTTCAGGCATGAGGTGAAAAGCTTAATCAGGTCCCCTTCACGGTGAATATGCGCAACTGTTGTCTGAATAGCCTTGAATTGGGATCAGACAATTTGTACACTCCAGAAATACCTTATCCCCCCTCCCCACATGCTCTCAGTCTGCTTCCTGCAATCTCCTACTTTATTCTCCGTCCATTTGGCTCATCACTGCTGTTTCTATCTCACCAAGCTGACGGGGCAGAAAAGTGGAGGGACAGGTCTTTTAACTTGGCATATCTCTCCCTACACACCGTTTCCCTCTCCTCCTCTTCCTCCTCCTCCACCTCCTCCTCCTCTGTGCCCTCCAACTCTTTTAAACTCTCTTTTAAAAAGTCTTCTCTGCGGCTGCCCTTTTCCTACTAAAATCACACCACAGCCAATGAGTCTAAATCTATTTCCACTCAAGTCGTCATGTCACTTTTTTTTTCCCCTGTCTTTTGTTGTACAAACTCCTCTCCAGCTTCAATGTCTAAACGGTAACCTCCCTGTTTTCTCTGTCCAGGGGAGGAAAAGACTGTCTGCCAAGTGTTTACGGGTGGAGTAACTTCTGCTCAGGCAACCCATGTGTAAAATGTGTGCTTGTGTGCAACCGGGTGAGTGTTTATTGGAGGATTCCCTTGAAAGGGAGATCCTGCAATTGTTTGTGCATGTGTGTGTCCTCCTGGGTGGGTAAAACTGGGAGTAGCTTACTGTCCTGTGTGTGACTCATGAATTCCAGTATCTCTGAGACTCTCCTCCCTGTTATCATCCCTAATGTTTAATGTGGTGATGTGAGAACACTTGGAATATGTTAACCCATTGATAACCAGCCATTAGCAGGTCTGTGACACCCCAAACCTCAGTGAGAGGTATATTCAGGGTGTCTTTTAGGGGTCAGATTTTGTTTTAGTTTAAAATTCTCTTGTATTTCTATTAGTTTACAGTTATAAAGATTTTTTTGTCAAAATGTCAAACACACAAACGTCTTGATTTACAAAGGTAGATGGATCTACTGTCCTTGCAGTGACATGCAACCATTGCCATATATTTTCTCACGGAGCCAACAGGTTAAAATTGCTTTCCATTAATAACAGCTGTAGACGGAGACGGTTGTGAGAAGATAAAAGCAGAAATGAGAAAGGAAGCGATTGAAAGAAGAAGATCTGGAGAGATGGAGTGATACGTAAGCAGGGCACAGACTGATAAGACAGGACTGAGAGAGGAAGGCAGGAGATCCAATGGAAAGATGAAGAAGAAGACGAATGAGGAAGATGTGCCAGCAGTCTTTATATAAAAGTAACACGGTCCTATCTCTGGATGTTGTCTGATGGGTTGGTCTCTCAGTGTTTTTATCCTTATGAAAGATGAGAATTGTGTGTTTGTGTGTGTTTATGTGTTTTGATGCACAAGGTCCAAGAATCCGCTTTAAGTCAATCGATCAATCATTTGAAGCCAAGCTCTTAGAATTCTAACTATACATTTGGGGGTCACTGGATTTGTAACGGATTCATTTTTGGTGAATCCAGATCTTTAATTGGATCACGGTGTGGGACTGAGGCTATGATGGAGCTCAGAGGCAGGAGAAAGAGAGTCGGGGAGATGGACTACAATGGACACAGACGTTTTGTGTTGCCTAATTGGTATTGCTCCTTTATTTTCACTTGTGTTTGGGAATGGAGTGGAGGAAAAATTACACCTGGAAGGTCAAAAGACCAGTCATTTCTTCTTTTTTTTAACTATAGTGTGTAGATAATAAAATATGTGGATATATTTTATATAGGAGAACTCAAAGGTAGCAAGATTTAGTGCAACACACAGTCAAATAGATACCAGATACCAACAGTCTAAAAGTCTGTGCCAGATTTCTTTCTTTGAGATCCATTTTTCACTGAGAAATAAAGGATCTGTTTTCCAGGATTTAATCTGTACCACGATCTGCCTTCAAACCAGATATCATGGAAATCCATCTAGCAGTTTTTGCTTGATAGTGTTGACAATGCAATAAAACGAACAAATGAACCAGTAGACGATGGCTAGCACATAAACAACTTGGTAGAAACTGACTAAATTCTGTTCTACTCCCAGTTGCAGATGCGTATAAGAGTGATAATGGAAGTAAAAATTCCACTGTAGTTAAATAGCAAGATGGGCTATAACTAACAATCAATTTGAGGAAATAAATTACTAGGTAGACCAGCTATGCAAAAAAATTATACTAAAATGGTTATAACAGCACATTGTTGTTGATTTGTGACTTTTTACTGGATTCAGAACATCTGAGGATAGACTCTGAGCGCGGGTCAAAGATTTATGTGGATTGGCTATTAACATGATTAAGTTAGAAATACGCTGAAACACCAGAGAGATATAATGATATAAAGCCAGAAATAAGAAGAAGAGCAGAACAGAATTTCTATTTCAAAATAAATTATACTGTACTCATGAGTCACATGTACATTTAAACTGATGTTGAATGAGAATAATGTCTGCAACACACAAACACACACATACACACACACATGAACACACACACACACACATACAATAGTATTTAATAGGTTTCAATAGGTTTCAAGATAAGGCATCACAGCACAACAACCAAGCAGTATTTACTGTCTCCTGTGTGTTTACGTGTGTGTTGGTGTGTTCCCCATCTCTACAAATGCACTCGGCCCCCGTGCTTCCCCCCCCCCACCCACCCACCCACACACCCACCCCCCGACCTCTTTTGTGCATTCAATGGACGGCAAAAATGAGCAAACAAACACGGGAGAAAAGAAAAAAACCTTGGGGGGAATTCCTTGAAGTGAGCTAAGGCATTTTGTCAGAACACTCATGCGTACATACATTGTTACGCAAAGGTGCACACACACACACACACACACACACACGCACACGCACACGCACACGCACACACACACACACACACACACACATTCAAACCAGTAAATGGATAAGTGAAAGCTGTGGAGCTTCTATCAGCAGGAAGTTTGCTCCTGAAGATAGAAAAAAAAAAAAAAAAAAAAAGGAAACAGGTCATAAGCAGCAGAAGATCAAATGACAGAACTAAGCTCTCTCTCTCTTTCCATGTAAGCCAACTGTAATGCATAAACACAGGACGCACACTCACAAATAGATTACTTGAGGGCTGCTGTGTGTTTCCGAAGAGGATTAAAGGGGTTTGTTAAAATCCTGTGCATCTAACAAACCTCGATGTCTCAACAATCACAACGGCTCGGAGACTCTCTGCTACAAGAGGCGATCAAGAGATTAAAGTTTGATAAATCCAACCTGATTTGACAAAAAAAAAAAAAAAAAAAGAAAGAAAGAAAAGTGAATGCCGTCTAGTCTTTGAACCTCCTGGGACAGGACGATTATGTGTGTCATAGTTTAATGACTGCTGGTGGAGTTGTGATTGAACCTCTGCTGTCCCATTAAGTCCCTCCTGGAGTCTCTACTCAAATGAAACATATTTTCAAGGCAGCGTCCGAGGGCAGAGCCTTGGATAAATGTTAACGGCTATCTTACCCTTCATTTGAAGCACTAAAACAATCATTTTCTGCCAACCTCATTGCCAGGGAGTTCCCCAACGTTGCATTAGTTTGATAGATAGATGGTGTGTGTGGACGGACAGCCAAGGGAAATGCGCAACGGTGAAATAAATCGTTCTTTCTGTTTCAATTTTTTTTTTTTTTTTTTTAACCAAAATTGAACTACAGCATCCCAAATGATGTGGTGTGAGAGGTGGGGGCACGCCCTGAACGAGATGCCCGTCCATCACTCAGCAAACGCTCACAGACAAATAACCCTTCACTCACTCGCACACCTATGGGAAATTTAGATGTTTACATGTTTTCATCGTGTTTTAACCTGGAGTTCGGGTCTCCTGCTATTCGGAGAACATGCAGTAGGTGTTCATCACAAAAGTGCACGTCAATATGAGTGCATAAATGTCACAGGAATCATTGGAGGTTCAATCCAAAGCACTTCTATTAAAGATTTGAAAAGTTTTCACCTCTCACGATGAGTTCACGTCTCTGATTGACTGATGTGGTTTCAGGAGTTTGACTTCCTCTGAGTTCCTATCATCACTCTCTTTTCTTTTTATTTTTGTTGCAACAACCAATTTCATCATCATCATCATCATCATCATCATCATCATCATCACTGATGTATTTTACTCCTGCCTGTCTTCGCTGTGTTGTGGCGTTCCTGTTCAGAACAGCCCAGGAACTGTTTCCTCCTGTTTAGTCTGTTCACAGCATGTTTTGAAGAAAAGTGAATCAATTGCAAGGAGGAAAAAAAAAAAAAGTCTGCACTTCAGCAAGTTTCTGCATGGTTTGATGGATAATAAAGGTCAAATGACATGTTGGTTATAACTGACATGTTGTATATACAAAAGCACTCGAAAGGAGGAGTGAGCGCCGAAACAGGCCTCAGGGGCAGTCACCTAGGTTACAACCTATTTTCATATTTCCCTGCAAAAAAGCAACCCTGCGGCTATGTGTGTGTGTGTGTGTGTGTGTGTGTGTGTGTGTGTGTGTGTGTGTGTGTGTGTGTGTGTGTGTGTGTGTGTGTGTGTGTATTTAACTGCAGGGAATCTCAAAAAGTAAGCACAAAGCACCTGCAGGAAGCGCGATGGGCAGGAAGCTCAAGGACTCTTAAGGCTTCATCTGCAGTGAAAGAAACATCCATCGTGGTGAAGTCCCACTCCCACTCCCACTGACTAGTGAGCACACTGCTCTGATAGATGCATTTAGTTTTCAAGAGCAGACAGAAGAAACAGCTTGTCATCCAACAGATATCTCCCTCCTTTCTCTTTTGCGCCCACTTTCTACTTCTTAACTCTGTTGCTGCCTTTTCTCCCACAACCACAGGTCATCCACTCCATCAAATCACCTCAGCCAACTCTCACACTTATCATAATTGATTTCTAATGTCAATTAACACCAAAAAAAGACAACCAGTTCCAGCAAGATCTTTCAACAGCACCTTAAAGGAACAGATTGGAGAC
Source organism: Antennarius maculatus (assembly GCA_013358685.1). NCBI lineage: Eukaryota > Metazoa > Chordata > Actinopteri > Lophiiformes > Antennariidae > Antennarius > Antennarius maculatus. The sequence goes on from CM023613.1 coordinate 22,013,037, forward strand.
AGTAGAGTCTCATAAGAGAAACTTTTTCATGACAAAAACACCAGATAGGTGAATATTTTACACATACGCCATGCGTAAAGCAAAAACAAATGGAATAAGGAAGACAGGATCTCACCGTCTCTCCTCATGTTACCCCTCATCACTCTGGCGGTGGAGACCTGAGCCCTCACGACCCCGGTCGTAGCCCCCAGCAATAAAACCATCCACATCTGTAGAAGCCCTGGTCCAGTCATGGTGGTTAGAAACGCACAACGCGCGTTCACAGCTCGGTGAACGACCTCTCCACCTCACAGTGGCTAAAATAAAAGATGACTTACTTAAAAATGCCCTGCGACCTAGAAAAAGTTCCTGCCAAGACTAACTTTCCATTCAGCAACGCTGAACTTTCGTAATCCCGCTCTGCAACCCGCAAAAATGAGCCTCCTGTTCCGCTGAATCCTGACGCACAAGATGTCCCGTTGCGTGCCAAAGCGCCCCCAGATCCAAGCAATTGTCTTCTTAAAAAGTTAGGAGGTGGAGGGTAAAATAGCTCCGTTCACGGTCAGATATCAGCGAACAGGCGCCGAACTTCTTATCGCCATGGAGTAAATAAATTCTCTTCAGTCATCGAGAAATATCCCGCATAGTTTCCATCTCAGGCGTCTGCGCCGAAAAGGAGTCGGCGCGTCAAACTTTACCAACTGAGTGGTGCGTGTGTGTGTGTGTGTGTGTGTGTGTGTGTGTGTGTGTGTGTGTGTGTGTGTGTGTGTGTGTGTGTGTGTGTGTGTGTGTGTGTGTGTGTGTGTGTGTGTGTGTGTGTGTGTGTGTGTGTGTGTGTGAGCGAGTTGTTAGAACAGGAGGTCAGCAAGAAAAAAAGTAGAGTACACTTTGAAAAGAATTCTGATGAGATCATTTGAAGTTTATCTGTCTATCTATCTATCTATCTATCTATCTATCTATCTATCTATCTATCTATCTATCTATCTATCTATCTATCTATCTATCTATCTATCTATCTATCTATCTATCTATCTATCTATCTATCTATCTATCTATTTTTGCCTCCACACTTTAAAATAAGTCGTCCTCTAACACGACACAGGGCACCGATGCACTTGTTGAATATTCTATTAAGTAAATCCTGGAAATAAATGAATTTCCTGAAATCGTTCAGCAGACAGCTTTGAATAAGCCAAAGGCAGCCAGGCATTCTGTTTGAAGTCATTTCAGTAAGTACATTTCAGAGTGATTTATTCTCCATTGTGAAATGTGAAGGTTTTACATGCATATTTTGAAGGAAAACAAAGCGGTGCCATCAGCTCTTCCACTGCATTTGTGACCAATGAAAGTTCTCTCCGCACACACACACACGCACACACACACACGCACACCTACACACACACACACACACACACACACACACACACACACACACTCTCGGGTTTATTACCCCCTCATCCAAAAACTGTTGTCCTGACCCATTGTGTACTCACCCCCCAGCACATATCAGTCACTCTCATCCCTCATCCCTCATCACCCGTGACCCTGCTTACCCTCTCATTCTAAGTTACTTAGATCTTATGAGATGAACTTGAGGTTTCTGCTGACTCAGCATTGCCCGTCTCACCCACCCACCGTCACCCCAGCAATTGGATAATGAATAATGGTGCACCTTAAAAACTTAGAACCACTTAGGGAATGATATAGGCTATTAATAGAGGGAGGAAATTAATTAAAATTAAAAGCTATTAGCCTGCCCTGCTGAGCTTCAAAGGCGCCCCCCCCCCCCAGGAGAGGGGGTCTCTAAGTACACATAAGGATAGCTGGCAGCACAAATGTATCATGGACCATGCTCATGATGCACACGCACACACGCACACACACGCACACGCCCACACACACACACACACACACACACACACACACACACACACACACACACACACACACAGCTTAATTAGAATCTTCATTTACATTTCTATTTATAAGAAAGGGTTCAGGTAATAATTTTATAATTGAGTGTGATGATCAGTAACACTTTGCTAGAATCATAAGTACTAGTACTAAAATGTATGTGTGTGTGTGTGTGTGTGTGTGTGTGTGTGTGTGTGTGTGTGTGTGTGTGTCTGCAGCGTGTATCTGCTTGAACAATCCAGCATCAGTGTCTTCTTCCCCGAAGCGACTTCACAGCGCACACACACACAGACACACACAGACACACACACACACACACACACACACACACACACACACACACACACACACACACACACACACACACACACACACACATACACGTGCAAACATAAAGACTTCATGTGTGTCTGTGTATGTGTGTATGTGGGCCAACAGACTTGGAGGCACCTCCAAATGGAAAGCCTCCCCCACCCCCACCCTAGCCGACCGTCACCACCACCACCACTGACAGACCTGCCATAATTGCTGAAGTGCCCTCGAGCAAAGATGTGTGCTTTGTCTGGTGTGAGCGTTCAGCTCGAACGTTACAAATACGATTGAATAAAAAGCAACCAATGCCCTTAAAAGGTCTTATATCTGACCATCGATTGGCTTTTCTGGGTTTGTGCTTGAACATGATTCGCTATTGATTAATCCAGGTGACGCCCCCCACATGGTCTACTCTGAGGGTTCTGCCTGTTAGAAGCTACTAGGAGACTAACACGGGCTTCTGCAGCACAAAGCGTATCATACCGACTGTTTTATTATATATGAAAATATCATCTCACATGTTCTTGACAGAAACAGATCAATATACTTTACGTGAGTGTCAGTCAGTCGAGGTGTTTATTGGTTAAAGTACATTTATAGTCACACATGAGCTCACTCCCTTCTTCTTTTCAACTTGAACTGTGAAACGTGTCTGGTGTCCGTGTGCCATGTATTTTAAATTCATGTTTTTCTGCAGACCATCCACATCAGATGTGCTCCACCACTATGAGGCCTGACATCACAAGCCAGAAGTCAGTGTGGCAGAAAACATCATTGTCTCTCATTTTCTTTTGTTCTTTTTTGTTCTGTTTCTTTTTCCCAGCCGACCCCGTCTCACCCCTTACCTCCTTATCTTCCCATCCCTCCATCCTTTGGCTTAATGTCAGATGGGGGGGTAACTTTGGTAGAGGGAAACGTGACCAGTGTTTTAGTGTGCGCATCTGTATGCGTGTGTATTCATGTGTGTTTTGTTGTAACGTGTGTGTACCGAGAAAAGGTCTCAGACTCCTGACATAATGACTGAGGTAACCTTTTACTCCTGCAGCTGGAAATGCATTAAAGAAAAAATATTTCCTTTAATTCTAGAATGAGCAAACATGAAGCGCAGCGAGGAGGTTGGAAGGAGATCTGATCTTCTGGGATGGCATTTCAAGCAGAGTGGAACATTTATCTGTTTCATCACCTTTGAGTTGTGCCTGCAGAGTCAAACAGAAGAATTATCATATATGTTTTTTTAAGCTGTGTGCTCGGAACGTTTTTATCACGCCTTTTTTGGAGACATGCTGAATTTTAAAGTAATTGTCAGTGCATTTGTAGGACTTTTCACAGTTTATTCAAGCCCACGGGGATTTAATACAAAAATAACACATTTCAGGGCAAGAACCACCCTTAACTTACTGCTCACACTACTGATTTACAGAAGAAATAAAGACACATACAGCAGTTAGAAGCACAGATGCCTCAAAAACAAGAAGGTCCTGGCTCCAAATCCACCTGAGACTTGTCTGTGGGGTTTTGTTAATGTTCTTCTTATGTCTGCGTGGGTTCTCCAGTTTCCTCACACCACTGGAAACACGTAGTATAAGAACTGGTGACTAATTTAACCACAGGCGAGAATGTGTGTGCGATTGTTTGTTTGTCTTTCTACATGTAAACCCCACCGTTCTTTAGTCTGTGTGTGTGTGTTTGTGTATGTTATATATATATATATATGTTTGTCTGTCTTTTTAAGCGCTGGTGGCAGATTTTCTGAAGGTAGATGTGTTAAGCCGTCGTCAAACAAAATGAAGGGAAGATTATTATGACACGCATGTCAGTCTGATTGTTCTTGCTCCGCTGACACAGTTCTCTGTTGATAACGGAAGCACACATGCTTGGAAAATGTCAACTAATGGGCATTAAATGCACAAAGACATGTATGCATAAGTGTGATATTTATAATAAAACAAATATACAGTAGTTATTCATGAATTTAATGATTTATTTAGACCAACATGGGCAACAGTTGTGCACCCATAGGATATACAGGTAATATAATGAGCATATATGCACTTGAAAGTAAGTCAAAGCAATAAGATGCACACTCAAAGCAGAACAGATGAACAAAAGCGTGGTTTAATATATTACCTGAACACACTAGATAAGTATTGAACATACACAACACCCTCTGACAATGCAGATAAGACTTAATTACCACAGATTTTAATTTTCAACCTCACAGTCGAGCCGTAAAATGTGAAATTAGATCCTATACAGTCATTACAATAATATAAAATACTCTGTTTAATGTGTGAGCATTAAATACCAGAGTAAAGCACCGACACGGACCATCAGCATCTAGCTAAAGTCAGGATGCATTAAAATGTCATATTTCCAAATGATTCATGAAACTTATGTTTTCTGGTGGGTTCCACTTTTGATTTCTACGTTTTTTTTTTTCTATTATACTAGAATGAGACGGATTTTCAGATCAATAACTTCCATTCTTCTTCTCTGTTATTGATTACTTATAATCACCACTGACCTGCAGATATTTATCCAGGCTGGTTGTTTCAACTCCATATTGCTGACATGGTTCAAGGGAGCAAAAGCAAAATTCGAAGAAAGAAGAAAAATATATGAAAATATATGAGCCAGTAGGCAAAGTCTTGGTGACAAACTGAAGAAATATTGATTGTTGTTGTTTTGTTTTTTTTTTCCCAAAGCTCCCTTAAGTTATAAAAATTTTAAAAGTGAACTAACTTTGAGTTCAGAGCTGGAAGCTTCGAGTCACATCTCAGTGAAAGGTTGTGCTTCAGCATCAGATTGAGTTTGATACTAATGAGCCAAGAAGACGGACAGTGAGATGAAATTATGCATCATATCAGTACCTAAAATGAAAACAGCTTCGTGAAAAACAAAAAAAGATGATTTTAAAGTGATGCCTTATTTGCTCAACAAATTGTACTTAGAGTAGAACAAGGTTGAGTTCTAGTTATATCAGAGCCGCAGCACACAACCACTAATGTCTAAGAAAGTCGAACTGATATCGGCATGATAACTGATAGTGTAGCCCACGACTGCAGTCAAATGATAAATGGAGCTGTGTTTGTATGTGGCTTATAAAAGATCAATAAAGATTAATGTCTGAAAGGTTTGAATATTTAGCTCATTGTTAAATCCCTGAACCAACTTTATTTAGAAGATTAGATTGTCTCCATCTCTAATATTCACACACCTGCAGCATTTTATAGGTCTGCAAGCAGGTTTCCAGATCCCTGCATTGCTTCTTTTTTGTGTGTTTGTGAAAGTGTGTGTGTGTGTGTGTGTGTGTGTGTGTGTGTGTGTGTGTGTGTGTGTGTGTGTGTGTGTGTTGCAGCGAATGGGCATCCAAGGTTGTTTCTCATTCCCTGCAATAGACAGCCCCCGACGGCTCATTAATCCCTTTGCTTCACTGGTGGTGGTCTGCAGAGATATTTAGCATGTTACGTGACTGGATAGCCCGATGCCGCTCTCTCGCTCTCGCTCTCTCACACACACACACACACACATACAAACACACACACACACACACACACACACACACACATACACACACAGCCACAGTGATGCAGCTAAGACAAGGACATACATTTGGACAAGGACTCCTTTTTTCAACAGCTTCATCTCCTTCATCTACTTCTGTTTGCTGTAAATGCATCTGAGGAGTTGGGGCTTTATGGACTATGGGATTGCATGATTTGTTTATTTCAAAATCTAACCAAGCCTGAAGGACATCCTCTCGATTCAGTGGAACAATGTAGCTTCTGATGTAAATTTGCCCCCGGTCCCAAAAAAATTTTTTTGTCATTTAATAATTTAAAATGTTGCTGCACATTGGAACCTACTGTACAGTGTTCTCAAGTATTAACACCAGTTTGTTCAAAATTTGAGTAGTTAGTTGGGCAATACAAAACAAATAGACAAACTCCGAAGGAAAAGGTCTTTATTTTAATTCACGGATGAACTAATTCTGATTCTTTAATGACTTTTATACAAATTTAACAATCAAATTAAAGCCTTTCAAGAGTTTACTTCCACATTTCTTTCTTAATTATGGCTTTTTCTGTTTTGTTCTTTGGTAATTTATTACACACATTATTTTGTTTTTGTTTTTATTTGAGGCAATTACAAGACAATAAATCTATTCTGAGTCTTTTTTCACTTACAAAACACAAGTTCCAGAATAAATATCATATAAAACTTAATAAAAAGTAAAAGAGAGTAGTCTCATTAAACTGTGGCTGTGGATAAGGTGTTAAAAACATGTTAGGAACATCAGTGCTGGATTCATTCCTGGATAATAAGTGCCAGATCAGCTGTTTTAATTGTCACGTCAGGACAGCGGTTCAGTTTTTTTAGTTGTACTTCTTTTGCTTAGCTTCAGTAACGTAAATATAATGTCTCTCAGTGTTAAAGGCAATATTATAAAACCATAAATTAATATTTAGTGTAAAGAAAAATGTGATTATCATCAATACTTAAATTATTTAATATGTTATTAATAAGTAAAATGGGAATTTTAAAAATGTTTCTGATTGATAACATAAGTGAAGTGAAGAATAAGGGAAAGTCATTTCATGCAATCACAAGCAATATGAGAAATACCTTCTTAATATGGAAACGGGTCAGCATTTAATTTTTGAAATTTGACATTTCTTTAAATGTAATTCAACCAGGGAGAATCTTTTGACTCCCTGCTACTTAACATTCACAAACTTCCTCTTTGTGTATTCACAACATGGAGCTGAAGATGACAGCAGAGCTGCTCCGTAGAATCAGCTGGTATTAAGTGCTTCAGTTTCATCTTTACGCTTCTCTTTTTGCCAGTTTATAGGATCACACCAATGATCCGACTCTCACAGGCCTTCTCCCGTATGCATATTGGTCACCGCTACCAAAATTGATTAATAAAAAAAATTTAATTTCGACACAGGTGATGACTGAAGGTAAAGGACGGACCTGAAGGCTCAGAAAGCTGATGACTGCAGGAGAACTTCTTAAGGAACCTGTCAGCTGAGCACCTGGAGGCTAACAGCTGTCAGCTGAGTTGTTGGCTGGGGTAGCTGACTCTCAACTCTTTTTAAGAATCAATATTGAACTTTCTAGGGTTCACAGTCACAAGAGAAGTGTTTCAGATTCTCATTATGGTTGTGTTACTTCTCCCAGAATGTGACTTTATCTATATAAGTTTAATCAGTGCCTGCAGCGCCCAACCATTCAGGATGTTATCGCCACCCTTAGAGCCCATTATACTAATGTAACCACATGCATACAGTTCATAGCTAATGGGGTGATTTATTTAGTGTCTTCCCTTCAAATTCCTCAAAGTATATTCTGCACACATTGCACCATTATTGCAGCATTCTTGCAGGAAGGCATTTGATCATTGTGAAGGCAAGGACATACGGTATCACGGATTATCTTTCTATCCACCTAATGTGTTAAACATGTCCCTGGAATGAGGAAACCGGGAGAAATTCGACATGTTAAAATGTTCACTATTCAAATGCAGGTCAGTCTTTACGTCTCAGCTTTGCTGTCAGCTCTTGAGATACGGTTCCACTCCAAAAAAAAAACAAAACAACTACACACAAATCAAATGTTCTGCCTCTTGAACATTTATTTTAATTTATTGTTGAGGAAAGTAAACAGTGGTATTGAAGTTCTCATCTCGCTCTTAATATTATTGCTTTTCCTGAAAGTTAAAAAAAACAATCTTTTTTTTTTTTTTTTTTAATTAATGAAGTGTAACTCTATACAAATATTCTCTAGGGGGCAATTAAGGTTGTCTTTTTTTCAAGATGTCGCCATGTATTACACTCGTAAAAGAAGCAGAGAGGTAGAGATTGTTATTGTGAGATGAATGAACAGTGAACAGAGCAATTTCTTTTTCCTTGGCCCATACCTGCACTGTTGTTGCATGGAGGAAAGATCAATATAGTTTACCGCCCCCAACCCCCCATCCCCCACCCGCACCCCTGAGACAAAGAAACCAAGAAACAACTGCCAGTGTTCATATTCCAGTTATTTACCTGCGAATTACTTATTCCGATGCGACATGATTGCAAGGAGTTAAATCCATGCTGTAAATAAAAGTGATGAAATTCTTCTTTTCAAGCAGTCACTCTCCAACAGAGATGTATTGCTCGTCAGTCCGAATGCTGGTGTCAGCCTGTTACTGCTATTATACTCCCCCAAAGGCGCTCTGAATAAAAAGGAGCGACTTACATTCACTTAATGTACATTACATTGTACGGTATATTTTCTCATTCTTACAGTAAAGGCCTCGAGGTAAAGATTTTTTTTTTTTTGGGCAGGTATTCGTAACTTTTTTATGTATGGACTCAAAATGGGGAAGATGGGCATGTCTTAGTGTGACAGAGAGAGAAAGAGAGTGAGTGAGAGGCTGAGGGTTGAATATCACGTCTACAGTAAACACTACATTTAACTGCTGATTCAGCTGGGATGATCTATTATCTCACATGCCCACTTTTCTCCTGTCTCTAATTGATTCATTCCTTTATGCATTGATTTCATGGCTTCATGATCAATATTATTCTTATTCTCATTCTTATTCTTATTAGACACGAGATGGCATCCCTCATAATTCATATTTGCATCTTGAATTGTGAATTGTTTTTGCAGAATCTCCAGAGATGGTGGTGGAAATATAAAAGCTATTGTAGAAATATCTCCGTATAGAAATATTATCAACATTGTTCCTTCTTATTCTTGTAAAAACCTTAGTATAAAAACACTCTATACATCCTGAGACAAAGAAGACCAGTGAGGAGATTTAAGGATTCAGTGAGAGAGGAGGATGCAGGAGGTACAATGCGCTGTGGATACCCTTAAAAGGAAAGAAGAGGAAGACATCAGGTTTTTGTTATAGTAAAATTAGTCTTAGTCTTATCGTATTTTATCTTAAGCTATTTAATTTAACATCACAATTTATGGAAATATTAGAAGTAATTTGAATACTAAAACTGAACTTTTGGAATTTTACTGAAACTCACCTAATGCTGGAGTTAGAATTAGAAAATGTTTGCATGCCAAGATGCTAAAATAAAGGATCTTAGCATGCTAAGATACTAAGATCTCAGTGCAAATAGATCTCAGTTTGAACTGAGATCTGTTTGCATGTTTTGTTGTCTTGATAACATTTTCCTCTTAAGTCTTCAACCTTTTCTTTGTATTTTATGTACGTCTTTTTAATACAGTATATTGTTTTGACATACAATCGTTCAACATTTCTTCTGAACTCTTTAACTCCACTCCCCTTTCCCTCTGCTTTCCATCTCTATTTCTTTATCTTGTCTTTTGTTCCCTTATGGCTCCTATCGACTTTTCCCATCTCTCTCATCCTGTCGTTCCCCATCCTTTACCTCCTTCTCAAATCCCCTCCCATTTTTAAATTCCATCCTCGGTGCCTTTCATCTTCCATCCCTCCATCCCACTGTGCTCTGCCATCACCCTCTTCCTTCTGTCCTCTAATCATCTCTTGTTTTTTTTTTTTTTAAATTTCCCCGGCAGACAGCTCTACCGCTGGTCCGTTTAGTCACAGGCTTTTAATTAGGAGAAAGCAGATTAGGAAGGCCACTCTCTACCCTGGTAATGGTGCGTACACACACACATACACACACACACACACACACACACACACACACACACACACACACACACACACACACACACACAATGGAAATGTAAGGACAATTTTTTCAGTTATGTTATTTACACTTTCTTGCTTGTCTTATTTTGTCTGAACAAATACATTTATGAAGCTTTCCCAACACCTAACAGAAGTAAAATGTTCCATCTGAAATGTGATTGTAATGTTTTAAAAAATTAATCAACTCCACTACACACAATTTGTCAAACTGTGACCTAAAGAAACAAGGTAGAACTACTCCTGTGGGAAATATAGCTGGTTAGATGAGTGAATTTCATGTCATGTTATTAATATTTGAATCACCATTCTCTCCCTGTTGGTGCTGTTGTGTTGTTGTGAACAAATGTATTGTGTGCATGTTGAGTTTTTAATGTTTTTACGAGTAAATTCATTTATTTTTTCCTCCTACAAATGATATCATTCGAAGAATCTTCAAATCCAGATCCATCACGGCGAAGCGTAGATTCTCCATCATATCTATTTCTATCTTGGCAGGTTGGGCCTATCAGAGCTCTCCAGACACAGCTGTTAAGTCATTAAAAGGATTTAGATGATTCATAACTAAGTCTAATTGTCTGGTTAAAGCAGTGTCTAGAGAGTAGCAATATGGCAGATTGACAACAGGAATAACAACAGTTACTCCTGTTATGGTATCTGCAAGTGGAGGCTTAATGTAATCCCACTCGATCATGTTGAAAGACCGGCGTAAACAAAGGGAATTAAGACCCCTGGAAACTGTTCCTTCACTCGTGTGAGAGGAACAAGGCCAATCGCTTTTGTTAGAACCATCATTAAAATTCTATGACAGTAGACTGAAAAGTTGAATCCAGCTTGATCACAGCTGACAAGAAAGTTCATTCCCTCTCCAACTTATTCTGCATTTCTGATGAAGGTTATTCAGATTGGCACTAAAATCTTATTTAGATTAAATAAAATATGTTTTGCTACTTGCCAGTGCAAACATCTCCTCCCTGGGAATGTTTGTGGATGACTGTGTGTATACAGTATATATATGTGTGTGTGTGTGTGTGTGTGTGTGTGTGTGTGTGTGTGTGTGTGTGCGTGTGTGTGTTGGTCATCAAACTCTTGTTAACGTGTGTGTGCATGTGTTTTAGTTTTTGCATTAGCCTTAAGCGTATCAGGTGTTCCCAAAGAGTAAATTCATGCACATTTGCATGTGTGTGTGTGTGTGTGAGTGTGTGTGTGTGTGTGTGTGTGTATGTGTGTGTTATTCCTCCTAATGGGGGGATGAATAAACATGAATTTGTCCCTTCTTGTTTCCTCCCAGCAGGCAGCCGCTGTGATATGCAACATCAACAGCTGTTCTTCAGGCAATAGGACAACAAAGCAAGACTTCATCTTGACATTCATCAGCCTCACCTTTTCAATATGTGAGAGAATTGCTGATTTTCATGCCTTAAAGTAGAAAATGTGCAATCCGTTGCAGGGCAGTACACCTGCAGATCGTGTGAATGCTCGGTTTGATTACATCGATTTTAACCCCTCACCGTTGGAACCAGTTGTTTCTAAAACTTACTGCTTCTACTTTCTCTCACTTCGGTCAGCTTCAGCTGAAATTCTCCATCTGTCCAACAAATGTCTCTGAATGCTAAAGTAGTTCTACTGATTATAATAACAGAGGCTGTGTGTAAAAAGATGCAAACATTTCATATAATGCTCATTAGATGTTGATCTAATGATGCCAGTAGAACCACGAAATGTGTTTGTTGTTATTGATGGACTGACTGGGCATTGAGTTCCGAAAAAGTAGCTAAACCAAAACTCTGATTTCATCAAAATTTTAAAGAAAATTTTAATGGCGGTTCTGCGTATCACCTCCCAATTTAATTTCATTTCCATGCTCAAGATTTCCGTGGTGATGTCATGCATCTTCCTTTGTTTCCGTCTCCCAGGATGGAAAGGCATTTTGGGACAGGCTCCAGGATGGACCACACGAAGTTACACTGTAATCGTGGCTGTATTTTACCTCCATTTTACCCTACATAGCATACAAATTAGTGCGAATACTAGTATGAACTGACCATGTGACCTGTTTTGATCGTCAAAAGCAGCTGAGATTCACAATCATTTAAAACTGGATCCATAAAACAGAATTGGACTCAGCATTGTTAAAATCCAGACAGCGCACAACTCCACTAAGCCCTAACCTGCAATCACTCATCGTCTGCCACTTCATTTATTCTCCAATGATACTTAAACGTCACTGATTGTTAAAATTACAGGAAAACATAAGCTCTCTGTTCCGTGATGCGGGACTTCCGTAATTAACTTAAATGGCAAATTAACCTTTTGGTTGAAATTTGATTTGGAGATTGTCGCCGTTTTCTTCTTCATGAATGTTGATTGGACTTCCAATTCATCCTTCTCTTCAGCAAATTTCAAACTCCTTTCTTTCTGCGTTTCTATTCATTTGCAGCTGATGAAGTGGTCCCACAATGTAAGTTGGTCACGCTTATGTTCGAATCAATAAAAGACAAATTTCTGGCTTCTGGCTTGTATGTCTAAACACTGTCTGAGAGTAAACACATACATTCAGTCAGTGTGCATGGATTCCCATCTAATTTATATGCATTTGGGCACCTGCCTGCTGATATATTCCTTCCTAACCCAAACAGCTTTAACAGTAGGTTTGGGTTCGGGTGTCACAGAGTTATGGTGGAACCAATAAAAAGTGCAGACACACACAGACCCAAATAATAATTAGCAATTTCTGTTCAAACTCCCGTAATCCTCTCCAGGGCTGTTCTTTCCTTGCATCTTTCTTTCAGCCTTGAAGTCAGGAGCAACATATCATTGAGCAGCAGCTTACCCTCAGTGTATGTGCTTTTGTATTTCTTCAAATGGGGTGTCTCTAAAGGAGCGCTGTTAGGTAGAATAATTATATAATTATGCTCTAAAATGAAATTTTTAGGATGGTGGGTGGTGAAATGACTCCAAATTCCTCCACATTGCTGCAATCCATCTACTTCCATAAATATAATATGGTCTGCTTTGTTGGGCTTTTACATACAAACAAAAAAAAAAAAAAAAAGTCAGACAAGTCAAGTAAAGTAAGTCGCCCCTTGAAAAGTGCCTTGATATAACTTGGATGCTACATTTATGAAACATGTGTGCATGTGTACATGCAATATATATAATATTTAACTGTTGAACAAGTTAATAGGGTGAATTTCTAAAGACATTATAAACCCAACTTTATACAACAATTTGAGGTTCTTCATTTGAAATAAAAATGATTTGAATTTGGAAACTTGAAGCTGAGATGGAAGGCAAAGCTCTCAGTCAGTTCGAGCACATTTAAACCCCTGAGCTCTTTTGGTAGTGAGCATAAGAATGAGACATGAGTGTCCACAATGACATTCTTCCAATATGGGAGGCTGGGCTCAACCTGGAGCTGAAGGTGAGGAGCTCCAACATCTGAAGGGAGATGGGAGTAGAGAAAACGCCAGGTGGTTCAGACATTCAGTCTGGAAACCTCCCACGAATCATCAATCTCATCTGGCTCAGTATCTGGATGGACGGACGGACGGATGGATGGATGGATGGATGGATGGATGGATGGATGGATGGATGGATGGATGGATGGATGGATGGCAGTTCACTCCAGAACCCAAGACAAAGACTCCCCCGTCTCTTCACCTCTATCTCTCCATCAGTTGCTGGACCATCTTTATCAACCAGTTACCTTTCAGTCTCAGCCAGTCTGTCTCTCTCTCTCTCTCTTTCTACACACACACACACACATTTTGAAACTTTCAAAATGTCAAACTTGAAATCTGTCGCGCAATTTGAAGCACACGTTGCATGCAAATTCCACTAACGATACCAAAGGTATTCTTAGACATGCACATCTCTGCTATGTCTTATTCCTGAAGAGAGAATGTGAGGTTTCTCTCAGCGCTGTGTTTGTCTTTGAATTCCATTCTAGTTCAGTTCAATTCCTCAAGAAGGTCAACATTACCTTCCAAGCAAGTCAAGGCCTTCTCATCAGTTCTATCAAACGGAGACATCAGTTGTCACACATTCTTATGTGGTTACACAAATGCAAAGACCCAAGGAGAAAATTGACAACAGAGCGGCTGCAATCGCTCATCTGAGTGTTTTGTGTGAATGATGTGGAGTTGCGTGTCTGCAGGTTCTGTTTCTTTGCTGTGGGTGTCTCTACAGGCCTCTGTCTGTCATATGTTCATTTATATTGCATGCTTGTGTGCACCAGTCATCATTAGGAAACACCTCAGTGAATACATACTGTACCTGTCAGTCACCCCCCCCCCCCCCGCCAACTTCCCCCTTCACACACACACACACACACACACACACACACACACACTGAAATACAAGGGTGTGGCTTCACTGCCACCTCAAAGCCTGCACTGAATAGCCAGCGGCAAAACTCTTTGCTGCTGATGTCGCTAATGCTAATTAGCTGCTACATTAGAAATGACTCTATACTCCTTATTCGAGCCCAATAGGATGCATTATAGCAAAGACAACTTTATTGACTTTGACATTAGAACAGAATGAAGAACAGACACTTCGCCGTGACACACAAACAAGTCTTCTTGCAGTCTGTTGCAGTTTGCGGCACAATATTTAAAGTAAAATATGATTTATGCAGTTTGAACCGCGGCCAATGATCTGTCATGTGCATGTGCGTTCTCATCGCCACAATTGATGCATAGCGTCTCCCGCAGCACACGGGATCCTGGTTCACAGTAGTCAGCAGAACATGATGACTTACACATTACAAATTATGACTTGATGTCAGAGGACATGCTGGGGTTTTTGGTGTACTGCATTTAGACATGCAACATCGAATATTGGAGCACACGAAATCTCCTCTGAGTATCATTTTAAATTCAGCTGAATCATAAGAAGAAGAAGAATATGGATAATAGCTGGCGTTTTATTGCAGCTGGTTTCTTCGCAACAGTGGCATGTGTGTACAGTAAAAGAAATCAGATAGAGGCCACAATTACCTTCCGTGTGTGTGTGTGTGTGTGTGTGTGTGTGTGTGTGTGTGTGTGTGTGTGTGTGCGTGCGTGCATGTTAATTACTGTTTGCAATGTTGCTCCCGAGCCAGTAAAACTAGAGCAGTAGTAAAACAACCTAATTACCCTCCGAGCCCTTTGAGATGGAGAGGGACAGAAGGTAAGAGGGGATGGAGGAAAGAATAAATGAATCGAGGGCAATTAGGTAACAAAGAGTCGGTAGTTTTAAACCAGCTGGAACAGGATTAGCTTTTTACATTCTTCTCAGATATTCATTAAAAACAACTCAAATGGAATGTTGGGATGAGATGAAAGATGGCGATAGTTTGCAGATGTTGGATAACACACTTTTTTTGTTGTTGTTGTTGTCGCTAAATTGATGCTCCCATCAGATCTTTCATCTAAATTTAATTCAAACATTACAGGTTTTTTAATCTACTTCTATCAGCCGGACAGATGAAATTAAATTAATGTTTGGTGCATTTTAAGTTGGCTACTATAACTGGAAACACCCATGTGGATTGATCCTCGATTAAACTAACATTGAAATTAGGGAAAATGTTTGTTTTTTTTCTTTTGCATGAATCATCATCATCATCATCATTATCAACAACCTTTATTTATACAGCGTTTAATAATATCATTTCAAAGCGCCTTAACAGACAGAGAACTCAACAGAAGCAAGCATAAGCGACAGTGGTGAAGAAAAATTCCATCATTGAGGAAGAAACTCCGGGCAGGACCCAGACTCTGGAGGGCAAATTTGATCTTTCAGTCTTCACTGGTCGCACTTTGGTCGTGTATCTGACATCAGAGAAAAGAGTTCCGCACCATGACCTCACGTTCCTAGGAAGGATAGAAGAAATAAAACATCAAGAAGCCTGTGAGCAAAAACAGGATTTGTTTGACACATTTTCCCATCAGCTTATTAAATTTGCAATGTCACGTCTCCCGGTTGTCATTGTTGTGATCCTCCACACTTGACGTTATCCACCATTACTGACAGAACATTGATGTGAGCAGGATCAGCTGAAGAATAACCAAAGGAATTGACAGGTATCAGATTATATGAAAACTATGTTAACATGTCCAGACTGAAGTGACTCATTCCATTTTGCTATTTTTCTTTTTCCTGATATCGCTTGACTCACATCATTCCAGACTGTGTGAACACAAAAAATCTGATATTTGCAAATCAGATGTCAGTCACAATCATACATGTCCTAGATGTGATTCAAATTCTGTTCACGGCCAGGCGACATGAGAACAGAATGAATTCATGTGATTTCTTGCTAAGAGAACAATGCAGGTCGTCGCGATCTGCTCGTGAACAACTTACACCAACATCTACGTCCACTTCTTTTTGGGTAACATGAGGTCTCTCAAATATGACCCTTTTTTTTGTGATGGTTCTGTATTTGTGTCATGTTGCTCTGCAGTGCTGGGGTGTGGCAGGAGGCTTGTGGGCAGAACCATGTCTCTACACCTGTGCCTCATCTCACCTGTGCCTGGTCAAGCTGATTATCCTGAGGCCTTTTAAGCAGGCTTCTCTTTGTGCTCTGTACCAGATTGTTTTATACCCTTCCCTAAGCCTCTAGTTTGTCTCAAGTTTTCTTGTGTTCCTGGATTTTTGCTTTTTTTCTGATTAAACTATGACACAGACACACCTCACACAATTTTTTTTTTTTTTATTGCAGATGACAGACATCTAATTAATTGCAGGTCATGTGCAATTATGAATGTGACCCCTCAAGATCCAAACGTGAAAATTTCCAATTTCGGATTCTGGAAAAACATACAGTATGGGCCTGCAATGTGAACACAGGATTGGACAGCATTTGTAAAGGGCATGTGTACAGGACTGACATTAATGATTATACTGTGTGCTATCTGATCTCCTTTCATATGTCAACCATGTCTGTTTGGCCGTGGCATCACTGGAAATGTCACTTTGTCTCCTGTATGTATCACTGAATGACATAAATAATAGTCTGGGCACTCAGTTTAACTGGTTTCATCTGTTAGAGGATGGCAGCTGAAACATTCACATACAATCTGGTGTGTGAGGAAACATGCGTTTTTATGTGAGCGTGTGTGTGTGTGTGTGTGTGTGTGTGTGTGTGTGTGTGTGTGCGGTTTATAAATATGCATGCACACCCAAAAGAAAGCTGTGCATGCAGAGGTCATGTTATGAATCATTTCTCATCTAGCATGAGTGTCGTGTGCATGCGCATGCGTGTGTGTGTGTGTGTGTGTGTGTGTGTGTGTGTCAGTGTATGTACCTAAGCCTCAGAGGTTCCCCTTGTCATGCTTTCTGAAATTTGCCCCACGGCTGTCTTCCACCGAACAGCTGCTCTCTCCTCAAAGGCTTTCTCTCATCTTCTGCTCCCATTCCTCTCAAGACCGATCTCTCTGTTTCTATCCGTTTCTCCTTCCGCTCTTTATATCTCATTTGGTATCATTAGTTGGTACGGGCATCTATTTCACACACACGGTTTAGCCCAGGAGTTCACGTCCCAAGTGATGCCCAACACCTCCAATCATTTCTTAGAACTTACATAGTAGTTTGTGTCTAAACTTCACCAAAGCGTTATTTCATATTAGCCAAGAGTTGTAAAAGTTCTCCTCAGCCTAACCTCGCTGCCCTCTGCTGTCAGTCAGGTGTAAGATTGGCTTTGTGGCAGGAAGTGTTAGCACGTCGCCCGAAGATGCCAAAGAGGATTGTAATAGGATGCAACAAGGATTGAGTTTTTGATGAAAACTCGAGTGTCTCCTTTAATTTAGTGGGGACATGTTTCTTTGGGGGTTGTTCGAGTTGTTCGAGTCCTTTCTGTGTGGAGTTTCTACATTCTTCCCGTGTCTTCATATCGTAGATTCTCTCTGGGTTCTCCGGCTCCAAAAATATGCTAACATGATGAGCTGGCATCTCATCTGGGGTGTAACCCACCTCTGACCCAGTAGTCGGCTGAGATAGGCCCCCACAAACCAGACAAGACGATTGTGGTCGTCTGGTCTTCAAGAAAATGGATGTCTCTGTGCTACTTAAACCAATATTTTGGACTTTTTGTACCCATTATTTCTAGCAACAGATGCATGTTTAACAATGAACTTCATATTTCCTTATCAATGCCACCCTACCCATTGAGTGTTAACCCCAGTGTCCCTCTACTCCTCCACTTATTTTTCTGCAGGATAAGGAAAGGGAATGAAACATGACAATGAGGCAGTTGTGACTTTCTGCTGACCAAACAGTAACAGCCTATTGAATACCGGATTAGAAAAGAAGGCATGGGGTCCCTGCTATGATATGGAGGCGATGCTCTCGTCTCTTATGGCCTATTTGCTCATTCTTTGCACGTCCCTGTATTTTTCATTACATCCAGAACTATACTGTTGCTCTCAGCATACCTAGCACTCTTACCTGTCCATCAGTCCTTCCATTCTCTCTCTGTGTTTCTGACAAACTCTTTTCCCGTCTACACCCCGTACCC
This sequence comes from Antennarius maculatus, assembly GCA_013358685.1. NCBI lineage: Eukaryota > Metazoa > Chordata > Actinopteri > Lophiiformes > Antennariidae > Antennarius > Antennarius maculatus. The sequence continues at coordinate 22,031,438 of CM023613.1, forward strand.
CACCCCTCGATGGGTCTTTATATTTTTAATGAGTCTATATTTAGCTTTGCTGGAAAGAAGGGATGCTTCATTCTACCCCGAAAAGCATTTCTCCTGTCACCTTGGACATTTTTCCTATCTGCCACATTAGTTTAATGTCTCTTTGCCTTGTTCCGGTCCCTCTTATTATTCCAAGAGTTTCATTACGACATATTTGATACATTAGTCGAGGAAACGGCGGCCAAATCAGCTTGTAGCCAAATAAAAACCCGTTTTTTCCATTAAGAACTTCTAGTCCTGCTCATATTTCATGCATTTGCATGAGTGTTTATATGGATTATCTCCCTTTAAAAAAATAGAACCATCCATATTTTAAATGCCCAGCAGGGTTTTCACTATCTATAAAAAATATAAAACTTTGTGGTGATGGCCTCTTCAAATGTAGTGTCTTCTTTTCAGACTTCTAGGTGATTATCTAACATTTTAGACTAATTTCCAGAACTCCTGTGTCAGGGACTATACCCTTTCTTTTGCAGATGAATTGCTGCTATAAGTACTAACATGTAACTGGGAATTAAGCTGTTTTCTGCTCTTCATATTTTTTTAGATAATTTATTGAGTGATGAGCTTCGCGCTGGAACAAATTATTTACTTTCCAGTAATATGTTAAGATAAAAGAGTAAAAATCATTATCCCCCTGCTGCAGATTTATGTCAAAACTAGACAAAAAGTCATGACTCTTCATGGAAACCATGACCATTTCAGACAGACAGGTTCCTCTGGCACTCAGACACAGAAGAAGTATAGTTGTGTTGGAGAGCTTGAGGAAAATACAATAGCAGGAAACACACACACATATACACAGAAAAATACACGCACAAACACACACACACACACACACACACACACACACACATGCACTAATGAAATTGTGGACTGTGGAAAAAGAATTTTGAATGCATGAAGGCTCAAGAGGGAACAAACACGGTGCTGTAGGAAAGACACAGACGGCACAGACGTGTTTGCACTGGGCTTCTCTCAGCCGTTAAAATATTTTTTTCCAGGTCTGCTGGGGTCAACAAATTTTATGCAGATCTTGTTGTCGTGAAACAGTTTTTTTTATTACCTTTTGGTCGTTCGTGAGCATCTCTCATAACCGATCACTTGCCCCTTCATCTTCATTTTACCTCCTCCTTACCTCCGTTAGATTATCGTTTGTAACAAAGGGGGAGCTGACCTCTTTGATATTTTTTTTATTCTTTTATCTGTTTTTTGCTTTGCTATTTATGAAACTAGCCATGTGCAGCTTTTCTTACTCTTTTGTGCTTTTTCCCAAATGTTCTGTTTTTGATTGTTGCTACCAATCTGTACTTAACAAACAAAGGAAGTGGCAGACAAGTCTTGTTGCAAAGCTCAAAAAAAATAATAAATTAAATCAAAAATACATTTTTCCATGTACGCCTTGGAAACCAACTCACTGAATGAGTGCAACTTGTTTCCACTGAAATGAGCAAAATCAACCAAGAAAAAAATAACAGTTCTGTCACTTTTCAGTGAGATGTGATTTAATTCTAACCTCCCTTTCTCTTACACATATAATATTCTGTATGGTGCCCACTCATCTGTTGGAATGAACACAAGTGAATGTCCATACAAATGCCTGCATGTAGGCCAGGAAAGGGATGGGTTCCTTTTATAATATATCATCATCCTGCATGGCTCCGTGTGTGTGTGTGTGTGTGTGATGGCCAGATGATAGAGGATGATAACAGGTGAACAGGAAACAGGGAACTCAAAGAAATTCCTCGGGGCATGGGAGAGTGCAGCAGAAGCAATGTGCAAACACAGCAAATACATTCTGAAGAATGACTCCAGATCTGCAGCTGGTTTGTTTTCAACTTGGAAACTTGAAAATTGGCTTCTTTGTTCCAAAAAAACTTTTGTATTGTAAAGTAAATAAAATCCTGGCGTAACTTTTAAGCCCAATGCAGCATGTCTGTCAGATTCCACTGTGACAAAATAAAACATAATATAGAGCATTCTTTCCCAATTTTAGTCTTTACATCTGTGTCTATTTGTTAGTTTGACCTGCGACCTGTCCGGAATGAACCTTGCCTCTCTCACACAGTCAGCTGAAATACCCAGAATACCCATGACCTGTTAAGCAGAAGAAGTGGTTTTAGATGAGACAATTACGGTCATTTTGTCTACAAGAAAATTGATGGATGGATGGATGTATGGATGGATGTATGGATGGATGGATGGATGGATGGATCTGAACCTCTAGTAAAAATGCGAAAACTCACTGTCAAATGATACACAAGGTTTTTTTTTTTACATGTGGATTCGTCCAATTACAGAAATGAAAAGGAACCTCACATTGGAACACTAAATATTTACCCATTTAACCACGTATAAAACATAGAATTGTGTGTGAACATAGTCAACCTATCTAAAGATATTCACAAACAAAAATACATTTTTGTTTGTGAACATTTTGAAATCTAAAAATTGGACTTTTAAATATTTCAAAAATATTTCAATTTCAGAATGTATAGAAGTAGCACCGCTGGGCAGCCATTGATCTGGAATCAGGCTGATCAGAAATGTATTCCTCTAGTACTGCAGATGGAGGAGGCTTGTGAATCGCTTCAGACTCTACAAAAAAGAAAAAGAAAAAAAAGCAAACAACTCTCCACCGTTAGTTTCCCACAACCTTGATTTGAATGACAATGCCTTCCTGCTCTGTGGTCAGATGCTTCCTGGCATCGCTGAGATCTCATGAAGATCAAATGACCACACTGACAGGTGTAACAGGAATCCTTCTGCGGTAATGAGCAGAAGATAGAATGATGTATTGGTATAGAGGAGGCAGGATGGGGCTGTTGATCTTAACCTGCAGTCTGCGTGAGAGGCAGAATACTGATGAGACTGCAACACACAAATGGTGTATGAGGATGAGAGCGAGGCGGGGAGAGCAGAGGAGCCGAGAGAAATGACAGAAAACAGGGGGGAGGTAATGGCGATGGTGAAAGGGAGATAAATGGTATAAGAAAGTTAATAACAAGCTTTGCGGCTCCTCAGCTTTGAGAAAAGTAGACGGGAGAGAAGAAGAAAATGTCTGAACTGTGGATTCTCCCTAAGGTGAAGCAAATAAGATGAGCAACGTAGATACTTCTTCAATATGAAATAATGAAAAGCATAGATAAAAGACAAAATAATAACATTTATGAAAACTGTAATCACTCCCAATGATCGCAGTGGAATAAAACTTGTAGAAGTAGAAACACAGAGCAGAGACTTTGAGCAAAAACAAGGGATGTACATTTAACCTTTATTAACCAGGAGAAATCTGCATTTAAACTAACAGGAATTAAAGAGAGAGCAGCAGAGAATTGGTAACAATAATACGTATTAAACAACTAAAATGAACAAGAAATGAGTTGATACATAAATGTATATTACAACATATAAAAAATACCTACAGTTTGTCCTCCAAGATTCATTTCCATCCACATGTGATGTCATAACAAGAAGTTCTGAATTCAGGTCCTAAGGTTGTGACTCCGTATCAGAGGGTTGGTAGTTTGATCTCCAGTCCCTGAAGTCTACATTTCCAAGGACTGAACATGACCCTTGGCAAGATACCGAACTCCAAATTGCTCCCGGCGGCCGTCCCACTGGTGTGTGAGTGACTGTGTGAATGGTTACCCCCCCTAATGAGCAGCCTCCACCACCGTATGGATTTACCTCTTCTTGAACTGATCTTACCCAGAATGCCACAGGAGCTGGATCCTGATTATTCTCAGTTTCAGCTGGACTTGGGTTTTTCCACACACTGAATTGTTCTGCGGTATGTTTGACACAAGTCAGCTCAGCGGTCTCAATTGTGTGTCTATCTTCATCTTCATCTTAGGCAACATTCCATCTGACAAGCTGAACTGAGGTGTGTGTGTGTGTGTGTGGGGGGGGGGTACTGCCACCGCATATGTTCCAAAGTTTCCTTTCTGCAGTGCAGCTGCACACATTTCTTAAAAACATAGCCCTGCCACCACTGAGAGTACATTCTTTTTTTTTTAGTCATTATACAGCATAGCAAACATTTGCACTGCAAGTTCTGAAAAAAAAACAAAAAAAACAATAAAACTTTGTGTAAAATGGTTTCAGTACTCAGAGCTTCTGCTTAGACTGTTTGAAAATAGGCAATTATAATCAAACTATATAAGAAATAGGTACCATGAGAAAAAGGAGGACTCAGACAAGTAAGGTGCAGTCCAGGATTTATTGGTCTAAACTAAAAACTTCTCCAAACGTTCCTTTTCAGTTTTCGCCTCTGCACAACATCCTGACTATCATTTCTCCTTCCCCCTGCATTGTTTCCTCACTAATCTCCTCTTCCCCCTTCTTCTTTTTTCATTCTCTCCTCATGCATCACTGTCCAACTAACTTACTTCCACTCGCCCCCCCCCCACCACCACCCTTTCCCATGCCTCTTATCCTCTGCCTCTCCCTCTATGCTGGAAGGTGAAAATTGAATGAGAGTGAATGAAAATCCCATATGAGATTCTGAGTCCTGAGCAGTTATTAATTAGCCGAGATATTCGCATCGGCGTGAGCTGCGGGGAGGAAAAACGTGGAAAATCCTGCATGTGTACAGAAATGTATACACAAATATATACTCAACATGATGTGCACAAGGGAGAGGAGAGAAACAAGCTTATCGTACATCATTTGTTCAACCTATAGAAGAACAAGAGCGGTGGGGATGGAGACAAGTTTTTAGGGTGTAATTAGGTTTGAAGTTTAAGACCTTGTCCTCGCAGATCCGTAAAGGATTATTCTACTTAAAGGAAAACTTTCAACCAGCTTTGTCACACTTTGGTATGATTGTGAGAATTATAAAGTTTAAACCTCTCTCCATGTTGCCTAGACCCAAGCCCCCTGTTCAGTGCTGATCAAATAAGATAAGACAAATTACGTTACTGAATGGCCCATTTCTTTTCTTTTAGGGCAGGAACCACCAAATTCTATCCTCCATTGTGGAAAGGATAGCTGAAAAAAAAAAAAAATTCACAATTGAGAAGTGAAAGTCAAACATCAAGCAAAGTCCTGTTCATTTTCTATTCCAACACATCATTTATTGTATTGTTTATCTGTAATATAAGATCAGTTGTTACTTGACAAACCACTTTTAAAACCAGACTTGATGTTTCAAGCTTCCACTTCTCTACATTCTGTCTCCTCTTTCTTCCTTTTCTCCCCTTTTTTATCGTCCATCAATCATTTAACTTCTCCGTACGTTGTCTTTGGTATCCTCTTGTTCGCCTTTAAAATTTAAAACGTACCCACTTCTGTCCACTTATGACATTTCCACTTTTCTATGTTAGCAGCTTCGTTTGATGCTATTCATTCTCAGTAATTTTTATCATCTTAATCATTATCATCATTATGATTATGATTATTATGATTATGATTATTATCACAGTGCATCTAATTGGGGACAGGAAGTCATTCCACACAATCGTTGCTTGTGCCACACAGACTGCATCAAACATAGTTGTATATTTAGAATTCGTTCATTCATTTTGTGGAGCTGCTTATCTTACGTAGGGTCTGGGGGGGTGGGTTTGCACAGGACCAGTTTGAAAAGAAGACAACCAATCACATCTGTCTTCAACTATCATCAACTTAGAGCTTCCAATTCACCTCTATTACCAGCCAGAAGAACATGAGAGAACCTGAGAGAACCCAGACACACATGGGGAGAACATGATTGATTGGTGTGAAATATTATCATTGATCGGTCTAACAGGCGTTATTGATACAGCAGTAAAAGATGAGGCTTCTAAGTATTAATAACTAACCACAAAGCTCTCTGTATATAACACTAATCATTAACTGTGCACCGCTGTCACATTGGTAATGGCTATAATCAAGCTCTTTGCAGTAGTTAAAAGGGGTGTGTGTATGTGTGTGTGTGTGTGTGTGTGTGTGTGTGTGTGTGTGTGTGTGTGTGTGTGTGTGTGTGTGTGTGTGTGTGTGTGTGTTTCTGTGGTTGCATGCATTCACCAGTCGTCTAATGAAGGAGTTGCAAGAGGCCTTTTGACAGAGAATAGGTAGGTGTGGATCTCTGCATTGAAGGAAGGACCAATTTCGCGTGACAAATTAGTGGCTGAGTTAAGTGCGTTCCACATCTCAGCTGTAAGGTCTCATTAAATTGGCTTTAACCACAGGGCCAACTAGACGAGGTTATTTGTAGTTGTGTGTGGCTGTTGAGTATATTTATAGCTGTATGTTCCTTACGAGATTTGTCAGTACTGAAAAAAAAAATGATTTAACATTAGAAGAAATGAGAGTCGGCTCTCATGTGTCCATATCTGATTGATTGATTGATTGATTGGCATCCAGATGGATTAACAAATGATCAAACCACTGCACAGGGCAAATGATAGTATGAAAGTATCCGTCTTATACTTTATAGCTGTTTCATTTCCTCTTGGGGGAAAGAATTTCCCCAAGAGGGACGAATGAAAGGACTGATAAAAAGGACTGATAGTTTTGCATGTTTTTGGCGCCACAGTAAATCTGTTGTTCATGTCACAATCAGTTTTGCAAAAAAAAATCGACCCAACTGAGTTGAGTCGAGTCCCATTTGCAGGTGCAGAGTTGGGGTGCATAGGAAGGTGCAAGGAATACATTTTTGGCTTTATTTCCATGATTAATCCCAGGTGAGTTTTAGTACAAGCTGAATAAACCAATCAGAGAGTCATCTTGCTTTCCTTTCCAAAGACAAGTGCACCTGTACCTGGCTTCTTGCTATTTAATCCTTGCTAATTGTCTTAATTACATTACCTGCAGTGATACCCCAGCTGGAGAAACGGTAAGTGCGCCTCTGCCGTCTGCCATTCACAGAGTCACAGCAGCTTAACTAAATGAATTACTTAAATATCCCGCCACAGGATCTCATGTTAATTAATGCTGTGTCTAAACCAAAAAAACAAAAACGAAGGTCACACCATCATTTCCTGTGAAATGGTTTCAGGTGAATCAGCCATCCAGCTAATAAAACTAAGACTCTGGAGGGGATTAATAGAGATGTCCATGCAGGTGTGAGTCTTTAAATATAGTAAAATAACTTCCACAGATGGGGTGCCAGGAAGAGGAAAACAAAAATTACCTGTTTGGATAATGTCAGGACGGATCCAAGCACCTCTGGTACGTTTTTAATGAGCGGAGCTTAATCGTGCTGTGAGGCTTCCTGTGTAGGTGCCCTTTAAATAGCAGGAAAATATAGTGCCATTAACATTAGGACAGGTTTGGTTTTTTTATGGGTCAGTGGATCTGTCACTTTCTGCTGCTTCAATATAGCACCTTTCCAGGTGAAATAAAAATAAGCATTAAATAGACATCTAACTTATTTTTTAACTGTATATAATCAAGGTTTTGTTGCTGAGATCAGTTTTTTGAGTCCGTCTGACACAGATGAACTAATTTGCCCATTCTTTTAAACTCAGTCTCTTACATACAAATGTGCTGAGGAGTTTTTGCAGGTGAATATGGATTTTCCCAGAAAATGCTTTAATGTGACGGATATTTCAGGAATTATCGTTAAATATAAAGAACATAGTTAATCCATTATTGTGACTGATTCAGGACATGGGTCTATCTTTAGCCGGACGGGATAGGTCTATATTTTGAAAGACATTTTTGCACAAATGAGGACACAAGACTTTCCCAAAGCACTTTAAGTCTGTCTGACTAAAACTTGAAGCCAATTTCAAAAATAAGATTTCATTTATCATTTGTTTAGTAAATGATGCAAAACTGCATGTAATGAGTAAAGTGACATTTATAAAGACTGTGGGTAACAGATAAAAGTTATTTGGAGAGGAAAGAGAGTCTTGGCAGATTCGTGAAATCTTTGCCTTTAATCAATAAGGCCGTGTGAGTCACATGTGCTAGAAAAGCAAAATTGTAATTACAAAGATGGTCTGAAGCCATATTTCTAGAAACTTTTTAAAGTTTACTTTTAAAACATGAAAACTTACAGAACATGATTTCCGCAAGAAGCTCAATGTCCTCAAACTATTTATAAAGATGTGGCTCAGGTAGAAAAAAATAAATATATTTTCAATTCTTCCAGTCTCCTTTAAAGACACATCTTCACTTGAGTGAATGAATGGATTTGATGCTTGAATTGATTTACCAAAGTTTCAAGGTTACAGAGACAGAAATGTTCAACTATTGAAATAAGTTTTTAATGTTTTATGGTATCTGGTTGAGAGGAAATCAGGAACAGGGAACATGAATGTGACAAGCTTGATTTTTAAATCAAATTTCTTTGCATAAAATCCCATAAAAGCACAAATTAGTGCATCTATAATGCTCAAGGAAGCAGTTTTACAACATTTAACACAACATTCCTCAACCTTCTTATTACAGATATACTCACTCCAACATGTCTACAGACAATCATTTGACTAATTTCCGATTTTGAACTCTTGAATTTTCCATGTTGCTTTACTAAAAATACCCATCAATGACCTTAAATGGATCACATTACAATGGTGATAATGAACAAAGATATAATCAATGAAAAAAGAGCCACAAACTCATCTCAAATTTTTTTAGGCATAACTGAGTTAAAGAATCACTTAACATTGTTAACTTTAAAAATTATATCAGTCTAATAACTTCAGCCTCTCTTGCTTTCTTGAAGAATGCAGTCAGAAGGATGCATGAGCAAAGGGCCATTGCTTATCTTTGAGCAGTATTTAATTTTAACAAACTGAAACTTAAGCATATGCGAGCTCTGGGGTGTCATTGGGAACCCAAAAAAAAAAGGCCTTCAGGGTTATATCCTCAACTTTTTTATGGCAGCAGACTTTTCCTCCAATTTCTGCCTTGAGCCAGGCTGAGAGTAATTGGCCTCCACAGGGAGCTGCATCCGACCCTGCACAGACTCTCATCTTCTTATTTTAAATTTAAAGATGACATATTTGATTTTTCAGCATATTTTTTTTTTTAAAAAAACATAACAACCACAGATTGCCAGACATACACAAATAAATATCACAAAGTCACCCTTCAAGGCTTCACCCACTGAAAACTTGTTTTTATTCAGTGAAGTCGTGCAAAAAAGAATAACATGAAAACTTTGTATCATGAATTATTAATAATCCAGCTCCTTCCAACTTACATACAACTGACACGCGAGTTTGACCTTTAAATCATTGTGTGTGTGTGTGTGCTTATGTCCGTGTCTGTGTGTTGTATGTGAGGTTGTGAATATGTGTGTTTGTGCATATCTCATGCATTCACACGCAGCAGCGGAGGAACACGTGTATCTACATGAGTGACATGCAGATCCGTGTGAATTTGCCTCATCCTCGATGGAAAACATGTTTTACCTGCAGAATCAAACGCAACGTCAGACACTAATAGAAGCTTAAGTCTATTTACATCTTGCTGAATTTGCAAGACCGTGTGGCAAAACCAGACTAATTAGCGCAGGAGTTTAAGGATCCACACCAGTGAACATCACCACCGACTTACACCCTGCATCTCAGCTAACTTAAACAGGTTGTGTGTCAGTAGATGAAACGTGGCCAGATGTTCAAACACCCAGGACTCTCACGCTATCCTGAACAACCTGAACACCACCTGGCTAGACTGATAAATAGCATAGTGTGTTTCTATATGGCGCTCTGGTAGCATTAGACTTCAGTCATGCTGTGCAAAAATAAATCTGGAAGAATCCAAAGCAAGTATGTCACTAAGTCTGATGGACAAAGAGATGATTCACTGTCATCGATGCTGTGCTGCATGGGACCAAAAGCCCCCAGGTCAGATTACTTTATAATTATTTATTATTTATTATTTATTATTTATTATTTATTATTTATTATTTATTATTTATTATTTATTATTTATTATTTATTATATTAATGTCATTGTTACTGTAATTTTCATAATAATAATGATAATAATAATAATAATAATTATTATTATTATTATTATCACTGTTGTTGTTGTTGTTGTTATTTATAATTATTATTAATGCAGTACAGTAACTTGAGATACGAGCAAAAATCCGAGATATGAGTCGTACTTCGGGACACCACCGCTAGCGAATGCAGACAACATCAGCTGAGACCAGATCTCGTTCTCATAGACGGAGTATTTTGCCCCTAACCCTCTTTTTTTTTTACAAGGCTGGGATGGATTAAAATGATTTTTGTTATTTTACATGGAGAAAATATGTTTGCGTTATGAGTTGTTTGACTTACGAGCTCAGTCACGGAACGGATGAAACTCATCTCTCAAACTACTACTGTATTGTCATATGGATGGAGGTTCAGAAGTGGAATGAACAGAACATTGACTCACTGATCCCTCAACAATGATCCACTATATATGCTGTGTGTGTGTGTGTGTGTGTGTGTGTGTGTGTGTGTGTGTGTGTGTGTGTGTGTGTGTGTGTGTGTGTGTGTGTGTGTGTGTGTGTGTGTGTGTGTGTGTGACTGTGAGCGAATGATCATGAAATGACAGTTCAGATAAAAATAGAGTGGAAGTGGTGCCGGTGATGGGGGGTGGGGAGTAAACCCAGAGTCTTTCATTATGAATGACACGACTGCACCACCTGTGGTGGTGGGAGCCGGCACCACATGAAAGATCATGAAAATGCCAAAGTAGAATCAGATTGAAAGGCAGAGTCTGACTATAAAGAAATGGTCGAAACCGAGGAAACATGTAAAATACTTATTTTTCTCAGACTTTGGGGTTTAAAAACAATTACAAGAATCCCGACGTAATAATGAAGGATTTATTGAAGGAATATCTGTCTTAAATCAGCCAACAGTTTCCACCTATTGACGAACAGCACACAGGGTCTTCAAACACCTCCGTCCTTTGATTGGCCAGATAGCAGGAAATACTTGATGGACTGTTGAAAACTGCATACTGTAATTCTGGTTATCTTTTGTTGTAAATGGGGTAACATTTTTTCGTCTTGGACAATTATCTACCCATAATGCCCTGCTGCTGTGTTCCTGTGCCGACACATTGGTGATGTGCACCATAACCACAAGGTTTCAGTGCGACTCTGGTAAGGCCGTTGTGTGTGCACCGACATGATCACGCACAATCTGTGCAGCAGAGAGGGTGTTGGGTAATTGCAGGTAACATTCCCTTATATTGCACAAACAGATTAGGTTACTAAAGGTGTTATTTCTATTTCAGCGTCTCAGTAGTCAGCAGGAGCCGCACCCACTGAGAGATAATAATTTATTAACGGCGGATGGGAAAAGGAAGGTGAGCATAAGGGCAAGTCCCAAACGATTGCTCCTAATGAATACACAGTCAGAAGACATTTTGTGCTTTGCAGTTTACGCTACAACAAAGTTATCTGTTATTGATTGAACAAAAGACGCATTTAAAAGCTCCCTTCAGACGTTTGTGTCAGACGGTGAGGCATTACGGGAGGATCGATGTCGCAAAATGATTGAGTAAATTCCTTTATTTGTTTTTTTCCTCTGTTTTTGTTAGAGAAACGTCTAAACGACTCGTCCAACCCGCAAAAGAGTTTAGCAAAATCAATACAATGAACATATGTTTTAGGTTACTTTAAGGAAATTGCTTATTGACAGGAACTTTTTGACTTTGTGATGCCTTTCTATGTTAATAAAATGTACGTTAATGAAAAAGGAAATGTGTTTTTATTCAACTAAGAATGTTTTTTTTAAAAGGTTCTATTTGCCGTTTAACAGAGAAAGGTGAATTTAGGGTTTATGTATTTATACAGTTCAGTTCCGCTCCAGTTCCCACCCACAGGAGGAGAACTTCAGGTTATACTTCTGGTAGAAACTCAGACTGAGAAATCTACACATCGACCAGATTATTCCTCCTCCAGACACAGTTTCGTTTTACCAAGAGCCAAATAAGCGAAACTTGCTTTACTATGGATGAGAAAAGTTGGCATTTTTCTCTTCCAGACTAAAAAACTTCAGGACTCTTTGAGATAGATTTTCACTGGACATGCAGAGCGTTAAAGTCACTCACCAGCACCAAACTCCATGCATCCCAGAACTCTTACATCAAAGTAAATTACAATCTATCAAACGGTCTTTTGTAGATTAGTCACATAAAATAGGAACCATAATATTTATCCCTTTGTATCAAGTGAAAGAAGTAGCAGTGTGTGTGTGTGTGAGGTCATTTATCTTTCTTACCATCTCCCATCCTGTCATGCAGGCGTTGCATATGAGCACATTATGATGTTGAAGCTGAAACGACGCATCGTTCAGCCTCATTTGACACTAAATAAAGGCACTATTTCCAAAGATTTATCGTGCAAAACAGCACTATATGTTCAGTTATGACATGACATAGAGATGTAAACGCATGTAAATGCTAAAAATTAAACTTACAATCACATGCAATTATTGTAAACTAGGATATCTAAATGTATCCCTGATGATAAAAAGACAGAACAAACAGTGCTGGAATAATATGAATGAAAAGCAGTGAGAACAACTCAAGATCCAGATTTATTACGGGTTGTTTTTATTCAAATAGGTGTTGACCTTATTTGAACTTCAGCTCATCATAGCAAGATAAACACGTGTGATCATATGAACAGTAATGGCAACTCTGTTCCATTAGGCGTCCCAGTAACACTGAGACCGAGCCAGCGGGACCTCCCTGAAGTAGAATCCAGTGATCATTAACATGCCTTGATTTGCTATGTAACCAGTCCATTCACTTCTACTACTCAACTCAAGTCCGCAGTAATCTGTGTCTGCCAAGAAGGAATTATAAATAAAATTATAATTATCTTCTTTGGGATCACAAAGGTTTCTCTTCTCGCAGAATTTTGACTCACTAGTCCCTCAGAAGCAAACTCTGTACCAGCAGCAGAGACTAAAATGTAATACAACACTCAAACACACCGAGGAGTTCACACCTCTACAACACAAGACTCACAAGGGCAGTTTACACTCAACTAACTATGTAGTTTTGCTTCTATTTTTCACAAGTTTAAGAATAAAAAAATATTATTTTAAAGTATAACTTTTATTTTTTTTTCCTTTGGTACACCAGAAGCTTTAGGGAGGGTTGGGAAATCATGAATTTGAAAATCAATATCTGGAATGACCACCACTGGCCTCATTCAACGTGTTGCACCTTCCTCACACCACGGCCAAGTGTGATGTAAAGGTTCATGTACAATATGATGGTGACCCCAGGCCTTTACCTTATTGCCCACATTATGCTAAAATTATATATATATATATATATATATATATATATATATATATATATATATAAAATTATTTTATACATATATTTTTTTTTTTATAATATATTACCTAATTCAGCCATGTATAGTAAAGTCATGCACCAGGTTTCAGTCTACCCATGTTCTCCAGCTTGTAAATTGATAGTACTAAAGTGAACCATATCTCAAATACATTTCACAGTGTTGGTTGTAAAGTCTGCTTTATCTGAACAGATCTACCGCCATGGAAGCCATGTGTCTATACTATTTATTATCTAATTTACTTTAACATCCACTTTTCATTTTGCTCTTAACTCCCTTTCATCTGTTGATATGTTTTTAGAGAGACGATGTATAAAAAAAACGTTCTTCTAGAATTTCATTTCTGTAACCCTTTACATGCACACACACACACACACACACACACACACACACACACACACACACACACATACACACACACACAGGCCGAGAGACACCCAACTCAGTCTTAATTGAAAGATGTAATCTTGCAAATGGAAGCCATGAAACATTTAATGCGTGTGTGTCTGTGTGTGTGTGTGTGTGTGTGTGTGTGTGTGTGTGTGTGTGTGTGTGTGTGTGTTTGTACTGTGTGTATACTGTGTGTGTGTATATCTAAAGGCAGTCACTCAGAGCCTCTCCTATCTGAAGGAAAAAATCCAGATTCCTCCCTTCATCTGCTTTTATTTTCTTCCCACCCTCTTTGAACTCACACATTTCATTTTCGTCACTTTTTTTTTTTACCTCTGGCTTCATCTATCTTTACTTCATAACTGCCTCTCCTTGTCTCCATCCATCCTCATCATTGCCTAAATCTGACTCTCCCATCCTGTCATCCCTCACCACAATCCCTCATCCATACCTTTCCCATCTTCTCCTCTCCCATTGGCTCGCTTCGTTCTCTCCTCTTAATACGTCCTGTGTCCTCTCTCACCTCCATTGCTCCTATTTTATCCCACACACTCATTGACTCAATCACTGTAGATTCTACTCCTCCCATTCACGCTTTCTTCTCTCGGGTATCGGGTCTCACAGCCGCTGCTCATGTTTTTTCATGCTCCTTTTCATATCTGTGCTTTTTTTATCCACACCCGGTTAAATCTGTCACTCCAACCAATATTTTTAAAGGGAGAAATAAATTACTCTCATAGAGGTTTTTCTGAATATCTTTTCAATCCAAGAAAGGATGCAGAAGTCAACTTGCTGTGGCGTTGACAATATCCTATAGGATTACACCTTCAGAGGGTTGTTTCCATCAACCGTTCTTTCATCTCTGTGATGTAATGCAAAATGATCTTTGCATTCATTCATTTGTTGATAAAAGAAACTCAAGAGTGTTCCGCTGAGCCCTACACAATTACAACAGACCCAAACCTAGACAGGTTTCAGTGACTACAAGGTTTGTTTTTTTTTTGCACTTTTCATGCTCTAAACCTTTTTAGTTTAATCTAACAATGAAAATTTTCTACATATTACCCTAGATTCATTTCATCATCATCTTGAGAGGAAACACAACCCCAGTGATGTAGACTGTGAGCTGCATCTGCTTTATTGGCTCCAGTCAAAGGAGGCCTTGTGTGGAAAAATTGCATTATGGTCCATTGAGGCTACTGTTGCTAGAGAAGTCTCAAAATCTCTACTACACATTGGACAAATATTGACACACACACACACACAAACACACACACACACACAGTCAGTTTTTATTTAGGAATCCTTGTAATGTTGCTGCAGAATGTTGATGCTGTCTTTAATATGGAATAAATCATTAAGTCCTGATTTACAAAGTCTTATCTGATCAGTGGATGCTGAGATGTTTCTTCTTGCTTCATAACTTCATAACACATTTATGTAAGCTGTAACCTGAGGTGCCGATGAGTGATGATTTATGATGCTAACAACCCTAATAAATTAATCCACAGCAGGACGGGCGGGTCTTGCTCTTCCCTTCTCGCCTGTGTTTACACGAGTGTCGGTTTCATCACGTTTGATGGTTTTGCAGCCGCAATTGAAAATGCAGTTAAACCTCCTGCAGCTTCTGGATTGACTGACCTTCATGTCTTACAGTAATGATGAACTTTCTTTTCACTTGGTTAAGCAGCCCTTGGCTTAATAGGAATCACTACAGATGTCAAATACAGCTATGTACCGTACACCAACATTACCAGTCATGTTCCCAGTTGAATTGCAGGGAGCTAATATTTGATAGATACCAGGTTGAACCTCTGTATTCACACACATACAAAAGGCACAAAAGCAAACTGGTCGATCCTGAAATCCACAGAGTTGCACAGAGAAAATGAGGCTTCAGACAGAGATATATGTTTGAATCAAAGAAAGAGAGAGGGCGAAGCGAAAAGAGACAGAGGATCTGCAACATGAAACGGGAGGTGCGGGGGGTGCAAGAAACTGCAGGAGCTAAAATGTTATTTGGGAAATGTAATTAAGGTCCACAAAAGAGTGACAGGGAATTTTATAGGAAGGATTCCTTAGAGGGATAGACAAAGAGAATGAATCTGAGACGATGTGTGGCAATGTGAATTAGAGAACGAGAGGAGATTTAATATTCAAACAGCGAAGAATCAAATGAAAATGAGCTGAACAAGAACTATTAAAGGAGACACTCGTGCTTACTCAGATAGTGAATTCACTCGGAGGAGGGAATTCATTCAAGGAGAAATTGGAGGGAGACAGTTGTGAGGATGGTGAAGACAGAAGGGGTGGAAAAAATGAGAGTAGAAGTGTGATCCAGAAAGCGATGGAGTTGGGGAAGGTGGGGGTGATGCGGCGGGTGGCGACAAGCTCAGAAAGGGGGCTCGCCTTCCGCTCAGCTGTGTGTCTTGGCCGACTGTGAAAGGCAACTCTCTTCCTGTCAGCATTGGAAACCCACAGGGCGCCATTGTGCCAGACTCAGAGGGACAGAGACGGAGAGCGACGGACAGAGGTTTGAATAATTTAGAGGAATTATTGACGAATTTAAGTTTCTGAAGGTTAAGTGTTAGTTGATATTCAAGTCATGTTGTTTTGCCTTAAACCTCACCTTTCATTTGGTCGTTGCTTATCTATGTGGCCGGTCTGATCAACAGACAGATATGTGTTTATTCGGAGTCCAAATCACCTTAATGAAAAGAATGAGGCGGCCTTGAAGTAAGACAGCTGCTCACAGAGAAGCCGAGGCCTAAAATCCTCAGACCCCTCCCTTCACATATGTTTGTCTTTAGCAATAAGTTAAATTCCATGAAAAACTACTTGCTTTTTGGTTACAGGTCTGTCCTCATGCCAGCTACAGATCGCTGGTCGAGACGATGAAGATGAGAGATGTTTCTTTCAACCTGTTGAGGGGAAATCCAAAAGTAATCTTCCACTTCATTTCAGATGTTTCTCCAAGTAACTGATCAAGTTTTGTGGCCTCAAAAAAATAAAAGCTTTATATACCAGTTTACAACCTGATTAAGTTATTTATACCACTGACAGTTGCAAATAGGGGGCGGCATGGTGGCACATTGTGTAGAGTTGTTGCATCAGAGCAAGAAGGTTCCAGGTTTGGTTCATTTCTATTCCTTTCTGAGTTTTAAGTTCTCTAGATGTTTAGGTTGGTTCTCCCCAGGTTCTCCAGGTACTTGTCACCTTTAAAATCAAGCAGTTTTGGTGAATTGATCACTAAAAAGTTGTCTGGTGTGACTTTAAGTGTGACTTTTGTGTGGCCTTGCAATGAGCTGGCATCTCATCCGGAGTGTACCCCACACCTTTGCTCGTGGCCAGCTGAGATTGGATGGATGGATGGATGGATGGATGGATGGATGGATGGATGGATGAATGAATTGATAGATGGATTATTGGATGGATCAATAGATCAATGGAATCAAACAACATTTATTGTTCGATTTGTTGAGTTTTTTGTCATATTCAAGCATCAAGCGTGAACTATGAGATGGAATTTTAGGAGAAACAGATGACAAGTAGAGAAATTTTGTAAACTGGTCAAGAAATCAGTTTAGATTCCGTTGTGCCTGCAGAGACTTTTTGTTCTCAGTTTCCAACAATGTATAAGCATTATAATAAAAATTCAAATCCATTTTTCCAAGCCTGTTCAGAGGGTAGCTGCTATCAATTGCTTTTGAGATCAGATCAATTTCACACAGTCTGAAGTCTCCAGTAGTGAATTTTACAAATGTCCAACCAGGTCATTTTCCCATTCATCTGACTGATTGTGTGTGTGTGACCAGTGGAGGAGAACAAGTGAGCTTCACATCTGTTTACTTGTTGTTGTGTTTATGCCTACATATTTACATGACTGCACACACACGTCCTATTCAGCAATGCAACAGCACATCTGTCCTGCTCCATTTACTGCTTTCCAATACGAGTGGTGGTGTCATGTATGTTGTAGCCGTGACACAACTCCAGATATTACAATAATTGCTCTCAATAGTTGGATGAAAGGACAGGAAAAAGAAAAAAATCAGTAAGAGCAAAGAAGAAGATTTCTTCAAAGATGAGAAACAGAAAAGAAAATCAATGAAAGAAGTGGTTCAGAAAATATGTGCAAAAAGAGGCAGGCAACAGCAACATCAGCGCGTCTGGAAGCAGTCGTGAAGAGAAAGGGAGATGCAGGCAGATGGATAAAGGATGCGAGAGAAGGAGTGAAGTACTTGATGAATAAAATATGGTTGTGCTCTCATCAGAAGGGGTGGGGGGGGGGGCACAGAGAATCAAGGAAATCCCTCTGCTTTTTTGGGCCGTTCCCTTACTCCACTTTGTCGCGCCGTAATTGCTTTTCTCGCCATGTCTGTTGTTCTGTCCATCGTGGCTGCATTTCACTTCCCTCCACTCTTCTCTTACCTTTACATTCTTGCTCTTAGAGACTATCTTGTGACCTCTCCCCCCCCCCCCCTCTTTCCCCTACTGTCTGCTGATTTCATGTTTCATTAACCATTACATTTACATCCTCATTGCTTCACCTGCTTTATGTATCTCATCCTTTTCTTAGATCTGCCACATAAATGCCCTCAGGAATTATCTCTGATTTTATACATCTTGAAGTACATTTCCAGGGTTCAGTGACAATACATTTTTAGTATGTGTTGATCATCATCATTTTTATTAAACTTACACTCAATCTTTCTATGACGTTAACTTAAAACATGCCCCACTTGCCACTCGCTTATGGAGACATTGGTATTGAGAGAAAATATTATAGACTGAAGAATATTTTTCAAGGATTGTTGTGGATCAGTGTCATTGTCTGTCAAGTTGCCTATTTACCCCCACGTCTTTGTTCTTGCTTCCCTCTACTTTACTCCTCTTCTCTTTTCTCTTTCTTTTCTTCACCATTTTTTTCCCATTCCATTAAAAATCCTCTTAAATACCATTTCCTCCTTCCCAACTCCCCAGTCTACTTTAGTCTCCATTATCCTTGCTCATTTTCCTAACCTACTTTGCTCTCTTTATTCTATCCTGTTTTGTTTTAAAGTCTCTGGGTCCGTCTTTTAAGCTGCCCCCTCCCTTTCTTATCTTTCTTTATTCCCATTGTCCCATCTCTACATTGTCCTCCTGGTCCCATCTCTGACATTTTCTCCTCATTTTTGCCCATTTTCCCCTCCTTTGTTTTTTCTTCTTGCTTCTTTTCTTCTTGCCCTTCCCTTCCTTTGCTTCCTTTTTCATCTTGTCTCCCCTCCCTCCCATGTAGCGAACCGGAGCTGCCGATGTGCCTCCCCCAACAAATGTCAGCACGGATCAGTTTTAGGGTAGCCATCTTCTTCTCATTCAGTCCAGTGCCTTTGTGTTACAGTAATGTAAGGGCATACAACAACCGCATGTATTTTACACATGAATGCTCATGTCAGAATAAAACACCTCCGGCAAACTTCCAAGCCTTCTTCAACACAGTGATGCTAATAAGCTGCCAGCCACTTAAGGCTACTTAAAACTGTATATTAATACGTTGCACCACAACAGCATAAGAGCAGGCTTCCCTCTACTTTCATTTTATTTTCACTCGAGGTGACAGCTGCCATCTGCAGCCAATTTCTGGGTTTCAGGTTCATTCATGGCAACGGAATGCTAAACTGACCCAGAAGTTGTTATTTAAGATGTTTCTTTAACATCTTGTGATTCATGGGACTCATCGTCATTGTAGTTTTCTTTACTGTTGCAGATCTTTAATGATTTTACTTAATCTAGCAAATAATGCCCTCGCTGTCCAAATAAATTGAGTTTTGATTACACAATTTTATTAGATTTCCCTTCTGCCTTGAGACAGGAAACGAAGGGAAGAATCCAATGTTTCAGCCAATCTGACCTGAAATGATGTTTGTACCCCCCTGGAAAACTTTTGCATTTAGAAGGTTCTAGGTTTGAAACCATAACGGGACTATGCAGGTTTTTACCATTTGTGTGGTTTCCTTCCTGGTGCAAACCTCACCCATAGGATTGTGAGCATCTTATGTGAGCATGTTTTTTTTTTTGTTTGTTTGTTTTGTGGATGGATGAGAAATCCCTCAGCAATCACAGTCACTGTCAGGGGAACACGATGGAAGTAAGGCTTTATTATAGAGCCACAAAATGTGTGTAAGGTGTAGACTGAGTAGAATGGATAGCCCATGTGATCATTCCCAAACTTTAATAAGAATGACCAACTGTATTGTTCCGTAATTTGTAACAAAACACAGCACTATGTATAACAAAATCCATCTCATTCATTTTGGTGCTTAAACCAAACCAAATTTTTTACTACTAACACATAAGAGAACATGAATTTCTTGAAAGACAGACATATTATGTGTATTATTATTTATTTATTTATTTATATTATTGTTATTATTATTATTATACTATATAATATATTATAATATTATTATATGTTATTTATATATTTGTTTATTATTTATTTATTTATTTATTTATTTATTATCATTTATTTATTATATATTATATGCAATTTCCTCAGGGATTAATAAAGTATCTATCTATCTATATTATGTCATCCTGCACCACAGCTTTACTGATGCTGGGCGACGGTGTTTTGTTATCCATGTGGTGAATGTGTTGAGTCAGCAATACTGTAAATCTAGACAGTGTGCCTTGGGAAGGTTTGTCAATGTGGAAAATGATTTGTTTTCTTAATTGTGAATGACAGCGATAGAGGGAACACTCAGTGAACTACAGAGCTTTGAGGAAATCAACTTGATCATAACCCTGCAGTCATGCTCGTGTAATCCCTGGACAAAACAATAAAATGGGTAAATATTACTCTTTATTAACACGATCAATCCAAGCACAGACGGAATCTGAATGAAAAGATAAAAAATGAATAAAGAAATAACTCTCTACTGAATGTTAGTGTGCCACATGTAAGATCTTTATTCTGTGTTACTGTAGCGAGGCTGCTAAGTGTGTTAGAGTGATGTTGGCAGACACACATGCTTGTACACCCACACATCACTTCCTGTCACCCCCCATTATCATCATGATCATTTATTAAACGTGGCTTTCGCCAGAATGAGTGGGACTAAAAATGAAGGAGCTCAGGGGAAGGAGGGATTGCTTTCTTAATTAAACGAGAGGAAAAAAGGAGAAGGAGCATGGTGCCACGGGCTGGGCTTCTTTGAATAAAAAGATTTATCTTCTTTGCTGCGTTCCCCCGCTGCTTGTTTCTGCAGCTCTGATTTGGCTTACTTACTGTAGCGTTAAAAAAAAAAAAAAAAATCCAGACTCATTTCTCCATCATTGTTTCTATCCAGGTCACAAGAAACTACACTAATTTATTACCTCTGCCAAAGCAGATTATGTTTTCACTGGCACGTTTGTTGGGGCCTTCAATCTTCTGCATTTAACAATGGATGGATCCAACAACGGGATGCAGAATTTCCCATTTCCTTTATCTTTGCAGGAAAGAGCTTCTTGAAGCATTTTTATTAATTATGCATAAACTACATGGTGGATGTTCATGAGACTTGATGGAAGAGTGGACCATGGTCCAAAGAAGGACTATCCAATCCAGAGGAATGGATGGATCTGTCATCTGTTTTGTTTTTTTTGGTGCATCTGAGAAAGGAGGGATCATTTTGATGTTTCTGGCATTCTTCGTCCCTCCTTTTGTGTCCTAAACCGCAGAGGACACCCTCTCAGCATCATGGAAGATATGGGGTTTAGTTTAGTTCACGTCTAGTGGCTCGTTGTGTTTAAGTGTTTTTGTCCGCCAGACACACTCCTGCAAATTGACAAGTAACTTGGGTGGACTGCTTGAAAAATCACTCTCCTTTTGCCTGAAGTTAAATTTAGTGGAAAAGCTATCTTGACCGAGAGGACCTGAAATGAAATCTACTTAAATTGCTCAGAGCGACCTTCTTAGAGCTTTGAGCTCGACTGGGAGTTCCAACAGAGGGGATTTAAACAGACTCTGTGTCTTCCTTCTAACTCTTTATGGAACTCAGGTAGCAGAATATTGTATGAGCACATTTTTCAACAACTTCTAACTGTGACTGTTCTATAACCGCTTATCATTTACAGGGCTGGGACCTGCAGCTGACATTGGGGAAGAGGCAAGGTCTACCAGTAGAAAGGTTACCAGTTCATCACATTATTGGTATATTGAGAAGGGAAAAAACACCTGAACACCTGTTCTTGGATTTGGTTACAACTGACAGAGTAAAAAAATGGCATGTCCACCCGACAGCAACATGTGACAACTCTACAACGGTCACACCATCAGTGGCTGTCCTCTTCCGTCATCAGACCTACTGCTTGTTTCTTCTAAGCCAGTAAAGAACTGGACAGACCTGCCAGAATAACCATTGACTCATTCACTCATGATGAAATCAAGAGAGACACCATTATTGACTAAGAATAAATCTTTATCACGACAAATGATCGGCGATAATTAAGATCTGATAGAAAGTTCTTAGTTCTCGGAGTCACTGGGGAAATTTGTAATTGAGCTTTGTCTTTTCCTTCAATCAGTTGTTAATTCTAAATGATCATCCCACAAATGTAGTCCAGATATTACTGGTGGAAAACGACTCCCTAGAAGCTAATGGCTGAAGAAGCTGATGAAAGTGAAGACAAACGGATGTGATAGAAAGTTGGAGGCATCATGAACAAATGGGACTGAGAGAAAACAAATTTAAACAGAAAGCATTAAGATGGCTAAAAATTAATTGTGTGTTATTTTGCTGT
This sequence comes from Antennarius maculatus, assembly GCA_013358685.1. Taxonomy (NCBI): domain Eukaryota; kingdom Metazoa; phylum Chordata; class Actinopteri; order Lophiiformes; family Antennariidae; genus Antennarius; species Antennarius maculatus. The sequence continues at coordinate 22,053,894 of CM023613.1, forward strand.
TGGGTAGATCAGAATAGTTGATCTGAATAGCTCATCAAAATTAACAGTCCCAGATAACAATGGCAATGAGATTATCAGATAGTTTAAGAGACTAAGTGAAATGATGAAACGAGGAACGAACTGCTGCTGAAGTTTGAACTATAAAGACCCAACAACTGAATTTTCCCTGAAGCTTCATGAATGGACGGTGTGTGTTCGCTCCATCCCGACTCTCAAGGACAGGGGTCACATCAGCCCCATCGGGGGGGCAATGCATCAACAACTTTCTGTAAACAGAGCCGCCCCCAATAATGGATTGTCATGTTGATTTATGGAAAACCACAGGGAAAATGGACTACCGGGGGTCACTTCTACCCAGTCAGGCCTCATAATGTGAAACTACTGACATAATGGCATTCATCTTGTGATGGCTCACATATTAATAAAAAATGATTGATGACTCCAGCACTTAGGATGAGAAAGCATTCTTTCAACCTATCTTGTAGCATAAGAGTGGCCTGAACCTGAAGAGTCTCCTCCTATTCATTATATCTGTCTGCTGTGCGTCGATGAGGTAAGTCCTGTCACCAGGTCACACGCCGCTAACTCATTTTGCCCCGTGGGTCTCATCTCCCCTGCTCCTTGACAGACCTGAGCATCATTCAGATTTTTACATTTTGGATTCCATTTTCCGATCCTGATCTTCAGTTCTGGTTCTTGACACTTCATGCTGTCAGATCTTTGAAGGTCAGGGTGAAATGATGCCATGTATTTATTGAATTATCATTTATTCCATCGTGATAAGGTGACGTATACTGTTGACCCCGGGTTGAAAAGAGGAGGACCAGTACAGTGCATCATTCATGGTACACTACCTGCCTTATACACTCTGTAGGCAAAGGTGCAAAAGTTGTGCATCCTCTCTTGCATGAAATAAGCTTGTTGCAGGTGTTGTACTGACTGTGCTGACCCAGTATTTTTCAGGGCAAAATAAAGCCACGCGTTAAGCACTGAATGCTTTGGTCCATAACCTTACCTGGCGTAATATACCCATTAAACCTGTGAGACAGGAAACTGAATTTTAAATTCAGTGTCAGTGAGCTTTATCAGGCACTGATGAGATAAATAAAAATGTTATTTTCTTCACGATTCTGACAAAATTTTGTGTTTTCGAACCATTTCCAATTTGGAACTTGTTTTTAATACCCCATCCTACTGCCTGATGTCTACACGGATGCTGCACACAATAATTCCTGCAGCAGAACCTGAGAGCATTCCGTTGGTTTAAAGACAAAGTGTCCGATGTGGAAACCAATAAATGTCAATGTTTGGTGCTATTCCTGGTTCAGGTCTGAACATTTACACCAATCAAGTTGCTGTTCTCATCACAGCAGCTAATGATTCCAATAGGCTGGGGACAAAGTCATTTTAAGCCTCAGTAGTCACAGATGGGTGACAAATTCAAGTAAAAGCCAACATAAGGTGTCTTGCTGATGAGATGAGCCACCATTATTCATAAAAACTGCTTTAAAAACATATTCCTATAGATGATATTCACCTGTGATCAATATGGAACAGGAAAATGGCTCTAAATGTTATTTCTTTAGTTAGCGTGGTCTCACCGAATCTCTCTATGCCGTTTGCTGTAATTGGATTAAGAGCCAGTGACAGTGAGGGCCATAGCATATAATTTTCATCATCAGCTCTCATCGACTTACTCGTGCTTTTCATTTAACTTGTGTGTCTGTTTCTTAATTGCATCATTTTGTCAGTGGACAATAAAGAGAGAATAAAATCACAGAAATTGATTCAAGCAGAGGGTCACAGCACCAGACAATGTAACCGTATATCAGATCATTTATGGCAAATTATTATCCTGTCAATGTTTAAGATGTTCAGTCGTCGAGCTGAGATACCTGTGGACTAAAAAAATGGCAAGGAATACACACAGTCATGCATAAAATCTATTTTGTTTATCTTGCTGTTCTTTACTCATGGCCTTAGATTTTATGCATGGGTTGGTCCTGACATAAGGTTTTAATTTGCAAAGCCTGTTTTCTTCACATAACATAATACTGTTGTCATTTATTTATCAGGATAAATACCTACAAAGAGATATGGAAATAAATGGAGTGCCGATAAAGGTCATCAAAGGTTAGTGACTCCTCCTACTGCTCACAGCCGGTGCTCAGTCAGAGAGACAGCGAGAGGGAGGGAACCGATGAGAGATGGCCAAGACGTGGAGGTGGAGTCACTGCAACATAAAAATTGCTGTGGTGTGAGAGTGAGAGAGACTGTGAATAATGTGAACATCAGGATGGTTTAGAGAAAAGGAAAAAAAATGGTAGACAGAGAGAATAAATGAAGAGCGAGGAAAGCAACTTGAGATGGGGTGTGGGAAGCGTAGCGCTGGAAGAGAGCAAAAATGAGACGTGCAGCAGAGACGGGAGAAGGCTGCGAGAAAACGTTTCACACAGTGAACCACTGATGGATGGTTGTCATTTGGCTTCCTACTACCTCCGGAAATAACTAATTAAGCCTGTGTGTGTGCGTGTGTGTGTCTGTGTGTGTGTGTGTGTGTGTGTGTGTGTGCGTCAGTAGATGTGTTTCTACATGAAGGCAAGGCTGGGAACTGTGACGGAAGAAGAATTAATTTAAATCAGAAATGCATTCTATCTATTGATAGAATACTTCTGAGCATTTCAGTGGAAATCCACATCTTGATGAATTCAAGTTTCAGGATTTTGTGTTTAAATGTCTCGGTAATTCCATTCCATTGTTAACCTCGTTTTCAAATATGTCTTGTATTCAAGACATAAAATGAGATGAAAAAATAAGTCATCACTAAATTCAAATGTTTATTCTCTTCATCATCATAAAAATTGTTCCTAATGTTTGAACAAAATGTGTATAATGAACATGTAGACATATTTACTTGGGATTTCCTTTGCATGTTAGAATAAAACCATACTGGCAAATAGGCTAAATAATGCTAAGCTAGTTCTAATGCACCTTTCAAACTGTAATATTTTTCCCTTGCTCATGTTTCATCCTCCAACTTGATTTTATGGACATCCATCCAGTAGTTTTTGCATAATCATGCCGAGAATCAATAAAACCAACCGATCAAGCACAATCAAAACATAACTTCCTTTGTACCTCATCCAAGTTGAAAATTTAATTTTCCTTGCACTTTTATATGACATTATTGCTGCACCCACTGTCATTTTCCTCTGATTACTGAATACCAACAACATTTGTAAAGTGTGATTTTTTTCTCATTAATCTGACTATTAATGGAGACAAATAAGTAGATCATTATTGCTCCAGGTTGCCAGTCTGACTGGGTCTCCTGTCTACGTTCATTTCCTTTAAAGATCTTGTCCCATACGTTAAATATCCATAGTAATACCATTGTTTTTAGTGAATCAATCTAAATTTTGAGTATTCCTTTGTTATTTTATCGTATATAATGATATGCTGACACAAAAAAAGCTCCCCATTTTTATTTGAAGACAACCTTTCATTCTACTGCTTCTGTTTACACCATCCACTTGAGTCAAGACACCACGATGCATTCCATCTCAATAAACTCTGTTGTCCTTCCTCTCCTTGTTCTGTTTAACATTCATATTTCATTCAATGGATGTAAAAGCAAAAACACACCAGATTGCATGTTTAGAGAGACCCATTGTTTGCATTCAGCATATTGCTTTTTAAATAGTCCCATAAAAGTGACAGAAAGCATTAGCTACAATACAGAGCTGCTTATTGTTGCCAATGTTTATATTGTCAGATCATGTTTATCAAGTTTATAGAGTTTAACCACAGGCTTTCTTGTTAGATATTTATTCTTTCCTCCATCTGGTATCTTTCCCTGTGATTCATTTATCCTGTTGGTTATAGGACTGCCAATTGCCAAAGAATTAGCATCAGAATCATTTTGCTGTAATAAACAGAGGAGTTTGGATTTTGAAACAGACAATTTTTTGTTCCGGCATTAATGTATTTTTCTGTACAGTTTAAGAAGTCTGTCAGTTATTTACTTCAAAATCCTTGATTTTGAAAACCGATCCTTTATTTTGACATCGGTTATCAACTTCTACTTATCTACTCCTACCCTGAAAATGTCACACCGCTGAATGCACCTAAAAATAAGAACAAATCACATTTATTATGTCATGATGCCACCACATGTAGGACAGTGTCCCACCACTTAATGTAAGCATGCTAAAGGCCATATTACTGCGTTGTCAAATTTAGGCATCCGCGCTCTATGCTACCACTTTGCTGAAGTTCACCTTAGAAGTAAATAGATTGGGTGGTACATGTAATCCGATCGGGTGGTAATGTAATCCGAGGCACGCCACAGTCCAGACTTGAATATGGTATCAGCAGGTATACTGAAAGCACTCATTGTACGGTTCCTTCTTCATCCTGGACATCCAGAGATGTTTGATTTCTATCCTTCAAAATGAGGAAGAAAATAAACTTTTCTGTCTTTCTGCAAGATAAGTGTCTTTCATCTTACTTATTCAAAAGAAATCAACATTTTCATGCTTGCTATTACTTTGGTTACTGTTTATTACAGCTAGGGTCAGATTGGCTGAGCTTTAACAATTATCAAAAGCATCTAGCTTGGTTCATTGGCAAAATGAAGCAAGCAGAGTAATAGTTTGGATCGCCCAAGTGGCGTAACCATCAGCTTTTAATGTTCATGTGGATGTCAATGCACCACCCTGCAGCTATGGGATCCACTACCCAGCACATCTGCCCTGGCAAGAATGGGGGCAAAACAGGTAGAGGTAGAGGGGGAATAGCAGCAACTGCCTCTCATCTGTCGGCAGCTCATTACTCACCAGCAGAGCAAGGCCAGGGGTCTAAGAGCCTGTTTATTAAGATGAAGAGGCGGCTAACTCGTCCTCTTTTTCTATTGCAGTGTTTTGCATTTTTACATACAGATAGAGTTTGCTAAAGTGATAAAACATGAGAATGCATGGAGCTCTGGGCAGCTGGTTAATGCAAGGGGTTGTGTCAGAGCCAAGTGGGCTAAACAATTTGGGAGAGGGTGCGCTGACCTGGTTTCAGAGCTGCAGTGGGCATCCATGCTCTCAGCTGAGCTATGAAAAAGAAAGCAGGGACAACTGAGCATGTATGTCTGCCAATTGTGTTTGAGACAGGTGCAATTTAAATGCTCAATCTTGCCAAATATTCCTATTTTCAGGCTCTGGAGCTGTTAGGAATGCTCTTTCAGGGCTCAGAAACAACATGTCCCAACAGCCCCCCAGGCTGTTTTAAAATGAATAGAAGCCCTTTGCCTGAGAGTCATGGCTGCATGTAGTGGTTGTGAGCTTTACAGCCAACGACAATCTCTCACTGACAGAGATTGCCCCATGTCTTCTCTCGCTCAATAGGGAGAAACAACCCTCCACTGGGGGCAGACATGGTGGAATATCAGCATCACCTGACTTCCTGTTTGTCTACCTTCCTCCGATCTGGACGATCCAGGAGGAAGAAATGGACTTCATTCCCATAGGCCACAATTGGTAATAAATAATCTGGCTCTAAAAGTAGAGGATGACCTGGGAGGTCCAGATTTGTCAAAATGTGGGATGGCACATTTTAAATCCTGACCCCCAGGATCTCAGCCAACACCTCTCTGACCCCAAAGACGAGCGAATTGCTAGGAAAGCAGCCAATGCCCGTGGCTGGCACTATGATGCGTTCTCACCCACCCACTAAACCATCAGCTGAGGCGCCACTTTACTAAAGTAACTTAGAAATGACATTAAAAATGTATTTGAAAATAGATTGAAGACTGCATCCTAGTAATTGCCAGATATGCAACATGGCTCGCACTGAAGCGCTGACGCCAGAGGCTTTTGTCACAATTTCCACAAATGCACCATAACTACACATTAGATTTTTGACAGCACCGTCTTCAATCTGTTCTTATGATGCCTAGGGGGGGAAGCGAGCCCTACATGTGTGCTTCAACTGCATGGTAATGTGTTGATATCAGCATCTTTTTTAATATGTCAAGACATGTGGACCATCAAAATGGCTGCCCTTAGGGTTTTCACAATGCTAAAGAACGTGAGAAAATATAATCCACCCCTTCATCCTGATTGACTCCAGAGTTCAGTCGGTTCTTCTGCTCCACCAAGTGTAATGAAAACTGATAAAAAATGATGATATAAGCCAAGGCTTGGGATATTAAAGGATGAGAAAAAATGTATGGCTTCTGTGCTTTATTTAGATCTATAACTAAAATCAGTGTGTTTGTGTATAATCCTGATAAAAGACAAACTGACAAAAAGTCAGTAAGGCTGAAAAAAAAACTGTCTTGGATTAACATTTCTATGAAGTAAGAAAATGAAGGAAAGCAGAGAAGTATGTTAGAGCAAAGCAAATGAAGCAAAGATATTACTTTTCATATCTGGTGACAGGTAGCCAGTCTTTGATTAAAGGAAACATGGTGTCCAGGTAGTGGTGGCGGTGGCTGATGACTGTTCTGAGACTTGTGGTCTTCCTGACTGTTCTATGATAATTTGACCCTCATAAGATATCTTTTTGACCACAAAACCCTAACAGTAGGATTCATGTCCTGTTCTCCCGATACTTATTTTAAAAAATTAATCAATTTAGATTTCTCTTTTTGGCTTTGGGCCATATACCGTCCTCTCCAAATTAATTAAATGTAACCTTCTAGGCAAACGCAAGTCCAACACAGGAAGATGAAAAGAGACAGGTATGACTTTCCTTATAACCCCACCCAAAACGAAACAAAGTCACACACACACACTGTTTAGCCCACAAAGAGAGAACACAGAGGAAGGTACTTTCATTTTTATTATAGGTGGAAAGATTTGGCCTCACAGCTGAAATCTTGTCACCAAGCATAATCTTAAAATTAATAATTTCAAAACTTGAAAATCACATAACCTCCCAGTGTGCTTGCGCACACACACACACACACACACACACACACACACACACACACACACACACACACACACACACACACACACACAAACACACACACCTACACAAACACACACACACACACACACACACACACACACACACACACACACACACACACACACATACTCACATATACATACCTACAGATACAAATTTTACCCACAATCTCTATTTTCACACACATACGTCTCTCTCTGTCTCTCTGCCCTCCCACCCCCATACTAGAAAGAAGGCATCATCTAATTTTGAAATCATTCTAATCAAAATAAAGACATTGCATACTTTTCATTTTAATTACTTTTAAATGTTTGTATTTTCTACATGTTTTACACACAGACATGCATCACAGGAAATCAGAAATTAAATAATTTATCACACTTGTATTTGTGCAGCGACTGCCATGCATAAAGTATTGCCATGCCAAGCACACACACTCTTTTTGTTTCCTAGACATGTGCACGAAGAGTACATGCCAAACAATGTGTGGAGCACAGACATGATTTTCTGCAGTTCTCAGTGAAAACAAACAAGTGCTTCATTATTCATGGTGATTAAGGAAGCAGCTCTGTTCCTATGTTCCACTAACAAGCCAAACAAGAGGACCAGAAGAGAAGGAAAATGGCAATTGCCTTAATTCCCATCAGTGCATTCTATGTGAAAAACGCATGTGCAGACACACACACACACACACAGACACACACACACAACTGTATTCAGCAAACGGCTTGCCAGCCATTAATGACGGACATCTCATATCCTGCATGCTTGCATTGAGTTGATTGGAATTTTCCCATGTCTTCTTGGTGTACACACACACACACACACACACACACACACACATGCACACAAGATTTCACAATGTCATGATTGCAAAAATAAATGCAAATTCAGCCAATCTCCATGAATTTTCTGCTCGACCTTGAAATTTTTATTCAGTCATCGGAGTAAACCATGAGTTTCCCCAGTCATAGCAGTTACACACATATTTGTACATCAGCGGTCTCAATTTCTTCTTTCTGATCATGAAGATATAGATATGTACATTTTATATGACTATTTTAACAGAACAGCATCCATTCTTCAAGCCTCTGTATCTTTTTTATCTTTTTATCTGTTATGGCGTGATCTTAACCAGGAGTGTCAGATTTGGTTTGCATTCCAACAAAAAAGACTGACCCTGCACAGGATATGCAATTGTGTAAATTGAGTGCATGTTTTAAATGCTGACAGAATTTTTCATATAACTCATAGGATAAAAACATCTCAAGGAGACCTTCATCTACATGCGGCTAAAATCATTGGCAAAGATGAGAACAGGACATAACAATTTATTCCAGGCCATAAGAACATATTTTATGTTGTTTCTTGGACACATACAAAAAGAGAAGGAAATAACCTTGTGATATGTGAATAAGTGCAATGTCGCCGGCACGAATAAAATTCCCTACATTCTCGCATAAAAACTGTAACATTCCAGATAAATTACGTTTAGAGCTTCAAACCTGACCGTGCATACTGATGAGAAATGAGATGTTCGTAAAAAGAATGGGCTGCCTTGGTGCTAAATTGGCGTTGCAATCGCTGTAATGCCAATAAGAGAAAACGCACACATTCTTCATGTTTCCAAATCTCTCTTTTCCTTTAATACCTCCAGTCACGCGTACTCATACATGCCTGTATGCACGCAGGTTCACTAGCTTGAAAAGCAGACATTTGGTCCACTTCCCTTCTAATTAATATTCATGAGCACCTGTCTTCTACCAAAAAACTCATGAGATTGCCAGCATGGCATTGCCACAGGCATATATATACGTATCCAAGTTTGGCAACGCTGTTATATGTGAGGGTTTGTTTGGTATAAGACGACTATTCAAACCTTAAAATGTCAGACACCTGTCTTATATAAATGGAGGGATTATAAATGCAAAGAGAGATGTGCATGTGCACATTGACCAGATACTTACAGCCAGCAGTAAAAATTCCATGCATTTCAATTTAAATTACAGATTATTATAATGGTGAGAAATTATGTAGATGATTTCTTTTGTTATCTACACTTAGCCCTGGTCTGGTTACCCCATCATTATCACAGTCTGTGATTCAACAAGTGCTGCCTTTTTGAGATTCACTGTAAAATAACAACTGTGGTCATTAAAAAGAGGATAGGAGAAATGGCTACCCTTGCACATTATGTATAATTTGGTGTAGGCGTGTTATAATATGCTGCTGTGTCATCTCTGACAAAAGCTTGAGTAAATTAGGCTGTTGTAGACAAGCTTTATTAGATTCATGAAAATGATATAATTAACCTAATGCTAAAACCAGAAGTTTATGACATCTAAATTGTGATGCTGACAGGTAATTTCTCACTTTCTTTCATCCATCCTGCAGTTGTGTTTATTTTTGGTTTAGGACACAGCAGTAACAGAGGAAAATTATAATGTGAAAATGTGGAAGTCATGTTGCAAGTGGTTGATTGTAATTTCTTCTTCATGTGAACACACTCATTGCGTATTTTAAACATGGGGAAAAACCCTCCTATAGGTGAAAAAGCTTCCCATCACCTGATGAGTTCTGATCATATTGATAAATGTTTCAGCCGTATTAGAGAAGGGTGGTGGTGGTGGTGGGGGGGGGGTCACTTGGCTCCTTCCTCTTCAAGTGTCAATTTATCAGTATCCAGATGCAGTTGGGGCCTTTTTAAGTCAGGTTCCGGTATTAAGTCATTGTTTTTATTTGTAGCACATCTTATAGGGAACGTTACACATTTTCTGCTCCTTAAAATAACTCTGTTGAGGCTCCAACTATTACTGCTGAGATATTTTACACCCCATGAGTTCCTTTTTTAGTATTTCTGATAGGATTATGATTTTCATTGAAACTGGCTTTGTTTGGGATTTTAACTTTCATAATCATTTAGAGAAGCCTCTGTGCTGACCTTTGGGAAAAATAAAGATTGGCTTACTGAAAATAAATTCCATGAAATCAATTTTAACACAGTTAAGGTCAACGGTGTCAATCGCCATTAAGTCTGAATTTTATAGTTTCTACTTATTAAATCAGCCAGTCTTGTCCTGTTTATTCTGGATATTTTTAGAATGCGCATTCATTACTGTCTTAACAACCCAAGCAATACAAATACAGCCATGTCATCACATCTGCTGATATTTCATCCAGATGCAGGATGTACCCTATTGTGTCCGAAAGACACACATTTTTTCAGATTGAAAGAGTTGATTGATAATCAGAACATCTGCAAAACATCACACAACTTTTACCCATGAGGATGGTGTTGAGGTCAAATGTCATCAAGCAGTTAAGGTCAGACTCTAAGGGTAGCTTGTAAGATGAAGTGGTGAAATCTGGGCTGCAAATATGTTGCTGCATTCTATGCTGTACACATCATATTAATAATGAAATCACTTCACATTCCATTACGGTGAATATTTCCATGTCATGTTTCCAGTCCAGTTATTTTCTGTTCACTCCTTGCAGTTTTTCTTTGCCACCTCTGGTTCTGGTGCTCCTGCCTCAGTTCAGAGTGTTTTCTTCTTGTGTTTACTGATAGCTTTTTTTCTCTGCCTGCCCTTTAAGACTCTGCCTTTGACTTCTCCGTGGGTGTTGTTTGCCTGTCTTGGACTGCTCATCTATTTTGAGCTTTGACCCCAGTTGTGATTTATCCCTGAACTCGGTACTCCAGTCATCTCTGAAGCAGAAAAATAAATAAAATTACAGGAAATTTTAATGAAGATCAAGAACTTTTTCCAAATGAAAATCCTCATATTTTTATCAAGAAATGGGAACATTTTACAAACGTAAGAACAAATAAACATGACATTTGCAGAAACAAACAAGCTTCCATCTTGTTATGTAATCCCATTATCCTTCAACTTTCCGCTCATTGCTGATCTCAAGTAGGCAACCATGTGGTGATGACATGTCATGTGACGTGTGAGCATATGTCATATTCAGCTGACAGAAAAGCCTTGATCTAGGCCCCCACCGTCCCCTTCCAATCCAATTTTCTGCAGGCACTCAGAAACTCACTCGCTCGCCTGCTCGTGATTGAGGTTAAGCCTTGGGTTCTTACGGAAGAAGGGGAAGTAAAAGGGGGGGAAGTAGTGGATTGAACATGCGGCTGGGCGAGTGTTTGTGTGTGTGACTGGAGGGAGATTTTGTTATTTAAAATTGTATCACAAAAGACTTCATTATGATTCAAATGTCTGGATAGATATTACCATTGTGATTGTGTATATCCTGTGTTGTGCTCTCCACCACCTATCCAGGTTAGGATCATGCATAGCAGACAGACTTCTGGGTGAGACAACTTCTTGTATCCATACGTAGAGCTTTAAGAAGCCTCACACCTCTTCAGTGCTTGCCGATGGACCAGACGGCTGCAATGTTGTTGTTCAGTGCCAACATTTGTGTTGGATTGTGTGAGTCCATACGTCCTTATTTTAAAGGGAAAGCCGACATCCTTTATAGTATTATCTTGACACTTTTTTTTCACAAAGATCATCTTTTTCTTCCTTCACATTTTATTCGTTTTCCTCTTGATGAATAATCGAATGTGTTTTGTTATAAATGCAAACCTTTATTCTGGTCATACAGCTGTTAACCTTATTCTTGTCCCAATTTTAACAATTTAAACAATTTATGTTCATTAAATTTTTGCCTTTAAATTCTCTCAGGCTAGGGTGGTGGTACGAAACAATATTTCTGCAGGGCAGTGGGTAGCATTGACAGTCAAGGGGAGGGATGGGAAATTGTTGCAGCTTAAATAATCTGCCAATTTTGAGGGTGTGTTGGATGATGCTTGAGGAGAATGAGTCCTATCATGAGACTATTGTGTTTATGCAGTGCAGCTGAACTAGATTGCTGACTTAGCATCATTCATTTAATTCCTACTTTTTGTGAAAGTGAGACTGAGTCATATTTTGTTGCACTTTTTGCTTATCATAGATGCTTTGCATTTACAGACAATTCTATTACCGTGTAAATTAAAAGATAAAGCTCGGCAGGTTCGTTTTTCCGTCTCGGCGTAAGACAGCTTAATCTATGGAAAATTTAAAGGCACTCCTCTGTGTGTGTATGAGCTGCTGCTTGAAGCGTACCAACAGCTTTTTAGAAGCTAAAAGTAAATGTCAGGCCACGCATACTGTGACTTTGCTTGGAAGAAAGGAGCTTTGTCTGATAGATGGTGTTCAACATGTAAATCTGAAGACCTAGCTTCTGTGTGGGAGCTAATGCTGCTCCAGGAATTCAAAAACTGTTTACCTGAGCGAACCGTGGTTCATCTAAATGAGCAGAAAGTAATCGCTGTGCAGCAGGCCGCTATTCTGGCAGATGAGTTCGCTCCTATGCACAGAACTGTGTTTGTCAGGCATGAAACATCTGAATGCTTCCCAGAAAACTTGTGACATGGCAGTGACATGCTCTAAAGCTGAAAGCAGTGTTTTCAGAGGCAATGTCAGAGTGTGGGACAAGTGTTTCTTATTGGTCAATCTTTTCTACCAAAAGGGACTGGAAAGAAAGGATGTATAGAAATGCAATATGGTCATATCTGTATTTGAAAGGCCCAAAACACCTTGATGAGCCAAAACCAGCTTGCAATTCACTCCAATTCAAAATAATATTCTCTGGTAACTTTATATTTTAGTAATAAGAAAGAAACAAGTCATGATTCAGATTACTTGTTTGGTCTTTTGTGTTTTCCTCTCTTGTTTCTCCTGGCAGGTCAGGCTGTGTGGCAGTGGGTGTGGCGGTGGGTGTGGCGGTGGGTGTGGCAGTGGGTGTGGCTTGCTCCTAGCAGCAGATGAGGCACACCAGGCTTCAATCATCTCACCTCTCCTTTAGAAGCCTGGACTCTTCTCATGAAGCTGCCAGATTATTACATCCTGTTTGGTTATATTTTGTGCCTCATAGGCTGCATTTAGACGGGCAGCCCATCCACATTTATATTGGATGTCTCTTTTGTAGTCTGAACAGTCACATACCACGTGAAATCCGATTTCTGCGGGATGGATTGACACCACATTCAGGAGGTAGTTTCATATCGGATATGGACAGATGCGTCTCAGTCTGAACAGCTCCAAACACCTCGATCAGATTTGACCAACCGTGACGTCACTATACGACGCGAGAGCCAATGCACTGGAAAAAAAATCGACGCGCAGTACGGAGTGGTAAAAAATGGAAGAAGACTGACAAGATCTGGTGCACCTGAGATTTTCTCCACCTCTGCTAAACAGTAATACCGCCAATACACTCAGGTAACCAACCTCCATGTTCGTTGTTGTTGCTGTGATTGCAATTATATGACCTCACACATTGCACGCACTGAACAACCCCTCCGCCCTGACATTGTTGCTACGGAAACCGGTCAGATTGTTCAACAATGTGGCCCAGTCTGAACAAGGAAAGATCCCCTTAGGACACTTGCTAAAAACAGTGTAGACAGCCGGCTCTAAAAATCAGATATGAAAGGGAATCTGATTGGAATCTGATTTGCCTGCAGTCTAAACGCAGCCATAGTCTGGGCATCTGCTGAGTGAGTTGGGTCATGTGTTCAGTGTCTGGACTCTGCATCTTCTTCATTAGCATATTTTTTGAACAAACTTTTTTGTGGTTCATTCTATACCACAGTTAGTCTCCACTTCTGGGGTCCAGCTTGAAATACATTCTACCAGAACATTTGGGAAAACATTTCTTGAAACATTCCGATTCAACATACTGATGTGAGACCACATATAGATGCTGACACAAACTTTTAACTAAATTTAATTGTCTTTTCACCCAAGTTCAAATGTTTTCACCTAGATAGACCCACAAATATCGACCCTATATCCATGAAACTTTCATGGGCCACGAAAGCTAAACGCACATGCAGAATTGAACACCCTATGTACATGAATTACTCCCACTATAGTTAAATTTTTCTTAATATTATGTGATATATTAAGCGAGGCAATAGTGCTTTCCTATTTAATAATAGTTTATAGTGAGCCACACAGGCACAGAAGAGAGTGACAGTTAATCAAAGCTGAAATTTGTAACTTTATACACAGTGTCTGGGTCAGTGTTGGATTTACACAGTGACGGTAATGATGCTTTTTTTGAAACGTTTGCATTTTCAGTCCCCCAAAGATGCTGTCATCACCTAAACTGCCCCCAAATGTAAATGTCCTTGACCAGTGATGAGCTCCGTCAATAACCGCTGTGTGGTTTTGTGCGTATACCCGTCAATTAAACTGACTCATAGTAGTCTGCTTTGGAGTTGTGACTTGGAAAATTAGCCTACAGCAAACCTACAACAACACTTAATCATGCATATTTTTGTGAATACTTTTGCTGAAAAATAAAAATGTGTTGGGAATATAAGGGCCAGAAATGGAGTGGAGGGTAATGCTGATGATGAGACGAGCAGGGAGGACGAGAGCTGGATGGAGGCAGAGTTTTGTGACCGCTACATTAGCCTCTGTGCTTGTCTCCCTCCAGCACCATTAGCATATCATTAGAAAACATCTGAACCCACAGATGTTGGACTCTTACCCTGGCAGGCTTGCTGAGAACCCAACAGACACGAGGATACACACACACACACACACACTGGTTCACTGAGAATGTGGTGAACAGACACACATGGCGTGAACTCCCAGATGTTTTATGCTGGCCTGTGGCAGGATCAGAAACCAGGAGAGAGGATTTGGCACAGATCTGACTAAAAGATCTGTCTGATGGATGTTCTGTGTGCGCTCATCCAGTAAAACGATACTAACATACAAAATACTGAAAGAAGAACTTGCGCACCCAACAAAATGCAATCTATTTTGAAATTTCCGTCAGTGAAAACATTTAGATCAGTGTTTGCATGATTAGGTAAGCATGCATTGGTATCAGAGCACATTTGTGCATGAGTGTGTGTGTGTTTGTGCATGTTTATGTGTGTGTGTCTGTGTGTGTGTGTGTGCTCATATGGCCATTATTATCAAGGCTGTTTATAGCCATCTGCCAGCTCGTGGGGACGGCGCCGTGATCTGTCAAACGGTCTGGGCTACCTTTGCCAGAACCCGGGAAGAGCTTTTAGAAAAGGTGTGTTAAGATCTAGGACCATTAGACAAGATGGTAATCATTATCTGACAGTCACTCTGGGATGGGATTTAATGTGTTTGGCAACCTGCCTTGCTAAGTCATTTATATGCCAGTTTCTATACCACCTCCGCAAAGACGCATCAGAGAAAGAGGCAATGAGGACAACTTGAGACATCCAGACTCGAGTACAGTCAAGTGTTGTCGGGTTCAGTGGTGCAAAAAGGTGGTATTTTACAGACTATATAAAACTAATTATAACCTGACATTGAACACAATCATACACACAGCCGCTAAAACTGGACATTAGCATCTGCATGCCAGAGCAGTGAGACTGAAGGGAAGGGTGGCGAAATAAATTTCATATATGAACTGAATAAGCTCTGCATTAAGTAATGCTTTTTCACGTACAATAAATTTTTTCTTCATGGCCTTGGAGTTTAAGGTTACTGTGCAGCTCTTGTATTACAAAACTGTAGACATTCTACCTCTAATCTACTTGAGTCCCTTTTCCGGTTTGGGGTCACAGCCCCACACTCTCTCTTGATACCTCTCAGACAACTTCACCTCCCACATCTGTCCCAGAGCACGACATTAATCATCCCTCGATCACTTAAAAATAAACTGGGAAAAAGAAGAATGAGGCACACTGAGTGAATATGAACCCAAAACAAAGTCCATTAACACCAGCTGACACAGAACTTTTCAGCATTTAATTAAAATCGTGTTTTCCTTCACTTAATCTGGTAGACAATACCACCATGAGCAAGACTTACACAAAGACGAAGATGAAGAATAAGTAGAGTCACTTCCGGCAAACACCATTTGAATTGGCAGATATCCAAATGTGGGTACCAGAATCAGATCGGGATGAAAAAAAAAAAAAATGCATCGAAGCGTATTTTGTTCATTCACCTCTTAGTTTAGCGAACACAATCCACTCCATGTGTGCATGTCTATTATCTCTATGTGCATGCTCTAATTATAAGGAGTAAACGCTCTTCACACGTTAGACAATGTGAGTCTTTAAAGAAAAATAATAATAAAAGGAGCTGTTACGGTATCTTGTCAAGACAGTGATGAACACAACTGCACCAGCTTAATCTCTGAATTACCAGCTACCTTGCAGTTCCAGCTGCCTGTAATTTAGCCTGACGTTAATTCTTGCCGGTAGTCATATTGATGTGGCACGCTGCCACTCTGTCACTGAATCAAACCCATAATACCATTTATTTACAAGTCACGGTTTATGGTCGCAGACTGCTGTAATTTGACAGGTTCAAGAGAGACTGAGTGGAGTGTGTGACCATGATGGGAATGCTAGTTCAGTCATTCACCAGCGTGCTCAGCAAAGACCTTCTGAATAGCGTTTGAAGGTCTACTGCTGCAGAACAGCTGCCATGAGGTACCGTAATTCAGCCACTTATCAGAGTAGCCATGGCTAATTATCTGCATTTAATTTACTTTACCTTGAACTAATTAATTGTCTTTCATAGAAGCGCATGCTTATTTTCAAATTCCAGGAAGGCTTTTGATAAAATGTTCCATCATAGGGGGAGTATGGATTTGTGTAATAATGAGACTAAGACTCAACAACATGGCTTGCATGGTGCCTTCCCTATTTTCAATGAAGAAATCAAGTGTTGGTCCAGAACAATCATGGTTTCATGTTATAAATGCACTGTTCAGCAGCTCGCATTGATCCTCACCTTACTTAGAGTAATGTGACGAGTCCCCAGCTGCAACCTCACAGCATAACACCATCAATTGATTTGTATCCGCTAATGTTCTTTCTGTCTTTTGCCGATAAGATACAAAATAGCTGCTGGTGGTTGTGGAAGAAGGGAGGAAAATGAGTGGAAAACAAAGAAAATGACTGGGGAAAAGCAAAAACAAGTACGATAAAAGAAAAGAAAAAGATATTCTTCAGCAGGAAGAAAGAGAGAAAGCGATTTAGCTTGGCGGTGGAGGTTGAGTTGGCGGAAAGAAAGAGCTTCAGGGCAAAAAAGGAGATGAAAGGATAAAGGGGAGGAAAGGATACAGAGAGGATTGACATTGCACTGATATTACCCTATTTGGTGTGCTGGAGGGAATGTACGACGGTTAAAGGAGAGATGAAAAGTTGAAGAAATGGAGTGAAGGGGATGAAAAGTGGCAAAGTCAGCAAATTTTTAAAGGGGTCCTCAAGACAGAACCGGTGGGTCGTTTTGGAGCGGCACCAAATATTCCTATTACATGGACATAAAAGATGTGTTTAACATGACAATAAGAATATTTTTCCAACACAAGTAGCTCTAAATCAGGCTCTTTTTAAACTCCTGGTGTATCCGATCGCATCATCAAATGAGGACAGGCCGTATTAGAAGGGAAACCCCCTTTCAACCACCTCCACGAATTGGGAATGAATAATATGGGGCTCGCCTGAGGAAGAGCATAAGGCAGGAGAAATGTAGGAAAATGAGGACATATGGAAGAAGGAGGTGACGGGTAGGAGGAAAATGGCATTTACACTGATGAGTTATCATGTGGAGAGGATATAGGAAGAAGGGGAGGAAGGATGGATGTGTAACCAGAGAGGAAAGTTAAAGGAAAGGTTAATCTAGTCAGCCTTTTAGAAATTGGTGGGATGACCGCTGGCACAGACGCAACATAACAGCTGTAACATAGCATATAAAGGCTTGTTAGATAGACAGACACCAAATATGATCTATATGAGGAGATCTCTCTGATAAACACTCAAAATTCAAATAATTTCTCTTTTGTATTACTGAAGTATTCATCTATTTATCTATTCTACAATTTAACTGACACATACCAAATTATAAAAGGATCTGTGCTCTGATTCTTCATTATTACATTGCGCTTTTGTAATATTGTCATTCTGAAGGACCGGCAGTATTATCAATGGTGTGTTTTAATTTCGAGAGTGAACAGCGCAGGTATTAAGAGTGTGTTATTGTGTGGGCTGTTGGCAATACGTTCATGATGTTGTGTAGAGAAGCACTAAATGTGTCAGTGACACACACATTAAAAGGGGGGCTCAATATATGGTCAAGTACCTGGGGAGTTCAAGGTCATCTTGCAGAGAGGGACCAGCATCTGTTGAACTAAATCCAAATGTCAGTCAAAGTGCGTTGGCACACTCACAAAGACAATGATGCCCATGTTGATGTTTAACAGGTATTATACTGATTATGTTCAATATCTCAGTTAGCACATTAGCGTGCTAATGGCTGATTAATACAGGCAGCTGTGGCTCCAAAGCAGAGCCAAGCATCCACTAATTGCAGGATTGGCGATGGTTGATTACCCTTGGGCACAAATACCTCATAAAGGTCTTAGTGGTTGGGCCAGTACGTTGTATGGCAGCCCGCTGCCATCAATTTAGGTGTGGATGGATGAGTGAGAGGCAAATTGTAAAGCACTTTGAAAAATGTGCCGCACTGATCAGCTGCAGCAATAAAAACACCTGCTTAATATTGTGTCCCGCCAAGAGAGCTATGACCCCCATTGAGGCACGACCCCAACAAGACCTGTATGATCTCAGGGAATGTCATTTTCATGACAGGATGTACTTGGTTTACAAAAATGTTCCAACATATGGTCCATATCAAAGTTATATCCACATGGCGTCCATTGAGAGCATTGCCCAAATCGTCACATTGCCATTCCGTGCTTCGTTCCGGTGCCATCCCTTCCCCAGCTGAGAAACACACCCAGCTGTCCACATGATGATCACCTTCCGTCATCTAGTTCTAAGTGTCACGTGTCCGTTGAAGGCGACGGAGTCAGTGTGGACGCTTTGACCAGTCTGCAGTCACGCTGAAAGCTGTATTAACATATTCAGGTAATTGTGTTACAACAGGAGACACTATTACAAAAAAAAAGTTATGACATCACCAAAGTCAAAGTGTGCCATGATGCAAGTCATTAGAATTAATTCTCTGGGAACCATAAATATCTCTATAAAATTTATTAGCAATCCATCCAACAAATGTTGAGATATTTCAATCTGGACCAAAATGTCGAGACATTGAGCAGAAAAATCAATAATGTTGTTCGTTGAGCCAAAAGGCTAAAGAGATATAAAAGTCTTGCTGTGTTCTGGATTATGAGGAAAATTATGTTCAGATTGAGTTCAATGATCATAAATCTCTCAGACTCGGGGGGGGAGGATTCAAATGTATTTCAGCCATGGTCCAGTTTGGGTAGATGAGACAAATAGGATTCCAATGTTCCAGTTAGTTTGTGTTATAATGAAACTCGTGCCAGTAGATGCTCGTTTCTACCTGTTCGTTTGTGCTCCAAACGTGCGCTGCTGCTGACATATTGACTGCAATCTGATTTTGCAATAGGAATCATTTGATTTGTTGAGAAAGGTTTTCTCCTTGATGTTACGATGATCATGAGTCAGACGTAGAAGCTAATATCAGAGTATCAATTACAACGTGCCTTTAGGACTGTGTGCTGACAGGTCTTTATTACCAAGGTGGTATATTGACTGTGAACAGAGTAATTGACTTTGGCCGATCCAGCAGTGGGAGAGTTTGCCTGTGAGGCAATTGATATATGGATGAATGGATCTAGACGTATTGGATCCTGATGTATGGATTATACGAAGCAATATTTTCGACTGTGACATCATCCATATTGACTTATAGTACAAGTAGAACAGAGAGGTGTGTATTGCTGTGATTGTGTTTAAAGCCAATGTAATAAGGACACATAGGTCATACATAAGTGCTAAACATTATTCCTTTTGGGCAGCACTGTAGAGTTGGATTTTTTTTAATTCAGTCTCAATCCTACAAATAATTTATTTTTACTAAAAATGCCCTCTGGGTTGAATTTAACCAGTTTTATTCAGAACATTTCATAATGTGATGCATTAAAAATATGCCCCAGGATCACAAACTGTTTTCTGCATTTTCAAGAACAATAAGAAAATGACAAAAAACTACAGATCAATCACAAGTAGATCAGTCCACAAGGTCTTGTACTGTGGACCAGAAGGTGGCCGGTTCAAGACCAATATGGGGCAAAAAATTTTGGCAGTGGAGAGGTGCCAGTTCACCTGCTGAAGTGCCCCTGAGCAAGGCGCCATCCCCTTTATATGTGGAGGGGGAGGAAACCTCACAGTTCTGTATTTATGTCATGTTGCTCTGCAGTGCTATGTGTAGAAGGAGGCGGGTCCAAACTTGTGGGCAGCACCTGTGTCCACACCTGTGCCTCATCTCCACACCGGTGCCTCGTCAGACTGATTAGCCTGAGGCTTTGTTAAAACGGCTTCTTTTTTTGGGTGCCAGATTATTTTATAGCCTTCCCACTCTTCAAGTTTGTTGGACTGTTTGAGATATTTGGGTTTTATTTTTCGTAATTAAACTTCTCTGGTGTTCTGCACGTGGGTCCTAACCCCAGTCCTGACAGGAAACCTACAAAAGGACCAGGGAGAATATTCACGTTTAGAACCATCTTCCTCTGAGGTATTTTCAGGTATGCTCATCTTCTCTCTTCTGTACTGGCGATGTCAACTGTATATTTCATTTTATAATAGTTTCCTGTTCTAAAAACAACCAAAATCATTAACATTTTCTTTTCAAAACTTTTTCTCAAACAATTAAGATAAGAAAAAAAAATTGAAATAGGTGGCAGTGATATTAGGGGTGCATATCAGAGTTCAAACAGTTACTCAACAATTTTAGAATCCCTCCTTGTCCTCAAGCTTTGTTTTGGATCTCCTGTTTCATATACTGTATATCTCATTGCTTTGTTTACTTGTATGTATTAACACTGAAGAATAAAAGCTGCATAAACATAATTAATGTTTTTTCCAAAGCCATTGATGTCATGTGGAGTTCAGGGAGAAATAACCCTTGAAAGATGCCTGTAAACGCCCACCGAGTTACCAGCAAAATATTCCCACAGGGAGGCCTCACAAAGGTGCTTTTACTAAGTTTCTGCATTGGTATGAGTGCCATGATGCAAGCAGATTAAAAATACATTTTTGAAACGTGCAGCCATGTCTTAGCCTTCGGAAGCATTTACATTATTTAAACAGTCCTGAGCACAAGTTAAACCTGAGGAGGGACTGGACAAAGAGGAAACCTCTCAGTTAGGAGACACTAGTAGAGGTCGTTATCACATTCATTGGGTATTCATCACTGCAGATGGTTTAACTCTGGTCTGCCAAGAAAAATTTGGGGAAATGACTTTGGAGGACTTTTTCTACACACTCTGGCAATCTGGCTGCTGTACAAAACCAGCACAAAGTATAGTGGACTTATTACAGCAGCAGTGGAGTTTACATTCCAGCACTGCCAGCATTTTATAATAAGTTATAATGAGGAGCAACAGACCCTGAAGTACAATATGCGGTCATATTTCCTCTTCTAATTATGACATAGGAATCACTGTTGTATGCACACGTTGAAAACTTTCACACTAGAAAATTCAAGAGAACAAAAAACACATCTTCTTTAATGAACAACCTTTCATTATTAGTGTGGGGGAAATTACCAAACACTTGCCAATACAATTAAAATCACTTTAGTACCTGTGCTGCTTTGGGTTGAAAATCTGACTATAAAACTGTTTGGGTTTTTTTCAAGCTTTTGTGCTTTTGAGATTTGTTTGACACGTAGTAGGGAAAACACTTACATTTTTTTCTTAATTTTAAAGGTCAATATTTCAATATAATCAGCAGGAGACTCGAAGCATCCTTAAGGCTACATAGAAAATGATGGTAATTTGGCCTGAAGAAGAGAATTGTGCTAATCTATTTTTTTCAGTTATCTATTTAACAAAGTGAACCTATTTCTCCCTTTATGTATTTTCAGCAAGATGCCAATTCACTACCAATTTGGAAAGTATATCAGCACATTTGGAATGTTAATATCTATAAAACCATGGTTACAAATCTGTTTGTCAATTTTTTTTTCTTTGAATAGCATCGTTTGTAATCTTGCAGACAAATGAGCTAAAATGCAGACTAATATTTCAACACTGTTGAGATTATTTAGGCTGCATATAGACACTAGTTTGGCCTGTAAGAGAAGCTTTTTTTTTTATGGGACATTAAATAGTGGGTAGCCTCAACTTTCTCTATATTAGAAAATTCTAAGACACTAATTATTTCTCACTTCCAGTTGTATCCATATGGAAGCTGATGTTTGGTTTTACCGTCTGCATCTATTTATCCAGTATACATCAAAGATTCTACACACATAATGTCAAACTAGGAAAAGTTACACAGAATAATGTCATCCCAGGTGATACATCAGGTGTACTTTATGTCTCTGCTGTGTGACATACTGAAGAGTTCGTGTGAAATGTGGCGTGCATGCAGCATGAGGTCATTTTCTAATTAGCGCACGTTTATCCAGGGACATGCAACCAATCATTGTCTTCTCCTGGGGTGATGTTTTTTATTTCAGCCTGTGTCTGTAGACTCTCGGAGCGGCACATGGTGTGAAAACAGCAGAAGTTCCCGTTCGCCCTGGTCCCTGAACGCAGCGCAGTCAAATCAGCACCATGGACAGAGTCCGATGGAGGAGCGGGAATACCGGCAGCAAGAGGTTTCACCTCAGATAACACCCTCTCTCTTCCACACTAACACGTCCCATGTTACAGTCAGGGGTTGTGTTGTGGCTATAAGGACAATTAAATCGGCTCACACCTTCACTCGCATCATAAAGTCAACTTTAATTGGGGCGCGTTCCAATATGTGGATGAGAGATGTCGTAAATACGCGTCACCTGCAGGGACATATTTATGTAAAATGAATATAAACATGCTGAAATTCCTATTTCTATCCATTACATGATTTAGTTTCTGCTCTGCAGCCGGCCGGAGGGCGGGGGGGTGGGGGGGTGGGGGCACTCAGAGTCGGACAGACCGCATCTTTCACTGGGACGCGTCGTGATCCCTTTTATTTGGCCATCTGGATGAACGAGACTGTGCTCTCCACCGTGTAACCGCGTCTGTCAGTTTTACCGCCATGCCACCGGCAGGCTTGACAGAATGAGTCTGAAGGAGCTGCGGCTCCAATGCGATTCAGAGTAAGAGAATCCACTCCAGGCTGCGATCCATCCACAGCGCTTCAGTTTGTGTCATCAGGCGACGTCATTTTCTTTATGAAAGTCATTTTGTGCCGCTGAATGTTGGCACTTTTCTTTCTTGTGTTTTTTTTTTTGTTGTTGTTGTTCTCCCCCCCCACCCCCCTTTCGGCACCAGATATTTGCGCTCATGAGGTCGTGACGTGAAACATCTACAACAATGATGCCTGCGTGGTCCCCGGGACGCCATCAACGTCCCCGCAGCTGTAGGCGGCCCGAGGTTTCCCTGATGTCATCCGCTCCCTCGGTGGGACGCACCCAGGCAGCTGCAGAAGTAGACCAATGCGTCAGGATGGATGAATACATGGAGGCGCAGGCAACAACCCCCGTCACTCTTTTACTTTAGTCTGCTGATCAAAAACTCTAAATTGAAAAATCCCCACTTACCACCTCAAAGTGAAAACAATCACTTTTCTCTTATTTTTATTCATTAGTGCAAGCATATACTAACAATATTAAGAAATAAATTATTTGGAGGAGTGGTGACATACTAAATATTATCCATGGTGGGCTAAATTTAGCTTTATACGAAGGGGACTAAGACCCCAAAGTATTACGCGCAAAAGCGCACACTTAACGAGAAACCCTCGTTTTTGCATTACCCGCTGCCAAAGCAATGAGATAAATTGTTGGCGCAAGTTTAAGACAGTAGAGTGATGGAGATGAGGTGAGGGGTTTGCGCGAAGAGAGAGATGCGGACCATCTGAGTGCATGAGAGAGAGACGGGGCGCGCATGTCCAGTTCCTTCATGCAGGCTGTTCTCCTCGCTCGCCAATCATTCTAGCGAGTCCCCCCCCCCCCACAGTCTTTCTCTCTCCCCGTCTTTGCCTGTGCACCGGACGCACAGCTCTCTCCGGAGCAGACACTGCAGGGGGGAAGAAACGACGGGAGCGAACGAGCCCACCATGGAATAAAGGATACCGCTGGACAAAACGGGGGGAAAAAAAAACAAAAAACACTTTCCTCTTTCTTCTGTTGCCCTTTTTTTTCTGACGCCGTTTCCCTCTCTTTCTCATCTCCCCACTTTCACCTCGATGTCTCTCAACAGTTTCTGAAGGGATTGAAGGACAGAAAAATGAGGAATATTATTTTTTCTTGGCACTTTCTCGGGGTGTATTCCGCCCTTTGTGGATTGGCGACGGGGGCTTTCCCTAGCTCTGTGCAGATAGGTGAGTTGGTGGATTGCCGGTTTTACGCACGGACACTTAGAGACTACACTGAATATCAGTGGATTTTGGCACACAGCAGTCACCCAGGAAAGGAGCTTGCACCGGGACGCTCCAAAACACAACCAGAAAAAACTGGAATTTCATGCAAGAGTGTTAAATTCATAAGTAAATGTAACGTTTTAAGTTTCAGTCTCTTCAGTTTTACGCAAGATTTTTGTGCTAACGTGACATTTGGCGCATCGTCTCTGCTGTGACTTGTATATTTCATAATTGCGCACGAACTCTTTTACGCTGCACTATCCTTTTTTACTTTATTTGCGCGTTTCAAAGGCTGCTCAGCATCCTTGAATGCATCAGCGAGCTTTGTTCCCTTAGTCTTCTTTACTGTTAAGACCCTGCAGTATTTTCTCTCTCATCTCTCTCCCTCTCTCCCTCTCTCTGCCTCCCCCATGCCCTTTTTCAGAGAGAGAGAAGCCTGTCTTTCATCCCGCCTTATAGATCAGAGATAAAGTTAACTAAACCTGGATTGTCATCCGTTTACTCAGAGCACAGAGACCACACATGCACAGCATCCTTCTGCTCTCTCTCCTCTCCCTCTCTTCCTTACACACACACACACACACACACACACACACACACACACACACACACACACACACACACACACACACACACACACACACACACACAAATACACACACTTTCCTACAGGCATATGTGTGATAATGAATGCACTGCATCACTTCTTGTGTGGGGCAGTGGGGAGGTCCTATAATGAGATCGGCTCCTTGACTCTGTCTCCTTACAGCTGCCAATAATTTTCTAAATATTTTCTGCTTCAACCACACACACACACACACTTATTCAAACACAGGTTTCCTAGGCTTGCTCGTGCACAGCGTGCACATGCAGTCATAAAAATGCACACATGCTGTATGTTGGGCACACTTCTGCAAATGTTCGCTCCCGCACAGCATATGGGTGCAGACAGGGAACACAAGCGTGAAAATGCATGCATGTGCACACACACACACACACACACACACACACACACACATACACACACACTGCATAAAGCATGTCGCTCAGAAGCACACACGCATATACCATTTCCTTCTTTCCCTCAAAATCATTCACTGGGCTCCTCAGGAATCATTTGCATATCTCTGCATTGCACATAAGTGTAATGTCAGTAGAAGAGCACACACACACACACACACACACACACAGACACACACACACACACAGAGAGACATTATCTTTGTATGTGTGTCAGTAAGACAATGCAGTCAGAGACTAAAACAGAAGAGAATGTTGGTGAATTACCTTCCAGACACCAGTGCAATAAAATGCTTCATCAGGAAATTTCTCTACTCCTCATCCAGTTGAAGTGCATGTGTGCATAAGTGTGTGTGTGTGTGTGTGTGTGTGTATGTGTGTGTGTGTGTGTGCCTCAACATAGGACTCATACATAAAAGTTTCATTAATGTAGCGAATCACTGATCACTGTTTTTCACGCAGATCAATTCCGAGAAACATGCACGCTAACGGAACATGAACTTTTACAATGCACGAAACACACGCGTGCACTAAAACACATGAACACATCAGGTGACATGTAGTGACTACGGCTTGGTTCGATACGCTCTGCCTCCCGACTCCTCCCATGTCATCTTTCCTCCCCCCCCCCTTCTCCTGGTTCTCTCTCTCTCTTCCGATACAACGTCAAGGCTGCACGGTCTGCCGGTGTAATCCAATTCGGTTGAGTTGAGTCTGATCCCTTTAAGCTTAAATCACATCAGTTTATCTCGGTTCGGTTCAACCTGCTGTGTGAAGAAATGCAGACATAATCTATAGAAATGGCAGAAGAAGCCCATTTATATCAGTGATACGAGCAGCGATACAACCCCAACACCAGGTTCTATTCAGGTAATGAAAATATTAGATATAGTGGATGACCTTTATCTCTCTCTTACATACGGTCACGTCGGTCCTTGCCCTCTGTTTGTTTTTTGGGGGGTTTTTTTTTTACTCCATGCTGTCAGTTGCATTGTCTTTTATCTTCTTTCCCCCCCCTGTAATAATTTTTCACTTTGTCAGATGGGCCATATTGAGGGATACTCTCATTTTTAAAGGCCAACTGACATTTAGAGCTCGCCTCCCTTTCTTCGTGCTCCTCCCTTATTAAGCTGACACCTTCTGATCAGCTTTTTCTTTTATGCACCCCCTCCAACTCATTATCCCTTTGACTGCTTTGCCTTTCACTTGTCTCCTTTATTACTCTCCTCCCCTCCTGTCCCTCTCCCATCTTTCTCTGATTTCATCAATGAACTGGTCAATGCGGGTGTCCAAGTGTCTCATGTTTGTGTGTGTTGGTTGAAGATGAGCTGAAAGACAAATGATGTTTAGCAACAAAAGCTAATGAAGATCTTCTTTCTCTCTCTCTCTCTTTCCTCCTGGTCTGGTGTCTCTACCCTCCCATGCTATCTATCTATCCTTCTCCACATTACTCCCCATGTCATACAAACACTTTCCATCCTGTAATAACTCACATCCTCATCTTCGCCGTCTCTCTTTGTCACTCTCTCTCTCTCTCTCTCCAGGTGGGTTGTTCATCAGGAATACTGATCAGGAGTATACGGCGTTCCGACTAGCCATCTTCCTTCACAACACCAGCCCCAATGCTACCGAAGCTCCCTTTAACCTGGTCCCACATGTCGACAATATAGAGACCGCCAACAGCTTTGCCGTCACCAATGCATGTGAGTGCAACAACTTTTTGCAAGTGACTTTTTTTTTTTTTTTTTTAAATTCTCGCTGTCTAATTTCAGTCCTCGCCTTCTGATATTTAATGTTTCACGCTGAAACGTTGTCATCTTTGTTTGAGTGGTCCTTCCTGGAAGCGGTTTAAAAATCTGGCTTGTCTACAACAGTTGCTGAACAAATCGCCGTTCTGAAATGTTGATTTTGAAATCCCAAATCACATTTTAATGAGTTTGACATTTAAACTCTCACTTGCCAGACATTCCGAGGCCATATCGCTGGTCAATTTTTGCAAATTTGACTGTTTTTCAATCATACTTTATGCGATTCACATCTTTTCCCAACTAGCAGCATCCCATCTGTGAAGAGTGTAATATCACCCATCACAATTATGGCTTAATGCAACTATAAAATTAGCCTCAGAACAGTTGGAAACTGTGATGAAAATGGGTCCTCTGTGTTCAGAACAGAGAGGAACAGTTGGTGCATGTGACCTCTCTGATGTTTTAGAAGGATGACAGCTAATCTTTTGCCGTCCCTGTCTGTTCGTCGAGAGTCGAAAATCTAATCCCTCTCGCTCCCTCTTGACCTAGAAGCCTGCGAGAGTGTGTGTGTGTGTGTGTATGTGTGTGTACGTGTGTGTGATGTTTGCGCTGGCAAGTCAGTGTTAACAAGGCAATGTGGACAGCCAAGTGTTTGCCAACAGCTATTCATGTGTCATGTTGTGCAAATATTCATGAAATCGTTCAAAGACCAGACGTGACACGCTGGGACGCCAATTTAAGTTGAATTTGTGCTTATTTGACGCTCGCCGGTTCATCTGACATGCTTACACTTCTTTGCTGTGTCGTTGGGCTTCACTTCTCTGCATCACATTGTGAACTGATTCACCATCGCTGACTTGTATTGGCTAAACAAACAAGATAGCTGGCTGGTGCACGAAGTCCGTTCCTTCAGTCTGCCCATCGGGCCGCCAGTGGCCCATCGGCTGTTTGCTGGAAGTGGATCCAAACATATTTCACTATCATCAAAAGGAGATTGCGTGTTGCACTGTTCATATTTGGTGGTTGGACTCTCTCTACCTCTGCTGTGACTCTCTGTGGACTCAAGAAGTTGGCTTTCTTGCTCTCTGGCACCTGCTGAAGAGGTTGCGCCACATCAATCTAAATAACTGATTCTTTTTCGAGTGTCTTGGTGTGTGTGCTTGCGAGTACTTGCCCTTAATGAAACGGGAACGAATCTTTTAATGGATACCCGCCGTGCGATTCTCTCTGTCGGCCTGCCTCCTGGTGGGATATATTCATGCCAGTGCACCAGAACGGGCTAACGGTTATGTTAGCGCCCTGCTCTTTTGATTCAACACAAAAAAATAGCAATTAGAGTGGTGTGCCTCTGCGGTGTGTGTGTGTGTGTGTGTGTGTGTGTGTGTGTGTGTGTGGTGGTTATGTTGATTAATGAGGTTGGCTCGATAATATGAAAATTCATTTCCTTTTAAAATACGAGGGGTGTACACAGCGTTTTGGCTTTTTTTGTCTTTACAAAAATGAATTCCTCTTCAAGGGTATCACATCCCATATAGTAGCACGCTCATAAATACCTTCCATCTTATGGAGGATACATTTCCAAACGATCATTCCGAGCTGTACACCTGCTTATCTCATCAAATCGACCCATGGCGATGTAAACTGTGGGCGGAGCAAACAGAATCAATAAAACAATGGACTACTTCTCCTTGTGATATTATATTACAGTGTTTAACAAGATTCCTAAAGTATCTCCACGATGACTGGGGGCACAACTGTCGAGCAAACGCTACCGAAAATGCAAAGTGATACTATGCAGGAGAGTGTTTCAAACTCTGCCTTTAGTATTGCCTTGTAACTGATCGGTGTTATGCTTCACCTAGGTACAATAAGTTTAGGCATTTTATAACTCCAGGCTTCATTAGCATAGTATTTAACTGCAGCCAAAAGCAAGCCACACTGAATCCTAAATAAATACTGGATGAAAAAAAATCCTTGGCCCTTGTATAGTGGCCCCACCTGAGCGATCAGACTAGTTAATACAATCTACTATGATTTCAAGTTACTCTGATTTACATTCCACACTTTCTCCCACCTATAAGCATCATCATCACATGCATCTATTTAAACTGTCTGAGTGGGAATGTACGCCCTGAACATGCAGGTATCTATTATAAATATTGTAATGCAAGGAGTATGAATTCTATTAGCGATGAGTAAATGGGGCGTTCAGGGAGGGGAAAAAAAGGATTAGGTTCAATCAGTTAGGAATATAATATAATTTAAAACAATTCAGCAGATGCTTTTACAATGTATGCATGACCCGAAGCCCCGGCAGCTGAGATATACGAAGGTGTCTGCAGGAAAATTCATTCTCTCTTTGTTCTCGCACTCTTGTTGCTGCTATATTCACTTCAACCTCAGTAACCCGCCGGAGTTTTAGTCGTAACAAATTCATAAAGGGCAGTAACGTGCTGTTAAAACTAGAGAGCTTTATTTTAAACCAAAGTGGGATGCCAAAAGTTCTCATGGAAGCGAATATATCTATAAACTGGACGTTGAATGTTGCCACTGCTGTTAGAAAGCATGGAAAAAGTTGAAAGAATGAAGTTAAACAGCAAGATTTTGTCATTAAAAGGTGACTCGGAGAAGGTCGGTAGGACACCGGTGATAGCTGGACCGGGTTTCATGTCCATCCGCAAAAAACTCATCAACAGCTATGAGTTGGCATCAGCTGCCCCGGCTGATGTGTTCCTTCATTTCCATGAATACCACCATTAAATCCTCATATTCAGCGTCCCGGTGTCACAAAAAAAAACTGCCTGTACTCTCTAATATGCCAAAAGTTGATTCAAGCGTGGCTGAAACGGCTCCCCGTCAAATGTGCAATTTATTCCTGTTGGGGGCAAATTGGGTTAAGCTAAAGGCTTCAGAGCCCAGCTGTTCGAGGTAATTAAACGGTCTATTTAAAAATAAAAGTGTATGCTTATGACCGATTTAAAAAATTTATGCCTTCATGGACCATATTGAGAGATGGTTTCATGTGTTGTCCGTTTTTGGCCTTTTTGCGTGACTCTCACACACATTTATACAGTCAGTCAGTTTCATCCT
Organism: Antennarius maculatus; assembly: GCA_013358685.1. Lineage (NCBI taxonomy): Eukaryota > Metazoa > Chordata > Actinopteri > Lophiiformes > Antennariidae > Antennarius > Antennarius maculatus. The sequence goes on from CM023613.1 coordinate 22,084,131, forward strand.
TTACCCCTTTTGCACACATCTTGTTACTGTCAAACTGTTTTGCTTTTGTCTTCCTTCCCCTGTTACTGTTTGATTTCTTCCCAGTCCTCTTCTCAGCTGCTCTCGTCCTACATAATACACACACACACACACACACACCTACACACACACACACACACACACACACACGTGCACACACACACACACTGGCCCACAACTGTAGGAGTTTTTAGAAACTCTTCAATGTGAACTTTCTGCTCTCTCTCCAGTCTACACTAAACAAGTGGAACCAATTCCCTCTCCCTTCCTATCGCTCTCTCCATCTCCTTCTTGCCCTTTTGCTTTTCACTTGTTCTAACTCGTTCTCCTGTCACTGGCCTCTTTGTCTCCTCATATTCTCTCTCTCTCTCTCTCTCTCTCCTCCTTCGCCTCTCAATTCCTCATCATTTTTTGCCCGCTCTCCCCTACGTCCAGGCGTGGTGAATGGATCTCTAAATTAATCCCTGACTTTTTGCTCTGGGTGGTGAGCAAAACACCTCACATTAGAATAGGGAATTCTTGCCTCTGACCTTGGCCAGTTCCTCCTTATTCTGGTATTCAGGAAGCGTGAACGGATCATAAAAAGAAAAAAAAAAAATCCCTCGTCTGTCGTTTTTCTCTTTTCACAGAGAACTACAGCTCATTTTCATGTCTCATGGTCAAACATGCTTTCATCAATCTTTCTTTGTTCTTTCCTGTGTTTGCGTGCATTTCTTTGTTTGTGGTACATAAACATATATATCCATATCGTTGTGTATTCACGCCTGACTCCTGTCCTTGTTGTTTTTGTATTTGTGTGTCTTTTTGATGTTCCGGCGCTGTATTATTCCACTGGGTTCACCACTTTGTCTCCATTCGCTGGCTTATAGAAAATAATGGATGTGGATAAGTGTGACTAAAATCAGCAGTGTGTGTGTGTGTGTTTATGGGTGTGTGTGTGTGTGTGTGTGTGTGTGTGTCTATGGGGTGCTTTTGAATGTGACTGTGTGCACAGGGGGAAAAAAAAAAAAACCCAACCTGCTAAGAGAGAGTGATGAAGATGGACAGAAAGTGATAAGGTGAATTAAGGAAGGAAGAGAGAGAAATGGAGAGAAAAGTGTTTGTAAGTAACGCGAGGTGAAGGCTGGTCTGTGATCCCAGAGCTGAGAGACACGACGATGTGCTGTTATGACTGTAAATGTGAGTCTCGATACGTGGGATGATTCTCCTGCTTCAATCCATTTTTGGAATAAAGACAAAAAGACAGCTGAGACTGGGCTCCATTCTGAAACCTGCTGAGGATGAGGATGATGTGTGTGTCATGCTGGTGGTTTTCACGGTTGATACTTTCCCCATAATTCAGCGAGTTAATGTATAGTGAATCATATCAATCGTGTATCGCTGGTAAATCAATGCTGCTTATGCATTTAGATGGAGGCTGCACCTGATTATCGTTTGAGGGGAAACCGTCTCCGTCACAATATCCTTGAGGTGTCAGTCTGGTTTTGTCAGTCAAGGACAGAGATAATGAAAGCTGGAATGCAAAAGGTGATTAAGTTTGAGTTAGGAATGGTAGTTAGACCCCTACTTAAATTCCCCATCTTATCAGTCCTTACATTATTGATTGCTGCATTTGCATTAAAATGATATTTTAATTAAATATTTCTATGCCACCTCTGTGCATCCTTGGCTCATGTGTTGGCTGTTAACACTTCAAACTGTGATCTGAGTGCAATTGAGGACCAGGATCTGCATCGGATGAGGACAGGGTTGGGTATCAGTCATTATGGGGGTCAGTCGGGGTGGTTTGGCTCGATGGCATTAACTCGGCTGTGTGGAAGAATGGTCTTCTTTTCCTTTTGGCTTTTCCCTTCAGGGGTCGCCACAGCGAATCAACCGCCTCCATCTAACCCTGTCCTTTGCATCCTCTTCTCTCACACCAACTACCTTCATGTCCTCTTTCACTACATCCATAAACCTCCTCTTTGGTCTTCCTCTAGGCCTCCTGCCTGGCAGTTCAAAACTCAGCATCCTTCTACCAATATATTCACTATCTCTCCTCTGGACATGTCCAAACCATCTCAAGAATGGTTGGAAGAATGGTATGGTGTAAAATTAAACCACAGGAAGTTGACCTGCTACCCCTTTTTATTTTAATGTATTGTTTTTATCTGATGTGGTTAATGGTGATGCTTTTAATACAGTCTGTAAACATGGGAGTGAAAAAGGTCACTGGCAGCTAATGCTTGATGTATAGTCCTGTGTTAATGGTCTTTACAGCGCAGCCAATACATGCGGTCACCATAGCAACTGCTTGTTTTACCAGGTGATTCTGATGCTGGATGAGATTGTTGAGAGTGAAGATAAGATTACGGAAGTTAAACAAACATGTAGAAATCTGTAGTAATACCCGGGGGGCACCTGGATGGAGCCGTGCTGCTATAGGTTCTAATGAATCCAGGTCCCTCGGTGATTCCAGGCTGGTTAATTGTTCTGTGTTTCCTTCCAGCTTGTCTTTACACACTCCTGCTCATTAAAGGAACCAAGTGGAAACACACTGTTACGTGTCTCCAGCGCTGCCTCGACAAGAAAATCACTGCATCTGTGCTGATGCTGTTGTTCACTGACAAGGTGTTAACACATAAGCGTGCGTGCGCTCGTGTACACACAAATACACACAAACACACACGGAAGATCCTCACCAAAATCAAACAGATATTTGTTGATTAAATCAATGTTTATCATTTTTCAGTATTAATTATGAAATGTTTAAAAGTTTAAGGGCATCAGAAATTACATTCAAACTTGACCAGGGTCCGACGGCTGACCTACACCACCTTAAGCTGAATATCCCTCTACTTGACATTCATAGCTGTGAGAATAAAAAATGATTTTATGGAGGGACGTAATAGAAACGGCTGGATGCGTGGCAGTAAATTCACTGTCACACACACACACATACACACACACACTGGGTGGTTAACAGTCATTAGATAGAGACGGCGTGCAAATGAATCACATGTATAATGAACTGTTGTGGCTGGAAAATTGAATGATGGTAGCAATAAAAGTTGAGCATTATCTTTGATAACTTGTTGACCGCCTCTAGTTTATTAAGTCCAAAATTGGTTTTGCTCGATAAGCCTGTTCATAAACTTCTCATAGATCAAACTCCATTCCTGGGCTGGATTTAGTCATTCTTTTTTGAAGCAAGACTGTGTTTTATATTAAATATGAAGCATTTCATTCAGTGTCCCTTGACCGCTCCCTGAAGAATCCTGTCTGTTGCATCATTTTGTTTTAGCCTCAGCAGTTATGACCAAACAGCAGCACTATCCAGATGATTGGAAATAGATGGAAAGGAATTTGAGGGGTGGGGGTGGATAAGCTCTGATTGGCCAGAAAGTCAGAAACGCAGCCTGTCATCAGACGACAGACTCAACAAGGTATCATGGGAACGTCAGTGGAGGATCGGCAGCTTAAAACCAGTTTTCTGTTCAGGGTTTATCCATATATAAAAATAATCATCGTCATATTTATTATAATGGATTCATCTTATGAAAGTTCAAAGCTACATTATCAGAATTTAAAAAAAAAAACCCAGAATAAAGTACACTCGTGCTGTTTCGATATTAAATGCAATCAGACATCATTTTATTTCTGATCTGAAGCCTGTATCCTGACGAAGGTTCAACATCCACCAGCATGTCGGGGGGTTTTGTTTTCTGGTTTCAGCCGTCAAATCAACTGCAGTCATGCTGAGCGGTCAAACAAAGGCTGTTATCAACTCATAAGTCAGCCCAAGTCTTCCTCATCGAGTCACGAGTTTTTCCACATAAAACATGTTTGCAGTCAGTGACCAGTCACGAAAGTGGTTGGATCTACTGGTAGCAGAACGCCAAAGACAAACTTTATGTATAAATGTGAAAAAGTGAAGCACATAAGTAAAGCTACAAGTGAGACAAGGACACTCGTGTCTAAAAGTGTAAAATAATTGACTCTTAATATCCCTGCCCCATCATTTAATCCTGAATAGGCCTGAATATAATAAATTTATCCCCACGATGAGTTGGTTTCATATTTTCCAGTAACTCAACTATGGGTTTTCTGTAAATATTATATATAATAAATGTTACAAAAGAATAATTAAAAGAATTTGACATACTCTAAAACCAATAGCAACAAAGACAGAAAATAACTCCTCACACCGCTCCCAGTGCACCTCACACACAACACCCCAGAATGGGATTGATCAGTTCTGAGCAAACGAAACTATCTTGAATAACCTGGTTATAAAAATTACTTTTATATTTTATATTCACCTTTGAGTTGGCGCTGTACCTACAGTATATTCTAATCTCAAATTCTGCTCTGCAGCTCCCTAGTTTCATGTCATACATTGTGTTAATAGTTTCCTTCACATCACAGGGCTTCTATGAGCACCGGTCGCCTCGCTGGCGACCAAATCAGTGCTGCTGCTTTGTGTTATTCCATTACCACCTAAAATAATAAATGATGCACTGACAAAATATGCAGGAAGCTATCGTGTTTTTTTTTTGTTTAGGTGACACTTTTTTTAATGAACAGTCACAGCTGGCATTGATAGCAGTGACTAATAAGATGGTAATATAGCACTCTGTCCGTCCGTCCATCCATCCAGTTTGATATGAGCTGTACACGTGACAAACTACACACCAAACGTTCTTATAAGGGTGAAGTAAAAGCCAATGAAACATGCATTTTGGGAATGGATACCCCGACACAAAAGCAGAGTAAAACTCTGCTAATCAAACTGTGTGTGTGTGTGTGTGCGTGCATTTCCTTGAGACAGTCTTATTGCAGGTTGTTACCGACTACAGAGCCTGAAGCTCGGTTGAGTGAAATCCTCCCACATCCTGCTGCAGCATTCTGTCTGTTTCTGCAAAAAGGGAAGAGATGATAACCAGAAAAAAACATTTTAATCAACGTGATGTAGTGAATGTCCAACAGAAGGATTGGTCCATAGAAAGGTTTTTAAGTGAATTCAAGGTTTAGCCCTTTATTTTTCTTGCCTGTTTGTTCAAGGCCCAGCAGTAATGAACGGTGAATAATATTATTAGTCCATGCAGAATGTCTCGGTGAATAGCCATGCTCCCTCCAGGTAATCTGACTTCACCGGGATAAAAGGCAGACGGCGTCTCCTTAACCCACTTGCTGACTCACACCTACACACTAATATCCACACACACACACAAACACACTCATGCAAGTGCATCGACTGCCTCCGTCTAATGCCTTTCATTAAGACCTCTCTATTCTCCCAGCGGGCAACGATAGCTTCGCTGTAAACATTTAAAATGTCTGTTTCTTCTGTGTTTGTTTTTTCACGCTCTGGCGTTCGGAAAGATGAAACGAGATGACAGCGGATTTTAAGTGTTTCCCATCACCTCAGCTAAGCACAGGGGTGTTTATGCCGAACGGGAGCCATGTACACTGTAATTGTCTGTGACGTCTTTTTGTTGTCCTTCACTCTCCGAGCTCAGCTGCTGCTGTTTTCATGTTCAGAGGAAAGGATTTTCCATTTCTTTCTTCTCCTTTCTCTCTCCTTCACTCCCCTCCTTACATGACAAACACGATCTTGTGCATAAAATGCAAACAAACCAACATGCTTCCCTCATCTTCTACTTCTCCTCCTTTCTTTTTTTCCCCCCACACCTTTAATTCACTTGACTCATGCTTCACCACTTCCTTCCTCCCTATACTTCTCTCCTGCCCACCCACCTCTTTCTGCTATCGCTCCACATTCATTACCCATTAACTGTCAAGTAGCTTTTTTGGTGCGAGACTGCATATATGCATAGTTTACATCACATCCCCCGTTATTTTTGATGCTTCGTCTTTAAACATCCACCTGCAGTTTGTCTCTTCATATCCCACCCGTGTGTGTGTGTGTGTGTGTGTGTGTGTGTGTGTGTGTGTGTGTGTGTGTGTGTGTGTGTGTGTGTGTGTGTGTGTGTGTGTGTGTGTGTGTGTGTGTGTGTGTGTGTGTGTGTGTGTGTGTGTGTGTGTGTGTGTGTTGGTTTCCATGGATTTATGACGTGGATAAAAGGAAGGGCATTAGTAAATATTGATGAGTGCTGCCACTCGCTCCTTCTCACCGAGACTCACTTAGAGATGAGAGGCATGACCTTTTACACACACTCCTCCCACACAGATGTTAACCCTTGCAAAAAAAAACTGCTCTGTATACTTGTATTATTTAAGTTAAGCTGCACTCATTCTGCCCCTTTAACTGCAGTAATGTCGTTTCTAACATGCCGGTCACTATTGATTAAAAACCTGTCTGCTCGTAGGGAGCATTAAGATTTCCCCACACCTCCGAGTCTGTGTCGGCCTTGAACCGATTCATCCCTAATGGTCGATTGGTATTCAGGAAAAGTAATAGATTCCTAGGTAATTCATCACACACACAAATAGGAAGAGACAGAGCAGGAAGCAAAAAAGCTATTAAGCTGATCAGAGCGGGGAGCATGGTTCATAAGAGGAGAGAAAGGCTCTCATGGAAATAGAGAAAAATAATTAATTATGCACTCTGTGGCGATTATTGTGGGGGCAGGCACATGAAAACACACACATAGATACACACACACAAACACGCACTCAGAAATGCAGAAGAAGCAAGTCATCCTTCGTGCCAGACATGAAGATGGCCGCTGAGAGCGTTTGGATGTGTTTTCTGTTTCTGTGTTTAGCGGTCTTATGGGTCAGTTTCTTCCTGACAGCGGTGGCATTTATCCTGTTAAGCTCACTGGTTTACCTAGGTGTGTGTGTGTGTGTGTGTGTGTGTGTGTGTGTGTGTGTGTGTGTGTGTGTGTGTTGTAAAAGCCATATCAGGAATTGCCTACTAACATTCAGGCACTTCACACTGAGATAGTGAGGTGCATCAAATGACACACACACACACACACGTTTGATCTGATCCTTCAGGCAGTTACGGTGATGGATGGATACCTCCTTGCTTCTATTTTTACCGCGGATTTCTGCATTCTTATCTTCTTCAGGAGAGAAACGTGGAGAACATCACCTCCATCATGATCACAAACACAAATTCTTCTGTGCCTGTTCTCCGTTCCTACTGTTCTATAACTGGACGAATGTTTTCATCCCTTCACAGCCCTGATGAGACGCATCATCTTCATTCAACCACTTGACTCGTCCGTCTGAGGCAAGAGAGCTGCCGGGGCCCCCACATGGGCACCACTCGCCGCCTCCTAAGGAGATGCCTGTGGAGTATTACGACATTACCACAGCATTACATTATTACTGTAGCATTAAGTACCTTTTTACTGCTGCAGATGCTGCAGTGCATCGTAACATAGAAGAACACTGTGTGGTTGTGGTATCGTTATCCTGGAAGTACAAAAACACCCACATGTCATGGTCTGTAATTAAAGATGCACAGGATGTAGAAACTGACTCATTTCTTTTTAAAAAGTTGAAAATCTTGGTTACCATATTCTCTGTGGATGGTGTAAGTTTCCCATGAATGCTCAGTGCTGATATCATTTTCTTGTATTTTTTATGTATGTGCAATGTTGAGAAACATACTTGTGCGTTTGTCAATTCAGCGGTTTTATTTAACTTTAATGTTCTCTGCCATGCTATTAAGATACTACTTCATAACAGATTATTTCCTCATAAAATCGTGACACTTCGGAACAAAGACTTCTTTAACTCCCACAGTAAATTTCAGCGAATATTTTTTTAACTACTGCTTTATAAACCAGAGATTTAAGACTATGCAATTAATAACTGCCATCCGGTGTCGATAGAAAATATATTTCCACAGGCTGTGACATTGGCAATGTTGACACTCAAGGACGCTGGAGCTCTTTATGAAATCAGCGACATCATTTTTTTTTTTTTACCCGTTATTGTGAGACGAATCGCTTAGAAAGTGTCTTAATTGGAGCTCTTTAAAAATGAAATTCATTCGAATGAAAGTGCATCCTTGATCTCTAAGTGTAGAACCTTTCTTGTAGTGTGTGTGATGATCACCGTGACACCTTCTCAATCACTGCTGCTGTGACGTCTCTATTCAGAGACGCACTGAGTTGTGGGAAAAATTAAGTATCTGAGCATCCATGTTCCTCTTGGCATTGCAGAATAGTTCAACACAAGGTCAAATCCTCCCCATCTGGGTCCCGTGTAGTTGGAGGAGTCACCAGAGGGTGCTTATAAATGGGATCACCAACCGCCTGAAGGACCCACTGCTGTTTCAAATTCTTTTTTTTTTGTGTGTGTCTAATTTTCTCAAGACAGAGGACATTGCTCATTATCCATTCCAGATTCATCTGTTCACGTCTAAGCTGTTTCTGTAAGGTCAGAGCACGTTTGTGCTTCCACACGTTTTCTAGACATTTGTCATGTCTGTCCACCTCTGTGTTTGCACATGGCTTTTTAACTGAATTAGATAAATGCCTTCAATTAGAAGCTATTGCAATCCAGCCACTGAACATCTAAAGAAAACACTCAGAAAATGTTCAATATGACAGTTGTCAACATTTAGTTATTCCTCTTTCAGAAAGAAAGAAAGAAAGAATTATGTTTTTTCGCTCCAGATTGTAAGGATGGAGGTGCATGGTAAGGTGGAGGTTGTCTAGATAAGAGAGAATTGAAGAGAGAGGACAACTCTTCATCTCGCATTGAGATATATTTTGTGTGTTTGTGTGTTTGTACACGTCTGTGTTTGTGTGTGCACGTTATTTTTTTTTAATCTAATCCTATGCATCTTCCTGGTAATGAAGGTGACTGGAGTCTGCTTGATGATTTCTTCAAATACAGACATCACACATCTTGAATTACACTGAACTGATGCACATTCACTTAAAGTCTCCATCTCACTCATGGATGGGACTGTATGTACACACATACACACACACACACACAGAATCGGGCACACACAAATGCTCAGACACTGGAGGGGATGATAAGATGATGGTACAGATGGCGTGCTAGAGTAATATTCTCCATATGGGAAGGTAATATCGTCAGAGCAGTCATCTGGGGAGAAGGAGAGAGGGAGATTGGATCTGCAGAGACAAACTGAAGGAGAGAGAGGATGACTTTCTGTCACACGTGGCCACAGGGGACTATTCAAGACCGCGTTTTGTAGCGTCCATTAATTGTTCCTTACATTATGCACGTAAATAGCAGTAAATGTAGTTTTAAAAGGATTGTGCAACTCTAGTTATCAATTTTAAGGATGTAATATCTCTTGAGACATAATATGTAGTTACATGCAGTGTACATGTTTGTGGAGCAGTGGTAGTTTATGCAGTTTGAATCCAGACCTGGGGCCGTTCTGTGTGCAGTTTACACAGGTTCCACAGCAAAAAATATGCATTAAATATGAATGGATGACTACTAACTGCACATAGATGTGTGTGATGCGTACCCACTTCTGGTTATGCTGGTTAGACGCTGTGATTACCAGAACACTGGTAAGTCCAACACCAATTCAGCCAGAGCAAGTTTAAGAATATGAAACGGATGTGAATTAAATTTGACTCATGAGCGATAGAAACAGAATAGATGGTCAATATTTGCCGTTACTTTCTGCTGCATCGTGTTTGCCGAGACATTAGGTGGGCAGACAAACACGACTCAGATGAGGAGATGCTGAATTGTTTTAATTACGCCGACATAATTCGTGAAATTACTGAAACTAATGTACTGTAAATACTAATTGGTGGATTTGAAAACGTCATGTAGTGGATTAATATATTGTTTTTATCATGATGACTGTTCCTACTTGCAGAAATTAATTCTACATGCAGATATTTGCCATTTCACTCCAACACATGTTATTACTAAACTAAATGTCCTCCTTGCTGATGTTTAGTTGCTTGGTAACTTAAACGGTGCCATGAGAAGCAGTTTTATCTCTGACTGTCTCAGAGTCGTCCTCCAGGGCTGTCGGTGTCCGATCAAGGTTTATCGTTGTTCCTGGGCTTTATCAGGAAGCAACAGCAGTGATGCTGCACTACATTAAATTTTAAACAGGGTCCGACATGTTGAACTATGTTTTGTTGTTTACCCTGTTAGACCCTTGAGTTATTTGAGGTTGAGTCTGGCCTGAACGGCAAACCAGAATGAGAGAAGAATAGCTCCACAACTGTGAGATGCACTAGCATGATCTCGATAAGACCTGAAAGAATTTAATCCAAGTGTGAACAACATTGTTCTTTTAATTATGTCTGAGTAAACTTTGATCAAACTGAGGAAAAATTAATATTTCTATCCTCGCCTGATTCTTTTTCCCTATTTAAATCTAATATAAAGTCATTATAATAATAATTCCATCGACAGCATCCACTAAATCAACTCAGCAACTGCTTAAATGCTGCAAATGTAATAAATGTGATAGCAATGCTGAAAAGTACAAAGAGTCTACAAAGGTTTTAGTAAGACATTTTTGTGACTTGAACAGGCAAAGAAAATAGGGATTTAAGCTGCAAACATTTTATAATAATTGTTGCTATTGTGCATCTTTAGCTCATCTGAGAATAAACTAAGATAACTGAGCTTCATAGCCTTCATGGCATTCCATAAAAACAAACAACCAGTGCATGCTGAATAATCAGAATTATACACTTCAATTTAAGGAGCCTTTTGTTTCAGTTGTGTGTTATGGATCCAAACATCCACCTCCTTGCAGGCTTATCGATTAAGACTATATGGATAAAGACAACGTAAACAAGACGATCTCATAATGTGAAAAAAATATCAAAAATACATGAACCTGTGCTTTTGCCACAGAGCCAATGAGGACAGTATCTGTCACAAAAAAGGAAATCAGCAACACGATCTTCCTTTTTAGACACTGAATGTCATTACTCTGCATTCTCTTCCAAAGCACTTTCCACTTTTGCAGTAACAACTCAAACAGACTGGAGGGTATAGATTGTAGCTTCTTTTTATAGAGCAAATCTATATTTCATGAGATGATTTCTGCATTTTGAACTCCCTGGACTTTTTTCAGCATGTTCCTGCTCCAGATGCAGCGTAAGGTACAATAGTGCCAAGTGAGAGAAAATGAGAGATGGAAGAATGTGATGCATGTGACAGCAACTCCACATTAAGCTTGTGAAACATGCTTTTTCTTATTAATTGGTAAAAACTCAGTATATTTTCTCTCAGGCGGGTTATAGATGGCCAACTGCAGCATTCACTGAATCTATGCATGTGCATTCGACCGCATTGGTGCTCATTCAACCATCCATCATTTCATCCATCCAACCAACACCAACGGTTGTTCATATCCTGTGCATGTCTTTGCACATTTTTCACTTTTTATTTTCTGTGTGCAATTATCTGCCCACTCCGCTTGTGGTTATCTGTATGCAAACAGCTTACCCTCAAGAAAGAGGGAATGAGTCATTATCAAACACGGCTCCCGAGAGCATGATGTGCAGATAAAGCTTTGAATGTTCTTCTGTTCATGTGTAATGATATGTGGATAGAGCGTCAGGCCTGCATGTGTGCTAATAGTGGGATTTGTGCTATAAAGAAAATTGTGATGCTGACCTAAGACCAGTAAATACAAAACACAGGACACTTTGCATACACTATTTTATGTCAATTTATTATTGCAGAGCTACATGAATTCATTTTTCAAATGTTAGTGCTGATTTGAGTTCTTAGGGTGGCAGGTTTGGTATCCAGGAGAGGAACGCAGAAGGACAGATGGTAGTTGACTTTGCAAAAAGGATGGAAATGGCTGTAGTGAATACTTTCTTCCAGAAGAGGCAGGAACATAGGGTGACCTATAAGAGTGGTGGTAGGAGCACACAGGTAGACTACATCTTGTGTAGACGATGTAACCTGAAGGAGATCAGTGACTGCAAAGTAGTGGTAGGCGAGAGTGTAGCCAAACAGCATAGAATGGTGGTGTGTAGGATGACTCTGGTGGTGAGGAAGATGAAGAGGACAAAGACAGAGCAGAAGACGAAATGGTGGAAGCTAAAAAAGGAAGAGTGTTGCATGACCTTTAGGAAGGAGTTAAGACAGGCTCTGGGTGGTCAGGAGGTGCTTCCAGATGACTGGACAACTACAGCTAATGTGATCAGGGAGACAGGTAGGAGAGTATTTGGTGTGTCATCTGGAAGGAAAGTAGATAAGGAGACTTGGTGGTGGAATGAGGAGGTACAGGAGTGTATACAAAGAAAGAGGTTAGCTAAGAAGAAGTGGGACACTGAGAGGACTGAGGAGAGTAGACAGGAGTACAGGGAGATACAGCGTAAGGTGAAGGTAGAGGTAGCAAAGGCCAAACAAGAAGCTTATGATGACTTGTATGCTAGGTTGGACAGTAAGGAGGGAGAGACTGATCTATACAGGCTGGCAAGACAGAGAGATAGAGATGGGAAGGATGTGCAGCAGGTTAGGGTGATTAAGGATAGGGATGGAAGTCTATTGACAGGTGCCAGCAGTGTGATGGGAAGATGGAAAGAGTACTTTGAGGAGTTGATGAACGTGGAAAATGAGAGAGAACAAAGACTAGAAGAGGTGACTGTTGTGGACCAGGATGTAGCAAAGATTAGCCAGGATGAAGTGAGGAGAGCACTGAAGAGGATGAAGAGTGGAAAGGCAGTCGGTCCTGATGATGTACCTGTAGAGGTTTGGAAGTGTCTAGGAGAGGTGGCAGTAGAGTTTCTGACTGGGTTGTTCAACAGGATCTTAGATAGTGAGAAGATGCCTGAGGAGTGGAGGAGAAGTGTGCTGGTGCCCATTTTTAAGAACAAGGGAGATGTGCAGAGTTGTGGCAACTACAGAGGAATAAAGCTGATGAGCCATACAATGAAGTTATGGGAAAGAGTAGTGGAAGCTAGACTAAGGGCAGAAGTGAGCATTTGTGAGCAGCAGTATGGTTTCATGCCAAAAAAGAGTACTACAGATGCAGTATTTGCTTTGAGGATGTTGATAGAGAAGTACAGAGAAGGCCAGAGGGAGCTGCATTGTGTTTTTGTAGATCTGGAGAAAGCTTATGACAGGGTGCCCAGAGAGGAACTGCGGTATTGTATGAGGAAGTCTGGAGTGGCAGAGAAGTATGTTAGAGCGGTGCAGGACATGTATGAGGACTGTAAGACAGTGGTGAGGTGTGCTGTAGGTGTGACAGAGGAGTTCAAGGTGGAGGTGGGACTGCATCAGGGATCAGCTCTGAGCCCCTTCTTGTTCGCTATGGTGATGGACAGGCTGACAGACGAGGTTAGACAGGAATCTCCATGGACTATGATGTTTGCAGATGACATTGTGATCTGCAGTGAGAGTAGGGAAGAGGTGGAGGAGAAGCTAGAGAGGTGGAGGTTTGTCCTGGAAAGGAGAGGGATGAAGGTTAGCCGCAGTAAGACAGAGTACATGTGTGTGAATGAGAGGGACCCAAGTGGAAGAGTGAGGTTACAGGGAGAAGAGATCAAGAAGGTGGAGGATTTTAAGTACTTAGGGTCAACAGTCCAGAGCAATGGAGAGTGGGGAAAAGAGGTGAAGAAGCGTGTCCAGGCAGGATGGAATGGGTGGAGAAAAGTGTCAGGTGTGATGTGTGATAGAAGAGTTTCAGCTAAAATGAAAGGAAAGGTGTACAAAACTGTGGTGAGACCAGCGATGTTGTTTGGTCTAGAGACAGTGTCACTGAGGAAAAGACAGGAGACAGAGCTGGAGGTAGCAGAGATGAAGATGCTGAGGTTCTCTTTGGGAGTGACCAGGAAGGATAGGATCAGGAATGAGTACATCAGAGGGACAGCACATGTTAGAGGTTTTGGAGATAAAGTCAGAGAGGCCAGACTGAGATGGTTTGGACATGTCCAGAGGAGAGATAGTGAATATATTGGTAGAAGGATGCTGAGTTTTGAACTGCCAGGCAGGAGGCCTAGAGGAAGACCAAAGAGGAGGTTTATGGATGTAGTGAAAGAGGACATGAAGGTAGTTGGTGTGAGAGAAGAGGATGCAAAGGACAGGGTTAGATGGAGGCGGTTGATTCGCTGTGGCGACCCCTGAAGGGAAAAGCCAAAAGGAAAAGAAGAGGGATGAAACATAACCAGTAAATGTTTGAGTTGAGTTCACTTGGTAAATGGACAAATAATTTTTCCACAATCCAAGTCCCCAAAACAACTAATTAATCATATTTACTGGAATCCCTGGACCAAATTACCCTTGTTAATATATTTTATTAATCCCAGAGGAAACTGCGAGTATCCACTGCTCAGACATAAATGTACATAATAAATACTGGATAAATAACACCAGGAGTAAAAAGAAACACTAACAACACGGGAAAGGACATACCATAAGACATATACTAATAGAGCATATACTACACTAACAGGGCATACCATACCACACTATACTACAATACTTCATGTCTTTCCTTGGCGTTTTATGTGTATTTTTGTATTTTTGTATATGTCGGCTTTGGCTGTGAAATTCTCCGGAATTCTGTTGCTATTCTGAAAGAATGCAATTTCTTTTTATGCACGTTCTCCTTTGAGTTGAAATCTGTTACAGGCAGCTTTCCAGCAAGGACATGCTGGTGGTTCTTATTGTATCCAATGGATATATCCTATCCACTAGATTCCCGTCTCTGGAAAGAACTGAATAAATGAGATGTCTCTACAGCTCTGAATTTCAATTTCCTGACCTCAGATGCAGTTGATTGTAATGGTATAAACTTAGATTACCCTAAATTTTAACTATTTTCTTATTATTGTGGGGAATTAACCATTCACCAAAAATGTGCAGAGTTATTATTAGCTGAAAGAATTTAGAAAAAAAGAAGGGATCGGCTTGAAAAGATACCTTGATTTACCTTTCTGTTGCGTATTCTTGACTTTTATTTATGTTTGCACCAGAGTATATTGAACAAGAGTTGGAAATCGTGTTGGATATACGCAGCTACGTAAAGCATTCCTTATTATCACGTAAACTTTCCCAGCGATGGCCACGTTTTCCCACCTCAAAAGCTCCATCGGGGTAATAAATATCATGTTCCCCATTCAAAGGAGCCTCAGCAGCGGTTGATGAGAGGCGTTCAAGCAGTCCTCATTGCGTTTAACTAAATGCACTTGAACAAGTCACCCTGTGGTCACAGTGCGGTCATTCTATTTTAAAATTTGCCACCGCCACAAGTGGGTTGACATTTAAATGACTTGAGTTACCCCAGCATTTTAACAGATGATTCCACAATAAGTTTCCTGCTCTCCTTCCGCCAGAGAACTTCAACATTATATTGAAGGTCTGCTGGCTACCTTGTAATCCTTCACAGCAAATGCTGAAAGTAAATTGAAATATTTTGTGAAATAAAGAAACTTGGACTGCTTGAGCAAAATCTTTAGAAATGCAAAACGTCTTGAGCTAATTCATTATGCCTTTTGTGATTGTCAAATAATGCTGCACATGTAAACCAATGAAAGCGAAAGAAGATTCCGTCCGCCGTCGTTCTGTAGAGGTCAGCTGAAGCTCAGCTGCTTCAGTAAGAAGTTTCACATTAAAGTTTTTTGTATAAAGAAAATGACAAAGGTTTGCCCTTGGGTTTGTCTAAGGAGAATGTATGTGTGTTTATTCATGACTTTTATGTATGTTTGTTAGAAGACATATCAATGATTTTTTTTTTTTTTTTAGTTCAGCTCATCTATTGCTCGGGTGTATTGTCCTGAATGAAGAGGGAAATGTGTGGTTAGCAGCAAAGCGCGTGGGAGTGTTTGTGAATGTTCTGTTAAGCTTTCATCCGCAGAGGTTGACTTTTTGCTTGAGGACAAGTACTGTTCGTTGTGCTGCTCTCCTGCTGTGTGTGTGTGTGTGTGTGTGTGTGTGTGTGTGTGTGTGTGTGTGTGTGTGTGTGTGTAGACTCCCAGGGGAAGTCAAAGTGTAGTTACACTGAGGGCAGAACCGTGGACGCTCACGGGAACAAGGTGAAGGAAATGTCTGCTTCGCTGACACATTCCCTCTGCCTGTTCTTCTGTCCCTCTCTCTTTTTACCTTTCATATTCAGATGAGCTTTGCTGAGACAACAGACACACAGTGTATGACGGACTTTGTACATGACATGTTAAATATGAGATATATTGCTAATGACATGATGCTATGTCGTATTATTTGAGCGTTTTTTTGTTTTGCAAATGTAATACTTGGTATGAGGACAGGAAGGAGATCCAATCTGTCTGTAATGAAGACTTTGATTCTATACTTTGAACTAAGAGTCCAAGAAAATAATGATCTGGCGCAGTGACAAGTCTATTTGTCTTACTAACTATAACCAGACATAAATGTGAATATAAGCCAGGGCTTTGCATGGATTTTATTGACTGAGTTTTGACCCATTGAATCCATGGATGAACTCCACTCCTGCAAAATGACCTTCTTCGAAATCAAGGGTAAAACCTGCTTTTTTGTTGTTGATACCAATGATGTTGGGTGTGAAAAGGTTTAGGTCAAATGGAAAGTGATTAGCTGATCTTTTCTGATATGCCGAGTTGAAACCAGAGTGTAAATAAGAAGCATTCCTTCAAGTCTGAGGCCATGGTGTCTTCTAGAGAATGTTGGAATGCTCCCCTCTGGTCTATGTGTGACACTTTGCCCAAAGCCAATACATTTAAGCCTCTCATGTTCTTGTTCACAAGTGATAGATAAAAAGAGTGTGAGCTGGCCGGGGGGTCTGTTCAGACATCAGCAGTAATGCAGGCAAAGAAGCGCTCGACTTACCAATCATCTTCATTCCAACACTCATCTACAGCCATGAGCTCGAGGAAGTGCCCCAATGAATGATAATGTGGACACCGGCGGCCAAAATGAATTACCTCTGCAGGGTGTCGAGGCTCAGCCTTAGAGATAGGGCGAGGAGGAGACGCATTCAGAGGAAGTTAGAAATGGAGCCGATCCTTCTCTTCCAAAGGAGACCCTTGAGGTGGCGCTGACATCTGATCAGGATGCCCCCTGGGGGTTCTGCCTTTGGAAGCTTCTTGGACAGGTAGAGTTAGCAGGAAACCTCTGGAAAGCCCTGGAGATTTTACCGCTGGGATTACATATCTTACTCATCTCATACATATGACCTGAGAGCACCTCAGGATTTGCCAGATGGAGCTGGAAAATATCCCTGGGGGGGAGGAATGCGTGGAATACTTTAGTCAAAACTTCAACAGATGGACATATTTAAAGTAATACAGATAATTAACATGCAGTTAATGTTGAATTTACATGTACATTATTATTTTCATGAAGTAAAATAAGCCTGTATTGAAGCACTTTTCTTTTAAAATCGCAATATTGTCCTGGAGTTTCCGTTCTCTTTTATATATATAAATTTTTAACCACACAGGAGCCTGTTTAGAAACGGAACCCTATGATCAAGTGATTAATTCCTTACTGGTTTTATCCTGCAGCGATGGGCTTTATTCACCTCCAAACGTAAGTCGGAGATTGCTTGGTTCGTCACATTCCAGAGAGAGTCTGCAGACACAGACGGCATTTCGTGGAATTGGAATAAATACAAATGCAATTCCGTACTCTTAATTAAATATCTGTCTCCTCTCATTCTAGAAGCAATATGAGACACTTAGGGGTTGTGTCCACCAAGCACCTCTTTTTTTAGCAAGCAGCAACACTTAGCAGATGCTTGGGGAAAGTGCTAGTCATGGCTCTTCCTGTTGCTATGAGACAGTATGACACCATTGGAAGCACAAGGGTCTTTGAATAAATTCTTTTTCTGTTTTTTTTTTTGTTGTTTTTTGTAATCACACTGGCACATTGAGCGAAAATATGTTTGGCTTTTAGCATTGTAATCTTTTTTCATTGCAAACAAGGAGGTAAAGGGGCCAACGACAAAGTCTTTGCAAACACAGCTCCACCGCAGACATCTGCAGCCAAAAAACACAAAGAACGCAACGCGAGACACACAACTCCTTCCTCTGCTCGCTCTACAGTGAGAGGAGTCTGTAAATTATGCTGAATATGAGTTACTGTTATTTAATTTGCAAAATAAAATGGGTCATTTGAACTGTATTATGAAAATCCAATTTTTCCGTGCTTTGACTTTAGAGATAAAGGTCTTGAAAACCTTGAAAACAAAGTGAACACTGAAATGCAGATTTAAAATAAGAGATTTTAAAACTTAACTGGAGAAATTAAGCAACGCACGTGATGACTGATAATAGACTTTTAGTTGCATATGCATTTACTGTTTCCTCCACCGTCTCATTCATATAAAAAGTATTTAACAGTATGTCTTATCTCGCCTTTTCTTGATCAGATTATCCACTTCTGCTTTTGGGATTAAACTCTTCTAATATTCATTATGGTAAGACAGCAGAGCGATGTCTCGATTCATTTTATCAACAGCAAATTAAAGCCATTTGTGAGCTAGTAAACCTCCTCATTTTGCACATTTTTTGGGGACGAGGGAAATACAGATCACCCCACGCTTCTTGTTCAAACTCACTTTGAATACCAGACGAGCGTCAGAGATAAATCTTTAAATCTCTCCGTTTCTTCTAATTTCCAAACCTAGCAGCTCTTGAGACCTACCTATGACATATTACTGCATGCTGGTAATATACTGTATAACATTTCCTCCCTACCAGTCCAAATAAATTATGGGTTTCCTCTCACTCTGACACCGATGGCACTAAAAGGTCTTCTTCAAGGACATTTTTTGACACATGGACTAGAAGAGAGGCTCAAACCAACAATCATGCAATCAACAAGCGGCTCTCCCCGCTGAGCCGCAGCTAGCTAACCAGCCATCTTAAATTAGTCTCTATTGAGCTTACTTGAAGTGAATCAGATTGACCGAATCATATCAAAACAAGTCGAATTTAATTTAACGGTATGGAGGAGCTGGGGATGAGGGGCCAGACGATGAGGAGAAGACGGAGGAGACAAGCGGAGGAGAATGAGATGGATGGACTGAGGGAAAGCGGAGGTAAAGGAGTGAGACGGAGGAGGAATGGGTGCTGGGATGTCATTTCCTGCTCTATTTATCTTGTGAGAACACTCAATCACTGTGGACCTACTCAGCCGGTAGGACGTAGACAAACAAAACGTCTGCGTGTGTGTAGGTGTGTGTGTGTTTGTGTTCAAGCGAGCTGTTGTTCTACCATATAGAGAGCACCAGATGCAGTGCTACCTTTGAATACTAATCCAAATCCTCTTGGATGCTTCCAAACCAAAACTAGAATGGTTCTCAGAAGAGTCTACACCTCCTCCAGGGCTGAACAATCCTGTTTGTCTATTCAAGCTCGTCTGGCCCCACGCTCCACTCCTCCTCAAAGTTTTACAGAAGTTTTAAATCATCAGGCAAGTTATTGAATAATGTTGCATTATGCCATCTTAAGGAAAGTTAAGATTCCTGGATCGTCTGCTGGATGTCAATCTTGTTCTACACCTCTTCTACAAAGTTGTTGGAAAAATGTGCATTTTTTTGCTCGGAAAAGAAACCTGAAAAAAACATATCTTATTATGCAAATGATTGAATATAATTTTCTCAATGTTTAGGACATTCGGATTTATCTTTGATGATCTGGAATTGCAGAACTGTGTGAAAGAGACCATTTGGTGTTAACTAATGTTAAGTCCCTGCTACATGCATGCCTCTATTATATATCTTATGCTATACTTAGCTCTAGCATTGCAGTGCAGACCACTTTTAGCAATCGCTCAGTGATGTGACACAACAGAGGCATCCTCTTCAAAGAAACGCCTGTACCACGAGAAAATCATGTTGTACCTGGAGCTGCCTTGTCCATGTGTGAAATTGACAAGATGAGAATGTTTGAAGGCTTCTGCATGGCTACCAAACCACAAAGAAAATCGAAAACGCACAACACAAGAGAGATGTGCATAACATGTATGCTATAGCATAGCAGCTCAGTGGTTGAAGCTTGTGTCTCAGCGTTATTGCTCCCACAGGGGGAGAATAAAGAAGTGTTCTTACATACAGTATGAGGCGAGCACCCTCCCCTCCTCTTTCTTCCCCTCTCCTTTCTACCCTGTCTGTTGTGATGAATGGGTTTGATATCAACCGTGTGTGTGTGTGTGTGTGTGTGTGTGTGTGTGTGTGTGTGTGTGTGTGTGTGTGTGTGTGTGATGAATGACTGTGTATGTACTGGACAGGCCCGTAGGGCTTTAGCTACTGTTAGTAGTGCTTAAAGATGACTGGAGTAAAAAGGCTCTTTCGCATGTCTCTCTCTTTCTCTCTCTCTCTCTCTCTCTCTCTCTCTCTTTCTCTCTCTCTCTCACTCACACACACACACACACACACATGCACTCACAGATTAGCATTGTTTAAAGGATTGTGTCCTCGGGGTACACACCACAGCGCTATGACAGGTGACACGCTTTTTTCCTTCTTTCTCGCCCTCTTATCTCTTCCTCGCCTCTCTCATCCTCCTTCCATCTTTAATCTCTGTGGCTTCAGACGTCATTGGTGTGGCAGCATTTCCACTGTACATTGTCATTAGCCTTTTTATGGCCAGGTTCAGTGTTACAAGACTTTTAACACGCCTCGCTGAGCGCGCAAGCTCTGGAAACTTTTAATGATGCAGCCATGATAAGGCTTTGTTTTATTCCAGAAAGAGCACAAGCACATGGGATGTAGATAATTCCAGCTTGAATGTTTAAAGAAGGATCCTTCACTGTGGCGACAGATTGATTTTCTGCATGTTTGTGGTCTAAATGTTTGTAGCAGCCATCATTAGCCTAGAAGTCGATACAAACGGTCAATGGTTGTGATTAGGGGCACCCAGGATGCATTCGATTCTAACTTCATCCCAAGCAGATATTCACTTTATGTAGGATCATCACAGGTTGTACGATAGGAGTCATCTCCAATTCCAGGAACTATATAGCATTCTTTGACTTCAGCAGGTTTGTGGTTGATGTCTCTTATATCTGTCATTGTGTGCGAGCCAGACAAGCCTGATGTCCTGAGTAATATGCTGAGCTAAGAGATATGAACTTGAGACACTGATGAGATGTCACCGAAATGTGTTCATTTGCTCACGACTTTACAGAATGGGAAACAGAAGTGCTGATCTGTCATATCCATGGCTCATTGGACGGAGATAGGAGCAGTTACAACTAACATCAGTGTTCAGTCGCGTCTGCATTCAATTCCACTTGTTCCTAATATTCTGGTGACTCTCCATTTTCACTGGTGTTTATTGTAGAAAAATAACACAAACTTAAAATGAAGAGACATCATTTCCATAATGTGCAGGGTTTCACGCCACATTCTAATTAGGTAGGAAAATAACAGCGTGAAATGCAAAAAAAAAAAGAAAACCTCTTTTAGTCAAATCAGTTTCATACGTACCGCCCAATTTGTATTCATAAAGCAGAGGCATTCTTTAAAAAGGCATTAATTCTGCTTAAATTATGTGTTTTTCTTCCATGTGTGTTAAAGTGATTGGTTTCAATTCAAGCACAAATCAAATAAATAGAATTTAAAATAAAATATTAATTGAATAATAAAATAAGACATCATACAGCCTGACAGGCAAACCCCGGGGCAAAAAAATGCACATACTGCATCCGCTGCTTGACTTCTGTGCTGATTAAGTTTGTTACTCTGCTTATTTTCTGTTGCAAATAAGTGTAAATAAATGTAATTGCTAAGAGACGTGGTTGGCTTGTGACTGGACTGCCCTTTCCACCCTGTGTAAAAAAATCAAAAATATGCAAATCTCTTGCTGTAATTGTCTCACGTAATTCAATAATTAATAGAAACAGCTGCCAAAAAAAAGCCACACCGAAGAAAAATTCAATTATGAGAAAGCAAAGCTGGAAACTGAAAGGACGATCGGATCCAAAATCATCATTACCCTTGATAGAATTTGGGAGCAATTCCATTTCCTGCTCCTTGTTGTTTATTTACTTTGTAGCCATTGAAATTTCCACGTCTAGTCAACACAGCCAACTGTCAAAGTGATCATTATTTTTACATTCGTTGGCTGGCTGATTGCCAATGATTTTGCTTTTCAGTTGTGATCTGAGGAAGGAGGTTTGTGGGGTTTCTAACGAGTTATCTCATTGTCGTGATCATAAACGCTCCAGGCCACCTTGAAGGAATTTTATCAAATTTGACAGGAATGTCCACCAGGAGTGGGAGTGGAAAAGAGTGGAAACTCTTGTCTTGAAAGAGTTTAATATAAAGTTGATGTATCTGTGACCTCACAAAACAAATTTAAGCCTCGCTTTCTAGTCAACGATTCATCCTAACACAGCAAACCCTCGCTTATTCGCTCTTCAAAATGCGCTGCTTCACTGCATCACAGATTTTTAGTAGGTAGTCATGTGATACCGCACGCACATTCTATTGGCTGACAGCATCCATGTATGCACCGAGTTCTGAGACTCACGGAACACGGCGCACTTCTGTGTGTTAAAGAAACACTTATCTTTAGTACAAAAGTGTTTTAAACAGTCTTAAAAAGTAATAAAGATATAAATTGGTTTAATATCAGTATGGGGAGGGTTCATAAATGTTTAAATTGCCATAAATAATAAAATATATAGTGTGCTGCTGTATTACGGAACTTTGTCTTTCACGGGTGTTCCTGGAACGCATTAACCGCGAGTAATGAGGCATTACTGTAATACCAAATGTTTGACAGATGTCCACTATGATAAAACGTGGTGTTTTTACATTCTGTATCAAAAGGTCAAAGGTCAACTACACTACACAACTGTACCACATTTAAACTAGGAGTGTGAACGCAACCAGTCTGTGTTTGGATTTCAACAAGAAGTAGATGAGCAAGGAGAACCATCAGAAGATTTATGCGTCTTCCAGGTGTCTGGGAGTTTATAAGGGTGTAAGGAGTGAGGCTGAATGTTAGGATGATGTCACAAAAGGAAAACTTCTGACAGGAGGAGGTGTGACATCAGCCTGTTGAAAGCCTGACAGCTTACGATTAATATGAATGATTGGCTGAGAGGAGACGGTGACAGGATGTGATCGGAGGAGGAACGAGGTACTGAAGACTAAAATAGTGGGGAAAATCATCACTTCTCATTTGGTGACATTAATCTTGGGTAGCAGCCTTGAAACTCCAGTGATTGTGTAGATTCATGTTGTAGAACTCGTTACTTCTAAGTGTTCAACCGTGGCGTTCATTATTTACATGCGTCTGAGCAAACACGGACGTAAACCGCTAGACGACAACCACGGGGCAATCATATAATGTTTTTTTAGCATTTGACAGCACAGTGGGGAAGTTACATGCCAGAAACGATTAGCATATTCGTTAATTGTGGAAAACACCAAAGGCCTTTGGGACAGCTGTGCCCTCTTGGGTACCTGTCCTCATTTTCCCCAATCAGTAGTCTTCTTAAAAATCTTTACTCATGCCACCGGAGGGACGGAGCCTGAAGGAGCAGTCGGGGGGTGGGACAAACAGGTGCAGACATGCAGAAAGATGTAATCAAAAGGAAAATAAAGAACTAACGGCGGAACACAGCAGTTTCAGCCAAGAGTTTATTCTCCTGGTGCCCCTGACCTCTGACCCCGTGTTTAGCATCCGTGTTTGAATGAAGCAACAGGTGCCAAAACAACACCTGAGATGTATTCTGGATGGTCTTTGAAGACACACACACACACACACACACACACACACACACACACACAGCTATGAAAGCATCTCCTCACATTCTCCTACTGCCTTCACCTTCAGCGTACAATGTCTTCTGCTTTCTGTTTCCTACCTCTCCTTTCTCTCTGCAGTGTCTTCTTGGCAGACTCACCCTCTCTTGTCACTGTCAGAGAGCCCCCTTGTGGGTTTTGGAACCACTCTCTTCCTCTCTAGCGCTCTCTTTGCTTTTTTTTTTTTTTTTTTTTATCGTTTGCTGAAAACCAACGAAACCCTCTTTTCTTTTCCACTCCAGGCGGTTTGTGAAAGAGGGATGCTAGACAACAAATGGTAGGCAAGACAGAGGGATGAATGGTGTTATTCACCAGCCATGCAAAGTATAAATACACACACTTCTACACACTCCGTCGCACAGTAAACCATCACTCTCAATAATCGCTGCCCTATTTATGAAGCTATTTCACCTCAGTTATCTTATGTGGAATCAGATATGAAATCCATTACGTGGCAGAACTTCCCCATTAGATCATTGATCATCAATCTCCAACTTCTATCTGGCCTTGATGATGTTACTGATGAACACACTTGAGGCCAAACATCAATAGCAATATGTCAGCAATCGAATGTGTTAAATACATGCTAAATACATTAATAAGGCAGATGTAACACATCAATTTTCTGTAAGTTGTCAACAGACTAATTCTCTGAGCAGGAATCTACAGAACTATTCAAGAGTCTTAAAGTCACTCATTCAAAAGCTCTCCTCTCCTAGATTAAAAATGACCAAAAATGTTTAGGATATTTAAAGTCTATTAAGTAAGTAGAGGAAGTAATGGTCTTGCTGAATGAATGGTTTACCAGATTATAATATTATTTTACAAGCATTAAAGTTTGAAATACTTCCTGCCAACCTCTCAGCTGCTTGTTGATGTTTGTGTTTTTTTTTTTCTGGGATGTTGCTCCATTGTTGCCCAATCTCTGTTTTGAAGTCACGGAACAAATGTGAAATCTATGGCTCGACTGTGGTCCCTGCCAGAGATTATAGATTTCCAGACTTTGTTTTGCGTCTGGATCTTTGTAATGTTCTTCAACAGCAGCCACAGCACTGCTGTTAGCATAAAAGCAGCACTAAAGTAAATTTTTATTATATATCAGCATCTTTTAAAGTAAACATAGCCACAGTGTTTGATTTTAGGTTTGTGAGATTTTAATGACTCATAGCGCCGTATAATATCATTCAGATCCTCCAGAGAAACAAAGACGATATCTGATTTTCAAATGATTACTCTAAAGTGTGTGAAGTCATTATGCAGTGTTGTTATTGTACATGAATTCTATGAGCCGTATTCTATTTCCTGCTTTTAGGTTATCTTTAAAGCAGCTGCTTTGAATAGCTGAGAAGCGCTTTTTATTAAAGAAAATATCAAGTGTTTCCCAGCATGCACTTCCCATCCTCAAAGTGAGCGCTTTGGCATAGGAATTCACCGAGGAACCAGATTTTCACATTCCTCATCATTAAATCTTCAACATGTACGGTCCTCCTCAAACCTGATAGAATGATACTGTCATAAAAATTCTACTGCAGTTAAAAGTACTGTATATAAAGTTTCTTCCCAGATATTTTATTGTATAATTTACTGCAAAACCTGCTAAACAGTATCTGTCATACTGTGTGTCTGTTATGTCTGTATTGTGGGGTGTGCACAACGTATTAATTTAAAGTAGAAGGAGTGCAGAAATAGGTGAATTTTTTGTTGGTGAAAAAAAGGTAAATTATGATTGATTCTGTATAAACCTGCAATACAAATGCATTTTAGAAGCATGGCTAAGTTTATTTTATAATCGGTGTTATAGCATGTGTGTAAACAGCATGGGAACATTCAATGAAGAAGAATGAGGAGATTTATTTCCTTCTGCATATTAAAAAAAAAAATGCTGATTAATGAGGCTGGCAAAATGTTCATACTTGAGTAATGAGTCAATTGTTTATTATTGTCTGCTCTTTAAATGCAAACCATGTCCTAAAAAAAAGCACTATTTAATATTTATTATGGGTATATTTAGGCCCTTACAGCAACTGTTTAAGAACTTGGAAATCTCCAGCTCATTACTTAATGCAGAAATCGTCTGTAAGAGCACAAGTGTTTATTAAAATTTAAGCGAGAACATGGCTCTCGCTAATTTTCCTGGCTAGACTTAATCACTCTGACGTTCTGCACTCGTTCAGCTCGGAGGCTGTAAATGTCTGTGGACATAATTTTCATTCTCGGCTCAAAGTAATTGGACAAACAAATTAATATGAATATGTCAGCGACAGGCCTGAACAATATGCAACACTTTATGTGAATTTTATTTAATAGCGTAATATTTACCTTCACTAGTCACAGCCAACAATTCATTCATTGCAGTTCCCTAGAAGTGGATGAAAACTGTGGTTTACATTTAATAGAAGGTTGTTGGATGTGCAAAAACTTGTCTTCAGCAATTATATTTGTGTTCACACATTGCTGACGACACAAAGCCGATGATGGAGCCACTGCTTCTCCTGCTTTTCCTGCTGTTTTATTACATTTTAGTGTGGAGGATAAAGTTGTGGATATTTTATCTTTTATCTTTTATCTTTTATCCGTATTTTTGTGTTGTTGAAAGTTTGATCTAATGATCAGAAAGCATAGCTGGAGGGTGGGAATCAATGCTGCTTGCCATGTGAGTCAGCAGCCTGTTTGTCTAAAAGCTGGAGCCCCACACAGTGTGAGCGGTACGGGTCTTGGTTGGATCGTGTTCTGTTTCAATGTTACTGCACTTTTCTGTCCATCTATAAAAGTAATATTTATCAGGTGACTTTGTTTTCTTCCTATGTAAGATGAATGAAACTCATTATAAGGAATATGTAATAGTTTTTATCACCATCGTCTTCAGTTAATATACATATATATTTGCTAATAGTTTAAAATATTTCCTATGTGGCTTCCACCATATTAATTTCATATTACTGTATTGTTATACACACAGGGATCAGCTGTTTGCTTCAGGATGCTGCGCTCTTTCCTTTTTCTTTAGAAACAGGAAGTTACCCCTCATGAAAATTAGATTGAAATTGGCTTAAAAGTAAAATACATGTATAAGACACTGGGTGGTCTCTCTAATTATAAAAATCATTAAAGCTTATTATGGGCATTTACTTCCCTTCTCTGTTCAGGCATCACGCTACACAGCAGGACAAGCCAGGATGACTTTAAAACGAGTTTGTGGCCCTCTCTTTTTTTTTTTTTTACCTTCATCTTGGCCTTTACCTGCAGGTAATGAGATCTCACAGTATTTTTACCGTATGGGTATCTGGAGAAATGCAGCTAGAGGGTTGTTATTCACACTAATGGGAGAGACAGAAAGTCAGGTGAATGTGCAGCAAAGGATGGTGGCTTTTTTGTGCGTGCGTACGTGCGTGTGTGTGTGTGTGTGTTCAGCATTTGCACGTTTTTGTTGAGTATGTCTGTGTTTTTTCACTTTCATGTCAGGCTGTAGTCACAGGTGACCAAGTTGGTTGCAGCTGCATCTGTTTGTGTTATCAATTCGCATATCAACCGGCTGCTGATCTGAGAGGAGAGATCGAAGCATAAAAATCAGAACCACGGACACAAAGAGGCTAAAATAATAGCCTGATTATTCCAATACTTGAGCAATATATCATCCTCCATATAATGGGGACAAATTAGGATTTGGAAAACTTGTCCATTGAGAGAACATCCTAAATGTAGAGACACACGATAGACGGTTAGACGGAGAGAAAGGATTGGTGAGGTTTCCACGGAGAGAGAGACAAAGAGAGATTTGAACAGCTGAAAGACAAGGAACTGTAAACGAAAAGTCGAACATATGGAGATGTGGAAAGACGAAGCAAAGCGAGCCGACGGGTGGTGAAGCAAGTCCCAGGAGACCTATTGTGTCCGATGCTTTAACTGTAATGATGATGCACCATGCCGCTGGTCCTGTCTCCTCATTAAAGCTTTATGAAGCAAGCTTAGCCTAGCATTTTATTACAACGACGCCACTAGTCTGGCACATTCCCATCCTTGCGGCGGAGGTTGAGTTGCTGGTGGTGGATGGGGCGCTGCAGAGAAAACAGGCCCGTCCCGGGGTAACATCCAGGTTAACCAGGGATATGGATGAAAAATTAGTTTGCAGAGAGTGAAGTCAATGTAATTTCCATCGGGATTAATAAAGTGTTCTACTATCTGTCAAGTCAAGATGCATCTAAGCCAGTTTTAGCCAGTTGTTTTTTGAAAATCCATCAGCTTGCACTAAAGCATCTACAGGTCCTTCTTTTGGTTCCATTGCTTTCCTATTTTTACTTGGTTCCAAAAAAGCAAGAGAAAGGCATTCACCACGACCCTGCTGTCGAAGGAGAAATTCAATTGTATGCTGCTTCTCTTTTGTGGTTTGGTTGTGTCGGTGCAGCCTTGTACATGTTCTCTGTGTCTCAATGCGAATATATGCACCCGCCCCAGCATGCTGCCTCAATCCTCATCAGTTTTTGTTTTGTTTTTTTTATGAACAATTGCTCTTATCTTGTTATCAATCATTTACAATAAAACATAATTTATTATTATGCATTGTAGACATTGACGTCTTGGTAAAACATCCGTCTTTGAGTAGTTTGTATCATTAGATTCGCAACACATCATTTGTGCACTAAAGTAGCAAATAACCCTGGAAATGCCACCAAAATGATGTGTTAGTACAGGAGATCCTTGCAGGTTGACTTTGAGGACACCGTGACTCAGCCGCGGCTGAATGATGCTTGCTATGTGTGCTAGTATGCTATTTCTCTGAATTAAACGCATTGAGCTCCTGTCATAATCAGAGAGTAAATCCCTACTTTATCGCCGTCCGGGTGCAGGGGCCTCGGCTTTGTTTAATTGCCACAAGCCGAAACGTCAAAGCTGCATCTCCTTCGGTGTTTACCCCCACTGCGGCTTATGGCTGATAATGGAATTACTTGCCTAAGTGGAGGAGGAGGAGTGCAGGAGGAACAGAAAGTCATAGAGGAAAGAGAGGAGAGATAAAGGAAAGCTAAAAAAAAAAAAAGGAAAAGGAAGGAAGCGGTGTCCCACCTTGGAATCAGAGGATGGAGATAACGGTTTGGGGTGAAGAGATGCACAAGTAGATCAAAAGAGGGTGGGGGCGGGGGAGAGCAAAGGTTACAGAGTTGTTGCCAAAACCAACGTCTGCATCCCCCCCCCCCCCGGCTTCACTGTTTACCCCAGTGTGACGTACAGTATCACAGGATGGAGAGTGAATTATGACGCAGGAAGGAGCTCAAGCTCAAAAACAAG
This sequence comes from Antennarius maculatus, assembly GCA_013358685.1. Lineage (NCBI taxonomy): Eukaryota > Metazoa > Chordata > Actinopteri > Lophiiformes > Antennariidae > Antennarius > Antennarius maculatus. Next base: position 22,113,073 of record CM023613.1, read on the forward strand.
CCAGCCTGAAAGAAGGAATGGAGCTGAAAGGATGAATGGAGCCGGAGAGAGAAAAGAAAGGATGAAAGACGACGTGTCAGAGAAAAGAGGGCAAACAAAGAGAGATATTAAAAAGTTAAAACAACCCATTTTGAGTCATTTCATTTGTCAAATCCTTAGAAACAGAGCCAAATGTTGATGGGTTGACTTGTCAGAATATGCAGCGCTCCCTCCCCCTCCGATTCACACACCCAAGAGCTTTTTTGCCATTAATGTTAAAACACACTGAAGCAGAGGGGAGAGTTTTGTGAAAGCGTGATAGCGGAGGACGTCAGTGCTTTTCACTCTCCTCTCTGTCATGGTTGAAAGCTTTGGGGAGGGGGGGGAGAAGACTGAGTTGCAGTGTTGTAGTGGAAAATGACTTCACATCTGAAGTGAGCTCGCAGCTCAGTCAAGGGTTTAGTGTCTGTGTGTGTGTGTGTGTGTGTGTGTGTGTGTGTGTGTGTGTGTGTGTGTGTGTGTGTGTGTGTGTGTGTGTGTGTGTGTGTGTGTGTGTGTAGATGCTCCAAGAAGATGAGATTATTTGAATGCAATTTTCTTAACAACAGCTGTAATGGCGATGCTAATTTTTGGAAAATGTTTCTGTTTTGGGTCAGAAATTTTAGAAAATTGCTTCCCATAGGCTTGTAGGTCAGGTTTTTTTTTTTTTTTTCATCATTGTAAATGCAAATGTGTACATTCGTGGTTCATAAATATATGTGTGTTTAGCCTGCGAGGCTGTGAAGGATATTGCGTTTATTGCATCGACATTGATTTGGTGTTCCTCAGGATGAATTTTGTTCAAAAACTCATTGACTTCTGTCAAATTGAGTGATTCTGTATATCCCCCTTATATATATTTATACTGGTAACTATATTATATACTGTATATACTCTATTTATTATATATATTAATGGTGCATCACAGCTGCTTTTGAGTCCTTTTGTTGAATTCCATGCAGAGGCAGGACCCTGCACTGTTGGCTTTAATTAGGAGGGAGAGGTTAAAGCTGACATAAGCTTAAGTTGTGGCTCATTAAAATGTTTGGCATGTGTATCGACTCTGCAGTATGAATTTCATTATGGGGCTACATGTCTTTCAATGTCGCATTTTCTGCTATTTCGTCTCCTTTCTCATTTGTCAAATCCTTGCCACGCTCTCCATAAAGAACAGCGTTTAGTCACGTCCCACCTTCCTCTCTTTCTCCCTCCTCTCTTCAGTCTGTTCTCAGTATTCGCGAGGGGTCTTCGCCATTTTCGGCCTTTACGACAAGCGCTCGGTGAACACGCTGACGTCGTTCTGTGGGGCCCTGCACATCAGCTTGGTGACGCCCAGCTTCCCCACCGAAGGAGAGGCCCAGTTCACCCTGCAGCTGCGGCCGTCCATCAGAGGGGCTTTGCTGTCGCTGCTCGACCACTACGACTGGAGCCGATTCGTCTTCCTCTACGACACAGACAGAGGTGAAAGCGCAGTGACGAAAAACACAACATAAAAAATGCAACGGGCTTTATTAGTTCACTGAGTGATGGAGGGAATCACATTGTGGATAAAAATAATATTTAACTTAGTGCTGCAGTAGCAGCATTTTCCATTCTTTTTGGTTTTAGTTTGAGGTCAGGGAGGGATTTGCGGTAAATTTATATATAATGCATTTTATTTAATCCTTTATTTAAACTTACACATTATTTAAACTTTCTTTCATCAGATTCCCCCTGAAAAAAAAAAAAAGCATCCAATCTTAAAATATTTTGTGCCCCCATTGAGATTCAACCGGGGTGCACAGAAAGCGTGGTTGTTTTTTGAAGTTGAGCCTTATAAATAAGCAAATGACAAATAAATAAATAGCTGTGACTGCGGCGGCATTGTGCCCTCGTGGCACATTGCCACAGATTCATATGTTCTCCGGTGATAACAAGAGCTGACTGGGTAGATGTGCAGTCTTCTTTGTCAGAGCTGAAATTTAAAAAAAAAAAAGTTATGGAGAATTAAAACAGCTTTTCAAATTAGCTTCGTCGCTTTGCACGACAAATTACCCGTTGGTTTGAGTTCAGTTCGACGTAGCACGCTGAGAACAATATTTAAACATCATCGAGTCATAATGACGCTGTTCAAAGTGCATTTTGCTGAGATTATTTGGCCTTAATTTAGCTCCCATATTTAGCTTTCCTTTCTTACCTGCACTCCCCTTGTGAAAAAAATTAAGCTGCAGAAACGACTCTTGCAGCGTTCACCTGCCTTTGATATCAGCGTTCTATCATGCGGTGCATCTAAGTTAGAGGAACAAGCACAGCTGATGCCTTTTGTCCCCCAACCACTACCACTGAGAATGCTCTTACACACATACACACACACACACACACACACAGACTAATTTCCTGCTGCAGGGAAAGAAGCACACGGGTCAAACGTGACGCACAGTCCCCAGACCGCAGTATAGTGGCATGTGGGGAATTAGTGTGTGTTTGTGTGTATGTGTGTGTGTAGATGTGCGTAATACGTCTGTGCCTTCCAGCTTCCTCCCGGTCCAGGTTGTCTGAGTTAGTATCCGTAGGGGTCCAGGGTTGGGGGTGAAAGAGGAGGGAAGAGAGGGGCATTAGCAGAGACAGGTGAGGTGAGGGGAGCTGCTGTAGCGGCTGATAAGAGAGGAAGCGGTTAAGACAAGTGCAAGAAAAGGGAGGAGGAGGAAATAAAGTGGTGGGGGCAGGAAGGGAGGAGAAAGTGGAGGTGGATGGGAGGAGGTGCGGGGGGAGATCACAGAGAGCAGGAGTAATGGGACAGACAGGATCACAAACCTCTGGGGATATACAGTAACGTATAACAGAGGGTAAAAGCAGGAAGGGGGTGGGGGGAGGGGCTGGGGGGGCAGAGGATGGATGTGTGGAGTTTGGGTTGTGCTCACCCGTGACTAGGCCAAGTCAGGGCCCTTCATTACAGCCTCCCATCAGCCCCTGCTTCTGGTAATGTGCTGGAAAATGGGCAGCAGCACTGTGATCTGTTTTATGCTCCACGCTCTGCTGTGCATCACAGACCACACACACACACTCACACACACACACACACACACACACACACACACACATAAATTTGTAGGTCTGCAAACCTGCGCCCAAAGACAAATCCATACACCTCCCAAGATGCAGATCCGCAAACAGCACACACACACACACACGTGTGCGAATGTGTGTTACATCACGTTGTATTAACGTGATGTAACGCACATTCACACACACACACACACACACACACACACACACACACACACACACGTCAATCAAACGCAAGTCAAACGTGAACGCTCTGATTTTAGGAGACACTCACTTACAGCAATCCTTGTGAGGCTGGGCAGGTGAAAACACTACACTACCTCACTCCACTCCTCAGAACCATAAAACACAATGATACACATTTCCCATATGTACACACTGTGATTACTGAGGCTTCAAATGTGCATTTTGTTTCAACTCAAGCAGTAAATAGCTGCCTCTATGAAAGCAGGGGGAAGAAAAAAAAAAAAAAACAGATAGTGATTGGCTCCATTTACCCATTTTTCTTTCTTTGTTGGAGAAGTCTCACAATGTCTGCAGAGGTTTGACAGCGATTACACCAACCATTATTACAGAAATACATTCGCTGTGCGTGAATAGTTTTGTATGTTATTAGTACAAAATCAAATTGTGCCTCTTTTGCTTTTTTACTACAGTTTCTCAAAATATCATCAGTAATAGTTTTTAACACCTGCTGCTCATCGCGTCACATTTCCTTTAATCTCACATCATGCAGAGAAACACACTAGTTTTCTTGTGCTATTTTGTAGGAAATAACTATATTTTGTTCCATGGTGAAAAATTGATAGGGCCAGTGCTCTGCAAAATACACAAGAATGAATCACTGATTTTAGGGGAAAATGGCTCGATACTAGTGAAATTATCCATCCATGCTGCAAAAGGATTTTACTTGGCAATAAATCTTAGAATAAGTTGTTTTAGTTGTTTTGATGTAGTTTTTTTTTTTATGGGCTTTATTAAATCAGTGTGGATTGTCAAATGACAACTGTTTGTCCTCATGCTTTCAACTAAAGTCGCAAAAAAGGAGAAGGTTGCTGGAGGTGTTCCCTTTGCTGACAAGTTTAGTTTATGTGAAGACATCCTGGTTGACGTCACCCCCCCTCCCCCTCCCTCCATCCCTAACCTTAACCACCACCACCCCCCCCCCTCTCTCTCTCCGTTGCAGGTTATGCAATACTGCAAGCAATCATGGAGAGAGCCGGGCAGAACGGATGGAAGGTCAGGACAATCAGACATGATTGTGAACTTCTTTATGGTTTGCATTCATGACTTTATTGCGATGTTTTGTTTGTGTTTACAAGAGCATAAATGCATCCTTTGAATATGTGTGTGTGTGTGTGTGTGTGTGTGTGTGTGTGTGTGTGTGTGTGTGTGTGTGTGTGTGTGTGTGTGTGTGTGCGCTTCAGGTCAGCGCCATCTGTGTGGAGAGCTTCAACGAGGCGGCGTACCGCCGGCTCCTGGAGGACCTGGACCGACGTCAGGAGAGAAAATATGTCATTGACCTGGAGCCTGAGAGACTACAGAGCATCCTAGAACAGGTGACGTTACTATCATGAGTGTAACAAGGAGTTTATTAAGGAAGGCAGTAGGGCACTGGAATACACAAGATTATTTAGTGGTCAAAATAAGAATTTTTAATATTAAAATGTGATCATAAAATAGTTGTTAGAGCTACAGGATCATGCATCCCCTTGCAGCATGAAGGACACTTCATCATATTGACATCCTGCTATAATCGAGCGTGCAATGCTCAAAACTGAGGTGTAACAACCACAGTGACACGTCGCTTCCAGAATACGTGTAGAGAGTTTTGTTTTTTACAAGCAGATAAATAACAGAACCCTGAACCACAATCAAAAAAAATTGAGTATTGAATTACAGTTATGGTACCCGGTCTTTGTGCGTTGTATTACTGGTGTCTGTCTGCTCGCTGTCTGCTCCACGCAGCTCGTTGTTGCGACACCACTTATGCTTTCTGACATCTGCAAAGAAAACAAGATTTGAGTTTTTCCCTGGAGTTCATGACGCAGAGAGAAAAATGTGAATGCCCCAGCAGCGACATCAGCGTGTCATTGCAGCGAACACTCCGTCCTGGCCCGTTCACACACAGATTTCCATCATACTCACACACACTTGCAACATAGAGACACACACACACACACACATAATGCATGTCTATGTTCATTACATTATCTGTTCTGCTTGATTTCTGAGCTCTGACAGGTGACAACATGTGTGTGTGTGTGTGTGTGTGTGTGTGTGTGTGTGTGTGTGTGCATGTGTGTGTGTGTCCTTTGACTCTGGTCTCACCATAACATCCCTTTGGTTCTGCCTCCTGTCATCATACATGATCTTCCTGCACATCTGACAAACATTACACAACTAAACACACACTCATACACACATAAAGTGTAAGATACATACCGCTAAGTAATACAAGCTTCGCAACAGAAAGCATACATCATGGTTTTTAAATGCTCATAGAGCGACACACACACACACACACACACACACACACACGCACACACACACACACACACACCAGTAGCAGCGTTCCGGAAAGACGGACAGACTGACAATTTCTTAATTGGCTTCTGTGGTTTCTGAACAACGATACACACACAACAAATGTGTACTCAGACAACCATGCAGACACACACACACACACACACACACACACACACACACACCCATCACAGTGAGCTCTGCAGTGCTGGCTTTGGCAGGCATCCCTGCTCTGAGACAGAGACTTCTCTGTTTGTCTGCTCCTGCCAGCTGCGATCTGTGTGTGTTTGTGTGAATATGTATGTGTGTGTGTGTGTGTGTGTGTGTGTGTGTGTGTGTGTGTGTGTGTGTGTGTGTGTGTGTGTGTGTGTGTGTGTGTGTTTGTCTGCATCAGTGTGTAGCTGTGGATGTGGATGAGACACACAGAAGAAAATGTGTAAATGAATTAGTTGCTGCATAAGCCATGTTGATGTGATGGTGCTTGTTCCTTGTTTGTCAGAAAGCCTCGTGCCTTTTTTTTTTTCCACATCTTTTTCACATCTTGTTGCACAAAACAGACGATAAATATCCAAACTTCAGTTGTGACTTCAGGTCTTTACTAAACTGTCAACCATTTAATAGTTATTTCTGTTCACTGTCAGAAAGTATTATGAAATAAAGTGGAGGTTTTGTAATGATGGTGGTGTAACGTTTTTGATCATAGACCTGGTTGTGTGTTTCTGGTCTCCATAATTAACCAGATCTTCATCAGGCTTTGGTTGATAGTCTGACAGGGCTACCCACTGCCCCAAAGGACTGCCCCACAATATATACAGTAATACAATTCAATCATCTATCAATCTTCTGCATATTGGATCCAGGGATTTTTAATTTGAGTTAAACCTGACTCAAACATTGGCAACTTTTAGAAAAGCTCATCATTGTCATGCCAACCCGCTGCAGTGAGTGAAGTCCTCACTGGCTCTTCACTCGCTCCACTTTTAATCAGCATATGATCCCAGCCTCAGCCTCTGCTGGCTGGTGTGAGACAGATACCGATTGGAAAAACGTAGCTCTGTTTCTCTGCTCCCATTACATTTTCAATGCTTCGTATCATCGTGGAATCCTACATTCCTCCTGGTCTGCCACAATGCTTGCACTGTCAGCAAAGAATTGATGATATTTCTTCTTCTCTTTGTTTCCAGGCCGTCAGTGTGGGGAAGCATGTAAAAGGATACCATTACATCATAGCAAACCTGGTAAGAACTCCCAGTAGATTTCAGAGATATCATTGTGGTTTTATTATCAATTCGTTCTCTGCATGAAATGCAGCTTACAGATAACAAAGCAGATAATCAGGAACCCATAGAATGGGGCGATACAAGTCAATGAATATGGAAGCAATGCTATAAATTCCCACAGCAGTTAACATGTGAAGGAATCCAAGGAGAAGGTTATATCCAAACACGGAATTCCTAAAGATATTATTTAATCAATCTTAATTTATGCCATAGTTGTGGTTTTTAATTGATTTTAAATTGAAATGTTGGTTCAAGAGGGTTTTTTTATTTTTGTCCTTACTTTCAGCAAAAACTAAACAATATTGTAATCTTCAGATTAAATGGGGCTTTTTTTTTTTCTTTTTTTTCTTGTACTTCAGAATTATCACATCCTGATTTGTCTCAACTCAAACAAAGTTATGGCTACAGGAATCCACCAAAAGCCAGAAAAATATGCACATTTTTAAATTTAATCCCTAAATTCTGTTTCCCAAAATTTCTATCTGGGAAGTTTGACAAAAAAGAAGCCAGTGCTCCCGGGTTAGGCTAGATAGGCGGCCGGAACTTTTAGCAATTAGTATCCATCGACCGCGGATAACCTCAACATGTCTTTATTCCGTTCCCAAATGGATCCCTCTCTACCGCTGCTTCGCTGCTGAAGTGACACTCTGCGTGAAGTCACACTTACTAATGTGGGGGCCACTCCATATTTAAATTGAGGTTTGAATAATCTCGTAAAGTGTCGGCGTGTGTGGAGTATAATGTCAGCAGAAGTGCACGTATTCCATTGAAGGGGTTTTCTACTCTGCCTCCACTCTGCTTCAGGCGCTTTTTTGGATGTTCTTTCATTCTGTGCTTAATTTGTATCCTCCCGTCTTTCTTTCTCTGTCCTCTCCAGGGGTTTAAGGACATTTCTCTGGAGAGGTTCATGCACGGCGGGGCCAACGTCACTGGTTTCCAGCTGGTGGACTTCAGCAGACCTATCGTGATTAAACTGATGCAGCGCTGGAATAAACTTGATCAGCGAGAGTACCCCGGGTCTGAAAGCCCACCTAAGGTGATACAGATGTTCCATCCCATCCCTAATTACACAGATTGGGAATTTGTGCCTGAAAGTGATGCTACTAACCAAACAGATGTCATTTGATGTGGTCGTAGCAGCCAAATTTGATTTGGATGTTTTTGTCTTCAGCAACTTTCTTCAACTTGGTCAAACTCACAAGAGGAAGACGTTCATCTCCACTTTACTCTATAAATGTAGCTCGAGCATTTCTCCTTGACATCACGATTTCAGTTCACCCCTGTATGCAGACACACACACACACACCAAGGCGGTGCTAGTCTGGTACATACCGTACAAAGCCAAACATAACGCTGATGATGGTGAAACCATGTGACTGTCATATGGACCATCTGGTTCAGCTGAGCCATAGTGTGACCTCGGGGTGTCAGACCGTTTAATTAGCTGATTCAATGATGATTGAATACATGAATTCCTTTATGACTCAGTGACTTGTGTCAAAGTTAATGCGATGCATCCAAATTCTGAAGACAACAGGGGTCACATCAGCCCTGCATGATACTTCTCCTTTTTTAAATTCTGCTTTTATGTTCCCCCATCTTTGTTTCTAGTTCTTTCCAAATGCCCACTTGCGTTCCTTTCATATGCATCCCGTTTTCTTTTTCACCTTATATCACTTCCCCTCGCTGCGCCCTCACCGTGTGTTTTCTGACACTACTCATGTCCCCTTCTCTGGGACATTATTACACCTCTATTTAGCCTCTACCACTCTCCCTATTAAATCTGTTCTCTTCTCCCTCAGCACATCTCTATTGACCAGGGACTGATCTGCAGCCAATTGCATTTGATTTGTGAATATATTAACTGGAAACGTCCACCTACCAATTAAAAATACATCATACTGCGGCTTTGTGTCCCATGCTCTTTGGCTCAGATCCGTGTGCTCTCAGAAATCGCAGACACATGCACATGTGGTAAGAGGCGAGTATGAGGCTTTTATTGCTGCAAATGGAAATATTCCATCAATATTGGTTTTTCAGAGAAGGGCCATATTAATTGGCTAATTTTCTTTGTCAGAATGACCTGATGCATGTGAATCCCATTAGTGGGTGTCAACTAAATCAACCAACTTTTACTCTTCGCATAACAGCATGTTAATGGAAGTAACCCTATTATGGATGCATGTGACATACAGATGTACAATATAGAGGCAGGTCTGTGATCATGTTTGTGCATTTAAAGAATAATACATGTTCTGCCTACTTGAAACAAGCAAACATGTTTTCAATGATTTAACACAATAACACAAAGCCTGATATCTCTAGTGACAACAGATGCCTCCAAATTGCTGTAGGCTAATTAGAGCCATGTAGGAACTGAGCTCACTTAGCCTTGGGCTAACTCGTAGCCTCAGGCCAGGTTGAACTGTGGAAAATGAATATTGAAAAATGCAATAGGGACCATTTTACACTAGGGACTAGATTTTGGTTTCAGGGTTATAGCCATCAGTCAGAATATATAAACCCAGTGAAAAAAGAGAAGCATCATTAATTTAAAATTAAAATGCAGCCATAAGACTCAATGCTGCAATCTCTTTTTGGCCTTGTCTGTTTTTGTTTTTGTTTTTTTTTTCATTCTTCCCCCGGGTTGCTTGATGAGAATATGAACAGGTCTGCAACATCTGCATTAGCATATCAACATATAACGCTGTCGCCTCCATAGACATATGTCCATTTTGTAAAGCATTTCATTTGCCAGGAATCGGTGCAGAACTGATTCTGCAAAATAAATATGCATGTCCACATAGCTTCAAAGCCGCTGTATTCATATTTCATTTTAATTTTAATGTCATTTTACAAAAAAAGTAATTGAAAGATCTTTGTCTTTTTCAGGGTGTCATTAAGTGCCCCTGCTCTTTAACGTTCCCCGTGGTGCATTCTCTGATGAGGTTATTTAATATCATTAAAAAGAAACTCTTGTACACAGCGGTTGTACTGTCTTAATAAATCACTGCATATGTATTAGCCTTCTGTTGCTCACATGTCTGACACACAACACAATAGCTTTGGTAACAATGGACCATTTTGGACACAAACTTTGGAGTCACCAGCTTCCTGATTGAATCCAAGTCTTTTTCATCATATGTTTTGTCTGTATCTCAATTTATCTTATTATTTTACAGTGTAGATGACGTCATCATTTATGTCACATATAGTCTATTTTGTTTTTTTAAAAGGCCCCCCTATTGCCTGATAAATGCTCAGACCGTCACGTTAGCATCTTCAAAATCAGAAATCTTAAATGTTAAACAAGGAGTTGCTCACTTATGTGTTGGCATGTTAACATACAGTTGGGGCCGAAAAAAGAATGCATTTAGTTTTCTGGATATTTATTTATCTGCCCAAATATTGATCGGAATATGTATTAGATAAAAAGTTACGTGAAATCTTGGAGTTCATCCTGAGGCAGACATGAATGCATTATCCCAATTTCATGATGATGAATCAAATGCTGATATTAATATTATATTAATAATTAATATATAATATTTTAGTCTGGATCAAACTCATAGCCTGAAAAATATAACATTACTGAAATTAGATTAAAAGTATGCATTATTGAGAAGACATAACTGTTGATTACACAAATCAGTTGTGGTTCTCAGTCTGATGTGGTAATGCAGAGTTAAATTGCACTGGGTTGTATGTGTTGTGCTAGGGCTGGGCAGCTAATCAAAAATGTATGGAAACAAAATGTAGAACCTCTCACTGACTTGTTTATTCCTTTCCCTGGTGTGTGCTCACAAACTCTTTGAAAAACATTACATCATGTTAAGCTGCGTGCCTCCATTCTGTCCAGCTGACTTCAGCCCATGCTCACTCAAAATGTAGATGCATGCAAATCAGCTTGGATAACACACAGGCGAACACCGAGCCTAAACTAAAGGGCGTCCCAAGTAAGAAGGCATTGTCCACCTTTTTGGCTGCATTTTACTTGCAATGAAAAACAATGAAACAATTATAGAGAAGCTGTTTGAATTTAGTTGATTAATTTTGGCTGACAAAAATCTGACAAATTTTGAATTCAATGGTTTTAACAGCTAACATTATTTTTGATGTGGGAGAGATGGACTCTTTATAAGATGTCCCTTTAGACTAAAGATGTTATTATATATACCGATAAATTGTCACGAGCGAATCCAAAGGGAAAGAACTGATTACATGTAGGGCAGTACAGAATCTGAAATAACAGGAAATGTTAGATGATGGAGAGAAAAAAAAACATCAAGAAATGAATAAAATACTTGACAAATGATCTGACATATCCACTTTGTTGTTTACATTCATCAAAATGTAAAAATAATAAAGTTGCTAAATTATTTTTTGTTTATACGTGTATATCTACATAGAGAAATAATTGTACATTGCTCTACTTACACATTTAATTACCTGTGTGTACGCTCTACGTGTTTAAAGTGACAACAACTCCAAATCTTCATGCAGCTGTGCAACCAAACATCGTACAAGGACAAATAAATTACCATGACCTCGACCGTGAATGGGTCCAGAAGGCTTCTCCTGGCGCTTGTTGGATCCATTTGTTGTTGCTTTCTCCTTGGTTTAGATTCCACGGTCAAGTGTCATTCGCACACCCGGAGGCTTCTTCAGTTTCAAAAGGGAGAGATGATGGCAGGAGGATATGGATGTGCAGCTTCCCAAAACACGTCTATTGGAATACAAATCAAGGGATTTCAGTACGAGAGAGAAAACTACCTGCAGAGGCGTTGAGAGCATCGGCGAAGTCTCGGCCGACTTCTTACTTCCCTTCTGTTTTCATCTTGCCACTTGTCTTCGCTGTGATGTGACAGCAGCCCGCTGTGTGTTTGACTGCCCCCGTCTGTGTGTGTCCGTGTGTCTTTGTTGCAGCTGTACGTGTGGCGCCGTCCCCTGCCGCACCGTGTCTTACCTTTAATGAATTTGTCCAACTATCCATCAAAATCACCGCCACCATTAAGAGTTTCATTAGAGAGCAAAATCACATCATCTCTTATTTGCTGTCACCTTTCACAAATCTTCTGAAGAATGAATGACTTAATTCTACATCATTTTTCAAACACAATCCAATTAAAACTCATTTATGGGAATTTAAATATCGCAATGAAAGGGAATCCCCTAAGAAATTGCTTTTATAATGTGGTTCAAACGTGATTTCTGATATTTTAGACAGTGAATTTGTTAATGAACTGTAAATAAACTGACCGGAACCCGACACATTAACACTGACGTTACATTTACAGTAATGTCAAAGTCAAAGCAGTGAGACGCATCGAGACCTACGATGTTTGCATGGCTGCCATGAAAAGCATGTTTCAGAGATTTGTTTAAAACTGGTAATCTTCCATTCCTCAGTATACCTCATCTTTGACGTATGATGGCGTCCTTGTGATGGCCGAGGCCTTCCGGACTCTTCGCCGACAGAAGATTGATATCAGTCGCCGTGGCAATGCCGGCGACTGCCTTGCCAATCCAGCTGCTCCCTGGAACCAAGGGATAGATATGGAGAGGGCTCTCAAACAGGTCGGCACAAGTTAGATGTTTCTAACAATTAGGAACAGCAGCTTAGCAAATTTGAAGTGTCCCAATTCATATATTTAAATATTCAGTTCAAACTAAGTAATTCTACAACATTTCTTTGTCCTGATTCTGCTCTATGTTTCAATAAATATGACTTATCCTTTAATTTCCTATATCCAGATTATGATCCAGGTTTGGATCCACTTGCACATAGTTGTGAAAATGTAACTCTGTATTTTTTGTTCTGATTTGCCTACTGATTGTACTTCCCATGGCATGATTGGAAAATTTAAAATACAGCACGTGAAAAAAGTGAATTTACATCCAAGTTTAATCAACTTAAGATCCACTGTTGAGCATAAACAAGTCTATTAGGCTGTGATCAACTCTCATTGGTAGATGCAATTTTTTCTAAACTTCATTAATTCAATCATCAGTTAATGTCCTTCAAGTAAAACAATAATAAATAATTAAGTTATTTGGAAAAAAGATTTTTTTCATAATTGGCAAATAATATCCTTAAAATTTTCAAAGACTTACAACCTATTTTTGATTCTTTTTTTTTTTTTCCTTTCAAAACTTTTATTTCCAGCTATTGCCTCTCTTTGTAGTTGTTCACATTGTTATCGTTATTGAGCTGGATTCCTAATGGTCTTTTTCTAACACAGAAGGAATGCAACAAAACAATGGATGAATGTGATTTAAAGTCACTGTTTGAATCTAAAGCATTCCATTCTGCTAAACAGAACACCAATTGATCACCAGATCAACCCGGACAAATTTACATAACTTACATAACCTCCCTATCTTTATAAACTCAGGTGCGAATTCAAGGCCTGACTGGGAACATTCAGTTTGATCACTACGGTCGGAGGATCAACTACACGATGGACGTGTTTGAACTGAAGAGCAACGGGCCACGCAAGGTAGGCTCCCCCTGAGCGACAGAGATAAACGCCACCATAATAAATTGAGTTGCACACATCCAGAAAACCTCATCCGACCGGTTCCATCCAATTTCCATGATACATTTTCAGCGTTGCAGAAGAGTGATATTCACTGTGTATCATATTTGCAGTAAATGTGACCCCTGAGCCAGAAAGTTTTATTTTAATCACCACTGGATATACATAACCTTACTTTTACACTTCAGGGATAACTACTGTAGTTTTTAACACGCGCTGCATTTTGATTACTTTATCCCTCTCGGTGACTGATTGTTGAAAAGAATCTCCATTTTATATCATATCTTTACATAACAGCAATTATCTAAATTGAACCGTCACAGCTTGCGTTTTAAAAGCTTTTTCGAAGTATTCATTAGGGAGCAGCTCTCAGACGACCTCAGCACACATAAAACTCTATGCAGACGTAAATAAGGAAACTTTCAACACTATCCTTCAGAAAAGGAAAAAAAGTAGGATGACAAGGCCTCACTTGGAAGTGCTCATAATTTCACTGAGTGGGGGAAGAATCGTACTTGCATCACATGGAACAGAGAAATTACACCGTGTTCCTGCTTCTCAAGTGTTCCTTCAACAACAATGTCTGTTTATTGAAAGGTCGTCGCTCACACTCAATACCTCTCAATATCTGTTCCAGTTCTAATGGGAAATCTGCTGAAATGAGCTCATTCTTTCTGCTACTTGTACTTTCTTTTTATTTCTTTCCATATCTACTTCCTCTCTCTCTCTCTCTCCCCTTCTCTCTCTCGTTCAGATCGGATACTGGAATGACATAGACAAACTTGTGCTGGTCCAGAACGAAAATGGTCTGTCCAATGACAGCTCAGTGATGGAGAACCGAACAGTGGTTGTGACAACCATCATGGTAATGTACCCCTCAGACTGTTCTCATTCCTGCTTAATTGGGGGGGTGTTGTTGTTTGAGACTTGGGTGAATCTATCTTTTCCAACAACCTGATTTCTCCAAAAACCTTGCTCCCACTTTTTTCTTTTTCCTTTTTTTTTTTTTTTTTTTTTTTTTTTTTTTGCTCAAACTCTCCTTAAATTAGAAATATGGAAAGCAAAAGTAGATGCAAATAACAAACTGGGGTTCGGAACTTCAACTAGCAGTTGCAACACGTAATGAATGTAAGACTCTAACGAAGATGGAGCAAATTTCCAATTTAACTTTTTTCTTTTCTTTTTTTGTCACATTATCGCCATGCACAGCAAATTTTAGTATTTAACTATGCAGAGCAGAGTTTTATCAGGTTGAAGAAAGATCAGGGCAGAGATGGCAGAGTCGTACGATTCGCAGTGATCACTCAGGCCACAGCCAGGAGGGGGTGGCACATGTCCAGCTGGAAGATTACACTGATGTCTCATTAGTGGCCAAATCTGGAACTGACCTCAGATTGCAGTTTAGAAAAGGACCTCAGTCCACACTGGTCTAATGGCTCTCACACAGACACTGGTCTCCAGCCCAGAATAATTATTCCCCTTTCTTTTACAAACACAGATAAAGTAGGACTAATCAGAGGATTTGTGCATATCTTATGCTTACATTTGATTTCACTTCACTCCATCTGCAACATTTTTACGGTGGCCATCCCCCTTCCTGTAAATGCAATCACTTTAATTCAATTGGGCATGCAAAATGATGCAAGTGAAAGCAACTCAAAGAGACTAAATTCGGCTGACAGTTAAAACGAGCCGCAGATGCTTGAGCCATTCAGCACTTTCTAGTAGAGTCTAGTATGGCCAGAGTATAAATAGTTGTATTCACAAGGCTCTAGTGCTCATATATGCACATATAAGTGGACATGATGATGATTTCATAAGTCGGCGGTGCTTCTGGTGGCCAGAAGTGGTAGTAACCAGTCCGGTCTGGTGGAAAAGAAAACACATGCTGCGGGCAAGAGTCGAGAAAAATAAAATCTGCTGGACGACATGTTCCGATGTATGTGTTGTAATGTATTGGACCTCAGTGTGGAGCGGTGTGGCGCTGTCAGAGAAGCTCGAGACAAGCAAATACACAATAAATTTAAAGGGCAAGGTGTTTTTCCGTGACAAGTTTCTATTATGAGTATCGTGTTCAAATTCAACTGTCATTTCTGTTCTAATATATCACATTCTGCTGTTGTTTGTGTGTTTGTTTGACTTGTGCTTCAACCGAAATTCAGTTTTGTGTGACTTTTGAAAGTGATGACTGTGCAAAACACAATGTGGCATCACTGCATACGTCTTTTCGATGTTTGTTCCTCCCCTGTTTCTCCCCCCACCCCACCCACCCCCCACCCATCTGCCTGTCATCTGACTTTTCTCATCTCCATCCTTTCATTCTGTCTTTCATTCTTCTTTTTCTTTCTTTCTTTACTCCTTTCTTATACCCTCTTGCATCCACGTCCCCCCACCCCCCTCCACCACCCACCCCACCTGCATATTTCTCTGTGGATGGTGACCTCAGCAGCCCTTGGCTAACGTTAGCTCAGCCGCCTCCTCCTCTTTGCAGCCTCTGATGATGAGGAAGCCTCTGCTGCGACACTGATGGCGGGTCTGCAGACAGAGCAACAGACTGAAACACAGCCTCAGAGAGGACAGACAGACAGACACTGTGTCTGAACTTCTGTACAAAGACTCTGTGATTTGCTTTTGTTTTGTCATGTCTTAACTTCCTGTATGTTTTGCATTAAAATGAGATTTTTTTTTTTTTTTTTTTGGTTGTTTTTTGGAATTATATCTCTATATCTCTGTTGAGAAAGAATTCATCTCGTATGGACAAAACAACGACGACAGCCCGAAAAAAGAAAAAAAAAAGGAAAAGGAACCTTTGTACGATGGAATGTTTTGCTGACTGTATCCCTGTCTCACATGACAAAAGTGACATTTTGGTGAGAGCTGTGCAAAGGTTTTCAATCAAGAGCTGACATTTGATCGTCTTGGAGTCGTTTCACTGCAGGGACAAAATGACCAAAAAAGGATTTTTTTTGTTCCAGATTTCACATTTTTGGCAGTTTTTCCAAGAGAAAGCACCTAATTTGAATGTTGATCTTGCATGCCAGAACCCCCCCCCCCCCCTTCCAGTCTCCACCACTCTGTAAATCTACTCTGTCATGTTTACTCAATCTAATATGTTCAATCTCCTCTGAAATCTCTACACCTGAATGGAAGTGTACTCAACGCTAGGGATGCTGCTCTGCATATAGACACGGTGTCGTTATAAATGATTCAACTTGTCTGTAATTCAATTTTCACACTTGTATTGCTGTTGCTTTCCTAACACTTAAATTGTGAGAAAATAATTTTCAAATGCACAACGCTAATCACAAATGCATCTTAAAAGTCAACACAGACAGTAGCACCATCGCTATCCAGCAGACATGAACACGGGGTACGTGTACAGTCAGAATACACCCGTAACCTAGCAACCAGCTTGAAATCTCTTCATACACCACGCAAACACGTGCGCATGTTTGTTCAGTGTAAAACTTTTCAACGGTGTTTTTCATAAGTTAAAGTTTGACACCATGGTCCCACAAGGCTCTTCAACGGGGGCAACGCGCTGAGGGTGAAAATCATTTATTCATGTGATCATGTAAAAGTAGGTCACATTACCAAAACAGAAAACAAAATATGAAAGCATCTGAAAATGTTGGCTGTGTAAAAAAAAAAAAAAAAAAAACTTGTGTTACTCAAAGTGACTAACAAACTGTTGGCTAATAACTTTGGCCGTACGATGAGTCACTGGTCAGTCTGACAACAACCGTATGTCTGGCTGGCCTGTCGGTCAACCTGGACTCAACGTACTGAATGACCTGTCACTATAGTTACGGCTGGCTGAGTGCGACAAGCTGTTAAACTGGCGCATGACTAATTGACTGGGTACCGGCTTACTGACTTGCTAAACTCGACTCTTTACGGCTGGATAGCTGTGAGACAATCATGCTTACTCACTGGCCTCACGTGTGACTGGACGGACGATTCTGCAGCGTAATTGCACTAATTAATAACTGAATGAACTGACTAACATGCAGGCTGTGACTAACCGACTACGCTGCATGCTCCCTGCATCCGACTGGACGTCTTGCTTGGCTGATTAAACGTCCCAGGGGTTGCCTTGATCATCACTTGCTTTTTTAAATGCTGAAGCGATGACAGCCTGGATGATAGTCTGGACATGTGGTGACTGTCCTGTCATCTGCCTGTATTTATCGGCGAGCTAACTTAGCAAATCCTGTCCACCTCTGGCGCTGGTGTGAAGTGTTTCCTGCCCTATCAGCCCCAGACATTGCCTCTAAGATGTTACCGCTCTCTTCATGTCTTGTCATCCCGTCCATCCTCTTGCTTTTTCTCTTAATTTTTCGCTGTCATATTCTTCCTTTATCTCTCGTTCATGCTTCCCGCTTTTTTTGCTGTGATATTTCCTCCATTCTCCCTCCAGCAATCTGTTTATATTCTGCTTCTTCATCATTCTTCCGTAGTGTCATGCAGCCAACATGCCCCACAGCTCTCGCTCCATCTGCATTTTCTTTCTTTTTTTTTCTTTTTTTTTGCCCATGCCTTTCCCTTTCAACCTTCGTTATCTTTCTCTCCTTGTTTCACCTCCTGTTTCTTGCCGTTTATTTTCCTGCCTGATGGTACATGCAACACCCAGGCATGGGGGCTTTCTACCCAGCGGTAAATGCTTGCAATAACATTGAGGACACACACAAAGTCACTCATGCACACCACTGGCATTACTAGAAAAAGGCATCTGGGGCAAAGTGATAACAAACCTTAAGAAGGCTTTAAAGTGAAACAGTGCCAGTGTTGGCAGAGCTCCAACACCATGCGTGTGTTTATGTGTAGCTGCTCCCATAATAAATATGAAGTCTTAACTAAGATGGAATAACCTGTTTCTCATTTGAAACACTTGAACCTCTAGCTTGATAAGCCTGTGGGTAACTTGATAGAAGCAACAAAAATGGATGTATTGACCTTTTAACAAATGGATCTATTTAAGATTCATTGTCTTAAACATGATTAGCTTTATTTTTCAAGGGAAGGTCACTAATAAGATGATCATCCTGATATGAGACACCTTTGTGCTCCCCAGTCCCCTGGACTTTAAGAATATATCATTAATGGATAGTTTGTAATTAAATTAATTTTTTTACGCTTATCCACAGCCCTAAACCTGAAAAAACAGTCTGTGTGAGAAATAATTGCACAAACAGCTGCACTAATGTACTTTATACTCTCACTATCAGAAACAGGGAAAATTTATTGCATAATAAAGAATGTAATGTAGACATTAAATATATATCTTATTAAACTGTAGAAACAATTAGAATTCTTATGTCTACAAACTTCAGCAACTTCCTGAAGTCTCCACTGCTTTCCTGCCACCTGTCAGGTTTTCCAGCTCACGTCTTCATCTCTCCCAGCCTGCTAGGGATCCGTCATCACGGCTGCGTCGATCCATCAGAACAAATTTACTTGAACCCATTAAGCAGCTCATTGACATTAACTTTTATGATGAGTCAATGGAGCGAAAGCCCTGGGACCTGCTCATTCCACAGATAATGACATTTTCCGATAAATGTTTTATTGTGACACTTTTGTGTATGATGATTATGATGATGAAGATGATGATGATGAAGGAGTTCGGCAGAAACTAATTACCTAAGTCTCATCTATGTTCTTGTTTTTGGTAGAATCACATTTGATTGAAAGGATGTTTGTTACTCTGACTGATTTTCTAATGAGTTTTATGAAATGTGACATTGCGACGTTTTTGTTTGTGTTTCAACCTTTCATGTGTGAATATAATAGAATTCTCCCTATTTTCTTGTTTTTGTTTTGTTTTTGTTTTTCAGTATTTGCTCATGCACAAATCATTCAACACAATCGACATGTGCATCTATGAGAAAATGTTTGACAGCTTCTGGAATTGCAGCTTAAATTTGAGACTGGAAGAATCTGAATCATACAAACTGATGATAAATCACTGTCGACTAAGTAATACTCCAGCAGCTCTGATGAGTCGTTGCTGTAGATGCTCATGCTAACATGCTCACATGCCCACAATGATAGTGTGTTAATATTTGGAAAGTATTAACATGCTCATTTTAAGTCTGCGTTCGCATGCTTTTATTTGCTAATCAGCACTAAAAACAAAATCAAGCCAGTTTTATCAAAAGTATTGAAGACATGAAATAAACTTTTGCTAAAATGTAGTTTTTGCATCTAAATACAAGACGGAGTCATTGAATAGGTTTTAGAAATTAAAAATAGATCTCATCTTTCAGCCTTATTCTTATAATTCAAGGGAGTTAATTCCATTACAATTCCTGGTTTACTCAAGAGAAAGTGAGTAAATGTGAACACAAGCATCCCTGTTTTTTGTGTTGTTCATTTTCCTGCTTTCAACCTAGATAATATTTATTGTACTTCGGTGCTCGCATGCAAAATTGTTCTGTGGATTTTCCTCCAGATCTGTGCGTGAGTGATTTTACAGCTCATTTGACCCCTTTTAAGACATGTCAGCAAACAATCACGTTTGATTAAACTGTTCTTGTTTCCAGCGTGACTTAATTTCCTGGAAGAAGCATTGAACCCAAAATATTTCATCATTTTGTATTATTTCTTTTTGTTTTATTTTTTGTTTGTTTGGGAGTTGTTGTTTTTTTTTTTTTATCTCCGGGGACCTTTTTGTACTGCTGGATATTACAAAACTCTCTTTGATTAATTAGATGAGATTAGTCTTTGATTAAAAAGGGTTTGATAACATTTTAATTGGCTTGGTTTGTGTTAGATTACAGGGTGAGTTGCCTCAGGCAGACTCACATAACTCACATGCTACTGATGGATGCGCTGTGTCACTCCGACATCTGTGTTTGTGTGTGTGTGTGTGTGTGTGTGTGTGTGTGTGTGTGTGTGTGTGTGTGTGTGTGTGTGTGTGTGTGTGTGTGTGTGTGTGTGCTTCTATTTGTGTATCATTCCTATTATACCATCTTCACCACCATCCTTGCTTGCTTTCAGCTGTTCCCTGTATGCACAGTAATCATTTCATCTCTTTGATCACATGACCACAGTCACTCGCTCTCATGTTCCTTTCCTCTTATTTTCTTCATCTTAATATTGGTGATTTATTGATTCATGTGTGAATCTCAGTGGAGGAATGTAGATTTGTGCAAAATAAGCAATTGAATATCACAAACAGATGAGATGTTAAATGTCAAACTGTTGTAATTTTTTTTTTTTCTGTTGTGATTTGACTTTAAAATAATATAGAATTGAGATGTGTGACCTTCAATGTATTGTATATGACTTCATATGACTTCATGTTGCAATCAAACTGCCCAGTTTAATATCCCATTGGTGTATTTTGTTGACTTGTGTTGCTTTGTGTGCGATAAAAAAAAAAAAAAAAAGTAATGATTTCTTTTCACAATATATAAAGCTATGTATTCTCCCAGGAATGCTTTTCATTGGTGTCGGTCTTCTTTTTACGGTTCTGTTTACAACCAACACTCCTGGCTTCTCTTGATAAGATTTGATTTTCCTTATTTTTTTTAAAAATCCTTGCTGTCATGTTCCTCCAAACAGTTGTGTCTTTCTCCCTTTATGCCGACTTTGTAGGAGGGTCCTTATGTGATGCTGAAAAAGAACTGGGAACTTTTTGAGGGCAATGACCAGTTCGAGGGATACTGCGTGGACTTGGCTTCTGAGATTGCCAAACACATCGGCATAAAGTACAAGATCTCCATCGTACCGGACGGCAAATACGGAGCCAGAGATCCAGAAACAAAGATATGGAACGGCATGGTTGGAGAGCTCGTGTATGGGGTCAGTTTCAAATTGTTTCCCTGTTATTCAGTTTGTCTATGTTCAGTTTATTTGTTAGAATATCATAGAATTCAGTTTTAAGGTTCAGACATTTAGAAAGCAAACCCATCAACAATATTATTATTCAGACTATTTATTCACCAGGAAGGAGGCATTAACACAGTAAACACAAAAAGAAAATATTTGATTACAGATTTTTGGTTAATTTCCCATCATTTAACTAATAGAAAGTTTAAACATCTCAGCTCGTTCTCCCTAGAAATTACACTCGTACACGACCGATTTGCAACACAAAATCTATTTACAAGGGAAATGTAATGTCGACCAATTAGCATTTCTATCAACATAATGAACAAATGCTAATTAACATGTCTGCCATTTTGCAGAAATGTTAAGGATACAGATGATATCAGTAATACAATCACTGGCAATGTCTTAGATTTACTTTCCAGAACTTAATCAAAAAACATTTTTTGTTCGTTTCTTTGCTTTCCTTAATCCTCAGCTCACAATGGAGTTTCTTATTGTCTTCCCTATTAGTTTATTTATGGTTAGCTAATTCGTTCTCTAGAAACATAATTTGTAGAAGTTGTTCAGCTACAGTCAGAAACTTTTAGTCGAAACTTTTTGTCAATAATTTATACAGAATAACCTCCTAAGGACAAATGAGCAATGCAGCAAACCTTGAAGGAGAATTCAATTCATAACACTTTATTCAACAATGGAACAAATTAGTGACACCCCCCCCCCAGGAATTATGTTGGCTCAAGACTGCAAAAAAACTTTGTCATCCCCATAGAGATGAAATACCGCAGCTCTAAAGCATTGCATCGTGTATGCACTCCTGCTATTGTGACTCCCACCTTAAAGTAATCATGCAAACGCTAAAAATTACTTATTGGGGCGGCGGGGGGGGGGGGGGCACAAGCCCCTCCCAGGTTAATTTCTAGCACAGATTCTGTGTCTCCAAGCCTTCTCATCTCTTGAGAATTTACCAAGATAGCTAATAACGCCTCTGATGCCCATGCAGAGTCTGAGATTTCCCGCTGCTGTCTCAATGCAAATTTTATCACCGTGCAGACAGACGACATTGTTGGCCGTCACTTTGTGGAAGAGAGAGAAAGTGGAGATGTTGTTACAGAACTGCAAAGAGAATTAATTAGCCTGCGGGATCCATATAGTGGAAGGTGACACAGCAGAAGTGCTGCATCGACTAATCGGCTTGGATTTGTTCTGCTTGTAGTCGTTTCTGTTGACTCCTGCAAGTCAGGGAAGAATGTTTGGGGATATTTTCAGCACCCTGTCGTCCTGTTTGTGTGTTCTTTCCATTCTGTTTACTTAGTATTCACTTTTGTCTCGAGTTATCTCTCCTTTTTTTTTTGATGCATCACTGCCCTTTCCTCCCCTGATTTCACTCTTTCGCTGTGTATTCTCGTTGCTTTGTGACGTTCTTGTCCTTCCAGCAGAGGAACACTTGTTACTTGTTATGCTGTGATTGTAGACCTCACCAGTTAAGAATCCAGACGCTGTTCCGACACAAGCCGCTGCTCAGAATCCCTCCGTGTGCTGAATGAATGTTTTTGACTCTTTTACATAATGCGTGTGTGTGTGTGTGTGTGTGTTCACATGCATGTAAATGTGTGTAACACCTGACAGACTTATCTTCCATGCATTCTTCTAGTTTCACATCTTTGTTCATTTATCAATTTCTTCTCTATCATTCTTTCTGTTGTCTCTTCTCTTTCTACCCCCCCCTCTCTCTCTCCACCATACCAGACTTCTTTTATTCCTCCTGTTATTCCTTCATTCCCTTCCTCTTGTTGCTCCTGCTTCAAACTCCAGTGGTCCTTCGCTGTTCTTTCTGCTTTACCAGCCTTGCGCTTCTCCAACCTTGTCTTCAGACTCTGCAGACAAAACCTCCGACTCTCTGCAGACACAGGAGTTCAGAGACGTGTTCACCTTCACTCCGCTCTTTTTCACATGAAGTCGCTGCATGTTAATTTCAACAGCAAGTCTAAACTGAACTAAACTAAACAAACTACTTGGTTTTGTGCTCAGAAAGCAGAAATTGCAGTGGCCCCGCTGACCATCACCCTGGTGCGAGAGGAGGTGATTGACTTCTCCAAGCCCTTCATGTCTCTGGGAATCTCCATCATGATCAAGAAGCCCCAGAAATCCAAACCTGGTGTTTTCTCTTTCCTGGATCCGCTGGCTTACGAGATCTGGATGTGCATCGTGTTCGCTTACATCGGAGTCAGTGTTGTGCTGTTTTTGGTGAGTGATTTTTACAAACTTTTTTGAACTGGATTGCAGTTCAAAAAAGCACACTTGTTGAAGTTTTTTGCATTTACAGAGAAGAAACCTGTGATGATCACGTTATATTTAAATCTAAATTAAAAACCTTCCACAGATTAATGCATTATTAATGCAGTTTCCCTCAAATTGACTGTGTCCGTGATTATGTTATTCAGTGGTGTGTTTCTTTTTACACCTGTCACTGCATCTTCCATACAAGAGTCAAGAAATAAAAATGAGGAATCAGGTCAGCAAATGTGAATAAACGTAACTCAAATAAAACATAAAGCATTAGCTATCTGAGTGAACATCAGACCAACTCTTCCAGAATAGATTGTCATCTATAAAGGTGTTTGGTTTTTTTGTTCGTAATGAACACAGCTCCAGTGATCCCACTTTTACTTCACTGCATCAATTTGCATCTTGTGTTTTCACTGCTTTGATTAAGACACCCAAAGGAGCTGAAATCACGTTCTGAGTCAGTGTATTTAAGACAAGCAAGTTCCTAAGTCCTCTGACACCAGAGCATCTGCATATTCAAGGAAACCCAGCAGTCAAGAGAAATTTAACCCTCCTTGATTTTTGTGTGCATTAATTAACTTTTAGCCCGATCCGTTATATACTCATTCCCCTTCGCCTTTTTCAGGTGAGTCGCTTCAGCCCGTACGAGTGGCACGCAGAGGAACCAGAGGAAGGGACAACGGAGTTGGGCCCCACTGACCAACCTCCCAACGAGTTTGGCATCTTCAACTCCCTTTGGTTCTCACTGGGGGCCTTCATGCAACAGGGCTGCGACATTTCACCGCGGTGAGGAAACTCAAAAACAATCTCCGTGTGAGAGGAAGGATGGTTTTTGGTGCTGTGTGCTGGTTGTGTCCATAAGCATATGTGTCTGTTACATAAACATGTTGTCGAGCGGTGTCTGAACCACTTTTTCTAAACTGCATGTCACAAATGCTTCCGATTTGCTAGAAAAACTCACATACATGTACACAAAGTGAGGAGGGAAAAACACCTGTACATGGCAACACCATCATGTTGTGATCTGGTGGAGGTTTTAGCAGTTTTCTAGATATGTATGAATCTTTAATGGACCACGGAAGAGGCCGGGTTCGCCTGTATTTTTAGAAAATTCACAAGAATATGGCATTTTATAATTGATAACCTAAGAATGCAGTTTAGTGAAATATTCATGCCATCATGCTCGAGACCTTTAGGGGAGGCGAGCCGAGGAGAGACGAAGCGCCGGATAGGAGTGATGGACGATGAGCTGGAGCAGAGGAGAGGTGTGAGCGGTTGAGCGGCGTGTGGTTGCTTGATAGAGCAATAAGAAACTGCTGGGAAGGATGTGAACAAACACTTCTCATGTCATCGTAGACGACAAGACGACCCCCCCCCCGGGGTCTGTGTGCCGCTGGTAAATAGTTCTAAATGTGTGTTTACCTTCAACAGAGTCATTCCATTTGATCATCTGTGGCTGGTGTTTGGTTATCGGTGTCATGTTAGCGTAGGCGCTGACCCAGAGTGTTTGAGGCTACCCTTACCTGTCCAGTAGAGAGTGACCTGACTGCTGCATAAATGTCTGCGGTAATTATTGTAGTCATAACTGATCTACTGGTGATGTGACGAGTGGCGTCTCATTTTCTAGACAAATGTTTTCAACTGTAACCTATCATCATTCTCTTCTGATGTCATAAAACAAGGGACACAGGAAAAAGAAAGTTAGAATCAGGCCCTAGTGGCAACTTAAGTGTCAACTGCAGACCCCTATATACCTCTAACTTAAATCTTTAAATGCTTTCATACATAGAGATTTGTTTAAGCACTACTATAATTTTTCTTTCTTGGAAATAAAGTTTAACGTGTAGATGTTCAGAATACTAAATGTTCCATTTATTTCTCTAACCCCAGAAGCCCCTTCTCAATATTTCAATATTTATATAAATTCATGACCAGGCTGTAAAACAAGATATAATTAACATGCACATAATCTTTCACCTTTAGTCTTTTCTTCTTCTTTGAAACTGAGAATCTCTCCAGCGTCTCTTTTGCATTTTCATTTTGCATATTACTGTCAGAGAAAGGAATAAAAGTTCTGAACTCGCTGCCCAAACTTCACTTTCTTTCTCTCCCACTTTTCTCTCACTCTTTCATCCGTTTCTTTCACGCTCTCCCTTCTCCTCTCTCCTTCGCTCTCCGGCACCTGCCGTCTTCTACTCCTCCACTCTATACTGTGACTGACAAGCCAATTCTAACTCTGAGACACCAAAGTGAAAGAAAACACTCACACCGGCTGCACACACACACACACACACACACACACACGCGCGTGCAGAAAAAAAAAAACACTTTGTGTGTACTTTTACAATAAACCAACGCATGCATGCAGACCTCTCCATCACTTGTTATAGACGTGTGTTCATAAGCTACAGCTGTCATAGCGATAATTTGATACTTAACATGAAGCCGGCATCCGTCATATAAATCACCCGATGCTGTCACCTCCAACACGGCGCAAGTCCTCCACAGGCCAAGATTACCGTGGTCTGAAATGTCAGATTATGGTCCTTGAATGAAATCAGATTTTTTCTTTTTTTTTTTTCATTTAATTTGACACAAAACAGGTAAGTTATCGCTGCAGTGTTTATGGGAACTGCAAATTTGCCTGTTACTGGTTAGCTGTAAGTCTTTTTTTATTCTTGAAAACAATCCAGATCAGCCGGCACGATTGCAGCTTCCTGCCTTAACAGCTTGTCAATCTTTTTCAGTGGCTTCGACGTAATAAAACAAAACTGGAGCGAGCGTTTCTTCCCTGGCTTAATGCTCTATTCTCTGCAACACAAACCCATCTCACTTGTAAATTTAATCCGTCACGCTCCGCTCGTTCTTTCTTTCTTCCCAAGCTGTTCCTGCTTCACGGCTTACTGTTAGCATCTCTGCATCGTCATCATCATCGTGTTGCTTGCACATAAATCATCCTCGCCTCCACCTGTGCATTAACCTGTAGCTGCTGATTATAGCGAGCCACTTCCTTATCATCCGAAGTGTTGGGGCTTAAGGCTATGCTGCAAGGAGTAGCGGGATTGGGACGTACCTTGTTCACACATATAGCAGTATTCAGTATATTTAGTAATGAAGCAGCTCATGGTTATGAAGCATGAGAGACAAATCAGTCCAAAAGATTAATTTACTTCTTCATTATAAAAGAAATCATTTAGTGGACCAGACTTTTATCCATAAAACCATGTGATGAATGAGTTTGTTCTGCAGAAACACAAGCTCACGTCCTAGGAAAGGAGTCATGTTATGCAATTCATCATGTAAGATCATTTTTTTATGTCCCTTCAGGACATTTCCTTAAATCTTCCCTTCCCTCGTCGACCTTCGCAAACAGATTAAGCCGTAATGTTAACTTCAGTCACAGTGAAAGAGACAAAGAACATCAGGACAAAGAAGATTACCTGATTGTGCATAAGAAGGTCGATATTTTAAAAGTTAGAGAGTGTGTCTGGTGTGGCTTTGAGGGGCTTTGCCTTGCTAAGGGACACTTAAGGAGAAAGTGGACAAAGACAAAGACATACCTGCTGTCTACATCTACTTTAGTTGTCTCTATAATAAAAATATTAAGATTTATCATTTATTTTCTCACTACAGAGAAGGATATTGTTTAATATTTAGCAGTTTCTAAACTTCTTGTTTTATGTGTCGTCTCACAGCCTTTGAGTCCCTTCCGTCTAACCGGTCAATGAGTTTCACATGGATTTCTTGACTGTCAATTGTGTGTCTGCATGTGTGTGTGTGTGTGTGTGTGTGTGTGTGTGTATTTGGGACTGTTGTATATTGTGTATTGAGCTGCAAAGGCAGGTCAATTGGTATTCAGTGCGGGTATCTCTCTTCCTGCTGCAGTCATCTCTGCAGTCTAGGAGACACAGTGCAACACACACTCCCATTCAGCTCTGCCACTTTCTGTCTCATCTATCTAACTGCCTGCCTGTCTGCCTGTTTTCCTTTCTTTCCCTCTGCCTTTATCTCTTTATCTCTCACTTAGAGCTTGTTCCTACTTCTTCATACTCAAATCATCACCTGCGTTAAAAACCGGTTAATTTTCATCACTCAAAACTGCAAAACATTTGCTGGTTACTACGAGCACATCTGCTCAACTTGCGTGTCCTTCACCCGTCCGATCGGGCAGAAGGTAATGGCTGGCAGTGCACGCGGATGCTTTCTTATACAGTCCTTCTCAGGTTGACCTTGAGTTGGTGTTTGCGTCGCACACCTGCCATCGCACGGCCCACGCCGTTTGGGTTAGTAACGTCAATGATCGGTCTGGTCATCCGCAGGAAAAGATGATGATAGAACAAAGGATTGGTTTTGTTCCAGAGCTGGAAATTTTTTAAAAAGGTAGAATTTAATAAATGGCTGAAAAGTGATAGGGTGTGAACCAAGAAAGAGCAGTGGAGGAGAGAAGGAGCGACGGAGGGGGGGAGAGAGAAACTCTCTCCGAGGGACTAGAGCTCTCCCTGTCAATAAACATCTGAAATTACAGCTCTGTTGGGGTGAGGTCACTGGTGCATATCTGGCTCTGTGTGTGTATGTGTGTGTGTGTGTGTTATTGAGTGTTGTGTAATTACTGAGTAAATGGCCGTGGGTGTGCTGAATAGTTGATGATAGCAACTGATCCATCTAATGGTTCGACTAACTAACTGCGGTGGAGCGCTGAGCCTTACTGATAATTAATGACTCGTCTCAAGGTCACCAATCAAAAGTCAGCCGCCCCGACTGACTGTGTTTATAAATTTCAACAGTAATAGTTTATATAAATCTTGTGAAATAATCTCTCATGTGTTTCACGTCTTCCCCGGCTTCACTTCATGATCCCTGTTATTGTTTTATTTAATTATGGGTTTCATTATCTGCCTACTGAATCTAATCTTCGATCTATTAATCAGTTTTGCCTTCATGTGTGGCTGTTTGTCTACATGCCCTTTATTCCACCTCCTTCCACTTTCAGCCTGTTTCAATCAGGCGGTCGATCAACTTTATTTCGCACCTCCGGTCCTTGTGTGAGGAAGATAAAAAAGAAATGAGAGACAAGACGGAGATAAGAATTTTTCACTGCCACGTTTGTCTCTCCTTTATTGTGTACAAACATGACCGCTTGATTTCCTCATTAATCATTTATTATCATGTCTGTAACATCTTGAAGACTCTCCATCTCGATTTCAATCAGGGCCGTGCAGTGATGGACGTGGAGATAATGGTTTATTACATTAGATGATATGTGATAATTAGTCTGTCAGAAAGTCTTGAGCTTTTAAATGTTGCAAATACAGCAGTAAGATATATATATATACAGTGTGTGTGTATATATATAATATATATATATATTATATATATATTTATATACATACTTACAGTATATACTGTATATATATATATATATATACACAATATATATGTATATGTATGTATATGTATGTGTGTGTATATATGTATATGTATATATATATGTGTATGTATATGTATATATACTGTATATATACCCCCGTATACATACGGGGGTATATACAATCCCTGCACAAGGAGTCCAGGCACAGGTGGTGGTGGTGGCCAATGACCCTGCTGAAGCTGACCACCTGCAGTGAAGCGTCTTTCCTTTTCTCTGGTACTATCCCTCCACTCGGTCCATACAGAAATATGTTCCGTGGGATCATAGAGAGGGAATTTTGCCATTAACAGATGGTAACTTTAGTCGATACCTACTTGATACGAACTGGAGCCAGAGAGTAGGAACAATTACACCCCGTAAGAACTGTTTCATTGTCCTCATAGGCAACTGGCAATTACTTTAAGATGACAGTTAAACTATCTTTTAACACTCCGCCAAAAACTAAATTATTCCGACTGCCAAAGATTGTTTTTTTTCCAAAATTGCTTCTGCGCTTATTTACACTTCGAATCTTCAAGTGCAAAGTGTACTCATGGAGAATTTAACTGCACTGGCTCACGCTTGTTGATGTTTGCGTATCTGGCATCAATACTCGTGCGGTGTATATTTGTGCTCAAACTGCATTAGCAGATAATTATTTATTGTTATGGGTCCAAGTCGAGCAAAAATAATGACATTTAAATATGTGTCAGGCGTTTTGTAGCCGAAAACTTTCTTATGTTGGGATACATATGAAAAACCAGCGTGGTTTAGACCTGTGTGTGTGTGTGTGTGTGTGTGTGTGTGTGGGTGAGTGACAAAGTGAGAGAGAGAGGAACAGCATGCCATTAATCTTTCACACAGAGGATTGGGGAGGCAATCTGTTGCCTATCATAGATGATACATGACCCTCCATAGAATGATTCGCCTGTTGCATACTAACACACAAGTCCACATACAGGCAACACACACCCGCGCCACCATAAACACACTTTCTACCCTCACGCTGACATGTCACATAAAAGATCAAGGGCGTCAATCCCAAAGCTCACCCACACACGTTGGAGCAGAACGGCATCAAAACATGAGCGCTCATCATACGTGATGAATGCATGCAGACTGCTACGCATGCATGAACAGAATCACACGCCATGTTCTCTGAGTCGTGCATGCCGCTCTGTCCTGTGGGCCCCCCCCCCCCCCACCTTGAAGGTAATACACAGACACACACGTGTTTGTCATGTTTTCCTCATCCAATATATTCTCCTTGGTTTTTGTGCGCCCTGAGATCCAGAAGCGTTTAAGACTTTCCCATGATATAAGATGATGTCAGCCCCATTCAGGAGGGTGTCTCCTATAAATTTCCACTGTGATTTATTGTGTTTGCATCTGGTTCCTTTGAAACCTTTTAACCCAATCTACGCTACTCTGAATTCATTTTCCAAGCATGTGGCAGGTGTTCAATACAGTTTTGTCACTACTTTGAATAGATTAGATATACGAAATGCACTTTTTTTGCAGGTGCAAAACTGTTAACAAACACAATGATGTCATCAATAAAAATAACTTTCAACAAAATGCACCTAGAAGAGCAGTTTGGTGTCGACAAAAGTAGTATTTCCTCTGGTTCGGGATGATAAAGCAAATGCAAGAAAAGAGAATTCTAATCAGCTGATACACACTTTAACAAATTGATTTCACACACACTTAACGATCCTGATTAGACTCAACTCTGACTAAATCTAACAAAGCAAAATACCGAATTTCCTACATATGGTGCTAATCCCTTTAACGCGTTTGTATTAATGATAATGTTTGTGTCACGTGTGCCTGGTTTATATTGTATGTTTTCTGGTTTTGCTTGTCTGTTTGCATTCATTCATCCTTAAATCCATACATGCAGGGGTGGGGGATACTCCGGACATGTCGCCAGCGCATCACTGAGCCACATGAAGGACAGGCAACCACTTACGCACACCCACAGGCAATGTAGAACCCATTAGTTCACCTAAAACCCACAGAGAGAACATACAAACTCCATACAGGATGGACTCAAACCTGGAACCTTCTTCCTGTGAGGCGACAGCCACTGCGCCACTGTGCCTCCCTGCTTGCATTCATGTGAACATAAAAAAAAAAAAACTTACTTTTGTTTCTGCAGTCAGTCCAAAATCTTCAGGCTGCCAACTCAGACGTAGGGCCACTAAGTTAATTTTCACAGCTGAACAGTTGGCAGTTGGTAAAATTCTTTGCCACTACAGAGTCTGTCCTGTCAAGGCAGCAGTCCAAAGAAACTGGTGAGTCAGTGCCTTCCCACAGCAGAAGACATACAGTTTAGGTATTAGCAATACCAGAAAAGCTTTAGTCCCCCTAAAGGCAGCATATGATGTAAGAAAGAAGTTCTTTTATTAATATGTACTATTACTTAACAATGAAAACTTCTCTGATGAGTGCGTATTTCACAATTTAAATGTGTTTTACTATTATCTGTGCAGACTTGCAACCACTTATGGATATTCACTGGCACATTTATAGGTGAATAAAAATACACTAATAAACACCCATACCTGCCCAAACTCAATATGCCGTCTCATAAAACGTTTATTAAACGTTTTACTGCTAATAAACGCTGAATAAGAGCTGGTTAAAGTAAAGCATCACCTCATCGATCACTGAAAGAGAGATCGCTGACAGACGCTCCACTGAGGATGCTCCAGTATGGATTTGGCTAAATTCAGAGGACAACTTTTGTTCAAAATGATCAGTCGTGTTCAGGTCAATCAAAACTTAAGAAAAGCTTAATTTACATTTACAGGTAATCTGTTCATTTCTATCCAGATAGCAACAAACGTGAACACTCGTGTCGTCCTACCGTTACTTCTTTCTAATCTCACCATCATGTTAGATTGAAATGCTGTCACAGCTCATTTAACAACCACCCAATCAGATCCCACATCCATGTTGGCTTCCTCAGCACACCCCACAGAAGGAATGGAAATGACTTTGTATACGTATCATCCACGCTCCTCTACCTCCTCTCTGAGCACCACCGTCTGATTTGTTATTCCGAACAGGAAGACCTCAGCACTAAAAAAGATCTTTAATATATTTTCATACCATCAGCATAGTGATATCAGCGCCAGCATTCTTCACATAAATAATTTCAGTTTGCATCTTTCTATCTTGACCCCTGCTGTTCATTGGAGGTCTTTTTGTTTTTATCACAAACTGCTTTTAATCCAGGATGGTCAGAACACTAAAAGGCTCCTAATAAGTAGAAAACAAAAGCCAACAATGCTTCGTCTGGAGAATCCATCAGAAGATACAGCAGGTTCATTAAGTCGGACCAACAGATCAATGCTGCAAGGACTCATGTTGTTTACTCCTGTGTGTGTGTGTGTGTGTGTGTGTGTGTGTGTGTGTGTGTGTGTGTGTGTGTGTGTGTGTGTGTGTGTGTGTGTGTGTGTGTTTGTGTATTAGTGTTTTAGCTGGATTAGCAGCAGAACGTGAAGTTGCTCGGAAAGTTGAAATTGTGTGCAAAGTCGGGTGTGAAACCAGCAGATAATTGGCATCCTGCTCTATCTGGGCTTTCTGCTTTCTGCTAAGCCAGACAGCGGGCAGCTGTAGTCGGTGAGGAGACCATCATAAAGACCTGCTGTACACAACTCCACCTGCTCAGGACTCAATGACACACAACACTCACCAGTAAATAATAGTGGAGCATTTAGCAGCGAGGGAGCCAGATATTTCCCTCAGGGGCCGTTAGAGACCAAAAACAGAGCCCGAAAGGAGAACGACTATTGGACTTATATTTCCCAGGGGGCCAGAAACACAACTCTAACTGAATGATAATATTGTTGAATGAATAAATGAGTTTGGTAACTTGGCATTTCATCTTCGACTGCTACAATGTGTGAACTGGTTTCTACTTCCAAAGTTGTCGGAAAAAGACTACAAGCAATATTTGAAACTCATAGAATTGATTGATGCAGTTAACGGAAGTGGAGGAAGCAGTACGGAGAATGAATGAATGAATGAATGAATGAATGAATATAATTCACTCAGTAAATAAAGAAAATAAATTAAAAATTTAACAAGATTATCAAAATAAAATACGGTAAATGAGCTGAACAAATAATTAGCTACATTCTTAAATACAGCAGCAGCAGCATCTAGTTTTGTATTTGAACGAATGGAGCAATACCTTCTCCAGTAAAGTGGCGTATTGGTTTGATAAGTAGCGGCAAGGTCAGCAAGTGTAAAACATGAATATAGATAACTGAACTGAAATTGAAATGGAAATTACCTCTGGACAAAAGCAAAGTTTTACAAAGTCATTATGACGTTATTCGAAATGACATATGATTCACTGGGGAACACAAATAACTCAGAGGTATTCATATTTACAACAAAAGCACTATTACACCACACATTTTAGTCATGGGTTAGATAAGACTTTATTCTCCTGGCTTTTATTTCATTTTCATACTTTTTACAGAAAACTGACCCGCAGCAAGTCAAGACCGGCTGCAGACATGGGCGAGGACGTGTCGGAATCTGCAGAACCCTGAACTGGAGTCACGCTTTTTACTTCAGCATTTGATTTAAAGCTTTCACCAGGTTATGTCTGGAGCCATTAACAGACTCTACCAACAGTTTAAGCCATTCCTCCATTCCTTGAAACAGGCGTACAAACAGGCATCTGCAGAGATTGGTGGCATTATCTATAGATTGAGGACATTCACACTCCTTATGCTTTCTAAAACATGGATATTTTTTATTGCGTCTTGTGCTTTCAATGTCTTTTATGGACTGCAGTCTTTAAAAGCTTGAAAGTAAAATTCCCATTTTGCTACATTCCTTAATCATTTTCCACTCTTCCTCTCATGCGCTCACTCTTGCTTGCTGTTTTTGCCCTTAACTCAGTGGGAAAAAATCAAACGAATAAAATTAACTGAATTTGCTCCGATTGTAGGTAAAGAACACAAACATGGAGACACAGAAAGACGGAGGAGCATCCAGATTACAATCAGTTTCCTGTTGTAGTGTTGATTTGCTTGGATGGCTCAAAGATAATCACTTTAGTGCTGTTATTTTCACAGTCTTGCACAGTGTTCGTTGTTTTGCATATCTCTCAGGAGCTAACCTTAATTATATTTCCTTCTCTGCTTCTTCTGTCTCGGTTTAATGTTCTTTTTATCTCTTTAACCTTCACGTTAATCTATTCCTTTATCATCCTTTACTTCTTCTCGTCGGTAATATTTTTCCTTTATCGCCCTAATCATGCAATATCTCTTGCTTTTCTCAAATCTCTTCCCCTTGTTCCTCCCCCTCTTCCCCCGTTTCCTTCCCCCTCACCTCACCTCCATCTGTCTTCTCCCCAGGTCTCTGTCTGGACGTATTGTCGGAGGTGTGTGGTGGTTCTTCACCCTCATCATCATTTCTTCTTACACAGCCAACCTGGCTGCTTTCCTTACTGTGGAGAGGATGGTGTCACCCATAGAGAGTGCAGAGGACTTGGCCAAGCAAACAGAGATCGCCTACGGGACTTTAGACTCCGGCTCGACTAAGGAGTTCTTCAGGGTATGGACTCAACAGCTCATTTGCTTAATTATTTAGATTATTTTTATTGTTGTTAATTACGATACCAGATTTAACGCTGAAGGTATTTTTTGCCTAGCACGCTCAGGCTGTAAAGAAGCCATTAAGATTCAAACAACCTGGAGGGGGGCTCTTTCCTGCATGCCGGTCTCGCTGTTGATACCATTAACAAGTCCACCGGCTCTGCACAGACAGACGTGTTCATAAAGAACTTCCAGTCACACAAAGAAAGAATAAAAGAATGAAAATTTCCACTTTGATGTGAAAACACCTCCATTTCATCCATGAGTGCTTGTGGCACAACATAGAATAATGGAGTAGATGGTGGTGACATCAACACAAATGCAGGATGCTAGGTAATTTGTGAATCCACATCTCCACGAACAAACACAAATTTGAAGTTGTGTCAGAAGTTAGCCGTAACCTCCGTAAGAGAAAGCAAATAAGAGAAAGACGTCAACTGCTTCATAAAAGCCAAGTAGCAGGAATCCGCTGTGACGTTGGCTGCAACAAGAAAGAAACCAGGCGGGAGGACAGGAATAAATCTACTACTTTCATGCGATGTTAAAATAAGAGAGGCTTAAAGTTTGAACGTGACGCTAAGCTGAAATGTCTTACTTTCAGTTTTTGACTAAAACAATGGTCACATTAAAATGCTAAAGGAATCTTTTCCACCACTGGATTTTTTTTTGTTTAATTTCTTATACCATCATTACAATTAAACATTGTTTAATCAGCAATCAGACGGCTCTGAGTGCAAATCCCACCCACAGCAGGCTGTCCACAGGACCCAGATGGAGATTCATCAAACCTGACCTCAATTGAAGCTGATAAAGATTTTAGTTAGTAGTCTTATTTGCTCTGCGTTGCTCTGCTGATGCGTTTGCGATGCCCCACACCTCTCGCCCGTAGTCAGCTGGGATAGGTTCCAGCAGGCCCGTCATCCACAAGTTGGATAAGCAACTGAAGGCGAGATGATTACGATCATCTGATCTTCAAAAAGACAGATGGATGGATGGAAACTGGTCTTATTTCCTATCGCAGTTTTCATATGTCAAGCCCTATGAAGTTGGATCTGGATTTTTCTGGAATATTAATCAGATTTAGATTTGCAGAAATACCATAATTCCCTCCATCTCAGGATAGAGAATTATTTAAAAATATTCCGCATCCAGATGGAGATCTAGATCACCAGTGAAATCTGAGAGTTTGTTCCGTGAGTTTTATCCTTTACCACAAAATTCAGCTCAACCTGCGTAGAACATTTTGAATGATCTCGCTTGCAGATAAAGCGGAGAGATACCGAAAGCAAGAAGGACATTTGCTCACTTGGTGGAGGTCATAATGTGAGCGCAGGAAATGTAGAACAAAAGAAGTAGAAGTTGAATAAGAACAGCGCTGGAGGAGTTACTGCTGGAATTTGTTACCCTTAGAACAAAAAGACAAGGGGAAATTATAGCAGAAGGCACTGAAGTGGCACAGATGAGCCCTGTAGTAGCTTCACCTCTTTGACCTATTCACCCAAGTGGGTTGCAATTACACACACTCCCATAAACACGCTTTAACATGGACACAGAACACATACAAACGCTGATGAATACAGTTTTGTTTTGTTTTTCTGCACACGTGCAAAAGACGCCGGTTATCATCACGAGCACCAAAGCGCCGTCATGTCTTAATATTTGTTAGAGCCATTCAAGATT
This sequence comes from Antennarius maculatus, assembly GCA_013358685.1. Lineage (NCBI taxonomy): Eukaryota > Metazoa > Chordata > Actinopteri > Lophiiformes > Antennariidae > Antennarius > Antennarius maculatus. Next base: position 22,149,317 of record CM023613.1, read on the forward strand.
GTTTGTGAGCTAAAGACGTGTGCACAACAGAAAGTGTGTTTGAAAGATGTGGAGGAGGGGTGGGGGGGGTGCTGGTGTTGTAGCAGACAGTTTGTGCATCTATGATCGGCTCTGGCATCATCAACATAACGAGCGGGTTGAAATCTGTGGAGGGTGAAAAAGCAATTTACTCTCCCACAGCTGAAAGGGATTCACCACCACCATTAATTATCTGTGTGTGTGTGTGTGTGTGTGTGTGTGTGTGTGTGTGTGTGTGTGTGTGTGTGTGTGTGTGTGTGTGCGTGTACATTTTTGTAAGTGTGTAAGCTTGCTTGTATGCTTATTCAGCCATATATGTAGACACGTATACGTGTATGTGTGTGTGTGTGAGCAGCTTTGCATGCGTACGGATATTTAAAAATGTTTTCTCCCGTGCGAGCGCCTGAAGGTGACTTGCAGCATTCATTTCCTCCTTCACAGCCTCACTCATTGTTCAAGAATCTGGAAAAGAGTCATGCCGTATTGTCACATATCTATCCCTTCAAGGCCAAACGCAGTCATCATCATTACCGTCTCTCCATCTCCGGCCCCCTTTTCTCAAACACAGAGACACACTCAGGCGGATACAAAAGTGGAACGCACAAGGAAGAAGCGCTTATGCTTTAGCCTGATGGAGAAATGAGGGGTTGCAAAATTGTGAAAATAAGGGATGGATGCGTAGATGGTTAGATGGATGAAACATGATGGCTCAAGAATCGTTTTTTTCTGTTTTATCTATGCAATTAAAGAAGAGAAAAGAGAGAAGAGATGCTGATTCCCTCCAGGATGTGATTGACCTGGGATAGGTATCTTTTGGATCAAATGAATGCGATCGCTCCTGATGCTAGTTTTGGCGGCTGAGGTCATAGCTAGTTGCTCGCTGAGGGATTGAGTAACATTTTATTACCAAGAGAAGAAAGAAATAAAACACTTGTGGAAGATGTCAGTCTGTCTCCTCCGCTTGTTATTTTCACCCTTGAGTACACACGCTTGAGATTGTTGCACAGAGACACACACACATATATTCATTGTAGAAACAATAAAATGCAGCCTATTTCTGAATGCCCAAAAGATGAAAAGCTCTTCTGTGGGTGACTGAAGTCATAAGAGCCCACCTGAATGCATGCACCAGTAGACCAGTCATGAAATGGTAATAAATGTGTGTATAAATGTCATTACATACCAGAGGATCAAAATGGAAGATGGACAACGCAGCGCCCCCCCTCCCATCAGGGGTATAAATTTATTCAAAGGCTATTGGGGTGAAAATCAGCCTCTGCAGTTAGTTATTCTTGAGAAACCGGAGCGATAAATGTATTACAGTAAAAAAAAGTTGTTAAAATAACGATCTGGGTTGTACAGCAGCTCATCGATAACTGAGCGTCGCCATGCCGACATCATGAGTTACATGCATTGTTTTCATCCTCCTCAGCGCCCATATTTACATGTGATTTATCTCGTTTGTCTCGGTAAGAATGAAAAAGCTGCTTTGAATAATCAAGTCAGTGTTTGCTAACACTTCCATCGGTGAGATCCTCTGGCCATCCAGACAGAGATGGAGAGAATGTGCTAAAAATAACCTGGACATGCTCTATTCTTGTTCTGTTTTACCTGTAAGCATCACCACGGTTTATGTTACTGTCTTAGTTTCCTTTGTTACATCATTTTCTTAATTTCAGTAATGATAAAGTGGCCTGACATATATGACATCTCTTCTCTTGGTTATCTTCTCACTGATCTGTGAAAACCATCAACTGTGAAACAGTCTGGCTTTTAATTTAAGCAAAAAAGATGTCCATCCCTTCCTATCTAATCCCCCGTTCTCTCCCTCTACATCTCAGAGGTCCAAAATAGCCGTGTACGAGAAGATGTGGTCGTACATGAAGTCTGCCGAGCCGACTGTCTTCACCAAGACCACGGCGGAGGGCGTGGCAAGGGTTCGCAAGTCCAAGGGGAAGTACGCTTTCCTGCTGGAGTCCACCATGAACGAATACACGGAGCAGCGCAAGCCTTGCGACACCATGAAAGTTGGGGGGAACCTGGACTCCAAAGGATATGGGATTGCGACACCAAAAGGCTCACAGTTAAGGTGGGTGGAATAGTGTAACAATAGGAGGCAGTAACAACTCTGATGCTGCACTATTGCTGCTATATTCCACCTACCCTGCTGTGCCTTTTATGCTACACCCAGATTAACCCGTTACTGCTGTTAAGTGAAAATATGTCACTTAAATTGACTTCCAAATAGAAGTAAATTTCCTGTAAACTGTGGCACCAGTATAATTTATATATTCATAATTAGAAGCTCCAAAAGCAAAGGAGCAGTTGTATATTTTCACCCAGCAGCAGCTATATATAGATAAGTTTGTTGAATATGCAGATGATGTTTTTCATCATACTTTTCTTTAACTTTTCTCCGTCTGGCCTATATTTTCGTTTCGTGTTTGTCTCTCTCTGCTATGCCTTTCTCCATGTGTCTTTCTGTTCATATAGGGCTCTTCACCTCCATTCCTTCGTCCCGTGTCCTCTCTCTCTCTCTCTCTCTCACTCACCTGTCCCTTTATGACCAACCCCCCCCCCCCCCCCTTTCTTTCCTCTTTTTATCACTCTGTTTCTCCGCAGGGCCACCGCACAGGTAACTCTGTCCATTTTGTCTGTCGTCTCGTCTCTTTGTTCCTCTCCATTCTCAGAGGTGGTGGTCATGATGGTGATGATTATGATGATTGGTATTATTATAGGAATCATGCATAAACTGGATATGACCGCAAGGACGGGCAGAACCTCACGCTGCTGCCACACTGCATCCTGAGCCATGAGAGGGAATTTATAGATAAACAGGAAACAAAAAGTGCCAATCAGGAAGTAGAGGGGCCTGGCCAAAGGGGGGGACTAGGAAATAATTGTGATGAAGGATGTGCAAAATTGTAGCCTGTTGATTCTGCTCAAGCTATATTTTTTTTAAAAATGTAATTTGACTGTTAAACTCAAATCAAGGAGCTAATTAGCATTTTAATCCTTTAATGGTATACACACCTTTATTAAATCAAGCATAAGCTGGAGGAGTTGAATGAGACCGAAGTGGCTGATATGGAAAAAATCCTAATTTGTTGATTGTTGGCCTTCCTTTAGCAGACACTTGTTTATCTATCTTGTTAACTCGAGCCTACAGTAAGAGTCCCAAAAGGTTGCTTTCAGGTATGCAAATAATTCATTTCCCAGGCAGCTGTGACAGCAGTATAGAGAACTTGTCTGCTGGGGGAGAATAATTGACTAAATTCAGCACAGCCCAACCGCTTTCTCTCTCTTCTCTCCCTCCATCTCCGGCTCTGTCAGCGTTTCGGATTTGCCTTACGACAGGCAAAACACAAGCAGCGCATCAGCCTCACATCCTGTCCTATAACTTCCCTCTGTGTGTGATGCAAACAAGTCCCTCAGACCCAAGTCACTGTAGTTTATTCCTTGCTAAGGTTTTTCCGTTTATGAGAGAAAAGTGACAGACAGCGGGTGGATGGATCCCTTTTAAGCCCCCCTCCCCGCCCTTCCCCGGAACACAATCCTGGGACCATCCACGGTTGTCTCTGGCTTCTCCCAATCAGCGGAGACCTGACTACCAGGTGCACACATGTGGCTGGGGAGTGTGCACATCAAGTGATTCTGCCTTGCCTCTCGGTGCCATAATCAAACACTCTGATTTGAATCGACAATGTTGATGAGGAGACGAATGAATGCCCTGATGATTACTGCGAATGTTAAGGAAAGTGCGCTTCCTTAAGTATAGCTATTTTTGCTCTGATTATTGATATGTGACTGTTGTTACCATGATTGACGAAGATTGTCGTATATTTCAACTGTTTTCATCCACACCCATTGGAATGATGAGATGAGTCATGGCTTGTAGATTAGATCACCCCAGAGAATATGGACTCTCTAAATCTCTTGATTGCCTTTATTTATAGTCAAACCTTTCCTCTTGATTTTACACTTTTCTCAAATTGACAAGCTTTCAGTCACAAGCCAGCGCTTCCTGACACACTTGAGGTAGGAGATGAGGTAGGACTTCTAAGTAGGCGGCTGTACTGTACAGATAGCAGGGCAGGAACAGGCCAGGAAGTGACTGCAGTGACCTTTTTGTAAAGACTAGTCTGGCTGGTTGCAGCATTTCGCAAACTGAATAGGTGGAGGCAAAAGAACAGAATGACAGGAAAGACATTTAAAGGTTTCTGCAAAAAGCTTACAGTGACCGAACAAGGAGAGTCAGATTTGTCAGTGGTTGATAATGGCAGTAGCAACAGGCCGTTGTGGAACTAGAGTACTTTCAAGGCTTCCCTTGAAAGAATCAGCAGTGGGAGTAAGAGACTTGACTCTGAAGTTACATAATGGTTTATCATATACATTTAAATTATCTACTGATAGTACGATGAGCTGCGTCACATACCGAGATAAAGATGTCAACCATTACTCCAGTTAACTCTGTTGTGAGGGGCAAGTCTAAAAGTGAAGAGCTCTTGAAAACAAGAGGTAATTTTTATACACTTAAGACAACTGCTCATACGGAATTAATACCACCTTGCAGGCTAACATTAGCTCCACCGTAGCCACTACTAGATTGTAATGCAACGGATCCCTGACCCTGTGACAATCTGAATAGTGCAACCATCTGAGATTCAAGAACAGGATGTTAAATGGAAATGTACATAAAAGGTGTACTTGGAGTGTTCTCAAATCTTATACAAAGATAATCTAACAAACCTGGGCATCGTAAAAAAATAAAAAAAACAGTGGTCTCCTTTTGTTCTGAATGTGAAGGATCCCACAAAGCAACAGCCTTAAATTGAAATCCACTATTTGTACTGTGCTTCAAGGCAATGATCATGCCTATTTTGACAGTATTTGTTTTCAAGCAGGGATTCAAATAGCAGCGTAATACACAAACACAATTAGTCTGAGCTCATCTCCTGCCAGTTTTAAAGGGGAAAAAAAGATCAAGAACTGTGCACAACACTCTGTGCTATTTAGCCCTGTGTCCCTGCATTGGGTTTTTGGAGGTCAATCCCTTCAGGGGTGTGAGCAGGAGCCATGTAGGAAACTGGAGTCACACACTCATAACCACACATACTGGGGAGCAGACATGTAGGGAGCACCAGGAGGGGACAAGAGCACCATCAGGAGGCTGCAGAGACCTGCTTAACACACTTTATATCACTGATCTGACACTCGCCATGGAGCATCCTGCATTAATGCAGCCTGGTAAAGGAAAGTGACAGAGGGGAGATACGGTAGAGCAAAGCGAGAAGCGAAACTGAAAGCTGAATTAAGTGAATATAAGTACAGTTTTTCTTTAAAAGTGTATGTCAAGTAGAGAAAGAGCGAGAGAAAGAGAGTGTTATCTGGGGTGTATCCTCCACCACTAACCTACCTTTGTACCTTCAGCCCTTCTGATTTTGCCCCCCCCTCCCCCCTCCCCCCCTCTGCTCCCTCTCCTCGTTTCTCTTCACGTCCTCCTCCCGGCTGTGGTCCACGTCCATCTTGTCTGTCTGTCCCTCCATCCTCTGCTCTGACCAAACTCTGTCCCTCCTCTTTTACTTAAAGAAATTCGGTCAACCTGGCCGTGCTAAAGCTCAACGAGCAGGGCCTGTTGGACAAATTGAAAAACAAGTGGTGGTATGACAAAGGAGAATGTGGCAGCGGGGGAGGGGATTCCAAGGTTAGCCCTCTCTGTCTGCCCACCCCACCACTAGGAGGATGGGGGCCGCTCACCGGCTAGGACAGCCCCCGTCCTGGGAGTGTAACACATGCATCTGCCCTGGCAAGGAAGCAGCAAACAGAGAGGGGAAAATTAAAAATCTCCAAAGTTACCCTGCGGCCACAAAAAAATGGGCACGATGTTGCATCTTTTGACATTGGTGTGTGCCTTTTCTGCATAAAAGGTTCAGAGCCAGTGACAATGGTACAACACGAAAAGGGGAATATTGATAAAAGCTGAAAAGATGATTGCAGTTAGTTGAGCTTTCCACAAACTAAAAGAAATTTTTTTTTCTGAAGATAAATATCATTTTTTAATAGAATTACTCATTTTCAGACATGCAGGTAAATATGTAGCCTTTACAGACGAACGCCTGCCAAGATAAATCAAGCACGAGTCATGATGAGAAACACTCTGGCACATTTTGGTAATGCCTATGTGAGAGGAATGTGAGGTAATGTGTGATGTGATGAATAGGTGGAATCTCACAGAGAGCAATTACTGTCGATGCAGGGATATTTGCCCCCTAGTGGCAGCCCTGGGGAGAGGCTAGAGAAGAGGAGAATGGCAAAAAGATGAACAAAAGACTATTCAACTCAGTAGCAACAGCAAATGTGTTCTTAGTTGACATGCGTTTGGGTTCATGTGTTGTTTGTGCCACTCAGGAGCCACAGGGAGGTGATCGGAGTGGAAGCAGCATTATACCTTATCTATGACTGAAATCTGTGGTCAGGTTCAAACAACAAAAGTGTTTTGGTCAAGATGAGGGAAAGTTTTCATTAAAAAAGTTATGAAAAAGTAAATGAATTTTTAAAATTTTTCACTGCTACTAAAGATCTGTGTCTGAAGCATGGAGCGGATGAAACGGGTTTTGAAATGCTTAATGGACAAAATGAGACCTGAGTGTAATTGTAGCTCTCAGTCTGTTTTAGGCTCAGATTGACTTGAGGCAGAGGGAAGCATAAATAATTGATAGCAACAGAATGCAATTATGGGATAAAGTTTCTTACCTATTTCATTTGTTTGTCGCATTTCAAGCATTTTGTCGGGAGGTCAGCTTTTTATTCTAGTGTTAAAGATGCTAGACATTATAAATCCACTACTCTTTTGTTACTTTAAGGCCCTCATTCCCTTTTTCCTCTTTATGTTTCAACAGAGTTTTAATTTGATTCTTGCAAACATTCGAGAGGAACAGACACCAAAACAAACTAATGAACTCTTTCTTGCCTGACTGCCACTCCTTTTGGTTTAAAGACTTAGCTACACAAAGGAGACGCCGCTTCTCTCACTGATGCACAAACACGCGTCCTTTTTAGATTTAATTATCGGTAGCTTTAACCAAAACCCTGCAACACCATAGAAAATTTTAGTTTACCACTAAAGAACAACTTGTAAAGTAAGGCTGAGGCTGATAGAAATGTTTGGTAGGTATTCAAGAACCAAAGTATTGGACTATTTCTGCGTTAATTTGAATGTGATAATGGCGTAGTAGGAATTATCAGGAGGTGATTAAGCATTTCTTGTTTTCCTGTTGAGTTTCATTTCAACGGGGAAATGAATGGTTGAAGGTATAAACAGCATTTCAGGGGCTCGAACTTTTGAATCTATCATCTGGGAACAGTCAGAATGAGAAGAAACAGAAGTGGAAGAGAGACTCCATATTTATTCATAAGACAATTGTCAAAAACAACCCATAGAAAACAATAATTTTAAATCCCAAACATCATAAGAAAAAAAGAATTGGACAAGATTTGGTGCCAGCTCATCTCGTTGAAATGTTTTACTGTTGCAATCATCATGCTAGTGATGCTTGCAGGAAAGTCAAACCATGTCCAACTAGCTGCAAAGAGCCATCTGTTGCAGATCCTGGATATATGATCAAAATTTATTGTTTGTAAAAAAAAATTGTGTGAAATCTGAACAAAAATGATAGTGTTCCTGAAATCTGCAGCCAACTCTCCCAGTCTTAGCACAGAGCTAGCCTTGCGCTGATAGTCCTGACTTGACAGTATTTGCCTATCCAGTTGTCAGCGTAGAACTAGCCGGGGCAGCATGGGTGTGTTACCTGAAGTGACAAAGGTGGGTCCCACTCATATGTCTGTAGCTCCATGTAGATCCTCGATCCCCCCCAGCCCCTCCTCAATGAGCATACACACATGTACTCAGTGGGATCCATGCTAGGTCACTGAATCTGTATACAAAGTACCTGTCTATGTGACTGAGCTGTGCAATGCAAATGTGAATTACTCTAATAACATAAAATAACATGACCTATGATGTTATTTATGTTATTTTTACACGCAAAGAACCCCGGTAAACCTTGCAGTTTTGAAACTGAGCGAAGCAGGCGTCTTAGACAAACTGAAAAACAAATGGTGGTATGACAAGGGAGAGTGTGGACCCAAGGACTCTGGAAGTAAGGTCAGTCTCACGCTGTTGCGGCCCACAAAACGCTAGCCTGAAACTCTCATCCTGAATACGCTCCAGATTACTGCAACTACTGTTTTATCCATACCAATATTACCAATTAGCATGAAACATATTTTCTGTTACAGTGCGCCCCCGTACTTTGCGGTTAATGCGTTCTAGGACCCACACACAATTAAAGAATTCCGCAATAGATCGACAAACTATCTCATTATTTACGGTAATTTAAACATTCATGTCCCCATGCTGATACTAAACCACCTTCTATCTGTATTACCTTTTCCCACACTTTTATCGACCGTTTAAAGCACTTTTGTGTCTCACGGAAGTCCAAGACTCAGCACAGAGCACACTTCCCGGATCACGTGACTCCTCTTCTTCTTCCATGACTTTTAGGAAGCTGACTGCCTACCAAAAATCCGCAATGAGGTGAAGTCACGAGCGTTGATGCACGAATGTGCGAGGGCGCACTGTATATGTCCACAGTTGACTGAATCTCTCTTACATTCCTTCTTTTTTAACAGTGGACCACATTTACCGTAATATGCTTCAGATTAGATGAAATTCTTATTCAGTTTCTGTAGCAATCTGTGGCAATCTCATTTCCATTCCAGTTATCTTAGAAATATGTTAAATTTAGCGTATCATCTGCCACTTTCATGCTTTTGTTTTGATCCCATACACTTGCCCTATTTTGGCGGTCTAAGACTCACTCACTAGAAAATACAAATGATCTTGAGCTTTAGCATTAGCAACTTGTTAGCATTAATTAGCCTGGCCTCTGCCTTCATGCTTAAGATTCATTAACACTTCCTTAGTCTTTCCCACTTAGAAACAAGAACATGGTGACACTTTATTTTACAGGTCCAATTTTCTATTTTAGGTATTTCTTTAATTATTCATCAGAAAATATCACATTATCATAACTAAAAATTACAGAACTCAGTAACAGAATACAAAACACTTAATTTTTGTTATTTTGGTGTCAATGGAACACTTTTTCACAAACAAACTTCCTATAAAAATGTGACAAAATTATTGACCTGCAAAACAATGTGTTCCCATATTTTTACTGGTATACATCTACAGCCTGACTTGTATTTTCTTATATGTTCTGTTAAAAAAAATCTGTTATATGAAGTGCAGAAGAGGTCATTAAATAGGAACATTCTTGCACTATTTTAAATATTTAGCAGCTATTTGTTTAGACTAGTGGAGCATTTAAATTGGATTAGTACTGTTCAGACTCAGATTACAGCCTGTTTTGTGATTGTTTTAGTCTTCTATTCTTTTAAATCAGAAGTTGATTGAAGCTGCTTTAAGACGTAACAGTCATAGACATGTAGAATGTGTTTGTACTGTGCTACAGGTGTGTATTAATATGCAGTAGTTGTTATGGTGATGTTTTTTTCTTTGACAAATCTCTATTTCCGTCTGATCTCCTGTTTCTTATTTTCTGTGTGCTTTACCCTTCACTTCTTTTTCCATAAATACTTCCTACTTTCTTTCTCCTCTTCCTAATTTTTTTTCTCTTACATTACCTATTGATCATTCTCACCTTTTACCAATCTGTCAAATTTTGGCCCCAACTTCTCAATTCTCCATCATCATCATCATCATCATCATCATTGTTTCCCACTGTTACCTTCCTTTTCCATCAACACCGTTTCCTGTAACTGTTCCCCTCATTTACCATCACCCTAACACCTCACCCTCCTCGCCCTCACCCCTCTTTGCATCCTTCCCTCTTCTCCAAACTCCACCCCTCTCCCAGGATAAGTCATCCCAGGCTCTGAGCCTCTCCAATGTGGCCGGGGTCTTCTACATCCTAGTGGGCGGCCTGGGCCTTGCCATGCTGGTGGCCCTGGTCGAGTTCTGCTACAAGTCACGGGCCGAAGCCAAGCGCATGAAGGTGGACCTTAGCCCCCCCCACTGCCCCAGCCCCTCCCCCAGCACCCAGAATCTAGCCACTTATAGGGAGGGGTACAACGTGTACGGCTCCGAGGGGGTCAAGATATAGGGGTAGGATTTAGAGGCTCCCATTAGGTGGGGAAATGGTGGTTTTATCATGGTGGTGCTGTTGTAGATTACTGTATTGTCGATGTAGCGGCTGACGGCAGCCCCCTGCTACTGTGTTGTTCTTCATGTGGTGATCAGAGCGGTCAAGCATTGTGGAACCAATATAGCTATTTAATCTTTTTTTATTTATTGGCTTAATGTTTTCTTGGATATTTGGACTTTAAATTTGTTTTTGTCTTGTTTTTCATTCTTTATCATTTAACTCCCCTCCCCCCCCCGGCTATGTTGGGGCTAGATTTTTTTTCTGACAACAGCTTTGGTTCCATCGTCTTTGGCTGCAGATGATGATGATGATGATGATGGTGATGATAATGATGGTGATGATGATGATGGTGATGATAATGATGGTGATGATGATGATGATGGTGATGATAATGATGGTGATGATGATGATGATGATGATGCTCTTGGCTGATGACCTGACGAGGCACCTGCATTGTTATTTCAGCTAACAGTTAATAAAATAATGATGGTGCAGGGGTGCACAACTCCATCCTCAGGGACCAGCATTAAACATATATTTATACACTTCATAGAAATGCAAATAGAACTCAATTTTCCACTGATATTATTATCAATAAATTTAACAGTTATTGTCTACAGGATTTATTGCTTGCTTCGGTCCAATTATCAATATTTCAAAACAAAATTGATTATAGAAGCACAGCAAATAGATAGAGATGATACTACAGTCAGTAATATTGCATTTTTGCTTAAAAAATGATTTGAATAGTTAAAAAATTGTCAAAATAGATTCATTTAGTGCTTGAGATTAATCAGTACATCGAATAATCGTTTTAACACGACTGTCACCGTATCCGTTTTAGTCATGATTAGCAGGGCAAAGCTTTCCTGAAAAGTCTTTGTGGTTAAACCGTTTTAAGTTCTATAAGCGCTCTAAATGTATTCTCCTTAGAGGAATATCTGTGGTGTTCCTCATTAAAATCTGTGCCTGCTTCAAGCTACAAATTAATTAGCTAATGTGCGGATGCCAATTATCATTGCTTTGGATCTGACTGAAACTTTTTCTGCCATAATGTGATGGATATTCTAAGAAGACATTTTAGACACAACTTAAAGGTGTTTTTTATATCAATGTATGTTCACATTAAATGTGATAACCAGATGAATAATTAAACTGCTGTGTCACAAAGACTGGTGCATGTGACATAATGTGAAGAGCCTTTTGAAGCCAGCTCACACTGAGCCAATTCAAACCAATTTAAGGTGAGACGGAGGCTTTTTTCACAGCTTGAGCAAAGTCTCAAATATTAGCTTGAAGTACTGATTTAATCTCCATCGTTCAGGTTCCATTTATAAGAGAAGCTTGATCTTTGAGTGGAACATTGAAGTAACAGGATGATTATTTTAGCTGGCAGGAGTTTATAATTGCTTTTATGTGTCATCTACAGATATTAGTCAAGCTGGAAATGTCAAGTTTTTTTTTCACCTCAATAACTCCCCCTGATTACTAGCTTTTCATAATAACCTATCAATCATTATTATTTTGCTAATATAGCTGGTAGCTACTATATCCAGCACAGTAGCTAATCAGAATAGCAGTGGCTGTTTTATTTTTGTTATTTTGATGACATTTATCTAACAGATCTGTATTTAGCAGCAATTTAATTTACCAGCAACAAACTAAGATATAAAAGTGTTCTGCTGAAGCGTTAGCTGTTAAAACGGAGTTGTGCACCCCTTTTATCGAGACACTGACTTATTCCAGGCCCGACAACTGAAAAAAAAACATCCCAGTTATTTACAGCGTTAATGCAAAGGAATAATTGATGAAGCAAACACTTCACTAGAGAGGCTATTTAATGATGTTACTGTAAATGCATGACTCAACTTTATGGGTGTTAAACAGCAATTAAGTGCAAAAGAAAACAGTGGATTTTGATTTGACGATTTGCTTTTAAAAAAAAAAAAAAACTTTAATATACATGAATTGTTGTTGTTTTTCTGTCATCTCGTGATCAGATTATAATAATTTTCAGCATCAACACCCTCAGTTCAAGCAGAAGGACAAACAAATGATTGGCTGTTAGCAGAGTGGTTCTTTTAAAGCAGTCCGTCTCAGGGTTTCTTTAACTTTTAATTGAGCTGTCCATCAGCCTGACAGCGCTCATTAAAACAAGGGAGGAGGGAGCTTCTGTCTGCACCTCCACCAAACACACGTGGCTGTGTGTGATAACTGTTTTAAATGCCTACTATCGGATATCATCTGCTGCTTTTAAAAGCGGCTTTTATGCATCGTGTGAAGGCTTTTAGTTTAAACATCAAAAGTTGATTTTGGCTGTGAGAAAGCTGAGGTGTTTTCTTACCTGTCAGCATCACAGAGTAGCCCGTCTGTGTGAAGTGTCACCATACTCTGAGCTGTAAAGCCAGTCAATCCCTCTCTATAAATCTGATCCCCTGGAAAAAAAAAAATCCCTCCTTCGTGTTTTCCTTTTGTCTTTTCCAAAATCCTCACCTGAATTGCTCAGATTGGAGAATCCCAGAACCCTGAAATGCATGGCCATCTATGAAATGCAGATGTCTACAACACAAATCCTCCAGTCTTCTGTGTACATGTTTGTTGATCGTTGCCTGCTTTTGCATTCACTTCTTGTTATTGTAGCATTTTGCACAGTTGTGTTAACCCTTTGGTGAGATTTGAATCTGTGACTTTGGGTGCATTCACACCATTTCTGGTGTAATTCTTAAGTTGAGTAATTATTTTGTTGAGGAGGAAAATTTGATCAGAATTTGACACCAAAAAATAATTGTATATGAGTGCTAATTTTATTTTATTGTCCAATAACATTTTTCAAAAACATAGGTTTTGAGGCTGTAAACCTGAAAAAACTTGATTAATGATTACTTATGAAGTGTAGATTTTAGGAGCAGATTGGTCCTTAGAGCTCAACACACTTCAACTTATGCAAAATAAATACCAGAAGAATTAGGGAAACAGATTGTGCAACATGTAGACAAAAATATTTTAAAAATTTGTTCAGATCCTACGTTGGATTATAACGTGGTATTAACAAAAGATTTAGCATAAAAACAGTGAAACTTGCACCGTTTTTCCTCCCAGGTGTGTGATTGCACCCACAGCCCTCTGGCATTGTGTGTTCAGTGTGTGTAGAAGCACATGCATGTGTGTGTTATTGGTGCATGTGTGTATATCAAAATTTCTGTATCTTGACAGCGTTGTTTTTTTTTTGTTTTTTTTACAGTTTCTTCTCACAAGGTGACTTTTTGTCAAACTAAATCTCCACTCTGCCACTTCCACCCTCTTCTCCATCTCTCCTCTCATCAGCTGTCTTTTTCTGAAGCCATGCGGAACAAGGCCCGTCTCTCCATCACAGGAAGTGTGGGGGAGAATGGCCGCGTCTTGACGCCAGACTGCCCCAAAGCCGTGCATGCCGGCCACGCTTCCCTCCGACACCCTGGCCTTGCTGTGGTCTCCTCCGGACTGCCCTGAAAACCAAAAACACCTTCTGTGCCTTAACGACACGCAAACATACAGCCATCGACACACGCACACATGTGCTTACATACAATCACGCATAACCCATGCACACATGTAATTACAGATTCTCAAATGCAAATACTCAGCTACAGAGACACTGAACACACTTTTAGACACTGCACATCGTCATGTTCACGTTCCTGCTGCCATTGACTTTATTCTAACAAGGGAAAAGTGAAACACAACTGTGGCGCAGAGAAAACAAGCAAAAGATAACTATGACTGTCACACTTGCCTGCAGCATTCAATTCTTTCTTTTTATTTTTTTTATTTTATTTTTTTTTTATTTGTCTTATTTTCGGAGGATCCTGATATCAAGAATTCCAACAGGAACCAGCACAGACTTACTACATGAATTGAACTACGAGCTGTGAACACAACTACGACACTGATCGTGATTAAGATCCCGATCATGGCTGTCGGTTAAAAAAAAAAAAGAAGGAGAAAGACAACTAAACAACTCTGTTCCTGTTCTGCTGTCACTGGACAATGTTGGCCAAAAGGCCACACCCCTTGACGACGCCTTACTAAGACTATAAACATCATTTTCATCATCCGCATCAGCATCACCTCCATCATCATCATCTTAACTTGCCTGCAAAGACTGAGTGCCAGGTATTATCACCCACAGAAGACCAGAAAACTGTAATTCTGAACGTTCGGACTGTGCAAACCTGCTACTTTGCCATGGACTGTTCAAAGTAAATGAAAAATGCTTTCTTACCACAGATACGGAATCCTTTCTGGCCCACAGACCAGCGAGATAATCGGCCAATATAGAAGAGAATCAACCTCTAAACACACACGTGTGTGTCTGATCTCGACCACAGAATTCACAGGGGTTTGAAAAACAGCAGCAATTAACTATGAAATCCTTCATCAACAGCATCATCATGATGGTGGAAATGCTAAAAACAGCAAAGAGATGATTTACCAGGTGGTAAAGGCAAGTGTATATTCAGTGATGGAAAGAAAAATAAAACACATGGGCAGATCTCATATGGCTACCAAACAAAACACTTCTCAACTTGAACACTGGGACCTAATCAAAGATTGCAAAATAAATGATGGAGGAACTGAGAAATAAAAATGTGGTGTTTTAAACATTGTAGATAAAACCGTTCAATTGCAGAAACAAATTCAGCCTCCGTGTCCTCTTCAATTATTAATCCACATAACCAGGCGGTGGAAGAGGCAAATCAAAGATTATTATTCCCATCACGTCCCCCCCCCGGCAGTGGGGTGAGCGGAGGATAAAACCGTGTTTCACGGGTTGTAATGACATTGAGGATTACTGGTCTATGGTGTGTGTGTGTGCTTCATTTGAGTCAAACTATAAAGATCTACGAGTCCAGTTTCGACTCTAATGGGCAGTTTGGTCGTCATTCGAGATCCTCCGTCTTTTTTTCAGTAGTCGGGTTAAAAAAAGGTGTCAGAAAGCTTGCTTTTTAAAAACTGTTGTAAATAACGTAGCAAAACAGAACTCACTCTTTTGTAATCATCTTAAATAACAATTCATTGCAATAATGAGTATAAAAGAAAATGCCACTACTTGTTATTAAGAATTTTTTAAAAATAAATCTACATATTATATATATAAGACAAATGAATATATAAATATATATCTATACATCTATAGAGAGCTATAGAAAACAATGATCACAGATAGTTGGAGGCTATGGCATACATTATGTTATACAGCCGTTTTGTTTTGGGGTTTTTTTTAATATATTTTGGGAATATTAATATGCCACAGTCTTTGTGTGTTCTACTCAACACTGAATGTCCATCTG
The DNA here is from genome assembly GCA_013358685.1 of Antennarius maculatus. Classification (NCBI taxonomy): domain Eukaryota; kingdom Metazoa; phylum Chordata; class Actinopteri; order Lophiiformes; family Antennariidae; genus Antennarius; species Antennarius maculatus. Next base: position 22,164,897 of record CM023613.1, read on the forward strand.
GCACTCACACAGACAAATGTAGAAACACACACACACACACACACACTACACACATTGTTGCATACACAGGAGCCGCTCAGGGTGATCACTCCAACACCATGAGAGGTTCAGATGATTTTTATTTCTACCTGTCTGTCTGGTTTATGAGTAATTATTCATCATTTTTCATTATCCAACAGTGTTTTTACTCCAACATCTTCTACCTGTGGCCTACAAAGGCCCCTAAAACATCACGTAGATGCTAGTATTCAACAATAAAGTCCATACAATGGGAACACTTTTTAGCAGGCCTCTAGAGAAGATGGGCTGCTGAGGTGAAACAATGCTGTCTGACATTTTGAGAGTGTAGCATTTGTGTTTTTATATTGCCTCAGTACTTTGAGTTGCTTGTCCTCTCACCAGATGTGAGTTCCCCCACGGATTGGGAGTCGAGTATGATTTCAAAATTAAGCAGGGTTTGCATTTTTTTTTTTTTTTTTTTTGTTTTTTTGCATTTCATCCGATCCCTTGTTCGAGTAAACAGGTCTAGAAATTTTCAAAAAAATGTTTAAATACCATAAAGCAGCCTGTCTGACACATCCAGCTGTCCTACAGGAGAGGAAAAATACATTTATCTCAATATCTAAAAATAAAAAAACTCAATATTTTTGTGGATACTACATGCTAAGTCAAGTTAGCATTCTGCTTGTGGTACTTGTAGTACTTTCTCTTGTTTTGTCTTCCTCTTAATGGGATTAGAGGTGAAGTGAGAAGTCTAGACACCCATTGACAATCTGACTTTCTTTACCCTTTAACATTTCATACCTTTTACATCATAACTGTTGAAATGTTTGTAGTAAAAAAAATAAAATAAAAAAAAAAACTTCCACTTCTTTGTTGAACTCAGACACTGAACTGCATCGAATGTATTCGAGTCGAACTGATCATTAATGTTAAATTATTTCTCAAACAAGGATCTTCTTTATGGTTGAAGCAAACGAGACAAACTGGCGCCAAACTCTTCCTTCTAACCACCAACGGATCAGCGAAGCGGCGCTGCAGCAATCCAGCATGAATAAGAGGAAATACTGTTTTTCTACAGTGCAGCACATCCACATCCACACCCACCCCCAGGCAGTTACACTACAAAAACCTTATGTTGATTTCTTTGCCACCTCCAGCGCATACAGTTCCATATATGGACAGCATAAAAGCCGACTGCTGGCCTGTCAACACCCTGGCTCATTCATCCTTTGTTTCTGTCTTTCCATCTGGTTTCTTTTTCTAGTAAAACATCAATGCTGAACCTGCTGTCACTGCGTGGTTATTTATCCACACATTGTGATCATGCAGCTCATCTGCAGACATCAGAGAGGTGGTGTTATTTACCATACAGGATCATTATTTCAGTGCAGTATGTAGAGGATGCCAGGGCTACAAACTTAGATTTGCGTTTATTTTGCACTTATTTAACATTGAAGCAGTTAAAGGCGTCTCAATGTGATGCCGTGTAACGTGGATGTCAACTAAAGCAAACACCTCTATGACTAAGTCTTATTGACCTCACTAAAAGATCAATAGTAGTAATTGTTGTCATCAAATACAAATATAAGAAATACATTTACATACCTGAACCCACAACAAACTCATGTCAACTCATTTTGCTTTTTAATAATGTGGTTTCTTTAAGAAAAAATGCAGCATTGCTGGTGCAGCAAATTTCGTATTAAGGATTAAATGCTTGAGTTATAAAATTGACAGAACAGGGGGAAATACTCCAGAAAAAAAATTCATTTTCTGCCTCTGTAAATACTGAGAAAGTAAATGAAAAAAATCTGAAAATGTCTAAAAAATCATTTCATCTGTATAATCTAATCTAATGTAATTACCTCAAAAAATAACGTTAAATTCATAAAATAATTTAAAATTTGGTTAGTTGAGTTCAAATTAAGTAATCATTTAGATGTGTATTTAAGATTAAAAATTTAATCAGCTTTATTAATCCCCAACAGGACATTATTTGTCCAGTCTAGCATTACTCTACGTTGTTAATCACATGAATTTTATATATGTGTACAGGCCAGTGACACACACACACACACACACACACACACACACACACACAGGGGGGTGGGGGGTGTAAGCATGCAGATGAAAGGTAGAGCGGTGAGCATCTCCTGTATGGTGCATCTCCAATGAGCAACTTATAAAGGGGACGGTGCTTTGCTCAACAGAACCTTGGCAGACCTCAGAAGGTGACCTGTCACCTCTCCTCTGCCAGCTCACACTGAAATTTTTTGCCCCACATGGGTCTTAAACCAGCCACTCGCCGGCCCCCAGCTACCGCCGCCCTCATTTGATATAAATAATATTAAATAAGAACCACGGGAGAGATGGTGGCTTTGATGACAAATTTAAAACTATATTAATTGTGTCACACACTTTATTTATGTCCTGTTGCTCTGCAGTGCTGGAGTGTTTGCAGGAGGCGGGGCCGAACTTGTGGGCAGAGCCTCATCTCCACACCTGTGCCTCATCTCCACACCTGTGCCTCATCTCCACACCTGTGCCTCATTAGGCTGAGGCTTTTTAAGCCAGCTTCTCCTTGTCTTCACGCCGAGATTGATTTCTATCCTTCCAACTTTTGAAGTTTGTTGGACTTTTTAAGATTTAGTGTTTTTCCTGGATTTTGCTTGTGTGATTACGACTATGGATGAGAACTTGTCCTCTAGTGTTCTGCATGTGGGTCCCAACTGATCCCCTAACAAAATTACTTTCAGGGTTTTTAACTTACAACGTAGCTAGGCTGAAGGGGTTAGCCACAGCAGAGTTCATGTGTGTGTGTTCTTTGGAGGTCTATCTTGGGATGGTGACCAGCGGGTAATGGGTTAAACCCCCTTTTCATTTGGGCTCGTCTTCAGTCTGTGGGGACTTGACACACCCGCTGCAGTGCTATCACTGACAAGCATTTCCCATTATTTCCCATCTCACTCACACTCTTTAAGACTCAAATAGTCTCTCTCTCTCACACACACACACACGCTATGCTGAGTTATTACTGACAAGTGTTTCCCATTTACTCACAATGTAAGTAAAAAAATCATTTTGTGGTGGTTCTGACACCCTTTTAACCTTGCATCCTGCACACACACACACACACACACACACACACACACACACACACACACACACACACACACACACTAATGGCTGCAGAAACACAGTCGCCTTTTTAACTTTTAATATTCATTAGCTCATCTCCTCTTTCTCAATCTGTCTTTCCATTTCTCTGCTCTGCGTCATCCCTCATTCCGTTCATACCCTCCTCGTTTCTCCTCTGCTCTCATTCTATATTCTTCTGGACATTCTCTTTATTCCTTTTCAGACTTCATTTTTCTATTTGTTGCATTCCACCTCAGAGGATCTTTTTTTCTCATATTGCAGCAGCCTCAGCTGGTCTCACACTCGTTACCTCTCCAGATTGGATACGACACAGAATACCACCAATGCTCAGCACACACAGGAAGATTGGAATTGTTGTTCTTTTCGTACCCAATGATGGTATATGTTCTATATACTTTTTTTACTACATGACGTACACACTTTAATGTCCTCAGAAGAAGAGGCACACACAAATCTGTCATTACATTTATTAATTTGAAACCATTTTCTGGGTGGATGAGATTTTTTTAATTTTATTCTCATCTGAAACTTAAATAGTCTGGGTTTAATTTAAACAATGACTTCAGATTAATTATAAACTAGAAGATGTCAGCAATATCACATGGTACTTTTCAAAACTACTGACAAAATGAATGCAATTATCTGTAGCAATTCTTCAAATTTTATGCAGCAAGCTTTCTTGCAAAGTCCTGAGATCCCGTCTAAAGACCATCCACTCTCCAAAACACTAGGGCATACCGAGTGTCAGACATGCTTTCAAGGCATTAGACCCCTTAAATCCACGAGCAGAGACCTTTTAACTGTGCCTAGAGTGAGCTCCGTGCTTATGGACAGGTAGCTTTTAGTTTTTGTTATCACTGCCTGTGGAACTTCCTGTTAAACGTCATGTGTTTAGTTCTTTGTACTCTGGTGTTTCTCTAAGAATCCTTAATGTTCCTCATTAATTTTGAACATAAAGCGTTAAACTGTAATTTTGTGCAGCCTCACTTGTTACTCCTATTTTACCCAAATTGCTATTAATACCTAAAATAAGTCGTCCTTTATGTGGATTTACTCCTCAGGGCTATGCTTCTACTTTCAGAGTGTTCACATAGGAGTCGGTCGAGGCCTCCAGCGTTTAATCCTGCACAGCTGAAGGCACGAACCCACCCTACTTAACCTGTGATTGGCTAGTACTTTTTGGTGTGTGTGTGTGTGTGTGTGTGTGTGTGTGTGTGTGTGTGTGTGTGTGTGTAATGGCTGGATTTACCCATGACATTGATGACGGGTGGAGTTTGAACATTTGCATCATTTACCCAGATATTCAGACACTTCCAGAGAGGACAGTGCCGGTTTTGTCAGCGCTATAAGGAAGTGAATCCGACTTAATTGTTTGTAACTGAACAAAAATTGTTATTGTCATGAATTTTCTCGGTTCATTCCCGACATTTCCCACGTCTGGATATCTTCACATTTTGGTTTTTGCCACAGCTTTAGCTGTTTGTCTTGGAATCCACAAAGTATGTTGGCAACATCATTCCAGGCAATACTGATAACCATTCAACAGTCACTTAAGATGCATTTGCATCAAAAAATAGAGTCACAACACATTTTCCTAAATGGTCTTTCTTCTCTCATCTCACCAGTTTTGCAGATTTTTCGTTCTCGCCCAAGATGGTGCACAGAGGTGAAGTAAAGGTCACAGTTCATGTCTATCAGTTCGATCTTCTTTTGAGTGGATGGACCACACTTGTCCAGAACTACCTCCACACAACTGAGTAAATGAAAGGGAAGGAAAGTTATATATGTATACTCTAAAACTAAAAACTAAAATGTCAGTTAAGGACCTTTTCAGTGACAATGCTGTGGATTTTCACACCAGTTTTAAATCCAAAGAAAGCTAAAGAAGGGTATTTTATATAAAGCTTTCTTCTAAAAGGCAGCAAAGAAACCCTGAAATGGAAAATAAATTAGTCTTTGTGATGTGATCTGCCAGTTTTGAGCCCCTGTATTGTGTGTGCATTTATATCTGTTGTGTGTGTGGAGGGTTCTGTAGGCACTTATATGATTTTGATTTTAAAAGACCTCTAATATATAGATTTAGGTATTGCATTGTCATATCAACATGACAGGGTTTAATGTCTCACTTCAGTTAAGAGATTCCAGCTCAAGTTCTGCAGTAAAAACTTTGTTCAAGGTTTTTAGCCTCTGTAACAAAAAAAAAAAAAAACAAGTCAAATATGAAATGTGAAAAAGTGTCACCGAGTTACATCAGCTTTTCTGAGATCGTTGGAATTCTAGAGAGATGGAGGGTTGCTCTTTCAAAGTGTTTTACTTTTTTCCCTCTCCTATAAGCTTGCATTGATCCAGATAGGATTTGTGATGAGCATCGGCATAAAGGAGCATTCCCTTTACTGTATTTCTTCAAAAGGTAATTCTGAGATCACAAAAGCATGAAAGAGATCACAGAGACTGCTGTCAGAAGCAGTAATGTGGAGCTTGAATGTTTTAACACAGATTTTATTCAACTCTGATCATTACAAAATGTATCTGGGAATTATATCTATATATTTAACATATATAACAATCCTCAATAAATTTATACACTTATTTAGATAGGTGCAAGTATTAAATAGAAAGCATAAGCAATGACAAGAACTACATGTGCATCTTAAAAAAATGTAGGTTAAATATTAGTTTGGAACTGGTGGACATCTCTGTGTTTCGGACCTCCTCTCTCATGTTCTAAGCGCTATTGTTCTAAGCGCTATCGTCAGAAGGCCACTGGTGGCTAACGTGGTGACAACTGAAGAATCTGCAGGTGTAAACTGGAGAAGAAAGAAGCCCTCAAGCTGAAGAAGGACGCTTGCCTGGCCCGGCTCGGCCAGAGTTCTCCTCAAGCACCAGTGAGTCCAGAGAGGTCGGCTCTTCAGCAGCAAGGCACCGGATAGGGATGACATCTGCCCTGAGACGCTGAAGGCTTTAGGCATTTTGGGATGTCCAAGATGACACGTCTACTTCATGTCACTTGGAGACACAGTACCTGTTCAGTGGCAGACCGGGGTCAGGGTCTCCCTGTGATCCATTTATCAGGGGAGTCACAGTACTCAGCCTCCTCAGGCCGGGTTCCAGATATAGGAACTGCAATCCCCCAGGAAGGGGAATTTCCAAAATACTCGCTCAGTGTTTTACCATTTACATTTACATTTCCTTTTTTTTTTTCTTTTTTTTTTTTTTTTTTTGCGTTTGGAAGATAAATAAGTAAAATTGTATTCAGTAGTTCAGTAGATTATATGACTGTTTGTGAACATAAATGCAGACTAAGACATCATGAATCCATGTTTTCTTCCTACGTGTCTACACTAATAAGGATTTGTTGCATTATTACTCCAGCCTTTAATGTTTTATATGGAACATTTTGTGCATTTAAATGAGGAAATGAACAGGAGTTCAAACTAAAAATGAATTTTTAGAGTTGTGTAATTGGGGGGTGTGCCAACGAGTCCTAGATTTTAGTATCCCAACGTTTTCTTCTTTTCCGTTGCCCACTTTACGAATCATAAGGCACTGCTTTATCTTGATGGGTCAAGGTTAGGTAAATATTTCAGTCCATCTTCCCAGTCTTGGCCAAATTTCATGATCTTTCAAGTGCCACACATCTTCCTCAATGTGTGTGGGAAACTTGTAACAGCTGCTGATATAAATCCACATTTTGTACCTTGTTTTAACAATGAACGGTTCCTCTAGAATCTTCATCATTGTCAATCGTCGTCTTTCTTTATACTGTATTTATTTGTCTTTTCTCAGTGATTTTGATGCTCTTTGTGCAGCTGCATTCTCTCTTTCTCCACTTGGAGGCGCTCTCTCTCAATCTGCAGTCTGCCAGCCTCCACTGTGAACAACTGCAGCCTCTCTTTCTCCAGCTGCAGCCTCTCCCTCTCCAGCTTCAGCCTCTCCGTCTCCAGATCCAGCACGGACATCCAACCTTTACGCTCGTTCTCTCTTTCCAGCCGTCCTTCGTGAGTTGAGGATACGGACGACGGAGACGGTGACGGTGGGCCTTCCTGTGACGGCAGGCAAGAGGAGGAATCGACAAGCTCTGATTGGTCGATGAGCAGGAGCCTCAGCTTCTCCTTCTCCACCTGTAACCTCTCTCTGTCCAGCTGCAGTCGTTCCCTCTCTACTTCCATGAGACGAAGCTGCTCCTTCTCCACCATCAGCAGCTCTTTCTCCACCGCCAGACGTTCGGTTTCAACGGCCAGACGCTGCTTTTCCAGCTCCAGACGCTGTTTCTCAAGAGATGCTCCCATGTGTTCATTGTTGGTTAGTCCACCCACGGCGTGGACCGACACCCCTACCCGGCCTCCAGCGAGTGGCAGGTCTCTGGTGAAGGTGAAGTTAGGAGACTTGGGGCGGAGGATGCCAAAGCCGTTGCTAGAGTACACATCATCATCACCGTGTGACTCGATATCGCTGAGGAGGGATGGAATATCGTCTTCATCCATTTCTCCACTTCCGACATCACCATTACTATCCAGCTGGGAGGAGAGAGCGACATCATTAATGGAACACTTCAGTAACTTTATACACAGTTTACCGGCCATAAAGGACTTCACAGAAGCTGATAATGACACTGAAGAAATAGGAGGGAAATATGCAATACAGTTGCATTTTGGGAAATGCAAGATTTTTCCAGATTAGCCAAAATTTAGAGGCAAATAAAAGGATATTCCTTCCTCTGCAGCTGTAATTCACCTCTTTAATTAATATTGTGTAGTCTGTGATGCAGTCATTAAATACAAATGTGAGTATTTTAAGTGTATAGTATATTATGGTTTATTATTTATCTTGCAATGGTCCTTATGGGAACTGAAGTCTTCAAGGGATATTTTTATGACCAGACACAAAAGACTATTCCTCCTGTAGATTGTCTGGCTGATAACATTTAAAAAGAATCTAATCAACTAGGTGCTATTTAACAATACTGTTAAGCAATGAGGTTTAAAATGGAAGTTGACAGGATTAGAATTATTTTAATATATGAGTCAATTCCACAGTGTAGACAGATCATGATTTGAAATGAAAACAGTCCTTAACACTTCCAGGAAAAAAATGTGAAATTCTAATTAATTTAAATCAAATCCTAATTAATTAACACATTCTTAATCCTCAATTTGAAGGGCGGAATTAAAGAAGAGCCACTTGCGCTACACAATGTGTGTGATATGTCGAACACAGCTACCTCTGCTGATGAGGACGTTATAAAGCTAATTAAACCATTAGCAAAATCACAACAGGCCACTTTTCTCAGAACAGGAACGGTGATGATATGAGCTCTATATCAAAAAGTATTAAGCTCCTCATTTACATACAAATTTAATTAACCAACTCCAAGGTTTAATCAGTATAACTAATCTAAAGATGGAACCAGTGTAAGAGTGAAGTTTTTATCTTGTACTATTAAGCACAAACACTCACTATTGTGGCACAGAGACAGAGATAATGAGTTTGTTTCTTACTCTGTATTCACTGACATTATCCTCCATCTTCACGTCAGGCGGTGCCGTCACGGCCTGACCGCTGGACTCACCCAGGACCCCCAGTCCCATCCAGTCACAGTGACAATCGTTTGGGAGGCCTGACAGGCTGAGCAGCTGATCGCAATCAGATCCCAGAGCAGCCGTCTCACGTTCGGGGGACGACTGATCGTACTCGGTCTTCAGGGCCACGGCCGAGGATGAGGAGGAGCAGAGAGAGAGCTCAGTCTGAAGCTGCTTCCTCTTCATCAAGGCACGCCAGTCCAGGTAACGACGCTTCACCTGCGCACCAGGATGGAAAGGAACTAGCGTGGCAGAGGTAGCGTGTGAAAGGATGATTGCGCGGTGTGTGCGTAGAGGTTAACTCACCTCAGTAGCCGTGCGAAGCTCTCCCTCCCCAAGGGAGTTGACACTTTGAGCCACTTCCTCCCATGCCTGTCGCTTCAGCTCATTAATGGCTGTGTTCTGTTCACGGGCAGAGAGAAAAATAAGAAAGTTCTAACACAGCCGCACTTATTACATTACTGAGATGTTGTGTCATAAGTTAAGATCCACTTCAGGGTCTGTTGGGAATGTCATTCATGCATAAAGTGTAACTATACTGCCCAGTCAGGATCTTTGAACAACTACTGGATCGATGGGCTGGGTAGAACTAGAATAAAAGAGGTTACATTTCAATCTGCTTCTCAGTCACAGCGTGAGATAAAAGAAAAACTTAATTTTAGATATAAGGTGAAACAAACAAGATTTGACAATAGTACTAATGTGAGGATAAACATATACAATTCTGCTTTTGTTTTGTTGAATGAGCAAAGCTTACTGTGAGGCAAGATGATGAAATATGTTTCCAAGACTATGAAGCTCTGATTTATCATCATTAAGTTTTTATTTAAAGACATCCAGCATTCATTCTTCCTGAGGCAGGCAGGGGAATTATCTCAAGAGCACGGGTTGCCGGATTAAGGAGTTTGAAGTGCTGCCTATCATCTGTCTAACAGTGAGGGAAACGAAATAGTTCACAATAAACTGGCTGAGAGGAAGCATTATGTAAGGAACAATAGAGGGCATAGAATCGATGCTTGAAGGGACCTCATAGCTGAAACCATAAGCAGAGGAACTAGACTGTATTTATATAGCTATAATAACACATCTAGATGGTGCAGGAGGTGGTGTAACCAACGATATTATGTCTGGTACTCAAATCTAAAAGGACAGAGACAGAGTCGTCACCTCTGTCAGGTGACCTTTACAATGGTCATTAAGACTTGACTGAAGACTTAATTAAAAATGTTGTAGTGCATAAAATCAATTAGCTGGATTGACATAACTTTCTCAAGTGTCTTGGTCATAAAAAAAAACTTTTTGAAGTGTTAGATACTAAAGGTTTTAGATATTTCACACAGACGTAAGAGACATGTGCCATTACTTATGACAGAAGAGTGTTGATTGGTTGATGCGGAATTGTCTTACTTGTCTGTCACTGGAGAAGATACAGATAGCTGAAAATAAAGGATATGTGTACAATTATTTTTACACGAAATAAGTGCGAATGTGAATACGGTGTTGTACACGCATCAGATTTAAAATATCTCCACTGCAGATGCTGTATACAGAAACCATCCTGCACTAGTGCACTGCTATATATCCTTTAATGTCAGTAGGTCATGGTGGTATTATTTTTTTCATTATTGTGTAGTATTACCTCAATCCGTTACATTACATTGGGAAAAGAAGAAGAGGAAATGTAAACCTGCTGTCTTGAGAACAACACGTTCCTCCTCTTGTCGATTTCCTTGATAAGAGTTTGTGTTTCTCTCACGCTGTAGTTACTCTTCCTTTTTCTCTTCAGATGCTTCACCTGTAGGAAATCCAGCTTGGCAGCAAGGAGGGGCACACAAACCCCAGAAACGCAAAAAAAAAAAGGAAATAGAAATGACAGAAGACAAATGGAAGAAAATAAACCAAAAAAGAAATGGGTGAACTGAGGTGTCTGAAAAATATGATGGTACAATTAAGAAGAGAGAGAGGAGGAAATGAAAAACACAACAAATGATAGATCACAGGAGAAGTCGGTCCTCAAATGGAGAGGAATGTGGATGCTGGTCCATCTCTTGTTCTGTGGCTTTCCTTTAAATGTGCAGCGGCTCCAGCAATCCTGATCAGAATGATGCCAGTTGTTACAGGAGATGCTGGGTCTGTGTGAAGAACATGCAGCAAGTTATGGAAATGCCATGTGGAATGGAGTGTGTTGTTGTTGTGGGTTCACAGCTGGTTGCCTTGAGGGTGAAATTATTAAAAGCTATCTTTGTTTCACAGTTTGGAAAAATATTTCACTTCTTTTTGTCACAATAAGGATCCAGTGAAATATCATGATGGAACTTGCAGGTTTTTGGTCTTATTTAGCTGGACTGTTGCCACATTTAAACCGTCCTGTGGGAACAAAGCAAACATGTTTCCATTACTGGAACACGTTATATGTGTTGGTTAGGTCACATTAGGTAGTTGGTCACATCACCCAACATGTAATTTGTTTTTGAGAAAGAATGAGGAAATCTCACATCTGTGGTGCTGTGGTATGGATGAATTATTATAATACATTGTGTTTTTTTATATAAAAATCAAGAAGCATTTTTATATTAGACTTTTTTTTCATGGTTTCAAGCAGGGAGTCATAATTTCGGTTTTATCTGCAGGGGGGGGTCCACAAACAAGATAGAAAATATAGGGGGGGGGAATGTGTGGATGAATGTGGATAAAGGATATTCAATGTGCCTTTCCACTATTTGCCTCCACGTGCAGTCGACAAACGTCTGGATCAATAATCATCTCCGACATCCCTGAGAAATTGACAAGTAAAATAACGATTTTTTTCCGGTTCAGTAGGAGATAGTATTTTTTGTAATTACTCGAGTACAACACAATTTTATTGGTGGAATCACAAATATAACGTAGTCCCGTGCGAGTGTCTTACCTTCGCCTCAAAATTAATATATTTGGTGTAATATATTATGAAGAGTACTCACCTCACGCACACAGATGTACCGCAATCAAAACAACATCGGACGGTACAGTTTTAAAGCTGCGTTCACAAGTAACTCGGAAATATATATACCTAAAATGTAGATGTGAATTTAAAAGCGCCGATATTATAGAATGACTGCGATTGGAAGCCATAGCCCTTCATTAAAACTTTAATATATTCATTCTAAGAAGTAGTGCTTCGTACATATAGTTAGTTACGTTTAAATGGATTTAATTAATTTATGAAGCAGAAAAATAAATATATGAATCTTGTTGAGTTGTATTCGTAGATTTTTTTATTGACAAAGTTAAATTATGTCATATTGACATGTTTATCTGGTTTCAATTTGTTGTTTACACATCCCAGATATCAGAAAAATGTCATATTTACCAAGGACGCAGCATTGTGTTTTAAATTTCCAACATTCGTGGGAGCAATTGAAGCTATCTTTCGTTTCGCATTGATTCCATCGCTCCGATTGGTCAATCCTCCACCGCGCCCACTTATGACGACATAGAATCTCGCCGGGATCACACGGGCATGTGCACCGCTGTCAAATCGACATGTAAACAAAGAGGGGAAGTTTCTACAGTAGTCGAATACTTTACCTTTTTTTTAACTTTTGCTCGACAGCTCCACTGTTGAAACACGACACTAACAGATGTCATCATTTCACAGCTGTGGGGCAGATGTTACATGCTAGTACTGATGCTAACATTAGCTCGCTAACTCAACGAGCAGCCTGGAGTTGTGGATGAGTCCCCCGGGTAGAGGTGAGGAGACATGGGCTCCGTCCGCTGGGCCTTTCGCTGCGGTTCGTGGACACCGAGTAGGTCCGATTGGCTGTTCGCAGCCCGCTGCATTCAGCGGGAGGAGAAAGATCGGATCGGACAGTTTGCGTTCGCTAAGGATGCCAAAGCCGCCATGGTGAGTTTCACTGCTCCACTGACAGGTGCAGGGGGACTGTTTGGAGCTTTTCACAGGTGCGTCATGATCTGTGTTCCCCCCTCCAGGCTGGCAGGTTGTTGCTGAGGAGGTTTGTTTCTGAGAGGATGGGGGTTCCCTGGTCAGAGATCCGGCTGGAGCGATCTCCCAGAGGGAAACCTTACCTGGCAGCGCCTCTGAAGGTACACGGGGTGGTGTTGTGATTATCTTCCCTGCCATATATGTGTTACATTACTCTCTAACTGAAAAGTTTGGCTATTTGATTACTGTTCTGCTGTCTGCACAGGTCATTTCCGGTTCGACCCCGGAGCCCCCAGCCTGGAGCTTCAACCTGTCCCACCAGGGGGAGTACGCGGTTCTGGCTGCAGAGCAGGGCCTGCAGGTCGGAGTGGACATCATGAAGACCAGCATGCCAGGTAAAGTTTAAGGACCAGTGTTCAGCGATTTGAACTCTTATGGGGGATGGCCGGATTAGAGACAATGGTGAGGACAGTCATGATGGATTAGAGACAGTGGTGCTGAACAGATGACAGGAAATTGAGCTGGAAGTGGAGGAAATGAAGATGTTGAGGTTCTCTAGGAGCGACCACGTTAGATCGGATCAGAAATGAGTTCATCAGAGGAACAGCCAGGGTGACATGTTGTGGAGACAAAGTTAGAGAGAGCAGACTCGGATGGTTTGGACACGTCCAGAGGAGAGATGGTGAGGATGTTGGTAAAACAGGTGATGAGGATGGAGCTACCAGGAAAAAGGGCAAGAGGACGACCAAAAAAATAAAACAAAAAAAAAACCCAGCTGGATGGATGTAGTGAGGAGGACATGAGGTCAGTTGGTGTCAGAGAGGAGGATGAAGAAGCCGTATTACCTTGTAGTATTCACTTTTTATTTGACCTGGTGTCTTTGTGGATCACTGAAAATGAGTAAAGAACAAAATACTGTCATGTGTATGTCTAGTTAATCCACAACTGTTAGTCTAATAAATATGTTAATCTGTTATAATAAGAATAATTATGCAGTGAGGCTCAAGCCTCAGAACAGAAATGTGTGTGTATTCTCAGACTCGACCAGAGGGAGGCTCTGTTGCCTTTTCTATGTCCCGATCCAAGGCTGTTGTGTTTTCAGATGTCTGTTTCTGTCTCCCATTCTCTCTGTTATAATATAATAGGAGACGCTACACAATTCTATAAAAACCTGGATGTTGTTATAATATTGAGTCCCTGATTCTGCCTGTCTTACAGCTGACACCAATTTTCCTTTTCCTCTGTCCATGTAATCTTCTTTTCATCTCATGCCTTCCATCTGTCTGTTTCTGCCCTTTTTTTCTCTGCCCTCTATGTTTTTGTATTTGCCCTTCCAGGTAGCAGCTCAGTGCCGGAGTTTTTCTCCATCATGACTCGTCAGTTCACGCCGTACGAGTGGAGCGTCATCCACTCGGCCGGCTCGGAGCACAAGCAGCTCGCCGCATTCTACCGCCACTGGGTAAGCATGGCAACTGCACTAGACCTTCTGCCACATTGCATCGCTGCTGGGCCCCACAGACAGTGTTGGGGTTTTATATATATATATATATATATATATATGTGTGTGTGTGTGTGTGTGTATCTGAGAAGAAACACAATAATAATTTCCTTTAAGTGTTTGCAGATATATGTGAAAACTCACAATTTGGTTGTTTTTTTTCCCCACAATCTGTTGTTCTTTATCTCTGCATGTCTTCCATCCACAGTAGCCTTACCCAGTTCTTTCTTTCTTTTATTCTTTCTTTCTTTCTCTCTTTCTCTCTCACACACACACACACACAGATGGACACAGAGGGCTACGCTGGTGCTAAGTAAAGATGTCGTGAGATAAAGAGGGTGGCACGGAGACCTCGTGCTCTGATATCATCGCTGCACTGTTGACTAATGGCAGAGTTCGACAGTTGCCATAGCGATTAGCCATGCAATACTGTTATTGTGGCTCATTGGCTGCCGAGCAGGGTCTGTTTTGGCTGAATGTGTGTTTCCACATGCATTTGTACACACACACTGTTATACATGGTCACATAGATTTCCATCTGTTACGGTTTTGAGTTGTTGCGCTGCTCAGCCAGAATACACACAAACACACACACACACACACACACACACACACACACACACACTGACTGTCCACTGAATCTTTGGCTGTGTGTTACACCAGTGCGTCCCTCTCCACCCAGGCCCTGAAGGAGAGCTTCATCAAAGCCATCGGCACCGGTCTGGGCTTCAACCTGCAGCGGGTGGAGTTCCACGTGTCTCCTGAACGCCTCACATGGGACCACGTCCAGTGCCAGACCAAGATGCATCTGGATGAGGAAGAGGAAGAGGGCTGGGTATTTGAAGTGAGTAGGTCTGAAAAGAAATACAGGACTGGGCGATAGGCACCATTTCTTCACTGAATGTGCAAAACATTCAATATTCCCCAACCTATCATATGTTTACTTCCTCCTTTCTTATTTTTTTTTGCGATATAAAACCGAATGGAGATTTTTGCCCACCCTTAGTGAGCCAGTCTGTAAAAAACAAGACAGCCTTAAATTCAAGATATAAAAAATAAGACATGACAACACCCCGAAGAGATCTCTGAGCGACGTGTGCTGTCTCCAGTTTTTTCACTTTCAGATCAATTGCTATACTGTCCCTTCTTTATTTTTTTATTTTTTTATTTTTGCCCGACTTGCTGAAAATTTCATAGCTCATTTTAGATTCCGTTTGTTTTATTAACATTATTCATGCTTCATTTGGGACCTTTTCAGTCTCTCTACTGCCCGAGATAAGCCGTGCAATATGTCAGACATCGTTTGGAGAACAAATCAAACGACTGCTTTGACATTTTGGAGGAAAACATTCCAATTGGCTTCTTCGCCGAGAGATAGGTGAAAAAGAAATATAACTCTCTTATCTGTCTGTTAGATTTAAGCTATGGTGGGGAGACGGCGTCGCTCGGAATCAGGACTGGAAAGGAGGGCAAGCAGCTTATCTGGCTCATATTTGTGCTCGCGACCCCCCCTGTAAAACCACTGCTTGCCACTGTTACTGTCAAAAACTGTTGAACTGTAGGGGAATAAAAAGGTGGGAGCTAATTGCTCCTAATTTGTATATAATAAGTACAGTTATGAGTGTAGGTAACATGATGAGTACTGTAAAATATTACTCGGCCACTATTAGTGGGCTGTGTTGTAGGTTTTTTTTTTAAATAGTAATGAGTGTGAAGCCATTTTTATACAACCCCGAGGAAATCAATTATTTGAGAAGCGGCGGTTCAAAGTGCTGGGCGGTGCTGTGGGGTCCTCTGCATCCCACTCCCCCGGCGGCCGCCTCCTTGAAAGCGTCTGCAAAGTGAATCACAGGTGGCCTCACAGAGGAAATACACACAGGAAAGTGCAATAGGGGGCCTCTCAAGTGGCCCTCCAGCCCTCCTAACACCGTGGTAAGAGATTAGAGTGTCAAAGCAGAGGAATTATCCGTTGCCGTCACTCCCTTCACTCTGCTTCTACTTCCCCCATTTCATCTCTTCTTTTTTTTTTTTTTGCCGCTCCTCTTCTTGTCTCCTCACCTTCATTTCTTCATGTTCCCTCATCCATCCTTTGTTGCCTTCGGTATCCCTTCCCCTGCACTCATTCATTCATTTTTCCTCCCCTGTATTTTCACTCGCCTCCTCTCACTCGCTCCACCGTGCCCAGTGGCAGAGGGATTAACAAGTGACTGTGAAAAGGTTACCAGTGGTTGGAAATGCCTGATGTCTCCTCTTCCCTCTGGGTGAGAGAGGCTTAATGCTCTTTTAGTGTCTGTGTTTTTACACCAGATAATAACAGCTCGCTCGTATCGATCGCACATAGAAGGTAATGAATGTGTCCTCATTTAATTATACACTGTAGGGCGAGGTAAAGAAGGCAGGATTCAGGACGCAGCGGTCGTTTCGGGTACAAATGACGAGTGGGATCAAGACAGAGGGAAGTGGAGGAGGCTGGACAGAAAAATAGCATCTTCACGTTGCTGCAGGAGAAAAATGTTGAAGGAAACATCTTAAGAATAGACTGGAATTTTAAAAAATATATTATTTGCTTTGCCCAACATTGATTTGATGCTATTTTTAGAATCAGGCTCACCAAATCTGAACAGTCACAGCTCGTAATTTTTTTTTTTTTTTTTGGTCTCTGTAATTGACTCACTTTTGGGATCTGTTTTGTTGCTCACATTTTTTAACAACTGTTTGACATTTTATACTCAAGAACCAATGAATCGATTGTTCCAGAAAATAATCAGCACCTTAACCGACCATGAAATTAACTGTTAGTTGCTGCCAATATTCCTCATGACGTTCTTTTTCCCGTTCATTCATTCATATTCATTCCTAAAACACCAATCAGAGGTTTTAGGAATGAATACATTTATCTATGGAATCAAATTATCCAAAATTTAGGCGATCAAAGGTAGATGTGTTTGTGATATTGTAGCCATTCCAAATATGCAAATTTAGTTAGGAAATTTTGAAATAATTTGCTGCAGAATACAGAGAGTGACGCTCAGTACGACCTTGAGTTTGTCCTCAGCTGAATGGTCATGATGACCAGATGAGCAGCGACTGATGCTGTGTGCGCCTCACATAATACAACATGGAAAAAGAAAAATGAGGACAAAATTAGATTACTGAAATAAAGGATAAAGTAGATAATCACTACAAACACAGGTTTGTGTTTAAGCATTTTAATTTCAGTTTAATCTGAAATTAAAATGTTGTGTTTCAGGACTTTAAGTGCAGTTCAGCTCAGTTGAACATAATCTTCGTCTCTCCGCACCTCCTCGAGGAAGCAGCGGCTTACATCGTCATTCGTGATCAAAGAATGATTGAGGTCGCCCAGAGGTCAAATGAACTCCAACACAATCGATTCGTCATATTTGTGTTATTTATACTGAGACACGCTCGGAGCCGTTGGCTTTAACGGACGGAGGAGATGAGCCGCTCCCATCTGGATCCACGCCTGAGGTGGACTTAGTCTGACGTCTGACGGAGCCATCCTTGCATCCACTTGACAAAAAAATAACACACAGAGGGACAGGATACACACACACACACACACACACACACGGAATCTGAATCTGAATCAGAGTCCAGTCAAACAAGCACTCTCCTCTTTTTAATAGCAGAATGACAAAATACTCGACTGGAGTCCCCGGAGATGCATTTTCATTTCAGCTCCATCCGTGCCCCATAATGAGCCACTATTTTAGAACAAACCCCCCACTATAAACACACCACCACCTGTCCCTCCCACATAAACACTCAGCTTTGGCCTTTAATGTCCGAGTGTATTTTTGCCCATTCGAACCACAATTGCATCACGATTGATATTTGAAGTGGACGTTCTTGCGTGGAGAAATAGATGGACACATCCTTTTGTGTGTTTTTAGGTCAATGAAACCACAATGTGTTGTTGGTTGTACGGTGTGTGTGTGTGTGTGTGTGTGTGTGTGTGTGTGTGTCTGTGTCTGTATACATAGGATGCACCGATATTTGCTAAAGGAAGGAGGTCAACAGTGAAAACCCCGGGGAGGGACGAGGAGTATTCATCACATACGCTGCAGAATGGATTCTTATCTCCCAGCCACACCACAGTGGACATTTTTCTGTGAAGACGTTCACACTGGGTGTTGCTTGTTTATTCCTGCTCAAGAGGGAAACGCCTGACTTGTAAATGCGGCAGTTTATCTAGCAGAACCCCCCCCCCCCCTCCAAGGATCTTGTCATACAGTAGATATCACCTGCGTGGATTCAGTGGATGCATTTCCATGAAGGCGTGCAGCACTCGCTCGCTCTGAATTTGAATGTGATGTAGCTGGTTGTGTATTTGGATGTGTATTTCAGTGTGTGTGCCCCTGTGCGTGTTTCTACAGGAAAGCCTGCTGGATGCTGACCATCACGTCGCCGTGGCGCTCGGACCGACAGACAAACCAGGTTCTACGGTGAGCATCCAGCATCCAGAGCGCCTGATTATTTCCTCCAGACCTAAAGTGGTGCCAACAGAGAGTAAATGTTTGGCTTAGAATCTCCAGGTGGCCACAGACATTTCCACTGGAAAATTAAATTTACACGCCACACCGAAGGTCTTCACGCTATTTTCACACAAACTTAGAAATTAAATTAGTTGCAGAGCTTGTTTGTGTCCATTTTTTTTTATTTGTGTCTGAAGTGTATATGTTGTCCTCCGAACATTTTAAATTCCCTAGAAATGACATTTTATATTATAATTTCTTAGGTAAGATGCTTCCATAGCTGAAGTCCACTCCTCCAGCCTCAGATTGGAAGAATTGTCATCTTGCTGATGCAGTTATTGTACTGTTTTGGAGTGTGTGTGTGTGTGGGGGGGGGGGGTGTCATCTTCACATGACTTTTGTTTCAATAATTAAAAACACTCTTCTTCTCTCCTCTCAGTCACTTCGTCCACTTCCTCTTCCTCCCGCCGCCTTCACGCTGCTGTCATTCAGTGAACTCATCGCCTCAGCCTCCCCCCTGACGGAGGAAGACTCCTCTTACTGGGACAGCTTCAGAATGAAGGCAGAAGCCCCGCAGAGACAAAGAGACGCACACACATCCAGATAACAGCCTGTCTCACCTGCCATACGTACGCACGCCGGCAGGATGCTGACATGGAAGCTGCTTCCTCATTTGTCTCGGAGGACTTCAGCATCCATACGGCTCCTGACAGCTCCCGCCTTTAGTCCCTCCGTTCACATGAAACTATACAGACGCAACAAAAACTGCACATGTGCGTCGGTTATAACGTTTAATATGGGTCTTAGATTGTTATCAGGTGATTTATGTTGTTTAAAGTTCATAATAACTAATAAAAACTATTAATTTCAGGATTCTGCATTGAGCTTCTCGTTATTGATCCAACCGCCCCCAAACAGAACGACTGGAAGCATCTGGAATGCTAAATATAATATAACGTAATAAAATATAATGGATAAAATGATGATCCAATCCAAGATACAGGGAAGAGAAATTTAGACATCTAAATTGAAAAAAAATTATTTTCACGAAAGAAAAAATTACCGGTAGTTACATTTGCATTAAAAATATGTAATAAAAATGTGTGTGTGTGTGTTTAACCCGCCTCCTCTAATAGGAAACCTCAGTTGTTCCTCACATGTAGTCAAACTCCTGTGAGTCCCTTCATTCCTCCTGTAGCACGTTTACAAGAAACCCTATTGATTTAGTATTAATTATGGATATATGATGTTTTAGTTGATGGTAATATTGTTTTATCAATTCATGCAATTTAAATAGTTGTGAAATTAAGAAGTATTTTTTTCTTTCAAATGAACTCTGGAATAATAATAGTAACTTGTAGACGTCTTGCTGCTGTTGTTTCTCACCTCCACCACAGAACTAAACACCTCTCCTGTGTTTCCTCCTCTTTTTGTCTCTCCTGACTTTTCCTTCTCGTCTCTCCGTGTGGAAGAGGGATCTATTTTAATCGAGGACATTAAGTCGGTCATTGCGTCCTCTCTCTCTCTCTCCCTCTCTCTTTGCAGTTCATCTCTGCCCCCCCACCCTCCTCTCTCTTGAGGATGACAGCATTGGTCTCTGTGTTCGACTGTTCGATCTGCATCTCGGTAGATAAACCGTGAGCTTTCTCCCCCCACCCCCGTGCGTGGAATAAAAAGTGAAGTTGGAGGACAGGTGATGAGTGGAGACCCTTCATTCCCCCTGAGGCGAACAGATCCACGATCATAAACCAGGAAACATCAATGTGAGAAATGAAATTATTGACAAGTTTTATTTCTGGTCGAAAAATTTAAGAATAGTTTGACCTGTAATGACCTCACACACAAGACCCTGACACGCACCTTCTATCTGACACCAGGACCTGCACACCTGCTCCTCATCCTCATGTCAGATACCCTCTTCCTCCTTCCTCATTTCCATGAGGCGTGTGTGTGTGTGTGTGTGTGTGTGTGTGTGTGTGTGTGTGTGTGTGTGTGTGTGTGTGTGTGTGTGTGTGTGTGTGTGTGTGTGTGTGTGATTTGTGATGTCCCCTTTTATCTATGAATTCACATTGACCTCTTCAGATAATAGGAAGGTATTATGGGTATTGATGAAAATGTAAACCTGCTGTTTAATTATCTCCATCGCTGCCCTCGTGCGTTTGGATGTGAGACGTGAACAAAGTGCAGAGACGGTGTGTCAGGTTGTCAGCACCGGCACGTTGTGGGTGAACGGCGTGGAGCTTGACAACACGGGCGTGCAGGCATGGCCTCCAGCTGGAGCGAATTAGTGTGCCTCCTCGCTGTCTTAAATCTTGTGAAGGAGGAGAGAGGAGGCGGTTGGGTCAGACTGGAGTCATCCAGCCGTCCTCAGAGAGAGGCAGGCCGTTTCTGCTTGCCTGGGGTTTGCTGGCATGTCAGGGAGGAGACCACTGGAAGAGTTTGGGTTTTTTTTTTTTTTTAAATGTGACATGGAGGCAGAAGAGCTTAGGCAATCAGACTTGAGAATTTACCCAGAGGTAGGGGATGAGATGGAGCCAGCTGTTAGGAATGTGAACACGGCGGATGGAGATGAGGAGGAGGAGACATTTACTGGTAAATTCTTAAAATTAGAAAACACTCAGACAGCACCCACCTCCATCCACTCCACGGTTATTTATTATATTTATTATTTCTGCAGTGTCTCAGCTGCACACTGGTGATCCACACCCCCCCCCCCTTCTTACTATGACCCAGTATGCACATCAGTCTCCCTCCAAATATATAATCTAATCTTCCAGATTCAGATCATGCAATTAGATCCAGATCTGGATTATGGATCATAATTAGATCTAGATCTAATTGCCCAGAGAGTGTTGAGTTTTCCATGCATGCATGTTTATACTGATTGACTTATTATTTCTCGAATGTGATTAAACAGAACCTGCATTTAGATCCACCTCAAAATTTCATCATTTTTCTACGCAGATAATCCACCACTGAAATATCTTTTAAACTATCGCTGTGAAGTTTGGGAGACTTCATTTCTGTCATTTATTAAATAAAGTAGACATTTCAAAGTAAATGTGACCAGACCTCTAGAAAATAAATAGTATTTTCCTGTGCTTGAGGTCATGAGTATGCTAATATGCTACATGTTTCATGATAAACATGATGCGAAGGACAACAGTCCACATGATGGACAAAAATTCGCACCTTTTTTTTTTTTTTATTTAATATTATCTGTTTCCTTTATACAGAGCTTGGCTAACTTTTTACCACCTTTTTTTTCCTTTTTTTTTAAGCTACATTATGCTAAGCCAACCAGTTTCTAGCTGTACCCATGTGATGTCAGTATGGGAGTAACAGTTGTAGCCAAAGTTTCATTTGAACCTGCCACCAAACAATAAAGCTGCACACGTTAGCTCTTCGATAACTATAGTTTAAAGAGTTTAAAGCTGAAGACACCAGACTTTCTTCCCGTCCGGTCAGATGGAAAACATTTTCAAAGGCTTTTTCTTGCTCATGGATATTTGATTCTTTGGTAGGCCTGCGTCTCTGGAGGTGGGAGGCGACTTTGATGTCGCCGGCGGCAGGGAGACGGTTGACGTCGCCCTGACTGAAGCTTCCCTTTTCTCAGTCGAGGCTTTGAGGTTAACGTCGATTCGTATGTGGAACGGTGTCACCGCCACTGATAAGACGACTGGATTCCTCACGCCATTAGAATATAGTTCTTAATGATTCAAGCTCTATGCACTTCAATCGTGACCTCAGAGTCAGTTCCACCATTTCCATCCAGCCGTATGTCCATTGCTTTTATACTTTAAGTCACACTTTAGGCTTTTTGAGCAACCAGTTCACTTAACAATGCTTGTTTTCGGACTGAGAACCTTCTCACTATGAGGTAACGGTGATCTCTGACCTCAGCACCAACCCCTTTAGTGGTTTATAATGCAAAATACTCAATTTTATCGGATTATTAATATACAAATGTAAAGAAAGAAAGACTTCTGTAAAAGCGAATATCTTAAATTATTGTTGGACTATTTCAACAGACACTGTAGGAAATTAAAATGCACACCCCTAAAATAAAGTTGGCACCGATACTGGCTCCTGGTCACATGACCTTGGTTGATTAATTGGGCCAAATGAACGATCAGGGGAACATTTCGATCCGTCTTTATTTAGCTTATGAGAAGCACTCGGCTCCCATCACCCCTCATCTCTTTTCCAGACAGCTGGTCTGCGTGTGTTTATCTTTGAGCATGTGTGTTTGCGCGTGTGTGTCATTAGTCATCACTTGCTTTATTTTCTGCCGGCTTTGAAACATGCCCTGTGCAGCCCGATGTGTGATTAGAAAGTTACGCCACATTTGACACAATCAGAACCCACAGACACAGAGCAGATATGTAATACCTCCGCAGACTAATCAGAAACATTAGCGCGTGTTTACACTTCTTGGCGTGTTCTGATTACAGATGCATCCACTGTGACTGTCTGCTGCATGCTGAAACAACCATGGATTTGGGTGTGCTCCTGTGCAGAGTGTTGTGTGTTTCACCACGTCTTTGTTTGTCACTCATCTAATAATGACAGGATGGGCGCAGGATGTGGTGACTATTCAGGGTTTTTGGGGGGAAAAAAAATCTTTTCCATTGTTAGGAGTGGAAAAAGATGATGGGGATTGGTGGGAGTGGGCAGTTATTTGATGTTAGCTTTGACAGGGAGAGACCGATGATCCTCCGTGCAGCCCTTAGAACGTCTGCAGGAAGACACCTTTCACCTTTTTGTGCCTCTGCTGCAAATGAGGGCTTTGTTGGGCCTGTTTTAGCTGTAAGACGACTGATGATCAGTTGAAGGTGTGAGCTGCATGTCCTCCTTCATAAAGAAGATGTTCAGAGTTCCCTATTCCTGATTAAAACCTGCATTTGTGCTGTCATGAATACCAGATCACAGATCAAACCAGAAATAAGCAACATTTTTAAGCTCTGTAATAACATTGGAATGTACCTCAAGAATATGTTCAAGTATAAATTCTACTAATGTTTTACATGTGAGACCCAAAGATCTCATTCGGAGGTGAGTTTTCTCTCGTTTGGCTCAGTGTGCAGACTTTCTGTATTGTGTGTTATTCCAAATTAAACCTTATAATCCTGACGCTAATCCCAAACCCAATACCTAACCATAAATCTGATCCTTCCAGCAGCGAGAGCTAACAAAATAATCACTGCAGAGGATTTACTTGTGTTTGTATCCCTGGACACACAGAAACACTGTCTCCAAGTTATGACACTGCAAACCCATCCTTTATGTGCAGAACAAGCAGCCTGCAGACACAACTTCATCACAAACGCTGTTGCTGCCCTATTTTCCATATGTAACTGGGGCACCTACATCCATCCAGCTGTATTAATGTAAACCAGTGTGTGTGTGTGTGTGTGTGTGTGTGTGTGTGTATGTGTGTGTCTGCATGTGTCTGTGTAGTGTGTGTCTCCCTTGCCATCTGCATAAATGCAATGTAGCGCTGCAGGCAGAACTCGAGCATCAGTCACAAGGGCGTGATGCAGAGGAGGGGGTGGGAGAGGGTATCAGAAGAGTTACTCCAGTTCCCTTGGCAAGAAACACGGAAGGAAGGAGGAAAAGAAGAACGAGGAAGAGCAGTAAACAAAGACTGTGAAGCAAAGGGGAAGAACTGAATCAAATGGGGGGGGGGGGGGTAGAGATGAAAGAGCCCAGCTGCCACAGTGGAATCTGAACTCTGCACAGTTGAACAAATCATGGATGTTCCACACAGTGTGTGTGTGTGTGTGTGTGTGTGTGTGTGTGTCTG
The DNA here is from genome assembly GCA_013358685.1 of Antennarius maculatus. NCBI lineage: Eukaryota > Metazoa > Chordata > Actinopteri > Lophiiformes > Antennariidae > Antennarius > Antennarius maculatus. The sequence goes on from CM023613.1 coordinate 22,189,363, forward strand.
TGTCTGTGTGTGTGTGTGTGTGTGTGTGTGTCTGTGTCTGTGTGTGTGTGTGTCTCTACAATACATGTCGCATTGTATTAACATTACACGTATAGTAGCTGATGCTCTCATCTGGATGTGGACGGGTTGTAACTGCTTCAGCAACAAATTCATTTCAGCAAGTGCTGGGACATTTCATAACTGTGATGAAGAGCAAAGATATTCTGAATATTTGATTGGACAAAGAAAAAAGAGATGCGATGAAATTAAAGACCAGAAAGTATTTCCATTACTCTAAGTAAGGATCGTCTTCTGTCAACATTCAAGGAGACTTCCATTAAGTCTGCATGAAATTACCAACAAACCCATAATTTTACAGGAAGCGTTTGGACATCGTTCAAACTTTCAGGCTGCCAAACGTATTCAATCATGACCAGGAGAAGGACTCAGAAATAATTTTAATGCGTCTCATACTTAAAGTGTTTTCAGTCCATCGGTGGAAACTTCTTACTGCTGTTTCAGAGCTTTAAATTAGCAGGAATAACTGATCTGTAGATCAAAAGTGAAGAGAGAAAGCAAAGGAGAAAGTAAAGACAACCAAAAAGCACAATTTATGTGACGTTTAAGAGAAAACGGAACAAAATGAAAGGTCAAAAGACAGAATTCCAGTGAGGACACCTCCGACACAACCTGATGTCAATAAGAGCAACAATCCAATAGGTTGACTTATTCAATCTGACAGATAGCTGGACTGGATTTACAAACAATTCATTAACACACACACACATTGACATCATAGCTGTGCCAGAGCTGCCACAGCGGATCAGACGTCAGTGTTGGTCTGTTGCACTTCACCTCCCCTCCAGCAACCCTGACTCCAACAAATTACATTTATTTACTGCTAATTAACAGCGAATTCATTTATAAAGCAGAGATAAAGAAGCGCCGCCTGGATCTCATTCAGAGACAACATGACAACATGGGGGTCACACCGATACGAGGCAAGAGAGTAAAACCACCAGGAACTTTTCGGTTTACAGGCCGGGGGGGGGTCAAACGGCTGTATTTCACATTGTGTTATAAAGTCTGTACACAAGTACAATAAAGTAATCTGTGTACTTTTTTGATTTGTGTTGACTTTGGGAGTTTCCTGTGGGATCAAACCCTCATGCATCGCCCCCAAAATAAACCTCACTGCAGGGTAGGAGGCAAAGGCCACGGACATCACACACTCACACACACACACACACACACACACACACACACACACACACACACACACACACACACACACACACACACAGAGAGAGATGCAAATGTTTAAACGCCCATCCAACCAGTCGGAATCACATCAATACAAACTCATTGACACCCGCAGAAACACAGAAGAGGACCACGTAAAAGGTGTGTGTGTGTGTGTGTGTGTGTGTGTGTGTGTGTGTGTGTGTTTAGAAATTAGCTGTCCAGCTCTTTCTTTATTACAGCTGTAGCAGATATTAGTTCTCATAGGATAAATCATAGGGTTTTCAAAAAAAAAAAAACAGTCCCTAGCTGCTTAATCCAAATACTTTATGTGATGGATGATCGTCATCCAGATGGCAGCGTGTCTCTGTGAGTTTTCATTATTGGGTTTTTCCAAAACGATCGGAGTCCGTGACCTCCAGGAGCACCGACAAACATGCAAGGAGAAGCAGCTTCTGACAAAGACGGATGCTGGTCATCACTGCAGTAACACAAGGATGCGGAGAAGAGCTCTGCTCATAAGTCTGTTTGTAATGTGATTATCAGAAAAAAATTATTTTGGTACCTAAAGATAAAAAGATTATTAAACCCAACCCCTTAGTTTTCTCCAAAATGTTTTTGCCTTTTCTTTTGTAAGAGAAATAACCGGGTTTTATCAAACTAATCCCACATGACCCCTATGTTATTAAGATAATCCACCCCTATAAGAACACACACACAGTGAGTTTCATCTGCAAGGATGCCACAGCTGGTTGGCCAACTTGACCGGGATCATACCGGTGGGGCGCTGGAGTCGTGCCAGACGATTTGCCAGGATGACGGATGCTCGCCAATCCACAACGTTACATCTCTGCCATCATTACGCATCCGAAGGAGCCATGACGGATCACACGGAGGACCAGGATTAATGATCCACGAGCAGCATCGATGCATCAGCTCGATGCGCCTCACAGGTCCCTGACTGACAACCGACATCAGCCGACACCATCAGCACTCTTAATGGGCCGAAACCTGCAAAGCAATGAGGATTCTCCTGCAGCATGATGGACCTTAGGTGTGGTGATGATGCTATTCACTAAAGCTGTTTCACTTTGTAAGTTTGTGTCACCTATAGTTTTATTATCCTCTGCATCTTTGTTTTTATTACCAGTTAAAATAAGATTATCATTAAAATGAATAAAATGCATGTTTCATTTTGTAGGAAACACAAACAATCCATGCAAATTTGCAAATAAACACAGTGACACAAGTAAAATATAATCCCTTCACTTAAAATCCCTTGAGTGTCTTTTATCTGTAATATAAAAGCACACAGTTTGAGTAAATATGGTAATCCATCATATTGTGTCAAATCCAGTCTCATAAATCACATACTAGTACCTCATGTAGCACCATTCTGCACCACCGTTCACAATGCTGACACGTTGACACATGGATGAAAGCGGACGTGTAATGAATAAACGTTTTAATGAGATGTTAGAGACGTCCACCATTCATCACCGCCGCCTGATCGCAGCCCTCCATTCGTTCTTCCATTCAGACGTCAGGCCAACGGCCTTGAAGACGTGAATAACATTATAGGATTGCTTCAGGAAGTCAAACGTTACCTTGCTATCCCTTTGTTGTGACGACTGTGACTACAAATCCATAAATTCCCGTCGCTTTCTTAATGTGAATCAACCCGTCCTTCCAGGAAATCGCGGCCTCGGCATTGGGGAGCAGATATTTTTGCCGAAACGAGGCGGAAACTGTGATGATTGGTGAAACACGCAGATTAGTTTAGACGATGTGGAAAATATGCTAGATTGTACAGAAAATTTGTGGACTGATTGAATTTTTGCTCGAGTCCTGGAGGGGCTGATAGATGCACGTACGCATGCTTCACACACACTCATTCTCACACACAAACGCAGCGAGAGCTGTTGTTGCAGCTGAGGACACAAGACTAATAGAAACAAGTTCATAAAGGTCAAATGTCAAACAGGCCGTGGAGATGCTAAATGTGTTTTTCTCCACATGTTTGTGGGTGCAAAAGCACAAATGTCCCCGAGCAGAGCGCTGCACACGGCGTTTACTCGCGTTTGAGCGAGGCGAGGTGAGTCTGCATGGAGGTGCTCAACGAAAGACACGAAGAGGTTGAAACAAAATGTGGAAAACTACATTCCGCTTCTCTGTTTTGCACTTTCTTCTATTTGTGATTTATGAATCTTGTGTTATTTTTCTCATGTGGTAAATTTTTTTGCAGCAATCAACTTTTCCAAGATAGAGAAAATTAATATCCATCACTAAGACACTGCAATGTTGTCTCAGTGTTAGATAACCGAAGCTTGTTGGAAGAGGTTTTAAATTCTAAGAAGATGTGTCATTTTGGCTCTTTAGACTTTTTTTTTTTTTTTTTTTTTTTTTTACGCTGACCATGGCTGTTAAATCTCATACGATACCGAATAATTGAAAATTTCACACTCAAATTGCATCCAGTGCGAGGTTACTGCGACTAGAGAGACGCATAAACCTTCTCTGTGGATAGATTAGCATTTGGTTGTAAATATCAGCCTACTTTTATTATACAAGATGTTGCATTTTAGTCAGACATTAATAATAAAGTAATAGTAGTGCTATTCTTTTAAACTTTAGGTAAATTTGTGAGAAAACAAGCTCAGGCTTCTTCTAACAAAACGTTCTTTTCCTAAAAAAAAAAAAAAAATCCCACGATGGGATGTAAGCTCCAATTTGGCTCAAACCGATCTGCAACATATTTGAGTGTTCTGGCATCATGTTAAACCTCTTATAAACAGCTTGTCATTTGGAGTAGCAGCAGATAAAGATTCCATCATCATTTTGTTATTGAGCTTTGGGATATTCGGTCGTTTCAGAAATGTAGAGTTGTTTTTGTCAGCTTATTTTAAAGCTTAAAGAGAACGTTTGACCTGCCTTTGTTCTCTTATAGGGATTGTTGTACCACCGCTATGAAGGGGCTAGAACCAATCGCAGGTGGCGCTCCAAGTGAAAGTGTTCGAAGTGAAATGTTGACAGTGCTAAATTACCTCTTGCTGACCTTTAAATAAATTCTACTAAAGCAATTCAAATATTTATTTCTTGATAAAGCCCCACTAGCTGCTTTGAAGAAATTCAAGCATCATGATTTGTATTAAACTGATGAGTAATTCTCTCTGACCTCATTTCTCTCAGCTAGCTGAGAAAAATGTGTTTTAGTTTCATTCCAAAGATAACAACCCATGCAACTGTGGCGGTGTGTTGGGAGTATTTGGGCTAATTTGACAAAGAATTTAGCTTTGTGTATTTTTTTTTTTTTGTATTTTTTCTCGTCACATTTTCTCTCCCCAACTTTTTTTTCCTAATTCTTAACTTTTCTCTCCTCTTTCTTTGTTCATTCTCATCTCCTAGATTCTAAAATAAATTCATTTCTCCCATTTCAGCTCCTCAGAATCATCCAGGTTTTCCTCCTCTGCAGTCATTGGGAGGTCAGACGATCCTGTCAGATATCACATTAACACAAAAATGCAAGAAATACACACACAGACAATCAACACCGGAATAAAAAACACCTACACACAGACACGGACACGATCAAAGCAAAGTTACAGTAACTCCCAGCATGCAACACGACCTGGCTGCCGTGTGCTGAGTGATTGGGTCGAGGTGGCCGTGTCTTCCACAGCTCTCAGTTTACATGGAGCAAAAAAAAAAAAAAAAAACGGACCACACAAATCCACACACTCACTTATCCGTGCACTCTTTCTCTGAAAACCGACTCGGCGAGGAGGTGAAAACACACAAGAACCCAGACGTGCAGCAGGTGGTGTGTTCCACTTCTAATTAGCTGGGTATTTGCAGAAATAATGGATTTCTCTTATAATTTATACAGAATGATTACATTACCGAGCAATCTGATTGGTCTAAATGAGTATCTAATGAGAGCATGATAATGAAATTACAGGATGTTCCAGGAAGTAGGAGGGTATGGAGAGCGTATCCTTAAATTACACCCACAACAATGCACACACACTCGCAACACACACACACAAATATGTATTATGTAATTAGTCAACTCACACACAACACACAAACCAATAAACTATTCATTCTGCATTCTAGCTGTGTGGTGAGAGCGAGTCAAACGCTGTATGACACAAAAAACATCCCATACACACCCCCCCTTTAAATGTTTTCACATTAAATTACATTGGTCCCATAATTATTGCTATCAATTACAGCTGATTTAATTATAGTGAGCTAAAACTTCCTTTCAACACAGAATTTATCAGAAGGAAATAAGTCCCACAAAAACAGTTGGTGTGTGTTGTGTGACTTATCGGTGACACAAAAGCAGCATAAATGTGTCTGATTTTGTTCTGTTTGGCCACATCACAGCAGAAAATCCAGGCTTTCTAGGTCAGCCGACATTATGTCCATTGCACCTCCAATGCTCCTGTTGTACAGTAATCCTGTAAACTAGGTAAAAAAAAAAAAATGCTGTTGCAAACACACAGGCTGGTCTCTGAGATTAACCGGGATTTTTCATATGAGGGAGATTTCTAAGAAAAATGTACATATCGCTTATCCCTCAGTTCGTCCAATATAGATTAATGGAAACCAACAGATGCACAACAAATAAATTACAACGACATGCGACAGGTGAAAGTGTTGGGATGGTTACAGCACTCATCCGCATGTAGATTCGCGCAAAGGGCATCCTACTCGCACAGCCTTGTGAGGTTGCCTCCATGATCTTTTAATTTGCATGGATCAACACTAATCCTTCAATCCGGCCCATCTCCGTTCCACTCTGGTGACCCTGGTGGAAAATATCAGAGCGAAGCGGGACATGTGGATTATTGCTTGTTTGGGATAAAGCCAGCAAGGTTTTAGTTTGTGTGCAAAGATTCCCAACAGTGGTTTCCACTTGCGTGGTTTTTAAAGGTTGCTGACATTATCTTATTTCATATTCTAGCGTCAAATTTATTCTACATCCGTCAGTTCTAACTCATCAATGAAAGCCTGTTGTCGTGGTAACAGTTCCAGTTTTCCCTCCTGTCCTCTGTATCCTGGGTTCGCTGCCACTCAATCCACTCATTCCTGTCACCTGTGTCACTACAGCCACCTGCTCCCCATCTCCAATCAGGCTTCCCCCCCTACTTAAACTCGGTTCAGATCTCGGTTCTGGTTCAGATTGTCACCAAGCCTTCATACTCTTCAGATTTCTTGGGGGTTTTTTTATTTTATTTTGTTTGTTTCTTGAATTTTGTCTGTTCTTCAGAAACCTGTTGTGGGGATTTTTGTTAATTCTCCTCTAGTGTTATGCGTGTGGGTCCAAACACAAAGACGTTTGTTCCTTAGGAAAGTTGGGGTTCTTTGGTTGAATTAAAGCTGAAGGGGTTAAAAAAAAAAAATTGGAAGACAAGAAAAAGATTTTTAAAAAACTTGGCAAGATGAGTGTGTTGGAAGAGCTGAAAGAACAAGTGGAGGGCGGGAGGAACATTGACAATAAAAAAAGGGAGAAGCTGTGATTTGTTATGAAGGACCCCCCCCTCCCAGTAATACAGAAATACTCACAGAGAGGCTGGCAGGGTGGGGCATTGGGCGTCAGCAGACACGCCCTACCCACAGTGTCTGCCAGTTTATTACCTAAACAGGACCACGAGGAAGATGAGGGTCACTCCTTCCTCATATATCATCCACACGCTTACAGCCTACAGATACATTTCAATCTGAAGATCGATGGAAACGGATGTTGAACCTTTTGGAAAATTAATTTGAAAACGCACCAATGTGTTAATCTGTAAATTTCATCCCATATTTTGCTGTTTAAAAGGTTTTTGCGGTTTGATCAGTAATAAAAATAAAAAGCCAGAGCAAACACCCCAATAAAAATGTAAACACCAGACATTTCTCAGGTTAAACAACTGGAGTATAAAACATGTTTATCAGTAATCTTCCTCCTCATGGGCTGGTGTAACCTCCGAATGACATCCTGTGGGATGGTGATCCACTGTAGTATGATGGACTGTCCCACCCCCACTATGATAATCCCAGTTGTGTTGCCCCAACACTGACCTTCATTGTTGTGTTTGTGTGTGTTAGGCTAATTTTAGAGTGCAATTAAACTCCTTATGTCAAGAACTGTGATAAAAACCAGTCCAATATGTTGTGTACAAACAATTTTGAAGTAGAGAAAATACATTTCTTAAAGCCCCCCCCCACCCCCATTGTAAATGCATCTACATTTATGGCATTTTGGGAAACCAGTTTTTAATGCAGTCTTTCGTTGCACCTGTGCTCCTGAACAAGATGTGTGCCATGCTAAATGTTATTCCAAGCAAGCTTGATTTGCATACAATCTGCACATGATTAGCGTTTAGCGTGATTTAAGCTCATTAAGTTCATTAAGCCTATTGACCCTGCCTAGAGCTTCATCCACTAATGAAGATTAATTGAAAGAGAAAATGTATTTGGCAGACCTTCATTTGGATTTTATGCTTTTGGTCCAGAGGATGTTGAAGTGACCTCACACCCAGAAACATTTGTTTAACTAGGCCATGACGGCAAATTCGAGTTCAGACGACGGCGATGTCACAAGAAGAACAAACAGTCAACCACATACAGAGATAAAAAAAAATACTTTAAACAGCAACAAAGAGGAAGTTGGTCAGTTGTGTTTCATGTACGTCATCGACATCACAGCGATTCTCCAAAGAGGTGAAGCTGAAAGGGAAACACACCAAACTAGATCCTGTATTCAATCAGAAAACGTTCCCGCTACAGATGCATCCATGAATAATGACAGCATAATTCACTGATGGAGAGTGGTCTGACATTCTCTCACACACACACACACACACACACACCCCATACACCGCATAACCCAGCCCTGCTTCGTTTGGCTAATACGACAGGCACAGTGTGTAAATTACATGACCTTTGTTCATCCGCTCCTGCTTTCACTGTGCATGATTTTCCATTAGCATGTTAGCTTGTGATGAAATGCCACAGCCCAGACTCACCTACATGTAGCCAGGATGGCCTGTGTGAAATATGCAAACCTCCCAGAGCCAATTAGTGTAATGGGGAGATATTTGCATATGCAGAGGCTATAAAGGTGGCCTGTGTTGGGGGGGGGGGGGGGGATGGGAGAGGTAGGATAGATGGATGAAAATGAATGTCTGTGAATTTTCCATGGATGGCATTCCAGCTTGACCATTGATACAAATACGAAATGCTTAAAGTACCAAATATATTCTGGTACTCTGAGCTAACTTTGGGTCTGTTTAATATGCTGCAGAGGGGCACACACACACAAACACACTCCTGTCATTCAGTTACACCTTAGTCTTCCTAATTAAAGATAACTTCATGGGGGTTTTTGTTTTTGTTTTTATTTACATATGAGACAACAGACGTGCCCTTAAAGTCAGTCAGCAACCAACAGCTGTGGTCCAGCCTCGTCCACATACAGTAGAAATCTGATTCCAACCACAGGGTCAAACAGTGTTCATGTCCAGGGTCAGGCTCAGCAGGTACAAAACACTGATCAGGTTCTGACATCAACCAGTAGCCCCAGACGTCCAGAGGAGACCTCAGTGAAATTATTCCGGTCACAATTGATTCATTAGTTTGAAACGAAACTGAACAAAAGATGTAAAAAGTTATTCTCAAGTGGATGAAGATCCATGGAATGTGTTTCCAGTAGGACCCTGGACATGTACGACAAGCATCAATCACATGTGTGTCTTCACTTAAAACCAGTTTAATGTTAAAATAGTGGGGGGGCCACTTTGTCATTATGTTAGTACCAACTCTATGTCATATGGGCTGGGGTTGATCTTGGCAAGTTTATTAAAATGTCTTCTTTTTTTTTTTAAACAAAGGTTAGGTAACTCCGTTTTTGAATACAAATGACAAAGTAATGTTAGTTCATTTCAAGAAAAAGGTCCAACAATGCAATAGTTAGACATTAAATTGATGTAGAATGAAAAAAAAAAATACATGTCCATGTAAACAAAAGAAAAATCCATCTTTTTTTTTTTTTTTTACTTCTTGTAAAAAAAAATTAAAGTTCAGTGTGTGAAGTTTTTGTGGGCTTTAGATGCTGCGCTTCACTTAGAAAACGGACAATGAAGCCGTGGAAAATGTGACAACATAAAATCATTTAGTGACTTCAGTCAAAAAAGAAATATACAACATAATTTTATTACAATTTCCATCTTTCAGCTTGAATATATTGAATAACTCTAAATTGTACTGATTTGTTATAGTTGGTACAATAGGCCTGGTATTATTATTAACTAATTATTATATTTGTACTGGTGCACTGAAAAATGTTGGTGTGTGCAAGCAAACACACACACACACACACACACAAACAACTGCTGGATGTACACTAAACAAGAACATAAACAAGACACTTGTTTTTGCATGTATTTAGTGACTTAAAATAAAAGCTCTAAAGTCTTTAAACGCACACAAAAAGGCTGGACATTGAAAAAGATGCTACGTACGTTTATATTTATGAAGTTGATCAATTATTGATTGATTCCATAGAATTTGTCTTCAGTGGCTGTGTGGTCTGAACAGTTAATGGGACTCAAACAAACAGCCAGCTCGTGCCGTCAGAATTCCCACTAAACATTCCTTCATCTGTGTTGTGTGGTAAAACTGCACCTTTTACATCGTTCCTCTGGCCTTCCCAAGGCTTACACACAAAAATCATCAAATAACAAATTTGCCAACAAGATTTCAAATAAATAAGATTTGTTTGCACAGGGAAAAAAATGTGTTACTGTGTTGTTTCAACTCGTGAAAACTGGAAACTAAAAAAAGTGTTGCATTCATATTTTTGTTCATGGTATTTGGCTTTATCTCACTGGACCCTCCCACACTTACCACAGGCTCATGACAACATTTGCTCTTGTTCATTGTTTGACAAAGCTAATACAGTACAGCTCAGTTGTATTGCTACTGTAACCGCGGTGCACGCCTGCGTATGACCTACAGTACGCTCCAGAGGGGCAACCATCCACGACAGCGCTGCGGAGAACCAGTACCTGCAACACCCCCGCGCCGTGTCAACAGGACGTGTAAAATCTGACCAAATGTTTAATATTATGCCAAGAATTTCCAGACTTGGAGACATGAGCGTTGGACACAAGTTGCGTGGGTGTAGCACTGATGTAATGTCCTTTATTTAGCCTAGATGCAGAATTCTAGTGCGGGTAAAGTTGAGTGTAAATGACACCTGCACTACATTTATGCTGCAGTATATTTTGTACGTGTAGAAATTATGGAATATCACCAGAAAGGCTGTCAGGTCATAATACATTAAATACAGTTAAGAGTTGTTCCCCTCTCTTATTAATAGCAGGATGCTAACATTTGGGAGCATGTGCTGAGTAGTTGCTGCAGATTTTGGTTCTCCAAAATATCACAAAAAATGTGATTGTCAACCATTAGGTCTGAGGACCAGTGTGTGAAGTGTAGGGTGTAGCAGGCCCCAACAACAAACGCTTCTGCCAAATTAAAACTGAAGTTGCCGCTTATCTTTAACCAAAACGATGTCAAATGCACATATTTTCTCTCTGATTAAGATTTTAAGACTGACCCACGAAACAGTTCAGACTTAATTCACATATTTTGTGTACAATTCTTAATATTTTTATGCTAAAAACTATGCTTCCATGTGTTGGACTGAACAGGTTTATTTTTAGGTGTACTGTTTTCTAGTTCTACACTGCATAGTATATTTAAAGCGAAAGAGAACCCATTTTGAAAATAGTTCATTTTTATTTTCATTTACAGTATATATAGATAAGACTATGGGGTATATATCGAAAAATATTATAAAAAATGTTAACTTTCATTGTCAACATTTATCACGACCTTGACGGAACGTAGTGTAAATGTGCAACTGTTTGATAGCTCTCTGATGCTACGTCTGTCAGAGAACCTGATGAGTGTTTTAAGAAATATTTATGGCAATAATGACCATAAGTCCAACCCATCTCTGATTCAAAAGAAATCATTTGTGATTTTTTTTCTCCAAATATGGCACATTGCTTTGTTATGCTGGTGTTAATCTCAGAGGAGAGGATGCTCTTTTGCAGATGAAAATGTCAGACAGTCACTGGTTTTTTGCGTCTGAACTAAATTACCCTCCTGATTTTTTTTCCTTTGAGGTTTCTTTTACGTATCATAGCCTGTACATGGTGCTGCTGAATCCCTATTGGATGCTGCTCCCGCCATTGACTACACAACAAAGAGCATGAACTAGACTATGACTGTAAAAGTAAGACTGGTTGTTGCTTGTAGAGTCAGCAACGAGTTTGGTAAGATGTAGGAAAATGGCAAACATGTTATCCCTTTCCCACCCCTGGTAGAACTCCGTGGTTTAAAAGTAAATTAAAATCTATACTGGATTTCTCCATTGACAAAAATGTCCGTCTGCATTGTTTGTTTTTTTGTTGTTTTTTTGTTTTGCGGTAACTCAAACTGTAACTTAAATTTGAAAACAAAAACATACACCAAGACGTTAAACACGCACAGGTAGCACCACTTATTCAAATTCAAACATAGTAGATCATTTCCGAACATCTTTTGGCCGTGATAATGAATCGACACATACAGTGTGAATTCTTTACAAAACAAAATACACTTGCATCAATTTCAAATATTTAACAGAAATGTATGCCTTCTCAATTTTTTTTTTCTCTTTGGGCATGTAAAAGCTACCATTTTGAAGTAAACTAGATTCGGGATTGATGACATCACAACTGTGTGTTGTCAACACTGAAGAGAGAAATGACACCAATGGAATGCGTTTCATGAAGTAAGGATCCAAGCATGCCAAAATCATCCACTTTCAAGCCTTAAATCAAACCTAAGGAAGATTCTTCCCTTCAGATTTCTCAGAATTAAAATTTGGGTTACTGAGCTCTGCTGAAATAATTGGAAGGCCTGAGATTTTTGATTCGTGATTCATTATCAACAAAACTCCAGAGGTGATTTGAATCCTGTTGGTTACATTTTCTTGGGACTACATGTTAGCTTCATATTAAAAAAAAAAACCACTAAATGAGGTGTGTCATGTATACATATCGTGACTGTGTACAAGTTAGTATATTTCCATCACTAGTACTATACTGTGTGTATTATTGGTTGATCTGTTCAAACAACATTTAAATATAATTTAAAATATTTTAACTATTTAAGGAGCGCTTAATTTATCTTGCCATTTGCAGGACACTCTTAAAATGAAAGCGAACTGGTCAGGACTCGTAGTGCTCAGTGGGATTAAGCGCCTGCTGTGACTTCCAACATCAGATTCATAACCTTTGGCATGTCATTCCCTCACTGTGGTTTTCACCCTCCACTGTAGAAATGATGCAAAAATGATTCATAAATAGAAATGTAAAATAAATTAAGCGCACCTTTTTTTTTTTTTCTTTTGTCAAATATTAAGAATGGATCCATTATGTATTTGTCCTGATTTGAGCAGTAACAAGGCACTGAGCTAGGAATAATTTTCAGTCCTAAATGTATTACCAACAATGAAATGGCTGGATTGTTATAGTTTGTTGTGGGTTGAAATAGGAAAGGCTCTCAGATCAGCTTAGTGCGAGTCTAATGGGCGTTTGTCCCTCGATGACCCAGTATCAAAGCTATCTACTTTTCGGTGCAGATTATTCATCCCTCCCCACCCGAACCGACCGGTCCGAGGCTAACGGACAGATGCAACAAGCAGCAGATGTGAGTCATATGTTTGGTAAAGCGTGACATGATGTAGGGACAGTTGGAAGGGGAGCTGTATTGTTCTTCAGTAGTGGTCTTCTGGGGCCATGATGCACAGCAAACATTTGTGGCAATGATGCCATCTTCTTAAGTTCAGACACCTTCATTGCTCAGTATCCACTTTTTTAACAGAAAGCAGATTTGTTCTTTTTGCACAATTCCGTTGCTATCGAGTGCAACGTTAGTCACGAATTGTCTCTCTCCAGGTTCTCTCTGAGCAATAGGTGTTTTCGGACCAGAGGAACCTTTTCACAGTTCTAAGAATACCCCTATTTATTGTATCTGCAAAGCAAGAACTGGAAACAACTGCAGTTTTTAGAAAGCCATTTTGAGGGACTTCAGAGTAGGTATTTAATGTAAGTGACAGGCAATTGGTCCAAATGTAGATGTATGTTAAGTAGTTGAACACATGAGCAAATGAAGCCCCAGCAAATGGCATTTTTAAAAACGTGTTTAACAAAAAAGTTTACAATACAGACCACCCTCAGGTCTAATAAACCACTTCACCATTACCAATGGTGGAACAAATGCAAACATAAAAATTAACCTGTGAGGACATTTTACTTGCGTGGGATCTTCCCAGTGGGCTGTTCCTCTCAGTCTGCAGAACTGTTTGGTTCGAAAACACCTATTCTTCCTCTGGATCCAGTCAGGGAACTGTTTGGAAGAGAGGACCAGTGGAGAAAGCTAGACACCAGTTATTGAGCTGAGGAATCCAGCTGGATGTTTCGGTTTCATTTTAAGGATTGCCCAGTAGAAACTCCTCAGGGAAGCGTCCATGTGAGACCAACATGGCTGCTGTTCCTCTTGTATTTTGAACAATGTCTCCCTTGCTCAGAGGAGATGAGGGCATGTTGTTCTTTTTCTTCTACGAAAGTAAGTTCAGTCATATTGGACATCCCACGAGTGTGCATTCAAATTTTCACATGTAATGCATTTGCATATACAAAGATCCATGTGATCGGTTTCCTGTGTATTCTACAGGTTCAGATCCAGCCACTCACATGACAAACATCTGCATATCTGACTCAGCATACAGGACCTACAAACTGGTTTCTCTTAAAAACATGGTCCCGATGCTGTAGGAGACTTTCCTCATAGAGGCTGGGGGAGCAGAGCGAGAGCTGGTGAGTGAGGCGTGGCTGTGAGATGTCCCCGCCTCCAGGAAGTAACACGTCCCTGGAATCTCTTTAGGAAAATTTTCTGGGAGCTCCAGACGAGAACGAGGGACAAAGGAAAAAGAGCGGTCATCTTTCAGCAACCTGAAATTAAGAATGTGATTATGAGTAAGACGCTTGTGTACAAGCAGTTGTATCTCTTGCTTTCGTGTAGATCTGTCACTTACTGGTAAGTTGTAGGACTAACGTTGATGCACCTCGGTTGGCTCCCAGATTCAAACTTGCTAGCCAGCGTCACATTGTTGCCGAAGAGGCAGTAACGTGGCATTTTAACCCCAACCACACCGGCCAGCACAGAACCTGTGTGGATTCCTATCCTTAGCTATGAGAGGCGGGCAGGAAGACGGAGGGGAGTGTGTAGAAAAAAAAAAGAGGACGGGACAGAAATTAGAGCAATAGCATGGTTTGAAACCCAAAACTGTACAGTCTTTAATGGCAATCCGAATTCACACGCAGACCTAAACTTTGAAAGCTGTTGTTTTTTCATGTAAATCTGTATCTGCCTTTATTTTTGTTTGTACTTTCATTTGGTCTGCTATTTTTAAATGTGGAAAAACATCAACATACATCCACATAAAAATGCATAATGAAAAATGCAAGAGTATTTGCTGATTCTAGCTTCTAGATTTTGTACTATATTGTACCACCAGATAAAATAAACCATCAGAAAACATCAGTTTGCACACCAGGAAATTATAATGGGAATATTTCCCTGTTTTTATATTTTCTATGTGCTGCACATTCAAATTAATTAGAGGAGAAAACAATTAAAGGAGGACTACGGTTAGACTTACTTAACTTTGATAACTGTCCATTGAAAGTATTCATTCCACAAAGGTGATCTGACTTCAACCCAATAGTGCTGTACACACATTCATTCTGTGTAGCTATCATACTTTGATATTAGCATGTACAATTATATAAAACTGTTATTGTTATTATCTCATATCCCATGGCAGCGGTTTTTAAAGCAATGAAAGTCTTAAAATAGAAAGCGAGGGAAATTAATTAAAGAAATAATAGCTTCCTTTTCCTCTTGGTAACAGATACAAGGCAGCAACACGGTGCTTACATAAGGCTGAAGAGTGAATCAATAAATGTTCGGCTGGAACCTACATAACCGTCATTCCAAGCTGACCATTCCACTTGACGACCACTCAATCAGCTACTGCTTCCCTCCACTTGGGATGGAGTCATCAAGCAGACACATATAAAAAGAACAGTGAAACCCAATAGATTTGAAATGATCACTTGAGCAACTCATTACCTAGGTATCCATCGCCGCTATGTGCATGCCAGAACACTGTGAGGTAGTCATGGCAACAACAGGCAATGGGTGTAGTGAGGTAGGAAGAGCACAGACAGACAGAAAGAAGGAAAGACAGTGCGAGCGTGGGAGAGCGAGATTGGCAAAAATAAACTTGTAATTAGATGACAAAACCTTGACAGCAGAGGAGGAGAGATAAAGAAAACGAGAGAAAGCGAGAAGGAGAAAGGGTTGGTAAGAGCACTAGTGTGACCTATTTTTCAGCTAAACTGCTTACAGATGGCCATGCACTTGTCTGTCTGTCTCTACAGCAGACAACCACTCGCAGACACACACAAACAAATCTGCATACAGCGCCCACTCTGCTCCTTGTTTCTTAGTCTCAAAACACAGACACAGTTAACACTCATGCGTTCTTCCCCTCCTTTTCCTTATGAGTCAGCATCCCACAGCACACAGTTTCAAGTGAGCCAATGAGCAAGTGGCGCAGCGGTGCAGATGACCAATCGCATCCTATCCCCTGACGAAGCAGATTAAAATGTTTTGCAAAGAAGGACACGAGAAAGAAAGAAGTTGTTATAGAGTTTGTTTGTTTTTGTTGTTGTTGTTGAAGTGCAACTCCTGAAAACTGATGTAATCAGCGACAACAGTCCTGCAATGGAAGTTGTGTATATGATGCTACAGTATGCTGAGGCTACCATGGTTACAAACACTGGCAACACTGCTAATATTATCAAATTCTTCAGCATTAGCTTTCATCTGGAACCTGCAAAAAAAAGTCACATCTAAAATGAGAAAAAGCTGTTGTGTAAAAGATTAATCATCAATCAGAGCTACTATGTACATATTAATGTAAGGAACCCTGACTCCAGGCCGTACGTCAGTATCTACGAGCTGCACAGTACGTACAAGCTATAGGCAGGAATGTGATGTCAGTGCATACCCTCTAAATGTCCCTCATTCACAAAGGCCAGACGATTCATTTGTTAACCTGAGAGGTTAAATAAAAGGAGAGGACAAGCTGAAGGATGTGGTTTGTGTTCCGTAACAGAGGTGATAATATTATTTAACCTCATCCTAATGCATAGGGAAAATGCAAATGCTCATTTCATCATGTTGGACAAAAGAATATCAAATTAGGTGATTATGAAAATAATCTAGTTATAGGCCTGAGAGTTCATGCAAAAAAATCGAGTTGATGGATAGAGGCAACATTACATCTTGATTTCCTGACATTTAATGACGCTGGAAGTGTGAAAGTACTTGAATAATTATTTTTACATTTAATCCCCTACCAGTACAGTATGAATTATTTATTGAGCAATCTATTTCTATGGTAAAGCCGATGTCTTGATTCCTTCACATTAGCATGCAAGACAAGCGGTGATCTAAAATGTGTATTGGACCCGAAACAAGACGAGGAGACAAAGTGAAGTGGGGGGAGCTTTGTGCACAGCGTGTACTGAACTACTGCAAGGTGAAAAGGTAGACAGAAATGTAAAATAAAATTCTGAGATACACTGATGTAGGTTATTGAATACACACCCACATGAATACACAAATAACAAATTTCAACACAAAATTCAATACAAGTTTGCTCACAATTCATTAGGTGGTAACTACAGTTTAATAGGAAACATCTTTAAATGTGTTTTCTCTACATGTTTCTCTCTTGACATCTCACTCTGGCGTACACTTCCCTCTGGATCACTCCATCCATGTCACTCTCACTAAACACTCTTTCAGCTCCCTCTCTCACACAGTTCTCATGCTAGTTTGCATGAGAGTGTAACATTGGCTAGAGTTGAGTGCATTCACTGAATAGCATTTATCGTGTTGGAAGTGTTGAACATCACTCTCTTTCATACCAACATGAGGCAAAGAAATGTAAGAAAGAGGAACCTTATCAGCGTGCAAAATATAGAGAAGATGAAAAAGAAAAAAAAAAAAACATGAGAAAGAGTGAGTAAGAAGAAGAAAATGGAAGTGTGTTGAAAAGCATAGATGAAGGAGATAGATGAGACGGGTATAAAGAGGGGAATTGGAAGCACAAGAGAGCAGGCCAGAAATGCTTGGCCAGGCTTTTCTATTTCGAGACAAATGGACAATGTTAGTAGAACAGCATTACACAGAACAGCGTCACATCTGTCACAGCTTCTCTCTCACATCTGCACTTTGTTCCTTCCTCTGTCAGTCGACAAGTGTGTTTTTAAGTCAAAGGCAGACGTAGTCAGGGGTAAAAATAATTAAAGGAGAGTTCTGGGAATAACAGCGGTGAGAATATGTTGGACTGACTGACTATTACCCACCGAGTCTGTGGCAGTCAGCCTCGAGCCAATTTAATCCTTATGAATATATAAAAAGGTTCACACATGTCATTTTAATTTTAAGAGAAGATTCTGTCATTTTCTAAAAGAAGAGAACATAACGGTTTATAGCGAAAGTTAATTAAACAATAGTGCGATTGCTCGCAGCTACGTTTAATGCCATTCAAGTTGTTCACAACAGGGCAAATAACATTTAGAAGACGACAACAATTATTAAAATGGTGTGTCTCCATTGCTTTGCGATGTTTGCAGGTTGTGTTTCACTGAGAATTTGTACAAAATAGAAACCAGTGCAACATCCTGTAAGTAATGACTTTGACTCATACTTCTGACATTGCAAGTCAGCACACTGGTGCTCAAAGCTACAAAGGCAGATTCATGACCTTGACTGAGGACAGACATGAAAAAATTATATCCCTGCTCCCCTTTGATTCCACTGAATTAACACGAGAGGTTTAACTCAAAGCCTTCAGTTGTCCTTCTTTTCTTCACTCCTGACTTTATCTTAATTATTTTAATTTTTCTTAAAAAAAGAGAGCTTACATTTTTATATTTAATGACTATATACAGGCCTGTTCATAGATGTTCCATGTGGACAAACGACATAAAAAAAGTGCATTATGCTCAAGGCAGACACATGACTGATGATTGAAGTCATACATTTGTAGTAAAAATAAAAATCGCAGTGGCAAACTTGAGAATAACCAGTGATTAAATGCATGCATTCATTTCAGTGCTTGAGTGAATCTTATTGTATTTGTTGCACAGAACAGATACAATTGCACCAAATGTTATTATGCTTCTTCTCTCCACACTCTGCATTTATTTTATATCTATAGTTCAAGGATGCTTTGAAGGTTCAGATTTTTCAATGTTGATATGTTATGATTTGTGTCCAATGTACAAAGATTTCAGGACTTGATTCCGAGTCACACCATACTGTATCATTTCAATTCATTTATGACTTTTAAAAGGACAACAAAAAGTTTATTAATCAGTCATCCCCAGATTATGCATTAAATTTGTCACATCAATTAATGAAGCAATAAGAATCTAAAGGTGGACCAGTGGCAGCGAATTTCAAAAGAAGTGGATATTTCTACCATGAAAAACTTATTTCACAGCAAATGTGATCCAGATTCCTGCAGCTGATATAAAGGACACAAGCTTTATCCTTAAGAACACAGCGTCAAGCCATGAGGACAAAACAATAAAATGAAAAGAAAGTGCTAAATACTGTTCAGGGCAAGGGAAAAATAGAAATACTTTATGCATAGGACCTTATACACTAACAAACCAACACACTTGTAATTCATTACTGCAATAATATCAATCAAACAGGGACAGGGAGGACAGATGGAGCAAGTAGGTATGTTGGATAGCTGAAAACCAAACACACACACACATACACACACACAGCACACTCAGAAGTATAAGAAAGTGCAAATACAGAAATAGAACAAAACATCACATACATACACCCACATAGCACACATCAGGCACATATTATCAGCCCCCACTGTAACACAAATAAATCAACATTAAGAAACATCCCACATATTTCAGAGGCTCGGTGCTGGCTGAAATAAAGTCGATAGAAATCAAATTGTTTCTCAGTGTATTTTTCACAGTGTAAGTGGGTAGAGCTGCAACGCTACTCTCCAGGCTCTACAGTATAACATTTCAATACATGTTAAAATTATTTAGTTGCACCTATGATTGACTCCACTCTGACAGTTTGGCAGGTGGACTGTGCAGCCCTACTGTTCATTCCGCATTGAACCATATCTTGGGCCTCATTTCAGGAGACTCCAGTGAACCACTTGCACTTAAGATCAAAAGCTGCTCTGTTACATGACATCTTTCAGCCTAACCACTCTAAGGTTTCCTACCTTCACCATTAAAATGTGGATCAGAAACTTTTCCTTCAAGTCCAGAACATGGAAATTGCCAGTTCAGAATTAATGGGGTATCACAGCGTGACGTTTTCTGTTCCGACTGTATAAATATACTCATCCTACTGTTCCGAAGGGTTTTGAATATGAAATACTGTAATGTGTCTTATTTCCAAAACAATAAACAGTAGATGAACGCAGGAATGTGTTTTAACCAAGTACAATGTCTTACTATTTGTACTATTTACAGTTAATGCCGCTCTTTAAATGTCCTTCATCCATCTGGTCCACTCACCTATACCTAATTACAATTCATCTACTTCTTTTCCATTCATCCATCCATCGTGAATAAATGGTTTTATTTCTCTGCATTTGAACACTGATGGAAATATCTGGGATAATGTCAGTAATGCAACAAGTGAAATACTTGGTAATACATCACAGAACTCAAAAACATAGCAAAAATGTGTTTACTGTGTTTACATTGTTCAACAACAAAATGTTAGAGAATACAGATTTGCAGTGTGTGTTTAATTCAGTTGCCTGTGTGTGCACTGAGGCTGAGTCGATTTGTGCTGTGTGTCTTCCCCCCATCTCCTGCCTTAACTTTAGCTGTCCTGTCAATAATAAAGGTCACATAACACCGGCAAAAAAAAAAAAGGATTTGTGTCATGGAGCTCAAGCATGAAATTGGTTGGAAGAAAGCTACATATATTTATAAGCTATGATAAACAATTTAAAAATGAATTTCCATGGTGCAGATGCAGCTCAATGAATGATGATGCTGGCTTCATGTTGCACAGTTGTGTGCTTCCAGGCACCAGCAAACTGCAGTGTCAACATCATTAAACAATTGTATAGAGCCGGGGTCGGCAACCCGTGGCCCCGGAGCCGCATGCGGCTCTTTTAGCCTAATGCTGCGCTCCGTGTGCTTGGGAAACAAAATACAAATATCCATTTGAATTGTATTTTATTTGTGTTACTTTGTCTTTTTGTCCTAGTGGTAAATTAAAGGATTTTATGCGTCGCACTCACTGAAAACCATTATGAGCAGAAGTCTCATTAACCAGACAAAATAAATATTTTTGCAGATATTTTTCAAGTATTTGTTTTTCATTGTTCAATGAAATAGTGCTCTTTTTTTTCCATTAAATTTAATTTAAGGTCAAGGCTGCACTACACGCTCTGAAAGCCCAAAGGTGATATAAGGACAACAGCTCATGGTATTTTTTGCTACGTGGATAATTTTAAGTTCTGCTTTTTAATTCATTTAAAAGAGACCTTCAACTCGGCATGTTTTTTATTGTTATATTATTATTATTATTATTATTATTGGTTCAAAATGTGGTCATTACGCAAATAAAATTTCATTTTCTCTGCAGCACTTCATGGGTGTCATAAGCAACACATTCTTGTTTACACAAAGAGTAAAAGTAAAAAAAATTATATATACAGTGTGATATTCATTTTATATTTCGAGTATTTGTGGTTTCTTTCTTTTCTATGGAAAATGGGTCAAAATTGAGTGTTCAATTTTGCTGACCACTGGCATAGAGTATGTAGTGTAGACTTTGAAAGAATTTCAATGCAAGGTTCTTAAGAAAGGAACTATTGTATCGAATAACATAAATAAATTAGCAAAAGATGCAATATGGTCTTCACAGGAATGTAATACATCCAGGTGAAAGCATGGACAACCCATGAACTTAATGCCTCTGGCTCTGGATGTCGCCATGAGCCAACTCCTTCTAGCACGTCAGACACTTGCATTGTGGAAAGAGAATGTAAACTTACCTTGATGGGTTTCCCATCAGGTGTCAGTACTTCCTCTGAAAGCTCCATCATCTTCAGAGCCATGTGTGCAATTGGCTTCGCATGACTATCAACCTTCTTGTGAAGTCCTCCTGCCACACAGTACGCATCACCTATTGTCTCAATCTGTATGACAAATGAAGGAGAGAGGTCAGGATATTAACTGTGGCTGTGTTTCTGATGCAATAACTTATACATCTCCAAAGTAAAAGTGCCCATTTGTGATATCAAAGATATTTCATTATTTTTCTACATAAAATAGAACCAAGTTATCCCTAGTCTATATTTGGTCTTATTTTACCAGTCACAGCAGTTGTGACGATCAGGGCATGAAATTAACACCCAACAAATGCTGGTAAAATGACCAAATGGCTGGTACCTTTGTCTCAATCACTCGCCAAATACACAATGGTAATCTATTTATTTCCTGGTACGATATGAATATTCACTGCCTTTTGGACATTGTAAAAATAGAACTCATTTTGCATGCTGGTGGCAAGTCTTTGTTTAAAAAATTCCTTGCCAAATTCATATTCAAATGAGCGCATGTGAACAAAATAAATAGGCAGTCCCACTTTCAGGGATGTGGTGCCATATTTCCAGTTGATGAAGCTAGATGTCCTGGCAGTTGACGCAGACCTTAGTTAAAAAAAAAACACAGAGTACAAGAGGAGAAAAAGGACCAAAGCCAGCAGACAAACAGCTCTCATTTAGCCCTGCCACTGGCTAAATCATTTCAACAGTAACCATGACAATGGCAACATATGGGTGCCTCAATCTCCTTGCCATGTGCTCCCATTCTTGCTCCCTCTTTCAGACACACACTCATTCTTTGGCTTCTGTACACATAAACCCGCTTGCGTTCACTCAATCTGCTTGCCATCCTCTTCTATCTCCTTTCCCCTTTTTCAGATATCTGGGACATGGAATTTTTCAGTGATAACACAGAGGAAATCCATGCTTATTTCGGAGAAGTGGAGAGTATATCTTGTTGTCACAGGGACCCAGGCAAGGAGACAGAGAGAAAGATGATGGCGAGGGAGATGATACAGAGGAGCAAAGATGACGTGGGTGAAAAGGAAGAGAAATACTGAGCCAATCAGGGAAAATAAAGATGAAATTACGGATGAAAATAAGGCTACATGATACAGTGAAGACTGGTAAAACGACTGAGTTGCATGTCACATGGATGACATTGACACATCAATGTTAAGCTTCCACAGACTGGTCATTAATCAGATGCCTCTTACACAATAAACACACCAATATAACATCACAGAAACACAGAGCACACACACTTTGGTCATTAATCAAATGCCTCTTACACAATAAACACACTAATATAACATCACAGAAACACAGAGCACACACACATGCATATCAAGCACACTAAATAAAAAGCTGATCTAACAACTTATAACACTCTCGGGGTGCACTATGCAGTATTCTACTGAAAATGATGGATAGACATACAAAAGTACTACATAATCATTAGTTATGCCCCACTAGAAGTGTGTGGAGGTGTCACTGAGTGCAGACACCATGCACTGGCTGCATTTTCATAGTAATTTGTTGAATTTGCCAATAACTGCGCAAGGTTGGGAGGGGGAGCCAAATTGGAATGTTGTGTTAATCAAAAATAGTTACAAATCCTGCATAGAAGGGTTTGCTAAGATCTGTCACCCCCTGAGATCTTTTATGATGACCTCATTGTTGTTACGCCTCGCCCAAACAACAGGATGTGTGTGTCTTCATGTCGACTGACCTTATAAACATCCAGAATGCCACACTGGTAGTCAAAGCGCGTGTAAAGTTCGTTCAGCATGGAGATGACCTGCATAGGTGTGCACTGGGCGCAGACAGCAGTAAAACCCACAATGTCCGAGAACAGCATGGTAACATCGTCAAATTTGCGAGCGGGCACCGGCTGACCCTGCCACAGTTTCTGTGCCACATCACCTGGAAATATGGAATAAAGGAGATCCACGGTTCTCCTTTTTTCCTCCTCCAGTGCCTGGTGGGTTCGTTCTAACGTAGCCTAGAAGAGGAGAGAAGAGGATTAAGAGGTTTTTTTGATGGTTTGTTGTTTGCTTTGACGAAGGCACTGATGAAAACAGTGCTCAGATGTGGGAGTACTGCACCAAATTAAAACTGCTGGTGGATGTAAATGTATTCATGTATTAATTTGATTTATTTTGGATTCTGCACATCTGCATATGCTTATTGCTTTTGTGGGCAAGCTTCTTAATGCCCAATCTTTCTGATACAGCACTATGCCATTGTTCAGGATGGAAAGTCAACTAAGCTACAGCTATTTTTAACAGTGGCCTGGGGGAGTTGCAGTGAGAGAGCGGTGCAGTGAGCAGGGCATAGGAATGGGTCAAGACTCAACTGAATTGCTGAAAGGTACTTTGATGGCAAATTATAAGATCAAGTCCCCAGAGCCACGTCCTGTCAGCCGGTATAGATTTTAACAGGCAACACTAAGATTTAACTAGTCGATAATGCATCAGCTGATGCATTGACTTTAACAAGTGCACTTCAGATACTTTTCTTGCAAATTGTATGATATTTGTGTTTTAATAAGTGTCACAGTCACAGATTATCGTTTTTCATTTTTTGGAGGTCTATATAAGGCCTACATCCATTTGGAATCCAGTACTGTAGTAAAAAAAAAAAAAGTTAAAAAAAGGGGGCGGCAGTGGCTCAGCAGGCGGTAGACTGGGTTGTCCAATGTTCCAAGATTGGCGGTTCAATTCCCGCTCCCGCCCCGAAACACCCGGAGTGGGAGGTGTCCGCTCACCTCCAGAGCACTGCCGAGGCGCCCTTGAGCTAGGCGCCCTTGAGCAAGGCGTCGTCCCCCCTTACAAGTTGCTCATTTGGGCTCACCAAGCAGGAGCTGCCCGCCACTCTACCTCTCCCTGCATGCGTACAGGCCCCCTCTGTGTGTGTGTGTTTGTGTGTGTGTGTTTAGGGCCTTTACACACATATATATGCATGATTCAAAAATAAAAAGTAACTAGAGTGTGCCACTAATTTACTACGGGGATCAAAATCAGTATATAAAAACAAAACAAAAAAAAAGGGCTCCGACACAAGTCATGGAAAATTATCACTTTACTGGGAATGTATCCAATAAGGTCAAATACCTCCAGCACATGAAACTGGTAAAACTGGCAAAGACGCTCTTCTAATCTCCTGAGTCATCCTAGAATCAATGAGTAACTGTTCTACCTTAAGTTTGTCCATTCTCTTCTTGAGCCCATCCTGGGCCTTGGCTTGCTCCCCCACAAGGATAACATCCCGTGTGGCATCATGGATGGGAATATCTGACAAGTGGAGTCCCCTGCCCATCAGCTCCTCCAATTTGTCAACTCGTGGCGAGCCCAAAAACATCAGCGAGCAGGATTCAGGAACATGGATCATTTGACCCTTCAACTCCATAACCTAGACACAATCATATTGGGACAGAAAAACTGGGATATGAAAATCAGTTTCATGTAATTAATTCAATTCAAAGACAGCGGAATGACTGCATTGACAATCCTGATTTAAATGCTGTGTTAGAGCTGTGTAATATAATAATAATACCTATCATTTCATATCATACTGGTGTTTATTCTGTTGTAACACAAATGTTACGCTTTACAGCAATACTTTGACAAGCAAACACAGAATGAGAGACTGGATGCAGCTCTTAGCAATATCAACTCTTAAATGACATCCAAGACAAAGCGAAGCAAATACCCTGATTGTGGCACAATGTATCCAGTTTCATTTAAGCTTACTTATGTCATTGTTTTATAAAAGCTTCTCAGTGCACCGGGTTGATGAGTGAAATCATTCAGTACCATGATGGCTTTAATCATTCTGAAAGGATAAGTCTATCACTAAAAGATTGTCTGCTTTTGTTCATAATGAATAGTGAGAGAAGAAGAATAAGATGTTTGTTTTTTGTGAACTTAATGAAACATTTTGCAGACACAGAAAGTCAAGAGACCAAGGAAAGGCGGAGCAAAGCAGAAAGTGGTGGAATGGGTGACCCCGTGTGTGTGTTGCAGAGGGGTAAAAGCAGAATCAAGTAGTTTGTAATTTAACAATAACAGCTCTTACTCCTATCAAAGTGGGACACAGTGTGTCCCACTGATTGTGTGCAACTGATGCAATTTTCACTTTCACACCCTTGCTTCCACGTTGCTTAAGTGGCAAATGTACTTACACCCAACCATGCTCCTAAGGGAGTGTTGGTGCTAAACTGAGGTGTGGTTGGTGTGTTGCTATCTCGAAGCAGCAGAAAACAGCTGTGCCATTGACCAGCTACTTGCTCTAAAGTCACTGGCAAGTTGCTTTTCATAATTTTAAATAATACAGCAATATCCACCTGCATGGATATTACTGTATCTCTTAAAATAGAGGTCATGTTCACCTGATACCTACTGTTTGCCATCTAACATGGGTGTTTGGTATGATTTTCACCTGTATATTGCACAAACGGCATTAATATTAAAGGTCTTCAAAGAAGAAATCTACCTCAACATAAGCCCATTGTGTTCTGTAAAAAGTTCACACAAGTACACAAATAATTGCCATAAAAAACACCGAACAGCCCTCACAGAAAGCACAACTCTGAAAAGATTTCTTCCCATCATATAATCACAATGAATAAGTAATTACAATATTATAATATGACTCATTGACCATTGAAAAGCCATCCCTAGAATGTGGAATTGCCTTGGTATCATAGCATTCATTTTCGTGGTCATATAGTGTAAGGTCAGTCTAAATGTTTAATAAATCAATGGAAAGACCCTAATCTCCTTGAGACCTTGATATTTCTTAAGTAATCAATCTTATCATGAGGTGTCAATATGAATCATCTATGAAGATATCTGAATGTTTGTTTACAGTGTGGGAGCTGACATGATCAAGAATGTAAGCACTAAGGATGGTGCGGATTGTGTTGGTGCTGCTATCATTGTGTCCCATGTAACCAACAGAGGCCATCCATATGCCTTCAAAGGATAAATATTTGATGCCTATAATCCCTTTTGAAGCAATTTTCACTAAACACAAACAAGGTTTCATTTCCAAGCAAGTGCAGAATTAATGCCAGCAAGGTTCATAAAAAGTGAATCCTGTAGACATTTGAGATTTTGATCATGAACACTTATAGGCAGAATAGCATCAGCGTCCTCATCATATGCTCACCTGCAAACTTCTACTGAAAAGATTTTCCAAATTCCTTCAGGAATCATGACATAAAAGCTGATGTGTATGCATTGCAAGAAATACGTGGGGGTTTTATTGAATGTCCTTAGCACAGGGTTGAAGAGAAAATACGACGAGACTGAAAAGGGTATCCGGGTGGTTGATTACCCAAGGAGATATAGAGGAAAGATATTAGTCTTCTTTTGAAAATAATGCAGCGCTGTCTCTTTGTGCTGCCTTTGACAGAGGCCCTGTGGTCAGACCTCTCCTTTCCCTCTCCCTTGAGACAATTTCTCTCTCCTTTACTCCCGTTTCTTCCTTCTTGTCTAGTTTCTCTGTTTGCTTCTCTCCATTTGCATCCATCGTTCCATCGACGCTCCTCCATCTTTCTCCTTGCTTGTGCTTTTCTCCCTCTCTCTCTCTCCCTTGCTCTCAGTCTCTCTTTCTCTCTCAATAGTGTCAGATAGATTATTCCGCCAGTGAACACACTACAGCTCTGTTTTATTTATAGCACAAGGCTCTCCTAAGTCTGCATAATGCATACAGTCTAGATTCACACATACACACACAGAGAGAGAGAGAGGGAGAGAGAGAGAGAGAGAGAGAGAATATATACATATTGTCTCAACTGTTTCTCTGAAACACTGACACACACACATAAACATACAGCAATGCACATTTGCACCCTATAACCTATAGATCAGACTCCAAGACACACCCATCCACCTGTTACACTTCCAGTTTGTTAATGATTTGCACCTAATGCCTTTGCTCTGTGTGCTATGGCTAGCAATGCAGATTGCGCAGGTAGGCTATGCAATCGGATATCGACATGAATAATGGCTTGATGCACTTTTACATAACGTGACAGGAAAAATGACTAATCATCTCTACTTTAAAATGGGCCTCATTCACATCAAATAAGTCATTATGATGAACTCAGCAGCCCTTCCATTCATTCAGAGTGTGAGTAGAGCGTTTTGGATAGCAGGAGGTTGTGCTAGCACGGAAATATTAATACTTTGCAAACTTGTTGGAGAAGACAAAATTTGCTTTAGAACTGTTGGTTCCAAAACAGGACCAGGAAACAAGATGCTGTCCAGGGAGGGCTTAAGAACCAAACCACAGTACGACACCCACTTCTGTCATCACTGCCTCACAACCCTAAACTAATCACCACAACACCTGATTTAGTTTGAATCAAGCCTTAGTTTCCTGCATGCACTGTAATCTAAATCTATTATAAATTGCTGTCCTGAGGCTTTGTAACCTGCCAATGAGAATTTTTATATTGTGTGTTTATGCATGAGTAAGGTTTCCATTGTACTGCACAAGTCTACGTAAAGGTTATTATACCATATAATATTAAGGCCTGAGCAGCACAAATTGTGATATTCAGATTTTACAGCTTTATGATTATCGAAATGTACAAACACAGGTTTCTATTGCCATAGGCAACAGGGTGCTGAAGGTAGATAAAAATGAGACAAGGCAGGATAAAAACAGCTGAAAGGACACGAGGTGGAAATCGAGGCAGAGAGAGAGGGGGAGGAAGGAGATACGGAGATGGGAGAGAGAGAACACAAGGAGAATGAGATGGACTGGATGTGAAAAATGGAAACCAGGTACAGCAGAGAAACACAAAGGGAAGGATGGCGGTTAAGTGGAACGGACAGTTAATGGATTATCTTTCTGAGCAGACTCTGGCATGTCAACAAACTCTCATTTGCATGAACAAGCACTGAGCGGCAAAGAGTCAATGAGTCAGCCACTCTCATCCCTATCGCTCGCATACACATGCGCACAATGCTGCAATGCTCTTATCTCGTCAAACCCTAGCTATATTGTGCAGTGCTCTTACATGCCACTCGGACGCGAGAACACAACCACAGAGGCGCTCACTCACACACAGCCTGTAGCCTATGATCCCTACGCTACAACCCTGGTGCCTGGCTGTTTCAAGTGAAACAATCATCAGAGGCTTTAACATGAACATCTCAATTTTAAAGGTAAATTCATTTATTGATTAAATCTAAATTTAACATGAGTCAATGTGATATAAATATGTGTCATCTTGCGGGATCCATGTAAGCAATAACTACAATAACTAGATACTGATAATCAACTGACAAGATTAGTTTAGAGGCGTTTAATGAAACCCTTCAGAAACACAATCCGTCAGCAGATAACAGATCATTTTGAAAATCCAATTAATTAAATCAAAGTCAGTCCAATCTGATGTAAAGTAGAAATAGCATCATAGAGGATACTATTCATACCCTTCACAGGCCATATAGTTTAATGGCAGTTTTCTTTTAAAAGGATGACTAATTCAATGGAAACCAGTGTGAGATACACTCCCTTGCCACATTATCAAGTACACTTGTACAATTTAATTTCATCCAGTACAACAGCTCTAGCGCTGTTTTACTGGATACAATCCAAGACGTATTAAATACACTATACAGTTACATAGAGTAGATAACTGAGGTCACAATTAGTGATGGTGGTGTAGTAGTTTTGTGCTTCTTTTTCCTCGTGTTTGGAAATGAGATGGACAAAAGAGTCAGTTGAAACAACTTTAGAACCTGAAGCATATTTTTCTTGGTTTACTTATGATTCATTTAGAATCAGTACATTTTGAATGAATTTGTTCTGGTTTGAGGGAGGTGCATTCAATACTTCCCCCCTGCTATGGTCTGAAATACTGTGCATGTATTTAATAGCTACATCTACAAATACTTAAAAATCATTTTAAAAAATCATTTTGACACACACATATTAAAGAAACCCCCCCCATAGGTTTATGTTTAATGAGCTCAACTTGAGACTTGTGTATAGCCTAATAACAACTAAGCTAACAGTAACAGGAGTAACGGGAGTAACGAGAGCCTCATTAAAATGAGTCATGATTGTTCCAAGTTTTATTTATTTACATGTCCTGTTAGTGAACATCTAAAAATAATAGGAAAACATTTCAGTCATTGAAGTTAAGCCAAAACTGACATTTCTAACCTCTTGATCCTTGTTTCGACAACTTGAAAGAAAATGTCAAGTCACATCGGCTGTTTTGTCCCCGTCTCTTTTCCTCTTCTTCCTGTCACCTTGTATTTTCACTCACGTGGTTTTGTAAATGTATCAAGAGCAGACAGAGGCAGACAGGCCAGCGATTTTCAAAGCACTCTCCACTGAAGAAACATTTCATCATGGCACTGATTTATCTAGATCAAAGTTGACTAATGTCAAGATTTCCCTGTCGTCTGTTTGTAGTTAGACATGCAGGTGCACAAACAAGTCTCATCCAGTAACCCCCTCCATGCGCACATCAGAAGTTTTTATTAAAATAACAAGTATGACTTTGCAGTTTTGAACATCGTGATTCTTCCTCAAGTACGTCAGCTGTCAAAAATCTTCCTCGTCCTAGCTGTGACTTTATGGACACCACTCAAAATCGTCTGCAGACGAATGCCGGTCTTTGCACCGACTCTCTTAAGTTTTAGAACAGAAATACCGCTCAGCTGAAGTAAATCTTTCAGGTCCATGAAAAAGACTTAGTAAAACTAACCAGAATTTTCAACATTTATATTTGTCCTAATATACAATCAGGTTAGCTAAACAACATGACCTTGTGTATAATTTCTGACTAAATCACACAGAAGCTGTGTTGTATGTTCATTTATGAACTTGGTTCAGCTCTGTTCTTAGCTTGAAAGATTTGTCAACAAATCTCACACACCAATAATTGACCTGCATCACATTGAGCGAGTCAATCAATCACTTAAGCCACACAAAACCCACTTTGCATGTATTTACTGATGTTTTTTTTTCCCAGCTGTGTAAAAAAAATCTGCTCCTATTCTGTCTAACAGAGACAGCAAGAATAGGAAAGAATTCATTTAAGGATACAGAAAACTGTGCTATGCAAGGAAACATGATGATCAAGATGATGCACTGGTTAGAGGATAGCTTTTGACAGCGCAACCTGTGTGCACTCCCCTGTGTGCTAACAACGATTCTCACGCTAAGCAAACAGAGAGAGATGCGATTTGACCTTTTCAGCAGGTCTTTGGATATCTCTTGCACAATCCATGTCCCTGAGCGAAGACAGGAAAGAAGACAAAATGAAAATCCACTGGCCTCTCAAACACACGCACAAACACACACAGTGCAGCACAGGAGAGTGCTCTTTAGTGGCCTCTTTAACTTGGCCTCTTGCCTTCTCTTGCTGTCCTTTCTAGTCTAAATGTCAGCCAGTCCTTCTCTTTCTCCTTGTTTCACTTTTTAGCCCGGTCGACACAAGTTTCATGTGATTCACCGGACAGAAACCTGATCGTTGACACTTTAGCTACGCTAAGCTCTGATATGCAACCCCTGAATGGTGCATCTGTCGTTTAAATTGGTTCAATTCAACAATATCTTTGACAATATCAAAACTACAAACATCCTTTCAAAAAAATTTAAAAATCACAAGCAATCAGACGTCAAGAATGAGTCATGGAATTTTATGACAGAGGAAAGCAAAATCTATGACATTGGCAAACTTTCAAAACTTCCTACCCAAAGTATGACAATGCAGTAAGACAATTTAGGAGGGACTTTCAAAAGAACCACTGACATGAGTTACCGTCACTCAAATTAGAGATAAGTTTGAAGTTGATGGGACTGTTCAGAACATCCACAAGAAGTGTTCCTTTGTGGGGCTTATCGATGTCCGTGGTCTTCCAGAAGACAGAGTCCTAGGAACGTTTCAGCAAAGCAAGTCTGTGCGGCAAGCACTTCAACTGCATTTTCATACTTCCAGTAGCATTTTAGAATTAATTTATTTTTTTGAAGTGTAGCCTGGCTGCCATTATTGACTTCGATGTGCTTTACATGCAAAAGACCCACAATTTTAGTTCTCAGCTGTTAAAGGGTGTATACATTTTTTGGGACTCCCAGTATGTGATCTGACACTTTCATAAAATGTAATCCAAGGTAAGGTCTGTCTCATCTGAAAGCTTTATTTGAGAAGCATGAAACCTGAAAAATTACACGTAAAAAAGGAGCATTTTGATCAATTGTTATTTTTCAATTTTGAACAACTATAAAGACTTTTTGAATCCTGCTTCTGTTTGACTGCAAGAGGGAAATTATATGACAGGAGAAAAAGGAAAGCTTTGCGAGGAACAAGCTGAAAATTGGTAAGCATAAATGGAAAGAGAATAATGAGAATGATAGAGATGAGAATTTATGAGAGGCACTGACAGAAAGTAGATGAAAGCTACTGTACAGAAGAGATGTGCTGTAGTGGCACTAGAGGTCTAACTCTGCAGAGGAGAATTCTGGGTAACAATTTACAAATTTAGTGTAGTTATGTGAGCCTATACAGAGCAGCTGCATTGTGATCACTGTAGGACAAATAACAGTGACTGAAATGATAAAATTTCTAATAGCACCTAATTGCTAGGTTCACAGGTTTTGACATTATTACTACTCTTCTAATATCTCTTAAGTCTAACAATAGAATAGAAACAAGTACAATCAGTCCCTAAACAGAAATGCAATTTGGATGCTTTTCCTCGTTATGGGCAATAATAAACTAAATGTCTTTGATTTTAAACAGTTGATTGAACAACATCTATTTAATAAAATTTCATCTATATCCAGTCTTTGGGTCTTTTGGTGATTTTATTTTCATTTCTGAAGCTTTTTAAAAAATAAAAACACAGTTGGAGTTTTTTAAATACAAAAGCTGAAACTGAAACAAGGTGTTTTCCTTCCACATTCCAAAATGGAAAAGTGAAATTTAGAAAAAGGATGTAATTTTCTTTATCTTCCTTGAATTAAAAACAAGTTATATATACGTATCATCAGAAAAAACAACAAATTAATAATTCTTGTTCTTCTCTTATCAGGATTACATCATCAGTTCTTAGTACCAGGCCTTACATAATATGTTTAAAAAACAAATTTACATTTACACAATAGTTACACAAAATCCACAATCCTACACCCAAAAAAAACCTGAATGCCATTCACATAGCATAAATTAAAATTAAGTAGCAGTGGATCCCATTGATCCTGCAGAAAATCTGTGAGCACTAATTGCATCAGGTTTGCTTCGAAGGACATGTTAAGTGGTTTGAGTGTTGGGTGAAGATGTTAGCTTTCTGCTGCTTCTATTTTCATGCCAGTGCAAAGACTAGTGCAAACAGCACTATCACAAGAGGGAAACATGACATGACACGATTTTTAACTACACCATCTGCCTTTGGCTATAGATCTGTGGTGCTGTTTATTCACAACTTGCCATGCTGTGTGATACATAGATAATATCGATTTCCTATGTGGAGAAGCCATCTGTCCATTTGGTGAGATATTTTTGTCATTCACCACTGTGTCACAGCTGTTGAAAAAGTAGGAGACAAGCAAAATCGCTCCTTAAAAAAGCTAGGAATCGATCATCTAATGGAGACAGAGCAGTGATTTCAGAGCCTGCTGCCGTATGTCATGTTTAGTGTGAATGTGACACATGCTCAAATGTGTGAATGTGTTCAAAGAAAGTATCATAAATTCACATGTGTAATGCAGACTTGTATCCATGTGTTGTCTGCAACACACGTATTTCCACACATACAGTTTTGTAGCCCTGGAAATATGCATAATTAAGCATTTTGGAAGAATATTTTCATATTGCTTATCAATATATATCTCTAATCTGTGTACAAACACTGACATTTCCAATATATGAATTACAAGCTTCAATTGTATCCCTGTTTTTACACTGCAGTAGACAATCACCGTGCAGCCTTCTGGCCATTCAATCAGTTTCTATCAAGTTTCTTGCCTACTTTAGATTCAATCACACCCACTTCCTTATGACAAACACGTTGTCTGCCTATGATAGCTGGACTACCATGAAAAATTACAATACGATGAACTGAATTTGTTGAATTCCCACTTATTCACACCAAAAATGATCACTGATCAATTTATAACTTCAGCAGAACTTAATAAATGAGTAGAATACAAGAAAACTTAGAATTACGTACGCAAGTGAACTACAAGTTTCTTCATTTTACTAACTTTGCCCTGATATACAGTACTTGTTTGACCTGTGTATGATGCATATTATGACAAAATCTGTATTAACATGCCACAGGAGAGAACACTCTGTAAATCTGAGTTAGCATTCCTTGGGACATTTGTAACAAACTGCAAAATTAACACACTTTTGGCATTCTTGCCCAAGTTTTTCATTTGATAACATACCAGCAAAGAACATTCTGTGCTTGTCCCAAACATAGAATGATGGATCATATATAAAGCAATGTGTTGTTAGAACTCTAATTAGCAATTAATAAATGTGCAACTAAAAGGGAACGTAGCCAGAGTGATTTACCTCACTCAGCAGTGCAAACATGGGACCATCTGTCCAACAAGAAACTATTATCCAGTCATCAAAAACTGAATAGAAGCTTAATTTATCAAATAAAGTACTCTGGCATTGTTCATGGAATAACAATAACAAACATTTGAAATCTTTACCTTTTCCTTGGCACCAGCCTGCGTTGTATCAGGTCTACTGCGGATGGTAAATGGAGATGCAAGTCTCAGAAGGATGCCCTGGAATGAAGGTTCCATCTTGGGTGAGACGATCTCAAAGCAGTCCCTGAATGAGAGACTCCTGTATTGCTCAATGCGAGCCTGTCTTCTTAACCCTTCTCCAATCTGCAGTAGCTCCATGTGAGGCCCCAGCACAAGGTGAAATGGAAAGGCGCGGCAAAAGGTGGCCAAGCCAATACGCAAATCACTGGGGTTCGACGAGAGCGAGAGGGGGAGCCTTTTAGTGCTCACCGAGGCAGCATTCGGGAGGGAAGAGAAGGAAGAAGGGTGCGTTTCCTGTATCTGGAATGACAAGCAAACGGTGGGAATAGAGGTTTTGAAAGGAGAGGGAGGGGATGGGGATGAGGAAGCTGAGGCGGTGGGGGAGGCAGTTGGAGTGGGGGTTGTGGAATCACCATCTGTATGTTCTGTATCTTCATTGAGCAATAAGGGAGTTAGAGGTGGAACCTCTTCCACCTCAACTTCTGAATGAAAGATACGCCTGGCAACAGCTCGGATCAAGCCTGGCATGACTAGTCCAACAACAGGAGCGGGGTTAAAACAATGGAGGAGCAACACCTTTCCTCTTTCAACTCTTTCTCCTCTTTCTCCACCTTTGTCCAATTTTCGTACTCCCTTCTCCTCCTCACAAGGATCCTTGCACTGGAAGGAGGGGCTCTCAGATGAGGCGCGACGCCCCGTGGAGGTGCGAATGTGTTCCAAAATGGCATCAAAGCCATTGAAGAAGTCATGGAGGTTGCCACCTACAGCCCGAAGCACTCGTTCATTTTCCTCAAAGCAAAGGCCAAAGAATTCCTCTCCAAAATGCTCTCGCATCTCCATGAATGGGACTCCTAAAACGCAAAATACAGAATTTCATTTCTGACCATGTACACAAATATGATGAAGTCATTAACAATTTCTCAGTAACCCTAACTTGACCACATGTAGTCAAAAATTACACTAGCAAAAAAAAAACGTGGATATAATAAATATAATTGAGAAGACAAGTTGTAAAGTCTTGCAGTATTATTTCTTGAAGCAGAAATATGCAAAGACCACTTGAGCCTTGAAGAGCATATAATAGTCTACAGCTTCCTTGAACAGGACACATTACTTTTTCTTCATGACATGTTTTTACTGAGATTTAATTCAGAAGAAAAATCGCTTCAAGCATATCCACAGAAGATTACTGTTCAGAGTAATCAAACATCAAAGCTTTGCTCAATAATGAATATTGATAAAGCAATCATGTCACATGTCCTCTGAAAATAATGAATGAAAAAAATAAATGGATTACAAGATTATGAGAAAATTAAAATTGATATTTTATATAAATAACCTGACGCCAGACTCTGTGGCCCATTTACGGAGGATGTAGTCTCCGCACACTGGACACAGGTTCGATTTCTACTTGTGGTCCATTGCTACTTTTCTGCCCCTCTTTAATTCCCTGTCATATATCTGTGGCTGTCCTATCCATGTAAAGGCAAAAATGTCCCAAAAAATAATGTTCAAAACAAAAACCACATTAAAGATGTGCAATAAAATTCAATAAATTCAGACAGTAGGGATGTAGATTGTAATATATTTTAATATTGGACAGAAACAAAATATCAGTCAGATAATGGGAAATTTATACTAAGCCGAATGTCTTCTATTGACACAAAGGAGCCTTTGTCACATTTTCAATGAGTTTGGAACTTGTAAATGAAAAGGACCTGAGGAAAGACAGGGTGACCGTAACAGGGCCGAAGGACAGAGTGAGGAAGAGCAGGAGGAAAGTGTAGCTGAAGTGGTAAAGAGTAGCTTATCAGCAGCGATTCCAAGAAAGGGAAGGAGGGATTGTGTTCATGTTTCCCATGCCATAATGATGATGGCCATTATTTGTTCATTTAAAGTCACTCAGTGTCAAATAGTACAAGATATTCTGGAGTTTTTTTGTAGCTAGCTAAGTTGGGAGGAGATCCCTGTGCTGGTCTTGATGGTGTAGGATTATTTATACCATCTGGCCAGGAAACACCTCAGGTTCCCTAAGAGAGTTGGACAGGGAGAAGGATCTAAGGACTACCTGCTGAGCCTTCTGCCACCATGACTTAAATAAATAGATATGTGGCATAACATGGATAGATAAATAGATACAGTACTACAAAAATGATTAAGATAGAAAGGTGAAACAGAAATATAAAAAATGAAAGCTAAAAGTAAGAAGACAAGATGGTTAAGACATAAGGAAACAGACAAAAAAAATAACATAAAAATAAATAAAAGACAGAAAATATAAAGGCAGCATGTAGAGAAGCTAACACATACAACAGGAAAAGACGGATTACAACAGGAAAAACTGGAGGGAAGCTACATGCCTGAAGAAACAGGAAGATATCTTAGATGGTATGGAATGAAGACAAAGCTGTCCTGACTCACTCACCAGGACATAGTGTTTATGTGTGTGTGTTTTCATGCTGGCACAAAAAAAAATGTAGACATTGGGAGTGAGTCACACAGTGTGTGTTCTTGCATCTATAAATACTTTTTATCCACAGTATATGCATACTATATAAACCATAATACCCTATTTCACTTTTTCACTCCAAGTGTCTACAATGTCTTTCAGAGATCTCTCCTCTACAGGTGGGGTCATTTCAATGTCCACACAAGCATAAACAGACATATAAACAATGTGATATTAGAGGACATGCATAGGGGAAAAGAAGAAGTAGTGCCTATATGTCTTCTGGTTCATAACAAACAAAACAAGTAAAAGAGCAATAAATCTAAAGAAAAAACCTAAATGGATTACAGACACACAGAAAGGAATGAAAATTATAAACTAAACACATATAACAAATAGCAAATTCAAGTCACAAACAAAGTAGACCACACACGTAGGGATATAAATACGCTCCTTCCCTGCCCTCCTTTCTGACTGTATAACTTAAAAATACATACATCTAACTTAATGTGACATACAGTACTTACCCAGTATGGTAGCCATATACTGAAGAATTTGTAGGACATCTTCCTCTGAATCATAATTTTCTAGAAATGGACATTTATCCTCTCTCCTTTCTCTTCGCAGCTCTTCGCTGCCAAGTTCTTGACACCTGTCAAGGACACAAACCAGACACAGACAGCATAAACAATGATGTCACAATAAATCAGCAAACAAGAAGCGCTGATAATGAAACCTTAAGCTAACAGGATGAGCCACCATCTCATCCCCTCAAGATGTAACATGGAGGATTTTTCTTTTTTGGTGGAATTTTTTTTCTGTCCTTAGTTATTTAGGACCATTTCTTCAGTGCAAGTAACTCCAGATTCATGAAAACATGTAAACAACAAGAAAAAAGGGTACTGTATGCTCAAGGTCAGAAAGACAATGAGAAAGAGAAATAAGAACGGAAGGAGTGTGTCTATGTGTGTCAGTCTGTCTGCATGACCTCAAAAGAAGGCAGGCAGGTAGGATAGAATGTATCAGAGGCAGTGAAAGGCTTCCAGAGACAAAGCAGGTGTGTATGCACATGTGTGACAGACACAAACACAGATAGCGATGGGGTCACTCAGACAAGGCGACAAGTAGACATCAAGAGACTGCTGCGATTGATCCAAGAATACAGAATCCTGAAAGAGAACCAGCATGAGAGGTCAACAACACGCAGAGATAGAGGACATCTTCTCACCTGATCTCTTGTTGTCTGTAGAAGTCTAGCGTTCGCTGTAGAGCCTCTTGAACAGTCTGCGTCTGCAAAATAAAAATATCACACATGTGTACATTTATTTACGCATTTAGGCCATCTATTCAATCCATAATGTCGCGTGAGTTCCGATTGCAGACATTCTTTCATAACAGGCCTTTTACACAGAAGACATTTTGACATGTCACAGAAATAATTAACAGACTTAGCGATATCCTTGTAGCTGCACTAGTTTCAAGGTTACGGAATTGTACGTGTTGGATCATTGTCAAGGTGTCACAGCTTGCTGAGACATGAATAAAAGGAACCATTAATGTTATTAGTTACACATGCGCTTTCCCCATAATGACAAGTCAAAATGTCTGCTTGGAAAAAGGTGCATCTGTAAGCCTGGGGAATTCATGAGATGATAAAAGGGGATTACTCAGTTTTAGTAGAATATAGGATTTAAATTTAGTTTGAGTCCAAAGAGCTTCCATATCTTTATGACTGAGAAAAATATGATGGGTATTGTTTTTTTTACTTGATGTGTCCTAATGTTCTACTGGCAACTAGTATTCATGGAGAAAATACAAAATAATAAATGTTGACAAAATACACTCCTGATGAGCTTGTGTACGTGCGTGTGTATGAGTGTGTGTGCGTGTGTGTGTGTGTGGTGTGTGTGTGTGTGTGTGTGTGTGTGTGTGTGTGTGTGTGTGTGTGTGTGTGTGTGTGTGTGTGTGTGTGAAACTGGCATAATTTTGCCATACTGGCAACCTAAGCTTGAGAGGGTGGCTTCAGTGTGATTAATGTGATACAGTTCAAATGCAAGGCTGTAGCGACATTATTAGAACACAGTGTGCCAGCTGGAGAGGGCATTCTGTGGCCTCCACCCACTCTGGACAGTTACGGGGGGGATGAGGGAGCTAGAGACAAGTGAATTATGCAGTTGGACAGAAAAAAAACATCATATTGTAGCTCACTAAATGGACATCATCATGTTTGGAGCTTCTCTTCTTTGCTGACTCATTTTTTTTATTATGCTGTATCCATGTCCACATCCATGATAACACTAACGACTGAGGATATTGTAGCAGTCGGTGCCACTTGAAAGGACACCTGCTGAGGCAAAAATATTTTCAGTTTTAGCAACAGTGAGCCTTAGCAACAAGAGGAAAATGGGAACTTTACCAGCGACTGTGTAGCTAAAAAATGCACCCAGCGGGTCCGACTTTCATGAACAATTTGTAAAAAAGAAAAGGCTTCTACTGTTCGTCATGTCAGGGTTAAACTGATACATATTGTGTGAATGTCTTCAGTATGTCTGTATAGAAAGGACAGTGTGTTGATCTCATACATCACCCTTGATTTAGGTACTCATTTGGAATTAAACATTTGTGTGTGTGTGTGTGTGTGTGTGTGTGCGTGTGATATTTTGTAACATGAACAAAA
Organism: Antennarius maculatus; assembly: GCA_013358685.1. Taxonomy (NCBI): domain Eukaryota; kingdom Metazoa; phylum Chordata; class Actinopteri; order Lophiiformes; family Antennariidae; genus Antennarius; species Antennarius maculatus. Next base: position 22,228,786 of record CM023613.1, read on the forward strand.
CACGAGAGCAAACACACTCTACTCATTCATCATCATTAGTTTCCATTGTTACAATCACTGGCATGTTTACTGTGCATATAACGCACTACACATTAATCTCACTCAACCAAACACATACAGATAAGCTGAGCTTGCAAGATTTGGTAAAACCTGATCAATCATTGATCACTTGGTTCATAAGATTGATTGTTAAAACAAACTACATCTGTAGATTTAAACACAATACGATAAAAGTAAAATACAGTTTTCGTAATAACTTGGATGTAAATTAATAAAGACTTCAAATATTATTTTTCATCAAGAGAATGATGATGAAGTGTAAATAAGTGTCTTATAAGACACCTCTGTGCACACTCTCCCTCTTTATCGCCCCCTTCTTTTCGGTAGTCTTCTTCATCAGCACCACAATTTGTCTCCTTTGTTTGCTCTGTTTCTTTACCCTGGGAGGGGAGCAGAATCTCACCAATGCTCATTCCATTCCTCTGGCTCTATTGCTCTGCATTGCTTTTTTTCCCTGAGAGCTTCAGTCATTCTCTCAAATTCTCTCCTGGATGTGAACCTGCCTTCCCTTCATCTGTATGACTGATTCCCTCCAATACACACACACAGACAAAGGGAAAAATCTACAAATAAAAAATTGTAGCCATAAATGACTATAAGCACTGTCTACACATAGCATTTTAAAAGTGAGTCACATACCCCTCCATGCTTCTGCAGTCAGCCAACAGACAATCTACATGTTCGTCACTCGTCACAGATGTTAATTCTGGAAGCTGCAGGTCCTTATACAGCTCAGTGGACCAGATCCTCCTTGCCTCCTTTTATTGCATCATTCTCCTGTCAGTCTTTGTGTTCATAAACAATAGTCTACAGTCATCTTAGTACAGACTAACTATGGTCCACAGTCACACAGCAGTAGGAACTTGTAATTTAGCAAAGTTGGAAAACTGACACACTAAAGAAAAGAGAAACAAATCCTATTAAATCTTGGCATGAGAAATTTCAGGCCTCTCGGTTTTGGAGGAGGCCCATAGAAAAGCAGGTACAAAGAAAGTGGTTCTGCTGCAATCTGTTTTATATCATGATTTCTTGGACTGAATAATCACTGCAATTAATATGAATATGAAAGACTGTGGTACCGGTGATGTAGCCACAGTACTGGTTATTACAGGTCAATACTTGATCCATTGAAGATACTGATAATACCAGGGACATTTACTTCTATCTTGGAGGAATAGTTCTTGTGTAAATGCTTAGTTAAATCAAAGTCTTGCAACTTGAGGATAAAAAGTTTGAAGAATCTGATTTTGGCTGATTGATGATAACCTTGAGTCTTGTTTATTTCACAAGTGCATTAGTCTTTTGCATCAATGAATGCTGTTACTGTAGTTAATATTGCAATCAAAATACTAGTGTGTAACAATGGCAGTGACTGGGGTTTCAAATCTATATTCAAAAAGCCTGATGAAGCTCCCTGGTAGTCGATCAGTTCCAATGACAGCCAGAGGACTGAAACCTCCACCATATTTTTAGTTTAAATCAAACCAATAACAATTTTAAACAAACCTACAGGGTTATTTCAAAACATGTGAATCCTTAATTTATTTTTATTATATTCCCTGACAATAGTTAAGGAAATCAAGTTGTGACGAAATGACAAATTTACTTTGTTTCATTACAAACAGATAGAACAATGGAACAATTGAACCAATAGAGTTTGGAATAAATAATCTTCTCTGGTAGAAATTACATCACTGAAGGGTGTGTAGATCTCCCAATTTTGAGAAAATAGCCCCATTCAAGGAAAGTGCTAAAAAATACACACAGGTGATCACGGAAAACGGCCAACTTCAACAGGTATTACAGAGCAGTGTGAAGAAATTACAGCCAGCTGTTCCGATGCAGCACAATGACCAAACGGTCATTGTGCTGCAAGCAAAACTGGCCCCTGGTGGTAGGAATTTAAGACAGACACAAACACACATTAGTACACTTGCACACTACTCACACTTTTCATTTTTGTGGCCAACACTCAGGGCCTTTTGATCAGCGACATGGGTCACTAAGCTAATGGCCACCCACCATGTGGATACACAAAACTGAGAGAAAGCACAAGAAGAGACAGAAGATGAATGTTTGGACACATGTAAGTGTGTGCATGTCTGTATGTCTGTGTGTGTATGTGTATGTGTATGTAGGTGTGTTGGGTGTGTGTGTGTGTGTGTGTGTGTGTGTGTGTGTGTGTGTGTGTGTGTGTGTGTGTGTGTGTGTTGATGCTTCTGGGTCAGGTTGGTCAGGGCGAAAGCATCCACAGAGAGCATGCTCTGTTCTCTTTGTCACGCTCCATTGCAGTCAACAACAGTCACCACTACTGCTCGCAGCCAGTGTGTGTGTGTCTCTGTGTGTGTAAGAGAGAGAGAGACAGAGGGAGAGACAGAGGGAGAGACAGAGGGACAGAGATACAGAAAGAGTATGCTGTCAGCAGTGGAGTGAGGGACCAACTATTTGCCATAACTCCATGTGTGTATCAGCTTATTTGTGTAGGTCCCCACTGATAGCAGCAATTACAAGTTTTGATGATTCAATATTAATGGCGGCAAATCAGCATTAACATAATTTAGAAGAAATGCACTCAGTCTCTTAGTCTTCTTCAAGCTGATCACACACATAAGCAAACATATTGTACATTTACCTTTCCCATGTCCCTTTGACCAAAACAACTGCACAGCAATAAAATTTGCATATCAAAACTCAAACAGATACTCAAATTCAGAGAGATCTACACAAACAGCACGACACATGGCAAACATCATTGACATTAAACTGTATTGTTTTCCCTCTGCCCTATTTTCTCATAGATCTATTAAAGATCAGGGGCAGTGCGAGCTAGAGCAGAGAGCTGAAGTTGGCTCTCAGAGCTGCCTGCTGCTCCAACTTCAGATTTTGTGCTGTGCTGTTGAATTTCATTATTTTGCGTTTGTGTCTGGGCAGCAAAAAAGCCTAACAATCACTACTCTGCTATATAGATTTATCTGCAACATCCATTTCTCCCAGGAATGAGGTCACATGGTCTGACCACCAGCAATTTGGAGGACCCTATTCTCACCAACTCCGATCGTGTTATTATTTTGTGGGGAACCAATATATGTAGACCTGAGAGCCTTCTGAGTTGATATTAGAACAAAAGGCTCTCAGGTCTCTCATTATAGAAATACAGAATCTGTCCATCTATTGTTAATCTGTGCATCCATCTCAAATTCTATCAGTGATACGTACTAGATTTTGTTAGGTGATTAACCAATCTGCATAAACTGTGGATTACCGTTTCAAAAGTTAAAACAGAGAATAATATAAAACTATCTTATCACAGCTGACAGCCCTTTAGTTGTATTATCATTATAAACCCAGCATGAAACTGACCGCACAAGTTCACAAGAGGTTGGTGAAGACATTTAAACATCAGGCCGGCACACAGAAGTGGTTTCTCCTCAGGAGCAGACAGAGCAAACATGTGAACATTTGCAAATATTATTCTTAAACTTTAGAAGAGGTCACCCATGAGGCCACTTAAAAACGCTTATCTGGTCCACTGTTGTCTGTTTTGATGTAACAGTATGCATTTTAAGCTAAATTATAAAACTGATGGTCAAAAACTGTTTTTTTTGCTTCTTTAAATGCATTCTGTGGAACTCCGGATGTCTGTGTGTAAATGCTTGATATTGCTGTATAGTTATCGGTGATCCAAGAGACAGAATGATCTGTATTTACATGGATTCTGTTGTATATCGTTAGCTTCAGGAAATATCCGCTTCTAGCATCACTTCTTTCTCTATCACATGCTTGGAATCAGTAAAAAAGTAGTCACATAATGTCAGCGTTGAAAAACATTAGTTGGATTTGTCATTAGCGCATTACATGACATTTTAATTAGAAACCACCCAAGTGCAACATATCCTAATGAGGATTCACATTTTTCAATGTACATTTTAGACTCTGAAATCTTATCAAGCGGTTAAAATGGTGCTAGTCGGAAACCTTATGCAGTTTTACACTTATCACACTGGCGTGTAACTCAACAGCCCTTATGTACCTGCCTTTGAGATCATGGTATGATTTATTCATGTAATTTCACATGACCGTACTGTTTTATTCACCTCTTAAGCATCTGTTTGTCTACCAGTCTACTTAACATTACAACCGTGTAACAGGGGCCATATTACAAGAGATACAATCAAATCGCCTACTGATGCATTGTCACATCAGACCATGCTATAGGAAACGTCCTAATCACGCGCCATCCATCACAGTTGTGTTCATTTCTAATAACTGTCTTGTTACATTACAGCCTGTAATACAGCTGACAAACAGACACAACCAAGACTCACAGAAACAGACTCATTCGTCACACTCCTCACATCAAATACATTTACGCAACTTGAGCTTGGGCATCTCTCTCTCTCTCTCTCTCTCTCTCTCTCTCTCTCTCGCTCCCTCACAGCAACATCCTGTATTTATTATATAATCTGTGAAATGATTCAAGCTATCAGATGTGAGAGATTAAAAGAGGCTTGTTTCACAGCACAGCACACATCACTTCGTCTGGGATTTGTGACACTGATATGACAGTGAAACTGCTTGAACATTGCCTTTTTTTCTGATCTTAAAGGTTGTGTTATCTTAACTTTGGAGACATCCGTGTGGAATGGAATAACAATTTCTCATTTTGATTTGAACAATGCCCAGAGAAGATAGAATTGTGTACAGTTTTACAAACAAATTAGACATAACATATTTGAGCAGGTAGAGAATAATCTCACTCCAGTCCCATCGACTGCCTAAAAATGATTCCTGAACATTAAAGTTGTGAAGATGTTAATGCCTTTATAAATTAGATGCAACTTTCTGTTGGAATATTCAATGATATATTTATTAAATGCACAAGCTGGAGCCCTACCATGGGTGACGTGAGTCGCCTCAGGCTCTCCCCCAGGGAGTCCAGGTTCACCCGTCTCCTTCTGGTAACCCTTTTGTGGGATCCGCCGGGTCCTTGCTGCTCCTCTCCCGCCGGACAAGCGAACCTCTCGGCGTGGCTGCGGCCGTTCCAAAGCACCGCTCTGTGCGTGGAGGAGAAGGAGGAGAACGGGCATCCTCGGCTCTCCTCCGCCGCCTCCAAACCACCGTCCCCTCCGTCTCCCCCGGGGCTTTCGAGCCCACAGTCCGAGCCCACCGAGCTGCTGAATGACTCCGATGAGATCTTGCGCGACGAAGAGGACATGGTGGTGTCCAGGAAGAGGAGGAGGATGGTGGTGATGATGGAAGTGGTGGTGGTGTTGGGGATACTGGTGATGCTACAGTCGGATCCGTACCACGTCCACCTCTACACCCGGGAGTCATCAGATAGTGGGGGGGTGGGGGAGTGAGGTGTGTTTGTATAATTATGTATGCATATGAGATAATGTCCTGGTCTGTCTGTGCCTATGTGTGGTTATGAGATGCGTCTATCTGCGTGAGACACGGCAACCTTACAGGGGGGGAGAGACGGGGGTGGGGGGTCGACAAAGAGAGAGAACACTAACGGCACGCAAACATTTATGTAAGTGGGGGAGGAGGGCTTGGGGTTATAGACTCATAAATACCCTCCACGACTCAACCCCTGTTCACTCCGGGAGGCGGGACACTCTTAGAAGGATGCTCAAAAAAAAAAAAAAAAAAAAAAAGTACACCCCGTCGCGAGGCCAGTGATGTTCTAAAGGTGTTCTTAGCTGCTAGCTTACCTACGGCGGACAATTGGCTCGTGCCGTTAAAGCAGATGTTACCTTAATTGATGAAATTGCAAAAGAAAAAAACGACAAATGGTCGCCAAAAGAGACATTTTTGTCCACCACGGTAATTCCGACACATGCTAATCATTCCTCTCACAAGGGGTGAATGAATTCCGGCACCCAAATAAAGTGGCGTCTCCCTTCTTTTTTTTTTTTTTTCTACCCACTTTGCCGTGTACAAATCCCCAAAGTAGCGACAGATGTGACGGATTCCATGTCCTCCGTCCCTCCTCCTCCTCCTCCTCTGCGACAGCGGTTCTCCTGTAGGTCCCCCAATCAGCGGTCCGGTCATCGTTTCTCCATCTTCTCCTTAAATTCATCCGCCGCGGCTCATCGTCTTGTCTCTTCTTGTCACCGGAGGTTCGGAGTGAGTGAGGCGGGCTGAAGTGGCTCGAGCCCAGACGCGCGAGACGGAGAGAGCGAGCGCGCGCGCGTGCAGACGGGCAACAGCAGCGCTAAGGAAGGAGGGAGGGAGGAAGGGAGGAAGGGAAGGAAGGAAGCAAGGATGGATAGATAGATAATTTATAGTTGGTCATTTGAAACATTTATAACGTGATAAATGTTATTTATCACGTTATAAATGTTATAACGTCTTCTTTCTTCTTCTTTTCCTTTCGGCTTTTCCCTTCAGGGGTCGCCACAGCGAATCAATTGCCTCCATCTAACCCTTTCTTCTGCATCCTCTTCTCTCACACCAACTACCTTCATGTCCTCTTTCACTACATCCATAAACCTCCTCTTTGGTCTTCCTCTAGGCCTCCTGCCTGGCAGTTCAAAACTCAGCATCCTTCTACCAATATATTCACTATCTCTCCTGTGGACATGTCCAAACCATCTCAGTCTGGCCTCTCTGACTTTATCTCCAAAACCTCTAACATGTGCTGTCCCTCTGATGTACTCATTCCTGATCCTATCCTTCCTGGTCATTCCCAGAGAGAACCTCAGCATCTTCATCTCTGCTACCTCCAGCTCTGTCTCCTGTCTTTTCCTCAGTGACACTGTCTCTAGACCAAACAACATCGCTGGTCTCACCAGTTTTGTACACCTTTCCTTTCATTTTAGCTGAAACTCTTCTATCACACATCACACCTGACACTTTTCTCCACCCATTCCATCCTGCCTGTACACGCTTCTTCACCTCTTTTCCACACTCTCCATTGCTCTGGACTGTTGACCCTAAGTACTTAAAATCCTCCACCTTCTTGATCTCTTCTCCCTGTAACCTCACTCTTCCACTTGAGTCCTTCTCATTCACACACATGTACTCTGTCTTACTGCGGCTAACCTTCATTCCTCTCCTTTCCAGGACAAACCTCCACTTCTTTAGCTTCTCCTCCACCTGTTCCCTGCTCTCACTGCAGATCACAATGTCATCTGCAAACATCATAGTCCATGGAGATTCCTGTCTAACCTCGTCTGTCAGCCTGTCCATCACTGTAGCGAACAAGAAGGGGCTCAGAGCTGATCCCTGATGCAGTCCCACCTCCACCTTGAACTCCTCTGTCACACCTACAGCACACCTCACCACTGTCTTACAGTCCTCATACATGTCCTGCACCGCTCTAACATACTTTTCTGCCACTCCAGACTTCCTCATACAATACCACAGTTCCTCTCTGGGCACCCTGTCATAAGCTTTCTCCAGATCTACAAAAACACAATGCAGCTCCCTCTGGCCTTCTCTGTACTTCTCTATCAACATCCTCAAAGCAAATACTGCATCTGTAGTACTCTTTTTTGGCATGAAACCATACTGCTGCTCACAAATGCTCACTTCTGCCCTTAATCTAGCTTCCACTACTCTTTGCCATAACTTCATTGTATGGCTCATCAGCTTTATTCCTCTGTAGTTGCCACAACTCTGCACATCTCCCTTGTTCTTAAAAATGGGCACCAGCACACTTCTCCATTCCTCGGGCATCTTCTTACTATCTAAGATCCTGTTGAACAACCCAGTCAGAAACTCTACTGATACTGCCAGAATTTCTCCTTCTCCTCCAGCTCACATCCTACCTGTGGAGCATACCCACTAACAACGTTGAACATCACACCTTCGATTTCTAGCTTCAGACTCATGACTCTATCTGACACTCTTTTTACCTCCGACATTCCTAACAAACTCCTCCTTCAAGATAACTCCTACTCCATTTCTCTTCTTATCTACACCATGATACAACAACTTGAACCCTGCTCCTAAACTTCTAGCCTTGCTACCTTTCCACCTGGTCTCCTGGACACTCAGTATGTCTACCTTCCGTCTCTGCATCATGTCAACCAACTCTCTACCTTTTCCTGTCCAACATTCAACGTCCCTACTCTCAGTCCTATACTCTTGGTGTTACTCTTCTCTCTCTTCCTACGATCACACTTTCCTCCTCTCTGTCTTCGACAAACAGTAGTTCAATTTCCACCAGCACCCTGTAGGTCAACAGCACCGATGGCGGTCATTGTTAACCCGGGCCTCGACTGATCCGGTATGGAAGTCATAGGTTTGATTCGCATCTTTGATTTGGCAAAAGTTTTACGCCTGATGCCCTTCCTGATGCAGCCCTCTGTGTTTATCCGGGCTTGGGACTGGCACAATAAGACACTGGCTTGTGTCCTCTTGTGGCTACATTTATAAATGTTATAACCTGATAAATAACATCTATCATGTTATTTTGTTATTGTGAACAATTTCATGAATGTTAAACAGGACTGAATTATGTGGAAAATCACGGTTAAGTTAATGTACTGTATATTCCCAGTTTGAGATCATTAAAGTGTATCTGTCTGACAGTGAAAGCCTCCACTTTGTAAATGTATTCACAGTCATCACTTTACCAGAGAATCAAATGGTTATGACAAGATTTAATTTTACATGAGACACATATGAACTAAATGGTGTCATCATGGCGATATCAACAATGTGTATAATGATACAACCGTTGATCCCTCATTGTGATGCAAAGTGTAACACATGCCTCGTGCACATTCATCAGCTGGCCTTTTCTGCCCTCAGAGGCCTGGTGGCAGCTATTGATGCAGAAAGACCAGCAAGAGTGAAGAGTTTCCATTAGGGCCCAATGGATTCGTCAGTTTTTGTTTCAAAGTGTCATTCAAAATAAAAGAATCTAAATAATCTTAGTGAAATGCTGGGTCGATGTTCCTTTATATTTCTACATGATGCCCTTTATAGTTTCCTACAGTGGCTGCATTTTGCTAGGCAACGAGTGATGGTCACTTAATTAACTTAATGGAAATTGAACATAAACAGCATCTAACAGAATGAAACAACAGCTATAGCCAATAAGCCAAGTTCACGGCTGGGTGCCAAATGTTTAGAACATGGTATACAAGTTCAAATATGGCTCTACAAGCAGATAATGGACCTGGCAGCGGTGCACGCTTGTTTCCTCCCATCAGAGGACAGGATGATGGTTGGGTCTGGCACTATTTACAGCCATCAATGACCTTGACCTCGATTGGCAGAGCATGTCTGTTCATTAAGAGCCCCAAAGGGACAGACAGAGAGTGAGGCAGACTTGGTGCATCATGCACACACATAAAACACACACACACACACACACACACACACACACACACACACGACAGTGTAATTTATTTGACTTTCCGAAGCAGCATGACCCCGGTACATTGCATAGAATTTTGCACTGTCCCTCTCTCTAATACACACCCACACATTCTTTCTCACAAACATAGCCTGCACTGACACACTTCATAAACTCTCTGTCTCTGTCTCACTTATTCTTTCCTTATCTGGCCACTTGCTCTACGTAATCAGCCTTTCATCCATCAGTAATAATGTGGGCATTTAATAAAGCCAATGCCACAATGGAAGAAATAATGTTAAAGATGAACCCACTCCAAGCCAGACTGTTGCTGAGCGCAGACGTGTTGATCACTCAAGTGACGAAGGGTGAAAACCATCCATCCTCTTCTGCTTGTTCAGGTTTGGGTGGCGGCAGGCTGAGCCGTGTATTCCTTCTTCTGAGCATCACTTACCAGTTTGTCCTGTCTGCAATTTGGTACTGTTTTCCCCTTACCCATGGTGTCTCATATTTTACAGGTGTGGTGATACGAAGGAGCGTGATGAGGTGCCTTTGATATGTGTTATGTTGTCTTGTGATGGTGGTTGTGGTAATTAAAGTTATTAAAATGAAGATTTTGCACATTGCATAGAAGTAGCTACCTCTGAGCTTGTTTACGACAATACGGGTGCTTTTTAAATCCAAGTTTACCGAGATGTACACATGGATTTTACATTAAACAAGCCGTAAATTCAAATTCAAACCATTCCAATCCAGTAGTACCATGAGTGATATGTTATGATGTAATTTATAATTATTAAAACGATCTCCGACCCTATTACAAGTGGCTTTCTCTCCAACCACACCATATTACCATGCATCAACTCGTGGAAAAGAGGCTTGTAAAAGAGCGACTTGTAAACATTAATGCTGTTCTCCTCACTGTGTTGCAACATTACACACCCATTAGTAGATGTATGTGCTCGGTGAGGAAAGAAAATAGTTCCTCTGCAAAGCTGCACAGAAAATCTATATTGTTTTGGTATATCTTCTGTAACTGGGTCATGATTTCTGGAAAATATGCCTCTGTTGAACTTTCCAAATGTGTTTGTTTTTTGGCACTTAGAGCATCGCAACCCACCACCTAGTTCCATTGTATTAGAGAGGAGGCAGACATCACTTCAGCCCGTATCTCAGTGTCTTGCCAAAGCAATCTAGATGGGGATTTAATATCACAGGTAGGAGAAACAAACCTGTGTTTTGGAATGGAAAGAAGAGGCACATAAAAAATTAACTTCTACTTCAGAGACATCATCTCTAGTACATCCCTGAATGTTTAAAGAGGAAATAAAAATGATCCTCTATAAGCAGTGGTTGAAGAAGTATTCATACCATTTTTGCAAAGTTAAAAAAAATCACACTCAACACCATCACATTCAGTTTAAATGGATATTTTGAAATAAAAAATTGCATGTGAAAAAAAAAAAAAACGAACATGGAAATGTAGAGGGAAAATGTGCTGTACAGTTTAAATTCAAAGTAGAACAGAATGGAAATGGAATGGATTGAAAGCTTGAGAACCTCAAATGTGTCCATGACCCAGTTGTAAAAATGTGTTTACATTCCACTGATGAGAACACACACAACCAGTAACATTCACCCACGACTAAATGGGTATTCAAAATCAGTCTGTAAAAACCTGAAGAAAATACATCAAGACAAACCAAGAATACGACAGGAAGTTCTAATCCGACCTGCTTAAATGCATGATTGAACAACATTCAATCAAGTCGAAATCAAGACTAGCAGACTCACTAAAATATAAAACTCAACACATCCATTTACAACCTGAAGATTTGAAAAATTTTAGCTCCCGTGTGTGTGTGTGTGTGTTAATAGGCATGTCAGCTTTGATTTTGTGACACAAATGACTTACTTCCTCATCTTTCTGTCAAATTCCGTCGATGTCTGTCGATGATACAGAATGAATATGCAAAGCATAAAAGAATAAGAGAATGTGAGAGAAGGGATGATTCTGGGGCAAAGTGAGCAAAGGCACGAATGGAACACGCCTACAGAGGACAACATGGTGTCGGGGGCTTTCAAAATGAATCCACATAGGATGTGTGTGTGTGAGAGAGACAGAGACAAACAGCTTTCATGGTCATAAATCCTCCCCCAGCCAATCTAATTGGCCATAACCATACATCATTCCATGCCACTATCCAGCTATTAACCGTGAACCTGGGCCTCTCTGTCACTTGTACAATATATATAACCCGCTGTACAGTCCCAAAGGATTGTCTCAAAGGTTATAATCCTGTTACAGCATAGAGAATTGCATGTTGCATGGCACTAAAAACTTCATTAGCAATTCAGTTGGATTTCCTGAAAATTATGACATTATAATCTGACCTTTGAGTATGCGTTTTGACTGTGGAATTCTGTTTTAGCAGTAAAATCAAATTCAAGTGGCGGGTGGTAGAGATGGCTAAGAAATTGAATTACTGCTGATTTACGGTGGAACTGACCCTTTTATACACATTAAAGCAATAAATAATCCAGTTCAGTGACCACCTAGCGGCAGAAACGCGGCAGCTAACCCTTACCCTAACCCTTACGATGAGTCTAAGATGTCATGATGATGATGCAAATAGGTAAAAATATCAAAAGAGTACATAAAGTTTTGTGAAAAGAACGAAAGTTGCACCCCATAAACGCTCATCATTGTCAAATCCCATTCACAGATTGAGTCTAAATTCAATTTGTAGCCATGAAGACAGACAATATTTAAATGACATAAATACCAGAAGGCACCACTTCATTGTTTGTCCTGTGTATACAATTTGTGAAAAAATATAAAAAATTTGCATTATGCTTCGAAATGAAAAAAATGGTGTGCATCCATCTCCTCACTTTATTCATGAAGATGTAATAAAATACCTGTGCCCTTGAGTTTGAATTTGTGTAAGCAGAGGGTAATTACTTCACTAATGTACTGTACACTTAAAAATAATGCAGCATCTGTGGTCCTTCTTATTTACGGTAGAAATACTTTCTACATTCAAATCTTAAAGGAGTAATTACAAATCAAACATATAGATGCTAATAAGGGTTCTTGTAGGTACCGCAGACGATTATCCTACCTACTCATTACGAAGTCTACCTGCAGTATCTGTGCCTATGATTCAGCCAGACAAGGTCACCCTTTCTGATGAGGATTGATTGATTCATTAAGCAGAGCACCGTCTTCATTTCCTGAGACTCTGGAGGGCATGAAAGTAGGAGAAAACCCTGACGATGTCACATGCACGGGGGCCACGGGGGTCGGTGGCTCATGCACGTTTCACATCCCATCACACGTGTGGCTTTGATGCCTATGAAACCCCTCCAAAATAAGTGGCATCTGCAGACGATGAGGCTATAGAGAAAAGAGATTAGATCTCCAAGCTGGACATCAGGGAAGATTAGACTGAAAAACAGGCTTTAGGAGACAAACTCAGCTCCAAGTCACATGTTGGTTTTAAGACGTGGCTTCACGCTTTCGTACATGTGGTAGAAATGTGAAAATTTATTAATGAAGTCATTCCCTCCATGTTTGTCAAAAACAACCTTTTATTGTGCTGATAAGGGAATGAGATACTGGTCTTTTCATTGTAGTAAAAGTGTGTGATATGAAACAATTTCGAGCATGTAGTAAATAGGTAACAGCAAAATCATTCATCGTAGTTGCTTTTATTTTATTAAAAAAAAAAAAAAAAAACAACCTGTTTTCAAAATTTCCAAAAGGATTTTTATATGATTCTCAAGTCAAACAGTTGATGCACCACATTTAAAAACACTGAGTCCTGCGCTGGGAACGGTATGTGTGTGTGTGTGTGTGTGTGTGTGTGTGTGTGTGTGTCTAGCCCTCAGTCTTAGTAAAGTCAAACGGTTTCCACCACTGTGCAAACTGCAGGACTTTTTTCCTCTGATCGTCAAAGTTCTCTCTAATCAACTTCCTCCAGCGTCGGGGCTCCAAGTCCATCATGCCTCCAACAACTTCCTGTGAGTGAAAAAGACGGGACATTTTGAAATATTTCTACAAATGAGCAGCGATGCACCAGATATAGGGTCCTAATCCACACACTGACCTTGCCAAAGTAATGTGGGAACTTGTCTTCATTTTCAATGACGTGAGCAAACCCTCCTTGGTTTCCAAAGTCCACGGCAAAGTAGGGGAGACCTCGGGGAATCTAAGAGGCATTAAATGCACAATTAAAAAGATTGAATGACAACAGGTTGAAAATGTAACAAGTAAGGACAGATGAAGGGTACGAAATGAGACGAAATATAAAGAAAACCAAAGAAATGTTACATAAATGTAACGTACAGCTTGACGGATATCTTTTGAAGAGAGGTCGACGACCTTTTTGTTCATCGCCCATTCTTCATCACACTCCAAGATGGCCTTCTACATGCACACAGAAATCAACGTTTAACCACTATCCAGTGAGAAACCTGACAAATAAAACTTCATGAAAGCGATGAGCCAATAAACACACAAACCTTATAGTATATGGGAGCCATATCCCCCAGCTCTTTGGGCAAAGGGATACACTCGAGGACCATGTGTTGTCTTTTGCGTGGGTTAATGTGTGTTTCCATAAACACACAGTCCAGCTCCTGGGACTCAAACATGCGCACCAAAGTACGTCGGAACAACTGAGGACAGAGAAGCAGCAGTTTAATTGTTCTTGTTTGAAGTAAATATTGAAAACAGAATCAACATTCAATTATCATTTTATATATCTAAAAGTAATGACAGTAATGTCACTTCAGCCTGGACCAAAGATCCTGAGATCTGATTGGCTAACCTGAATTTCTGACCAGACATCCTCGTCCAATCCAGTGGCAGAGCAGTGATGCTGGAGAGGACTGATAAGACAATGACCCTCCGTCATCGACAAGCCAGCAGGAAGGCTCAAATACACCTGGACACATGTCAGAAACAAGAAAATATATATATACACATTGATGAATTACTCAATCCGTCAATTTGTTGATTGAGAGAATGTTATTTTGTATCAATTCACCATTTTTAAAAAACGTCTTTTCTGGTTTTCTCATTCTTTTAGAACTGTAAACTTGACATACAGATTCAAGAATAATCCTCATATCTGAAAGGCATGAATCACAAAATGATGTTTCTGCTTAACAAAATTACTTGAATTATTCAATGGATCATCGATTTCCTGACCCGACATCCACCACCTCTCACCTTGCTCCCTATTGCCACGATGAGGTGCTTCTGGAGCTCTTGGCTGCTGAAGCAGTGGCGGCATTTGTCCATGGAGGCGGCCAGCCTCCTGCTCTCCCCGATGGCTTTGTTCCTCAGCCTGTCCTCCTCCCTCCCCTCGCCCTCCCGCTGCGCTGCACCCGACACAAACATGTCATCCAGCGTGTAGTTGTCGCCATCTGTCTTTCCCATCATCTGGAGAGTGGAGTGGAGGAGAAGTGGCGGCGATGGAGACGACAACAAGAGTAGACAGAGAGGAGAGCTTGTCAGTACTGTTTAGTAGAATCATTCTAGTCCAAATCTGGGAAGAGGCATAAATTATTACCAACGTTCACACTCTGAACGTGACCAAATTCTTTTTGTGGTGTGTTTTTTATTTTATGATGGGATTGTTTTATTGATAAGGAAACTAAACATTGCTTTAAACATGAAAAGAACAGAAAAGAAGGTCATGATAATCCTTTCCACACAATAATCCGTGCGTAGCGACGTGCCTCCGCTGCCCTGCATCTAAGTTCCTCTCTGAATGTTACCAGTGTGAGGCGAACGCCGGGCATCGACTCCGGTGCTTCGATGGCTGAGTCTTGTCGCCATGGCGACCCGGCAACAGGTTGGAGATGCGTATGTGAGAGCGAGGGGAAAGTATGGCTGAAGAGTGTGCAGAATGAGCTGTGTGTGTGTGTGTGTGTGTGTGTGTGTGTGTGTGTGTGTGCGTGTGTGTGTGAGTGAAAATTGGATTAGTTTAGTGACAGCGTGGGAGGAAGTGTGTGTGTGTGTGTGTGTGTGTGTGTGTGTGTGTGTAGGAGTGTGTGCCAACGACTGCACCTAAGCAGGGTGACTCTCTCTCTCTCTCTCCCCCTCTCTGTCTCTCTCACACACACACACACACACACACACACACACACACACACACACACACACACTCATATGAAGGCTAATTAGTCATAATGACAGACTGATGACTGTGTCTCTACATAAGTGATAAGTTAATACGAAATGGATATATTCCTGGTGAATTTTAACGATGGATTATTAATCCAGCAAACACCTGAGAGAGAAAACGACGAGGACGATCGTTTGATTGAAAAAACACATTTTGTTAAATCTCCAGACGAAGCCGGTCGTCTAACTTAACCGACTCCGTCTCTGACCAATGGATAAAACTGGTATTTATAGAAACCCTGCCATGGTAACTGTAAATGTATTTTTAGTGTCACTCTTTGTAGGTGCAAAACGTACGTACATGCGAGTGAGTGAGTGAAAAAATAAACGAGATAAAACGTCTGTGTTTTATAATCGCTATGGTAACTCCCCCATGTCTTTGTTCATTAATGCTTCCATTTCTCAAACACACACACACACACACACACACACACACATACACAAACACATACACAAACACAAACACACAGGTGGGAGTTTTGCAATGCTTGTTGTCTTGAGAAGAGAGGTAAACAAGAGAAGGGAAGGATGAAAACATATCCGAGCTCATGGAAAGGTGCAGTACTGTATTTAAATCAGCTGACAGGATTCGCGCCGCTGTACATCTGATTCAAACACACACACACACACACACACACAGGAGACGAGACAGAAGGGGAGGAAAAAACGAGTATAACGACAGAGAGGGACTCAAGTGGCACACATACACTGACTTGAGAGTTGTGCTTAAAAAGACTTGAAACTTGACTCGGGCCGGCGGCGGAGCGCAGGAGAATATTAAACATCCTCATGAAGGCTTGAATGAGGGGAAGAGGGAACAAATAAAAAGCTACAGCTGTGAGAAAGCACAGGGTTACGCTGCTACAAGGAGGACAGCGGGGGGAGAAAAAAAGAAAAAAAGGGCAGCTCTCCAGGCGAGAGGAAGAGCGCTCAACCGAATCACCTGATATCCACCACTCACAAAACATCCTGGACAGGGTGAGTCATATAGAAAAGCGGGAGATCCCACAGATAAAAAGGAATGAAAGATCAGAGAGCAGCGCGGGAAGCAAGCCGCAGCAGCTCTATGCAAACAGCTTTGGAAGCAAAGCAACCGATTTATTCATGTTTTCAAACTATTCAGCAAGAGCCAGACTAATGTAGTTCAACGTTTTAGCTCTTTAGCAGTCCAACGTTACAGAGCTGACGCTGAGCTTAACAACGAGAGATAAGCACCAAAGTCAGCTTCCACATTTCCCAAAGGATACACCAATCCGGTGCGTTTATAACTTCCTGACTACATCTAATGAGGTCAATGCAGCTTCATTTATTGGGGAAAATACAGTTGCTGCATTTCGCTAGTGTGTGTAAAATTATTCCAGCCAAAG
This sequence comes from Antennarius maculatus, assembly GCA_013358685.1. Classification (NCBI taxonomy): domain Eukaryota; kingdom Metazoa; phylum Chordata; class Actinopteri; order Lophiiformes; family Antennariidae; genus Antennarius; species Antennarius maculatus. The sequence continues at coordinate 22,245,725 of CM023613.1, forward strand.
GTTGAGACTAATGTCTGCAGCTGCGTTCACCGTCGAGTTGTTTTAGCGGCGTCATCTGGGGCCGCGTACACCAGATGCGTAATGATAATATGGGAGAGAATGGCATTCAGCTCATGCTCATTAGACGCTCTCTTAATGTTAATGTGGCAAGAGAAAATAATGCATAAGCTCCTTCAACTAGCCTGAAGAATTTTCTGTGTGTTTTAGCTTATTTTAATTTTTTACAATCAATTATTCAGAACCTAAAAAAAAAAAAAGTGAATCTCTGCACTGCGCTGTTCCTAAGGGGGCAGCTATGGCTCAGGAGATGGAATGAAATGTCTCTTCGTGGGGTTGACGGTGTCCTTGGGCGAAACATTTGAAACCCAGGGCTGCACGCCAGCCAATGGGAGCACAATACGCTGTTGCAATTATAAAAAATTGCTGGTCCGAGTTCAGATAAATCAGCAGGAGCGTGCTGATTGTGGCATGGAGTGTAACGGCCAATGCTAATACAATATGCGCATCACAGAAATCAGATTTCAGTGGAGGGTTGAGCGGGAGCCAGTTTGTCATCTAGATGGAAACAGGTAATCTAATCTTTACAGGGAAAAGCTGAAAGTAGAAAATAGAAAATATGCTTCATATATTGAAGACAACACGCATGTAAGTGGTGATAATTTGAAATACAAACTGTAGGAAATACACACTATTTCACAATATGCTACAATTTTTAAATTGGGGGTGATTTTCAACACAGTGGTTGATCCTGTAGTTTATTATCATACTAGCTAGAGCTCAAATCTGAGTCATCCATATAGTTTGCTAAGTTGTTACGAACAGGACCAACAGATTTCATCAATGCTATCTAGAAATGAAGTAATGTGTTTTCACCTCCCCATTGGTCGACAACCTAGTGAGGCTCTGCTGTACAGACGTGTTTCAAACACATTCACCTCTACGGTGTGTTTCCTGGAAACACCACCATAACTGTACTGCTGCTTAACGGAGGTGTTTTCCCATCGTCGCTCGTGACGCTGTCCCAGTTTGTTTACAGACACAGGAATCGATGGGAACACTCGAGCGTTGTTCTCCCTTACAGAGTCAGACCAGGCTTTGAGCTATTTTTTTTCAACCATGGCCTCAGTTTGGTCCTGTGCATTGAATATTGTTGCGGAGAAACCCCCGCAGTTATTTCCAATGCATCGTTCAATACTTCAGTCAGGCTGTCAGACAGCCCCCCAATTGGCACTCACACAGCATCGCAACAAAGGTCGGCGACAGAGAGTGAAAAGCCATTGAGAGGGCGTGAGGAGAAGTGACAGAACACGTCCATCACGGCGCCTCTAATCCTTCTCTGGGGCAGAGAGAGAATCTCAACTTATATTTAGTGATTCAAGCTTACGGCTGTGGCAGCATCCATAACACAAACTTGCCTTCCTGGGCGCTGGCGTATGTGAATTCCAATTTGACAAGCAGGGTTCTAAATAATTCTGTTACATCTAGCTGACCAGAGAAGGAACACACAGAGGATAAAGGGGAGTAAGCGCCAACCGAGGTTTTCTGATAAACAGTGAAACACGAACGACCAGTACTCCCACATTGAGAAAAATGGTGAAAGAATGCAAAAAAAAAATAAAGTTACCATTTATTACAGTGTTAATGTATTGTGTTGATAGAAGAGGGAATAGTTCATCTTAGCGCTCCAAGGTTAGCTGCCATTAAGTTAAATGTAACGTGGAGTATTGACCTCCAGTGGCCTTGTGGTCTTGTTTTCCTTCTTTTTTTGTGAGTGGGACTTAGTGGTTTGACTCATGCATGTTTTTTTTTTTTTATCATTATTATTACTGGGTGAAAATGGAACGGGAAACCCAGCAATGCACCGAAAAGCAAAAAAGAAGAAAACTACGTGTTGGCAAACATCTACAAAGTTAGGATAATCAGCTTTTTTTGGGGTTTCAACATCATTTTAAGACACAACAACGTCTGCTGAGCAATCGACACTTTTAATTTCCTGTTACACTATCTGTTGTAATAATCATCAACATCCATTCTCAATCATGTTTTCAGCTGCTGCAGCTTTGCAGCGCTGCTTTCTTACCTTGGCAGCCATGCGAGAGTAGAGGGCGTTCTGATCCTGTGCAGAGCTCATCTTCTCCCTCCTCACCATCTCCTTCAGACCCATATTATCATCATCTTGGAAATAGCGCACGCGCTGCCCATCAACATGAGTCTCAATCTGAAGGCCGAGGGAAATGGAAAGGAGTGTGGAAAAAAAAAAAAAAAAAAAAAGGGAAAGGGGGAACGAGGTGAGAAATTGGTGAACAGGAAAATTCGCAGGAAGTTCGAAAGTCGCTTGCTAAGAAGACACAATCGTAAAATCTATTCAAATCACATCCTAGAAAGGACGGATGAGGAAGTGAGAGGCGAAGGACGGCGGAACTGAGAGAGAGGTTGAAATTAATTAGAGGGGGGGACACTGAGCCAGACAGTAAAGGAGACTGTGCCACTTAATAAATTTATCTGGCGCATAAACAGAGAACTGGACTGGTGAGCTGTGTTTACGCTACACACACTTCAATTTGGAGTCAGGTGGAGTTGCGGCTCTCATTACACACTATGTTGAATATCAAATGACAAGGAACAAATAGCATGGCACAAGCATCGCATTTGTTAATCCTTTTTTTGAATAGCTCTTCCTTCTATTGCATTCGTGCAGAGGTTCCTCTCTTTGTCCCAAGCGGTGGCGATTTGATGCAGTTCAGTATCTGCTTTTACCGTTATTCTACCATTGATTCGTTAATCCTCCCTCTCTGTTTACCGATTTCTTCTTCCGTCGTCCTCCACGTGGCTCCTGGGGTCCACAGGGGCCGCTGACGGGCCAGGCTCGACCTGATTCGTCCGTTCTGAAGAGCAGGACGTCTTTGTCTTCGCCGGAACGACCCGCGACCTAGAAAACAAAACATGTCCAACGTGTCATTTTCACTTTTGATTACTTTAGTATGGTGCTGCGCAAACGCTCTGTCTACTAATGACGACGATCCAGGCGATGCCACCTTTATAAGGTGGACGGCCAAGATGAGTGTCACAAATTCACTGCCGCGCTCATATTCAAGGGTGCACATAAGCGCTCAAAATAAACACATCGCAGCGCAAATCAGAACAAGAAGCACTTTTGCGTAAATCCAATGTGTGTCTAAAAGCAGTGAGATAAATTAATGAGTTGCTCCAGTTACTAAGCTTTTAGTTACAGAAAAGGAGGCAAAAAGGGAGGAAAAAAAACAACAACAGCAATTAAAGATATGTGGCAAGAATTGCATTGGTTTTGTCAAACAAAGGAAGTTTTACAACATTAGATGGTCTGCAAGGAAACAAGAGACTGTTAAAATATGGAAGCTGTTTCAAAATTCAAGTGGCTCTGAGTGATAATGACTTAAAACATGTCTGATTCGTGCAGTGGTAAACGTGAGCACCGACCAAGATCTGTAGCTGAGCAGAAAGAGATCCCCTCTGGATACATAGAGATACGGTAAAGAACAGAATGGACAAATGGACAGACAGGCCACATGAAAACCAACTGCCTTCAGCCACACCTATCACGATGACATAGTGGTGATACAGGAGAATCGTTTCTCTGCTCCAGTTAACAGTTAGCACTTTCAAGACTCTACATGCATTTAAAAAGCTCTAGTTGAACCGAGGAGGCAACAGAAGTCAAAATACCGGACAGCCAAGACGAGCCAAAACACTTCCATAATAAGACAGACTGGAAGGATGATGCAAATCAACGGCGCTCCATCTCTAATGAGGATGACGTGTCTCTCAGCTGATAAGTGCACTAAAACTGAAGAATTATGACATTTTCTCTGAAATGTTGCTGAGGGTTTCACCCCAGTATTTCACCCAGGACAGGACAGCCTTAGTGGGGATAAATCTGGCCTGACTTCTAAATGATAACATACGGGGTTGTATAAATAATCAGAGCCTGTTTTCCAAGTGTTTAGAAAGTTGTCTGGAGACCGTTCATGTCGGAAATAATTTATTTGTGCGTATGCATGCGTGTGGAACCAGATAACTTTAGCAACGCCGGACAGAGGAGATAAAGCAGTGCTCTTTAAGGACACTGCATTTGCTCTGTGTTAATTGCCTGTACAGCCGGCGCTGACTGAGTAGCATATAGAGTAATCTCTCTGCTCCCCCTGTCTCAATCTGTCTCCTTCTCATTCTCTCGCACACTCTGAATGACCCCTGGAAGGAGAGACGTTTGTTTCCCATTAGGGTCTAGTAAAATGCCAAACAGGAGCTATTTCTATATAGATGTCAAGAGGTAAAAAGCCAAGCAGCAAAGAAACTTCAAACAAAATCCTTTCAAAAGCGGTCGCATGTAAGAGCAAAGAATTTTGTTTCATCAGGAGAGGAGAGCATGCACGCTTTTCTTCCCTGCGCAGTGAGAGAGAGATGGATGCAGCTGCTTCTGTAAGTGTGTGCATACGAGTGTAGTTTAGTAAAGATATAGCCTCAAGTGTTTGGAATAGCATCCAGAGCATGGAAGAGGAAAAAGATGCTAGCAGATAAACCTGACAGCATGAGTCAGTGTGTGTGTGTGTGTGTGCTCCGTGTGTCAGTGTGTGTGCGTGTGTCTAAGTCTATATCTGTCTATTGTTGGTTTTGGATTCTTTTATATCCGGGACTTGAGAATGAATTCATGTAGATCCAGTATAGGACAATGTGTCCGTCTCTGGGAATTTATGCAGTCCTAGAGAAAACCTGCAGTGAAGTATATATCTGATTGTGTGTGTGCATGTAGGGATATAAGCCGTAAATCTGAGTGAAATGGCACTGAGTAGGTATCAGACCGAGGGAGAGCTGCTCTCAGAGTTTAAACAAAGAGACACATAAAAGGAGAGTAGAAGAAAAATGAGAAATGGAGTGGGGAAAATTTATTTCTATAAAGAAAAATCATTTCTTTTCATTATTTTCTTATCATATTTTCCTTTTCCTTTTGTTTGAGGATGTGGGTTGTTATCTTTAGTCAATTCTGCACTTAAAGAAAAACCTATAAATTTAATGTTAAACTAACAGAATTAAATGCCTCAGCTATTTTATTTCTCTTGTTCGACATTGACCGAGACATTGAAAGTGTATGCTGAGTATTTACAGACCTCCTTTGATTTAACTGCCTCTTGAAGCTTTTTTCGGGCGGCGTGGCTTTCTTTGGTTTTATGTGCTGCATCCAGTTGTGATTTCAGCTTCTCAACCATGGCCTAAAACACAAACACACACATTCCAACACACAGAAATTCTGTTACAAGCCTGCATATTTAAAATATTGAAAAATTAAGCAGACGGTTTTTCTCCTCTGTGCATGAAGGAAAATAACTTCGCCTGTTTCAAACGGTGTCCCTGTCAACACACTCGGACTTGTAGGCTTTCTTTACGTTGGCACTGATGCTTCCAGTAGAAGGCAGCTAGGAGTCAAAACTATCAACAACTACAAAAATGGCTGCAGTAGAGAAAGTTTTGATGCTGTACCTGGAAAATGAAAAGGAGCAAAAGCAGAATCTAAAGAAATTTGTCAAATCTCGTTGGATTTATGGCTGTAATTACCAAAAATGATTTCCAGTTGTAATACTACATTTCATCAGAATCCATAAACTTTGAGAAAATGTGCTCAAACACAAACACGGACAAAAATGAAAGCAGAGTAGTTTTTAATGTTGAGCATAAATGAGCCTCATTTATTTTTAACCTTGCGCCTAAAGCGAGACAGATATCTACAGACGCAGTTAAGATGATGCTTCTGATGAAACTCTCTGTCCACATGTCGACATGTATTTAACGTCCTCTTAGACCACCTCCCAGTCCAGCAGCACCTCCACCATTTATTACCGAAGCGATCAGTAAAATCCCTCTCTACAGTCTCCATTCCTGTTGTAGATGACACTCTTTAATTCTCTTGTGGATGCATCAATGCCAACATAGAGGGCGCACGGAAGCATGTGGGTGTCGAAGGATACATCATTTGAAAAGGAAGTATTTATTTTCGGATGTAGAAGGAGTATAAATGAACCTCGAGTGGGGCCACATTACTGTGTAGACGGAAGGTGTTCAAACAATGATTAAACACCGTGAAGGGAAAAAAGCTGATATTAACAACTGTTATTTGATTATTGTAGAGCATAATTTGAGAGTGCACACGTTTGGAGCTTTTCGATTAGGTGCTATGATTCGACGTGATAAAAACTACAGAGAAATGAGAGGAAAAAACATCTGTAACACACACAAAGCCTTTTAATCCCTGCTTCCATGACAAGATACGGATACCTTTAAGTACAAGCATAAAAGGCAAGCTAAGATAGCTTGAGGCACTGAACACACACACACACACATCAAAGGAAGGTTGGGAAAATCATTAAGATTGTTTCACTGTCTGAGTTGTGAGACGTCGGACCAATTGCATTTTTATGCATTGTAAATGTGTGTGTGTGTGTGTGTGTGTGTGTGTGCGTGTGTGTGTGTTGTAACTGATACATGGAGCACAGCACGAGGATTATTAACACTATAAATTAATAGATGTGCTGTTACATCATCACAAAGAACACACTTTAACACCTTTAACATGCAGCCTTAACATTAAATGGATGAAGAGATCTTCCTCCATGATTTCCTTTAACGTCTTTCCCAAAGTGTTGGATAAATCAGTGTTTAACACACACTAACCCAAACACATTGATCTCTATTACGTCGTTATGAACCGACTAAACCAACTCACCGTGTTGCCCATGATCTCTGCCTTCACCAGTTTGGCTCCTAGTTTGTTCATTTCTTCCTCCGACAGCAGGGGGGCCTCCTCCTCCTCCTCTTCCTCCTCACTTTCACTCTCACTCCTGGGGTAAATAAGAAAAACATTCTGAAGGGTAGCCAAAAACTAAAACGGGACAAAAGGAGGCTCAGCGTTCTTGAAACCCGCAACAATACATCACCAATGTATGAAACAACAAAGTCACAACCTTGACGATAAAAGCTTTCAGATTTAAAGTCCTGGTGGTTTGTGAGGTTTATGACATCATAACCGGTGATACACTAACAGCTCCTCTCTCCTCTTCCTCCAGGTTTATCCTATAACTCACCCTCTGTTAAAAGACATTTAATGACTTAATTATTACATCCTAATAATGGTCTTAAGTCCTCTAATGGGAAACCTATTAGTGAAGTTTTAATTTAACCATCTAGTTGGTTTTTTTTATATCTGCACTCTCACACTGTTATGATTCATTTGAGTCTTTGTGCCCCCTGAGATCATTACAGCTTTGCCTGGGAGGATCTGCACTGCAGCCCGGGAAGCATCGTTCTAGGCTATTACACTTCTCATAGCCTCATTTCATTCGGCTGCCACACTGAAGACTCATTTCATGCTGCAGGGGTTCTGGGTGCTGGTTTACCCAAACAACTTAGCCTAATGAGGCAACACACTGAACAGCCACAGCGGCTTTGCAAAGCGGTGATAGTCCAACATCTGGCCTGCAACCGTAATGAAAATAAGAAGACATAAAAGCATATAATGCTGCCATTTGACTCGGTCTCAAAGATGATGTTTCTGTGGGACCGAGTGCTGCCGCAACAAAGTGTCCCTTTATATGAGAAGCAGTATTGATGTATGCTGCAGACGCAGACATTTGTTACTAAAAGAAAACAAAAAAACAGCTATTAACCCAGGAAAAAAAAACATCAGCGCTGATAACGTATGAGTTACAAGCTAAGAGTTCAGGGGGAGTTCTGTTCTGTTCTGTGAATATCAAGACCAAAGCAGATAAGTCCTTCGGCAGGTCATGCAGATCTCTTCGGACTAATCAAATACACATGTGGAACCACAGACATGTTTCATGGAAGGGATTACCGTGAGAAAATATCTGTTGAGGTTATCTGAATATGTTAACTTGACCTAAAGTAGATTGATGCCTTTTATGGATTGTGTTCCATTAGCTCACATGCTTTTGTGTTCCCGTGATGAATCCAGCTGGTAGTTTAATATCTACACAGGCTGCAAAAAATACGTAGGCGACGCAGATATATAGATCCTTAATAGACATTTAAATGTAGCACTGAATCCCAAAGGAAAATGAAAAAAGTGTGTTTGTGTGTGTGTAGTATCAGATTCACTGTTATAATGATTGGGAAATATAATTTCATGTGTGCTGACAATAAATTAAAGGGGAAGCAGTGATTACAGGGCTGATTCATTCATCAGCATGCACGTAGAACAATCAATGAAGTGTGGTGACAAGGCAACAAATTAAAAGGCTTAAAACCTCAAGGTCGTCGCAGCAGCTTTATCTCCATGCAGACTGTCTTGAGCAGTAGCTACAGCTTTCCCAGGATCTCTCTCTTTCTCAGGTTGTGTTGTGTCAGATGTTGATTCACAGGCAGGGCTGCTGCTCTTCTTCCAGGCTGGAAGGCTTCTACAAGGAAGACGAGAATCCTCATCGTCTAAGCTAGGTTTCAGGAACCCTGCAGAAAGTTTTGATGGCGGAGGATGGCGTTCTGGAGCTGCACAGAAAGGAGATTAGAAAGCATGTCAGGCTTACATGTTTAACTGTGCATAAAGTTTCATTTTTCAATAAAAACTGGACATATGTTTGGTTTAAATAAGATCAAAATTCAGTTTCATATGTCTAAAGGAAAGGCCTCGACATCAACCCACCTTCACCACTGTCATCTTCAGAGGGTTTGAGGAAGCGACTGTTTAGTGAACCAAGAGCAGGAAGGTGTGACGGCTCTCGCCTGGAGGAGGATGATAATGATGCACTTGGCCTCTCTCTTTCACTATTCCTCTCGCCGTCCCTATGTACATCTTTTCCGTTATCCCTGTCTCTTTCTTTATCTCTCTCTCTGTCTCTATCCTTCCTCCCCTCTCTTTCTCTGTCCCTCTCTCTATAGTTGCCTCCATCTCGGCGTCTCTCTGCATCCCTGCCTCTATACCCTCTGCTCTCCCTCTCCTCTGCTCTGAAAGAGCGGCGTCTCTCCTCTTCCATGGGGGGCGAGTCCCTCTCCCTTTCGTTTCTACGCCACCGATCTCTCTCTGCTCCATCTCGTTCTTTTCGACTCCATCTCTCTTCATAGTCGTTCTCCCCTTTCCTCCACCTGCCTCCTTGTCTTGCTTCTCTCCTCTGTCCGTATACTGCTTCCTCTGCAGCTGCAAGCTTTTGCTGAAAGATTTCCATTGACTACAAGGCAAGAAAAACAAAAACAGACATTATACACAACAGCCCTTTGTCAGGTTTTGCATTTCAGATTTTCATTAAAACTATCCACCTGAGGCACTGTCTTGGAGGTCAACTGGAAAATGTCGCTCTAGTGTGGGCTACTCTAAAGCTGCTTCCAATGTGATTCAGAGAGAGTCTGCCCAGCTAATGTTGGGCTAAGATTACAGGAGTTTCGGGACAATTTAATTAAATTTGCCTCTCCTGAAAATTAGATTACAAATCTGATCTGGTCTGTAGTAATATCTGTCAGAAGACTCTAAAATATTATAGTACACAATTACCAAACAAACTGCAGCAAAATAGATTATTTTGTAAGGTGATAATGACAACAATACAATTATTGCACATAGCACGTCTTCACTTTCCAAGACGAAATGCAAATGAGATAAAATGCTACTGCTGACGGAGTTGTCACATAGAAAAAAAACAAAACACATAACAAGCTGAATACTAGACAATGTCGTCCTCAGCTTTGTGGATTTTTCACATAACTGTATGTGCTAAATGGTGGATGTGAATGTGTGCCACCGGTTCTCACTCCGTATCTTTCAGCCACCACGTCGTTCAGGCTGCGCTGCTCCCTTTCTGCCTGCTCCTTCATCCTCTGGTAGTTCTTCCTCAGCCAGCTTAAGCCGCCATCATTCACTACTGAAACTGCACAAAAGGCAAAAGGGTGAAAAGTTAAAAAGAAGTAAGAAAAAGTAAGAATTTTGGAAGAGACTTGGAACGAGTTTCAGTAGCATTCAGTCCTGCGTTTTGGACAGATCAACCAGTGGCTGAAGGAATTCCTCCAAAACACCTCCAAAGCATGAAAGTTATTTCAAAAACAGTTAATAAATCTCCCTGTGTGATCATTCCTGGAAAATGATGATCGGAACCTCTGGTCAAGAACAACAATCAGTATCAGATTTAGGCAAGTTTTCGTCATCTGTAGCTCCTACTTTCAATGAGGAAGGGTAAATCTTCATAGATGAGCTCTATGATGTTCAAGGTATTATGCGTTATGTTCATTCACAAGAACAACTTGTCGCCAACACAGAGCTGAAATTCCTTTTTTGCACCACTTTAATCTGCAAACTGTCTTTTCATTTCAAACTGGTCATTTATCAAGAGTTCCTTTGATTTTTATCTAAAGAAAACAAATGTGCAACGTTTAAAGTTGACAGTCATCCGACTGTACTGCATGCAACCTCAAAATTATAACACAAGATGAGAAAACACGCTGTGTGCATGTATGTCTGTGTATGTGTGTGTGATGTTTGCGACAGATTATTTTGTTGATTGTTTTTAAAGCTTACAAAAGGGATGCCATGATGACTCCAGAGCAGAGACAGACATATGCATACATACGAGCATTTGCTTGTCAGCTTAACATGGTTTACTCTCCGTCTGTCGGTCTTTAAATCCAACATTCACTCCCTCGGTAGCTCTACGTTGTTCTGTATGCTCACTCATCATTCTGTCAAACCTCCACCGTGCCCTTTTTGCACACAAAGTTGCATCCAAATCCATTTTATTTTTCTGATATTCATCAAAAATATAAATTTAAACATTTACATTTGAAAGGCAGCTGAGTAAACAGAAATGATATGCAAAAAAAAAAAAATGTTTAAACAGCAAATGAATTGGAATTAGCAGAAAAGAACCAAGAGAAGAGAGGTGACAAAGAAACAGACAGATAAGAGTCAAGAGGGGACAAGAAAAGGGGGATGAGAGTAAATTAAGGACAGGCAGAAAAAAACAGTGTAGGCTATAAACTGCTGAATGTAAACACTGGAGACTTTACGCAGCTTGTATTTGTACAGAAATGTCTACACTGCACGCAAGTGACACCAGGCAATAACTATGTTATATTGCAGAAGCCTTGCCCTCTGCACTGCTAAGAGAATGTTTATATTGCATCTAAATGAGCTGGAAAATCTGCAACGTAAGCCTATAAACCGATCTCCAGCTTTACCTTTTGTTGCTGCAGTACCATCCTTCTCCTCTGGGGGCAGACCTGATCCTCCATCTTTCCAAAACGGGTTTAGCTCCAGTTTGTGCAAACCGGCCTGCGGGAATGATAAATACACGTTAATGATATAGCACAACAGGGGTAATAATGTTATAGTCGGGACAAAAATACACACACACTAAGCACAATATGCTGCTGTCCAAGATTGGGTCAACCTCTGTTACCTTGGTAACCACACAGTTGGTAAAATGAGAAGACCGACTACCACAGTGTTTTCTTTTAGTGTGTGATCCATGCACACAAAAACACAGTCACTCTTTTTCTCACTCATACACACAAGCAGGTCATTTTGAATAGAGATTGAAATAAGGAACACGTTTGAATTTGAAGACGCTCAATACACGGCTGATGACAAGAACTACAGCAGATTGGAAGAAGTCATTACAAATTAAAAATTAGAGTTTAAAAAAAAACACAGCACACACCTGTTCAATAGCTTGAGCCTTTGCCCTCTCCTCCTCTTTCAGTCGGTCTTTCTCAGCCCTCCTCTCTGCGGTAGACGTGGTTTTCATTGCCAGGAAGTCAAATGTCATCCATTCATCTCTCTATAGAAAAGATTGTGTGTGTTTGTGGTCATAGAGAGTCTACAACCAAATAAGTGCAACTAAGGACATAACAAATATGTCCTGAGTGCAAGTAAGGACATAATTAACTGGTCATGACAAACATGTTCTCAAACACACAGACAGTACACAGAAAAATAAAAGTCTTTAAAACTACCTAACTTCTAAGTAAAGAAAGCTGGTGCCATCAAAACAAGCGTAGGCGTGTCTGCATGTACAGAACAGAGCTGCTCAATTATGCAGAATGCAAAACTATGATTATACTGATCAATATTGAAACCATGATCATTAACATAATTACTCTCTGACTTTGCTTTTATTACTTTATCAACACACGTCCTTTAAGTTGTTGAAATGTAATCTGTAAATTGCTATCATGGGCTTCACCATGCGCTTTCATTCAGCTATTTGTGCACGGACGTCTGAGTTTTCTTCAATTCATTCAGTACTGAAATTGCTTGGCAACCAGAGACACGCTGTCAGCTGTGGGAACGTTAAGCAGGCTCAATCCGTACAGAGCCATGACATGCGGTCATATGCTTAGCCTCTCTTCTAACTTATTTGTGCTGGGGTTTTACGGCTGCCACAATGGGCAACCACCATCCCTGCCTACATTTGCAACAGACGTTCATGCCTGGGAGTGACTGGATGAACAAAATGTCTTGCAGATCCATGCACTGAGAGATATTACCAGCTGAATTAGTTATATCTTCCCTGTTAACCAGGGTTCTCTAATCACTCATCTTTAAAACAAAACTCTACTCTCAGATGCAGCACTACCTATAGAATGTTATGCTCTACTTAGAGTGGTTCTCTATTTCCACTGAGGTAAACGGACTTGACTGGTAGATTGAATTTAATATTTGGGAGAAAAGAGAGGACTTTGAAAACAAATAAAAAGCTGCAAAAAGTTTGTGTCTCCAGTTCCTGGTATTCATCATCATTCATATTCCTATGGTGTATTGGTCAGATCAGATGAGGTTGTTACCTGGGCATTCTGGGTCGGACACAGGTTGCTCTTTGAAGGCTTGGATTGCCAGACTTTAGCGACTTGTGTCTGAGGCTGAGACTCAACCCACTCATTCTCTGAATCCTGACACGCAGAGAGGGAGGAGGGGAAAATGAGGGTGAGGAATGAAAAAACTTTTATTATATGAAAACAATAAATAAATAGATGAAGAGAACCACCACTCGTGTAGAAAATGTATTCATAAATTGTAATATTAATTAAAGCCTTGCAATGAGTCATGAAGTAGCTATTTAATCAAATAAGTCTTACTGATATTTTTCACATTAATTTTAAACCTTGTTTAAAGAAAACCTGCGGTGTAAAATTAGTGAACAACTCACCTCTGAGCTGTCATCAGAGTCATCTGCTGCTTCTGTGTTCTTCTCCTTCTTGACCTTCTTCTTTTTCTCCTTTTTCTTTTTAGATTTCTTCTCTTTCTTCTTCTTGCTCTTAACAGATCCCTCCTAAAAGTGAGCACATTCAATAAATCAAGTGTTGTTTATGCTTTGAACTATTATTTGTTATTAGGATGTGACATTTATAGTGCGCATAATCACACAAATTATTAAAGATTAAACCATTTGTATTCCTTTCTTCAGTTTGTGTGTCCACAATGGCAGAAAACTAGGAATTTGTCTTGGGAGTGTGTTTCTGATGTAACTAATTACATCAGAAATGATTTTACATTGCCATTTTCGTGTTTCTCTTCTGGATAATCCCTTCCATACATACAAAACTGTAGACGTTAAAAAAAATGGCTTGCTGTATCATACTTCCTCAATCTGTTGCAGCCTCTGGTTGATCTCAGGGAGCATCCAGGTGTCCTCCCCTCTCTGCCTCTTCAGCTCCTTCCTTCTCTCTTCTTTCTCATACTGCTGCTTAGCCTGAAAAACACAATCGAGACAAGAGGGGAAAAGAGTCATTTTGAAGTTAATTATGATTCAACGAAACGCAACACCAGCATTTAGGTTTGCAAACAATAATCATTGAAATCATTCAAGTGTGGCCCTGAAATGATTCTGTGGGCTAATACCAGCCAATAGGTACACATTAAAAAGAATGTATACACATGCACTGTGTTCACATACAGACACTATTCTTGCTACACAAATAATGACATTGTCTTTGTGTTGCTGTGATGCTGCTGTTAGGAATCAGTTTAGGTCTTGAAAATCAGCAATGCAAAAATGTATTACATCCCACAATGAGATATGGTTGTATAGCTCAAACATTTCATGTGATCATCAAACTACTAATGATATTGGTATTATTATTAATTCTGGGGAGAGATTTTCACACCGGTTTCTCTGTGTGCTCTCTTATCTTATGAATGGGATGCGGTTACACTGGACAGTTCTTAAGTAGCTAATAGCCACTTCTTCCTCTCCCTACTTTGATCTGATCGATCACATCCAATGACCTAACGAGCTTTGCTTTGACCATTTGGAGCACAAGTGAGGAGGCAGATGACATGTTTACTGCTCATCGTCCTGTAATTGTCTTGTAATTACCTACCTATAACTCTAACTACCGGACTATGACAACAAAACAAAGTTATTCTGTTGAAACGCTAAGATCGACAGTCCCGAGCATTGACGTGTTGTTAGCTGACCTAGCATTCCAAGGTTTCATTTAAACAGAAATGAAAATATTTAAAATACAACTTGTAAATAAACTAAATTAAAATCAAATATAGGACTGGTTATTGTCATATATCGTACCTTTTCTATCGCTTCTTCCCGTGCCTGTCGTTTGACAGCCTTTCTTTCTTCGATGCTGTTCGAGCTCTCAAAACTGACTCCGTGCGCCGCCATGACACTGTCGTAAATGTTTTGGTAAATGTCGTAAAGCGTCAACACTTTACGTCAACCGTTGAGTTGTAGTCTCCACGGAAAGCGCCTTAGAATTAGGAGCTGTGCGGTTTCTAGGAATAATTATTACTTCCCGATATTAATTATATGTAAAATATCAGTCACATCGTTCAAAATCAGTTTAGATAATATTCAATAAACTATATTCTTAGCTGTTCCTAAAATATATGCAGACAAATTGGCAAATTTTACGTGTAGTACCGGTGTGTTAGAAATAGAGTTCTGAAACATTCGGTTGCTCAAAAAGAGGAAACATATATCTGAAGTCTCCAGTAATGTGATTTTTAAAGGCAATTTAAGAAATGGAACTTAATTTTAGCTGTCATATCCTAACATTATTCATCTCATGTTTATTCCACTCACCAAATAAGGCACTTTAATACGTGTGTGTGCATTTTTAGCAATTTATTTCACGATACACGTGTCTGTTCCGACAGACTATACATGTCATCACCTTTGGTAATCGGTGTATAATTATAGTAAGTTACTGCCACAGGGTACTAAAGTATTTCTGGCAGACAAATCTTTATGAAGGCAGAAAAAAATATATACATTCTGCATCTTGAATACGAACAATTCTCTAACGCCTGAAACCCCACACTGCAGATCTGCCCTTTAGCTTGAAAAAGTTGGACAGAGTTTTCAGCTTAGTTACAGCTCAGTGAGTTCAGAGCAGACACTGAGGTTAAAGACGGGAATAAGATAAGATTATTTTCAGTCATGTACTGCAGAGTCTATGGACTGTGGTGGGTTGAAGAGATTTTTTTTTGTACGATTGAGTTACGAAAGCACCAGCTATGTTTATAAGCAACATCCTCCTCTAACTGCCTCCAGGTTTGTTTCAGTGAGTTTACAGTTCCATTTTTGGCACATGCACTACTCTTCCACCAAGTTTCAGAAAAAAAATCTTGTCAAGTATTTTGTGTGTGATTGATAAAAAAAAAAAAAAAAAAAAAAAGTTTTTATAAATAGACCTATGTTACTATGGCAAACGAAGTGACAGTAATTCATAGAGCTTCACTCAGAAATGTAATTTCTTTGATGGCACATCCTTAATCTTTCAGAGCAATCTGTCAAACACTTGATGTATCATTGATAAAAACACTCATCCTGCAATGTTCAAAACATAAAAATCTTGTCAGCACCAAGGAGTGGAAATCCATATTTAATATTTTTACATAAACGGCACTGTATCTTTTGTATGGTAGTCTACTGTATAATACTACACAATGATTATCAAGAAATGATACAAGCAGTAAAATCACAACAAAATTTCAATCACTTTAATTCATCTTTGATTCAAGTATGTAAGTGTGGCTACAATAAATAAGAATTGTGTCAGTTCATCTCCTTCTCCAGTATAATGCACCAGTTCCCCTGGTCATGGTAGCTGCTCTGGATTGTGACTCCTGTCAACTGACCACACAGTTGCTCCAGCTCCCCCTGCTGGAAGACATGGTAATAGCGGTGAAACACAGGCAGGGAGCTGGTCCCGGTCTCAGGCTTCAGAGGAGAAGCTGAAGTGTCAGAAGTGTTACTCAGACTGGGGTTACAGTCTGGGCTAGGGGTGGAATTGCTGGAGTCTTCATTCAATCCAGAATCAGAGTCTGATCTCTCTATAGAAGTCAAACCACAGGATCCACATGAGTTTTCTCTAGTCTTTTTGGTTTGCTCTTTCATTTTATCCTTTTTCACGCCTGAATTCTCCTCTCCTTGTTTTTTCCCCTCTTTCAGGTGCCATGGAACCAAAAGGTCATGAGTTTCGAAGGCGGTGCGATTGGTGTGCACACTAAGCTTGCCTTCAGTCGATTTCCTAATGTCTTGTTTGTTGTCTACAGTCCTGCATTTATCTTCTAAATTTCTGCTCGAGTGAATACCAGATTTCCCTTGATGCTCCCAGCTGTCTGGTGTTGCATTTTTCGAGGAGTTGTGGTTATCAGGGTGCTCTTTGTTTTGGTCTTTGAGGTACTTTGACCTCTGCTTGTTGTATTCTTGCTCAAAAGCCCATACATAGATGAGAGCTCGACCTCCAGGCTTCAAAAGTCTCAGCAGCTCTTTCACTGCAGCCAGCCGTCGCTCCTGCAACACACACAAAGAATACTGATTTTCCATTGCTTAATCCATAATCATGCCATCAAGTCATAAACTAGCTCAGTCCAAGGAAAATCAATCAGTATAGGAATGTCAGTCCCACACACACACACACACACACCACACATTTCTCAGATAACATTTTACACAATTAATAACCGGCGTGTCCTCCATTGGCATTGATTACAGCAGTAATCCTCCTCTTCATAGACTGGCTCAACGTCCAGACGTCATCCAGTGGGATGGCTGCCCACTCCTCAGTCAGAGCTGGCCAGAGTTGTTGCTGAAACTGTGGAGGATGCTTTACTCACTCATTCAACCAAATCCAAAGGTTTAAAACGTGTATATGCTGGAGATTACACTGCAGGCCACATCATTGTAGTACAGACACAATCTTCAGGGCAGCGTCCCATTAGCGTCGCACCGCAGAGGGATCGTCCATCATGCTTCTGATCATTCCAAATCATTTTGACACGTGCAGACCTATTATGGACGCCTTTGCTGCTACAGCCATGGCCAGGTTGTATCTGTCCATGCTGGCTCTACATTGTTGTGTGGTTATCAGGTCACTGGAGGTCTGGATACATAACACTGGTGTAGATGTTTGTGGAATGGTTAACATTTACTACCCGGTGTATTTCCTGGTAGACTAATACGACTTCAACAAACTAACGGATGAGTTATGTTGTCTCTGCTGTGGCATGCTTGCAGATGTCATTTTCTCCCCACTCATTCATATTTATAAAGGCGGATTCATGTGTGTGTGTGTGTGTGTGTGTGTGTGTATGCACACATTATACCTCTGTTGAAAAGTGATGTATGACGGCTATAGAGATGCATGCATCACAAGAGGCTGTTCGCAAAGGGACATTGAGAGCATCGGACACAAAAGCCTGGAAACCTCTCTCCGTACAGATTTGGATGAGAGCACTGCTGCGGTCACAACCGACCTGAAGGACACAAAACAGACACACAGGCATGAAAAATCATTCTCGAACAGAACCGCAGGCTGAGGAGAACGAAGGAAAGATGAAGAGAAGAACGGATGGAGGGGATGAATGACAGCATCTTTTTTTTCTTCTTCACATTTTGTCAGAGGGAGCAACTCTGTCAGGCCTCCTGCTTCCAAAAGAGACAAATAATAGTGACGACTGTAATATTCACATAAAACATGTGACGTTTAAAAGCATAAACGTTCTTATGAGAGAATTAAACAGAATAAAGCGCTACTTTGTGTGAATTGCTGCATGTATGATGCTGAGAACTGACTATTTTTAGTACAAAGAGCTGATTTAGAGCTTCGTCACATGAAGCAACAACAACCACCTGAAGTTCAGTATCAGCAAAACCAATGAGCCGAGGTTGAACTTGAATTCTTCAAATATGAAACATGACTGCGTAGAAGCTACAAATTCTACAATAATATGAAGCAGCCAAGATTAGTCATGAATTCAGCACCGAGCCAGCGGTGAATGGTAACTAATAGTCACATCCTCCCTTCTTTTCCTGAGACACGGTGTTGAATTGTGGCCAGATAAATGTTTTTCCAGAACATTTTGATGTAGCACTTCCTGAGATATGGTTCATGAGAATGAGACGACAGGAAACATAAAGCCTCTGGCCAAAGGCTGTTGCCGTCACACAAAAAACAGCAAAATCATCTCTGAATGGCGCCATGTGACCTACATGATCAGGCTGTTTTCAATAATGGTTTAATCACCGTTACAGCGTGAGTCAGAATAAGCCGCTTACACGCACCTCCAAATCCCCACCATGAATATCCCAGAGTGCACACATAAACAGGAAATTTAGGATACTGCCATGGAAACAGCTAATGCAAACAATGGCAACCGTCAGAATATTAGAGTGAGGGGAACGCGGGCCTCGGCTCCAATTATATCATCCTCAGGTGTATTATTGAGCTTTATTTGGCCTATTTTAAATGAGGCATGGCGTTGACACTTGAGACAGCTTACTACCTGATGATTACAGATATTTCCCTTTCCTTTAGCCGAATCATTACCCACATCACCGGACGAGGCAGCTTTATCAAAGTGTCAAGATGAAAAGCTGGAGCTACATTAACTGGAATCTGAGGACAGTTACTCCTTTTCATTCTGTACTTTTCGTGATGGGTTTAAAGTATTCTCCTTAGAAAGAGTAACACTGGATAAAAAACACGCCATGTGTTTGTTTGTGGAGGAATCAAGAATATATCATGTTTATTTGGGGGATTTAAAAGGTGTAGTTTCCCCCACTGAGACACAGTCCACCTCGCCTTTTCCCCATTTGTAACCCAGACAGAGGCAGCGGTCAAGTCAAAGTAACATGATGTACAGCTGGTATTACAGCATACAGCAACACTCACGGCGAATAGCGCTGGGTTGACACCCAGGTATTTCCCATTTCCACAGCCCACATCGGCCAGCACGCTGCCGGGTGGGAGCGAGGACAGGAAGTGGCACACGCGAGGCCAGGGGGAGTGGCGAGTGCTGCTGAAGTGGCAGGCGATGGCGTCGTACACCCGGTGCACGTATTCCTCCTCCAGACGGGTCGCGTCGACGCGGCTAGAAGGCAGTGAGGGGAGAGGTGGGGTAGACGCCGGGGGTGTTCCCTGACTGTCACAGGCAGAGGGGAACGCTAGAGGCCGGGGGAGAAGAGGAGGGAAAAGGAAGTCACTGAAGTTCAGTGGTACTAATATCGTTCAAATGTTGATGGCAGCAGTGTTTGAAGACTCACCACAGCGGCAGGGTTCGCGTCGGATTTTGCGAAAACTCAAAGAAGTGCGGGTGCCCCTCCTGCTCAGGGTGAGATTGCTGCGGGTCTGGAGGTCAGGGGTCATTTGGGCAGGAATTTGTGCGTCGGAAGCTGGGATAACATCAAACTTCCGAGGGGTTATCCTGAGAGGAAAGAGGAGGTGATGTGGAACTGACCTGATCCAGTCGCTGTTTTTATCCCCACTTATGAAGGAAACTAAGTGAAGGTCAGCTAAAGCTAATCTCACAATAAACTGATCCCAGCTGATCCCTGCGCCTCACCCATGTGTCCAGAGGTATCTGCTCTCTCCCTTCATCACCAGGAGGCTCCGCCCAGGCAACACCACCGGTACGAGATGACCGTCAGGGTGACGGAACTCCATCACCGTCTGTCACAAAACACACAAGGACGGTTCGTCTGAGAGAGGCTGAGAAGGGAAGATAGAGAAGGAATCCTATCATGACAGTGACGAGAGTCAAACTTGTCACTCATCAGTCGTATTATATCAGTGTAGATCGATTTATTTTCCTACGGAGTCATGGAAAACTTCAAGATAATTAGCGAAGCAATTGTTCTAGATTTTGAGGCCCAGTCTTGGAGCAGTAAAGAACAACCCATCAGAACGTGGAGGTGATCTGGATCAACTTTTATCTATTACAGGAGAAGGAGGCGATAACAATATTTTTGTTTTCATCTTCAAGGATAATGCCCACAATGTTCGTTCAAAAATGAAACAATGACATCGCCATAAAATCCAGCATGAATCGAAATATAATCTGGACTCAAGTAACATTCTGGATTAGGTGTTATATTGTGAGATTACAGATAATAAGCATGAGAGACTCAGGGTCTTTTTCCTCAGGTGTATTTTGTTCAAGACAAACTGAAAAGTTAATTAAGTCGTCCTGTTAGTGCAATGTTTGTTGCTTATCCGATAAAAAGTTGTATTTTTTGAAATAATATTATGAGTAAACACAAATATATGATTATATAAAGAAATTGAATTGAGCATTTGTAGATTCTACTTGAACAACAACAATAACTGAATTAATAAGATGACAAACTGCCTGTCAGCAACAAATGTTACCCTCAAAAAACTATTATCTTATTATTTTTGAAGCACAACCTCACACACAATTGAATGGTGTGAAAGGTGTAGAGCCTGTGTGTGTGTGTGTGTGTGTGTGTGTGTGTGTGTGTGTGCGTGTGTGTGTGTGTGTGTGTGTAGGGGGGGCAGATACATGACTGCGTATAATTTTGACCAATGTGCGCAACGCCAGCAAATGATCAGATCTTTGTCTGAAACTACAAGAGAAATCACTCAAGCACAAACACACATACACACATACACACACACACACACACACAAACACAAAAAAAAAACGTGACACACACACAAACGTGTGTTGTTCCCATCTGAGGAGTATTAACCAATCAATGAAACCAGTGGAACATGAAATCGATGGCGGTGCAGAACGCTGCGCTACAAGACTATTCATCACACACAGCGACAGGCAGTTAATTCTTCTCTCTATGTCGGGTTTACATGTGTAATCAGTGACAACTGAGACATTTATTTCTTACTTTTTGGAAGTTCCAAATTTAATGAAATCTAGACAAATGAAATCAGAATCCTGACGGCACCATGTTTGTGTTTGGTTGGCTTCGGCCTGTCTGTTAGTTTAGTTTCTTTCATACAACACTTCACTCACCATCTTCCCTTCATCCATCTTCAGACATACTGATAATACTGACTTAGACACTTCATCATTTAGAGATGTTTGCTTTGCAGTTATTTTTGTAAAGTAAATTTATTAATTTTTCCTTAAATACCACTTTTTGTCATGGCTCACGAGCCGGGTCGTGACACTGTTTAAGTAAGGCTCAGTTGTCACATGGTATAAGAAGATTTACCTTTTGTCATTATATTTCCAAAAAGTAATTTATAATAATTTCATTAAATATGTATTTTGTGCCTGTAAAGAGTATTTGAGCACTTTGAAAAGTGCTTCATTCATAAAATGCATTATTACTACAACCTTAGTAAAAGAGTCCTGCTTCTGGAGCCTGACATATTTACTGTATTTTCACTTTATTGATCTGAGTTCTAGATGGCAACGTTGTAAATTAGTGAACTTGATTCTTTTCAGTATTGTGTCCAGTTTGTCTCATACACACCAAATAAAATACTTAATAAGCACTTTTTGCAGCCTTCTTCTGATGAGCAATGGTAAAGCTCTGCACACACATGCAGCCTGCCTGTCTGTGTGTGTGTGTATGGGTGTGTGTGTGTATGGATTAGCTATGAAAGTAGCAACACCAATTGTCTGAGTGTGAATCTCAGTCTCTACAGGCTGATTATGTAATCTACAGGCTGGATTATCAAACAGTCATTGTAACCAAGAGATTACGACTGTAACCCTAGAGTGTGTCAGAGACAGAGAGAAAAGAATGACACGCGGCAAACAAGGGGACAAAATGTTCCCGGTTACATCACAAGGACGTGAAGACCAAACATACCGCTGAAAAACACTCATCTTCGTCAGCAGCGGCTCCACGAGGTGTGAGTCACACCGGTCAGTGAAGTGACGGTCAATCTGATTGATCACACAGTGAGACAGACGAGAGGACAAACACAAAAGGCCTCTTTCTGAATGTAGACATACCTTTTAAATGTACATCTGTGCTGACTGCTGTTCTTTGTTATCCTTAAATGAACAGCATCCATTTCACATATTGATGAATGCAGCTCATGTCCTATTGGTCGATATTAGACAACGCAGATTGATGAACTGTGCCTCAGGGCGACTCGCCGACCCGCCGGTCTGCATCCGGTGTTTTGCATGAGCAACTCGCATTGAATTATCGATTGAATGTTTACTAGTCCATGTGAAAAGTTTGAATCCCAAAATGATGGACGGACTTCTTACCTGCGCCCCCAGGCTCAGGGACATGATGGTGTCTTCAAAGGCCGAGTGAGTGTCGACGTGAGGGGGGATACCTAAAAATATTATCAGCACTCAGAATTTAAGGAGTCAGAGCAAAACGCTGTTTTCTAGGTTTCTGAGGATGTGTGTGTAAATAAGCAATTATAAAATGAATTTTAGATTTTTAACTGTAAAAAATTAACATCACCAGAAAAAAACATTGTTTTATCCAGGACAGTATTTCATTCCCCAGAAAATTCCCTGCATTGCTAATCTAAAAATAAACCAGAGTGAGACAGGAGCCCAAGACTTTCATCATCTTTCATCGATATGTGTTGGAAAGCTTCTGCTTCCACCTTGTGGTGCAACTTAATAAAACTTAATAAACCTCTGTTAGAAGTTTTAACTCAATATTTTTTGCAACTCGATAATTGATTCTACTTGAATCGCTGTCCACTGACTCAGATACATAAAATAAAAAGGTCTCCTTTTGAATCTTTCTTCTTATTTGATTTGTTTCCTGTGGCTTTCTGTGAAAAGCTACATAATTTCAAGAATGACTGGATTAGCTCACCTTGTCCAGACTCGTACTGGTTGACAGTCAGCTGGTCTGGCATGATGTCGATGTGTTTGTTCAACACACACCGCTGGAGAATAGGCAGACACATCGGAGGAATACCTGCATACAAATACACACTCTTTTGTTGCTTCTTGACCATTTTCAGTCAGGTAAAAACAATTTCTGGACTGAGAAGCAGCCGTGATATACTTATCATAAAGGACACTGTCCAATACTTAGAAAATGAGAGATTACTGCTCACTGCATATTCAATAAAAATACCTTTAATAGAGGAAATGCATTTTCAATGTGTGTTTAGGAGAAAGAAAAAGGTTAAGGCACCATCTATTATAACATACTAAACCACATAAACCTTAGAGGCAAGCAGGTTTTTTCTATTTACGTGTTAATCTAGTGGGATCAGGGGAAAATTTTCAACGTTAGAATCAGAAATATGTGGCAGGAAGTGATATCAAGAAATGATCAAATTTTAGAAAATACAACTCGTAAAACTGTTAAGAGAAAAGATAATTAGGGGAAAAAAAAGTAAAGCTTACCTGCAGGTAAAGGTTTGTCCTTATCAACATTGTTGTTGTCATAACGAAACTCAAAACCATAGTGTTTGACTCTTCTGTGTTTTAGAGATCTTTGAGCTATAAGACAGTGGAGTAAAGTTAGCATATCAAGTTTCTGGGCAAACATAACAACAAAACAACAAAAACGCAGTATGCACCACCTCACCTGTGACATCATCTTCGGTAGATGACCAGTCGATGGCAGCGAGAAGCAGAGCCTCTTCCTCTAGAGACACAAACTCTTCAACCAAGACTAAGCCTTGTGGAAAAGGAATCGATGCCTCCTCTTCAGACGGTACTGCAATTACACATAAAAATAACAAGTGGTACAAGGTTCACTGTAATGGATGAAACAGTATCAAAAAGATTTCAAAGATTATCAAAAAGAGAATAAAGAATATAACACATCGAAATTCTGTCTGACGTTATGCATTATTCAGCTAGTTACTGAATAGAGGGTAATCACTGCTTCATACCATTTCAGCATGGGTCTGTGTATCTTTTGGTTGATTGTTTTGGATTTTTTTTCATCTTATAACAACCAAAACTGAATGCAAGATTTTTTTTTTTCCTTTTTGTCGTCAAAGACAGTGTCTGAGGTTTAAAAATTCAATTTGATTTTCAATTTCTATTTTGTTTAAAACAAAATACAGTATAATAATGAGAATAGGAAAGGAAAACATCTTGTACCTCACTTTTGGCTTTTGTATTTTAAAACATAAACTATCCATTTCCAAAAAAAATCAGATTATCAAAATAAGCACAGACCATTATAGCGGGTTGGTGTCAGTGTTTAAAGTAAGTACCTGAGTCAACATAACTGAGATACAGCGTGACAAGGCTCTCTCCACATTGCAGCTTTTCTCCATTGAGCTGCATGTGGGCTTTCTGAGCACTCTCTTCAGATCTGGAAACAGGTTGATGGGAAAAATGGTGTGAGTTAAGTAAAAAAAAATAGCCAACCGAAGTTTTAAAGATTCATGAAAATATTCTGGTGTGACACAGAACATTCCAAGCAATACCTGTATGTGACAAAGGAGTAGGGCTTTTGTGGGGGCATAATGAGTGTCTCCAGCTCCCCCATTGCTTCCAGAGCAGCAGACAGCTCCTCTCGGCTGACACCATTCCCCAGGCCACCGTTTGCCACAACCAGACTCTGTAGAGGTCACAGATGATATTTGGTTAAATTGATATAGATTACCTTCAATGACAAAAACAACTGAAAATATTGCATAAAAAAAAACAGCCGGAAGGTTTAAACCTTTGACGTCATCACTACATTACATCCAGCATTGCAACAATGAATACCTTTGAGGTATCAAACATTCAAGCATTAATAAACATAATAAACATTTAATTCCTTTAAAAACATGCCACGAATGCACCTCAAGACGACTGAGATCATCAGATGCATTCTAACAGTGAAGCTGCAGCTGTACATCAGGCATTCATGTTCTATTATTGAACATTTCTGAATTACAATCCCATAAATTAATAATCTCTTTTCAACTGTCTTGTACTGCGTTCTATAGCTGCAAAACACGTGGTCTTATAGTCATGTTGGTACATGTTAGCTAACTGTTAACTAGCTTCATTTCTTGATAGTAGCTCGAAACTCATATTTTTCTTTTTTTTTTTTTTTAATAACGTACCTGGGTAGAATGTGATACTGTACTGATGCCTTCATGCTTCAGTAAAACGTGACTGGCTTTTATTTGTTTTCGAAGAAGTTTCTTTTCCTCTTTGCTTCTCCTAACTCTTGTCACGTTGTTTTCCACACTGGGGTCCATGGTGCGTCCCTTTATGTTGTCCGGGTGAAACAACAACTCCACGCTTGTTAGGAGGAATAGTCCGCCTGATAAGCGACGCAGCTGTTCTTCGTGTACATAGACATATTACGCATTATCTACGTTTTAATAAGGCATGATATTATGTTGTAACAACAGCATGCCTTAGTTACACGTTCTAACAACATATCCTAACGTTCTGAGTTTTGAATTCAGTAACAAGCAAGATTAAATTCAGAGGAAAAACTCAAAAATAGTCAAAAATGCAATTTTGTTATCTGAAATAATTTCATCCTATATTCATAACATTTTATATCATAATGTGATATTGATCTCTTTGGTATATATTTTATTAGGCTAATAATAGTGTGAATGTTCTTGCACACTTGAAATGAATACAGTTGTCCTCTCTTCGGAAGTACCCATCCCTCTTAGTGTTGGCATTCCAACCTCCTTGATATTCAGTGTTTTGTCCTGTGTCTTCTTTATATGTAACACACCCTAATGGCAAATCCACGGTGCATGACTCTCTAATCCTAGCAGAGGACAAACAAAAAAAATGATCCAGGGATCTCTATAGGCCCTGCTAACTTGATACTAAAGGATAAAAATATAAGAATACAGGTGGACTATCTTGGGGAGACTGTTTCTGTTTCATCCATCCATCATCAGACTCCACTTACATTCTGACATGTGAAGATAATTTTACAATACCTGAATTAAAGTATTATCATAATAGGCTAGTTGGCTTACTTCACATGTGTCCTTAGTAACAAAAGGTACACAGTGCTCTCATGTCAGTTCAGGCGCAGCTTGGATAGCTACAAGCAGTCGTTCATGTTCAGGATGTCAGTTTTGTAACTAATGCATCCCACAGCATTATAAACTTAATAATAAACTTTCTTTAATAAACTTAAAGAAATGTAAATTTTCAGTTATTTTAGTTAAATAGAAGTATCCTACTTTAAAATTCTGCTCCACTACATTTTAGAGGCATGACTGTATCCTGCTTAATCCATCACAATAATTTGGTAAATTTACTTTGCAGACTTCACATTTTATAAGAGTCAAAAAAGTGCAATTTTAATCGATCCTCATCCTATTATTATTTGTTCATTGGATTTATAAGATTAATTAAAGCACACATTCTTAGAATTTATAACTTATGTAACATAATATTCACCATAACTCTTACCTTTGACACATCAAATGTATATGTTGCTGAACAATTTCTTAAAATGTTTAAGAACATTCAATATGGGTTGTACGGTGGCCCTTCTTTCCATGAAATTAAACTTTGACAACAATGACTTTTCCTCCAGTGTGACTCTTGCCTCTGTTTTTTCATCACTCATAGGCTGTATGTTCTTCAAATGTTTCATCTTTTGTCCAGTGTCTGATCTGGCTGCTGCTCTCTTCTCAGAGCCTGTGCGTGAATTTCTCAACAGACAGATTAATGACTCTACAGCCCCTCTGGGTGCATCTATGTGTTTGGGAGAATGAAACATGTGCCAGTGTGTGCGTGCTTTAATACACAGGCGGATTGTGTAATAAAAGCCCTCACCTGTCCTCAGCCATCTCTGTAATTATTGTGCCAGGCAGAGCTGCTGGCCAGTGGGAATCCTTGGTCATCTTAGCACCGTGCTCTGTTTAGTCTACAAAACAACAACTGGTCAGACAGGAGACCATAGCAGCCCTCTCCAACATGAACACAACACATTGCTCAATCTGGTTTGTCAGAGCAGTATAATTACTGCAAATCTTTTTTTGGAGGAATGAAAAAAGACTTCTGTCGAGTTGATCTGTTGGATCAACGATCAGAGCTGGTAATCTACCTGTCTGCAAGATTTTTCAACTTTTTTTTTTTTTAGTATTCACATGTTTTTAAGTGCACCATTTGAAAATCCAGAAGACAGTTCTGATTCGGTTTTACTGTATTTTCTGTCTTTGCAAACCAAAGTGACACGGCAGAATTTGTAGTAATTAATAATCATTAGTCAGCTTGACTCTAATTCTATTTATGTCTCATCACAGGGTTGATCAAATGGCTTTAGAGTCAAACATATCACACAATCTTTATCAGCTCATGGAGTTACTTAATGTACTGTGTTAATTTTTAGTAAGCTCCTCAAAGACTTTTCACCTTGGCTTGAAAACTGAGGTGCTGCGTGTCAAATTGAGTCAGCGTTAACTTTCTGACAAGTTTAAATATCACTTTAAGGTCATGAGCAGAAGAATAGGAAGGCATTTCCCTTGTCACAGCTCAAGGGCAGCTTCGCCTTACACATGAGCCAAGTGTTAAAAAGCAGCGTAAAGGTGGAGACTAGAGTGGAACCACTTGTGCACCCTGAGGCATGCCATCACCCTTTGAAATGTAGAGCGAGGAGCCAGAGGCCCAAACCCTGTTGCTGGCATCTCTGTGTTCTTATTAGCTGCAGACTGCATGGTGTTGATGGATGGATAAGTGATTTTGATGTCTCTCTGGGGGTTCTGTGTGAGCAGATATCAGTCCACTCTTGGAGAAAGACGGAGTCGAAGTAGTAGTGAGTAACACTGAATAATATCTGTTAAATCTGCACAGAGTTCAATACAAGCATATCCAGTATGAACCAGTTGTCAGATTTTAGAATTGCATGATTATTTCTTTGATTTAACTTAAATGGCAAATGTGGCAGCGAAGCTACTATGTCACTAATGTCTTCAAAAAAAAAAAAGACTTGTCTTCCACTGCATAGTCCAGGAAATAAAGCTCATACTGTTGCAGTGAAGATTAATAAAGGATTACAGTACAGAGAAAAGTAAGACAGAGATAAAGACACAGATTGAAGACTTCTTTGGAGCAAATCTGATTTTCATGCATAATATTTGAACTGGTCAGAAGATTAACCAGGCTGAGTTTTGCATTTGGTAATCCATCTGTTGTGTGTAACATCATTGTGTCAGGAGGACAGTCAGCTGGGACGAATTCCTGCCTCTCTTCAAATCACTGCTGCTGCGGGGAGAAGATTTAGGCAATTTAAGTGAGCAAAGCTGTGGGCTAAATATTTTTTCAGTGCCAGATCTTTGTTTTGACAAGTAAATATTTAGATTATGATATGTTATATTATATAGGCTCCAGCTAATATATAGGCTAATTAACTAATTGGTTAATTAATTAATGTACTTGTTTATTTACATGTTTATTTATAATGATAATATATATTAAATCTGTGTCTGTCTATAACAAAACCAACAACCTGTTGTTGTCACATTTCAGTTTTAAGATTTCCTTATCCTTATTAAAATTACTGGCACGTAAACTCAAGTTTTGTGAGTTCTGAAGGATTGGAGAGGAATCCTTCGTGTTTATGTCATGTGTTTTTTGGGGATTTTTGGTTTACCCTGGCATTCAAAGGTGTCATAGACAAAAATGTCAGCATGTAGCTCTTATTCGATTATAGACATGCACATATATAGGCATGTAACACACACGCAGGCACACACACACACACACACACACACACACACACACACACACACACACACACACACACAAACAGTGACCCAGAATGTGTGGAATGGTGTCTTTGAGGCCTTGTTGACACCCCTCTGTCTCTCCTCTGATTTGGAGGGTAACCTGCCAACAGTGAAACACAAATACACAGCTGTCAGATTGGGCAACGGTCTGCCCAATACAGGGATACCTGCACATCTCACCCTGCTTTATTCAATCACCCCAGCTCTGAATCTCTGTGACAATGGGAATCCCTGAGTCAAATAGCCTTAGTATTGGTCCAGCACTGGCAGAGCAGCAGTGCGTTTCGATGGCAGCCGTTTTGATCTGTTAAATCCTCTAAGAATGACCTTGGAATCCTAGAATGGAAGGGTTTAGGGGAGCTGTGCGCTACACATTTTGTCCTGCTGTGACCGCTCTGTTTTTAAGGAGGCGTGTGTATCAAGGGGGCTTAACATTACTTCGGAGATAACGCCATTGTAAACAGCTGTCAAGTGTTGGATGAGCTGAGAGGTTTGCTGTGGCGAGATGTCAAAATCCTTTTCTTAGCACCAGCGTAACATGGAACTAGAAGAGGCAGGATATAAAAACACAATGGGTGCGCGCAACAACAAAAAGAGACAATAAAACCCGTCAGGTTGCATATGGCGGCTAATGCATAATATTTTAAAATAAGTTGCAGGGCACAGATACAGTAGCTGTGGGCAAAATGATTTATTTTAGATGGAGGGGATTTCATTCCAACTGTGTGCCATGACTGTGTGAGCTGCATGGAGGCCAGCAGCCAGGTTGAAAGTCAGTAAGTAGAGGATGCAGGCCTTTCCTGCAATGAAAGTGATCTCATTTTCTGCCGTCGCTACAGACAACCGTAAGGTCGATCCAACAAAAACACCTCTGGGATGAGGGCCATGATTAGCTGTTCATTGTTGGCTCAAGTAATTAAAGGTTGCTCTGTTCTCCCCTTCCTTTATTTTCATGACTCTACTCTGGATCGCCATTGTTACAAGTGCCAGCGTGTGACCTTGAAAAATCTGATTGCATAAGACGAGCTGTCGATTTAGACCCTAAAATAAAGTGTTGGTAGATGGCAGAGATGTTCAGACTGTAGAAATCGAGATTAGTCACTCAGGTGAACACTATAATAATAATAGATCATAATTAATATAGTAAATTATATGCATTTTGTTCATTTAACTGTCTATTATCTGTCTACTGCAGTTACTATGTGTAAAACTGAATCCATTGAGGGGCTTAATAGACAGGCTAACAATTCAATTATTATTGATTAGCAGTGTCAAGAGAAGTAATCGAGTCTTCAGAGTATTTATTGATCACTATGAGTCCATCTACATGTTTGATGCATGGATCCATAATCACTGTCCATGAGTTCCTCACAGCTAATCCCTCCAATACAATAATGGAGCATTTGACTATCTTAGCAAACAAAACAAGTGCGTGTTTTTGTCCATCCCACCAAACCCCGAGTCATATTTTTACCTGTATTATAAATGAGGGAAAGTGCAAACTATTCCTTGAAGTCGAAGTCAGAGGTTGTTCAGCTCAAACTTGATATAAACCTACTATTCCCGATGGTGCTTATATAGTATTATTGGTTCCTCTTTGTCCATTAGACTTTATGAATTTCACTGAGGGGAGCAGAATTTAATTTAGCCTGGACGGCCGTGTCTGTCCATCCATCACTTTGGAGAAACCGATTAAGGACGTCAGCCGCTATAAAACAATGCTAGAGGACTTTCATGTCACTCATCATCTTTAACAACTGGCAGTTGTCCTCCAGCAGCAGGAACAATATTGAAATATTAAAATTAAACATGATAATTTCTTCTAAATAACAACGCCAGATATAACATTTCCTTGGTTGGATTTTAAGCTGCCACATGTTGGTCCTCTTGTCCCCTGTGCATAGCTTCAAGGCAGAGACTGAGTGATACTGTTACAGATTCCTATATCATGCAGTAGATGTGAGTATTGTGTTTGGAACAAATGTAATCCACCTAGTATTTGCAATAATGCTTTATAAATAACCCTAAGTCCCTCCTCAGAGGTAGAAAGGGAGAGAGAGAGTTGGAGACCAGACTCTGTATGGTTACAGATGGATAATACTCCAGTGGACAAGACAGAAAAAATAATACACTCTATTGGCTGTTGAGTGTGTGACATCAGTCAGTGTGTATGTGAACCATGGGCGGTCCACTGAAGAGGGCTACTTCAGGAGCGAGCCCTGCCCTTGGCCACGGCACAACGGTGGGCAACAGCAAGAGGATCAGCCGCCGGTAGATGAAACAGAGACGTGCAAGAACAGAGAAGTGAGTGAGGAGCTGCACAAGGTCAAGAAAAGGAAAGGCTGCCCCACTGGAACGCAAAAGAAACTCACCTTCACCTTGACTTCACCGTGGTGACATTGCTGCCAAAAGAGGAAAGGTAACAACCGACTCGAAAAATGTGATTTTGAGCTATTTTTTCTACTTCAAATCACTCTTGTGAAAACTATGTTGACTACAAATCCAAGTAAACATGTTTAAAATCTGACTTTGGTACCAAAAATATGCTAAAAGTATATAAAACAACAAAAAGGGGTAAAAAAAAAAAAAAAAGTTCTTTTCATCAGCTGTGTCTAACCCAGTTATGCATGCATCATTGTATTATTAGCTGTGCTGTGTGGGTGTGTCAAGTCCCATGGACATACATGAGGCGTTGCTCCCTGCAGAGTAATGTTAACTGTGAACAGACACAAGGTGGTTGATCCCTGTAATCTCTGATACCCTAGGCGAATACATGCAGCCACAAACACAAAAGACAGACACACAAACACACATTCATATGTTAGAATTTCATCTTATTTCCCTTGTTGGTGCTTTGGTAACTCTTTATCTTTGATGGTACACTTCACAGGTCCCAAACACTTGTCCAAAAAGGAAGCACACGCATCCAACACATCGGTATCTTTCCTTCTCCTCTTATCTTCTCGGCGAAAGCACCCTCCACTTTGCAGCGCCCCCTTTTCCGATCCTCCGCCCTCTGTCGCAGCTGAGATATCACCATGGAGCGCTCGGCAAAGGAGCTGTTCCTCAACTTCATGATCGTCTTAATCACTGTGCTGCTGATGTGGCTGCTGGTGAAAACTTACCAGGACTGAAAAAATGGAGCAACAAGAGAGGAGATGAAGACAGACACATGTGGAGGGAGGCCAGCATAGTTATTGTAGGACTCGCTGATTGATCCTTATTCAGACACAGTTTACATGTTTTCATTTTTTAGTCTACGGTCACTATTCCAGGGAGGTCAGAAGCCATGTGTCACAACCAGATGACCAGATTGCAAATGACAAATGTGTCCAGTATCTGTGTCTGCATTCTGAGATGCTTTTTGAATGTGGCCCTGAATTTCTGGCAAGAGCCAAGGGGAAACTCACAAGAGAGATGGGAGGGCGAATAAAAATAAAAGGGGTGTGAGGTTCTACTTTTTCACTCTGAAACCATGCGGAGACTAGAAAGCAATGTAATATCACTATAAACAGCAGCAGAAACAACAGTCATTGTCATTCATGTCACCTTTAATGCATTGAACCATGCTCTTGTGTTTATTGTTCTATTTTGACCAAGTGGTGAATGTGTCAAATACACATAGAAGATGTCAACATAAGTAATGAAGCATCATGTCTCTGTTCACCTCCCACCTTTAAGCCATTCTTTCATGTGTTGCATTCTTTTTTCTGTGTCATCACACAAACATATTATGCATTTGTGATTTACGATAAAAAGTCATTACACTTCACTTCTGATTTGTGAAAAAATTAAACTACGGTATTCTTTGAAGCTGAAGAGTGTTTTGTAAACGGATGCAGGTAAAGATGCACTTTTCCTCCAAAGCAGGAGGAATCTATTTGCCACATCAACTGGACATGCAGGTATTCATGACAGTGTGATGCAGAATAACGCCGTGTAGTTTAAAGAGAAAACTGAACAGTTGTTTGATTTATCTGTTACGTCATACAACAAATTCTCTTCTAGCTGTAGGAGCGCTGAAAACTTCACAGATACCATGAGATATTCTTTGGATGAATAGTTCACATATACAAAGAAGAAACAAATAATCAAGCAAGGATTTAGGATTTTCTAAAATAGTGTACTTAGCTTTCTCCTTGAGAGGGATCACATCTTGATTGACTTAGCAACAGATCCTATGACAGCAGGCGTATGAGATCCAAAACTTGGGATCAAACTTTTAAATAAACAAAGTAATGAAACATTTGCTGTTCTCATGTTACGAGGATCTGTGAGAGACGTGGAGTTAGTGAAAGGTTGCCATTCTCTGTTGATTTGCTGAGTCAAGTCATTTGTCATGCACTGAGAACACAAGGGTGCATGTGTGTGAGTGCGTGTGTGTGTGTGTGTGTGTGTGTGTGTGTGTGTGTGTGTGTGTGTGTGTGTGTGTGTGTGTGCGTGTGTGTGTGTGTCTGCTGGGCATCATGCACCCCATGGATCTCTGTATCTGTTGAAGCTGATGAGCTGGCAGTGGAACTCAGTGAGGGCTCTGGGCATGGGGCTCACTTCCTCCCACTGACTCCTCCCACTGTGGTACACCTGCAAAGATCACAAGAAAACACACGTGTTCAGTCTGTATGTCCGGACTTCACCCATGACGCAAACACCCAGCATTTTCAGGTGCATTCAGAGGAACTTTGTAAGTGTTCAGGACGAGGTGTTTCGACAGAATTCACTTTAGGTCCAGACTTTGAGATTTCAGTGATACAGCTGCTCAAATTCAACTGGAGTTTGGAGAAACTATTCTATTTTTTCTTTTTCCGACCAAAAATAAATAAAAGAAAACTAAGGAATACATGGGAGATGTGAACATAAAGTTGAGTTATGCCCCTGAAACTCTCATCTGAAACAAATTCCACTCACAAGAGGAGTCTAAGATCAACTTGTAACCATGGAAACAGATTCCCACAAAAGATAAGAATCCATAAATAGCAAAAAGGCACCAGTTCATTTTATGGCTGCTGTGTGTAGAAGGTTTGCTGAAAAAAGTATGAGTTTTTGAGTTCTGTTCCATAAACAAAAGATGATGGACAGAAGCCTTCCCTGTACCTCCACCTTGTTTGTGATCAGGGATAACAGTAATACTATAGTAATAATTCAACTGATATCTGAAATTAGAATTTCTGCCAGTGTTTGTCCAGCCAGGTGCCAATGGCTTCACCCAGGTCTCTTGAAAGCAGACAGGTGAACTGTTTTCCCAAGAATAATCCCGTCAATCTATCGGACGGTTTCTGTTTATCGCTAGAAATCATAATGAGGACATCAGTTTGAGCAGCTTCTGTGAATAAAAACATTTTTCTCCTACCTGAACTTCGTCTGTGATCTCGTCGGGTGAGTAGTCTCCTCCCAGGATGTAGATTTTGTCTCTCATCCCCACTGCTCCTGCATTGAACCCAGCACACTCAAATGACCCCTCACCCTTCCAGACGCAGGTCTCTGGGCAAAAACTGTAAACCTGAATAGACATAAGACAAAGTTTTTATTTGTTAACTTCAAAAAACAAAAGCCTGCTTTTTTCATTCCACAATCACTTCCCCCTTCATCCATTCATCTGTTGGCTCACCTTATATGTGGACAGGTCACAGAGGTACAATATGTTGTTAACTGACACCGCCTTGACCAGTGTGGCATGAAAGAACTGGCCAAACTCCGCCACCAGGCGATTCCACTGGTCCCTGTGTGCATCATAGGAAAAGAAGCAGTCCAGTGAGGGGTTGAACGAGTCTGTGATCTCCACCTCTGATCCCAGAATATAGATGAGATTGCCACAAGCGGCAGCCTCGGGGTAGAAGATGGCAGTGGGCAGCGAGCTGACGGAAAACCAGGCCTGAGTCAGAGGGTCATAATATTCCACCTGGAATACAGGGAAGAAAAGAATTTATAATGCACCGCAAAAATCAAAGCTGTTTTAAGACAGTAAAGAAAGGATGTGTCATTTTTATATCAAGGAGATGCTATTACCTCCAGAAGAATAGGAGCTCCCTCTCTGGATCCCTTGGTCCGTCCTCCAATCACGTAGATCCGGTCCAGGCAGGTGACGGCTGTGTGCATGGTCCGAGGCTTCAGCATGGCTGGAGCAGGAGTGCAGGTTAGAGTCACGGGACAGAAGCACCAAACCTCATCCAGGGCATCATGGGACGGCTCGGCTACATGGAGGCGAATCGATCGGCAACAGTTCTTCTGGCAGCCACCCGTCACAAACATCTGTACCAGATAGAGATGAGAAGGCAGTAAAATTTTTGAAGAGAGATAAAAAATATGTCTTTCATGCAATGCCACACCAAATTTATGATTTACCCAACATATATAATTGTTAATCCTCACCTGTTTCTTTTGATATTAATATTAATAGAAAAGAAAAATAGAGAAAGTTTTGAAAAATATTTAAATTTCTGTAACTTGTCCCTTTTTTTGGTGAAAATCTCTGTTTTCAAACAAAATCTGGAAAGGAATGCTCACGCTTTGCTTGAATGGTATCCGTACTGCTGGATTATAATTGGTCACGTTTTTAGATGAACGAGATTTGATTCCTTTCCGAAACAAACCTTCTCAGCATAGCTGGTGAGGTAGGATCCTGGTGGGTCTGGTATGGTGGCTGTCCCCTCTGAATGTTGTGTTCCCAGTTCTTTCCACTGGTCTGTTTCCAGAGAGTAGCAGAAGGTGTGGCAGATTTCTCCGTTCTCCTCCGTTTTGTTGATGTAGATGTAGCTCTGTGTGGTGGCCGGCCTGGCATCAGTGAGCAGGCCGCTGTACTGATCCTGTCGGTTCTGGGCCTCTGACAGCAGGGCGAGACAAGACTCGCTGCCGCAGAGGAGAGTGTCTGAATGACGCAGCGTCTGGGAGAAAAAGAGTATAAAAAAAGGGCGAGGCAATCACACACTCTCACACAAAAAATATCCTAAGTTGAACAGCAGATGAATTGAGTTACTACCTTCAGAGCAGGAATATGGTGGAGCCTGGTTAGAGAGAACAATCCTGGTAACAGCTTTTGTCTTCCGGGAAGATCATGACGGACCCATTTAAGAAGAGACGTCACTACGTCCTCTTCACTGGGCACGTTTAAAGCATCTGACCTTAGGCATGCTTCCAGCACATTTACCTATGAAAATCAAATATTAACAAACACTCTATATGCATTTCTGTAGAAAAATCAGCTCTGAGAAAGGACCTGCATATCCAGGAAGTCTGGTGTTTTGGAAAGGTCAGAGAAGTTCTGAATCACAAAGTTGTTTGCAGTTCGTAGGAGGGAGGCTGAGCCGTAGGCCTCAGCAAGGGAGAGGAGGGACAGACAGTTAGAAAGATCCAAGGTTCCAATCAGGAAGTCACTGCATGCTCGGGACAGGACTGACACCTGAGGACGCAAAGATGACAAGACCATAGGATAAAAAGCGTTACCCTATCATCTCCTGTTATATTCCATCCACTGGCATCTTTTCCATTCTGGTCCCATAAGGTAATATTCTCTTGCGTCCCAACCTATCGTATCTTATCCTATTCTTTGTACTGGGAATCTGCTCACCAACCTATTGGATCAAAGGTTACCTTACCACTAAGTCAATGAGATGTATTTAAGGCATAATATGCCACGGAAGGCCATCCTATCCTATCCTATTCCATCCCATCCTATCCTATCTCCACTTCTCCCAAATTATCATATCTATCCTATCTTACTGTATCCCTTCATAAACAATCTCATCCTGCTCTACTTTCCCATCTTCTCATATTTTATTCTTAGATTCTCTCATACACATTATTAACATGACCAACCACCAACCTGTTGCATCAAAGTTGTGTCACTGTTCTATTCAAGCATCCCAGTAAGTCAGTGACCCAGCCTGCATAAAACCAGGAAACTAAAGCAGATATATAAAATTCAACCATTATTCATTTTATTATTCACTGTCTCCATTGGTGTGAGTGTGAGTGTGTGCATGAGTGGTCGTCTGTCTATGTGTGGGCCTATGATGTGCTGGCGACGGGCTCGGGGTGTACCCCAACTCTCTCCCATAGCCAGCTGGGATAGGCTGCAGCAGACCTGTGACCCGCAAGGCAGATAAGCGGCTCAAGCAGACGAATAAATGGATGGATGGATGAATGAATGAATGAATGAATGAATGAATGAATGAATGAATGAATGAATGAATGAATGAATGAATGAATGACATATTGTGCTTCAGAATGTTAAAGAAGAAAGAGTCAGTTCCATTTCTACCTGTAGAAAAGACGCGAGCTGAAACAGCGTGTCTATATTTCCATCAGTGATGAGCGTCTCTCCAGAATAGGCAAAGTCCAGGAAAGAACTCACTGCAACCGGGCACTGGTTATCCAGGCTCACTGAGCCGTCGCCACGCTCTCGCATGTCCACCTCAAACATGGCCCTAAACAAAGAGCAGTTCATAGATAAACATATAGTAACATATTTTGTTTTACCAATACAAGTAAGAAGAAGGTTTTGGCATCTGTAATTACTTTCTGTTTTGACCACACACTTTCCAATTACTCTCAACAGTTAGGTATATCAGTCCAATATTTAATGTGGTGTTCAAATACAATATGATAAAACACAACCTGAAGAAATCACTGCATGCAGCCAGGACGCAGCGATGGCATGGATAGCTGCGTCCCTGGACCATAATGGTGAAGTCAAACATCAAGCTTCGCTCCCTAAATGACTTGAGCACACCCAGCAACTGGAGCCCGTGTGACTCCGACATCCGCAGTAGGGTCCTGTTTTCTGGGAGCCCATCACTTTGTGGAGCACTGCCAGGATGGATGGTGCTGATGCTGGGGTTGTGGCCGTTGGTGATACGGGAGGACGACTCTTGAGATTCATCCATCTTCTCAAATTCTGTGTTTATATGAAAAACCTTAAATATTTTAACATACTGTACTATCAAAGAGTGTAGGAGCATGTCCTACAGTCTTTGTCAATTTGTGTCACTGTGTAAGTAGAGATAAGAAGACACAATGTGTTAAATTAATTTCTACTTCGGTATATCTGTAGCAGTCTCACTCCAGCTCAAACAGGGAGCTTGGTTTATGTCAAATGCATTCAGTATTATCACATATTTTTTCAGCTACAAATAAACAGATGACGCACTTACCACATATGATGCATAACCTTTAAAAGTCACACATGTGTTAGCTGCAGAAATACATGAAAATATAAAGTCAGGTAGAAGGAAGCGGGACAAATAGTACGTCAGCACCGCGGACAGTTCTTCTTAAGCACATCTAACTTCCGGGGGCGTAAAATGACGTCAGTTTAGACTTTAATTATTATTACTGTATTAGTATTTTTTTTTCACTAATGCGACACTTAAACTCGTCGTTAATATCATTGCAAGACGTGTGCTGTTGTGTCTATTTTGTTATTAATACTAACCTCTCTCAGCTTAACAAGCCGTACACATGAAGGACTGTTTGCAGTAGGAGCCGCGTTGACTGCTGGGACATGTAGTTTTGTCTGATTCCGTTCGTGGTCAAGTTCAGGTACAGCAGCAGGAATATTCCGATAATAATATTTGTCTCCATTGCAATACATATTTTATGACAACCTAGTTTTTCTTGAATATCTGGTGTGTTTCTAACATTTTCTTTTCATTATTTTTGCTGCTGCTAAAACCGGTGAAAATGAAAAATATATAGACATCAATCTCGATGGAAAACGTTAACACACATCATAAACATGGTCATTATGGCTTGGTTTTTGGTGCGATATTTGAAGTCATAATCTGTATTTATACGAGAAAACCTGACTCGATTTATTCGAGCCGAGAACTGTGGGAGTTTACTGGGGTGGAGCAGGTCGTAATTGAGATAATGTGCCCAGTAAAATTAGTCTGGTACTGCCCAATGGTCCGTCGTTTAAAGTTTAATGGCAGATAATTTGTAATGTTTTTACTTCCAAAGTAAAATATTGTATAACACAGATGTTAAATTCTATAGAAAATTACAATTTATAATTTCTCATAAATGAATGTTGTATAAAAAACACAGGTGCATAGTCCTTAATAAAAGGAAGAGGGGGGGAAAATGAATGATTGAGTGAATTTCAACATAAACACTTCATGTTCTTTTTTAATATTGTCGCAAATGCTCCATGCTGCAATGCACTTCATCACCATTCGATGGCGCTGTGACGCAACATTTTATAGTGATCATTACCGGTGTGTCTGAAGCAGGAGACACTGAATTTGAATCATGAACGTGAACTCCTGACTGTGCTGCAGTGCCGTCTAACAAACACAGCGGTGCTAACTAAAGAATAACACACTTCACTGAATGAAAATGACTACAACAACACCGGGCTTTTGTGGTACAGGTCATGTTATCAAAACATTAACCACCACAATTCGGTCAAGGGCAAACATAAAACAAAGAACTACAAATGTGATTGTGCAACAAGCAATAATATAATCAATTATTTATAGCATTTAGAATAGTCAGTGCAATAAATTCCAATCCAAAAATTTTGCACTAACCATTGCAATTAAAAGCTGCAAATCAATTTATAATGCACCACTAAACCCAACAGAATCTAAATAAGTCATTCTGTCAGTCGCTCTCTGTCTCTCTTTCGATATCTATTTTGATTTTACATATTATTTTAATCATTTCGGGGAGTATAAAAGCCTATAAATATCATCGGTTCCCCCTCCTCTCCTTGCATCCCTGCATCCCTCCCTTCCTCTCTCCCTCTCTCCCTCCCGGCGGTGCATCCCCATCCCCCACACGGTGGCCGTCTCTTCGGGTGAAAGCTGTCTTCCCTGCGCCACTGGCCCGACAAACCGTTGCTGTAGCAGAGCCAGTCCGCACCGACCAAAAGCAGAGCAGATTACACGAGAGAAAGCACGGACACGCACGGGGAATCTTTTTTTGTTTGACCGAGAGACTTTGGTAAGTGTTGTCCGCTGTGTGTTGTAGAGGTCAGGGGTGCCCGTGTGTGGACTTGCTAGTCGGTCTATTTCGGTGTTTTTTACCCTCCTTATCCCGTCAATTGTCCTCCTTTGGCGGCTACAGGGAGGAACTAGCTGGCTAAGCTAAACGCTCTAGCTTAATAAGCGGAATATAGAACTGAAAGTAGTTTGTATTAGTAACGGGTTGAACCCAAGCGTGGAAGAAAAAAACAATATTGTTCCACTAAAATCACTTATTTGCGAGTGTTTTTGTCATTGTGAGTTAGCTTTGTCCAGCTAGCGCGCTAATTAGCCATTTCAGCAGCGTGTCCCGTGTGATAGAAGGATGCTACGGCGGGTTAGCAGTATTCTTTTCGGGTTAGCACCCAAGCTAAGCTAACGTTAGTATTGTGTGAGCCGCGTAGATTCCTGCGTGGTGTGCTTCGGAATGGTTGGACATTCTAGCGATTGTTGATCCGGTGATAATTGGCAAGATGGCATCTCGTAGTTGTGATCTAAATATCGGAGGATTTTCAAAATGGTGTCTTAAGCTTGTTTGATTGTGACCATTTTTGTCCAACCATTGCTGTTTTGACGTTGGTTGCTATCTCAGGAATGCAGCGCACCGCTAGTGCAGGCAGTACTCTGATAGATTCAAGAAAATTAACTTCTGTTTTGGTTAATACAGACTTGTGTACTCCCAACATTATGAAACAAGTAGTTGTATTTTGGAGTGGAAGTAACTTGTTCACATAATTCTCTACTGCCTCTTTTGAAGTTAATTTGAGCTTCATTCACTCAGAACAACTACTACCTCCAAAATTCAAAATGCAGGATTGTCGTGGTATACCGTAATCTAATGTATTAGAGCAGCAACTAATCAGTATTTTTAATTTTGATAGATTTGCAAAACCATGTTTTGATGCACGTTTTTTTACTTGCAATTTTTGTCTTACACTCAGCTGTCACTGAAATGCAGTAAATCCCCCCAGACATATTGAAAATTGTCCTGTGTTGCTAGTCAGTGCCAGTAGTGCCAGCAGCCATGTATGCTATCACAGCACTCATTGATTAATTTGAATAAAAATATTTAGCACCCCGCAAATGATTCAAAGTGACAGATTTACCGCACACAAAATAGTAAGCGCCTGTTTTTGTTAAATCTAGTTTTAGCAGTGAAATGAATGTTCTTCACGGTCATTTCTCTTTTGGGATGGATTAAGTGCTTTAATCATTGACTGCTAATCTCATTTAATTCAAGAAACATCTGTCTAAAAGGATTTTGAGGTACGACTCTTGGCCCACTTTGGAACAACACAGTGGATGCAAACTGTCCACAATTCTTAAATGTTATTTTCACGGTCACTGGAAGAAGCCTGCTGCCTGTGTATGTTAGACAATCCACTGGATGTGCAGTCAAACCGGTTAAGGCTAAAACTCCAGTAGTACAGTACTCCAGTGAAGTGCATCACTGGCTATATTATCAGGAAAACAAGAACAGTTTAAGAATGTTAAGTTAATTACTGTAATACTTGGTGGGTTTAGTTGGGTCAAGTATGAAGGCATTTCCTGGGTCAATCCTATCAAAGGTATTCATCCATTGTTTTTTAGTTAATGTACACATTTATTGATTTGTCTGACATGGCACACATTCTATGCTTAGTGTGCTATGTATAAAAAACACAAAATTGATTAATAGTAAAAGTAAAAAATATGGTCTTGAAGATCAATATTTCTCATTCTGATACAAGTTATGCTAAAATTAAGTTTTTTGTAGTTGCAACCTATAGTAGAAAGTAGCGATGCCCCTATACCAGTATCAGGTACCAGTCTAATACTGTGTCTTTGTAGTTGTACTCTTGAATTACTCTATCACCACATTTGATACTAATTTATGACATTGGCTTGTGTTCACTGTGATGCTGCAAAGTCTGTTAAACTTTGTGTTGTGGAAGTTTGATTTCTAAATATCCCTGCAATCACTACATCAGCAACATCTTCTGCAATATTTCATATTTTGCTTTCGCCACAGATATTTCAACTAACAGTCCAGTATCTCTCATCAATATAACTGCACAGATGATTGATGAGTTTTTTCCTCTACAGACATTTGTCCACTGTCTGAAACGTTTTCAGGGCTCACTTATTTTCTAAGCTTTAGTTGGTGCATTTGAGAATACACTACAGATATTTGGCATTGGTAAAAGCTCTTTTTATGTTGTGACAACAGCAGAAAACATGGTTACGGCCAGGGGCGATGCTGGAAGAGTCACAAGTGCCAGCCCGATGAAAATGGTACATGTTAAAAAGGCTTTGCACAGTGTTTTAAAACCTTAGTGAACTCAAGAAGCAGAGAAAGATTTTTTTAGATCTGAGGGTAACAGCCATCCTTGAGACATCCACTGACAAATGACAGTATGCTGGTGGCATAGGAAAATAACTAGAATTACTTGGGGGGAGAAGAAAAGGTTATGCTGAATTGAGCCAGATATCTGTCAGAGTTTGAAATATCTGCGTTCAATTTCATCCTCTAAGTTCTAAAGTGACCCCTGTCTGCAAGGCTAGAGGAGGGCTGGAGGAGGACGGTGGCGGCAGGGATTTCGGTGTTCATTATGCGTCGTCTTGGGTTGATGGTGAATGGTGGGCTGTACAATTCAGTCGTAAAACTGTCAGACTATAGAAGACTGAAGTCATTTAATGTTACGACAGTCCATGGTTCTATAACGGACTACACTTTATTCCCATGTGATTTCAGCCTCTTAATGAGTTTCTCGTCAGAGATCCGAGAACAAAATGCTTGCAGATGGCTGCCTCCAGGCTTGGCCTTGCTAGTGACCACCCCACAGTCCATCAAACTTTACAACCAGTATTTGTTTAAACACAAGTAAACAAAAACAGTTGTATTATTCTAAGTAGCTGGAAAGCTCAGTGGCTAACAAAGAACTCGCCATATTATAGTTGAACTGTTTAGTTTGTAAAACATCAGAAAAGAAAATTTTTAGAGCATCCAAGAGATTAAATTTACAAAGATGTAAAATATGAAAATGATCTTATTGGGTTTGTTAAATGAGTGTTTGTAAATGTTTTTGTTGCTATTTAGTAAGACTTTTTCATATTTGTTTATTCAGAGTTTTTGGCTGTATAAAACTTGAAAAAAAATTACATGATCACAATTTCACTCTGCTTGTCCAGCCAACAAAGATTCATTCACCCAACATGTTCTGCAAATTGAGCTGTGCTTGTAGCTGTTGGTGGATGTTTCAAACGGGCATTTGTCCTGTTCAGGGCTCAGCTGCATATGAAATATTGAGGGGACTGTTGTTAATGAAAATGAAGTGTCTTATGTCCTCATTAAGATCCAGTAAATCTTATTAATTTTTGATGAATGATTTGATATCTTACCAACTTACCTCGTTCAATTTAATGTTGGCATATAAGCAAAATGATCAACGACATCTTCTTGTTCATGTCGAGACGCATTGTGTTCTTTCTTACGCTGTGCTACTCTGGTGGTCCATAATCGCTTTATGGAGTTGGAGTACTGAATTGGTTTGTGAATTTGAATGAGTTCATGATTTATTTATTTTAAGAGTGACTGTGTGTGTGTGTGTGTGTGTGTGTGTGTGTGTGTGTGTGTGTGTGTGTGTGTGTGTGTGTGTGTCTGCAGTAGTAGGTATAATAAAAGCCTAGGATAAAAGGTTGAAGTAGTGCCTGGGGGTGAAGATGTAATGAGGTCTGAAGCTGTGTACATATGTTGTAACACACATACACGCTGCAGGCTGCTGTTTCATTAGTGATACCTGCAATCTTGATCAATAATATTGTTCTGTTCTGTCGTCCAGTAGCAGTGTGCAGAATTAATTACAGCAACAAAGGCATAAATATTGATTATCTGCACAGAGGGGCAAACTGCAAACATCCAGACAAGCCTGTTATGCTATTGTCTTAGGAAATTTGCATGGCTGATAACAACACTGTGGCTAGCTCTGATAAACTAAAAGAGACAAGGC
Source organism: Antennarius maculatus (assembly GCA_013358685.1). Taxonomy (NCBI): domain Eukaryota; kingdom Metazoa; phylum Chordata; class Actinopteri; order Lophiiformes; family Antennariidae; genus Antennarius; species Antennarius maculatus. The sequence goes on from CM023613.1 coordinate 22,289,586, forward strand.
CCAAGCTGATTCTGTATATGTAGAAAGCTGGAAATATCCTAGCCGCAGAAGCAATAAGATCACCCCAGTGATAGGGGGTATTTAAAGACCCCCCCCTGCTTATTAATAAAGATGACTTTGTGCAAAGACTTTATTGTTGGCTGCAGTTTGAACTGCGGCCCCATGTTCTTTTCTTTCCTTTCTGCCATGTCCCACCTTCATGGCAGGCAGTAATACCTGTCTGCTGTCAAAGTCTGAAGCTATTGACAGTTTTCCCATTGCTTTAACTGCAAGACGTAGTTCAGACCTGTTTGTGTGTGTTTATTTCCCTTTAAATGTCTGAGTCGGAACAAGAACCCAATGATGCTTATATTTTGGGACCTTGGCATAAAAGACCGTGTGTTTAAATAAATGCATAACTAAATATCACTCAATTTCTGTCAATCATGTAAAAAAAACAATTCCCATTTTTGTGGGAATGTCTGTTCATCCTGAATTTTCTGGTATTTGTTTATAACCTTTAACTGTATGTAGACAAATTGTTTTCCTTGTTTATCTGACTGATTTCTTGATCAATTTATAGAAAACCCAGATGTTGAAACAATTATTGGCTGATCCATTGAAGAACTCTCAGTAAACTCAAATCTTAATTGGATCAATGACACATTAGGAAGTAATCAATAAAACTAGTACAGTTGTTCTCAAGCAGTCAATAATTTGGACTTCCTGTGAATTTGATCCATGCACTTGTGCACCATGTAGCCAGAAATACATAAAGGTACTGGAACATGCTGTGTATCCACAAGTGACTCCCGGTAGTCATGTCGTTAAAATATTTGGATATAGGCAAAATTGAGGAAGCCCTTGACCTCTGTTCAGACATGGCAGACAGGATGTTTAATCTGTAATTATAGAGCTTTTATAGTCTTGTGGAGGTGACAAGCATGGATAATATTAAGTTCACTCTTAATTGTGGGAAAGAGATTTTTTTTAAAATATTGAAAGAAAAAAAATCATTCTTAGATTACCCTTCGGGTTTTTTACATTAGTTTTGAGGTGAGGTTGGCGAAGGCTCAAAAAATGAATGCTTTGTGCACATTATCCTTATGAAGGGAAATATATTCACTTTTTTATTAATTACTCAATGGTAGAAAAAGAAAGGGACAAAGGAGGGGTGAGCATGATGGGGGGAACACAAGAAGGATGTGATTAATGAAGAGGCACCAACAGCCGAGTTAAACAATAAAACATTTTTAAAAAATAGGGTTAGGGATTGATAAGATTGATGCTGGTAAAAAAAAAAAGACAGCCAATGTTCAAATATTTACATTAAATACATTCACAGCAGCCTAAATAAGACAAGCCAGCACAAAGTTAATGAATTGTCATCATACAGACTGTAATTTATTGGTCGTCCCTGTCATGAAGTGTGCTGCTATCAATGGCCCACTAGAGTCCCTTCTGGCCCCAACTTGGTCAGAAAACTTCTGTCCAGAAGTAAAGTTTTACTTTCTCCATAGCAAATGATCCCCCAGCAGAATTGAAGGGTGGGGGTATAGAAGTTGTTTCTGTTCATCACAATTTGACGTTGGAACATAACTCGGTATACTTCAACAAACCTTTCTACACATAAAACTAAGTACTCAGGTGAGGCCTTTTTCTATTTTAGAACTTTTATCGTTTATTTCATCTCAATGGTTGCAAATTGAATTTGGCTCCTTCTGTAAATGTTATTTGTCTCCAGTGAGTGTTTCACAGTATTTGTGTACAAACACTTCCCACTCACTAAGGCAGGTTCCTTGTGCATGCACAATTAACACAAGTAACAATTAACAGACTACATGTATAGAACTTCTCGGTGTCCTTCTTCAATGAAATTTATCTCTGGTGGGGGATTCTGAGTGTTTTAGGATTTATGTTGTAAGAGCTATCAAATAACAAAAGAGCTTCTTAGCAAAGTTGCCAAGTGCTTCACTAAAAAAAGGTTGAAGTGAAACAAGACTGAATGAATAATAACTTAGTAATTGCTGTAACTAATCTGTTCCGGCTTGCGCTCACACTGCACAGTATAAAGATGGAATTTCATGCAAATCCTCCATCCAGTTCGTAACACCCAAGTCTTCTCTTATAAATGTCTCTACTATCTGCTGTTTAATATTTCTCAAGCCCGTGATGGGAAGTGCTCTTTTGTAACTCAATGGACAACGAAGGAAGTCAGATGGATCGCTTCAAATATCAGCTTGTTTTCAGCCCTGATTGAAATCTCCTGGTAAACATTTCTCTCCAGTTGTCATCCATACTGTTATTGTGTTTTCTGTATACTGAGTGTTATTCCATTATCGTTTTGACCAGGCCTGCTATCAATTAGGCTTGCACCAGTAGGTGATTGGTTTGATGATTTAACGGATGATTATCAAGAGATTTTTTTTTTCTCTCTGAACCTAAACTTGGAAATTTCAAAGAACAATCCTAGGATTCTGCGTTCACCCTGCAGGCATGAAGCAGCCTAAATCAGAATTTTTTTTTAAATTAATTTTTGCTCACATGTGATTCAGACGTGTGCTGTTTTTTCCAGGACAGTGTGACAGGACCCACTTCATATCAAACATTTATCTCATTCTGTGGCAGGTCCTCCATTCATTTCCATTACTGGAAATGAATGCCTGCAAGACTGTTACTGATTCTGAGACAAAGGTTGAAAAGTCAATTTGAGAAAATCAGAAATGTGTTACTTGGGGACGACGCAGGGTGAACATGGTTTTTTTTTTTGCTGAGTGCCATTTGACAGCAGGAATAACTACAGACTTTGACTCTGTAAATTACAAACTAGTTTGCTGGCTCTGCTCGTGTGTCTTGACAACTCCATTTCCCGTTTGGCTGCTCAAGAAAGCCTTGCTCTGCTTTTCAAAAGTAAGTCAGCATGAGGGATGTGATTTTAAAATTGTTGTATTGCATTTTTATTTTATGCCCCAGTGATTTTGGTCTACATTGCTGTCTGCTCTGCAGTCGATGAACGCTCGTATTTCAGTTGTCTGTCAGAGTTAATTTGCACTTCAAATTTCAATTATTCTTCAGTTTTTGTTTTGTAATTGTTGTTCCTGGAGTGTTCATAGAAGAATTGATCAGTGATCTCAATTATCCTCAGATGAGTGATACCTAAATGAAATTACCCATCCCCGATATCTATATTTAAGGCATTTAATTGCCTTACTACTTGTATATATTCATTTTTTGTTGTGAGGACTTATTAAAAGTGAGTAACCTTTTTAAGAACTTTATTGACATGTCCTTCTCTTTATCATCTCCAGAGAAGGTAGTTCAATGATTAATGCTGTAAATCTGGGTATTGGTTAATGTTGGGTTTTCTGACTATTCAAATCGAAGCAGTTATTAAGAGTGTGCTTTTGATCCACGCTAGCTGGTCGGAGTTGAAGAACCGAATGTCTTCTGTTGATGATTTGCCAGTTGGGTCTGGAAATCTTCAAATTGATGGTGCAAGTAGGAATTTCTATCCCTATATAGGAGCTTTTAACATTAAATACATTTCCATTTTGGGCTGGCAGCCACATTATTGTCACGTAATCTTGGGATGCAGGCCTGTTGGTCATGGCGCTGATAGATTAAACAGAAGAGGCGGAAGCCAGCGCCGAAAAAAGAGAAGATGATGTCCTGAAGAATGCAGCGCTGTCCTAGATCTAAAATAGCCTCGGGCTGTAGGAGCGCGGCGCTATGGGGCAGATCTGATTGTTCTGAAGGTGTGTGTGTTTGTATGTGTGGGGTTACTCTGATTGTACCATGCTTTTTTTTTTTTTTTTAAATATTGTCACAAGATTAATTTGAGCTTAATTATGTATGTTGGTTCTGATTGTGAAGTCATTAGACTCAACCTGTGATGAAATTGAATAAAATCAACACTTAACAAAATATCAACTGAACTTTTATTGATAATTCTATTAAAAATCAAATTTTTGAAGGTGATTTGAAATTAAGAGATCTTACAATACTGACACACGACATTACATTTTTTTTGTTTGTCCAGTCTTCTATGGCCAATGCACAACTCTGCCTTCCTGAGGATAAAAAAAAAAAGAAAATCTGTTCTTTTCGCTCCTGTGCTGAAGTGTGATGGCGCCCACTGGTTTTGATTTGTTGCTTAAAGAGAAGATGCCTGGTGCGGTATTATGTGGGAGGACCGAGTCGGTGTGGGGGTTGTGTTGTACATATTCTTCAGGAACGGTAGCTCTTTGTGTTTGTGCGTATGTGAGAGAGAGTGTGTGAGAGGTTTATTTCAAAATGCTTCCCTCCTCCCTCATCATTACCTCTTCTGCCCCCCCCCCCCACTCCCCCCACCTCTAGGCTGCAGGAATCTCCCTTTTAAGGAGTGGAACCGATGTTATTGTTTTGAAGCATGCACGTATTCAGATTAACGTGCACAAATTAAACATACAGGAGTGAGCGTACCAGACAGACCCGTCACATGAAACATTAAAATATAGTCACACACACACACACACACTCCTGGTTAGCATACATGTTACTCAGCCGTCTCTTTATTAATAGGGTTATAGATTATAATTTTTTTATTTTTAACCTGATTTCAGTCCCACTAATGGAGTGTTAAATGTCTTAAGTAAGTTACAAAAGCATATATCTGTATTGTTATTTATCCTCTTTAGTATTTGCTGGTTTCACCCCCCACCACCATCACCACATCAGAAATTAAACAACCTCTTTTGAGTTTGAATTGCTTGATGGGTTGAGACAGAGGAAAAGATTTTCCCGTCATTTGGTCTGCAGCTATTGATCATTTGATAATGGACTAATCCACTGTTGGAATGGAAAACTAATTGTTGTTTGATTGCAGTGTGTGGGGAGTCATCCTTTTTGATAAATGATACTCTGTATGAAGAAACCAGTTGTAAGAATAAGGACTGAAACCCAGTTCCTCGGTTAGGATGGTGGTTGGGGGTGGGGGGGGCGTCCGCGGTGTTGACGCAGCCTCTGGTTTGACTCTCATCTTGGTGATGGGCGTAATGGCTGTCAGTAGATGAGTGAAAACGCTTCTATGTGCAGTTTCATCAACGCTGCCCTGCAGGAGCAGCAACCTTTTTGAGTGATAAGACAGACAGTCGACATCGCCCAAGTCAGGTGTGTTTCTATTAATGGAGCTGCGAAAAGTTGACCTTCATCAACATAAAGAGTCATTAAAAGGTAAACTGCTTTAAAACCATCTGTCTGTTTCCAATCTGGATGAAGTGGTGACATTTTCTATCAGTATGATGTAATTTTCTGGTATTTACTTTATCTGGAGGAGTCTTTACAGTCATGGAGCTTTTGAACAGAAGGCTGTTTTGTCTTTTGTTATTTTTTTTTAATGATTAGAGCCTGAAGTGTCTCCTTGTGGTTGAACACACCTTAACAAATGCATCTCTTTCATCTGTTTATCACACATTCGAGAGACAAGACACGTTACCTTTGCTATTCTCACTCATTCTCTTGCGTCACCTTTTTGCCAACACCTCCAACACATTTACACACATTTCAGTGGATGAACACACATCTGTCTAATAGTCTGTCAAAGGTATAAAAGCATAGTTGTTGGGTTTGGAAGGATTAGAAGCACACAGGAAGTTTTTCTTATACATTTACGTGGTTGCTGCTACTGAGCTTTCCTAATAACTGCTGTATTAAAAATGATAATTTGATTTAAAAAGAAAACCTACATGTCTGATTTTTGTGACATTCACCCTTGTAGAAAGGTTTAAATGTGCTACAAAGACAAATGTAATGTTAAAATAACTTATGGGCCGCTGATGTCATTTCCTGAATGATAAGAATGAGTGATTGAAAATATCTTATTGGATTGATAATGGAGATTTGGTGAAGGATATTCATGATGCCCCCCCCACCCCCAAGATGCAATTTTCTATCGTCTTTTTATGCAGCAAAAATTGTTTCCAAAAAGATTTTTGCAAAATTCAGGAACACTAATTAAATGTGGCACACAAATCAATAAATAAAAAAAAGAGATGAAAAGAGGCGACACAATGGAATGAAAGATGGGAGGCAGAGCACTCGAACAGGAATGAAAACACAGGTGATAGAGAAGATTAATGAGGAAAGGGTACACCATGTTCAGCCCAAGTAAATCAATTTCCCTGGGGATATTTTTTGTTATGAAACATGAACATGTGAATTATGAGCCACACACACACACACACATAAACAGGTTCAGGTTTTTGTTCATTTTTTGAGTGGGCACACGTGTGTGTGTTTCAAAGAATCCACGCTTTTCAAACAGCCATAAAGAAACGGCGGCCATGTGTTTGTGCTCTCATTCAGTCGTAATGTGTCTTTGGAGGTTTTTGCTGTCTGCGTTCCTAGATAGATTGGTGAGATATAACCCCCCCAAGACTGCTCTGAAGTGTCACTTGGAGCCGCTTGGCATCAATAAGGGTACGGCGTAGTCCCTGGAATTATGACCATGAATCTATGAGTTTCCAAAGGATTTGTCAACTGACCATGAAGCGGTGTCCCGGATGAATCCAAGCTGGAAATGTCTTTTTTTTTTTTTTTTTTTTGCTGCGATGGAACACACATATCGATATTTACAGGAAGCAGAATTGGACAAATGAGTTTTGACAGGCCGGACATGGTGAATTGGAGGGTGATGTGCCGCATATAGAGAGCTTGCCACAGTATATTTCACGGAGTCTCCCTGCATGACGCACAATAAAGCCAGACATAAAAAACCAGCCAGAACCGGCCTGATGGCTGCCAACAACAGAAGATACACAAAAACGCAAATGGCATTGCATGCAGCTCGCCGCACACCTGCCCCATCTTTGTTTACCCCTCAGCTGCTCCGTTCTGTTTGTGCGACGCTTTTTTTTTTTTTTTTTTTTGCGGTTCTGGCCCACATCTGCTCTTGATTGTGCCGATTCGCAGCCCAGTTCTAGATCCTGCCTCTTCCTGCTGTGTTCTGTTCGCTGTTCTGTTTCGCTGGCCGTCACTTTCGCCGCTCACTGGGTGTGCAGTGGTTTTTGATTTGGTTGTATTAATGTTTGATTTGCTGCTTGCCTGTATTAAATGTGTGTATATATAAAACACACACACACTTTGTGTTGCACATGCACACATCTTATAGGTTCTGCTTACAGGAGTAAAACACAACATGCCTCCAGGCTCTTTTATCAGTTAGCGCTGCTCAGAGGACTTCTTTAAATAAAAACACACAGTAAATGGATGTAGTTAATAAAACAGAAGCCACCACAAGTCATTCCTCACTGTATTTACCAATTGTTTTATCCATGCACTCTTTATGTATCACAGTTAATGCATTATTTGGTGGCTGAAGACGCGACACTCGAACACACCGTCTGAATCCCTATCCCTCACCCTCTGCTGCTGTCACTAACCATTTGCTGTTGCACTGGTGCTTGTTTTTTTTGTTTTTTCTGTTTATTTTTATTTTTTGCTTTCGCTGTTTTCGTTGTAATCATGACCTCTCGCTGTTTTAATTTCAGATTTGCATATCCACTACCACTCCCTCCTCATTTGCATACAGCAAGAATGGCGAGCGGGCATCCCACAGACAAATTCAGTTTCATGTATCAACCAGACACGCACAAGAGGTACGGGACACGCATGCACACACTCACACACACACAGTCATACTTGCACACATGGTATGACCAGGTAAGCTGAATAATATAGGACGCTTGAGGCCTTTCAGTAAATATTGTGAGGATGGTAGAGAAAGATGCCTCAAAGAGATGATTTATAAATTCCTTCGCCCCCCCCTCCACCATTTCCAGTGCCTTTTATATTTTCAGTGGCCGCTCTTCCATTCAGTCCTGTCCTGTAAACCAGGCTGGTAGAGCTCACCTCGCCCTTCTGGATGCAGCAGTGAAAAGAAACGTTTGGCTAGGTGTTAGCGCCACACAGGAAAGCCAATCATTATTTTCTGTGGATCCATGTGTCCTTGTGCTTTCTTGTCAGCACTCGTGCCTTGTTTTATTCCCGCAGTCTGTGTTCTTCAATACAAACGATGTCGAGCCTTTTCGAGGAGGATTCACTGGTTTTTTATCTATTTGGAATTTTTTATTTTTTATTTTCTTTTGCATCCTGGCAAAATGCTTTAACCGCGTCACCTTTAATAACCCGAGTTTTGGGTTAATGTGCGCGACGAGTGTGTATGCATTCTTAATAATCGTAACGCTTTTATTTCCAATTTGTATAGCTCACATTTCTCTCCCTTCCGTTTTCCTTCTGTCTTCTCTTATCGCCCTTTTCTGTCACGCTCTCTATTTCTCTGTATCGCAGCAAGAACAGGTTATCTGCAGCCATGAATCCAGTCTACAGCCCCGTTCAGCCTGGAACCCCGTATGGAAACCCCAAGAACATGGCCTTTACAGGTGAGATGAAAACACACACAGGCCACTGAAATTTAGTCTAGACACCTTTTTTTTTTAAGTGGAAAAAAGCCTCAAAATAGTTTTTAAATTCATGTTTTAAAATGTTTCAGAGAGAAATGACTCAACAAAGCATTAATATTTTAAGCCTAACAAACAGCAAATGAAGCAGTGGTGTGTTTCATAGAAATAAGTCAAAAAAATTTAAGGTTATTGAAAAATATATAATGCCCTGGAGCTGTGACCCCCCCCCCCCCCCGTGTGGTTCCCACAGCAGTGCAGGAGAAATAATAAATTGCTTGTTTTGCAGCAGACATCAGCCTTTCGTGTACTTTGAATAGAGACGAGTTTTTGCAGGAAGGTTTGAGGTAATTGTAACCAAAGGTTGACCTAAAGAGGAGGTGAGGACACGCCGAGCAGCAGGTGACCTGGACCTGGACCACGACTGAAAGATCTACATCTACAGTTTTCATTTGTGTCTGTCTGTCCTTAAACTGGTCTCATTTTCCTCAGTTTTTTATAGTTTTTTATAGTTTTGACATTTTTTTTTATGTTCAGTAGATTTATAAACTAACTTTGAAGCCAGATACTAACGCTATATCTGCGCACTGATGGATCTGAGGCCAACCAAGGTTACATACAATAGAACTACAGACAACAGCACACTGTTACCCAGTGGATTGTTTTTTCACGTTGGCAGGCAGCATTACACGTGACGAGTTCATTAATGAGTTTGGGTTAAACGCTGCCCTGAACCGACGTACTGAAGGTCAGATTCAGACACGTTAAATGTTAAAACCGAGCAAAGTTTTCTCAAGAATATAAATTAATATACAAAGGAGGATTTGGCAGGCAAGCATGGATTATATGTAGGATCTTCTTTTTTGCAAACAAGGACTAATATTGTTGCTGCCTTTTTATATGCCTAAAAGAAGCAGTAATCATAATTGGCCCCTCCCGCCCCCCGATCCCCCATATCGGATCTTGCTAACTGTAGTGCGGGACATGTTTTATGGGGATGCCTTTGCATCTAATGCGCTGTTAGATCATTTAATGTGAGTTTTATTGGGTCAGATGATAAATAAAACAAGTTCCCAGACACTGTAAATTCATTTGGCGTCTGTTGAGCTGAGGTGATACTTCCTGTTTTTTTCTACCTAAAAAGGCGTTTGGCTGTTTAAGACTCGGCTGTCGCATCTTCAGGTCTAGAAGATTGTGCACAGAGCTCGGCGTTGCTCGGCTCCAGACAGCAGCTCTGTCTGGATGAAGGTGCAAAGCTGCAGACGGGCTTAAAGAACGACGGCACATCCTCCCTCTACCTGCCCCCCTCCCCTTCTTTCCCTCCTCCGCTTCCCTCTTTGTGCTGCTCCGTCAAACTCATAACTAATCAGGAGGAGTGTTTTTTTTTTTTTTTTGTTTTTTTTCAGAATGTACCGTGTTTATTTGATGTACATTTGATGTACACACAATGTGTGTGTGTGTGTGTGTGCGGCACGCACTCCTGCACACACACACCCCCTCTCACACGTCTGCTCGGATTGTTAATGTGTCTGAATTTATCTCCTCCCACACCATATTGGCAGGTGTGTCTCGTCTGTATGTAAGCCACATTTAGCCGAGCGTGTTATTAGTGCAGACATTTTTTTTTAATGAGCGCCATCTGTGCACAGAATGCTCGTGTATCTGCGTCTCTGTTTGGTGAACTCTGGCGTCTGATATGTTCTCTCATGTCTGCAGGCTATCCAGGAGGGTATCCTGCCACGGCCCCCACCTATACACCCAACCTCTATCAAACAGGCAGTCCTGGGTATCCACCAGGTGAGGCCCGGCACAGACACAACACCCACCCGATGGTCGACCGCTTTGTTCAGATTTAAAACTGTCACATAGTGAAAGCATACGCAGGCAGAGCCAATATTATTGTTTGGAACCCAACTGAGATGAACTCAATAATTCAGTTCAGAGGTTAAGGATTAGGTCGTAGAGCCGCCGTCTGTTCCTGGTTCTGTTGCTCCGTCGATAAGCCAGAAATGTGCCACCAGAACAATTTTCAAAAATATCTTCCTTATGCCCAATCATTGTCATCACTCCGTTCACACTTTGAGGAGCGGTTGAGAAATGTCTCGGTGGGAAATGAAAATCAGTGTGTTTGTTAAGACTGGGATAACATTTAATGTGCTGAATAAATTCTACACAAGTCAGGCAGTCTTTGCTTATGTAACATATTCTTAATTAAAGACCAAGTTGTTTCTGTTTTACATTTTGTTGGGATTCGTAGTTGATCATGTAGTACAGTTGTAATCCAACGTGTTTCACTGCAGTATATTTTCAGCAACAACACTGTTCAGAGCTCCAGAGAGGCCGTAATGACACGAAGGCAGTAAAGTGGTGATCCCTGTCTGAAGGGCATTGGTGATGAAGGGATGGGAAGCCGGCCATTAACGGCCCTACAGCAGCAGATAGGTGCTCTGCTGGGGCCCAGCGTCTGGTCCCTGTAGCAGATGGGAGTAACGGTGGTTTCAGTGCTTTCAGATACGTGTGGATGTGTCTGGATGGATGTAGTTCAGTCTGATGATGACTGGTCACCCCAGAAACCCAGATAGTCTATTAAGATCTGAATTAGGCTCATTGTCTTCCAATGTGAATGCTGTTATTTGGAGATATTCCACAAATATAACGACACACTAACCAACAGCCAGTATGCACCTCTCTGACTCTCCGGTCATATAAATGTATTATGGGCAAATTTATCAAACTTTAACATTTAAAATCAGAAATATTAAATATCGAAATGGATCCATTTTGTGGTTTATTAATTTATTGGTACAAACAATGTATAAAGAAATAAATAAACCAAGGAACTGATACAATGTCAGACTCGGATACATGTGACAAAGAAAAATTTAAAGTCAATCCAAGTTGCCATAAAAGGGGGAAAAGCAAATTAAAACAAATCAGTGATATGAAACTATAAAATGTCATCTTAAGATGCACTAAAAACAAAAACCAGGCAGATGGACTGGATGGTAAACTAGTAATCAAAAGAGTCATTTTAAGAAAATTTATGTATTTTGTGGGAATATCTCAAAATGAATAATTGTTTTTTAGAATACCTGATATTGACTGTTGCAAGAATAAAAGTTTTATTACAAAACCAAAGCAAACCAGAGTTTTTAAGGCTCACAAACATAGCTCCTTTAATTGTCCCCTCTTCTGAATGTGATGTATCTCGGTGTGGCAGAATGGGTTTATAGAATTCATTTGTGCTGCTTTTGAAGCCCCTCTCCTCTCATCCCCTCCCCCAGTTTGGTTTTCATCTTTTTAGAAGTCTTAACAAAATATTAGGTACGCTTTGGCGCAGCTTCGTCCTGCTCTATTCCAGCAGGAGACTTGAACGTAATTAATGAGGCTGTTTTTTAAATGGGCAGATTTCCTTTTTTTTTAAATTATTATTTTTTTATTTAACTGCAGAGATCTTTGTCTTCGTTCTGCCGTGCTGCGTGGCCAAATTAGATTTGTTTCCTAGACAAAATATCAACCTCCAGACTAGCCAGCTGTGGTTTGATTGGAAACGCATCTTGGTCAATGTCATTATTTCCACCAAACCCTTTCGAATAGACCAACTGTTTTCTATCAGCAGGGCTTTTGTGTAATTGTCACACGCTATTGTCCTCTAATGCCGGCATCCAGTGTGAGAGCAAAGAATGTGTGCGAGAGTATGCACATTGACACGTGCAGTTTTAGACACACACAGAAGCTCCAGCATCTCTTTGTTCCCTTGTCCTTGTGCAAGAGGAGTGCTTTCATAAGCCTCCACAGCAGCACCTAGCTAGTAGCATGTTTGACCTTCATGCTCCTCCTAGTGGCCACTGGGTGGTGCTGCACCACACAGGAGGACCAGTTAAAAGCAAGCGTTAATATTGTGTGAAGATTCCTTCACTCTCCTGCAATAGATCTTAAGCGTTTCACATTTTTATTATATATTGTCAACAATATGGTGGCACTGCTTCAATCAAAGTAGTTTGTTTCTTTGTCACTGAGTTTGTTTTATTGTTTTATTTTTGTTTTAAGTTGTCTATAAAACCAGAAATGTGATATATTGACTTCGCAGCTGCTTTCTTTAGCATTAAAAAGCACATAAAAGATATATTATCCGTGGTAAAACTGAAGTTTTAAGGCACAGACATTTGACTGCACTGTTTTTAAGAACCATTTAAAGGCAGTGTCACTTCCCCATCTGGTGGAATGTTTTGGAAATGCAAATAATATAACAAGCCTCTGAGTGGGACTGTGATGAATGAGTAGTTTTACTGTTGATTTATCTGCTGTTTTTGTTTTCTTTTCTTGATCAATGGTTAAATCAGTAATATATCAAGAAAAGTTGAGGAACAAATGTCCGAGATAACATCGGCTTTCTTTGTTCCAGAGAGAGTTTGCAGTTAAAGATATTTAATTACCGGTAGTTAGAGTCAGATGGAAAAAAGCTAGTTGAACTTTAAAGTAAAGCTGGGATGAGATCACTAAAGAGTGATTTCGCTTTAGTAGACTGACTCCAAAAACATGTAGCAAACACGTCGAGATTATTTTCCTATACTGAAACCCTGAATCAGAAAAATTGGATGTTTTTTTTTTTTTTTTTGTCCCATTCTTGCCTTCAAATTTTTTTAGCAACAATACATCACCTACCTTCTCGCTTGTGAGTGGGGGTGTCGACTGAGAATAATCACTTCCTCTGCAGAGCTCAGAGCGTTGCAGCATCTCTACACTCACGGTGGCATTGAAGTGTTCAGCAACTACAGATAAAACGCCTCCCTCCGTCGTAGCTGTGGTTCGTAAAAGGGGGGCTAAAAAGGCTCAATTGCTTTTGGACAGCAAAATGCTATTTTTGAATTATCACTTTGTACAGGTTGAAGAAATAAAAAAACTCATCAGTGAATGAAGCGGATCGCGCTAAAGTATTGAACTCTTCCTTCCTTTCTCTTATTTTCATTTTTCTTCCCGCTGTTTTCAGGATACACTTCAGCAGGCACCCCATACAAAGTGCCCCCCACTCAGTCAAATGGAGCACCCCCTCCCTACACACCCACCCCTACCCCCTACCCAACAGCAATGTACCCCATCCGCAGTGCCTACCCTCAGCAAAACTTATACGCACAGGTAAGGAAACTGAATGACAGTTCAGATATTAAACGTCAGTCAATAATTGTGTCATTTGTGCTGTTTTTCTTGTCTGAAACAAAACTACTGTGTTTTATACAAATTGATATAATTATCTGTTTTCTTAAAAAATCAGAAGCAGAATTCCATTTTAAAATGTTCTTTCATATCCTCAGAACCCCCCCCCCCCGCTGATTTAGAAAATGGAGAGATAACTGATTAAAAAGCACTTTTTTAGTCTGAGATCCCGTTGAAAGTCAGTACGAGCCGTCGTGTTATTCTGAGCTGAAATGAAGAGAAAAATAAACAAACAAATGAAATGAAAGTCGTGTTGGTCTGCTGAGTTTTGTCTAATCTTCTGTAACTCTAAAGATTTTTCCAGTATAAACTGCATTAAGTTGAACCCTCGCCGTGTGTCCGTTCCTTCAGGGAGCTTACTATACCCAGCCGGTGTACGCGGCTCAGCCACATGTCATCCATCACACCACCGTGGTGCAGCCAAACAGCATCCCCTCCACAGCCCTCTACCCCGCCCCCGTCCCCGTGCCCGCCCCCCGCAACAACGGCATGGCTGCCATGGGGATGGTAGCTGGGACAACCATGGCCATGAGCGCAGGTAGGACAGAATTGTGTTCTTCAAACCGTCGTTGTGGATTTAGCGCCTCTGTCTTGACTTAAGTCTGATCCCTGACTTTCAGTGAGGAGTCTGGATGCCTTGTGCAGACGTGTCTTTCTGATCTTGTTGTGTGTTTGTGTTCTTTTTGTTAACTTGAGAACTGGATAAGTTCTCATTTGCTACAAAAAAAAAAAAAAAACAGGAACATGTACCAGCACTTAGTGATAGGAAGAGGACACATCAAGCCTGTCTAGGTGTTCAGTAGATGGTTTCATGAGACATTAATGCTGTTATGCTGCAGGGACCCTGCTGACAACGCCCCAGCACGCCCAGATTGGAGGACACCCAGTAACTGTGCCAACCTACAGGCCCCAGGGGACGCCTGGGTACAGCTACGTACCGCCCCACTGGTAGAGCCCACCCGTCATGTGAGTTGTCTGTCACACACGCCTCCACCTGCTCCCCCTAGCCCCATCTCCTCCTTCACTCTTGGACAAACTGTCGCAGCCCCTCCCCTCGACAGAAGTAGAGTCTGTTACTAACGTGAACTTCTGCTCTTCTCCCCAACCAGATCTGGAGTCCATCATCGTATGCAACTTCTCAATCTTACACGGGCTCCCACTGGTAACCACAGGAACTCGGCACCTGTCTGCAAGAACAAAAAAAAACTAAAGTGCAACAGCCACTTTACTATTATTACTATTCGAAATTCTCTAACTTTTTATTTCCAAAAGCTGCTTTTTTTATTTTTACTGTTCATTTGCCAACCAGTCATTACCTTATTTTGTATCTTTTTTTTTTCATTTTATCTCGCATTCTTTTGCTGCGTCCATCATTGGAACTCCAGAAGGACTCTTGACCAATCACAGGTGTCATTTGCTCCTGTGTGTGTGTGTGTGTGTGTGTGTGTGTGTGTGTGTGTGTGTGTGTGTGTGTGTGTGTGTGTGTGTGTGTGTGTGTGTGTGTGTGTGTGTGTGTGTGTGTGTGTGTGTGTGTGGTCCTTCCTACTGCTGCTCAGTTGGCTGGAAAGTTATTAGGCACTTACTCCTCATGACCGTCAGTTGCAACAAAGACTTATTGACTTATGCTGCCAAATTTTCTATCAACAAAATATCAGCACAGGGTTTTAACGTTTAATTATTATTTTTTGTTTCTTTTTTAACAACAGGTAACATTTTTTTTTTTTTTTTTAGTTTTATCCACTTTGTTTTAATCTCAGTCGTCTTCCAGCACATCGCGGTCTGTCCGGCAGTAGTCAGGCCATCATATGTCCCGTTCCATGTTGGCGTGAGTGTGATGTGGTTATGAGCGAAATACTTGCTGGTCATTCCCCTTCCTGCTGTGTCCACCTCGTCATGTAGTAGCTAGTCCAGAGTTAGAAGACATTCCCCTCTGAATGCTACATGCTATGCAGACTGGTATGTTGTGACACTCGAAATCTTAACCTTAGTGTAGGTCGGTCCATTTAGAAATTGTACAGATATTTATAATTAGCATATAATCGCCAAACACCTGTACACACACACACACGCACGCACGCACGCACGCACGCACGCACGCAGGGGCTCCTGTGGTGTATCACAGAACATATGCTCACTTAGTGGCCGTACAATAACTGCAGTCCTGTAGGGTTTCTAGGTGTGTGCACGGCAGAGAAGGAGTTTAAGGGATTCAAAAAGAGGAGAGCTGGACGAGACGGTGACTGTTAATTTCAATGCACAAGACGTCCGAGTTCCACCTGCAAGAGAACGCAATTTGTGCACCGCTTGTAACGCGCATTGATTTTTCTCCAAGCAACGCTACCGTCTCCTCCTCCTTCCTTCTTCCAGACTTCAAACCAAACGCTCTGTAGATGGAATCCCAAACTTTTACGTGTAGTTAAAAGATGGACCAGTCTAATAAATGTTCTTATTGACCGACTGGTAGCGATTCAGTCTACGGGTCCATTCCATGGTGCCATTAGTGCTGAAATGACCAAACCAAGAACATGCATGGTTGTGCACCACATTTAGGAAGAGACTGAGTCTGATCAGAAGGCCGAGTCCGCACCTGGTCCATGTCTTAAGGATGATTTTATTCTCAGAATTTTTGGTCGACTTTTTTAATATTCTGTTGGTTTTGCGTTTAGAATTGGAAGTCATGTAAAAAAAAGAATTTCTGTTCAGAAAGAATACTGAGAAATAAAAATGTTCAGATCTGTGCTGCAGTATCACCGGTTAAACCGGCTCTTCCCAGTTTTGGGGGGGGTCAGGAGTGAATCTTGCATGACATTCCTGGGTCATTAAGAAACTTTTTAGATTTTCAGTAGTTTTTATGTGAAAAATTTGCTTTTTTTCCCCCAGAGATGTAAAAAATCTGAATTAAAGGATGTTCTCCATTTTTAAAAGGTTCATCTTAAACCCTCATTTTAAGACCATTATTGATCGCTGAGGATAATATTGAAGCCGATGAGACATGGACCACACAGCCATTTTCTATCAGCTTTATGCTTCACAAGGCATAAAGTGTACGTACACAGTGAAGGCGTTCGTGCTCCATCTCAATCAAACGCTACAAACACAGTTTGTGGTGGTGGCGTTTGATATTTAACCCGAGGCCTGTGGTATTTTTTTAGGATTTAAAATCAAATGGAGATTGAAATCATAACTTTGTGATTTGTAGAATACAGATTGATGTAACAAAGCATTTAATGTGCAGGTATATTGATGAAGTGGTTTTATAATGCAATAAAATAAGAGGAAATGCCTCCAACTATTAACGTACAGTAACTATTTTATCAGCATTTTGAATTGATTTTTTTTTTCCTTTTGCTTATTGTTGTAATCCTTTAAATGTGGATTACAGGCTCTGTATGCAGCGACCATAAAATAAATAATAGTTACTGCTAAGAAGTATAGAACATATCAAGAATTTGGGTTTTGAATACATTTGTGAGGAACTGTTGCACAATATAACACAAAAAAAACAAACTTGACTTTAATTTAATGTTAAGTAACCGGTACCTAGGATTTGTAGTGCAGGAGGGAAGAAAAAGCAATTTATATTGTAATTAAGAATAAAACAATAAGGTCAAGGTATTCTTAGTCCAGATGTTTATACGCTAATAGGCTCATTCTCAAGAAAATATGACATTACGCTGCTGCTGTCGGAGGAAAACTCAATATTCGACCATTATTTTTTAAAGTGACACTTGTATTTCTGGAGATATCAAGTGGATGTTCTTGTATATTTGAAATTAAGCAGATAAAACCTATAAGAACAACTTGGATTTTCTTGCGACAGCAGTAATGTAACGCGTTAGGATTTATTTAAACAACCACTACTCCGTCATTATTCCTCAGTTAAATCTTATGTTGTTGTCGTTTGTTTTGTTTTTGTTTTTTTAAATTATTTCCCTCTGGCCAATTAAGCATTATGGGTATGCATAATATTCAGGTGTATTTCACAATAGCATTGGATCTGTTTTTTAAAAAAATGCAGTATATTTATACAGCAAGTGGTACAGTAATGTATTTCTAGCTAAGCATGGTTGCATCAGTGTGGCAGCTACTGTTTGTGTTTTAATAGTTTTTTGTTTTTTTTTTTTTTTTTTGTTCATCTCTGTCCTCCTCCATATCAGTCGCTGAGGGAAAAAGTTAAGACAAGGTCTAGTGGAAAATTCTCAATGCCAATTTTTCAACTTTGTATAATTTCCTGGATTGACGGACCTTGAGGAAGGATTCAACAGCAGATCTGATTTTGATAGCGTTTTTATCGGTTGACTGAAAAAAAGGGGTAACCATGATGCTTTGCTGTCCATTTCGGTTCCATGGGTGCGAAGATGAAAGGAATGACGTCTTTTTAAACCCTCAGCCGCCACGCCTTCGTTCTGTGCCATATTTGCCCCAACCGTTGCTCAGTATGTTCGTTTTTTCTGGTGTATTCTGAGTCTGTGTTACGTCTTGCTTCCTGTGAATCTGTGTTTTCCTAATGCTATTCTATTTCTCGCATTGTTATTAATGCACATCACCCATTTCTCTTTTATCTTTAGCGCCGTATCCTCTGCGTTGGCCCTGTTTTCTCTTTGCATTTGAAGCCATTTTGCATCCCTGCAACCATTCAAACGTTTTAGGTTTATCCCAAAGATGCAAAATGAAATTTTTTTTTGCTCTCTTAACCCTCTTTTTGGCCTTAATTTGCTTTCAGTGTTTCCAGTCTCCACCTGTCAACGTTGTCCCAACGTTGCAGTCACATTAAACTGGAGTATGTTGTACGTATTATATTTTTGGTGTTCCTTAAGTGGCCACTAGATGTCTCCACTCTGTGGACGCGACATTTTCAAAGTTAAGTCTTGGAGCCGATTTAATTGAAATTTCCAGTAAAGCTCACCAGTAGCTGTCACGTTCTTAGCGCTAACTTACTTGACGGTTATTGTCTTTCACATTTCAGAAATCCAATTGTTTGGCACGAAACCCCTGATGCCAAATGAATATTTTGTGTATCTCGTAAGAATGCGCTTCTCTCCTGGGCTGAGGTCCAGTGCTCTTAAACTTTTTAAAGTCTGTTTTCAAGGTGGAGTCTCTGATTCTCTGACCATTTGGAACATTTTCACCGGGTTTCTTCAGACAAGATGATGAAACTGCTTCCTCATCCCCCTTCATTCCTGGCCTCTCGTTTATTTCAATTTGCACTTAAATGAAAAAGGACAGTTAAACACTGATGTGTTTGTGGGGAAATGCAAAGTTGTCTTAAGCTTGATTTTTTTGCCATATTTTAATTGTCCATCCTTCAGTTCTTGGTGATATTTCCAAATACTGAATGGTGGCAACTGAAATAATTACCCTTTCCAGTTATTCCTGCAGTATCATTCATTACACTTCTCCTCTTCTTGCATCGTCTTTTTTTTTTTTTTCCTTGCTAAGTCTTATTTCTCTCACGAGTATATACTAAAACACTACTATCACACTGAATAGTAGGCTCTTAAATGTCTTTGATGTTCCGCTGCAGCTTTTTAATTTCAAATTTGTCAGGTATTTTACTTTCATTTGACACTAAATGTAATGCAAAAAGTGGAAATTCCTTGTCTTCCAGAAAAAAAAGCATACTTGTATCCCCCCAAAACCGGATCGGGTATTAAGAATAACCCCATCTTTGGACGTTTTAGTTTGGTACCCAGTTTGCACATGCTATGGTATATCTGTTACCGTAAGGTTGTGTTTGAAACAGAAGCCCAACGTCTGTTCAGCGTTGCGAGAAGTGAATTGTATGTTAGATATTTGGTCCAGAGTGACCAGCGTCAGGCTTGTGATATGAAGTGTAAATCTGTTTTCAATTTTTTTTTTTTTTTACCGTTTTTTTTTGTTGTTGAGGGTTTTTTTTCTCTTCAAGATCAGTTAGTGATCTTAGTACTATAACTAAGCCAAGTTTGTAATTGTATATTTACTGTAAAATGTAGAACATTGAATAACTATTAAAATTTTCCTATAAAAGGAAGCTTGTCCTGTGAGGTCTTTCTTTAAACCATTATTTCAATATTTTATTCATCATAATGTGTAGATTGACACGCGGCGTCCTCGACTTTAAGGTCATTCCTGACTTTATAGGTCAGAAATGACCTTTTATTCTCAAAGGGACAATGCAACGTGAAAAAAAGTTGCCAAATGTAGAAGAAGTAAATTCTCATCGGTTTTTTAAACGTTACGGGAAGGAAGGAGACTCACTGAAGTGAAATGTGGAAGTCTGACACACGAGTCAGAGGATGAGAGTGAATGTTAGCTGCCAGTAAAACAATTGATCAGACATGAGTCAGTTTATCTGTTATTTTGATGACTAAAAAAAATCACATTGAACAGAGTCTAAACATGTTGACCCTAGTCTTAAAAAACAACTCATAAATGTTTAAAAATAAAACGTAAAACGCTCCTGCAGTTTTCTAAAAACCATCAAAACCAAAGGAAAAATATAATTGCTGTATTCTTTCAGGTCATAGCTGAAAATGAAAATCAATGGTCCAAAATTAGTTTACAGCTGATTTGTCCTTCAGTGGCTCATCATTTGTGTCATTTAAAGAATGACTTACTTTTACTAGAATGAATGGAACTCCTTTAGTAGCTGAAGTAAGTGAACAGTCAGCAAATGCTCTTTCACTTCTCTTTAATTACATTTTCCAGATATCCTGCTGGTTGTACACCAACCACTGCTCTCACACTGTCTATTGAACATGGACACACACACACACACACACACACACACACACACACCAGACACCGGTATTCAGAGTTAGTCTGAATGTTTTTGGAAATTTAAATATTTTCCATGTAGGAAATTGGGAAGTTTGTGTAACAGCTGCACTGAGGGTAAGATGACTAGACCTCTGCTCATTGGCAATGGTTGCCATGGGAACAAAGTGGAGTCTCTACATGTGCAGAAGAGGATGTTTTGGAAGGAACAATTTGAAAATACTCCAGTCACCAGTATATCTTATTAGATGTATTCAAATATCAAAAATAATTGGATTACGGTCCTGTTTTAGAATTCAAGATTTTTGATTAATTTTGATTACTATAATCTTTTTTTTTTTTTTTTTAGGTTGATGTAATTTCAAGTAGACAAAGTGTTGAGTAATTTATTCTATATCTGTGCGTCATATCGTGAAGATCGTCATAAGATAGTAGCATCACTGTTGTGTGACGCACATCCTGTTCAGCATTTTAACAGCTTTTTAGTTCTTAAATTTATTGGAAAAATACGAAATAACCAAATTTGAGTGGAGGAGCTGCATAGACGGGGTTTGACAAAACTAAAGTAAATAATACACAACTCTTTCAGAAGGACTCCATTATATTTGGTTGCACATGACTTCTGCAAAAAATAAGATTTTTTTTTTTCCCCTTTTAAATTTTGAGTGGAAGAGTCATGTAGAATTTAAAAGGGCCAAATCTCATCCAAGGGGTTCTTAGGCAGAGGTCCTGTTTTAAGTGATCTCTGTCTTGACTGAGTTTTTAGTGGGTGACCTTTTCGCTGCAGAGCTGATGTTAAAATGGGTGGAGGCCCACATTCTCCGCAGACCTTACGAAATGTGCAGATTAAGCTTGTTCAGCTCCACTTCCTCGTCTGCACATGTCCCAGTTTCAACATGACAGATGAGTTCATTCAGAAGAACACATCTATCTGCTCCTGTGCTGTTAATCATTTCAGTAACTTGACCCTTGGTTTGTTGATAATTTTCTTCCCCGGGCAGAATTATTTATACCTTTTAGTTGTACTATGGTCTGTCTGTACGCTGCACTCAGCACTTTTGTCTTTTATCAGTTCTCTTTACATTTAATATAAAGAAGGACACACTTTCCATGAATGGCAAAGGCTAAACAGATTTTCAAAAGTATGTTTCGAACAGATTCACAGTGATTTCTTCAAATCTGCTGCATTTTATCAGATGTCATCTGAAAGAAACCGGATTCTAAGTAGGAAGTAACAATACTGACAAATCCGATGAGACAAGACAACCAGTTCATATGCGCTGATGCGAATGAGTTGCTTATTTTGCAGCACAGCATGACAACTGCTGCACTCTGATTAATATAATGCACTCATGTGATTAGAAAATGTGCAGGTTTGTTTGGAATGTTTATGCAGCATGATAATAACAACCTGGTTCCTGTTCCTTGTTATGTTTCAATCATTATCCGAATCTAAACAGTAACAGGAATACATTAGTAAGGCAAAGAAACAAGCCCCATAAATATGTATTTGACTGAATCATGTTTTCTTCTTTGTTTTTCCATTACTCTTTAAATGTAAATATTTAAAAGTTTAGTCACACGACACAAAAACACTGAAACAAGTTGACATTTGTACATTTTTAAAAATCCTCGTGTTTTCGATCTGCGCCCGTGGAGCGAGACGCGGCCGACTGCGCGTGCGCGTCACAGGTGCGGTGCGCGCCGTGCGTCAGGACTGGAGCGCGTTTGCGGTGCGCGTGGAGCGGTAACCTCCAATGGGGTGTCGCTCTTGGAGGGAGGGTGTGGAATTCCATTTAGCTTTCTCTACGACATAAAGCGGCTCAGAGCCCGTTCCTCCTTCGCGTAACGGTCCTCTTCCTCCTCCTCGTCTTCCTCCTGTCCCGAGTGGGAGCCGGACCTCCACCATGGACACACGTCGCCCACTTGTTGCCTCTTTCTGAGTGTTATTTGAGTGTCACTTAAGGTAAGTCGTATTTGTTTACCGTTTTATGACGTGTTTTTTTTTTTTTTATTCCACACTGAACGCACTCCATCTAACTTGAATCAAATGAAACGTGATATTCCCGCTGAGACACATTGAGACGGAATTCCAATCTTCAGCTTCACATGAAACGACTGATAATGTAATTCCAGCTGTCACATCTGAATCCGTCACACGTGGATTCTGCTGCTAGAATAAGTCCCTGGGACCCAACAAAGTCGTGTCCCCGCTGGATTGAATCTGTCGCATTTATAACATCAGATTTATTGCGTCTCCTCCTCGTTTCTGATGCGTAAAGCCCGGCAGTAATCCTGTTTAGAAAGCCTTCATTCAACAGGAGATGATGGTTCCACATCAGTGGGATCAAGTGGAAGAAGTGCATCCTGTCACGAATCCGTATTTAATTTGAAATTTATTTAAAAAATTTTTTGACTTCCTGTTTTTACTTTCCTGATCTGTTACTTTTTTTTTTTTTTACTTTCCCTTTTCTTTATCTCTTTCAGGTTTCCTGTTCGCTGTTATTTGTCCGTCTTTTAGTTTCGTCTCCACCTTCCTTCTCCTATGATTGATCGTTTCTTGTGTCCCATTGTCTCATCGTTTTTCCGTCCGTGTGATTCCTTCAGTTCCTGACTGCTTTTTCATTGTTTATCCCAAGTGTTTACTGATTTTATCTGATTTTTTTCTGGTGTATCCCTTGTTTTCTCTGTAAATCAACCTGGTTTGGATCAAACCTGTTCACCTGTCTGTGGATTACTGTCTTTGTTCTGCTCTGGACTGTTTACCTGTTGATTGCCCCCATCTTCTAAATCGTTTCTGTCTCCACCTGTTGGGTGTTTTCTTCCCTTACATTCATGATTCACTATTAAACCCTGAAAGCTTGACTTCTAGTGGCTCATGGATCTTCATTCTGGGTCCTAAGTTGTAAGTAGGTCTGTGTTTCCCCAACGCTTTCCCATCGAGGACCTCGAAATCCCATTTGTCTTCATCTTCATCTACTTCTCTGGGTCCCAGACGCTCCTCTCGCCGCCCACTCCTACCAGCTCCTCTGAGCGGATACAGAGGTGTTCACCAATCAGACGAGAGACTTGTCTCTTCCTCTTGTCCTGAGTCTTTCCTGGGGGGGGTCTCCTCCCAGATGAACAACCCAAGGTCACCTCCTCAGGAAAATGTCTAGGGGGCATCTTGACCAGATGCCCAGACCACCTCCTGTGGAACAATCACCTTACTGCGTTGGAGAGGTTCGATTGCCCTTATAATTCTGGGAGCTCTGTTATTGGGGGGGCTTTTGCCCCTGGTACAAGCCCCCAGGAATGTACCATTCTCCCCCAGGGCAGAATGGTTCTAGCTGGAGGGGCAGACACAGAGTGGTTCTGGAAACCCCCTAGAACTTGTGCTGAAGAGGAACAATGGGTCCATCGTCCAGGGGTCCACATCCTGTCGGAGGATTCAAAGGGGTTTGGTGCCTGGTAGATTGGATGGGAGTTGGAGGTGGGGGTCTTGTCAGTCCAACGCTCTTGCCATCTCATCACTGTTTTGCTAATAAATGTAAATACTGTACTGTGGTCCATAAAACCATCATGAGGATTCAACAGGTTCTGGAGTCTCAAAGCCTCCAGACCAACAGCTGATCATCACCACTGAGAGAACGTGATCACGCTATGACCAGGAAATGCAGACATTTAACCCTCATCTGACTTCTCGATCCTGTTTTGGAATGATTCGATCCCTTCAGGCGTTCCACGTCTCTGCTGCTGATGAAAGTGGTGAAAAAACAGAAAGTGAGATGTTTGCTTTGGGACCATCTAAGCCCAGTGAAAACTGGTTGTAACATCCTTCCCATAATGTCAGGGGTATTTTGAATGTGTGTGTAGAACTGGGACATTTGCCATGGGACCTTGGCTGCTGTGTTTTTATTGAAAATTCCAGTTTGTCCGGCCTCTGTTGGCATTTTGTCTGTCCGAGTGGGAACAGATTAATGTATCACCGGAGGGGGGACGCTCCGGGACGAAGAGGTGATGGAGGGCGATGGAAGGGCAAACCCGACAGGCTGTTCCCGGGACAAAGTTAAATGAACGCCATTATCTCAGTGAGTAAATAAGCCACCGCTCACTGGAAGCTATCCCAAACCCAGACAAATATCTCTTCCAAATGGATAGTTTTATGTAATTACCCTCAGATAAATCTCAATGCCCTGATCTGAGTGCGATTAAAGGAACAGCTCCTATGTTCCAACCAGTAATGACCAAAACTAACGGCAAAAAACGACCACATAACTATTCATGAATGTCAGACACACTGGGGAATAAGTCTGACAAGCTTCATTTCGTTTTGTCTAATATTTTTTTTCACCTCCTCTGCTTTTACAAGAGCTGCTTTCACTTCCCCTCTGCACCGCAAACCCATGACAACAGCCGCCCGGCTAGCTGCTACTTACCACTCTGTTAAGCATTTGATTACCTTTGTACCTCAGCAGAGGTGCCAATCAAGCTGTTACAGAAAGTTACTGCCGCTATTTTTCTATCAACGTTAGTATAAATAGAAGCATTACCAATTATCGGTCAAGAGCAAAAACAAGTGTTTGTGAGTCACGGAGAATTGTTCTCTGATGTAATGGACAGAAACGGAGTAAAAGTGACCATACAGGAAGTCTGGCGGTGTGTCTGTGGTGGTGTGAAAAAAAAATAAATTTCAACTCTCTTGTGCTTCGTTTCAAGCTTTAGAACATCTGTCGATCATTTCAAATGCTGTATGTTTGGTGTTTTCTCATTTAAGGTAAATGGAAAATGTTAACAATCCAGAGAGTTTTTAGTGGTTGATGGTTAGGATTCAGGTTTGAGTTAGGATTTGTTTGTTGGGGTTGGGTTAGGTTTAGTGTTCGGGTTAGTCGTTAGGTTTATAGTTGGAGTTAGGATTAGGTTTTAATTTTTAGAAACTGAAATGCAATTTATTTTTGAGATTCTTTTATGAGGGGGAGTTTGTCAGATTGAGGTCTAGTTGCGGCCCTGCTGACCTTTTGAGTCTCTCATTAGTGCCACACACACACACACACACACACTCACATTTTTAATTTTATTTCTGAGATAATTCTTAATAACATTGAGTTTATTTTGCTCTTTTAATGATGAATGATGTGATCGTTAACGTAGCAGATATGCTAACACGCTAATGTTGACAGGAACCAACCAGCCTTGCCTGTGATTAAACATAATTGTCATTATTTTATGTACTTGTTCTACACATGAGCACATTGCAATATTAATAATGAAAGATAAGTGCTGCAGCCTTTCATTATGACACATAATACATGCAGGATATGCAGCTTAAGACCCCTGTAGTGTGGAAACAGCACTCCTGCCACCACTTGATCACAGCCATCATGTTTCTTCAGTAAGTGGAAGAAGGAAATGAAGCCTTATAGATAGATAGATATATACTTTATTAATCCCGGAGGAAATTGTACATATCCATTGCTCAGGCATTGCATAATGAATAAATACTGGATAAACACCAGGAGAAAAAGAAACACTGACATCACAGGACATACCACAAGACATATGCATTTGTTTCCCTTAATTTAACAACTATTAACATTCTGATTTTAGTTTCTGCAACATGTTCCTTTGTTTATTTCTGTCTCTTGTTCTGCGTTTGCTAGAGAAACCCTAAAAGAAATTTAGATGTCTAATGCACTTTTTGTCACGTAAACCTTAAACACGTGTTAAAGTGTCTTCCTGGAGTTAATTTAATTTGATGTTCTGATCTCAGTTAAAAAAAGGATTGTATGGATTTGTAGTGCAACATTATGATTAGAGAGCGACTGGAGCAGCTTTCGTTTTTTTGTTGACTCTGCATCTGTTGTCCCTCAGAAAGTGTTTGATCGGATGATGCATGAACATGTTTCACACAAGCTGCCAAAAATAAAAGTTTGTGGGCAGAACGAGTTGCACCGAGTCATCGTAATTAAACAGATGATTCTTTCTCGACCGTACTGACACACACACGTTTAAATGTCTGCAGATGCCAATGAGCAATGTTTTAATTGTTGTTTACTGTTGGTGCCGGGTCGGAGTACACATGTGGCCTGACGTGACTTCATTCTCCACACAGCTCTCGCTTTTAACGCCATGAGAATTTTAACTAAAAATAGCCTCATCCTTGTAAACCCATATGTTTTCAGACGCGACGTTTTCTTTCCCTTATTATTCAGAAGCCCAACATTTCTTTATTGTTGTGCGGCACCACAGGTGTGCACTTTTTTTTTTTTTTTCAAAAAAATGCACGCAGAGCGCCTCTGGAGTCGTCCTGGTGATGTGTTGTGAAAAAGGTTCTGGTGTCCTGCTATTAAAACAAGATATATGCTGGTTGGAAAACTGATCTGACCAGAGAGCAAACAGTTCACACACAGGCTTGTGGTTGGTGTAATCAAACACACATTCACACACATAGTGTGTGGGAACATTGTGTATCCATCATCCCCATGAAAACAATATGGTGTTATTTAAATTGTAATGAGAATCCAGTGTAAAAGATTGTGTCGTCCAGCTGTATCACCTGAGAGACATACGATACTTATATTTGTTTTTGATTAGACTGGATTAGATTAGATTAGATGGAAAAAGATGCAGGTTGTTTATTTCTAAAGACAAGATATCAAGGAAATTTGAAAGTTAACATTGCGCCACGTTTTAAAAAAAAATCTCTTGATATTTTCAAATCCAGCAACACAAAACTTTCACATTTTTGTTTAATTAATCCTCTTCCTTTTGTAATAGTTGTAGAGACGAGCCTTAAATGTGATCTTGTAAATAGGTAATCAATCAGACAGACGAACATTATCTCCATAGATTAAACAGATCACAGACGTTTCGAATTTCCTTCATCCTTCTTTTCCCCAATGAATTTAAAAGGAAACTGAATTAATCAACTCCTTGATTCATTTCTAATGAATGATGCCCTCCTCCGCTAATGTATTATAATCTTCATCACTGTGCCGGCTGCGGTGACAAGCAGATACTCAATAAGGGAATTGGAGCTGTGCTTGTTTCAGTTGGCAGATGTCCGCCGTTCTTCCCGCTCGCCTGGGAAGGCCAGCGGTTTGCTTGCTAGAACTTGTAGGATTTGTAGGAACTGTCGGATTTCAGGAAAGATTGCACATCTAGATAACACAAAGGAGACCTCACACTTTATTTTCATGTCGCTGCTTGCGTTGTGACCTTTTATCTACACATGCGTTGCCAGCGTTACAAATACGAACAAGCACAAAGTGGCGGGACTTCAGAAACAGTAGCCGCCGTCACCTTGAATGGACTGATGGGACGTTACGCCCTGGATTGCAGCATTAATGGAATTGTAGAGCTAAAAGACGGTCCCAGTGCATTATAGGGGTAATCCAGTGAAGACAACGCCGTAAACAGGACCCTCAGGCAAATCCAAGGGCCCCTACTAGTTAATCCCAATCTGAAACTGAGTGATCCCACTTCCATGAAGCGCCCACAGAGAGCAGTTACTTTAAATCACATTCAAACATGTTCTTGAAAAGCTGCGTGAAGGCAGTGATTAAAGCAGTTACGAGATGCAGCTCAGACACGCACTCTTACACACACTCTTACACACACTCATTTTTCAGCTAAAGGCGCTGGTTGTGAAACGCCATGAGTCACTGGCTGACAGGCCTTTGAAGGGGATATCTGAAGCCAATCACTCACCCCCCCCCTCACACACACACACACACACGCTGCCATGAAGGGTATAGAGGTGATTGATTTCCTTTGTGGGGGCAGTAATTAAGGTTGTTGATCTGTCTCAGCCAGCAAACAGAAGAAAACAGTTTGCTGAGGCTTCATTTCTAAATGTACAGACGTCTGTCTGTGACTTGTTGAAACATGATGGGATCCAATTGTCATAGTCTGATTGGCTGGTTCTTATGTCATGACCATTAAAATTAATTATTAATATTATTATTATAAGGTCCTGGTATATTAGTAATATTTATTGCATCTTTACTACATCCGAAGAGTGCTTATATAATGGAATATAATAAGTTATTCCAGCACATCCCATACTTTTTTTACCATTATGTCCCGCGGCAAATCTGAAACATCTAAATTTGGTTTGCTAATTGCTAGCATTAGCTGCTAGGTAGCCTTACATGTAGACTTTGGGCAGCAGTTAAGTTAAAGCAAAATAAAATCAAAGTGAACTTAAATCGGTATTTAGGTCTCTGATTTATCCTGGGTTCTGTCATTTCAGTCTTGTGAAGAAGTATTTTTTTTCTGGTGGTATCAAAACTTTTACCACTGAGTAGATAAAAGTAATCAAATGCGACAAAATATTACTTTCAATTACTTTAAAGTAATATCCAATGGAAACCAAATTCTGAAATCCTGTTCTTTTAACTTCAAATCCGTCAGACACAGTTTCTGTGGCGTTAACGTGGATGTCACAGATCTCTGGCGCCCTCTAGCGGAGAATTGTATTATCACAAAAAAACATTTATAGTCATTTAACGGGCGATCAATAAGCATTACTTGTCAGTTCATACAGGAAAATTTCCTGTTAATCTGTCACAATAAGAAAATGAAAGAATGAATGAATCCACATCACTAGTAAAAAGAAAATACTGACATCTTCGGATTAACAATATCACATCCATGCGTCTTTCTCTTCCAGAATGTAAAGATGCCGCATCCTCTTGACCTCCTCTCCACGGAAACTTCCTTGGACATCTTTTCCACTACAGATCCATATCCAGCAGACAACTTGACCGTCAACATCACCGCCATCGGCGTCTTGGGCAACCTGCGCTGCACCTATAAGGAAGACTTCAAACGCGTCTTACTCCCAGCTGTGTACAGCTTCGTCTTCCTGCTCGGCCTTCCTCTCAACGCCACCGTCATCCTGAAGATATGGAGAACTCGGCCAAATCTGTCCAGGAATAACGTCTACATGCTGAACTTGGCCATAGCTGACTTCCTCTACGTGATGTCACTTCCTTTACTCATCTACAACTATGGCAGTCATGACTACTGGCCCTTTGGAGAGCTCGCCTGTAAGCTAGTCAGGTTTCAGTTCTACAGGTGAGATGTCAAGGTGATCATTGGCTAATCATGTCTGTGTGTGTGTGTGTGTGTGTGTGTGTGTGTTTGTGTTTAACACACATTTATAGGTTATTTTAGTTTTGAAGGAACCAGGAAGGCACAGTAAAGTTTCATCCGGCATTGAGAAGGGAGAAATGTGACCTGCTGGAAAAAAATAACAGTTTTTTTGCATTGATTTCATGATGTTTAATCAAGTTTCAGGAATGAACATTTGCATGATTAGATGTGGGAGGTCTGTTACTGCATACAGCCGACAGGTTTCGATGTTTTGAAAGTGACAGCAATGAACAAAAGAGTGGAAAAGGTGGGTGTGTGGGGGTTCAGGTGCTAAAAGCTGGAAAAACCAGGTGGTTTGAATCATACTGAAGCTTTTTTAGACCTTGTAGATATTAGAATGAAAACAGAACACCAGTCTGAGATTGTTTTTGCTATGCCCCACCTCAGTTTGACTTCTTTCCTGATTCTCCTTTAGTAACCTCCACGGCAGCATTCTCTTCCTCACCTGCATCAGCGGCCTGCGCTACATGGGCATCTGCCACCCTCTGGCCATATGGCACAAGCAAGGCGGTCGCAGGATGGCGTGGTGCATCTGTGGAGGGGTGTGGCTGGTCGTCATCGTCCTGTGCGCGCCCACGTTTCACTTCGCCGCGACGGGGATCCAGCGAAACCGCACCGTGTGTTACGATTTAAGCACGCCGAAGCGTTCGGTGGACTACTATCCTTACGGCATGGCGCTCACCTGCCTCGGATTCTTACTGCCTTTCATCGGTGTGGTGGTGTGCTACTGTCGGATGGCCCAGATCCTCTGCCGCCCGGTGTCGTACCCAGGCGTCTCCATGGCGACCGGGGAGAAACGGGACAAGGCGGTGAGAATGATCATCGTGGTGGTGGCGGTGTTCTGCATAAGCTTCCTGCCGTTTCACCTGACTAAGACCGTGTACCTGGTGGTCCGGACTCTGCCCGGTGCACCCTGTGAGACAAGAAACCTGTTCTCAATCATCTATAAGAGCACCAGGCCTTTTGCCAGCATGAACAGCATTCTGGACCCCATTCTGTTCTACTTCACTCGGCCACGCTACCGTCAGAATACCAAACGGTTCCTGCTCAAAGTCACCAGCCTCAAAGAAAAGGGCAGCAGCGGATCATAAGACAAAAGAGGATTCTTTCAGGGTTTTTGCTGCACATGTGTGGATCCTGGGAGGCTGCAAAGTTGTAAAAGAAATCGATTAACAAGCTTTCTAACATGCATGTCCTCTGTGCTTGCACCTACCTCTTCGTAATGAGTGTCTAAAACAATCTGGAGCAGCTGGCTCAAAAAGAAGCCTCTAAAATATCACATGAAATGATTCATCCTGTTAGATTAAAAGTGAATAAAGACTAAGGAAAAACTAAAAGGCCAGCTTCTCAGAGTGGAAACCAAAACTTGTGCTACCTTTTCTGTTCAATCACTGTGCATAACACATGCATACAAACTACAGTAACATAAGCGCTCACATTATCTGTGACATCTGTGATTATTTTAGTCTCTGCTATAAACTGTGTGGTAAAAGTGAAATTATTGTGTTGATAGATGTTTCTCTCATTTTTAGTTTCACATCTTGGACTGCATTATAATATAAAAGTACTGAATTAAATTCTTGAATGTATTTTTTAGGCCTTTGATGTCAGTAACGCATGAAGACTTAGTGTGCAGATGATCTGGTGTTTCCAAGTGAATCATGCTTGTTGTTGCGTGTCTCCACCACTAGATGGGGTTGTAACCCCTTTCTTACCATCACGCTGCACTGCTGCTTCTGTTCCTTTCAGAATCAGATTGATTCGATTGTTGACATGCTATCCAGTAAGCATGCGTCACGCGCAAAATATAATCAATGTTTATTGATCATTTCTGCAGTTTCAAAGTTCTGGTTTAACCAAATTCCAATTTAAATGTTTCTACCCAGCACTTATTTTTCAGTTGCACTCTGCATCTGTAAGACTTGGAGTGTAATGGAAATCAATGGGAGGCAGATATATCTGCAGAGCTCTTAGATATTTCACACATTTGTATATTTATATAGCTGCACTGAAAATTGTGGAATTTATCTGATAAATTCACTGCAAACAAAAATGAATCCTGTTTGCAAAATGTGCCTGAGCTGTAAAATGTGCCTGAACTGTTTCATAGATTAACTTTACTGGACTGATTTGATTATGTATTAACTAAACATATTATACATTAGGCAAAAAGTATGAGTTTATTTGATTGACATTTCAAGTTGTTTCTTAGTGTATTTGTATCTGTAATCCATCATCATTCAGCAATGAATTGATACGCTTGTGTTGTGTTTTAACACATAATTATGACGTGTGATTCATTTTTATTTTCACAATTGCAAAACATGGTGTTTGGAGACAAGTCCATGTACTGTGCCAACATGTTTGTGTTTGTGCCACTCAGTATTATTTAAAAGAATTCTTACATTTGTAAAACACTGTAACACAATGTTGTATCGGAAATAAAAAAATATTTTCGTTACATTGATATTGATCAAAAGTAAGATTTTACTTTAGTATCTTTTAGGTTTTACTTGAGTTGCTTTGAAAAATTTTTTTGTTTGTTGTCATGTAAAAAAAGAATCATACTGCCTGTCATGAATGCTTTATTTTGTTCAGATAAAGACAGTTTTTAAATCTAAACAGCATTAACTTTTACTTTGTGTGGTCAGAGCAAAGATGGAAGAATTTCATCTGACAAAACCCCTCAAAAGCCAAACATGGTTATCATTGATTAAATGATTCATTCATTCATTCATTCATTCATTCATTCATTCATTCATTCATTCATTCATCTTCTTGAAGATGAGATGATCATAATCGTCTCGTCTTCAGCAGTTTATCTGAAGTATGGGTCGCTTGTTATGCTGGAGCCTATCCCAGCTGGGTATGGTGAGATGCAGGGTGCACCCCAAATGAGACGCCAGCTCATCACAAGGCCAAGGCTATACTTCTTTCTAATTAACTCCTTTTTATCTTAACATTACATACATTAGATATCCATAAAGTGAACATTGGTGGTTGTTGATATCAACTTTTCTCAGTCAACTTTTCAAACTTCAGTAACATGACTCAAACGGAAACAAAAACCTAAATTCCATTCTAAATTAATGCCAAATTTGAATTTAAGCTTCCAAACAGAAGAACAGTTGACGAATATGTAGTGGAAATAGTTTGAAGCAGGTAAATATGATTTAAAACGTTCTATCACATCCTTAAAAAACAACGGAACCACTTGAGACAGATGAGTTCCAGGCTCTCCAAGCCATCCACGACCCACCATCGATGACCTGACGCGTAAGAGGTCAGACTGAAGGGGGCGCTGCAGTCCTCTTTTAGGGAACGCTGAACAAAATTCCTCCCTTGGAACAAAAGGACCTGTTAAGCAGACATCCACATGGGAAGCGTCACAGAGGGGTTATTGTGCACGAGTGAAATGTTTTCTTATTGTTTGTTTTCCCCTCCCCGACACAAATAATTATAAAACCCTGTGGTGTGTCTCTGCTTCAGATCCAACTGCCAATAGCGCTCCGGTTCTCTGGCTTCCTTTGAGACTTCAATGACAGAAAAAAATATCAAATTTATGTAGAATCCAGTAAATTAATTGTGTTTGGAGATATTTCTTTGTAGTGAGATCCCTAAGTTAATAATAGCACCGTTTATTTCATTTTTTTTCTCTTAAATGTGGAATTTTCCTTCCTGTGCCACTGTCTTTATCGCAATGGAAGGGAATGTAATTACGAGTATCTTCTTCTGCTATCAAGAAAGAAAGCTTTTCCTCTCAATCCCCGAGGGGGGCTATGACAGCCCCTACACCCCCCTAGTCCCGCCCATCCCCTCTGCCCTATCTCAGGAATTAACATGCAAAAAAAAAGTTACGGAAAACCAAATCATTCCAAAATAAGGAATCAACAGTTTGGGAATGTACAGTGAGTGATGCGTCGGGCCCGTACGGGTGTGCAAACCTGGCGGTAGGTAGAGGTTTACAGGCAGTAAGGGGGGGGGGTAACAATGGAAAAGTTTGTTTTGTGAAGAGTTCAGGAAAGTTTATTTGCAGAATTGTTGCGCTTTTTCCTCCTGGCGCGGATGCGATTTCGGAAAAAAAACGACAACATGTAAGTTTTGATGACAGAAAAGTCGCCTTTTTTACGCAGTGGATCGTTTATTAGATATGTGTCAGTGCAGATTAAAGCACTGCCATTGTTTTTATACTATAAAAAAAAGTGATTGTTTCATGATTTTAATTAGAGGGTGAAAATGGACCACAACTCAAAAAGACTTTTTGGATATTCGTGGAGTCATTATGTCTGTGTGTGAAG
Organism: Antennarius maculatus; assembly: GCA_013358685.1. Lineage (NCBI taxonomy): Eukaryota > Metazoa > Chordata > Actinopteri > Lophiiformes > Antennariidae > Antennarius > Antennarius maculatus. The sequence goes on from CM023613.1 coordinate 22,323,406, forward strand.
GCTGAGGGAGAAAGACGCGAACAATGGCAGAAGGAGAGAGGAAGAATGTGGCTGTGTACCGCAGCGTCTCTTTTAAAAAGTTAGGGTCCTGGGGCGCCAAGAGGAGAGAAGACCCACAACACAAATCAGAGGATTTGGAGGAGGCTGGCGTCGCCCTTCCCCCGGAGCCCAGCAAGGCAGATCAACCCTCGGTGGCGACGCGTAATGTCAGCGTGTCAAGAAAAGTTTCCAAAATCTCTGCTGCCGCCGCCACCGCCGGCCTCCTAACCGCAGATTCAAAGAGAGGCTCCTCTGCTCCTCTCTCTATTTCTCCATCCATTCGCCAGCTCACAGAGAAGTTCAACAGCTGCAGCTCCACCGGGACGCACACGAGCACACCGGGAGATTGGGCAGCAGTGACGCGGGGGAACAGCACTCTCCCGCGGGCGAAGTGCGCGAGGAGAGACGGGTCTCTGTCTCGTAAATCTTTACACAAGGACAGCGGAGTTGGATATTTACAGGATAGTGATACTACTACTACTACTACTACTACTACTACTACTACTACTACTACTACTACTGCAGAGCCTCTCACAGAAAACAAACTGCAAAAGTTTCACCCTGGCGCCGACTCTGTGTCAGGCTCGGATTCGGAGAGGATAAATGAGAGGCGGATTTTCACACTATCAACCGAGAACATCAGCGACTCCGGTAAGAGAGATTCTTTACAGATCAATAATGCATGTCCTCCAGACCCTAGAAAGACTTTGACTACAGAGGAGGAAGAGGACATTAACAGTAGAAGAGGGGTTTCTCCACCCTGTAAAGCTCACAGAGGTTATTTCACCACACACCAGGGTGATTTTATTCCCTTGCACTCAGACAAATGGCCCAGTGTCACCAAAATTAGACAGATTTTTGATGAACGACAAAGCCAAGCTGCACAGCCGCACAAGTCTGACACTTGTGAGATTTTAAAAGCAGTTGACAGAGGCCAGCTGCACGAACTCTTTCCTGGTGAGAGCGCTCCTGTTTCTGACAGAAGTGACAGACTCCCAGCAGCAGGGGATTCCAGGAGCCCGTCTTCGGACACTCAAAGCCGAAAAGGCAGTGCAGCTCAAGAGAAATGTTGCTATGATATGGACTTTTATCCCCAAGCTCACCACCGGCTGTACTCAAACGATGAGGCGGACGTAGACGCACCAAGTCCCACCAAAAAAGTTTCTGATGTAAATACTTTTCAAGGCGGCAGCAGCATCAGTCGCTCTTGCACCGGGGGGAGTCACGACCATAGGATTAACCCATCTCCATACAGATCTTATTGTTCCAGTGCTGAAGTAGAGGCGACGCATAAGACCCCCAGTGTGACAGGCTTGACATGTGACCTCAGCTCTGACCTTCAACCTCCTGCTACTTCGTCTTGGAATCGATCGGAGAGATTGGACACCTCCTCCTGCTCCTCCTCTCCTCAGCAGCCGACAGTCAGGGAGAGAAGGGATAGACAGGGGGTCGGGCTGCCCAGGGATAGTTTACATTCCTCACATAGCTCTTCTAGAGCTGCAGCCCCTACCTCCTCCTCCCCCTACTCCGCTGTAGCTCCAGATAAAGCCATTGCCTCCTCCTCCTCTACCACAGCTCCCTCCAATGAACTAAGTGCCCCGGCAAGAGTTGCCTCTCCCCTTAGCTCCCGCTGGATGTTTAGCTCTGGAGACGAAGAGGAGGAGCACACCAGGACAAGAAAAGGAGTTGGAGGAGGCAGTTGCAGTGTTCCTGCCAACCCTGCTCTCTCCATCTCCTGCAGAGCAGGAGAAACAGGCACCGCAGAGCGAGGAGGCAGCTATTTATCCCGCAGTAAAAATGGCTGGTTGGGCACAAAGGGCATTGGCAGGTATTCGGGCAGTGAGGAGGACAGCCCTGGTGCTCTAGGCTCCCACAGTCGAGAGGCAGTTCGCCGCCGCTCTGTGAGGAAGAAGAAGAAGTCCAGTGGAGCTGCTCTAGCAACAGGCCGTGCCGACTATGATGGACATGACAGCGAATCAGAAGACAGCGACTGTAACAGGCCCTTGACCATGGAGCACTTAGAGCGGAACCACCAACAAAACAGAGGAAAACCTGTGGGAACAGCATCACGGAGCCACTCAGCGAGAGAACACAACAGTCATAGTCACCGGGCCCGAGTCCAACAATGGGAGCGCATCTCCGTACCTGTGATGTCCACCACACTTCCTGGTGTATCGCGAGTGTCCAAGGTCAATATCCCTCCATTTGTTGCCAGTCCTAGCGGCTCACGCTGCAGCAGCCGGTACTCCAGCACTGAGACGCTGAAGGAGAAGGAGGAGGACCAGCCTTGTGCCAATCGAGATGTAAATAGTAAAACTGCATCGTCGTCCATGCTAAGTAAAACTTATCATGGGAATTTCACCATGTATCGCTCCCCAAGCTTCGGCCACGGAGATAACTTCTCTCGTACTCATTTGCGGGTGCATCCGAAGGTCATTCCTATGGTCGCCCCCTCACCTAGTGTGTTGTCCAGAGAAGGCGGGGTATCTGCAGCGGTTAGAGGTAGCGAGACCAAGGCAAAGAGGGCAACAGATGTGGATAGGTTAGAAGTTAATGATGAAAACCGAATCTCCACATCCAATCCTGATATTACTTCAGAAACGCTGACGCTCTTAAATTTTCTGAAATCTGACCTATCAGAGCTCAAGGTGCGAAAAATGGGTGGAGACAAATCAGGGGTCACCGAAGGGTCAACAGTGTACAGGATGGGCTCTAGGATTGGTGGTGGGTCGACTCTATCATCCGGTTCTCGCCCATCTCTGAAGGACCTGACTGCCACCCTACGGCGGACAAAGTCCTTCACTTATTCAGACAAACCAACAGCGAGCAGGTCTTACCTGACAGGTGGGACCACGAAGAGGAGCTCCTCTGAACAGCAGCTTGACTTGGATGGAGAGATGGATGGAGGGAGGGTGACAGTGTCAGATAGGGAAGTAGAAAGTGACGGAGGCGATTTTATGGTTGGGAGAAGACAAAGAATGATGCGTTATGGGTTTGATGACAATGATGACGAAGTCTTGGCTCCAATGCAGGAGAGGTATGTACAGGAAGCGAGGCAGGTTATTCGAGATATCTGCCAGATGAGTACTAGGCAAGATGACGACGATTTAGAGAACGAACGTCTCCAGGTCAAGAAAACGAGTGAAGAGAAGAAGAACGCCCTGATGAGCGTAACTGATGAGACGAAGAAATATCAAGACAGTGAGTTTAAAAATACAAAAGACTGGGATAAACATGAGAGGGAGAGAGAGAACACGGAGAGGGAGAGGAGCAAGAGGGATGGACAAAGCTCGCATTTGGAGACGCTAAACAGCAGGGGAACAGAGTACAGAGAGAAGGCGAGGAGACAGAGCAGAGAGACGGAGAGAGGCGTATCGAGGGCGGATTTGAAGGAGAGCATGTTCTACGACCTGTCTGTAGATGAACTTTCAGGCCATGAGTCTAGCCTAACAGATGAAGGGATTGTAACAGAGCCAGAGATGGGCCCCACTGAACCCTCTAAGAGGTCATTTCTGGGGACGACAGGGGTTAATTTAGGATCACAAATTGCTAGGGATGTGCTAGGGCAGCCTGTCACAGTGTGGAAACAATCAGCTCTCCATGAGGTGGAAGGGTTTAAGCAGGAGAGCGACGTGATGGCGGAGAGCGGCGTGAACTGTGCAAATCGGCTGAATGAAGTCGGTGTACCTCCCTCCTTGCTTCTTCCTGCTCGTCTGGCAGAGAGGGACAGTATCATCATGGAGCTGAACAGCACCCCCGGTATCAGCAATGTCAACACCACCAGTGAGCAGATAAATACCAACAGTGTTGTGTCACAGAGGTCAGCGAGCACCGCAGGAGGAGGAGGAGACGGCGGTGGTGGTGGATTTGAAGCCCCTGGTAGCCCATGTGCTGTCCGACGGAGGCGTAAGTTCTCCCCTCATAGTAACGGCTCTGATTCCAGTAATGGTAGTAATGCTGAGTCAGCACTAGCAGCTGGAGGTAATGGGGAGTCCACAGTTTACCGCTCGCTAAGCGATCCCATGCCACAGCGGTGCTGTTCTGTGGCGGAGGAAGGGAAAAACAATTTTTTCTCCGTAGACAGCAACCTGTTGGGATCTCTGTCCGTCAAAGGAGGAGGAAGATATTCTCCAGAAGCCTCTAATGGGGCCAGTTTATCAGAAGACAAGGGCAGCGTGGCGAGTGACTTATCGATGTACAGCGATGGTGGTGTTCACGACTACAGTGGGGTGATCAGGAGTATTGTATCTGAGGCAGGTGTGATGGACAGACTGATGGCAGATGATCAATATAACGGCAAAGCTCCCAAGAAAAAGTCGTTCAGCGACCCTAGTCGCCGTAGTGAGGCCCCTTTGCTTTCTCAGAATACCCCGCTGTCAAGTAGCACACAGCCAATCAATGAACCGGATCAGCCTGCCCAGATCCCGCCTTCCAGCAGCGAACCAATCCTGAGCGAACAGAAAGAGGAACTGTGGGAGCCAGAAGTGAGGCCTAAACAAACTTTGCCGACGCAACTCCATCGCGCAAAAAGCGGTCATAAAGCGAAGAAGGTTCGATCTCAGTCAGAAAGCACCGTCTGCTCTGATCACCATGACAACGAAGATGACGATGATGATGTCTCAGATCAAGGTGAAGAAGAAAAGGAGCTGCAGAAGTTTAACTTTGACCTTAAGCTAGCCGGCAGTCTGTCCCCCAGGATGGTTCGTCGGCCCTGTAGGAAGCGTCCCAACAGGCTCGCTCACTTCTTTCCTCACGAGGACCCGTTTGAGACCCCAGAACTTGGGTCAGAGGTGCAGGAGGATCACAATGACCAAACTGATATCGCCTCTTCTCTTTCACAACTGCCATCCAAAACCAAGAGCAAATCAAAACACGTCCGCCATGCCAGCGAACCCACTACTTTTATACCCATCTCCCCTCCCGCACACCTCCATCCGCCGAAAGAACTAGACCTCCTCGCTGTCCGACCCGCAGGAGGGTCCACAACCTTAAGCAGGGTCGCCAGGGATGAAGCTTCATCTCTGGAGGAAGTGACCCAGAATTATACTCTGGAGCTAAGCCCCACCGAGAGGAATAGCGATGGCGCGGGGCCTCTTGCAGCAATCGTGGATGGGACTTCAGCGTCTGCTTCAGAGGGGCCCAGTGGGCCCAGCACCAGTGGAAGTACAGAGGCTGGACCACTGAAGAAAGGCGCAGAGGATGCTGCATCCACCGTTGCACCACAAAGAACCAAACCCAGAGTGGTGAGTCACATTTTTCATTTTCAGCCATGTTTACGTGTGTGCAAAGCTCGTAATTTACAGTTTCCAGATGTCTCAATGATGATTAAATTAAATTTTGGTGCAAAAATAGAAAATAAATTAATTTTGAGGCCGGATAAAACAATCCACAACATCATTTCATGCAGCAGGCTTGTTCATTTGTTGCACAGCTCAACAGAAGGTGTGTGTGTGTGTGTGTTTGCGCCTGTGCTTTGAATCAGGACTCGTTTGGTTAATTTGGGAGTGCATTCGGGAGCTGCGCTATGATATTGGGAGCCATTAAAGGCTGAGCCCTGTAAAACAAATATCAGAGGATGTTATTAGTTTGATTAAACAAATCTCAGACAAAGGGCATTAAGCAGTGGACAGAGGTCTGCTGAGTGCGTGTCTGTTTTCATTTATTTGTTTCATCCAATATCGATTGTCTCCGTGCCAAAAATTATGGAGTCTGAGAGAGGAGATATAATAAACAGTGCGCCCAAACACGGATGTGTTGTGTCTGATGCTGCATTTACTCACCGATGTCTTAACAGTTTGAGCCCTCTGGCTTGTTGTATCATAGCAACGCAAAAGCTGACTGATGGGGCTTTTAAACACCACTTGGTAGAATAAGCATCTAATGATATAATTACAGTATATCAGAAAGTGTGCAGTAGCCCCTTGGGAAGTTTAATGTGCCATTCTGTGTACTGCCATTAATTGCACATACACACACACACACCTGGAGATCTTTGCCTTCAGTCAGTGTTATTATGCTGTCACGGTTGTGACTCTGAATAGGTGCGGAGAAAGTAAAACCAACATGAGGATTACCATCTGTCTGAGCTCAGGACAGACGGCTGCAGATGCATCATCTGACGCTTTGTTTTCATTACATCATGACAGACTGCTGTTTTTATTATGGGGAATGTTTCACCCACCCGAATTCCCTTCTTCTCCTCCGGCGGAGGAGGTCTGACGGAGGAGGTCTGACGTTACCTGATCCGTCCCTCGGTGCGTTTCTGAAATCTGCTCCGTGTCACATGTCCCACCTTGAACCGTGGCGTTCCCTCATAAATCATTTACTTCTATTACTCGGCTTCTCATTCGCTGTTGATGGTTTTACATCCGTGCCCATTGTCCTCACTTGTTGCTGTAACGACGATGGAAGTAGTTGGCGAGTGACCTCACCGGGCAGGAAGTGAATTAAGGGAAATAGGAAGTTGTTGTGTTTGCTGAAGTTTTAGATGATGTCCAGCGCTGCAGCTGGCTGGCATGATGGCCAGGAAGTAGAAAAGAACTGAGAACAATTACTTTTTGTCCCTATTCCATTGTTTCTTTTCACTGTTTTCCCTTGTGTTCCTCATCCAGATGCTGGATTCATTAAAAGTCCTTTTTAGTTTTCATCTCCTACTTTAACCCCATCTAGGTTTGTCATTCTTAATTCTAATTCTTCAGCATCCCTCCTCCATGTTATCTTGTTCTTCTCTTTGCTGTCTCTGTGTTTTTCGGGAACATTGCAGCACAGTGAGGTCATAAAGTTTGTCTTGGTATGAGGCAGGCTTTTGAGCCAAATGTTGGGGAAAAGAGGGAAAGGGAAAGAAAAAACGGGGACAGAAAAGACAGGAGTTGGAAGAAAACACTCGCTGGTTTTTTCCTTTTTTCTTTTTTTTAAAAAGAGCCGCATCAAAAATAGAACTGAGGTCAAGCTGAAGAATGAATCAGTGATGGGGTTAGGTAGAGCAAGGGAATGAGAGGTAACGGATGAAAATGGTCAGATTCCACCTCACCAAGAGATCAGTTCTGGTTACACAATAAATTTGTGTGTTTTTTCTTGATGTGCTTTGATAATTAAATTATTCAAACAGATTCAGAAGACATTGTGACTCATCACTAGAAAGAAATCCTTTCACTTCGAGCTTCCAAGACTTGAAAGTTTCGGTTCAGGATAGTTTTTGTCTGTTTATGAGAAAAATTCAAAAGATAATCTTAAAAATATAATTATAGGGAGTATCATTAACTGATAACCGACATTAAAATAATACCAGTGGAAGAAAGGAGTGCTGACATAATTTATGTTTTATTGCATATTTTCCTCAAGTACTCCATGAAACGTGTTAAACACAACCACATTTTATGGAGTCCCTTTAAAACCAGCATTTCTCGGATTCGGAACAGCTCCTCCTTCCCAGCAGCAATAAAGACTTGTTCAAACAAATTGCCTCATGATTTGAACAATAATAATAATGATGATTCATCCTAAGTAAGTGAGCGTGTTTCCCATAGGGATTGGGTAGTTTTCGCTTTAAGAAGGCATGAATGCTAACCGGCTTCGCTTCTCCTCTTGCTGCATCTTAATGTGCCTAAAGCCAGTCTGTACCATTGAGCGCTGATTGTTAGAATTTGCTGCAGACTCAGATATATCTAGACTCCGTTGTTTATTTATGTGCACCCCTAAAACGTATTAGTTCGTGAAACACCTTAGACCCTATTGATGAAACCAGAATAAGTTTAAAGGAAATGCAAAGGAAAAGGGAAAGCAAGGGAAAGGGAAAGCCAGAGAGAGAGAAAGAGATTCATTTGCACTTTACTTGTATTAGGTCTAAAAGCTCAGTGTTTACAGCTTCAGATTTATGGCTGTCTTTGTTTTATCAAACCACCCACGTGGAATCAAATAGTTTCCCTCCGCTGGCTTTATTTTGTTTCACTCCCTTGTTTCTTGGGGAAGCTGGAGATTGGTAGATACTGAAACTGAGATTTCATGGATTTTAAAGTATCAATGTTATTGAGCGATCAGTCAAACAGAACCACTTGTGTTGCTAACTCAGATCCTCCATTGGGAACACAGTAATGTGAAGAGTTACAGGATCAAAGATGGGTTTAGAACCAGACATCGCCAGAAGATGTATCTAAAAGTTAGTGAACGTTTGCGCGCCCAAAAGCGGCCGTTCACTGACGCAAGATCTCGTGAGAGAAAGACTCCGCTGTTAACATCGACTTAATCTGGCCACCCCTACCCAACGGTTCGTCAAACTTTTTTACGGCTTTTGGAGATATCTTGTCTTGCAGACAAACAGGCAGACAAAACAACATGGCTGATTGCATAACACCCTCAAAGGCTTGTGGGTAAAGGTAATTATGTAAATGAATATTATTTGGATGGACTGGGCTTGAAAACATGCAGTTAAGAACCATTTTATTTTGCCATCGATGGAGAGGAAGGAACTCCTCAGATCAGTATCTCACTCACATTTAAGGCAGGCTTTTAAAGGTAAAGTTAAAGGACACATTACGCACACACACAGCAGAATGTGTGTGTGTGTGTGTGTGTGTGTGCCTTGCGTCCTTCTTTTAACATGCAAAGGTCAACAGAGGTTTGTGAGGTCTCTCAAGTGAAGGGATGCTGAGTGAGTTAAAGGTGAAAGAAAGATGAAAGGATAAGGATGCAGTTTGTTCTGGTTAAAGGTCTCCATGACTTGGCAGATGAGACGGAATAGGTGGGATGAATCATCAGATCAAAAAGGCCACGCTGCAGATATATCTCTGTGGTACTTCAGCAGCGTTTGATGACAGACAGCTTGATTTTACTTTTGCCAGCGCAGGTAGAAAAACATTCCTAAGTGTTTTTTTTTATCTAAAAGAATGGATGGAGTGTGTTACTGTGCCAAATGGCTGAGGTTTGATGATGTTAGACGCAAGCGACAACTAGGAGATTTGAAAAGCAGCTAGGGATAGTTACTATTCAATGGTCGAAGTGTTTGCAGAATATGACACGAGATAGAGGCGGCGCTGTGTTATGCGTCATACCTTTTTTTTTTTTTTTTTTTTTTTGCCTTTTGGAAGCTAGCATGTGTGAAAAATAAACCCCAAAGTTGATGACACAGCAGCATCTTCCTCTAGTGTGACCTTTTAATCCTGGATCTCCCGCCCACGCACCCACCCACATCTTTCAAGACATTCTTGGTTAATTTTCATATTCTTTCAATTAGCATCTAACTACCTCCAGCTGCTTTTAAAATTTCCTGGTTGTGATTCGGACACGTAGTTCGTCATCGTTAAACCACACCTCTGTCCCTCAGAGGAGGAGCAACAACAACCCCTCATCATGCATCTGTAATGTGTAATACTGAACAGGAGGAGAGGCAGTCCAACCTGGAAACAGGCTGCAGAGAGAGAATTTGGGGTGATGGGGCTTCCTCTGATTGTCCAAACGCTCATTTATCCAACGCTCCCTGAATGCAACATCTTTTGCATAGCAGCTACTTGCACTTTTCCTCCTTCCTTTCCTCTTTCCTGCCCTGGCTTCTTGTCCCAGCTGCTCCCCTCCTCGCTGTCTCTTTCTAACCCTCTCCTCCGGGTCTGTGTGGATCCACCCAGCGTAATTACAGAGCAGTCTGCTTATGTAAGGAAAGCCTCCTCTGAAACAGCACTTTCTAGCAGAGCTGCTATTTCAGCGTTTTTTTTTTAAATGTGTGTGTGTGTGTGTGTGTGTGTGTGTGTGTGTGTGTGTGTGTGTGTGTGTGTGTGTGTGTATGTGTGTTTGTGTGTATCCACAGTCAAATTTCTAAGTATGGCTCTGAGGGAGTTTGGAAGTGACATAAATAATGGACAACAGTTTAACCTGTTTCTTACTCTACTTTGAAAATGAGGTTTTCTGTTAGAAGTGGTTTGTGTGCCAGGAATAAATAATAGAGTTTCTGTGGTTTCCTTTCCCTGCAGCTACAGATAAGAAAAAATGCAATCCATATTCCCTTTTGTTTGTTTTGGATTGATGATACATTAAATTCCTCATTGTAGGATTTACCTAAACAAAGAAACAAAGTGCTCCTCTTTACATTTTATTCATCAGTTAAGGAATAAGCATGTTTGGAATAGCATTTCCTGAAAGGCTGTTTTTGGTTTTCCAAAGCTGCTGCATTATTGTCACCAAGAAATATTATTTCATAAAATGGTATTGCATCTGGATGCACAATATTTAGTTTCAGCATTGTGTGAATGGAGTTTGCGTACATTGATGATTTTCAATTAAAATTTTTTGCGTCTGCTTCCTTGGATACGTATTTGAATTTTTCCTAAAAATTCTTTATTCCCAGAGAAATCGAAGGCGAACTGCAAAGAATGTTGACGTCCTGGTGTTTCTGTCCTTGTGTTAAAATGTTAGTGTGTATGTGCTGCCTGCGTCACCAACAGTCAGTCAGACAATGGTGCGACTGTATGTCCTGTACACGTAGCATAGCATACTTTATAGCGTGGTCGGACACACACTGACACACACACACACACTCACACACACACACACACACACACAGGTCCAGGCCTTGTTCTGACTGTGGGTTGACTCGGTCGTTCAGTCTCAACGGTTTCTCTCGTCTTCTGTCATCCTGAGAAACATGACAGTAGAAAAGCTGTGGTGCTTCTTCCCTTCTCCCCGTCTGGCCTCGTCTTCCTCTCGCCCTCTTCGTCTCCCGTCTTATGGCATCACTCCGCCGCTTTGGATCATGCTCTAGCTGCCAGTTGAGAAACTCTCGTCAAAGCGGGAATGGGAGAAAGTGGAAGTGTCAGAGCGTTGCTCCCGAGTGGCTGGTGGGATCACGGATAAAGGCCCAGGGAGAGGAGGAAGACGATTGGAGAGGAGAGGCAGGAGCGGTTAAGGACAAAGCAGCCTCCCAGGCAGGTGATGTTCCTCCTCTGTTTCATGTCGTGTTCTTCTTCTATCCTCCCTTCATCACCTTTTAAGAAGTGGCTTATTTAATGGCAAAAAAAAAAAATTCTATCAATCAACCGCTGTTAGTTATAACACCTCAAGTAGCCACAAAAACAATTGAAGTAACAACATGTTTTCTCTTGTGAAAATGTGTAGAATGGTGTGTGTGTGTGTGTGTGTGTGTGTGTGTGTGTGTGTGTGTGTGTGTGTGTGTGTGTGTGTGTGTGTGTGTGAGAGCGCACGCGTGTTTGCGAGTGGATTGTTGTATAAGTGTTTAAATTCTTAGCTCGGGGCTGCTGTCATCATATTAACTTGTCATCATGCATCTCCAACAGTGTCATTATATATTCCTTAGCGCGTGGATAACAGTGTCTAACAACGCCGTCAGGTTAGGTTGCAAATCACTGTTACAATAAATGTGTTGTTAAGCAGCAGATTCACACAATGGCTTGTAAACTCTGGAGATTTCACATAAACACCACTGTGATGATGTGCAGATTATTCCCTTGTCTTATCCAGTATCTGGATGACATCCCATTAGCTTAGCGCTTGTGTGGTCACCTGAAGTTCATCTACTGTACCAGGCATGGGAACGCTACGGTCCGCAGGTCATGTACGACCCATTATGCTTTGTAATCCGGCTCGCCAAAGTTGTTCAGACTATATCATTAATTTTATGAAATGAATGCAGCTGTTAAATATTTTTTTACAATAAGCCTTGCATGTGTATGCTTTGCTTCCTATTAAAGGCCAAAACCTTTTAGATAATGTTTTTTAAATGTCATTTTCATTAGTATAAATAAACACTCCTCCCATCTGCTCCTCAGCTGGCCCGCCTGTCAAACTTTAGAACTCTGTGTGGCCCACCAGTCAAAAAGTTTGCCCACCCCAGACCCTTTTCAGTCTTATTACGGATCTCTGCTGCTGTGATCAATTTCTTATTGTTCCTCTGACCGATTAACGTCGGTGTAAAGGCGCTGTTGGGCTGGCGTTCGCCACTTTGTCGACTTTTATATTGGATCGCCCCACCTCCAGCATACCAGTGCAACCATGTTGCCCCAGCCGACGGCTCTTGCTGTTTTCCACCTCACCTTCGTGCCATTTTGTAAGGGTGGGTGAATTTATCGAGGGAATGTGGTGAGGCGGATAACGCCATCCTGATAATTTCGTGATGAACGATGTCTTCTCAAATTGACTGGGAATGAAAAACAAAAATCTATTCCACGTGAAATGTTCAAGCAGTTTACACCGCCTCCAACTAATTCCTGTGGTGCTGATTAGTTTCATCCACATCCGAATGCTTAATGTGTACATGTTTATATTAAAGTTAAGCATAAAGAAACCTTTAATTAACTATTCAGCTATAACAGGAGTTGTGAGACACAATGAGGTCACACAGGCTACAAACCCTTTGAGACTATTTAAACTGCTTTGTTCACGTCTAACCACAGCGCCCTCCCCAATCGTTTATATACAGTACTCACTCATTATGTATTATTACATATCACTAATTTACACCGCTTAATGTGGGTGGTCTTATCTTTATGAATATCAGAGAGGAAAAGGTAAAGCACAGTGACATCTTGACTGTCAAAATCAGGGAGTGTCATCAATTATTAATCATCCTGCTTTTGTTTTGAGATAATAAATTAGGGTATATTTTTATTGTCCCTTGAGGGAAATTCTTACTCTGCAATTAACCAATGTCTGAGGAGCAGCGGAACATCGGCGCAGCGCCCGGGGAGAAACATCAGACGCAGGTCTAATGAACATCATACATAAAAAATACAATCCACCCTTCATACATTTTTAGATAATTTTAAATTGTCAATCTTTTTTTAGTCCTGAACGCACAAAACCAAAATAATATGAGTAATAATGTTTCCGTCAGATACTTGCAACAATTATTTGACTTATTAATTGAGCCGCAAGTAAGTTTCTTTTGGTCATCTTTGTGTTAACCGATCAAAAATCAGCACTCTGTTGTGTTTTCTGTTTTTAAATTCCAAAGAGTCCAAAAGAGAGTCCGGTTTCCTCTCACAGGTGAACATTGAGAGGCGTGATCATGATCATTTTTTTTACTTCGCTAAAACATCCCAGGATAAGTTTTCACAAAAAAAAAAAACCGTGAGTCATTTTGAAAATATGTTTACCTTACTTGAATCGAGAAGCCGTTCGCGTCTGTGTTGGACTGAATGACAGAAGCTGACAGACGCGGCGGCGTATTGGATCTGAATGCATCCTTGTGTGATTTGATGCCAGGTAATATTTCCCATCTTTTCCCATCGTCATTCCTCCTGTCTGGGCTGTGGCTGCCTAATTGGAGTCAGGCTACGTTTAGATTTTAACAAGCTCGTACAAACTCAGACCTTTCAGTATCGGTGTGACTAATTCTTTGGCTCACAGATTAAAATGAAATACGAAAAAAGTGTTAGGAATGAGGCCTTCTTCAGTACTTTAATGTGAAAACGGTGATAAAATACAGTTAAAAGTCAGCTTTTTTTGTGTTTTGCTGTCTGTAAGCAGTGTTTTGGACATTTATCCAAATAAAATAGCAGTAATCTATATCACCGGTGCAGTGATGATGGTTAATGATGATGGCTACCGTTTATCTGGAGGTCGTAGGTATGCATTAAGGTATGTCTGAAGGGCTCCCTCAAAGCTCCCATCAACCCCGTGACAGCCAGAGGCTTGTGGGTAATTTGGTCCATTCTTCTTTAAACAATCTGGTCCTTCTTTCCTCATCAATGGGTTTCTTATTTTCAGCCAGGCTTTGACTTTCCCTCTTCAAACACATGGTATTTCAATTGTTTGTTTCTGAAATGCTATAGGAGGAGGAGCGAATTATTTCAGGTTCACACACTGTGCCGCACGTCCGTTGGCTCGGCTCGACCGTCACCATTTCAGCGCAGCTGCTCCGTTTCTTCGTGAAGCGTTACCAAACCCTGAAAGAAGGCTGAGCAAACGAAGCGAGGATGATAAGAAGATGCCAAGTTCCTAAAAATAGCTCACAGCTGACCTTGAAGTATGAAAGCAGTTGTTGAGATCGGACGGGAGTGGGGGCATCCCTGTCCTGGGCTTTGGTCTTACCCTGTCATTCTTAAAAGTATTGTGTTTATCTCTTTACTTTTGTGAATGAATGGAGCATCTGAATCAAAATGTTAATCATAAAACTACTCCGGCGATGGGAAAGACAAGATTAATACAGAATCACTGTGTCTCAGTAGAAAGTACTGTAGTTCTGTGTGGCCGCCATCCTGTCACTGTCCACTTTCCCACAGAGACAAACTGCTATGAAGATAATAAATGGCCTCTACAGAAGAAAAAACCCCCCAATTCTTTATGTTTGAGGAACACGTGATATCGGCTTTTAATTTGAAAAATGTGTGCAGAGGTGAAAATAACACAGATCCTGCCTTTTAAGGAGCTAAATCTTCTGCGTTCTCCTTGCAGGAACCATAATTGTCTTCATTGAGAGGGCAGGGCAGGAAGTGGGTTTGGGGGAGGCATTTTGGACTATCACACACACACACACACACACACACACACACACACACACACACACACATGCAAAAACACACACAGACACACACAATGAGGTCCTGAATCTCCTTTAATGTGTTTGTCAGAGTAAAGACGGCGCAGAGCGCGTGAGCTCAGCAGAAAGCTTTTTAAAGCAGCTAAAGTTTAGGACGCACGACGAAGATGTTGGCCCTCCCCACGTGGGCATCTCTCTTCATTTTTGTCTTTGTGTGTGTGTGTGTGTGTGTGCACGCGCGCATGTGAAACGGTTGTGTTAGCAGGTTGCCGAAGGAATGTGGTGACATCAGAGAGGTCAGAGTTTGTGTTTGAGAGAAGAGAAGAAGGAAAGAAAAATGAAACAAACATGTCTTTAAAGTTTCGATGCGTGCCTCGTCCCGACTCTTCTCACCCAGATCTTTTTTTTTTTTTCCCACTGTCTGTGTCTTCTGCTCTCTTTCTGGCCGTGTCCCCATCTCTCTTTTTGTCCCCCTCACCTCTTTCCTTCTATTTTTACCACTTCTCCAACTGTGCTCACATCTGGATCTTATTGACAGAGTGAACAGCCATAAAAGACTCTCTGGACTCTCTCTCTCCCTACCTCTCTCCTTCCCTCTCTTCCCGTCTGTCCATGCATGTGTGTGTGTGTGTGTGTGTGTGTGTGTGTGTGTGTGTGTGTGTGTGTGTGTGTGTTTGGGCGTGGTGTGTATAGGTTTGCTGGTGTGTGCCGGGAAAGACACTGCAGCCTAGATGTAAACACTTCTTGATTAGAAGAAGTTTTCTCCGAAGTTTTCCTGCTGCAGCTGCAACAACGTGAGGATACGTGAAGAAATAACCTGCGTAGGAGATTTTATGGTTTAGTTTCCGATGCAGAAAAATTTCTAAATATTTGATTAACACATATTTGACTTTTGACTTAATTCATTCACCTTCTTGTAGGCGAGACGATCGTAATCTTCAGCACACACAGGTACAACCTGAACGAGACGCCAGCTCATCGCGAGACCACGTTTACTTCATTGTTGTATAAATTAATCCTTACATCATGTAATAAAATGTCAAATATATGGATTGAAAATGCAAACAAACCTCATGAATTAGTGGTAACAATTAATCTATATATGATTCTGTCACGATGTGATCATTATTTACTCTGACGTGATTCACGCGTTTCATTCTGGCTCGTTAATTTTAATTGTAGACCACCGTCATTCTTACGTCATCACCTTCACATTCTTCTGTACAATAATAAGAGTGTGTGATTTAACACTGCAAGTGATTCCTATACACGCCGTAAGGCTTTAATCTGATATAAATCCGACAACAGTAAACACACATAAGGCTAATCTGCATCAGAAAATAACATTATCTATTCTTCGTTTTTGGCTTTGTGCTGCTCTAAGGAGGACATCAATTCATGATCTTGCGTGTTGTGATGGAATGGATGTTATTACATGTCCTGATCCTATAATTGCACACAGGATTCAGTGGTTTCCCTTTAAAATCAATGGGCTAGCAGGAGTTACGCACCACAATCCTGCAGTTTATTGTCTCACTAGAAGCTTTCTGATCGCTTTTGCAGCTTAAATATCTTTCAGACATTTTTTTCCCCCAGTGTTCTAATAAAGAATAAGAGGTCATTATATCTCTACACTGAAATGGTTTAGCATCGTTTTCTGATTTATTTTGTCACCTTGAGAGTCGGATTGTAAAGACAAACTTTGTCTTTTCAGATTTCACAGCATACAAATACAAACAAACACAAAAAAAATGCATAAAACAAAAATATTTCTCTCTCTCTCTCTGCTCGTGCGTCGCGTTGGTGCGAGCGCTAAGGTGACGACAAGCATGTTGTGCACTATTTAGCAACATGCTGTTAATAGATGTCTGGGAATGAAAGCTTGAATGAAAGAGTGTTCTCAGTGTTTATTATGATTTTGAGGTATTGATGCTTAAAACCACGGGTAGGTTTCGTCTGTGGCTAACTCGATTTATTAGCGCCTGTTGCTCCTGACTGTAATCGGTGCTCTCGTCATGCAGGGACTCACAGTAACGCCGTAAATCTGACAACCACCCTCGGAGCTCTGAAAGATGTTCCTCGATGCCTCCCGAGGTGAGGACTCGCTGTGGACCTTTTGACCCCTCATTCCTCACTCGTGTCTCCCGCTCTGTGGCAGCTGAACGCCGCCGGCTTCGGCCCGACGGCGAGTTAACAGCTAGTTACATGACAGCATCTTATCTTCTTAATGACAGGCTGCAGTTAAGAGTTAAGAGGCCGATCTTTAACGGCAGAGACTTCAGGCCGGCGCACAACCACTTTTTTGGGTGTCTATTTCCCGGTGAACTGGGAAATAATCAACCGTCGGTGTGAAACTGTTGACATGTGTAAGCCGAATGGTCCAAATAAATCAGAGGTCAGGCTGGAGGCTTCAGTTAATGCTGGTAATGAACGACGGCGATGGAGGAAAGCGAAGCTCAGGCTCGGAAGAATAAATCACTTTAAACTCTTTCATGTCTTTGTCCGTCATCTCAGGGGAAGTCGTAGTTCATGACACACCAGTAGCTGCGTGAAGACATGAAGATGTGAGGCTGGTGTTTTCCACAGTAACCATAGCGATCAAAGACCTCGTCTTGGGGTCGGATAAGTGTGTGTGTGTCTGTGTGTGTATGTGTGTGTTCTATTCATAGAAAGAGGAATGATACAGGCCTGGGAATGTTGTCCTCTCCGGAAAAACAAACTTTTTTTTTCTTCCCCCTACCCCACCCACCCAACCAGCCACCCTCCATCCCGATTTTGCTGCCTCTCCATGGGAGATATGACGGACATGATGGAGAAGAAAATGCTCAGATAAGAGGAAGATGGAAGAAGACGGTATTAGAGGACATGAGATGAGAGGAGGAGGAGGAGGAGGAGGAGGAAGGTTTTGGTGGCTGAAGCTGTCGCCTTCACATAGACTGTGATGTAAATAATGTCAACATCATCTCGTCTCGTCTCATCATTCTGACATCATTTCAGTGGAAGCTTTTGATACCGATGTGTTTTCATCTAACACTAGGAAACAGTTGTGTCTTCTCGACTCGAGTGTGTGTGCCCGTTTCCATGGAGTTAGCCATGCTACAGTGGCCCGGAGGGGACAAATCAACACTAGATTCGCCAGCAGGAAGTCTGTCGTATTGATCCGAACCACGTGATCCGTACCATTCAGCTGTGCTTCCTCTCTGAAGTTTCACGCCTGCACTAATACGCGTCTATTTACGTATGCAGCTCGTTCCTCATTGTGCTCTGTGTGTGTGTGTGTGTGGATGGATCCTGCATTCCAGCCATTTGGATCCGGGCCAGAATGTTCTGGGAAGCATACCGGTGCAGCGAGGAGGGAGGGAAGGATGAAATGAAAAAAGAAAAGAAAAGGAGGAACAGAAAGAATGCAAGGATTTTGTCTCCTTATGATTCCTTCCATTCTGAGGCGCGGGGGTTATTTTCGTCCCCGCCGGCGAGCCGTGGCCATTAGCAGTCTGGTTGTGATGTAATCTCATCTTTTTCCTTCTTATGTCTCCTTCTCCCTTCCCTCATCCTTTTCAATCCCCCTAAAAGTTCTTCTTCTACATTCTTGAGAGGCTTCGAGAGAGTTTTTTTTTTTTTTTTCTTTTTTCAAAATCAAATTTGGTGTCTCCCACATGATTCATAATTTTTTTTTTTTTTTTACAATTCTGTTTATGTAAAGATCTTTTCATCCAGTGTTTCCAGTGGACATTACCACTGGCAGAAGGGGGACGAATGACAAGAAAAAGGGCCCTTTGGTTTCAGTTTGGTCTGATCTAATCGCTCCCTCTGAGAGCAACACTGGGACTGAGCCCATATCACACACACACACACACACACACACACACACACACACACACACACACACACACACAACACTGCCATATAAGGAGAGAGCGAGAGGGAATCTGGCAGGCTTGAAACCCGCGTCTCTTTTCTTCTCTCTCTTTTTCTCTCCTGCTCTCCTAAAGTTCATTGGCAGACGTCTTCTTTCTTCATTCATGTTAATATCTTCCGTTTCAGTTTGCCCTCTTATCCCTCCACTTCTACCCCCCCCCCCCCTCGCCCCCCATCAATTTGAAACCGTCTCGTTCCCTGCAGCAGACGGTGCACAACCCCAGGTTTTTTTTTTTTTTTTTTGGAAATCTCTCCGGCTTCACTCATGAGTACATATTAACCAAATGTCTCCCTGTTCAAACAGACCTCTGATAGACGCTCAGTCCAAACACACTGAGGCCATTAGGAAATAAGTCGGTTCTAATCTGGAGTGTAAGCAAACAAAGCAGCTCTTCCACCGCCACCTGATAAATTCCAACCCAGGCAGTCATTTTCTTCCTGGCCGTTTGTTCACACTTCACGGTTATTGACCGTTTTCTGCAGACACTTTATGCTTCAGATTGTTTTCTCTCATCTGAGGCCTTCAGGCGCCTGGTTTTTATTCAACATTTCATCATCATGTCTCTCCAGCGGTTCGGCTTGACCTCCGACTCGGACGCACCCGGCCTCCGATGTGAATAATTGTTCGTACGAGGTTCTCTCTGGAACTGGAGTTGTGTCGTCCTCCGCTGTTTGCGTTGTTTATCGTGTGTGTCAGACCTGTGCAGCAGTTTATGAGTCAGACGGTCCAGCGTGACGCTGGCAGGGAAGTTAATGTGTACGGTAAAGCTGATAGAGAACACCCCCTATGGCGTCTGGGCTTTCTGCGTGTGTGTGTGTGTGTGTGTGCGAGCTGTTATAAACAAATCCACTTTCCTGGGAGTATCCGGTATCGGTTGTGTGTGTGTGTGTGTGTGTGTGTGTGTGTGTCTGTGCCTGAGATTAAGAAAGCGTTTCCCTTTTTTAGCTCTGTCCCACAGGGCTGATGGGAGGTTGCTCCAAAATTGGTCCTCCTCTGTTCACATGGATGACGACCGTGAAGAATCATCGTGATGTCATCGGTGATTAATCACCTCATTAACAAACCAACTTTATCGTTCATTCAGCTGGAGGTTACTCTAATGATTGTATGGCCTCCACTTTTTTTTTTTTTTTTTTTTTTTTTTTTTTGTTGTTGCGGAAAACAGTTGAAAGCAGGAAAACAGCGGGTTTTTATAATAAAATGAATGATGGCTGCATTCCATTTAGCTTCTGGGTTGCGGTGTTGTTTATGCTGTAGTCATGGCTTGACGACACTCGAATGGGTTCCATTAACGCCGTTGCTTATTGTGTTTTTCCCGTCAACGGCAGCTATTCCCCAGCATGCATCTGTAAATGGTAAATGCATGACGTCACTGCCCCCAACCCTCTATGAAAAGACACTACAAACATAAAAACAAACAAATGATAGCCTGTGTCACGACATGGTCAAATTATTTTGTCATTTTTAATTGTTCGCCGATGTAAAATTCCCACTTTGTTTTTGAGAGAAACATTAAAGTTTCATTCACTTCTGAATTGGTGATTTTCTGGCTTGTTATTTCATTCCATCAGATTAAAACAATGTAAAATTGAGCACTAAATTATTCATGTATTATTAATTAAATATGTTCATATTTTAGTTATGGACTTAACTTTCAGAACTATATTCCCGTTAACTTCATGTGTCTGAGTGAGGCGCTACAGAAAACCTCCCAAAAAAAAAAAAAAGAAGCAGAAATCTTTTCTCTTGTTCATATTTGGAGTTGACTTTTGATTTTTTTTTTTTTTTTTTTTAACAGAAAGAAAAAAAATCCTCGCTTGTCTTTCTGTCGGGGTCTTGTGAGGTCTTGTGTGTTCTCATCCTCGGTGACGCCTGGGATGAAATGAACAATTTGTCATGCCTGTCGCTCACTTTTGTTCCAACTGGGCTGATATGCATCGTGTGAACCGCTTCCATTTATTTGGAAGCCGCTCAACTTCTTTTGGCATGCGTCCCATGCGTTATTCAGTCAAAACTTTTTTTTTTTTTTCCCCAGGTGAGGTGTCCATTATGACCTGCTTTAATGATGGTTCCTCACCAGTTATCCCAGTGGACCTCCACGATAACTCCACATGTTATTAGTGTTTGAGATGCAGACGGGGGATGTATGTATTTACCCTCCTCATTAGGAGCAACACTGTGGCTTTCTTCTTTTTTTTTTTTTCCCCCTTTCTCATTCATGCTTTCTCTTCCATCGAGATGTTTCTGTGGTAACCGGCGTTACGTAGCAACTGACGGGCCAATTTGATCTCCCTGCTTTTTATCGCCTCTCTTCCTCTCCTTCTTTCTTTTCCTGGATTCACCTGCCAGAGAGTCAGAAAAGAGTTTTCCTCCCGTCGGGTCTATCGTTGCACAGGAGCCACACGAGTGGAAAAAAGCGGTCGCGTTTTCAGTCGCCAACATCAAACTATTCACCCCCCGAGTGTTTCCTCCTCGTCCTCCTCCTCCTCCTCCCCGGGAGTCGGAGGAGCAGCTTTATGAAAGGGCTGAGTTCCTGAAGTAGCCCAGGAAATCCGTGTGAGCTCCTTCAATCGCTGCCTCCTCACACAGTAAAGAGGGAAGACGCTTGGCGAGCAGAGCCTCCAGATGTGCGAGTGTGAAGCTGTGATTTGTTGTGCGAG
The DNA here is from genome assembly GCA_013358685.1 of Antennarius maculatus. NCBI lineage: Eukaryota > Metazoa > Chordata > Actinopteri > Lophiiformes > Antennariidae > Antennarius > Antennarius maculatus. The sequence goes on from CM023613.1 coordinate 22,344,506, forward strand.
GCCTCAAGATGAAGAATAAAACCCAGGAAAAACAGGAGAAGCGCGTCGAGAGAAGTTGAGATGGAGGGAGTCTCCTTTGTAGGTTCAAACGGTTCCAGAAACGTCAGCATCATCCTAAAGGAAACCCTCTATTCTGCCTCTCCAAGAACTTTTTTTTTTTTTTGCATTTGCTTTACTTGTCTTCAATCCAATAAGAAAAGTAGATTTCAAGCCAAATCTCTCAAGTCAGACAACGTCAAACATATACAAGCACCAAGAACTCAGTGAACTTAGAAAGCGTCCTCGTCCGCTTTGACAGCACACGTTCAGGATTTAAGATCATGTGGTGCAAATGCACACGACAACAACCGAATACACGATCGTATGTCAAATGCACGCAGCGCATAACAGGAAACCGCTGCGAGCACAGAAGGAGACGGCGTGAAGCGTTTCCAGATGACGGCAGGGGCCGAATGCGGCTCGGAAACATTTGTTGTCACTGCAGTTTGTGACTAAATCAGTTATTTATATCTGGTGCGCATGGGTTTCTAGAGACATTAAGCTTCAGGGCTTTTTGTCGAAAAGCCATCATGAAGTCAGATCAGGGAGAATAAATGGAGACAAAAATCTACAGGTTGTCTCTTCTGTTGGCTGCGGTTCGTTTGTTTGAGCCGCATCTTTTTGAAACTACCAGAAGTAACACACACCCCTCCTGCCTGCAACCGCTTCATGGGATTATTAACAGAAAGTGCACCCAGGTTAATAATAATCCTGTGTTGCCATGCCAACGTGCGATGACAACATGCTTTTTTTTTTGCTTTTTTTTTTTTTCACGGCCAGCGCAGCTGTGCTGAAGCACGGCGAGGCCTGAATGTCCAATTAAACAAGTACAAAGCAACATCTCTCTTAAAAACCGCAATCATTTCCACGACCTCCACTCCGACCCGGTTCCACCCTCTCATCAGATCAGCCTTTGATTGGGTGGATTTGTTGCGTCGCTCTGCTGTCAGAGCGTCTCTGACCTCTCGTTCATTGTTTCAGTTCAAACAGTTTTTTTTTTCTGCCCGCAGCGCACCGATACAGCAGGAGTTCCACATTTTCATTATTGCAAATCTACTCAAAGCTGCTATATGTCTTCTGACGCAACATCCCTGGAAAGGTTTTAGCTCCATTCAGCATGTTTTGATTGCCTAAAGCTACAATAAGACGCTTCATTTATTGTAACTTTTTCTAGCCAACCAACCTATGCACACATGCACACTCAAAAAAAGAAAAACCCCACATATGTGAGGGTTTAAGGCTGCCAGGGGTCAGGAATGTCAAGTAAAGAAGGATAAAGAGGAGAAATGGAGAGAAAAGGCCGATGGGGGAGGAGGAGGGATTGGAAGGGGGGAGGAAAAAAAAAAAAAGAAAAAGCAGAAAAAGAAGCATAAAGTGAGAAAAGTCAGAGATCGTGGCTTAATCCACTGTATAGTGTTTAGTCTTTTCAAAGCTGTGGTATTATAACGGCACAAACCATGTTTTGTTTCTCACTGACTGTTTTTTTTAACTTCACGTTTTGATCAACGCTTCTCCTGCCTACTTTAAAAAAAAATTTTTTTTTTCCAAATTTCTATGAAGAAAAACAGATTTTGTTGTTTAGGCAGCGTGAGAAAGATGGCAGATAGTAGAGATGGTATTTCTGGAGTTGAATTGGGGTTAAGTCTCTGTGCTGGATGGCTGTCTTTGAACCCCAGTGCATTCTGGGGAAAGGTTCCTGGACAGGAAGTGGATGTGACTGAGAGCCTGGAAGTCAAGGACTGAGACAGAAGGCTCGTCCTGTTTGTAACGATGTATTGTTGGACTGATGGGGATGTTTTGTTAAAGAAAAGAAGTCTTAAACTAATGAATCTTTCTTTTTTTACGTAGAAGTAAAAAGAAGTAAAAAAACTTTATTATTCAGTTTCATGTAAGCTACGTATTTTCATCCATTTAATAGGCATGCCTCGAAAATGTCTTAAATCTTTGTGTGTAATTATATTTTTTAGGCTTCAAATGCCATAATAATTAAACTTCCAAAGATCAGAAGATCAATTAAGCCAAGATTAAAGTATCCAAATCTTAAGTTTAGTTCATTTCTGAGCTTTTATTTGAATCCATTGACATTTAAAGTCCTTAAAACTGTGAATGTGACTCTTCAGATAGTACCAGAGAGCGACCTTCCACGCAGCTCTGTCGTCAATATTTTTGCTGTACAAATTCACCGCCGTCTCTTAGTCAAATTAATATTTAATATGCTGTATCTTAAAACTGGTTTTCTTTAAATCGTTGGTCTGATGGTTTCACGTTGCATCTGTGACTCGGGAGTTTCTCCTCATCCATTTTGTTTGTTGCTGCTCTGATGTCTCGGCTCATCTCAGGTGTGTGTGTGTGTGTGTGTGTGTGTCTATTTGTGAGCATGAATTTTAGTCCAAGCACCAATCAAGTCCTTGCCTCAGCCTCACCTCTCAGGGACAAAGGCTCTTTTCACAGCACACGTATCGCTCTCATGCACGCACACACACACACACACACACACACACACACACACACACACACACACACACACACACACACACACACACACACACACACACACATATCCCATAAGGGCGTATTAGGAGTGCAAGTAGATCTGGTTACCTGTTCGTTCTCTCTCTCTTTCTCCCTTTCTCTCTCACACACAGACACACACACACACACACACACACACACACACACACACACACACACACACACAATACAGTTTCAATCACAGCTCTATAGCTACTGTTTGTTGTGTACTTTGCTTCTTAAAAGTTGGAACTTTTGATCTGAAATCAATCATATCAGCAGTGAAGTGGGTTTATGTGATGAATTTACTTGTTCTGAAATGCAGGTTTTTAATGTGATGACGTCTCTGATTTAATCTGTTCTTACCACATGAAAAATGTTCAACTTTAGGAAAGACAGAAGTTCTTCTCTGTATTGATTTATCAGCAGGACCGCTGCCCCCTTGTGGAGACATTTTAAATGTGTTTGCTCCTTCAGAAAGATTTGGGACATAAATGTAAAATGTAAGCAGAGGCAGAATGAAGAGTGTTTTTTTGAAAAGGTTTTTTTTTTTCTTCCACTTTTCAAGGACAGGGTTGTGTTGACAATTGCGTTACATCATCGTTTCTTTCAAAAACATTCGGAAAAAGAGGACGCCAATAACTGGAGCATCAAAAATTGGAATTCTGCTCTATTCTTGCTTAAAATAGGACTTCAGTTGCACAACAGTCTCCGTTGGTGCTTCGTAATGCATCACACATTCTCCATGGGGGAGCAGGTCTGCACAGCAGGCAGTCCGGACTTGTGGAAACTCTTGCACAGAATCTTTTCTTGGCGTTGGCATCCCTGAAAAAGATGTCATCTGGACGGTAACATCCATCCATTTTCCTGTAGACGAGATGATCACCGTACGTCTCGGATAAGACGCCAGCTCATGGCGGGGGGGTGGATGGCAGCATATGTTTTTAACTAAACACAAATATTTATGCTGCCCATGCTACCAGCATGAGCACATCATACATCACAAATTCATGCGGTGCCACGTTTTAAGTTATGATGGACAGTAAATGGTGAAATCTTTCAAATCCCCACAATTGTGTGTTGAGAAATGTTCTTTAACTGTCCTCCCAGCTCGGTAAACCTCTCAATCATGTTACCATCATGTTACCATCATGTTACCAATGGATATTTCACAACTTTACCAGTCTTTGTTGTCCATGTTGCAACTTTCCCTACTGTCCTTTTCCAGTGGAAAACCCTTCAAATCTGACATCTCCAGTTTGTTTTATTCAGGACTGTGTGAGGAACGAGAACCAGAAGACAAAAAGAGGAGAATCAATAAAACATATTTGTGTTCTTTTCCCATTCGGAGTCGGGAAAATGTTCCTTCCTGGAGCCCCGTGTCTGATCCTGTGACTGAGCCCTCCGTTCGCCTGCTGCACAAAAACACACATGTGTGAATGTAATGACGTTTGTGACTTTAATCGTTTAGTTTGCGTGTTTGTGCAACTGTTTGAGCGTCGTGATAAAAATGAATTACCGCAGGAGGACACGAGTGCATAAACACACACACACACACACACACACACACATACAGATAGAAACAGCTGTGTGCACAGGTGTGTTCAGAGACGTGTTGTGATCTGGTTGTGCAGTCAGGCGTCCACATCTACTCAGGTGGCTCCGTCTTTCTCTAGTGAACACACACCTGTGCACCAGCGGGTGTGCTGACAGGTGTCCTGAGCCCCTCCCACGTGTTTTGCCCGTTTGATTCCTGATAGACGTTTTGCTGTAGGGTTGAAAATGAGCAGCTCTCATTCATGCTTTGCAGGGAGGAGAGAGGAAATGCAAAAAAAAAAAAAATGAAACCACAGCTGGAAATCCATCCCACGTATGATCGGCCACACGTGTATCTGGCGTGTTTATTTATGAATGCCGCTGAATGATTCTCATGAGCGCTGTTGAATCCGGCTCATGGATCGACTCCAAACATGCAAACATCTGTACGACATGACGTTCGCCTTCGTGTTTGGGAATGAACTGTTAGCAGACGAGTGTTTGAGTCGTATTCCCATGGCTGTGTACTAAGGAACAGACTATATACTGTATATATTTATGTATGCAGGACACTAGGGGCCCAGTGTGAGACAGTTTGGTCGTTTTGAACAGATTTTTTTTTTAGTGTTCTTGACTCTGAAAAGCCAGAATGCTTTTATCCAACTCACATCAAATGGCTGTTCCCCTTTTTACACTAACAACCGCTATAAAAAGGTACAAAATTGGGTTGAAAATGACATCCACCATAATGTCACGGCTGGGGCAACATGACCGGGATCTTGCCACTGCTGTATCTCAAGTTTATATATTCAGTTTTTGAACAGAGTTCAGTCGATTATATATATATATATATATATATGGATTTTTTTTTTTTGATGGATTTTTTTTCCACAGCATCTTAGTTTGCAGGCAGAAATCTCCAGCTGACTGTGTAGTTAGAGCGAATGTGTGTGTGTGTGTGTGTGTGTGTGTGTGTGTACGTGTGTGATTGCACAGCACTTGGAAATCTGGGTCAGCTCTAACTCATTCAGGAAGAACTCTTATGACTTTTCTTTCCTTCACTACCTAGCAACTGCATTAGTCCCAACCTAAATAGGAAATGCTGAGGTTGGGAGCGCTCTGGCATCGCTGTGGAAACGAGATGCTGTGGTTGATGATGTAACCACTCAGATAAGTGTCATCCCCGTGTGCTGCTGCGAGGATAAGTCACACATTTCAGGGAAAGCAATAATTAAATGTTCCTTCTGATAAATATTCTGTGTGGACAAAGAAGAAAGAATAACTTCCTGCTCGGTCATGTCGCTCCGTCTTCTTCCAAAAATAAGGACACGACGGCTTCTGTACGGATTTTTAGATGTATTGTTGTGCAGTTTGTGGTTTTCAGTGTTGTGTAAAATGCCGAAGAAGTGTGTTGGATGGTTTTTGAAAAACAACCAAGGGATATATTTACATAAACATAAAAACCTCTGTTTTTGAATGAATGCTTGTGGGATGAAAGGATTAAAAATGAGGAAAACATCGAGATTCAGAGATAAAGAAAGAAGGGAACACTTAATCATTAATTACTTCCATGGCTTCAAACTGTCAGACCTCAGAGGAATTTATAGTTTGATGGTCTGCGGTTGCTATGAGATTCCCTTCATGTAAAGAAAACAAACAAATACACAAGAACTGAGAATATACTTTCTTCATAATTTTGGTGGCTCCAAATCTGAACATGCCGGAGAGATTGTCATCTCTGATCTCTGTCACCAGACCTTCAAAACCATCTATTGTTTCTGCGGCAGCAAGGATTAAAGGCCAATTTCCTGCCGAGCTTGACCTTTAAATGTCTTTTTCCGACCTTTTTCTGTAGTCGCCATCTGATCTCTGTTGGAGAGAAAGAGTCTGATGTCTGAAAAAAGACAAAAGCCACCTCACACCACGCTAAACTACAACTTCAAAAAATTCAACACGCTTCAGCGAGTCGCTAAACTGACCGCAGTGAAATAATCTGTACTGAGCTGGTTGATTTAAAATGGATTGTTCCTTATTCCAGCTCAAAACTATGAATTGTTTTCGACTTTTTTTTATTCTTTTCTACACATGCACTTTATCCTTTCTCGCTGTAGTGAAATCTGCAATTTTGGCATCTTCATATGATGGTCACATGACCACCAATTTTTTTTCCTGTTTGTGTGTGTGTGTGTGTGTGTGTGTGTATCTATGTTGAATTGTCTCCTTATGGCTGTTTGTAACCAATTAATTTGGTTTAAGAATATGCATTATGTTTTTAAATGACATTTTAAAGGATGGTCCCAAACGTTTTTTTTTCCAACTGTGGCTCAAAGTCGTGACCCGAGTCGACAGATACCAGGAATACCTCTCCAGCTGAGGAGAACATCATTATCAATGATCTGTCAATGACACGTAGGGTCCTTTTTTTTTTTTTAAATGACACACTTCCTCCCTGTTGTCATGGTTATCTGTGGGCTGCTTCCATCCTGTGTGCACCGCATAGGAACAAAAGAGACAGACAGAAATGCCATTTTTCATTCAGACCCCTATTTCTCAGTGGAGCATCTAATTCTGATGAGAACACCAGCAGTGATATTAGGAGTTCGACTTAACGTAGAAGGTTTGTAGAGCGATCCATCTTGGGGGGGGGGGGGGGATGAACGGACAGCTGTCATCTTCATCCTCCTCCTCGTCATCCCTCAGTCGATTAGTGACGGGAGGGATTGTTCCGTCTGTGCAGAGCCGAGCGCCAAGAGAGTCTCCTCTGCCTGCTGTCTCTCGCTAATCGTACTGGGAGGGGGGGGCTGTGACACTCTAGCACCCACCCATCGACCTTCCCACACACACACACACACACACAGACACACATATTTCATCTCCACACACACACACACACACCTCCACACGCTCTCCCATCTCGCTTACATCATCCACGCAGTGCAAACAGATGAGGCGCATAGATGCTGGAGTGTCCTCCGGTTTCCTCTTTGCGAGACGGTGTGTGTGTGTGTGTGTGTGTGTGTGTGTGTGTGTGTGTGTGTGTGTGTGTGTGTGTGTGTGCTGTGACACACACCGTGGGCTGACGAGCGGCGCATCCGAGCCGACTTCCCACAAAACCAGCGCACACACTGACAGATAATCGAAGAGGCTGAATTTGTAGGGAAAAGGTTTCATTCCGAGGGACCTGAATTATTGAAAAGCGTTTCTTATTCCCGGCAGAAGAGACGAGGAAAACCGACTGGGATGAAGGTGGTTATTTGATGGAAAGGTGTTGATTCCTGCAGATCTGAGGTCTTCATCTGATGTTTGCTGTCACTGTGCGGACATGAAGATGCTGTTTGTGCGATAAACAAACCCGCTGAAACCCCCGGCTATTGTTCTCCGGTGCTTTTCCTTGAGTGCGTTGGGGCGCACGGACCGTTCCGTATGCTTCAGATGGTTCGAACCCTGGCCCAGTTCAGCATCGCCCTGGAGGAAATGAATGAGAACGGAGAGAACACTGGAGACGAAGGAGGCGGAGGAGGAGAGAGGGATGGAGGAGGAGAAGCGGTGGACAGGGATGCCGTGGATCAGTTCAGAAACAACAACAGAAATGGGAACTCCGGTGGGAATTTGAATGGGAACAGGCATTGTGCTGGAAGCAACAACGGAGAGGTAGACCGGCGTTTTCTCTTCCTTCTTCCTTTCATAATCTGTCTGTCATCCTTGGATAATGTCTCTCTAATTGAATTAGAGCAGAGATGCAAACCTGTACCGCCACCGGCATTCTGTAGGGTTACTCTCCATCCACCCTCATCAACCCCCCACCAGGGGTTCCTGTTGTCTTTACAGTCATTTTTAAAATAAAAAAAAAACCCGTCAGCTGTAGTGTTTCCTTTCGGCCGTGTAGACGTCGTGATCACATCATGCATGTTGTAGTGGGAGAGAAATCAACAAACATGCTTCGAATTACATCCACGCGAACACAACAGATGCTGTGGTCCTGCTAAGCTGTTGATCCACGCCATGCATTCAGGTGCGTCAGCCTGTGGGAGATGCATTTATGTACAGGCAATGAAATGGCTCTGCTGCATGAATCATGAGGGAGTCGGTTGTTTTCCCATTTAGGGAACAACGAAACAGTTGAAAACTTTATCCTACAAAAAAGTCTTGCAAACTCTTATAAAGTTATCATTAATCTCAGGATTATATTCATTTTTTTTTTTCCCAAATCCATAATTGTTATCACAAAGTAAATAAAATGATGGAAGGGAAAAGTGTGATAGGAGTTTGAGGAGGAAAGGAACGGACGACATGATGATGATGATGATGAGGTGGATCGATGGGGAGTGTTTGTAGAAATGACAGTCGGGGAGCAAATGGAGACATGCAGACATGTTTTCTTTACATTCACTCATTCAAATGAAGATGAAGAGGAAGCTGTGAGGACCACGATGCTTCTGCACTTTCATGGCTGCCATCGCAAAATGTACGGCATAAAATGTATGCGGCTGTTTTTACCCAGGCCCGAGGATGAATAAATGCAGGGATGAGGATGTAACTGGGCTCAGCCTGTTGCTGCTTCCGTCGGGTTGTTGCCAGGGGGAGTCTGTCATCACTGAGAGGAGGCGGTGGTGGTGGTGGTGGGGGGGCGTGTGACAGCACTGATGAGATGAGAGGACGGAGATGCATTTATGTCACTCCTTTCCAGAAAACAGTAGGGATACGTATGGAGATAAAACCTGTCCTGCGTTTAGAAGAACAATTCATTTTACCACGGAGGAAAGGTTTTCCTCACATGGGCTCAGACGTTAGAGATGCAGTTTTAAACCTCATGAGTGTGAGGATGGAGATGAGATGTATAGTTGTTGGTTTTAATAGTTTAGTTTGGACATAAAGCACAAAATCAAACAACTGTTCATTTGGTTCCAGGTAAAGTACACAAATGATTCATTTTTTGCCTTTTTTAAAAATTTGTTTTCTTGTTGTATTGGCTTTATTTGTTGTGAAAGAGTGTAAATTTTTACCCGCGGTTAACACGCAGGTGATTTTGGCCACCAATACTACATTGATTGACATCTTTTCTTCTTCCATTATCATATCTGCAACTTTTTGGGAGAGACAGATGTACTTATCTCTTTTTTTGTTTGGCCAATCATTTGACGGTCTGGCAAAAATGAATGCTGATGAAAAAAATAGGATGTTGGGGTTGGACAATTCTTTACCTTAATACTGTAGGAAGCGACGTGTTTCACAGCGGCTCTCCCGTCTTTTTTTTTTTGTTGGCAGCTCGGGTCACATAGAGAAAGAAAGAAATAAATTGTCCTTCCATTACATTTGATAACACAAAATCAAAAGCAGATGCGGTACTGTCACAGAATAATTGGAAGGAGTCCCGCTAGAAAAGAGACGGGGGTGGGGGGTTGAATAACCGACGTTATTTTCTACACAACAGTGAGTTTTTATTGATTTCAGTTTCCCTAGTTTCGCTGCATTCAGAGGCCAAATTGAGGCCAACACAAAAACTTCAGAGAACAGAATCAGACAGATTGATTCGGTACAACAAAAGAGTGAGCAGCAGCGCAGAATCCCTGAGCCGCATGTGTGTTTCAATATCACATTAAAAAAAGGGTGTTTGCTCTGGACTGAAGAGCAGTCGAGTGTTTTGCAAGCAGCAGTCTTGGTGGCGCAATATGACAATAGTGCTGCAAACAGACACAGATACTCAGTCCGTAGTTGGATAATAACACGTTAAACTAAAATAACAGACGCTTGACAAACTGTCCTGACTCTAGTCTGTGTTGGCTTTACGGTTTTCTTTTATATTTGGATGCAGACGTGAGGTAAAACTTACTCTACGGACCTCCTGTGACCACACCATTATCAACCGGCAACAAAACACACACCAGGAAATGAGAACACTCATAGTACGTATACACACACACACACACACACACACACACACACACACACACTCACTGAGACGTTTCCATCTTTCACACACACTCAAGTGTTTCCCCCTCAGATGTTTTAGCTGACGGCCTGATATCCAGTGAGCCGCCTCTCCTCTTAAATTTCATGGGTTGTAACCATGGCAACCAGGCAATCCTAACAAGTACATTTAAGAAATATTTGAAAAGAGAAAAAAACAAACAAAAAAAAAACGATCAAGGTGATAGACGAGACTTGTATGTAACATATAAAAAGTGGAATTCAAACATATAAAGGCAGATTTGTGGATCATGATGTTAGTTTTGCGGCAAACACGAGCGAGGGCTTCTTTATTTATTATTCATGTCGTCCTTATTCTTAAATTTCACATTTATGTCTTATTTTGCGTTCATTCGGTCACACAAACACATGGTTGCGCCCGAGGCTGCATCATTCCTGAGAATGTGGGTCACTAAATGGATCAAAGTTATCAGATTACAAAATCTGGAGCTGTTTACTTGAGATGTGCAGCTCTGACGAATCGGTGACTCGTTAGGGAGATAAAACACAAGCATTCATCCATCCGTCCGACCTTTTTCTCTATTTCTCCTAGGACTTCCTGGGTCATTCCTGATTCCACTGCTTTCCAAGATCTGTTTCCTAAAATGCGCTGATCCGCTCTGTGCGAGAGTGAAATGAAACAGTGGATGTTTGTTTTTGTCTGCTGATTTAATAAACAGGTAATTTAATAAGCGAGTCAATCTGCATTCATTAATCTGATCATAATAAATGAGGATTAAGAGGAAGCATTCATGCAGAGCCAGCTGTGAGTATGCATATGTGCTCTACACAGCACATAAATAATGCAGAGGAAACAAGGAATACTCTGACCAGCTGAGGTAGTATTAGACAATACCACTGCAGATCCAAGTACATGCAGCAATGCACTGTGGGAAGGTTTGATATATATTCAAATAATGAGCAATAGAGGCCAAATTCAAATTCATTCCATCTAAAATATTGATGTTTTTTTTTTTCTCTCGATTTCATGCTGTTGCTTCATCTGTAATCGTGGTTCAGATGTCAGGTTTACCCAAAAGATTAGCCATTAATGAAATTCATACTGATAAAGGTCTAGTTAAATAAAAGACAGAATAATATTCTGTGTCTTATCAGTGTCGGCTGTGAACACTTGAAGACTAACCGGATATTCTAAAGCGACGCTATTTTGTGCTTCCTTCTTCAGCTATATATAGTCATGCATGAATTCACCCCACAAAATTTATTTCTACACATTTCCCCCTCAATTTCGGAGGTTTTCCACATGCAGTCAAGTGTGCCACACTCGTACTCGCACACACACGTACACGTAGATAGACATTTCTCCATCGACACACCACCTTTCCCCCTCTGGCGGTACCCCGCAGTGCCCCTGGGATCCTTTCAGCAGCCAGACACTAAACATAGCCTTTCTGGGAAGTCATTGTTTTGGTTATTTATAGGGCACAAAGGTACTGGGGGGGGGGAGGAGTCCTGCCTCGTTGTATTTTTTTTTTGGTGTGTGTGTGTGTGTGTGTGTGTGTGTGTGTGTAGTCGTAGGTGTAGGTGTGTGTATGAGCAAAAGAGAGACATTTAAATACGCACCTGAGGTTTTTGCCTGTGGGATCATTTTTATAAGTCGTGTTTTTTGGCATAGACCCTCAGAGATAATATGACTCTCTCTCTCTCTCTCTCTATTCTTTATATACAATGTGCACATTAGCGTTGCAGAAAAGACTTCTTTACATTCTTTTTATTTATTAACTGTAATCAGAGGCAGTTTTGTGACATTTTCTAAAGCATTTTGATATTCTGCAAGCAACAGCAGTTTTTTAATCAGCTACTTGCTGCTTTTTAATACCCGTTTTACAAACAAACAACGGTGGAGATGTTGTTGGTTTTCTTGCCTTTCTGCATTCACACAGCATTAATTAAACTTTTTTTCCAGTATCTTTTGGTGTAACTTCAAAATCAATTTCTGGAGAACAAGTTTGCAACAGCCGTTTAGCAACTCACTTCTGCAGCAAAAAAACAAAACCGAACAGTTCAGCGTTGTTTTATGGTTGTTGTTGTTGTTGTTGCTCTGGTTCGTGTTGTCTGTATTTATATCCTCGAAATGCTAACGCTGTATAAAGAAATGCCCAAAGTGAAACACAATTTCAATTTCTGGTAAATGTCATCAAACCTTCACATCCCCTTCCTGTCCTGCTGCTCGCTTTGCTAATATAATGTCAATTTTGTGCTGTTCCATCGTCGCTGATGACTCAGAAACGGAGCTACAATGATTGCTTTTACAATGTTTGCACAAAACGGTGAGACGCTGTGAAGTCACAACAGGACTTCCCGCGGAAGATGAGAAAGCTTTATTGCATTGTAATTGAATGAGTGACTGAATTTATCATCAGCGTGGATTGCTTTGTGTCTTTCTGTGATGAACTGGTGATTTTTCCCAGAGTGTACCCCGCTTCTCGCTAGCATAGCCCCCTGACACCTCGTAAAGAATAAGCCGCTATAAAAAAAAAGGATGAATGAATAGTCGTCCACTGATTTTCATTCATCTCACTGAAGTTTCAATGATGCTGTCCCCCCCCCCCCCCAGTCACATAAAGAAACATCCATCAATGAGTCACTTTTGAGTAAATCCCTGAGTCATACATTTCCTTTTATTTCCTTGCTGGCCTCCGTGACCTCCAATCTGGTCTTTGTGGTTGTGGCGTTGTAAAAGATCCATTAGGAGGTGAAAAATGAAAACGCAAAATGCCCCAAACTGCTGAGTGTTTTTGAAGATAGCGTGCGTCACCACCTCTACGGTTCAAAATAACCACGGAAAGGTTTGTTATGTTGATTAAGGTTATGTTAAAGTTCAGGAAAAACCCTCTCAATCAGTTGCACTGTATTGTTATCTTGATTTTGGAGACTGCTGGGAATCTTGTCTTAACATCATCATTAGAGAATATTTCCATACTTAGACAAAATGCTTCTTTCTTCTTTTTTTTTTCGAGGTCAGAAAATCCGATTAAAGACTTTCAGTAGAACTGATGTCAAAAAGCGTGTAAAAATATCTGCAGTTGAAAAAGGCATTGACAGAAGAGATCACGCTGAGAACAGGGCTGACTCTCTTTCCGTCTCTGCACGTCAATTCTTTGAGTGTCCCTCAAGCTTTCGCTTTATGTTGTTGTTTCTGCTCTTGCTATTATACATCGCGGTAAAGCAGCCATGAGATGCAATTAATAGGGAATCATGACTTTGGCTATTGAAACGTTTAACCCTGAGGCTTGCACTTCCTTGCAGCAGCACGAGGATTATAGAAATGATGTTATTGTAGTGTCACATTTTACCCAAGGCCATATTCATTTATGGTGAATGCATATATGCAGCATGTAGGAGTTTTATGAAGTTATGTACGTTATGCAACGCTGCCGAGTTGAGACTCTCAGTGTCACATTTTTTACAAGCCAAATAACAGAAATCTGTCTTTTCCATCTGGTCTTTGACTAAAAGATTGAACTGTTCTTGCCAAGCAGACCGCATGATTTCTATAAAGTTTTTACTGCGTCTTGAATGTAATTCCTCTAAAGCTATGTTGGCACCACAGCAGCGGTTCACACCAGCTGCTGATTGGATGCTGGTTGGAGGTTAAATCTCTCGAAAAGGCAGAAAGAAGCATGAACGAATGCATGTTTCCAATTTAAATAGTGTTTTATATCTGTGCTATAAATGCATGGCTCTAGAGTAAAGAGTCAGGAAGAGTGGAGTGTGTGGGATGTGGGTGTGTGTTACCAGTGGGTTTGTGTGATGTCAACCTTCTTTCCTTGTCTTTGCAGGACATGAGGAAGCATGTGATGATGACCCTCTTAGACACGGAGCAGTCATACGTGGAGTCATTACGCACTCTAATCCAGGTAACACACACACACACACACACATACACACACACACGCATACAGGAAGGAAGCTTTTAACCACATTGAAACAAAAAGCTACTTGACTCCTGCTGTCTCAAAATGTTTTTAGCAGCTGCATCCAACGTAAGAACCCAAATTTGCCGATCCACGTTTACTATTTTGATTCTGCTTTTGCACTCTTGGGAAATGGAAACCTGCAGCGTTAAAAGGATATCATAAAATACTAGGAGAAAACATCTACCCGTCTGCGGGGAAGCTGGAGCGTCGATGTCCAAAAGGACAATGATCCCAAACACGCCGTAAAGTCCACCAGGGGTTGCTTCAGAACAAGTCCAGGATCAGTCTGGAGTGGCCTTCATAGCTGCCTGAGTGGAATTCAATGGAAAATCTCTGGTGGGATTTGATGAAGGAGGTTGTGGGAATATTCCAGAACTGGGCTGAGATTCTTCAGGAGAGATGGTGTTAGTCTTGGCGTCATGTTTTCAACAGGTCATAGCAGTTAAACGGTCTTTACAAGGTACTTCAGATGCTTGTATTAAGGAGTCAAATAATTCTGAAACTGCTTTAGTCAGGAATAAAGTATCTGGTGCCATATTTAGAAAAAAAAAACCCTCTTACATCAGGACAATATCTGAAACACACACACACTCACTGCAGACATTCTCACCTCTCGGGTCTAATAAATATCATTCACCGGCAGACTCAAACACTTGTATTGAATGTTATGTCATCACACACACACACACACACACACACACACACACACACACAGAATTAAACTCACCATCGTGGATTCACATATTGCTGAGCGTGAATAACAACACAGCGTTGTGTAATCCACTTATTCTCATTGATCCTGTCAGGTTAATCTTCTAACCCCATCACATCTCACCATCCTCAGCATTATCCTCCCACACACACACACACACACACACACACACATCCTCACATGACCTCACCCCCGTCCCAAACTCATCTCCTGTTCCAACATCCAACTGACCTTTGACCGAAATTTCAACCACATCCCTGTCTATCACATTGACACACACTTACCGCCCCTACCGATGATCGCTCTGTTGTATAACCTGCCACCAGCTGTGTGTGGGCGAACAGTGTGTGTGTGTGCCTTTTTTTTTTTTTTTTTGAAATGTGTGTGCCAGTAGTTAGACGAACTGGATTTTCTGTGCTTCCCCCAATGCATGACTTTGTATGTGTGTGTGTGTGTGTGTGTGTGTGTGTGTGTGTGTGTGTGTGTGTGTGTGTGTGTGTGTGTGTGGACATGAAGTGAATAATCTTGGGCAGTGTTCCCATGGTGACACAGTGAAAGTGTTACCACAGTGACGACAGGGGAGGGTGTTCAAAGATGTGGTTCATCTGAGGGAGCAGCGTTTGTGTTCTGTTTGGACGTTTTGTTTTGTTTTTCACACAGAACTTGAAGCAAATTTTTTCGTATGGTGCGGCGAGCCACGAGTACACTCGATGATGCAACGGCGTGACACTGGTGTGGTAATGGAGGACAAAGTTGTACCTACGGATTGAACTTGCGCTATTTCCACACGTTTCCCCATAATCTTTAAAGAGATGGGATAGTTCACGGGTGCTAACGGGGACCAAAACGTAACTTAGAAAAAACTTATTGTCACGCTGAAATGAATGTGTGCTCTCCGATAATGAAGCTGCTGATTAATTCCTGGTGTCATTAAGTTTTCCAGAAGTCCTTTAAGTTCTTTTCCGTCATATTTCCTACCATGACTTAATGATCTGCGGCTACCGCCGGACGTTCTCCTCTGAGAAGAAGTACTTGAGTTATCACGTTACGCATTGCACACAAGCTATTGTTGAAGAAAGAACAGGGTTCTGAAGGGATCACGGGGTGTCGCACCGTTCCGAAGCACAAATGTTTAAAGCGGCTGATTGGTCATCAAACGCCTCATGAAGTTCTGACAATGAACTGGACTTTACAGCTGCTGGAGCCTCAAGGTCACGTCTGTTCGAGTCTGTGCTCGAGGTCCATTTTCATCTTCAGTTTTCGCTCAGCGTCATTGGATTTCTGTATGTGTGTGTGTGTGTGTATGTGTGTGTGTGTGTGTGTGTGTGCGTGCCTACATTTGTGAGACGGTGAGTGTTGGGATCACACACATTGACCTGCTGCTGATGACTACTGTAAATCTATATAAGAGTATTTCATTGTATGTAACCTTGAGAAGAAATGGGAAGAGGAGTGTAAGGAGACGAGGATGAGGAGGATAAAGGACCATGTAATTACATGCAGACTAAATTGTCCTTTAACATCTTGGAGCTTCTTCTGTTCGGTGCGTGAGCATCTGATGCCAATTTCACACTGCATCATTCAGAATGTCATTATGAGCGGCTTCGTAGACGTGATTCAGTGTTTGGAGATTTCAGGGTGTCCTGACTTCTACAATATCTGTCACTAGAAATGCAGGTACATTAATTTTGAACATAGAAACAGCACTAAGTGTGTCTGCCACTGAAACTCTGATATACTTGAAGAAATCCAATAGTAACATGAAAGATGATCGCTAAGTCAAACGAAGTTAAACAGCTGCTTTGCATCTGGGTTCACTTAATTACGGTAATTTAACTGTTAACTAACTGTAACCCACCAGTAATTGGAATCCCCACCAGGGAATGATTACAGGAAGCTTTCCTGTAGATATTATGTTGATGCAGCATTACTAGAATGACTTCACCGAGGCAGATGTGCCCTTTAATCCAAACCCATGACGTCTCTATGGGATGTCTTCCAGTCCAAAATCCATCATCCCTCTGAGTTTCATTTGAATCCATTCGGTAGTTGATGTGATATCTTGCTGAAAATCCAACCGACCGGCATAAATAGAAAATAAACATGGATGATCACAGTCCTTGATGTTGAAATTTGATGCAAACAGAGACGTATTAATGGAAATATGCGATTAAAAAGTGATTCAATTCCAAACTGTAAGATATTGCATATACGTAGTTTTACTGGAAATAATGAACTGATGTATTTCCCACTATGATGTCAGCTGTTATATTTTGTATCTGCTGTATGTTTGTTGCTCTCTGTGATTTCAAAGGTAGAACATTTCCATACAGGTTGCTTCCAACCAGCAAACTGTCTAGTGACGAACGGCTTGTGTCGTCCTCTCAGGGCTACATGCGTCCCCTCAAACAGCCCGACAGTGGCCCCATAGTGGACCCTCTGCTGGTGGACGAGATGTTCTTCCAGATACCAGAGATCCTGGAGCACCACGAGCACTTCCTGGAACAAGTCGCTGGCTGTGTCAGCCAATGGCACGACAGGCAGACCGTTGGACACATCCTTATCCAATCAGTGAGTAGACGGCGGCGTCAGTCTGTAAACTGTCCTCTTCATCTGTTTGCAAATCGAGGGTGGAAGGTCAGTGGTCAGAAGAACTGCTTTTGACTTTAGGAGGTTATGTATTCAAGATGGAATCACTTATCATTTCAAATAATGTAAATAATTCATTTCCATTTCATTTAGGAAACAGTTGACTTAATTTTCAAAATGTCTTTTATTATAATTTCACTGAAGACCAGAGCTTGAAAGAATCAACTCCTTAAAAAAGAAGTATTGTCAGCAGACTGGAGTGAAGTGTTTTTATTACGAGATGGTCTCTAGTTGGAAATAGTAGTTTAATATTTTGTTTTCTCGCTGACCTCTTGATGGCCCACTTAAAACTTCCCATGACCCGCGGGTGTCTCTAAAAGTAGGCCTTGAAAAACAGTCCTCTAAAACATCCGCGTTGGGCTAAATGTCAGGTTTCAGTCTTTGAGAATTGCAGGACTTTTTCCTCCAGGCTATTTTACAAAGACTCTTGAGCAAACACTGAGTTAGAAATTCATTGTAGAAGAAGCACAGACCCTTTGTTTTTTTTTTTTTTTTTTTTTTTTTTTTTTTTTGTCGACCAGACTTCGGTGTGGCGACAGGCTTTGTTTTTTATTGAGTGGGGGGGGAAACTCACTCTCTTGCTATGTTAATGCCATTGTTCTCATTCTCAGCGCCTCACAGCATGAATGAAAGTTTCACAAGCCCCTCACTGGAGACGCAAATTGTCGCAGAAGCGCAATGTGGAAAATACGGGAAACTGGATTAGAGGCATAAGAAACGTGTTGGGGAAAATATGCAGCAGCAAACGATTAAATTACCTAATTTTACAAGACTGCATAACTGCGAGAAATGTCAAAGCAATTATTGTATTTTTGCCTTATCCTTTTAAAGGGAACAATCTGTTTGTATAGAGCGGCTGCAGCTCCTCCGCTCTGCTCGTAACGCGCTTCCGCCTCGCTCCTCGTTGCTCCGCCCCCTACTGACTTCCCGTGGAAGGCTCTTAAAGACGTAGCGGCCACTGTGCGTCACAGGCCTCGTTGGCGCAGTAGGCAGCGCGTCAGTCTCATAATCTGAAGGTCGTGAGTTCGAGCCTCACACGGGGCAGAAGTTTTCTTCTTCTGTATTACAGAAGCGGGTGAGTTAGAAGAGTTGCTGCCGCTAAGCCTCGAAACAGCAGCATGTAAATGGTGAACATTTCCGAATTGTACTTGAAAATTTTAGATTTTCTTCTGTATTAAAAAAAACAAACAAAATTTGTAGAGTGTTGACCATATATTAACCAAATATTGTTGAAAATGCATTCATAAATAAAGTACAGTACAGAACCGAGGATGGATATTTTCGGTTTAGCATGGAGACGTGTTAATTCAACTTATGTCGTTTCACAACTTACTATGTGTCGCCTACAACCAATTAACAACCTTTATACCTGTATAGATTTATGAGTTATGTGATATTTAAATGTAAATTATATACTGAATCTGTGTATAATGCTAAATTTAAGACCAGAGCAGAATACTTTGTATCGGTAGACCAGTAAGAGACTATAATATTTCTAACATCTTGCTGCACAGGTTGAAGGATCTCATCATCCTCAGGAAATAGTCTGCTCAGCTGTTTCCTCTCAGTTCATCTTATTGCCAATATGGACATGCTTGTCCTCCACCCCGACTCCATCATCCAGAATGCACTGGGGCTTTCACTTTGCACCCTCCCTTAAAGATCGACTCTATCTACTCTTTCCCATTCTCATCGTGCCACCACACCAGCTTGGTTCCACTCCTCCCTTGTTGGCCAGAATGTGTCGGCTGATTTTCCTGTCGTCCTCCAGGATGAGATCCCATCTGGACAAAATGACGTGTCGTAGATTTATTCAGTGTACAGTCTGATTCATATCATCTGCACCATGTTAATGTTGTTCCATCAAGCAACCATCAATTAGTAAATACTGCCATATATGAGTGTAGCAGGAAGCAGCAAAGAAGCATTTGTGAGGTGTTGTTTTAATAGAGATACCTGAATATTTGCCCGTGTTTTTAGATGATAAATCTTAATTGCATCCTCTGTGTCCACCTGTCTGTGCTCTATTTTCTCCTGGCCCATGTTCCACACAGAATAACCAAGCAACTGACACAGGTATAATCTTCTGTAATACTAAAATGGCTTTTACCAGTTTCGACTGGTTCTACTGGTTCAGTTCAGTCATCATCTATGACGACAGTTACTGATAAACCAAATATGGCAAGAAAAAAAAGGGCCATGATTAAGTGTAATAGAGTTTAATGTGCAATATTACAGCAGCAGAGAAACATTTTCGACTGTGTTGCGGGGGAAGAAACTTCACCTTTCATATAAAGAAGGGACATTGTGCTCTCTGACATCTCTGTTCTCTGCTGTGAATAATCCTCTCAATCTTGCCAGACGTTAATGTTCCTCACAGACCGAAGAGGGGGAGGACAGAGAGACAGGACGACACAGGGAGATGGATGGTTTTTGAAAAGAGGGATCAGGTTGTTTCATATAAAGCTGGAAGACACTGTTTCTCCCTGGTGTCTCTGCAGATACTCTTCTCCTTTCTCAATTCCTTTTTTAAAATCTAAAGCAATCAATGAATTAAACCTCAAACCTAAATAAAGCCATGGTTGCATAATAACTGCTTATCTTTAAATGAACGGGTGTGTGCACAGTAACCAAATCCCCTTCCTCCTCCTTTCTCTTCTTCTTCTTCTCTCCAGTTCTCCAAAGAAAGCCTCGCCGACATGTATTCAGCTTACATCGACAACTTTCTCAACGCCAAAGACGCTGTGAGGATCGCCAAGGAGGCTAAAGCGGCGTTTCACAAGTTTCTGGAAGTGAGGGTCGACGGAGTCGCAGGATGTCCTGCTTGTTTGTTTGTTTGTCAGACTTTGTGTGTGTTGTTGTGTGTCTTACCACAAATGTGTTATCACAAATTAATATATTGATAGTCAAAAAAAAAAAAAAAGTTCAAGATGGCTGCACAGACAAAACCTTAGTATGAAAAATCTATTCATCCACCACAGAATCCTGTCAGGTCCTCTTCCTGACTGCACTTCCTGTTCAAACAGGACTTTACAGTGGAGCCGCTCTGCCACCTGGTGGTCGAGCTGTGACGTACACGGATCTGATTTTAGTGTCATACTTATGATTTTCTTCATTTCTATCCTTCTTGTTCCTCCATTCTTCTGTCTTTTTCAGCAATGCATGCGTGAAAACAAGGAGAAACAAGGTCTGGGGGATTTAATGATCAAACCAGTCCAGAGGATTCCTCGATACGAGCTCCTGGTTAAGGTGAATCATTTCAAAATAAATCAGCCTACTTCCTGTTTACTGTGAGTTTCCTCGTCCGCTGTCAGTGACATATTTGCGTTATTTGTGGTAGGACCTGCTCAAACACACCTCGGAGGATCACCCGGACCACCCGTACCTACTGGACGCCCAGAGGGACATCAAGAGATTGGCCGAGAAGATCAATAAGGGCCGTCGCTCCGCCGAGGAGGCAGAGAGGGAGGCCAGGGTCATACAGGAGATTGAGGCACACATAGAAGGAGTTGAACATGTGAGATATTATCACTAAACACACAGTAAAAACATCAGAGCTGTGACTGTATTGTTTATACTCTGGAGATCATTTTATGGATTAATCATCTCATTTCTAACCCATGTTGGTTGATTGGATGATATTTAGCATCATTTAAAATCTGTTTCTACAATTCTTAAACTGTACGAGCTCACTGGAGTTAATAGGATGCAATCTAAAGTATTCAAGAGATATTTGGAACCATGTCTCTCACAAATCTCCCATGTCTTTTGTGATGTACTTGGCCACAGCGTTGATGTCGTGCCATCTGTTGTTTTTCTTGTCATACGTCCAAACGCTTCCACCGAACTTTGCTGAGTGTTTTTTTTTTTTTTTTGTGCTGGGATCTTGGCTGATTTCCGTCGGGCATGGACAGTTGACTCCCGAAGCTTTTACTATTCTCAGCGGTGGTTCGTGCGGAGATGGTGGAACATGTTAGTCACGGAACTGTGAGACTAAAAATGATTTCTGTCAAAGTTTGTGGATGATCCTCTTTTGCTATTTATGAGGAGGATGATCCACAACTAACAAATTTATTGGCGCGGCTGGAAAAGGTGGAACAACACCGGATGTGCTCTCAATGCGCACACGCGGTACTTTGTCCTACATGACTGCACAAGGCAGTGAAAGGATGGACTCATGTGTTGTTGTTTTTTTTTTTTTTTAAATGTCAACCACATTTTAAATCACCCTTAAGTATGAATGCACATGAAGTACTTGTTGCATCATTTTGGATCGCTTGGTTTCTTCTTTGCCAGCAAGATGATGCAAAAACTGTTCAACCAGATTTCAACAACTCTAGGTGGAGCAAATTTTCATTGGCAAAGAAAAAAACCTGGATATCGGGAAGTTTTTGTGTGGGAGGGGGGGGGTGGTGGATCAGACAAGCTAAACAGTTTGTGGAAGATGTTTTGGAGTCTCTTTCTGTGTGTGTGTTTTCTAGATTCTGAACCCCCAGAGGAAGTTCTTAAGACAAGAGATGGTCATGGAGGCGGTAAGAAGAATAATCGTACATATAAAACACGTTAAACTCTAAATCCGTGTGGATGACCAGCACACGAGTCAGGATATTCTGGTCTCTATGTCTCTCTGTAGAAGACGGTGGGGGGGAAGAAGGACCGCTCTCTCTTCCTCTTCAGTGATCTGATCATCTGCACTACGCTCAAGAGGAAGTCCGGCTCATTGAGACGCAGCTCCATGAGTCTGTACGTGACAAAGTTGGACATCTGTCTCTCTCTCTCTCTACTAGTTTCTTGAACACACCGCCCCCTGGTGTTAAACATCAGACACACAACCCATGTTTCACCTTTCTTTTTGCTTGTGTTTTTCCTCTGCTGTCCTCCCAGGTATTCTGCTGCGAGTATGATTGACACCTCCAGTAAATACAAGTTCCTGTGGAAGCTTCCATTAGAGGAAGTGGAAGTGGTGAAGAGTAAGGCTCCACTTACAGATCACAAACTATGATAGCTTCTATTTTCTGGGTTTTTACTTTATCTTCATTACCCTGTAGCATGAAATTCATCTCTTATCCTTCTGTAACATAGAATTATTCTCACTGTTTCCTAATTAATCAGGTCAATTTAGATATCGAGCATTTCGTTTTTATCACTGAATTAATCGTTTCCTCTCAGGTTCCAGTCAGGCCACAAACAAGGAAAGCATCCAGAGGATGATTAGTCGATTAGACGAGGATCTCAGCACCCTGGGGCAGATCAGCAAACTGTCCGAGACCCTCAGCTTCCCCCACCAAGTACACGTTTTATTAAATCTCTACTTAACCCTCCCTCCTTCTCAAGTCTTTTATTGTGCAGTTTGATCATCCTTTGTTGTCTTTATTCCCGTTCCCTCAGTCCCTGGACGAAGTGATAAAGGACCTGATGGCGTTGGTGCACAAGGAGCTCTCGGAGAAGCAGTCCCAGGCCTTCAGCATGACCTTCCTGCCCACGAAGCTGGAGTTCACCACCGCGTCGGCCGAGAGCAGCTTCGTCTTCGAGTTCTCCTCTCCTGATGCTCGCTGCAACTTCGAACAAGCATTTGAAGAAGCCAAGAAGAAGTTGGGTCAGTGAAGACGATTCGATGAAGACAATGCGAACGCCGTAGCTCATAATTTAAAATGATTTTCTAGTTACTTTTTGTTGAAAAAAATACGCTTAACCAAATAATCCATCATCAGTGACTGTCAATCTGATTGATTAGCCTTGGAGTTATTTTATAAATAGCGTTAACAGTCATTTGTCTTTATTTTAAGCTATGAATAAGGACCAATGGGACCCAGAGTTTCTGAAGGCCATTCCCATAATGAAGACACGCAGTGGGATGCAGGTGAGAACAGCATCTACTGTAACATTTCTCCACCTGCACATGAAATCAGTTCCCACCTTTTTACGAGTAAACATCCTCTTCCCTTGTGTCGTTGTTGTTGTTTGCCTCCAGTTTTCATGTGCGTCCCCCAGCCACAGCTGTCCCGACAGCGGCTGCGAGGTGTGGGTGTGTAACAGCGACGGATACGTGGGGCAGGTGAGAGAATCTGCCCGTCTACCGACCAATCAGTGTTTCTGGTGACAGTAGATTAAATTAAAGAGCCAATCACCTCTTCTCTGAGTTGATGACGGTTTATCTCTCTCTCAGGTGTGTTTGTTGAACATTAAAGATGAGCCCACGGTGGAGGCCTGCATCGCCGTCTGCTCAGCCAGGATCATATGCATCGCAGCCGTGCCAGGACTCAAGGGGAGGTGTGTGCGCGCGCGCACACACACACACACACACACACACACACACACACACACACACACACACACACACACACACACACACACATACTTGATTGGAGAAGAAGAAAACCTGCATTTAGAATTCAGAATGTGTCACAATTACCCTCGTAAAATCTGTGTAGCCTGGATGTAACACTTGTATGTACTGTAAATCAAACTTTATTTATTATTTATAATAAATATCAAACTTTAATAGCTTATATGATGAAAAAGAATCATTTGTAAATCAAGATGAGGCATGCTGTGGCATGGACCAGGCTTTATATTCCACCACTGTGTGCATCTGGATGTCACAGTGATCCAAAATGTAATCACGGGCACAATCCATCAGAGGATCATGGATGAATAATTTCATTTTGGAAACTACTTTCAGATCGTTCCACTCTTCCTTCTCCATCTGACGGGTTCCTCGTGTTCTTCTGTACTCTGTACCCCTCTCCCCCTCTTAGGGAGCGTGGATCAGAGCCCACCATTGCCCCATCCTCTGCGCCACCTGCTCACACCCAGCAGCAGCTCCATATATCCATCTCTCATTCGTCTCTGGAGCTGACGGAACAACCCCCAGGTTGGTTTATAGATGGTTTTTTTAAATGTCAAGCAGCAGAAAAGCCCACTTTAAAATTTGACTGGCTTGTAAACTCTGACATTCTATCTGATTAAATAACAATCCTTTCCTGATCCATTGATCATTTCCAGGCCTGGGGGCGGAGCTTGTTCCGTTTGACAGCGACGACACCGATGATGAGGATTCACCCAGCCCTTCATCCACTCTACAGAGTCAGGCCAGCCACTCCACCATATCATCCAACTACGGCAGTGCGTGTAAACACTCAGACACACCCTCACATCCTTTAACCCTTCCTACACTGACGCTCTCCCTCCTTTAACCATGTAAGACGACGAGGGTCCAGGCTCCAAAGACATGGCTACGGAGACCACCAGCAGCGAGGAGGAGCAGGAGTTCCCAGTGGCGAGTTCTTACAGAGCTCCGGGGATGCTGGGGATAAGCGGAGGAGGGCGCACCCTGGCGGAGAGCCCCATGGATGGACGCGCCATGCGCCGCTCCTCACGGGGCTCGTTCACCAGGGCGAGCCTGGAGGACCTGCTCAGCATCGATCCGGAGGCCTACCAGAGCTCAGTGTGGCTGGGCACCGAGGACGGATGGTGCGATGAACTAGACACAGCCTCATTCCATGATGATGATTTGCTGATTTCTTCCCCAAATGTCCCGTAATGCCTGTTTTTTTTTGTGTGTGTGTGTGTGTGTGTGTGTGTGTGTGTGTGTGTGTCAGCATCCATGTGTACCAGTCCTCGGACAACATCCGAAACCGTAAAAACAGCATGAAGATGCAACACTCAGCCTCCATCCTCTGTGTCCTGTGAGTTCTCTCCTTAACCACCAATTAGTTTTAAGAATAAAAAAAAAAAGAAAAAAAAAAGCGACAAATAATACAAAAATCTGTTAGATTTTTTTGATTTATAACTCAGCTTTCCTGTTGTCTCTATGCTTAAATTATTGAATTCAGAGCATAACTTTTCATTTTCATTTCTCGTTCCTGCTCCCTTCAGATATTTGGACAACAAAGTGTTTGTGTCTTTGGCCAATGGAGAGGTGATCGTCTATCAGAGAGAAGCAGGTAAACTGGGAGTTTTCTTTTTGCTTCCACACACATTTTTAAGAGATTTTTGTTATAAGATCTAATCTATAATCTGTGTTTTCTTTCCCTCTCCTGTTGACTCATGACTTATTCTAAATCTCCAGGTAGTTTCTGGGACCCTCAGTCTTCCCAGACGTTAGTTCTGGGCACACCTAGTAGCCCTGTCACCAAAATGGTTCCTGTGGGAGGAAAACTCTGGTGTGGCTCACAAAACAGAGTCCTTATCATCAACACAACTACACTGGTCCAAGAGGTAGGTGGACAGACGGGTGGATGTGTTTGCAGATGGATCATTTCTGCCAGGTTTGAGTATTCACATTTGTCTTTCCTCTTTTGTCAGCACTGGTTCCAGGTGGGAACAGACAGCAGCCGGTGTGTGACGTGCATGGTGGCGTACGGTCAGGGTGTGTGGTTGGCGTTGCAAGGCAGCGCGCAGGTCAGGCTGTATCACGCTCAGAGCTGGGAGAGCCTGACGGAGGTGGACGTGGCGCCCGCTGTGCACAAGATGCTCGCAGGTAACATGGAAATGCCTGAATCTAGAAACTCAGACGGTATGCAAAAACGTATTTTTAAGATTTTGAGCTGAATTAAATTACGTTAAAACCTTAGTCTCAATGCACTTTTTGTGCATATAGTAGTATTTTGAGGTACGAGTTTAATCTCTTTAGTGAATGAACTTGTAAGTCAAACAAATATTCCCCCATTTAAAATAACTAAAATCATTTGAATCCATTCCAGCCTTGTACAAGAGCCCCTAACCCCTAAATTATGAAAAAACAAACATTTTTATTAACCAATAAACATGCAGACTTTACCTGTGTATAATTAATTATATATAAGTTATGTAAACAATGATAAAGTAGGTAAAGAAACTCAAAAGTCACAAGAACACACGAGCTACGTCTTTACTCCACCAGCGAGAACGAAATCCTGTCTCACTGATGTTGTATTCATACATCAACTAGCGGTGGCGTCTCAAACCACATCTTGGGACTTTTGCTCGTATGTCAAACAAAAATATGGACAAAGCAAAGCTTGTACCTCAAAAACTCTTATGTCGATCAGCTCGTATCTCATGGTAAGTACCGTGTGGATTTTTTTCTCGCTGTTCCACATCTTCCATAGCATCTTCTCATTCATCGCTTTTGTCACTCAGGTGCTGATGCGATCATCAGACAGCACAAGGCCGCCTGTCTAAGAATCACAGCGTTGCTGGCCTGTAAGGATCTGCTGTGGATCGGAACCAGTGCTGGTAAATACAGGCCCTTTCGTCAGAGAAATCAAACATACCAGAATATTTCAAATAAATTCCACTTTCAATCTGGTGTGGAGGATTAATCCAAGGTCTGTCATCAACTGTCAGTTGCAGATCCAGAACTACACGTGATTTAGGTCGTTCTTTTAAACCGTAACATTTTAGGATTGAGAAGTGAACCACGTTGTGTGGTTGTTTTACAGGCGTGGTCCTCACGCTGACTATCCCAGCGGTGAGTTCAGGAACGGGGGAATGGACGCTGAAATCCCCGCTGGTCCCAATGGGCTCGGCTCACGGACACACAGGACATGTTCGTTTCCTCACATCCATCGAACTCCCTGAAGGGTTTGACATGAACTTCCCTCCGACAGCTGACTCCACTGGTAGCCCTTCTGTTGTCATGTGCACCATGTTTTAACTTTCAGGTTATACATATATTTAAATGTCACGTTTTAAACCCTCCTATATGTTTTCTAGGCAACCAATCCCAGACTGGCAGCGCAGTGGACGGGAACCTCCAGAGGCGTGACTCCACGCGTCGCCGAGCCTCTGCCCACCTCCCTCAAAAAACCAACCACCTGGTCATTTCTGGCGGGGACGGTTATGAGGACTTCAGACTGACAAACAGCAGCGAAACCGTTGGACGGGATGACAGTACAAACCACCTTTTGCTTTGGAGAGTCTGAGTCGATTTAGCGAACCGTCTCAGCATCCCTCGAGTTGGAGAACAGTCCACAAGCTCCTGTCCTTCCCCAGCGTCGGACTCCTCACCTTTTGGCCTCGTTGTTTCGGTCTTCTGCTCAGTGCACCGGTCTCTATGTGCGTGATCTGGCTGTCAGCTCCATCCTGGACTTACTAATGAATACGATCACTTCAGACTCCGTTTTCTCGTGTTAGCGTTGCTGATGGTGTGCGTTGTTGTCACAGAGAGCTGTCTTTGCATGTGTATTTTTCAGGTTTTGGGCATCGAGTGTCTTTTAAAATGTCTTTAATCTCTTTGCTGAATGAGA
Source organism: Antennarius maculatus (assembly GCA_013358685.1). NCBI lineage: Eukaryota > Metazoa > Chordata > Actinopteri > Lophiiformes > Antennariidae > Antennarius > Antennarius maculatus. Next base: position 22,372,093 of record CM023613.1, read on the forward strand.
CAGAGAGGGACCGCGAAGGAAGGAAAGAATGAAGTTTCTACTGATGGATGTACGTTTAGACCGAGAGGACGATAAGGATAACTTTGACACAGAAGGAGCACGTGCTTTTTTTTTTTTTTTTTTTTTTTCTCTCTGCTTTTAGGGACTTCAACATCGACCTTTAACTCCGTCATCACTTCATCTTAGCCTGAACTGCAGGCCTGGTGATCGAAAAATAAATGTCATGTAAAAATACATAAATATCTACGAGTGGCAGCGAGAAAATTCACAGTTGTGATGTTTGAATTAGCACTGATTTCCTGATGATGTCTGTCAACCAAGTGTTCTGTGGTCTCTGTCCTGGTAAGACCCCCACAAAATCATCTTTCCATCATCGGAAGGTGAGAGGGAATGAGAGCATCATGGAAGTGCAATATGTCGCGAGGATATTTAAACATACATTCATATAAAGGCTTCGAAGACTTAAAAAAAGGTAACAAGATTTTCACAGATAATTGGATCTTACCTGGGGGGGGGGGAGTACAGTGGAGACATTCCTGTTGAAAGTGACCATGCCAAAGCCATGTACGTGTTCGCGTTTGCATATGAAAACATTTCTTTTGTCTTTTTTTTTTTTTTGGTTGTTGTTGTTGTGTTGTTCTGAAAATCAGGCGTCAGTGTTGCTGACTTCTCTAAAGATGACGCTGAGCTGTGGTAGCAGATGATGATTGATTTGTACAGTATTTATGGTTTTGATTTTTAACGCCTTCTTTTACAGCACTTAATTTATAGACGATGTAGCTTTCACTTTTTATTTTTGAGCCGGGGAGGGGGGAGACACACCTCGCTTGATTACCAGGTAGATGGAATTAGTTGGTTTTGGTTTTTACACCCCAAACACTGATTCCTGTATGGACCGTGGGAGAACCAGGTGCACGTGGTTTGTTCGTGAGATACAGAGTAGGTCAGAAGGACAAATGCGGATCACCTGCACGTGCCTTTAGACGGCTGAAAGCTAAGCCATTTAACACACACAGTGAAAAAGTCAGCTTCCTGCAGCAGATGTCCGGGGAAGTGAAGGGTGACGCCGACAAACGCCTGCGTTAGCCTCAGGGTTTGGGGTTAAGCACTGATTTTCTTTGATCCCTCCTTACACCTTGCTCACCATCTGGGCGCCTCACCTCCCATTTCTCTTTTCTCAGACGAACACGTTTGGTTAACTCTCCCACTGTGAGCGGCTAACGGCTAAGAGGATTTGATGGTAGTTGTTGTGATAGGCCCTAATGAGCGACGGAGCTCTTTGCCTGCTTGAGTTTAAAGTTCTTTGTATGTGACGCATGAAGAGGAGCTGGTTGATGCTTGGCTAAAGTCCAGTTAGCCTGTGGAGGCAACAGCTGAGAAAAGTTCAGAACTGTTGGTCTGGTTTCTTGAGAAGTGAACTCATTCCATTTATTGTCAAGAGAAATGTGAGAGGATTGATACCACTCTCATGCGTTCTTAATTTCCCTTTGGGGATTATAACAGTGTATTAAATTAAATTTGAACAATTAATTAAAATTTTAAATTAAAATTTAATGTCTGTCCAGTAAATAATGAACTACAGCCAGTTAGCATAGCTTAGCAAAAAGATTTGAAAGAGCGGGAACAGCCAGTCTTGTATTTTCCCGATGTGTTCAGGACACATCGGGAAAATACAACACCCCAATCACACAAAATGACAGGAATGTGTTGCCAGGTTGGATTACTCACCCAGAAACTTGTTTGAAAATCTTGTTTAGTTTACACAACTTCTACGTCCTAACTACAGCATCTGAATGAAAGGTTATTGGTTTTAGCAAGTCTTTTACCCTTTTTTTTGATGACTTGATATTGGCCTGTTTTAAGATGTTTTTTCTCTCAAGAATGTACATTATTCAGATTGGGAATACCGTGTTTACCGTCATTTTTATCTGAACAGTCCCAGCAGTAAAATCTAACCAAGTAACGGATTATCTCTCATTAGCTAGTTCTACACTAAGTTAGGCTTAGGGCACATAACCTCTGAAGAACAGTGAAGTTATTTTGAGAAGTAGGTTTTTTTTTCTGCTAAACTAATCCTGACTTTTGCTTTGTATTCATTTAAGTGCATATGAGAGTGGTATGAGTCTTCTAATCTCGCCTTCCAGTACTATTTCCCAAAGAATCACAATTTTTGTGTTCTATATGAGTCACAGTAGAATTCATATCTTTGCTGTCAGTGCCGAGAGCTGCTGTGTCGCCAGAGAATGCTGTATATCTCATGCTGGCTGAGTGTTCAGAGCTCCCTGGAGGCTCCTAGTTTATCTTCTGTCATCAGTAAAAAGGTTGAGGTTTTTAGAGGAACATTTTTGTGGTGAGTTGGGCATCAAAAAGGGTCACAACCCCTTTATCGTAGTTCCACGGTTCCATTAAGTGAATGCAATAATTTCCAATATAATTAATGTCCTGTAATAAAATCCAATTTGCACAATGGCTATATTCATATGCAGTATACGAATTTCTAGGACCACTACCACAGAGGAAACGCCTCTTAAAGACAGCTGATCCAGAAAGATTGTAGATTTTACTCTAAAAATCAGCCAAATAATATGCCTTAAGAATTAATTAACCATCAGATTTGATCTGTGACACATTTTTACAGACATTTAATCATGCACACAAACACATCTTCAATGTGAAGTGAAAGTAAAGGTTTGAGAGAACAGAATATTTTAGACAGTTCAAAAGTTTTATACTATATTTTTCATCATCGCATCAAACTCATCTTTGCTGTAACTCAACTGCCTGTAAGTATTTCCTCATGACCGTAGGTGAAACAAGTCTTTATTGTTGTAAATATTGGTATATAATGCCTTTTTCTGTAAATAATAGCACTCACAGTCCACAATTGTTGATATGAATCTAATGGCATATTTTTATATATCTGTGTAAGGTTTGTTTCTCTCCTTTCCCTTCCTCTCTGGCGTGTGTTGTCAGTGATGTTTAACTAAAAATTTCATAGATCTATCCAAAAGGAAGATATTGTTAGCAGAGATAGCTTCGATGTTTTCAGTCGTGGCCATGCTAGCTCCAAAATGTGCTTTGAGCTCGTTTCAGACGTTAAAACAGGCAGGTTTTGTCGTAACTCTCTGGCTCTGGTTTACATCTGTCACTTTTCATGAATCTATCAGACATATTTCCTGTATGTAAGCTGTGGTTTTTGTCACTGTGGCTCCCTCTTTGTAATTAAATCAGTTCACTGATGCCACTCGGTTCCATTTCTTTCTTAACCTGCTGAGATGTGGGTTACATTTTTCAATCTTCTTTTCAGGCAATATAAATTCAACACATGACTTGGAAGTTTATATGAAGCATGGATTTAGCACAGCATACAGGTTTGTCTAAACTTGGACTGGAACTTTTCTAGAGGTAAGTGTCTTAAAGATTGTTCGCCTTTGTTGAAAGTGTAATTGTTCCATCAACATAGACTTAATCTGCAGTGATTTTATAGTAGATTTAGTTGCAAATATCCTTACTTCTTCAAATTCAAAATCTGTAGATAAATTGGAAATTTATTTACGTTTTACCGACTGTTTTTCCACTGTTTTCTTTCCAGCTGCTTGATCCAGTCAAATATATTAATTGTTAGTGGAGGCTATACCTGTGTGTTTTTGCTGAGTGGCCACTTTTCTAACATTTTAATTCCACTTTTGCTTGAGCTATAACTTTATGTAGCCAAATCCATGTATGAGATCAGGCGTGGAGCCTCTAGTGACCCCTGGTGGTCTGACTGCAGATTGCATGTGACTGAATTGGCCTTGGCACTTGGCCTGGGGTGGAGACTGCAGTCTGCCTGAGAGACTCATTCTGGGGTAAATAATGATTGTCTTCATCAGGTAATAATGAAAACATAATTCAGAATATTTCATGTCAACAGATCCCTCATAACCCTTCATGTTCTTTTAATAAAGATCATCAGGACTTGTTCACTCCTCCATTTTCTTTTATACGAACAAATCAAAATAATAACTATATTTATGATCTATCAGTGTCTTATGATGCCCTTTGTTATATACACTGACCGTAACACAGATTCATTGCTGTGTTTCTGCCAGTATGCCAGCGTCACCCCACCTCTTGTCTGACTTTAACCCACAATGAAGTGTATTGTGATATGATCGCCCTGCAGTGTATTGAGGAAAACTGCATGAATGCAAACCCTTCAGGACACACACAAGTACAAATGTTGCCCTTTCCCCCCCTCTCATGATGTGTTAAACAGTGAAGAACTGTTTGGTGAATGAAGCGCAGAGCTTCATCTCTGACTGACATGAATGACACATTAATCAGTCACTGGTTCATCCCAGTGGATTCATGAGGGCCACAGGAGATTTCCTTCATTCACTTATATTTATTTATTTATTATTATTATTATTATTATTATTATTGTTGTTGATAATAATAATAATATTTTTACTTTTCAAGATTACAATATTCATATTTCAACACTGTAGGTATGTGGTGAAAAGAAGTAAAAAAATAATTTAAAATTATTTGCTTGAAATTTTTTTTATCCTTGTTAAAGTTTTTATGTATTCCAGATATTAAATGATATGACATTCATCTTTCAGAACACCTTGACATGCAATTACATTCTTAGAAATAAGTAACAATAAAATGCCAAAATAACAATAATTGGTAAAATTCAGAAACAGAAAAGGAAGGTGATCTTAGCTCTTATATTTCATGTGACACTGGTTCAGTTCCGAGGTAAAGTTTACACCCAGAGTCAGTTTGAACTTGAAATGTAACCGTATTTATATGGAGAACATCACTGAGACAATTTTCAAACAGTTTATAACGAATTACAATTTGAAGATTGACTCTTAAAATACATTATTTTATTTTGTAATGTGTTTACTTTATATTTATTTATTTACTTTTGGTTCCTACTTAGTAGGTCTGGACTGCAAGAGGATTGATAGTCATGACGAGATTCAACCTTCTGGTTGAAATCTGCTGCTGCAAGAGAAGAGGAACAACGACCGACAGAGGGGGTTTACACACACACACACACACACACGCACACGCACACACACACGCACACGCACACGCACACGCACGCACGGTGACGCACAGTGAACGCACTGAGCCAGCTCAGTGTTAACGCATTGTATTCAAACACAGACGAGCCGGAGAGAGGGGGGACCTCGTGGACCGGCTTCGTGGTTTTTCATCAACCATTTACCGGGTTTTGGCCCCACATCAACACATCTACCTTCTGCAGCTGATGAAGTCCGTCTCCGAACAATAATTTCAACTCTTTTCATCCACCAAACCGGTAAGTTTGACACTTTTTTTTTTTTTTTAACTCTTAACACTGAATGGACGCTGAAGCCGGTAATTTCATCTGTCATTCCCGGATCGTGTGAAGTTTTCCTCCCCACAAAGCCCGTCCGACCGCCGCCACCACTATTACGCACGGCGGTTAGGTGTTTATATGACTTTTCCAGCTTGCTAAGGGGAGGGGGGGGGGGGCATCGTGTGGCACATTTAGACACCTGTCGGTATTAAGAGTGAAAAAAAGTCACGAGTGTTTATTTAAAGTGGATTTACGGACCAAGACAATCAATAATAATGTACAACAGATCGGTGGATGAAGTGAAGGAGATGTCCGCGTCTGGATGCTTTAGGATTTAAGGAATTCAGACTTTGCGTTGTTCACATTATTATCAACCAATCGTTCACGACAGGCTGGCCATTTGATTTTAGCGGGTTAATAATTTTATAATCTAATAATCATAATAATCACAGCTGTTTAATTTAACACACAACCTGTGTAATCTGATACACTTTTTATAACCACGGTCATGAACGTGGGCACCGTGGACGCAGTCACGAGTATCCTGCGCGATGACCTCACTGGTATACCTCCTCTTCCTCCGATCACACACACACACACACACACACACACACACACACACACACACACACACACACACCAATCTGCCGTGGTTTCAGTAGAAATTCCTGCAGGCTTGTATCAGTAAGACACACTCTGAAACACAGCTGAACACACACCTGCACACACTCTGGGCATAAGAGGGCCGCAATCACAGTTTTCAACTTGAAGGAAAAGTTTTAGAGGATTTGTAAAGTTTATTTATTCATTTCTATCAGCTCATCGCCACGCTGACAAAGTCTGAATTCAGCAAATGAATGTTGGGCATGTGATTATCATGAGAAGCTTCCTGTTAACCGTCAAATAGTTTCAGTCCTTTGCTTGGAAAAAACACGTATGTCATTTAGGTATGGGGTCAGTAAGGACACCTCTTGATTTGTCACAGGAAGGTTTTAACCATTTTAAATCCATGTTTCCATGTTGTTTTTGTCCGAAAATCACATTTTGACTCATCATGCTCTCAGCTGATGTTAAATTTAACCGCTGCAGAGCTGACATCTGTAATTATACCATGTCCACACATTTTAATTAGGAGGTGGTTTGTCTAGCTGTGGATTTCTTTTAAAGTCATATTTAACTCCCTTTTTATACTAAACCCCACCTAAATTTTGATGTAAGCTGAATGCACTCATAGTTTTAGAAGGAACAGACATGGAAGGATCAGAAAGGAATGAGAGACATAGTCAAGATGAACACGGAGAATAAGGAGAATAAGAGAGGCATACAGACTGATGCTGGCAAAATCATTGTGTTTGCTGCAACTTAAATCTGATAACAAACTTGGATCTAAGCAGATTTAAAGTATTTTTTTCCTTTTGTCCATCCATTTGTTCGACCAGTGTGGTTTGGAATACTTCAAGCAAGCAGCTTTCACCTCCTCTGACTTTCTTCATCCCTCCTTCATTCTGCTTTTCATTTATCTTGCAGAACCAAATAAACTGCTAGTCATGCTGAAGAGGGTGTCGGTTGGGTTCAGGAAGTGGAAAAAGAGTCACTTCCTGGGTGTGTGAGGTGTTTCGTAGCCGGATAGTGAATGAATGGTGGTGAATTGGGTCACACTCAAACGCTCAGAGTGATTAAACAAACGTGATGACTTCTATTGTGGAAAAAGTTTCACTTTTTTGTTGATGAGTTTCATCCTGTGTTTGTTTTACTTCACACCAGCTTGGGGTGTGATAGTTCAGGACTGCACTGATCTGTGTACCCAGCAGCCCACCTGCATCTGAAGGATGGGGAAACACTCTGAGGGGAACAATGTCCACAGTGTGGACAGAAAGAACAGATGGTCGGAGACAGGAGTGAAGAAAACCATAAATGTCAAACTGGAACATCCATCTCTGAACAGGGGTGGGGGGGGTCCACGCCACCACCTATCACCCTCATACAATGAAGACTTGGCATCTTTTCCCATAGTTCCACCGCCGTTCACACTTAAAATCAAGTGTAACTGAAATTACTGCTAACGGCCCACACCGTGCCCCAGTAGGCAGACGAGCCTCTTGAGCACTCGGAGACTTTAATGGTCGATAAAAGTGATCAATGTGTCGGCTTTGAATTAAACATGCGACCCCCATGACTCAATGTGTGAACGACCTCACAGGAGGCAGAATACCTGAAATTACCTAACAGTCGATTAGAACTGAAGAAGGCTTTTGGGAAGGGGACAAAAAAATCTTCAGATTTCTGCATGTCTTAAGTAAAGAGTTTAATGTTTTAGGAAAACTGCAGGTTTGCAAAATCGTGTTCATTTTGCTGCTTTTCTTTTCCATCTTCGCCATAGAAAGCTGTGAACCACACAGAGACACGAGTACAGTTCATTCAGTACACAGATGGAGTTGTTTAACACCTTTAGTGTTCCCTGAGGTTGAGCTGAGGTTCCCATTGTTCACTAACTCTGCCCCCCACCCCCCACCCCCTCATCTCTCTATCCTTGGACTCACTGACCCAGTCTTACATGAATGCCATGTTGGTCAATGCCCTCCTGAGAAAACAGCTCTGTAGAAAGTTCTGGAGTATCAGCACACTGGGTCATTAATACACTTAAATCCTGCACACACAGACGCGCTATTTAGGCCTAAAAGTAATTTTTAATTCAGGGTATGTAAAAAAAAAATCAGTGACCTTTAGCGACATTCTAAAAAAACTTTTGCTCAGAGATGGTTAGCTTATCTTAGCACAAAGTGAAAGTCACAGAATCCGACTAGCAGCTACTCTGCTATACAATAAATCATATATGTCTTCTATGGCAAGAAGCTGCACAGACTTCTACTTGTAATGTAAATATCGCAATCACAGCAGTCGTGGTTGAGGTTTACTGGATTCACATCATTTCATATTTTGCAGGCCAAATGCGTTCTCGTTTAAGTCATTATTCTCAGCTAAACGTTGAGACAATAAGAAGAAAAAAACACTTGAATACAGCATTTGTAATCCATTTTAAATCAAACATCTTTTTATTACGCACCAGTCCATTAAAAGTGGCTGAATACATGGACAGCAAGTATATTTTCTCGACTGGAGCTTAGCTCATAAAACACTGGAGTAGACTTTCCACTGACTAAAACAATAATTAACTAAATCCTCTATTTGTTTGACAAATGGAGATAACATGTTGGAAATGTTGTTTTTACACAAAACACGTGTGTTTGTGCCCGAAAATAAGCATTGTCCCATTGTGGCGTGTGTGAATGTGTGTTTGCATAGAAACAGTATGTGTACATGTTTGGTGAATTACAGCTTTAAGGAGCTGGAACATAAGGAGTTGATATGCAGTCAATGCTAATGATCCTAGTGATGTAAGGGAAAATAGCAGCCAGAAACACAAACTCTCACACACAGTTTTCCAACTCAGACTGTATTTATTCTGCTTTTTTCACTCAAAAACCTGAAAATAGAGAAAATCAAGCAGACCTTTAAAAGTAGCATCGTCCTTTTCTTGAGGAGAGATTGTTACATCCTGCTTCAAAGTGGTGATTTATTGTGATTGTCAGTGTTCGTCCATCCGTCCCTTCACTAGTTAGTCCACCAAATATCTTTACAACCGTTGCAGATTGAAAGGTGAAACATAAAGCACATTACTGCGGCGGCAAAGGGGATGAAAATGAAATGATGACCTTGACCTTGAGAAAACTACACTCAGGAACCGGATAAGATAGAAAGACAAAGGAGAAGGCCAGTCTAAGACCATAGATCAAAGCTAGTGCTTTGATCAACAACAGTAGGTCAGAGCACTAGCTTTGATCTTTGACCTATGCAAGTAGGTCAGGGATAATATTTTGAATTCAGGGGTGTCGCAGGATGTTGCAGTGTCTGACTGCCTTGTTGTCTTTGTCAATGCAAATATTAGAAATTAAAAATCTTTACAAAACCCATTTAGGGTTTCTGAAACTGAGGGAAAAAAATTCAAGATTTTGCGTCTTCAATTTGACTTGAGGGTAGACAGACAGCTGGTGGTTGACTTGGGGTAATTTAACATGAAGTTTCTCATCGTAAAGGAAAAAAATAGGTGTTAGTTCCCCATTCCCCATTTGATCAACTGAACCCTTCTCCTTCCAAAGCTGGTGATATCAGACAGGCGGTGTGCAACAGAGACAGCTTCTGCTGGTGTACAGTTCCCCTGGAAAACATGACGGCTGACCCTGCAGCAGCTCAAGGACAGAGAGGAGGAACGACTTGTAAAGAGTGAGGAAGACGCGTCTACAGGTGTGGAGAGTCGACACCTGGTCGGTTATCAGACGCGCTTCCCCATAATGAGACATTGTCTGAGCACTTATACGGAAAGTGTTGTCGTAAATCAGCCTTTCATTGGGCGATAATGGGCACCTCCATTAAGTCAAACAGAGGGTATGGTTGTCCTGATCACGTCGTTGTCGTACATGTGCTCATTATCCCTCGGTCCACGGCACGTCTGATGGATAATGGAGTGTAATTACCTTAAACCTTTTTTTGCCGGCTCAGTTCTTTTCTATTATATTGCACTCTGAGGCCCCGTAAGATAATTCTCATGTGCATCACAATGAGGTGTTCCCCGAGGCTGGACAGGCTACGTGACCAAGTTGCTTCAATAGGTAGCAATTATTGGTATGGAAGCTTGGCGGTGGAATTCTTTTGTCAGGCTTTTCAACCTGGTGACAGAAACAAAAAAAATCCACACATCTAAAAAAACTGAAAGATCCAAAATGTTTCTGAAAGACATATTTCAAAGGCCATTTACGAAGCACTGTGACACGCAACGATTTGTGCATCACTCGGGATAAACTTCGTGAATCATGTCGCTGTCATGTGCAGAGTGTGTTTTCCAAAATGTTTTTACTGCAAAGTCATACAGGAAGTAAGAGAAGCAAACAGATTTCCACCATATCTGTTTTTTTTTTTTTTAAAAAAAGCTTGTATGAGCTGATGACAAAAAAGGAGTTCTCAGCATGTAGTGGAGAAAATAATCCTGTGGATTAATCTGTCATGTGATGCATCGCTGAACCTAAAGCACAAATAATAGGAACCTGAAGACAATCACTTCCTAAACTAGAGTTCAGGCTTTGATCCACCAACAACTATTAAAACTTAATCAACACTTACAAAAAGTTCCCAGCTTTATGTTAAGAATGATGATACCGAGTCAGGTTCAGAGTTCTCTATCTTGCTCAGAAAGCAAGATAGAGCAAGAAAAAATGTTCTTCTGGTTGAAAATGTAGAAATTAATGTCCACAACTTGCTTAAATTCATGAACGTAGCAGTTAGTTTTTAGGGATAAATGTAAGACATGTTTTTCTCTACCATCAAAGAAACTTTCAGTCCCGTTTCAAGTCCATTTACAGGACTAAACCAAAGAGCTGAAATGTTTCTGGACCTGATTGTCCACCTATTCCTTAACCTCTGCTGATGAAACCATCCGCTGCCTCCGCAGAAGTTCTTACGTTCATATAAGTCACCTTCAACGTCTGTTAAAACATATTGTGACATCACGCGTCTGACCAGAATCCTGTGTGCCTGATAAACACGACTCATTGTTTGGAAGCCAGTAAACGTGACCCAGCGCTAACCTTGATCTCTCATCCCAAGCGCTCACCTCACTGAAAGGCCAGGAGTTCCACTCATTCTTGCATTTCCTCTTTTGTGGTTCCTTCCTTCCTTCACAGCTTCATCCAGTAGGATTTCTCAGCTCAGCTGACGCATGACATCAAGGAGACAGAAAAAGCTCTTCAACACATTAACGGCGACTTCTGTCCTCGCCCTAAAAACCGCCACAGGACAGAATAATGTCCGTGTTTTTGTCATGACTTCGTTCTTACTTTATTCTAGCTATTTTTAGGTTGTCGTCCCCCCCCGAACAAAACAGAAAATGTGACTAGTCATCTGATAGTGTCGCGACTTGTTGTTTGAATGTGTCAAGTGGACCGAGGGTTTTGGGTAATTACTGTTTTACACTTGGGGAAAAAGACATCACAATCTTCTACCTCTCCTTTGAGGTGTTTTGGAAGGTTTATCCTGTTTTGTTGTTTTCATCCATTCACATAAAATGACATCGGTACAGTTCCTTATGGCTTCCTTCCTTAAAAACTCTGAGACCAGTGATTTCCTGTTTGATTCCCTTTTTTCTGTTTTATTTTCCTTGTCTTTCCCTCTCCGTCTTTGCTTCATCTCACCACACATGCATCAAACTGCAGCCTCCAACCAAAGCCATGTGACGCCGAAGGAAGCATGCAAACAATCAAGGGCAATCAAAGGATTGGCAGCTGAATAGCTGATGACACAAATGCATCGAGGTTATAGAAAGAGCATGTGCAGGAAAAGTGAACGAGTTCAAAGGTGTGAACATTAGCTTTACTGCAAGCAGACAAAGACCTCTGATTTATTTTTGACAGGAATTGCGTCAACACTAATTATGGAACTTAAAACACTTCCCAACATCACACAGAATGAAAAATAATAATGATGTGTGTTAGAAAAAGACAGATCGCATCAAAGGTTTTGAAATTTGTTAAAATAAAAAAAAAAAAAATCAACCATAACTCTGATTTCGAAAGTGTGAATTCTTGGCATAAATAAGAATTCAAATTGACCTTTAAATTTTTTTTTCAAGACATAAATAAATATTTTGTCTTGCTCAAAGATTGATGCCACTCTGTTGACTCCTGTCTACAGTCTGATAGCTTAGCGTAGCATATAAACTGAAAATAGAGACAAGCGACTAGCCTGTCCAGATAATAAAATCAAGCTACCAACACATCTAAATCTAATTAATGAACCCAGAAGCTTGAATCTCAAAACACTTTTGCTGTAGAGTAAAAATTTGTTTTTTCAAAAAGATAATGGAGAAATCACATCAGCAATACTCTATTGGATGGGTGTTAAAGGTGGATAATGGACCGAAAGGCAAACATATTTGGTGACATTTTCAGTGGATTTCTTGAGAAAAACCTCAGACAAAATGGATTTAAATAGATTTAAAGACATCACCCATCGACAGATGACCTGGGTGTGAACGTCTGAGGGGTGTCGTCAGAGAGGCGACATGTTTTGAGCATCACTGTTGGACATGCTGTTACACGCGTGTTGTATTTCAAGCACATTAAAGCACCCCTGCATCCGTTGCTGTTGCATGTGCTTACTGCTCATCACCCGCTGAAAGCCAGCAGATCAGTTAAAGTCGTGTTTTTATTTTACTCACGCTGTCATTGTCATTGTTGTTGATCACTCCCACATTTTAGCACTTTGTGTGTTTGTCAGTGTGTTGTATGTTTGCTTGTGTGTAACCTGTATTTAGACGCTTGCTCTGGTTTTCTTAACAAAAGCATGTCAATCCATCAGTCTGAAGTTTTAGTCACCTCCCTGCCACTTTCTCCCCCCCCCCCCATCCTCTCTTTCTCTACAGCTCCATTAGACATCATTCAGTCAGTGCAGTTTTGTCCAAAAGAGTGTTTTTTTTCTCTCCTCACATCACATTTTTCTTCTTCAGAAGCTTGTCTTGTTCCACCAAAATTATGACTTTATAACATTTTTATATTTTATTTTCCTGACATACAACTTCAGGCATAAGGTAGTATTAAATCTACAGTGAAAATAGTTCAAATGAGCATCCACTTAAAATTTGATATTAGAAAAAATGCACATGTACATGCACATTAATTGAACATTATGACCTGTTGATGTTTTATCATTGTACATGATGCTTTGTGATTGGTAATAAATCAGAGGCGTTAATCAAAAATGTTGCATTTTACAGCCTTCAAATTTGAAGAGGAGAAAATTTTACTGATTTAGAGACACATTTTTCTTTAATGTGTGTTTGTGTGTGTGTGTGCGTGTGTGTGTGTATTTGTGCGCGTGTGTGTGCGCGCTACACATAGAAGGAGAACAAAGTGCATTACATCAGACAACTGTTGATTTGGGTCTCGACTAATGTTCAAAACATGTTTTTTGCTGCGCCGTGAAAAGTGAAGATGGTACACACACACACACACACACACACACACACACACACCCATGCACATATAGTTGTGATAGAAGGGGCATGTGTTAAGGACATCAGGGGTGTGTCTGCGGTCAGGTTGACAGTATAAGATTCTGGCAGGTGCACTGAAATCTGCATTCAGCAGAACAGGTTGAGTTTAGTGAGACTCATCTTACAGTCTAGACTCAGCTTTGATTCACAGTGAGGTCTTTTTATTCGTTTTTTTAGTTGCTTCTCACAGGAGCTCTGAATACAACTTTTATCAACTGTTTGGTTTGTTACGAAAGACTCTAAGAAAGTTAGAGCAGTTTCATTCTGAGTCAGCATTCGTAGCTGTTTACACAGCATCCACATAGAGTTGCCAAGGCAACAGGGTCAGCTGCAAGTCTGGGGTAAGTATCCTGTCTTTCTCCTGTTCATGTTCTGTCTCCTAATGTCTTTCTTCATAATGTCTGTCTCCATCTTCCATTTTGACTACATTCACTCACATTCTCTTCCTTTCCCCCACTTCTCTTCTTGTTATCCTCTCTTTTATTTTCCTTGTTTGAAAGTTGCCAGTCACGTTTTTTTTATGTTGTGGCCGTTTTTCTAACTGCTCATCAACTGGGCAGTAGAAAGAAAACACACCTTTGACATTGTGCTGTCGTTTACCTTGAGATGCGGTTTATCCGCCACCACCACCATCTCACTTTTATGCCAGTGTGATGAAGTGTTATATTATATTTTATGCAATGATTCTGGATTCCCAGTAATGCATTTGCATTTATTAGTGATTGCAATTGATTGTCTGACACTCTAGACTTGTCATCACATGTTTGATGATAGGTTTGAGTGTTTCTGCTGTCTCAGGGATCTGACTGTCATGTGACAAACCATCAGTCATGCTTACACAATGTGATTTTGGTATTTTACATCAAGCAGTAAATGCCTTGCCAACCGCTTTTCCTGTGTGCTTCTGACTATTTGTGCGTGAAGCAACTGCAGGAAGAAACATTATTTAAAGTAATCTGCTGTCAAACATCAACTAACTTAAAAGAGAGTGACTTTGGAGTAACAATACTGTTTTGCTTTAACACAGTTTTGCAGATGCTAAACACATTTTCACACGTGGTGCATCAAGGCAGAATTAATAATTACCTCAATTGGATGAGCTTCTCCATTTATTTGTTTTTTGTTTTTTTAAATGACATATAGTATAAGGATTATTTCATCATCAGATCACTCATTTTTTTTATTACTTTCGTTCTTGAAAAAAATTCTAAATCACTTCAATGTGTATGTACGTGTGTGTGTGTTTGTGTGTGTGTGTGTGAATAACTACAACACAAAAATAGCCTGAGACAATCCCTGGTTCATTCAGCCCTGTCCATAAAAAGGACCTGATTCATTTTAAATGTTATTTACGGCATTTACAGCAGCTCCTTACCTCCCTGTCACCTGGGTCACTCTGCATAAGTCAGGAAAATGACTCAGGTATTTTTTTGCGCTGTGTCAGCGTGTGCGGTTTTATAATGTCATCTCTTATACTGTTAGTATGTCATCCACAGCTGACTGGGAAAAGTTTTTCGCTCTTAAACAATCCGCTGGTTTTGTGAAATTTGTACATCTGCATTAACTGAGGTTGACTTTTATGTGCTTTAAAACGCATCGTCATCACATTTTATGTACTAAACTTTTTGCTTTGCTTTCCTTTAGATCATATGTACATAGAAGAATACATTGAGGAAGATGAGGAACCACCTTTGCTGCACAGCTCTCATCCTTCTCATGGTAAATATGTGTGTGTTTGTGTTCTTGCACATCATTGTGCATCTCCTTTACTGCAGACTCACGCGCCTGTGTGTGTGTGTGTGTGTGTGTGTGTGTGTGTGTGTGTGTGTGTGTGTGTGTGTGTGTGTGTGTGTGTGTGTGTGTGTGTGTGTTTCCAGGTGCTTGCCTGTGGCTGGACTGCAGCAGTGCAGTGTGGGTGGGGAGAAGGGTGTGTGTGTCTACAATGCCCTGCTGGCCAGGAGCCCACCACGGTCAGACAAGAAACTGACACTTAAAGATCGATTATAATATAAATGTTTTCAGATTTTACTACTATATACTCTCATCACTGAGGCTGGACATGTTGCCTTTCTTGTCAGGCATGTGGGAGGATCCCAAATCCAGCAGAGGAAGTGCAATGCAGATTGTGTCCAGCTGGAAGCTTTTCAGACGTTTTTGACTCTGAGCTTTGCCGTCCACATACTTCTTGTCAGGACCTCAGTCGTGGGGTCGCGATCCCCGGTACTGCGACCTCTGATGCCATCTGTGGGGAGTGTCTGCCTGGGTAAGGGATAGCATTATGTCTCTTTCTTTTAGATTTATATTTGTCATTGACCTACATATCAGATTGTTAATCTGTCCACAGGATGAAACCATAGTCCTGACAATCAGAGGGCCTTTATTTGTTCTAGATGAGTCATAGTCACTGTTATTTACACACACACAGGCATTATGTCACACACTACAATGAACAGGCAGTGTCAAACACATGAGAAAATAATGCACGGGTTAAAAAAAACACTGATTCGTGATTTCTTCATTATTTTTTCTGTCCGTTTAATTATGATCGTTTCCCCTCCTTCTTTTTTTCATTTACAGGTTTCTCTCTGCCGCTAATCTTGAATCTGCCTCCCAAAGTCCCTGTATTAAAAGTAAGCCTGATCCTTCAAAGTGGGTTTAACTTAACATTTTGCTTGTTCATCAATGAATTGATAAAAATTTTCATTCATGGAGAGAGAAGAGCATCTTCTGCTGTTTCATGGTGCTCTTTTCTTCTTCTTCTCCTCCTCCAATCTTGCAGCATTTGTGCATTTCAGAGCAGTGCGTACCGTGGGTAAAGGTCCATCCAGTGGCGCCGTAGGGCCCGTCAATGGCACAGTGGTACGCAGCGCCGAGGAGAAGACGGCGGAGTACGCCGTGTTCGCTTTGGTGCCCATTTTCTGCGTGATGGGTTTGTTGGGTATCCTCATCTGCAACATCCTGAAGAAGAAAGGATACCGCTGCTCTGCTGATAAGGAGGGAGGGGATGAAGAGACCGCCACACCTCAGAAAGAAGGTAGGAGAGATGAAAAATTATCTAAAAAAAAAAAAAGAAGAATGTGTGAAAAAACTTGAAGACTTTACACAAAAGCAATTAGAATAAAGGGCTAAAGATTGAAAGAGGTAGAAGAGCATTTACTGAAACCATTATTTGTGTCCAAGTTGTTACTATGCTACCCATAAAAACACCAAGTTACCATGCATGCATGCACACAATGTGGTCAAGTGATTGCAAAACCCAAAGTGCAGTGTCTCTGTATGTAGCCGCAGTCCTTTCGTTTCTGTAAAGTGAATGCATGCAAGCCTCCATAGAAAGCTTGTTTTATTAATCGCTCTGAACCTGGACCTCACAGGGGTCATTAAATGTCAAACACACTGCTTTTTCCTAAGCATGCACTGTTATTCTTGTGAAAAGCGGAAAAAAGCTTTCCCATCAGCTCATTCACCCCTGCTGACGTCATAGAGAAACTGGCTTGAGTAAACAGAGAGAGCCTCTGCAGAACAGAGGGAGGGAAAGATGCAGAGAAATGGGGATGGAATCACTGAGTGAACGATAGAAGACCCAACAACCATCTCTCCTTTATATCTGATGGACTGTGCCTGCTCTCAGCCTTCTAGTCTCATTTTATTAATTTTTTTTTAAAGTTATCTACGGTTTTGTAAACTTTGCATGGACCCACAATGAGCGTGGACTTCCTGTTAAAGTTTTAAAAAATCATGACATTTTGATAAACAATATCTTGTTCATATATGGTTGTGTGAACTCAAGCTCAAATTTGACAAACTCAGTATTTCTTTCACGCAGTTGCTTCATCCATGCAGATACCACTGATACCACATTCATTGGCTTAGCACAGATTCAGTGCTGGGGGAAACGGCTTGCACTAGTTGCATGTACATGTACATTTATATGACACAATTAGATTTCTTTTCACAAGATACTAGACTTTGGTGTTACACAAATCCTCCAACGGGTCAGGATGAATCTGCTTCTCTCTGCTGCAGCAGATACACAACACGGCTGTAGCTGCTGTCTTGCAGTTTGGACGCGTACATGGAGTTAAAGGCTAAGCTGGCTTTTGCCTCACTCACCTGATGGCGTGAGGCTCAGGGCAAAGCTGACCGCCACAAAGCTACGAATCCACGGTGTCAGGAATCAGGACAGTCACGGCAGCTGCTGCCACAACAGCTCCAGTTTTCTGTCATACAGTCATTCATGCCAGCTTCCTGCAGCGGATTAATTACTACTAAGATATAATGTTGTGTTTGCACTGCCCTCTTTAGAGCTGGACTACATAATATTGCAAAAATATCAAGGATGAATTCCTTATTGAAGAATTACTCTTATAAGTCAGAATAACTTGCGACTTCTTAGCCAAAGATGAAGGTTTTCTGTTGGGCCACCAAGCCTTGGTAGCTGTGGATTGGATTTAGAGGTAGCCAGAGGGGCCTTGGGCTAGCAGATCTGCTAAAAGACAGATTTCTTTTTGCAGATGTCATGAAAAACATCAGTGTTGCATCTGTTACAGGAGCAGAAAATGAAGTCTAAGGCATTGCACTACGACAGCAGTTAAAAATGTTCCAGTCCCACTATTTCATTTTGCAGCATTTCCGTCGGTGATCTTTGTCTTTTGTTTTCAGCGTTGCCTTGGTCTCTTCCTCTCTGAGGATTTTGTTGTGAAATTTAAGACGTTTCTGCACGGAAAGGGAAACTCCCAGCCCTCAGCCCCCACAGGCCCCTTTACCTGTCCTAATACTCTCTGTTCATCTGATATCTGATTCCCCCTCCCTCCTGACCTGAACGTGACACCATTCATCCATCTCTCCTTTCCCAGGCAAATCAATAATTCAATCAGGCCATCGGCTCAAGGTTTACACCTGGCCTCGTCTTTCTTCTTCTCCTTTTTCTCTTCTCTTCTTTGTTTTCTTTGGGAGAGAAGTCTTGCTGTTCGAGTGAACATCCTTAATCCATGTACCCTAGAAAGAATCCCCTTAAAGGAGTAATTCACCAAAAAATGATAACTCAGCTCTTGAACTTCACACCTCCACAGTGTTGTGACATTTTTCTGAACAAGATGAAGTCAATTTTTTTGAAAAATAGTTGTTTCCAACTTTTACAAAGCTGAACCCTTCACTGTAGCCACTAAGCTAATGGCTTTAGGATACACTCTACTGGTGAGGTGGGTGCGCAAGCTTGAAGTTATGTACCAATGAATCTCTGATTGAATGAATAATTTGTCGCTGTTCGTTGAACGTTGAAGGTTCAACCTTGAGGTAAAATTAAATTTGGAAAATGGCAGTGGAGGAATTTAAATGTATGAAAATGAATTTCATGATGTGTGGATGTGGATGACACTCATACACTTTTTAAGTCCCAAATCAACTTGTTGTCATTCCTGGTGCACTGAAGGCAACGAGACTTTGTGTAATGGAAGCACAACATTTCCAATGGAAACAGGTGGGGTCTCTTCAGGACACCTTATTATCTCCGTAACTCTCATCTCCCCACTTTCTGTCTTCTTAAAAAGCTTAGAGGACTGATAAAGCAGGAGAACAGTGATAACCTTTATAACTTGGCAAATGTCACTGAGTCAGATAAACAATGAGAGAGGGAAACATTAGCCAGTTACAGTTAATAAGGACAGAAGTCAAAATGAAATGACTGCAGGTCAGAGAGATCGTAAAGACGAATCAGGATGCAGCAGCAGCCTCTGCTTGCAGGGAGAAAAAATAATCTCACCGCCTTGTTCCCCCTCTGGTTGCTTAACTGTCCTTACAGCAGTCTGCTGTCTCTGCTGAAGTTCTTCTTACCTCATCGCTTTTCTCATCATCTCTATTCAGGGGGAACACCCACGGGATTGAAATGCAGCAAGGCCAAGGTTAGCAAGGCAAAGTAAAAACATCTGAGCCTGAGGACTGACTGTTCATGGAGAAAAGTTTGACTTATCGTAGAGAGAAGGAACAGAGAAGCCAGGGGGGTAAACAGAGAGGGCAAATGTGGATGTTGAGAACAAAAAAGTTGAATTAAATCTGCCACTTTGTGTTTTACGCAGCATGAAGCTCTTTCTGTGTTTTCACCCGTGGTAGTTTTAGAGTTTTCAAATTCCACAGCTGGAAAGTCAAAGAGGACAAACTGAGAGTCCTCTGACCGCAAAGTGAACGACCGGAGTGTTTAAGTGTCTGACCCTGGAACACAGAACACATTAGCACATGGATGAGACTATGCAAGTGGATGAACGCGTCACACTGTGAAATGAATGCAGTTTTCTTAGCATAGCAACAGCCGCTGAGGAGACAGAGCTATTGTCACTGCCTGACAACAGCCTGACACTACTTATGTAAGAAAGACTGAAATATGCACGGTCACATTTTATTCTTTAAGACTGGATCACGTAACACACACACACACACACACACACACACACACACACACACACACACTACAGAATGGAGTGTGATGTGATTGCTGAGTGAGCTATTCTGGACTCTCCCCCAGCCACCCCTTCCCCTTTAGTTTCCTCACTGTGCTCTTTGCTATTATGGGATGGCCAAAGTGTTGCCATGGAGGCATATCTATTCTTTGCTGCTCGGTCATCCGCATCTTACCTTATCAGTCCCATCATGCATTGGGGCACGATATCCTAGCAGTGACATGCACCGTGTGAACCGCTCTCCTGGTCGTCTCTGTCTGACAGCTGCCATCGTAGCTGTCGCAATGGAGCTTTAAAACAAACCCATCTGCTGATAGCGCACACTCTTTATACACGATTGATGGCCCTAACAGGATGAACAAGCTGTATGCTGTAATACATAACCAGATATATCAATGCTATGCATTATTATTGCGAAGATTGCTCATATAATTGAATAAATGGCAACATTTTCATCATTTTAGAGGAGAATTTACTCAAAAAATGTTTTGACTCCCTTTTTTACACCATTCAGATTGAATTTGACAAAACGCTCAAGGTTTTCCACTTGTTTTTATGGATTTCATTATTCTCAATTATCATGGAAACGGCTTAGTTGCCTGTATGTTAATATATTCAGACATTAATAATCTGTGTTATACAGGTAATTTCCATCATATATTTAGAATACACAGACATAATGTATGCAAATGGTGTCATTTTGTATTTGTGTTATATATGCTTTGAAATGCAAACACACAGTCTGTTGATAAAGGCTTCTTTCCTGTGCCCCTCTCGTCTGTGCCTTCCTCAGGTAACAGCTGTCCCTACATATCTGATGACCTGAATGAAGACACCATCAGCGTTCTGGTTCGCCTCATTACTGAGAAGAAAGGTGGGTGTCGAGAAGCGGTGATGTCATGTACGAGTCGATAGTCACAGCCTTTTCATCTCTTGTGGCTGTGGAGGGAAACGCAGCGACACCGCAGAACGTCACAGACATTTCCTCTGGTGCAATCGATGACATGTCACGGATTAACGTTTCTTACCAAACAGTTTTCTTTGCACATAGTCTAGGTATCATAGCACACGCGATGCATCCTATAATGATCCATGTATGATCCATGCATTGATCCTATATTGATCCATGTTCTCCAGTGGCCATACCATTTCCAGTCAGTTGCAATTACAGCACTAAAAGAAATGTTCTCCTATAGATTCTCATGTGATCTAGAACCAGGCAGGTCAAATATCTCTGTAGGTCAACATCAATGTCACGCGTGTGTGTGTGTGTGTGTGTGTGTGTTTGTGTGTGTGTGTATTTGGGTGGGGTGTGTGTGTCTTCCAGAAAATGCTGCTGCACTAGAGGAACTACTGTTGGAGTATGAGAGCAAACAGATGGCTGTGCACAAAGGGTCGTCAATCAAGTATGAGAATATCACACACTCATATGTGGACACACACACACACACACACATACATGCAAAGAAGGAGGAAGACAGGAAGAGAAAAACTTGCCAAACTTTACAGGAAGTTGTTTTTCAGACATGAAGAAGTGTATGGTCTATTAATATCAGAGACGATACTCTCCCCCATGTGGACATCACAAAGAGGGGTTTGCTTGTTTAACACAAACTGATTCAGAACCACTTTACACTGAGCAGAACATCTCTGTGAAATATAGCTGCAAAGCATATTTTCCATTGCAAACAACTTGAATTATTATCAGAAAAAAACATAAGAAGAAGAAAGAAGGAAGCCCGCTTTATTATCCCCTACGGGGAAATAGTCTTTTTCACTCCACACTAATAATTAAAAAGTCACGTTTTTTTGGTGCCCTGTGACATTTAAAGAGAGTCAGATCTTATTCAGCTCACTCAAAACATACTTTTAATTATGTGAACACAAGCAAATACTTGAGAAGTAGACACAATGTAATTGTAATTTATGTATGAATGAGGAATTAATGAATAATGGAATTACTGTACTGTGAAGCGCTTTGACTCTCAAAATAAAGCGCTATATACAGTAAATCAAATTTATTATTATCATTATTATTATTAGAATGATAAATATTCACTTATTTGATTAAAAAAACATCATTTTAAATAGCATTCAGTTATTCTGTTGTGTAAAAAAGATGACACATTTGACAAAGTAATGTAACGGTTGTTTAAAAGCAATTATTTTATTAACCATATTTGATGTGATCTTTAATAAAATGTGGCTGACAGTTGCACACACTTCATTCATTCTGTCGTGACATCACTAGTCCCACACGTCATCCCATTTTGGGCTGTGTTTCCTCTGTGGAGTGGGCCGATGCCTCTGCAGTGAGTCACTCCCACAGGTTTGAAGTGAATGTCTGACACGCTGGTGACCGCTGTCTGCTCAGTCATGAGGCTTAAACACTCTGTCTGTCCCTAAGCCCACTGGCTGTCACATAGCTGGAAGTCATGCGACTTACACGACCGACTGTAGTTGCGGTGTGACTTTGGTTGCGAGCTGTGGCCAATAGGATCGCACGAGCAGTCGGAGGTTTATCTAACAAATCCGACAACGTGCTGCTTTATGCCTCCTGTTGTTCCTCAGCAGCACCGACATGGAAAAGTTATTACTCACCTAGCTTTTCACTCGTTTATCTTTTAACACAATTTGATATGACAGTCATTGGATGTAATTCAATCCTCCATGTACGCCATGAGGCATCAGGGGCCTCTGGCAACGTGACGCTGCTGTAGCGTGACCTCTGGATTGGAGAACATTCTAACACACGCACTCAGAAATCTGGAATCATGCACATGTGATGGGGAGTTCTGGGGTTACTGCAGGTCGTCCATGGAACAGTTAAACACGGGGGCACCGCTGCATTCATATCTTTTGCTCTGCTTTCCTCTGCATTAAAGAACAATCAACAAACAAAAACCAGAGCGCCCCAGGTAGATAGTGCAGAATTTAAATTTTATGCAGCTGAAAAGCTAACATGTGTTTGTTTTACTGATGTGTAAAGTGCTTAAATTTCCTTGTCTTGACAAAAATTTTTTGAATCTTCCCCTTCTCTTCCTACCAGGTTCCCGATGCTGTCTCCTCTTGCCCCATTCCGCTCCCTCCCCAGGCTGTGCCCCCATCAGTCTCACCTCCACACAATCTCCGGCCTATCCGGCCTGGCCCCCAAACACGGCTACCGATGCAGCCGCTGCGCCCAGAGAAAGTGGCCCCCTGTCCTCATACCTCCCCTGGACTCCCTGAAAGACCCCCTGAAGCCCCCCCAGTCCCTCATCCTTCCCTCACTGGACACATCCGCCGACCAGCAGAAGCGACCTCTGCTGGGACGGGTGTTTGTCGACGACCACCAATCAGAAGACTCCGTGCCAAATACTCCACCTGTAAAAGGAGGAGGGAGTGAAGTGAAGGAGAGGAAGGAGGGAGAGCTGACGGTGCTGTCTGTGGGACGGTGAGACACCAACACATTTTATTCCACAGCAGACCTGACATGACATGTGACACACACTGCAAAAACATTACTTTTTTACTACTATTTTTTTGTAGAATTCTGAGATATTTCTAACTTTTGTTCCACCATATTTCATATTTCTTCTATTTACGCTTAATATATTTGAGTTTTAGTTCCGATTTAAATGAAGTCTTTTGCTATTTTGGGATTTAGTGTTTATCATTTTGTTTATTTTTATCATTTTCATTGTTACAAATTGAACTGTGACTCATTTTGTCTCAGATGATGGTTTCCAGGCATTACTCATGAACTGATAAATAATTTCTGACAAACCTTTGTGTACAGATCTCCAATGTACACGAGCGTTATTATTATTTTGGGTTAGTTCTTAAAGTGTTTTATTTATTTTTGTGTTTTGATTTTAAATTAATGACTTCATTCATTTTTGGAAACACTTTTCCACTGTTGTGGGTCACGGGGGTTGTTGGAGCCTATCCCAGCAGACTGACTATATGGGCTTGAGGTTGGGAGATACTCCGGATATGTAGCCAATGCATCGTGGAACCACACAAAAGATGAACAACCACTCACGCACAAATGCACACAATTAAAAAAAAAAAAAAAAAATTTCAATTCAATTTCAATTCAATTTCAATTTTGAAAAAAAAATCTCAGTTATACGATGAGCAAGAATTCCATTGAACAGAGTTAATTTAAATGACTTTCTTCAATGAAACTGAGTATTTCATGCTAATTATACAGTCATTTATCTGACATTGTTTTCTTTTGATACAAACACTCCTCAACACTCCTGTCATGCTGAAGGTAATGGTCGTCGTATTCCTTGTACAACTGACAGATTTCAAGTTGCTCAGATCCCAGAACAGAAGCCCATCATTGTGGAAACCAAGACCTCATCTCAGGAGAAACGACACTCTCTGTTTGGGGGGAAACACTTCTACTCCTCTTCATCATCTGGCATCAGGAGGTACAACCACTCTCAGACAAATCTTCTCTCTGTGAGGATATTTTTGCATTTTCTTCCAAATAGTAAATGACAGAGTCTCTTGATCAGTTAATGAGATGTGTTCCTCTAAAAGGATTTAGGAAATGAGCTTCTTCTGTTTCCTCTAGTTTAATCACATACACAAAATGCTGACTCAGCATTATAGTCGTCATGAGGCCCTTTCTATTGTCAGACGCATCTGTTCATCGTGAAGAAATAATGAAGTAAATGCACTGCCGCATCCCTGATATGTTGACTCCCTCTCTCAGGTGAAGAGTTGGAGAGACGGTGTACAGTAACACTACCTCGCTGACGATGACCTCATCATTACCTGACAACGCCGCAGTCGGCATTTCTGGACGACTGACCCAAAGGAACCACACGAAGCACCTCCTGCAGGAAGAAGTAGCTCCTATTCACGTGGTGGGAGGAATAGTACTTTTTTTAATTACTAAACATTGTACTTGAAATTTTTTAGCTGCACCATCGTTTAAGTTTATCTTAGAGTGAGATTGAAAGGTTAGAAAGAGAAGTGGGGAAGAACACAAAGAAAAGAAATTTGGATGATAAATTAAATGCACTCCTAGCTGCTGTGTTTATGCTTCCATATCAAAAAACGAAACTATAGGGGTTAAATTAAGTACACCCCACACACATCTACGGATACATTTACCCACTCTTGCATCTATGATAACTCATGCATGTTGCAGTGAGGTGGGAATAAAACATGAAGCAACATGAATTCATAGTTGAATGCAGTCATCGGTGAAACACTGTGACAAAACAAGAACTACAACCAGAACACTTCAAGTTGTGTGGAGTCGAGTGGAACATGATCGATCAGCTCTATGGCTGCAAGTAGCCAGCTTGGCTGAAATGAAGCTATATGGTCATGTGACACTCGCTTATAGACCACACGGTAGCACTACAGTAAGTATTATAGGATAATATGTTAGCAAACGAGTTTTTTTCTCCTTTTGTAATAAGTTTCTAACTTTAATGATCTAGCCGTGCTTCTTACGCACATATAATAAAACCTTTATTGTCCCACAGTGGGGAAATTTGTGTGATTGTGGCAGCGGGGGAGGGGGGGGTCATACATAAATACTTAAATAATATACATTTTCCTAAGAGTACGCTCTTAGGAATATTGATCTCAAGTGAGGTTTTAGAAGTCAGAGATGTTGAATTTAGTTTAAACAGAAGAGTTCACCTGAACTTATTTTTGGAATCATTCATTCAGCATTGGTGACATGTTCCTACCCACAGGAAGAATATTTAACATTTTTGTAACTTTAAATCTCTTAGACTTAAGTGGTCCAAGTTATTTGATCAATGACCCGGTGGTGGTTAGAGGCTGCAACTCTCATTTGTGTCCATGAACATGTAGATCACTTTTGTAGTTAAGAACATGTAAATAAATGTAAATATGTAAATACTGGTACACAAATGGACCACCCCTGGATTTTTATAATTGTAGCATCTAGTATGTGTGAGGTGAAAGACATGGTATCAGTGACTGGCATCTGCCATCCGCCAATCAAAAACCTATAAGCTCTTTGTCACAGCAGAATGTGTCATTAAAATCAACATCTTAAAAGGTTTTCTCCATTGTAGAGCAACACTTTAGTGATTTTTCCTTTCTACTGCAAAGCAGACTGTCCTGGATTTCTCATTTTGAAATGTTTAAATCCTGAAAATATATGCACACACTCACAAGTTGTACAATTTAATTAAATAAACTAGTGGCTGTAGAGGATTAGTGGTTAAGATGCTTCAAAGTCATGCGGGTCATTTGGCTTCAGTTTATATCGTCATGTGTTTTAAGAGTGTACTTTAGTTATAAAAGTTTTTTTTAGCTACTTATTTCCGATGTTCTTATATATTGTTCCATGGAATATGACATCATTCCTGGAAATCTGAATATTTATTAACTGCCTCGAGTCAATGCTTTCATACGATCTGTGTTTTTTTGATTTATTCTGATGTCATTTGGGATTATTTTATCATGTTCTCAAGGAAACAAATAATATTTTCATCTCAAGTTTGCAGATTACATTTATATTATCACATTTTTTCTGTGTAATATTTATATTCTTAAAATACAATAAAGTTGTAATTTAAAGATTGTCTTGCTTGCTGTACTTCCTATTACAGTCGAATTTGAAAGATTATTAAAAATAAAAAGCGTCGTCGGATGTCTTATATGTAAAGCTGTACTGCCCCCTAGAGGAAATTCTGATGCATTGCACGAAGTGACAACCGACGTCTTGCCAATACCAGCAGTTACCTGGTGGTTTATTAACACCTGTTGTGTTACTCTTACCTTAAATAAAAAAGCTCCATCTCATTAAATATAACTTTGAATTCTAACTAATACAAATAAAGAATCAATATGCAATCATTGAATTAAAATTATCCACACTCTAGAGTGAGATGCATTCCCTAAAAATTACAGCACCTATCCAATATTGCACATGTACATTTTTATGTCGAAATTTAAAGGTCTATCTCATAACAAAATGTTTATTCCTTCATATTTTATGACAAAACAGGAAAGACACATAAATATTGCAGCACAGTCGTGACAACACTTACAATCTTGCTTGGGTGCCGTGTGATCCGTGAAACGATAGAGTGGAGGAAAATCCACTTGTTGCATTACAGATACAGTATTGGGCACACCTATGGGTCTCCATTACAGTATAGTGATGCTTATAACATAAAAATGTAAGGACATAATTTATCTAGAAATCATCATTACTCAGGAATTTACATCTGAGCAGTCAACATAAATCAATATTTCTTTATACATCTTCTCCTGATATAAATGTGAACAAACTTTTTTGTCAGTTATATTTAGAATATTTTACATGTTTCAGTGTACAACTGTTTCTTTATAAGAAGATTCCAACCCTCAGAGGTGTTGTATTGAAGACTGAACAGTGCAACCTTGAACAGGACATGTCCATACAATGTTTTGCGTTTTTCCCCACAATGTTTTTTGAGGCACTTGTTCAAATTTCTGTTGTCATATATGTTCTCTCATTCCTTGACTTTAATGTAGTGCAAGATTTCTTCTTGGTGAGGTTACAGCGGACATCCTGTCCAGCCAGGAAGTACAGGATGGGGTCCACACAGCTGTTGGCGCTGGCAAACGGTCGAGTCACCTTGTAGGCCACACTAGATGCCTCCAGTAAATGACAGCTGATCTGATGAATACATAAAAATACGATAAAGTTAAACTTTAAAGCAAACAAAAGAGATTTTGTATATCCAAAAGTGTTTTCCCTCACCTTTGATGGACTGACTTGTCTTAGATATCTGAAAGAGTAGTAAAGGCTCCTGGTGAGGTGGAACGGGAGAAAGCAGAGCATGAATGTTGCCAGCACGATGATTATCATCTTTACTGATTTCTGCTTGGAACGGCGGGCCGCCAGGACCCCCGTCTGGCCATCGGCGCCCTCCGCAGACCCCCAGTCAGGCTCCAGAAGCTTCCGCACCATGAGGCCGTAACACACCATCACCACCATGAAGGGCAGGACGAACATGAGAACGGACACGACAGAGCTGTACACCAAGAAGTCATCAAAAAACTCAGGGCTGGTAGTGTCGTAGCAGATCCGCTCAGTGGCCACATCCCTGCAAAATAGGATGATTTTGACAGATTTACATTATTAAAGGGTGATACTTCTTTATTTGGCAGTCAATGTAAAATAGGAGATAGGAATGATTGGAAAAAAAATGACAGAAAAATGTAATCACTTAGTTCTTGAGAAGTAGAGAACAGGAGCCTGGCAGAATAAAACACAGGCCCACACCGCCACAGACACAAGCCTGGCCCGACGGGCGCTGAGCCAGTAAAGAGAACGGACTGGGTAGCAGATGCCAACGAACCGATGCAGACTGATACAACACAGGAACAGAATGGAACCTGCCAGAATACACATATTCAAGTTAATTTCATGCTTTGATGAGTCACAATTAGATCTTGTTGTTTGTTGGTGTTTATGCGCATCATGTTTCTAAAATTGTCTTTATGATATTATAAATTATTTCATGTATTGTGTAATTTAAAAAAAAAATTCTATTGTGTTACTTCAACTCAGATCATGTTAATGAAAATTATATCCACGAAATCAAATCAAACTGAACTTTTTTATAATCTCTATTTGCATGTCTGGGAAAGACGCAGCAAAATTCCTTTAAAGTTGTGAATCAGCACAAACTAAATTTTATTTCACATAGTTTCTTCTTGTTCTACATCCTCCCACTTCTTGATTTGTTTTTTTTATGAAGATATTTATGTGATTAAATAATTAGATAATTTTGCTTCAGGTGGGTTCAAGTAAGGGAAAAGTAAATGACATCACCATAATGAGTGTAACTGATGATACAAAACAGATGAGAGGAAGAATTATAATACTGTTTTGTTTACATAGCCTATAATCTTTTAGTGGAGTTATACTCCATTGTCTATTGCTTTACAGTTTGGAATTGTATTGGGTATATCACATATTCTACATCACAACCTGTTGTGATCTAAGTCTAAGTACCAAATGACATCAAACTGTTTAACGCTGTAATGTATGAGTGTGCACTATGCTAGAACTATACCGTATAAGTTGGCATAGAACAGGAAGCGTATGATCTTGCAGATTGGTTCACTGAAGGGCCAGTCATTCCTGTCGGCGTAGTAATACACAAGGAAGGGCAGCGTGAGGATGTAGAGAGTGTCACACATGGTCAGGTTGAACATGTAGATGGTGGTTGGCTTCCAGCTTTTAGTGCGGAACACAATCACATACAGTGCTGTAGCGTTCAGCGCCAGGCCAACCACAAAGACCAGGCTGTAGCTGATAGGAAGGAGAATATATTTAAACTCTTCGTTAAATTTACAATAGTAAGCACTGACGTTGGTTTGGTCAGTCCTGTTGTCATCAAGGGTGTCCATTCTGGTTGTTAACACCTGGGGAAAAGATAAGGACAAAGAAATACCATTTTAATTTTGTGTTTTACCAATCTAACAATGAAACACTTCAGCAAGTCTCAGCAGCACAGTTCAGTGTAAGTCATTCACATTTAGTCACACAAACCAACAGGCTTACTTACACTTACAAGACATGACATCTCGACAATAGGTCTCCGAAGAAGTTCAAATTACCTCTTCATCCACAAAAAAGTAAACCTCTCTATAAATACTTAGAGATCTGAGCTGCAGAATGGTCGAACATAAGGTACATATGGAAAATACTTTAGTTAACAAGTCAACACCAAAGTCAAGCCACTCATGTGACTGCAAGAGATGGCGCCTTAAAGACTCAGATGTAAAACAGACCAACAGTGGCAGATGTACTTTTTTTGAAACAGACTGATGCAAAGCCTCAACGACACTCTTGGCCTTCCTTGTCTGATATGTTTTCTTTCATAACATTTTTCGTCACTGTCAAAGCATCATACTCACTCGGTGCCCTTGTTCTGTCCTTTTGTCTCTTAAAAACAGCTTCAGGTTAAATTTAACAGATAACAGACCTGAGACAGTGTGGCCCCTTTAGTAGTCATTCAAATTCGTCTGACCTGCTATGTAAGCGCTATAAAAACCTGAGCTCAACGTGCTTTTTAGCAGTAAAGTAGCCTGTGTCAATTACTGTTAAATTTGATGCAAAAAAACCTAAATCCTCTAGTATTCAAAGAAATATGCTAAAGCTCCAAGTCCTGAGTTGCTGATCCGATGTAATATATCCTCATCCTCACAGAAACACACCGTAAGTATTGGAATGATGTAAACGGCCGTATGCCTAAAAACAGAGTGCACAAAAACCTTGTGGAGTTGCGAGCCTGTCTGACAAGCTGTAGCCTGTATGCCTTTCATTAATACAGGTATTTGGGCTTGAGGCGTGTGTCCGCTCAGTTTGCAAAAACACACTTTCACATCCATAAACTCTTTAAGCCTGGGGGGCAGTCAGTTACTTCAAGCCCTTAACATTATCAAATTCAGTCATGAGGTCATGATGAATACAAAATAATCAAAAAAATTATCATTTATTCTTCTCTTTATAAGTGCAAGAACAAAATCCATGATAAATGCAAACGCATATATGTTTGAAGTTAAACACAGTTACTAGATTTTTCTGGCAAGTAATCAAAAATATGACAAAATTATTCAGCAGAAATGGTAACTAATCATCTCTGCGTATATCTGTGTAGAATTCCTAAAGAAATACAAACTAAAAGGAAAGCAGGCTGGGAATTAGACAGCATGTTTTATGAAACACAAGTTCTAAATAACAGACTTGAAACACAACATGACACAGCTTTTACTTTTTGATCGGTTAAATTAAGGTCACAAAAGCAATCGTGAAACACGCTGTGAATAAAAGCTGTGTAAATAAAAAAAGGAGAAGTTATTTTCCTGGATTTACCCATCTATCTAGATTTACACCAGACTTTATAGGATTTTTGTCTGACCTGTGGGTCACTTGTCCACATTTTGTGTAATTCATTTCAACAGTTTTTGTTGAAGCATAAAAACTTACAGAGCATGAATTTTGAAATAACATTTCACATGCACTATTTCATATGCAATATTTGGATTGAAATCTCATTATCTACATCTACAATCATTTTTTTAGATAGATAGATAGATAGATAGATAGATAGATAGATAGATAGACAGACAGACAGACAGACAGACAGACAGACAGACAGACAGACAGACAGACAGACAGACAGACAGACAGACAGACAGACAGACAGACAGACAGACTTACTTTATGGATCCCAAACTGGGAAATTTAAATTTTAATTTTTTTTACATTTAGGTGAACTACTTTGTTTTGTTTTTTTAAATGTCTCTTACCTTAGTATTGGAGAAAAAAAATGTAAGGTTCCTGTAAGGAGTCATAACCCAGAAGCATCCTGGCAGGACCCTAGCGAATACAGTATGAGCCAACAATAACTGTTTGCCATATTCTTCCTTGCAGGTTGAAGAAAACAATGTGTGCTGATGTCAGTTGGTGTATTTGTCTTCTCTGAGGGCAAGAGAGCATGAGCCTTTGTTTCAATGTGTGAGTTAGGAGCGTGCTAACCTGTGAAGAAAGGTGAGAAATTCAAAGAACTTTCTACAAGTCCAGTGGAATGATATAAACGCCTTTGGATAACCGTGACCTGGATAAATGAGAACCTTCACAGACAAAGGTGAGAAATTGTACTTAATGTCTTACCTGCTCCACAAACTCTGTGTATTAATGATTATACAGAATGTAACCTCAACCTTGACCATGCCACGAAAGAGGCATGAAGTAAAATACCTTTGAGTAGGACACTGTTACTCCAAAACTTGCCAGCCATCCAACATTCTGTTGTAGTTTGGTATTACTAGCAGCAGCAATGTCAACAGAAGTACAATAATAACACTGGCTGCATGTCTTCCTATTAGAACTAAAGGTATTTTAACACTAAAAGTCTTCAATTTCAAAGGTAAAACAGGTGTTCTCTTAATCATACACATTTCTATCTTATTACATCCCGCTTCAAAGCGGTGATGTATTGACATTTTCAGTGTTCGTCTGTCCGTTAGTCCAGCAAATATCTTCACAACCGTTGCAGATAGAAAGATGAAACAAAAAGCAGATTACTCGAGCGGCAAAGGGGATGAAAATAGGATAATGACCTTAACCTTAAGAAAACTAGGTCAAGGTCAAATTTCAACTTATGTACACTCAGGAACCGGATAAGATAGAAAGATGAGGGAGAAGGCCAGTGTGAGTAAGACCATAGATCAAAGCTAGTGCTTTGGTCTACCTATGCATTGATTTACCCTGACCTATAAAAGTGGGTCAGGGTAAAATTTTGAATTCAGGAGTGTCGCAGGATGTTACAGTCTCTGACTGCCTTGGTTCTAGTTAGTTTCTGCTGAGCAATTCATTTATTTCATCATTTGTCCCATAAGTAATATTTCAATAATAATAATAAGCGTCTTCACATAACAAACTTGCATTTGCAGGTTTCACAAAATGCAGGCATTTGCTGCTAATACTGTAGCCAGCCTGCGGGATACATCCTTTCAATTGTTATTGTAGTTAATTGTTAAATACATTGTGACACATGCTTTCATCTGGGTTTGGATGAAAGGTTATATAAAAAGTATGATTACTTTCCCAAGCATTTACAGTATAATTTGGTCTGATGTCATATATTCTTTCTTTTTTATCCTTTCTTTTGTCCCTTTCTTAAACCTGCTTTACACCTGTCATCACTGAATTGATGATTCATTTTGTTCTGCTCTATTGATTTTTGTGGCACACTAATTTTGCAAAGTAACTTTTCTTAGTGTTCCTCAAAGGGACACACTTAAATGAACAGCAAACCTGCCAGCAAGCAGATTAACATTTTATTCGCTCTTTTTCATCAATCCCATCTCGTTTTCTATAGTTCGATGCCAAATAAGAAAGTAGTACATTTAATAATCTAAATTGCTTAAATCTGTAATGTCATTTGCAATGTGTCAACACCAGGGTAGGGATTGTTTCAAGAAGTGAAGTTAACCGAGTTTATCCGTAGCTGGTTGCTCTGAGGTGGAATAATCAGTTTTTGTTTGAGAATAATTTCACCAGAGAGTCAACCACTGGCAAGCCTGTAGAACTCGTCTTTGAAGGCCCCTAAGTAAAGGTGGCACAATTAAAAAGAGGATAGTGACAAAAAACTTTTTAGATAGGACTGTGGGAGGAAATTTGAATGAAAAACGAAGTTTCTACTTGTTTCTTTGAAGGGACTTCTTTCTTTTTCTTCATTTTCCTTCCTTCCTCCTTCCTTCCTTCCTTCCTTCCTTCCTTCCTTCCTTCTCTCCCTCCCTTTCTTTCTTTCTTTTTTTTTTCTTTCTTTCTACTGCATGGAATAATTTTTATCAGAGCATTGAGCAAACCAATTTCTAATTGACTCATACTTCACAAAAATTGAATGTAAATTCCTTTTTTTGTGAATCTCTTTTGGATTTTGAGTGTGTGACTAGTTTTTTTTTTGTGTGTGTGTGTGTGAATAAAACGTGCTTTTAAAAATCAAATTAAATCTTTATTCATTCCTTCCCTCCTTCATTTCTTCCATTCTTTCTAAAAACCTGCTGTTTTTCGACTTGGCCGCGATCGATTTTTCCTGGATCGACTGCGGTTTCTTGTTGCTATGCAGGTCTTCAGGACGCAGCCTCCTATCGGCGCGAGGCTTTTCTCCTTGAGCGAGCTGCAGGAGCTCGGATAAACCTGACGTTCGGGAAATAATTACTCCCATTTGGAGTTTCCATCCACCCTACCCCTGTCTGAAATACCTCTACAGAGGTGTTAATCGAGAATGTGGTCGACAGTAGACGATAACCCGCTGAACAAAAAGTGGCTGTCCTCTCTGCGCCTCCCCCCCCCCCCATCAGTGATTGGGTGCTGTTCAGATCTTCAACACTTGGGGGAGCCAATGAGCTTCGTGGCTGAAGGGGTTCCCCGTTAATACTCCCCCATCCCTTCTCTCTGCTTTTAGCTCTCCGTCCGTCTGCTCTCCTGCTTCACAGCACTGTACAGCACACAAACACAAGAGTGTTCAGTCTCGCCGTAGCTTTACTTTCCACTGTACAAACCAGCCATTTATCATCAATCATGGCCGCCGGAGTACAAATTTAACTCTCGTCTTTCCTCCCTGTCGTCTTGAGGGGAGGATTTTTTGTTTGAGGAAACAAACTAATAGTCACAGGCTGATTTGGATTTCCTATATATCACAAGGGAAATACCATTCATGTCAATACTCCAAAATGCAGCCGCCGCCGAGGAAGGTGAGTGATTTCCAGGGTCCGTTATGTTTTAGTCGGACTGTCCAAACAATGACAGACGGATAACAATGTTGTAACCTCAGCAGTGGATTTTGTGTTTTACCAACCAAACAAAGCGAGTTCAATGCTGCAGCCTCACGAAAATTAAATGAGAGAGAGAGAGAAATAAAAAAAAAAAACCTTTGCTAGCTATCGTTAGCAACATTTGCTAGCTTGGCTGCTCCGTAACCTATTGACATAAAACGCATCTGTCCAGCGCGAGCCGTCAGACGTCAAATAACGTTAGCCTGAAAACGCTAAGTATGCTAACACGAAACATTATCATTTTATATTAAAGCATTTAATAACTTTAACTCTAACTTAAACACAGCAATACAACAGTATTTTGTTGTTAAGTTTAGGAATCAAAATTTTATGTTGGATAAAACAAACAAACAAACAAACAAACTACGGTTTCACGTCAGTGTTTTTCGTGTAGCACCGGCGTCATGTTGCTAATTGATAAACCGTGTATTGGTGACAGTGGTCGCCCAGCCTGCGTAAGAAAAACTGCCTTTTCTGCACGTTACGATGCTTCCCTGATGAAGGGAAGACCTTCAGTCTGCCCAGGGTCACTTCAGCTTCAGCTCTCTAAAGCTAAACGCACACACGATGAGGAGACATGCTGGCAGAGCCATGTCTGATACAGACTTATCATTGATTCAGTAAAGGGCTGAGAAAAGACCACAGTTCCCTGTAGCCCAGCACACACTGTGGGTGAGTGTGTAGCTGCTCTCCATTGCTGCTTCTGAGTGTGTGAGTGTGTGTGTTGTCCTGAAATAGATGCATGAGAGCCAATTAGCCTGCTGTGAACCTCTGCACAGTTTTCTCTTAATTACCATATATTCCCACAGTGCCATTTATGCTCTGGGTTTCCACACACAGGCTGGCCCTGAACATGTCATATCATGTCTGTAAAACACAAAGAGAAACGCACTACAACATTTTCTCTCATCACTGAGGCTGTAGAGACCGCTGGCTTTCTTGTTTCTACCATGTATGATCAAGCGCAGCATTATGATTATATTAATGTTATAAAACTCAATTTGTCAACTGTTAGTTCTCATGAAAGCACTTTCAGGAATAAAAGAGAATTTGCAAGATACTGATGTGTTACCCACTGCCAATGTGGCTGACACACACGACCCACAGCAGCACAGCCTCAGTACAGTATCTGTATTTGGCTGTTAGATACTCAGAATTTGTCTCCCAGTGTCACATTCAGCCCCTGGAGTGTTTTTTCTGTCTCAGCACATCTGCTTACAGACTGATCTTGTTTGGCTCACATAAACCAAAATTGGCTGCTAACAAGGTTAAAAAAATATTTGCAATTAGAAGTGAAATTCTTCAACTTCCATTTCATATTAGGTTTATTGCCCAAATATGTTATTGATCAGCCTTTTGAAATAACCAAATAAAATGAGAGCAGTTTGCAGAGCTCAATAAAATGAGGATTACATGGTTTTTCCTCTAAGTATAACACAAAATGTGAATTTTTCCAACTATTACAATCTCAAAGTTATTCACTCCTTTAGTACCAAGCATTTGTAGATTCTTGTAGAAATTCTTTTGCTGCTTTGACCTGCTGAAAAAATTATGCATAGCCAGACACCAGCTTCTGGTGGCATGCCTGTGGAATCTTTGCCCATTCCTCAGACATAGGTCACTGGTTGTGTAATAGTCCTGGCAAATGTGGTGGATCCACCTTTTTCAAATAACACTTGCTATTTTCCATGGGATTTAAGTCAAGTGACTCTTGAATTCTCCTTTTTATGAAAAACCTCTTGCCAGAATTTGAGGTTTGTTTGGGATCATTGTCATTTTTGAATGTCGAGTGACGTCCAAGTTTCAGCTTCTACTGCTGAAATATTTTCTTTTAATATTTCCCGATACTTGATGGAATCTATCTGAGCTTCTACAGGACATGCTTCAGATTTACAGTGCCTGGTGAGATGTAGAACGTCTCCAAGCCATGTTTCACTGTAGGTATGGTGCTCCATTCGGCCTGTGCCTCAGCCTTCCCCCTCCAGACATACCGCTGATCCATCGGCCTGGAAAGTTCTAGCTTTCTTTAATCACTTCACAAAACATTTATCTACATTTTTTTCAGTTTATCGGACTCTTCTTGTGCTTGTGATTCAGAAGTGGTGTATGATCTGAAGTTAGGTCATGGAGACTTATAAATTTAGGTCTAAAAATAACTTTTGACCTTTGGGACACGACTGTGTTTTAACGTCATTTGATGTACACATATAGGTCGTTATGAGGGATGTATAATATAATTTTAGAAACAGCTGAAAAATATTATTTGACCCTGTGTATTACAGCTATGACTCCTGAAAATAGTTTTATCCTTTCTTTTCAACTCTCAGTTTGTCACTCATTATATTCATCCCTAGCCTTCCTCACATTGGTCCATTTCCATGACCCCCCCTTCGCCTTAGTGCTGTCTCTCCTTGTTTTTTGATGAGTGATAGAAGGTGAAATCAACTGAAGTCATTTGGTCCTGATAATGTAATGAACCGCTCCCTCCTTATCTTCAGAGACACAGCACATGAAAGAAAGGAGCTCCGCTGTGTGTGTGTGTGTGTGTGTGTGTGTGTGTGTGTGTGTGTGTGTGTGTGTGTGTGTGTGTGTGTGTGTGTGTGTGTTGGAGTGTGTGTTGGAGTGTGTATCTGTGTTTGCTAGTGCAGTGTGTTTTGTGTTGTTGATTGTTTGGTCTAGAATTGCATGAATTTGCCCACTGTTGCATTGGTGAATAGCTGATGGAATTCACCCACCGCTACACAATGGCCACCACAGTGACTCGACAACGGGCTGTACAATATTGGAATAAAAGTCACATTGTAACGTTTTGCTTTTCTACAATAAATACTGTACAGCAATATTCCAAAATTCAGAAATTTTCCCTGGTGGCTTGAATAGCTCTGTTCAGAAAGAATTAATCAGTGTAAATATTACAGCAGGTTTGTTAATCATGAGGGATGTTGGTCAGAGCCGAATATCCATCCATCCATTTCCTGTCACCGCTTTCCTGTCGATCGCTATACCAGTGCACCGCAGAGCCACACAGACAAACATGCACGCACGGTCAATTTTGGAACCAGCCGATTAACCTGAAGCGCATGTTTTTTGAGGTGGGGGGGAGCAGGAGAACCCGGAGAGAACCCACGCAGACACGGGGAGAACATACAAACTCCGCACAGAGCGGGACGTGAACCCTGAACTGCCTTGCTGTGCGGCGACAGCGCTACCCACTGCGCCACCGTGCCACCCCAGAGCCGAATAATTATTTTAAAAAATGTTATAGCTCTAATAAACCAGAGTTCTTTTAATCAAAGTAAACCTGTCATATAGATTAGTCGTAAAAAATGAGAAACAAAAGAGTTTTTCTTTTGATTCAAGTGTGTCATAACGTTTTCCAGGTATTTTTTAAGGCTTACTTAACATTTCACATCTTCATTGTGAATGGTGCAATGTCAATGTCAACACAGTACACTGTGAAACCCAAGTAAGAGGTTTTTATGTCAATGCACATGAAGTATGTCTGTTCAGAAATGTTTTTTTGAATGCTGAAGTGCCTTCAGTCACCTTTATCTGCAAAAAGTTTCCTCTAGTCAAAACCATAAAATTATAACTTTGCAAGTTATGTATGCATGTTCTTAGGTGACCCTAGGACTGAGCGCACTGACATGTGATTCGGAAATTGATTGATGAGGTTGACATTACTTTTCTTTGTGTCTATGCTATTGTCAGGCTTCATGAAAAAAATAGACCTAGACATTTAGTTATAAATCCTAAGCTCCTTTGTGAAGCGGAAATTTCATGAAAGATGTCACAACAGAACATTATCAGCGCAAAAAAGTAAATGTCACTAATGTTTTTATCAGTTTATTCAAATATGGGGTGCTGAAATGACAATTCTTTAACTGTTCATAAAGCAAAACTCAAATTAACTGTAACTTCTATAATTTCGGGAATTACTTTTGATTATTTTGCTTTTACTCAAATTTTAGTGTAGCTGAGTTTTGAGTTGTTTTTTAGATGAAATATCACCTCAGGCTGTGGCTTCACAGAGTTTGGTGTCTGCATCAATATCACTTTGTACAGATGTGGAATAGTCACATGGCAGGACAAGCCCTGTCAAGTAAAGGAAAGTAATACCAACATCTACAACACTTTTTGCTTCTTGGACAAAAAAAGAGAAGTTAAAAGTTTTTTTTTCCAAAACTGATGGACAGGAAAAGTCTGTTTATCTTTTAAGCGCGTTTATCTGCACCACATAGATTGAAGATGCATTTTAACACTGTCAGAAATGGCAACTGCGACACTGATGTGCAACTTTGTTGACACAGGTGTTTGAGTCACACACTGAAAACAGAAAGTGAAGTGGTGGCAAAGAATTTAACCAACAGCAGAAGTAGGAGGGGATTTTTTTTAAAAATAGTTTCAAGAAGAGAGATTTTTGAAACGTAGCATAACTGCACATGAATAACATTGTGCATTTGTTTGGTTAAATGTCCTAATAACCTCCAGCCCTGCTCACAATCACATTTTCTAAGAAAATAAATTTCAGGGACAGTCTGGTTATTGTTTATGTCCCTGTCTTGCAAATAGGTAGATGTATGTCAAGTAAATATTTTAGCTGTACTGTAAAGCACAAAGTCTCCATTGGCATCTAGTTTGTGTTTTCAGTATGAAAGTATCAATGAATGAAGTGTTCTGGGGTTAATATGGGCTGTGAAATAACTAAAGTGTGCACAACAGATGGATGACAAACATTTCCTTGTTTCCTCCAGGTCAAAGTGACACAGGAGCTGAAAAACACGCACACAGAGCAGATGACAAGACTGCACTTTAAACATCAGACCGAATGCGACCTGCTGGAAGACATGAGGTGTGAACACGTCTGCATCACGCATGTGCTAAAAGCGCTCATCCGCCGCAAAAGAACTGAGTAGCACACTCACCAACTATCAGATGCTTTAACTCCAGTCATCATTACTGACTGTGATGTGCACACCACACACAGATGGACACTGCTGCGCACAAGAATAAATAAAAAGGCCTCAACTAATGAGAGAGGGAGGAGTAGCATGTGAAAGGAAATGAGGAGGAGGAGGAGGAGTATTGTCATATTCCAGTATTTTGGGAAGGACAAAGGGTCGGAAAAAAGACAAAGGAATTTCCTTCTGCAGTCTTCCTGCTCTGACAGTTTCTGTCTTCCTCTTTTCTGTCATTTTTCCTTTTTCTCTCTCTGTTAGTTTTTTGTGTTGGTTTTGCTCTGAAAACATTTTCATCTGTTTCCACAGCTCTCCTTTTCATTTCTGTTCAGCTTGTTTACTCGTGTCATGTGCGAATCTGGCAGTTCTTTTTTGGATTTGGCGATGTAAGGAAACTCCACTTCCTTTGCATGCTCTTATTTTCTGTGTTGACTAAGCATTGATTATTTATGAGAGCAAACTCCATAATACTTTCTGCTTCCCTGCCTCCATCCCTTTCTTACTCTGTGTTTATCATTTCATTGCCTCTCCCTTCTCTTACTGATACTCCTCTCTAGTTCCTGTCTCTTTCTCCCCCTACAATCCCGTGGGCAGCACCAGTTATTTAAGAGTAGAGTGCCTTGTCGTTCCTGGGTCTTGCACATTGAGCAAAGTTCACATAAAGTTAGCCACTTAAGCATATACAGCCACCCTCTGCTGGTCCTGTCAGTCATAGTGATGGAGCTACACATTACCAGTCAAAGACCCTTGGCTTGTCTTTATAATCGTTATTTTTGAAGGTTGTTTCCTGCACTGTTTTCTTGTGTGCTCCACCAGCCTCTTAATGTTATGTAATTACTTTTGATGAGGTATTCCGGTGGTGGTAAAAGCACAAACAGCAGGGTGGTGCAGTGATTATGGAGGCAGACTTTTTATTGGGAGGCTTGGGCTCGAGCATCAGAAGCAGTAAGGGTTCTGCCACATAGAATGTCCTTGATCAAGACACTGGCTGTTTCTGTCTGTTATGTGGCTCTGACTTTATTGTAGAGTGGTGTTTTTTTCTTTTTCTCAGTTTGTTGTAAAAGATCAGAACAGTTAGGGTTCTCTGTAAATCTCATCAGAAGCATGATGGCTGGTCAGTACACTTTAACTTTCACCACTGCTGATGTCAGAACCTTCTCAGCAGAGCTGTAACTCAGGTGCTAATAGGCAGCAGCTGGTCAGACTGCCAACTGTTTTCACCACTGCCTAATCTGTCACAGGTTCCATATAAGCCAGATGGGAAACATACATTGATAAACACATATAGTGAATAGATGTATGTACAGTACCGTACCGTGTGTGTGTGTGTCCATATCTTTTTGATCGAGCCCTGAGTAACATTAATAATTTATTGATACACTTGGATTTTAAACTGGCCTGGCTCTAATGTTAGCCATGCAACGCAATAATGGGCCCCTGTCAATTCAGGTTACAATGCAAAAATGTTCAACTACACTTTGTCAGCAAACATTAAGTAATCGGAGGACAGCCACAAGCTGGCTGGTTGGCTATCACTGGGACCTGTACAGCAATGCTATGTAACAACACACTGAAACTGAGCTTTCACATCCTCTGAGTCGACTTTTAGATCTTTGCAAATAGCTGCACAATTCAGGAAAAGCAAGCAAACTCATCTAATAAAACATGCAAACAGTTTGCTGACACGTATTTGCCTGCATAGAGCTTACAGAAGATTTTAACATTTGAATCCAACAACCGACTCCGAGGTTATTTACACTGAGTAATCCACAGGGTGGCTTTAATTAATGCACTGCCTCAAACACACATTCGCATACACAAGTTGCCAGCTGTAGTGCATTAACCTATGTGACTGGAGGGAAGAAAGAAATAAAGAAAGGCCAGCGTATCTAATCCTCTGGGAGAGCGGTTCAGTTAGACTAGTCTTTTGGGGAGAGGATGAAAGAGAGAGAGGGAGAGGATTGTTGATGAGTTGGTGAACCCAGAGAGTAAACTTGGTGTCCTCAATCCAGCTAAATCCCCCATACCCTTATACTGTATGTGCTTCAGCAACTACACACACATGCACATGCACTACATACAACATACAGTACATACATTATTAAATGCCATCACTCTGGGACAGAAAGGAACATTTAACCATATTTTGCCTTTGATCAAATACTGTTTTCTTGGTAAGGATTTTTCTGTTATGGAGTGCATGATGTTTGTTTTCAGTTTCTTAAAAGTTCTTTGAATTCTTTGAACAAACATCCATTGTCAATTTGTTGTAGCAGGCGCTGTGGCTTAGTTGGTTAAAGCGCCTGTCTAGTAAACAGGAGATCCTGGGTTCAAATCCCAGCAGTGCCTTTTTTCGTAATCAGAGCAAGTCTTAAGAATAAAGCTCCAGTGGTTGTTTAGATATCAGAAAGCTAGTGTGAAGAATTCATTCTGCCCAAATCCAGTCATTTAGGGTTGTGTTTGAAGAGTCAACTGAACAATTTCTGCTGTCTTTCTTGAATACTTCGAATTTGCACGCAAATCTTACAGATGGGCTTTCTCCATCTGCAAACAGCATGAAGCCAATATCCGTCTCAAACTGCATATATGCAAGTATCTTTTCCACAGAGCACATGTCAGCCTAACCACTCTGTCATTGGTTCACCAAGCCTGATCTTGAGTTCTGTTCCAAATATTAATTTTGTTTAAATTTGATTTAAGAGCCACGTTAAAACCATCAATGCCTGATTTGTTTGGAATGATCAAAATCTCTACATCAGAGGATTTATATTCTAACCAGAGAAGCTCAGCAAAGCTAATGAAAGGTGTTGGACATTAACAAGCAGAATGTCAGTGTTTCAAGCAGTCAATCTATGATCTGTCTGTTGTCTGGACCCAGCTTATCTCATTACTTCAGCCCTCCTTTGCATGCTGTGTGTGTTCTCTAGTTTCCTGCAGAGATATTGTTCTGATTATCATACAGGCTGATGTCATTGTGATTGGCTCGATGCTACAGTAATGTTGGTCTTGTGGTTGCAAGGGATTCTGTCCAAATTATGACATTGTGACTTATCGTGAGTCTCGTAGGCATCCGAAGGGTGCTGTGGCTTAAATTGTTAAAGCCCCTGTCTAGTAAACGAGATCCTGGGTTCAAATCC
The DNA here is from genome assembly GCA_013358685.1 of Antennarius maculatus. Taxonomy (NCBI): domain Eukaryota; kingdom Metazoa; phylum Chordata; class Actinopteri; order Lophiiformes; family Antennariidae; genus Antennarius; species Antennarius maculatus. The sequence continues at coordinate 22,414,407 of CM023613.1, forward strand.
CAGCAGTGCCTTTTCTACAGTCATTTTTTAATGTTAATATTTGACTGAAAAAAATGAATAATTATGACTTAACAATTATTTCAGCACCATAAATAACTTCTTGTGGTGGATGTTATCTGCAAGCGACTGATTTGGATTGAGGGTCTCACAATGAGTTTGATCTGTTATCATTATGGAGACACAGGCGCTGTGGCTTAGTTGGTTAAAGCGCCTGTCTAGTAAACAGGAGATCCTGGGTTCGAATCCCAGCAGTGCCTTTTCTACATTGCGAAGTAAGCAACAATGTCTCTGAAGGTGATCATTAGCCACTTTGGGTATTTGTGAATAAAGTCATACTCAAGAGAACACATGTATTCACCAAGGAAAAGTATTTATGTCAGCTTTCATTGAACCATTTCCACCATTGTACAAATTTTTTGTGTAAATAGGCTCATTCATATTTGTATAAAAGGAAAATTAAGAAAAACTCTAAAATGAAATGAATTAATCAACTATTTTGATAACTCTTATAGTCAGTGCATCAAGCTAAATTGTCAAACATTCACAGGTTGCAGATACTTAAATATTGTTTTCTGTAATAAACTGTCTCTGTATTTTGCACTGATGTACTACAAAATGAATCATTTTTACAGTACATATCAGAGAAAACTCTGAGCAATATAAATGAATAGTTAGCAGCAAGGGTAAAATACTTGGTATTGGGTAGTCTTTCTAATGATTTGCATAAACTAGTTTGATCTAAAACATTCTGGCCACTGGCGCTGTGGCTTAGTTGGTTAAAGCACCTGTCTAGTAAACAGGAGATCCTGGGTTCGAATCCCAGCAGCGCCTTTTCTTGGTCTGTAATGGAGACTGTGGGCAGAGTATATAAGGAGACCTATGGATGAATTTGATCTCTGTAACTGGAACACTCTCAGGGGATTGCGTACACGCGCATACCCCTTCCCCAACCTGCATATGGAAGGAGTGTGATAGATTTGTGGCTTTCACAGAAAAAAGGTAATGTTCTGGATTTGCATAATTTTTGGGAAATATCTTACATAGTGCAGTTTCCATATTAACTTAACACATCACCTGTGTCCTTGTGGTTATAATGCAGCTTCCAGTCAAGACAAATGCACTGTAGTCTATACTGTATTCTGATGTCTTTCCTATCCTTTCAATCACCTTCCTTCTGTTTTTCTGTCATGGACCAGGACATGCAAGACCTACACTGTTAGATTCCTGTGGCCTGTTACTTCAGACATGACTCCATTTAATTAATTAGATCAATAGCCTGCATACAAACCTTAGCTAGACATATTAAAAATCTCTTCTGCCATCACAGACTGATAAAAGAGTAGCTATGTGCTTAATAGTAAGCTGCTGCCGCCGCAAGGGTTAAATCAGTTTACTTTTACAGCCAGAGTGAGATGACATAAAGTTCAACTGAAACCTGGGGAAACCTTAGCCTTACTGCCAGAGATAAATACTTACAGTAAATGCTTTTTAAAAATGCCCAAATGAAATAAACTCTACCTGTTGCATCATTTCAAGCTTTTTCACTGTCTAGGCTCTGTGGTTTAAATGGTCAAAGTGGCTTTCTATTAAAACAGCAGATCCTTATTATAAATCCAAGCAGTGCCATTTCACCTGGCAGCGGGAAGCGCTGTTGTCAGATCTCATGCTAAATTTACTTTAGAGGTTCTTTTAGAAATGCAATTCTTGTCTGTTGTTGTCCACTTTAGTATTGGTCCCGCTGCAGACCAAGATTTGTAACCACAAAGCATAACTTTAATTTGTCCTTTGGAAGACAATTCACTCTGGGACAAAAAAGACAGACTACTTAGCACTTTTCATTCAGACAGCTAGGCCTTGCATGGCCAGTAAACCCTTCTTTTTTTCAGTCATCAGACACAGATGTCAAATACCTGTGCTGCTCATTAGTTTTGTGTATCATTGTTTGTGGGAAAGCCGACATTGGGGTCTTATGAAGGCTGATTACTGCTGCAGCATGATCTCTTCAAAGTTGAAAGAAGGTGTGGGAAAATGTATACGAATAAATGATAATTAACCTGCGAAACAAATTGCACAGTGGCAGAGTGGGTCTTCCTGTTGCCTCTCGTGTTGCCAGGTGAGATAGGCTCCAACTGACCCACAGAGTGGATAAGTGGTTGTAGTACGATAAACAATTTCCCCTAGGGATCAAAAAAGGATTCTGATAAAAGAGGGATGGAAGAAACAGAGCTGTGTTGGTCAGGGATTTGTACTGCATTCTGACATGAAGAATGTGAACTGTCACTCTTCAAAGTTAGTTTGTCACTTAGCACACATCAGTTCATCAACATAGAACTTTGATGGCCAGAAAGAAAGTTAGTATTTGAGTGATTTCGTCAGGTCAGTTTGATGTGACACATGGTAATATTGGGATGAGTAATCCTTCACTACATGGAGCAATCCAGAACAGAGAGCATGATTTAGCTGTTTTTTGTCGAGTCACTTGATCCTTTGTTTTATGAAGATCACGCTGATTTTCCAAACAAATTCCAAAACTTTGCCCCGTGTGAGGCTCGAACTCACGACCTTCAGATTATGAGACTGACGCGCTGCCTACTGCGCCAACGAGGCCTGTGTTCCAGCATGAGCATGTTTGCTGTTGAGTGGAGGGTTGGGGGGTGGGAGGTTCGCTCTGTCACTGGGGGAGGGAGCGAGTACTTTATCTACTTACATGCATGGGGTGGAGTCAAACACACACTCCAATCTCATGCAGTGGAATATTGGCCGGTGCAGTTACTGCATTGCATTTTGTACATGCCTTTCTCTGTCCAAGTGACTAGACCAGCAGGACTGCCCTATTTTTCTGGGCTGTAATTACCATAGAGAGATTTGGCAGTAATTATGCTATCTACACTTACATTAAGTGTTATCCTCCTTTCTCTCTCTTCCCACACTGTTTCTTACAACTGTATTGTCACTTTCTTCACACATGGAAGTTATTTCAAATGGGGTTGGTTTAGTCAGTGGAAGTGAACAGCAAAGTTAGTTTTATAATTGAAAAAAAAACCCATGAAAGTAATGATTGCATACAGACATACCCTTATTCTATGTGGATAACATCTTACATGTGGTTTTATAAATCATTTTCACTTAATAGAAAGTCTAAACACTGTGTTTTCAAACAACCAGAGGGAAGATAAGATAATTTAACACTCAGCTTGTTTTTGTCTCCATGTTGTGGTATATATTTTAATTACAAATCTAAATAAAGTTGCATTTAGACAACTTTATTTAAATTGTCCAAACAAATGTAAACTATTTTCTTTTTTCTACTTTGCTCTTTATATTTACATACACACATATTTTCCCAATTTCTTGGTCATAAACTTTTTTAATCTTGTGCACCTTTTTGCACTGCATTGACATGTCGGTGGTTCAAACTTTAATTTTTTAAATTTTGAGCTGAGTAAATAAACTTGCTGTCACAATTAGTGGAATTGACGATTCTAGCTATAAGTTTCTCTTAGTAAGACCCATAAAGGCCATAAAGGGTCTTATCAAGCCATTGAAAGGATGTTTGACTGCACACCTCTGTCCTTTATGTAATCTCATTGGGCCCAGTATCTGTGACTGAGAGAAGACATAAAAAAAATCCCCCATTCAATAAAGCGTTGACAGAAATAGCACCGGAAACAGGCCCATCTCCTCAGTTTAGTGTGAACAAACACTGATGTTTGATTAACAATAAATTTAATTTCAGAACAGATGTTACTGTGTGTACCAACACAGCTTTCGTAGGAGACATTCATCAACATCTTCTTGATTAGTGTATTTATGTATTACTAGTCATTTTTGTTATTTTAATTTGAGAGTAAACATTTTGTGCACTTGGTGGGGTTATTGTCAGTGTGCATGCAGCTTTGTTCACATAGTAAACGGTGCCAGTGCATTTATCTGTGTGTACAACTTTATACTCAATGTTATGTTTTTCATTCTGCACATTCCTAAGCGGTGATAAGAGCTTCCTCTGTCTGTGTTACCAGGATGTTGTGTGATGCAGAGTGGGCGAGGGGAACGTTTTCAGATGTTTGCGCATTTTGTGGGTCACAACTGGGGAATTTTTTTATTTTCATTTTTAGAAAGACAGAAATACAGCTTCGTTTCTTTTTGCATTATGTTTAGGTCACAGAGTTCACCCCTGAGATGTCCCTGTAGGCCTGACATTGTTTCACACGCTCTTACGACAAAAAACTATAAATGAAAACAAGATATTTATTTTATTTTTGAATATGTTTTCTCCTGTTTTTAATGTAAACAACATTGTACAACAAATGTAACCCATCTTTGTGTCTTTTTTCCTCCGTAGGAGCTACAGTATGAAGAAGGGACAGCTGGAGAGGGACTATGCACAGGTGAGACAGACTGACGAATGTTTACGCAACTGATTTAGCTTTGTGCATCAATTTCAACTTAATCCCCATGCAAATACAGTTGCTTTGATGGTGGAGTGTGAAATTCTAATATAATGTATATGTTAAAGGATCTGTGTGGCGCACGTTAGTCATTTTTTGTGGTTTTTATTTTGATATCCTAAAGCACACGTGTATACATATAGCTGCATATGGAGCCAACAAAGATGAGTTTCCTCCAAAAATGAGACACCTACAGATTCCCTCTTTATTTTTCAGATTAATAAAACCTCTCAGATGTGCTGTAGACCAAATTTGGCTTCATTTCCTATATTCTTGTTGGATTACTCACAGATGTGTGTTTACTTACCTCTTCCTGGTATTGTTTTGTCCTGTGTTCTCATTTATGAAATAGCTCATGGTATTAATGAGTCATTTACGTTAGACAATGATATCAGCTCAGCAATAGACTGCATAGTCTTATTTGCATACAATTCTACCCAGCATGCAGTTCTAAATGATTTGAGTAGACAAGCAGGCAGGATTTCAATATCAGAACTCCCCCCTTCCGAAGCAAAGGGAGCTTGGTTCATAAAGCTCATACGCACAACCATTCTTCCTCTTTTAGCCTTTTTAAGGTGGGACATGCTTTTATTTAGATGCACAAAATCACACATCTGTTTTTGTCTGATGTGGAAAGACAGAATGTAGCTGTGATATTTTTGAATGGCAGATATTTTGAATATTAAAATATATATTTATCGTAAATGTCTTACATGTTCTACACAGAATGCATAAGAATAAAACATGCAGGCTAACCGACTGGAACGAATCCTTTTTGCAGTGTGTTACTTGTTGTTTTAATACCCTGCTTTAAATGTGACTTTTTGAAGCGATAAATTTGAAAGACTTTTTTTAAATTCTTGTTTTAGCACAGCTTTTGTTCCCTTCAAACCAAAGATTATTTCGAATTTAACAAAGAGAGATCCAGTGGTCAGACTTGTGGGGAGACAGAATTTTTGTGAACTCATTGGGTGAGATTAACTGCTTCCTCAAAAAGAAGTTGTTTTCACACATTTGACAGTCACTTTGTAGTGTGCAGCAGATTTGTCAAGACGTAGAAAAACAAAAACACATTTTCAAATGAAAGGCTGGGTCAGCAAACGACTCTTAGATATTAAGTGGACTCCAAACAGCGCCTTCCAACCAGCGACTTTTGTTGTCTTGGTCAACTTATTCTCATGCAAGTCTCTCATGTTCATGCAGACACTAAGAGGAATTCTTTTAGCACCCACAATCTCTGATCGTAATTGTAATATATTTCCCCTGCAACTCCTGTATCACCATACAAATGCTTTCTTTACACAGTGGTTTACACAAACAAACCCAGTTTTGAAAAGTATCCTTAACAACTCAATATTCATGCGTGCTTGTCTTCATTTGCATGTGGTTTGAATAATTAAGTGTTAGTTTCCTGCGGTCAACTCCTCTGGTTTCAGATGCTCATTATCTCCCTTCTCCCTGTCTTGCTCTCTCTCCATCTCCCACCATTCTTCCTCAGTGTAGTCTTATTCACCTTAGAAATACAGGTTGCTTAGCAACCCCCCCACCCCCACCCCTCACTACAACAATGGATCCCCTTGTAATTTTTGTGTCATTCACATATGTGTGTGTATGTTCATGTGTTTACATCTTGAGAATTCAATTCTTGAACATACGATTAAAATAAAAACAAACTCTTTCTTGACTTGTATCCTGAAAACATTTTGTGACGCCACATTTGCCCTCGCCACCGATCTCCGTTTCCATCAGACACTCAGCTAGCCATCCGACACTCGCTTGTTGGCCCCTCCTGGAGGTACAGACAAAAATTCAGCAAATCATCAAGTCATACAGAGAGACAGATGGAGAGAAAGTGAGAGGAGGGGTAGTGAACAAAATAGAGATTGAACCACGAAATAGAAACTGGGCTCGAGAGAGATTACAGCGGACTGGCAGGGAAAGAGCAACATTGCTAGTGGAGTGGAGATGTTGTCGTTTAACCTTTTGTCCTTTCTCTCTCTCTCAGTCCACATATCCAATCTTTGAAGAATTTCCCAACTGTCAGTCAAAAGCTCAAACATTTTCTGTATGCTTGTTAGTTTGCCAGAGTTCGCTATTTGGCTTTTCCCTCCCACAGTAAGCATTACTGAAATAGTTTCAGGCTGGGGTCACACTTTGCTGTGCTGCCCAAAAAGTCCGGCTGGTTTCTGCTGTGTGTGTGTCCTTCTGCATGCCTGTCATGCACTCCTGCATGTGGATCAGCCTCTGTGTTACGGGTGCATCTTAACGTTTGTAAGAAGTGTAGAAATAAATGTCAGTTCTTTATTCACTGTCACCCATTCAGAACACAATGCTTACGCACAAACTCAGCAGAAGTTTGAGACAGAGAAGTGAAAAAGGGATAGATAGATCGACAGATTGATAGATAGGGCATGAAGTAGAGTATTTTGATTGAGGAGAAAGATGAGGGCATAAGGTGGTTGATAAGACAGTGGCACAAAGGCATGTAGAAATGAGAAAGAGGCAGCAGATAGGATGCGACTGGAGGTAGGACAACGTGAGTGAGTGGAAGACTTAGAGTAAACAGGAGGCTGGAAAATCAAGGTGACTGGAGAGCTGCTGCAGTGGGCATGCAGCTAGAGAGCACTCATGAATGAATAGGTGGAGGCATGAAGAATTGTAAATTGAGATTTTGATGCAGCCCCAGTAATCATCAGTTGCTATTGTTTGGACTGCTGAGGCATGCCTGGACAAATTATGGTTGTGCAAATTGAAACAGCGAGTTGACAGTAAATGTCTTGCAAAAGAAGTCTTACCTTTTGGGCCTATAAACAGCAATTTTCTATCTTAAATTTGACCTTTAATTGTAGTACATTCCACATGGACATGCTATTGAAAAATACCAGAATGCAGGTGTCACCAGACTGATTTGAAAATGATGGAAATAATCAGGCTGCGAGGTTATTAACGGAAATGCTTCAAATTCATGATATTCAGCATGTCTTTCCTTTTCCTTCTCGCTCTCTCTCGCTCTCACTCTCTCTCTTTCTCTCTCACACACACATACACACACACGCAAACATATTTGAATCAGGATATTGCTGTCTGGGTTCCCTGTTTGCCACACGAGTCATCAAAAACAGGATGTATGCATGTGCGTGCGTCTTGATTTGCTGTTTATGCATCTTAAGGACCAGCACCCAGACCACACAGGAAGGGCAGAGGGGTTGCCATAGCAACGTGCCATTCAGGTGGCTGTCAGGTGATGACAGCAAAGAAAGGAGGATGGAGGGATGGGATGTCCTATAAAAAGAAAGGAGCAGGGGAGAGAGGATGCAGAGAGAGGCAGACTTAGAGAGTAGCGAATGACACGGACAGAAAATGTGGAGGAGAAGGTAAAACTGCAACGTAGCATCAGATAACGAGTAGTTTCACGTTCCCCAACAATGTGGTATCATCTCAGAGTCATTCTGTGTGACAAGTTCGGTCTCTATCAAGCTCATCTGTCGTTTGTAAGCTGACAGGTCCGTCACCATAAACTCACCTGAGAAGCTTTGTGTGGAGGCTTGTCTGATTCACTATAAGCACTCCTCCCACTTTATCTTTTGACTTGTGAAGATCATTTATAAAATATTAATAACATATAAATAAAGGATAGATTCACATTTTTACAGCATTCAATCACCACATTTCCCCATGGAAATATCTGCTTTTATTAGTTGTTAATGTTATTAGCTGTTAAGCTTCACCAGTTTGATTTACTGGAATGCAGTCGGCACACAACCACGACTTCAGAAGTCTTGTTTGTGTGCATCAGTACATAACACTGTAAATATTAATGTCTTTGAACTATGATAATTACTAAACATGCAAAAGATTGCAATCTGGAATAAATGTTTCCTTCATTTAATTCACAGCATACACAAAAAAAATCACATTGACCTTAAATTTTCCTACTTTTGCAGGGACATTTCGTTTTTTGAAGACATTTAATATAAATTCACTTTCATTGAATGCATCTGAGTGAATGTGTGTGTGAGTGGTTGTTTGTCTCTGTGTGGCTCCACGGTACACTGGCGTCGTGCCCCGAGTGTCCCCCGCCTCACGCCCTGAGACTGCCGGGATAGGCACCGGCTCCCCCGCGACCTGCGTCAGCGGATTAAGCGGGTTAAGGAAATGACTGACTGACTGATAAATGAATTGAACTCAGGAATGTTTAAAACTGTATTGGCAAATCTTTGGTAATCACCACAGACAAAGACATGAAGTAATTAATTTAGTTTATTTTCCTTTTTGCATTTTTTATTATTTTATTTCTAAATATTTTTAATTAATTTTTAATTTCTTGAAAAAATTCTTTTATGAGTCATTTTAACCTTTAATTGATAAGGCTTTCAGATGCGAAGGGCAGGAGGATTCGGCATCATACCGAACATGCCATCAGTTGAAATGAAATGAAAACAGTACGTACTTTTCAATGCTGTGATGTCTCAAATTTTTCTGTCTCACCCACGCCCAAAAACTTTCTTTTTCTCAGACACTCACATTCTTTTCTGGCTTTCTTGAAAAGACAGTATTCTCACCACTAGCCAAAAGATGCATAAAGCCAAGTGTTCAACCTCACAGGAGCACTGATCTATTCTTTATACAAATATGATGTAGACACAAATAGAATGTATAAGATATGCACAGAACCCATCAAATATATCATATTTATACACGGACTCGTTAAAACAATGGGACATTGACAAGGAAATTATGTCATTAAGGGTGTGTTATTGGCCAACTTCACTTTGAAAGTCCCCTCTCTCGTCATTTTATTCATTTCCTCTTCCCGCTTTATTCTCCTCTTCCCCCTTATCCTGTAATCCATTTACAGCAGTGTTGAAGCAGTGAATCATTGTCCAGAAAAAACTCTGATCTTATATCGCTGGTCAGTGAATGTGTGTGTTTGTGCTTCCTGAGGTGCAGCTCAGTGGATGAGGCAGGACAGCAGAGGTGTAGAGTGTAAGAGTGTGTGTCCAGTAGACGGACAGTTGACAGCATCGACTGTCAGCAGCAGAGGGAGATCAGACGGCGACGGCAGCTTTCAGTGGAGCATCTGTTATTCCTGCAGCGACGAGTTCACATCAGACACGACACGTACCTTCACTCAAGTCTTTGAACTTAACAGGAGTATTTTGCTAACTTTCAGCTTTCTTCTTTTACTCCACCATGGGTTAGATGAAAATATTGTATTATTTTATGCAGTATTTGAGGAGTAACATGTGATCTCAGGCAAATTGAAATAATCCCTGTTCATACAGTAGACACGTCCCAGACACATCTACCCTTTATGTGTGTGTGTGTGTGTGTGTGTGTGTGTGTGTGTGTGTGTGTGTGTGTGTGTGCGCGTGTGTGTGTGTGTTACCTGTATTACTCTGTATTATACTGGTTTTCTGTCTTGTTGTTAGCAAAGGCCATGCCAGTGTGACCCAAAGCAGTGCTGACCTCTGAACTTATTTTGTGACAGAATATTCACTGATCAACAACTCTTATTATTACTGAGGACCTTCTCTCCCACCCATTCCTCTGATCCATCAGCTCAATGGGGGCAGAGCAGTTGTCTCTACTGACACAGTGACCCATTCCAGAGGATGTAGGTTACCCGTTTCTCCAGCCCTCTGGTTTCTTCTCACATTCACAGGAGCTGACTAGCTGATTTATTTCTAATATCACAGCTGTTCCAAACAGATAATATTTGTGCTCTGCTTAGTAAAACATGTAGTTTTTCAAAAAGAAAAGCTGCTGAGACTTAATGGAATAATGTCTTACTGCAGGGAAACGTAAATATATACAATATGTAAAGTAAAATCTACTAAATAGTTGTTAACATTTAGTATTTCCTGTTTCAATCTTCTTGAAGAGCTCAACTAGCCTTGCATGTGCCAAGAAAGGTCGTTATGTAATGATAACCTTGTAGCAGAACTGCAACAGTTTCTTAAAATCTCAAACACTGAGAGTATCCTCTGTGAGAGCAGGTAATCTGCTCTAAATCAGGGCACAGGGGCATATAAACTGCATTATATATGCTTAATTTTTATTGAGAAACTTTATTAACTGATATTAGAATGTTAGAATTCCAATATTCCAGCTCATATGGAGTCAGTTTATAACAGTTATGCAAACTAAGGTATAATGACGAAGAAAATCTTCATGCTTTTGTTCTTGTTATTTTCTTGTATAAATGTCGACAAAGTACAGACTAGTATAAAAGACAGGAGATGATCGGTGCCTCATTTCTGCTCTTTTGTTTTTAGGCTCTGCAGAAGTTAGCGAGCCAATACCTGAAGAGAGACTGGCCCGGAATTAACCCTGATGATCAGAGAACAGACTACAGGTGTGTGTGTATACATTTATATATGATATATGCAGCCGCATTTACCATGATAAAAACCAAATCTTGCATCCTGCATGGTTGCTCCAAAAAACATGTGCTGGCCTTTACACCACGTATAAATCATAAGGAGACAGTATAAACTGAAACCTCCGACTAGATCCAATTTTTTCTATCAACCAAAAATGTAAACTTTCACATTAACTTTGATAATGTTAGTTTGGTTTTTTAAATTTGCTTTTGTAGTGTTTCTTCAACTGTTCAACATGTGGTTTGTCAGGTTCACAATAAAAACAACTAAGTGGTGTAAGGAATTGAAAAATTTAGCCACTCACTCTTCCAAATGCGTTTAAATTACACAAACAGCAACCGTTGAGTAATTTTTGCTTATTCTCTTCAACTAGAAATGTCTATGCAGTGTGGAGGTCCTACTTAGAAGGTACAGTGCAAGTTAGCCAGTCCAGGCTCAATGTATGTGACAACTACAAAAGCCAAGTCTCTGAGTCCGCAAAGACTGTTCGACTGTACAAGGAGCAGCAACTCAAAAAGGTGAGCACAGTTAGGAGTTAGTCATAGTTTCCTGAAGCTGAATTTGTTCTTTATCTTTCTCTGCAGCATCCTCTCATGAACTGGCAGCGAACATGACTCATGTCAGCCTGTTTCTCTAACATGTTTCATTGTTTTCCCTCCACAGACCATAGATCAGTTGGGCGGCATTCAAGCAGAGCTTTTGGAGTCGGTGAAAGAGTTGGCCAAAGCCAAGAAAAAATACTACGACTGTGAGCAAGTTGCCCACGCTGTACGGGAAAAGGCTGACATCGAGGCCAAGTGAGTTCAGTGTGACAGTTTGTGTTTCACACGATGTGTGTACAAATACAAATGATAGGACGAAAGCGACTTTAGATTTACGTCGAAATACACAAGGCGGCAGTGATTAGCCTGCCAAAAAGCAACAGAAGAAGACTTGGACCAGTGTCGGCTCAGGGTTCAAACAGTGGTCACTGATGGATACGTGATGCTGCATCATTTCAAAAGATCCACAGCAACGCAAATTTAGTTTGATCTCTTTGTTAGGCTGATAACCCTGTAACTCCTTTGCAAAGTAAAATAATGTGGATGAGAAAAATCGAAACTGTCATCCTGACTAAAGGAGGAATGAAAGCGTTTGGGAAATATTTAAACATAAAGGTTTTCATGTAAATTTATGTAATTTGTACAGTAGGGTAGCTTACGCATACTCCATGCATTTAAATCAGCAACATTGTATTCATAATTATTGCTGCCAAACCTAAGTGTCACATAGTAATGTAGCTAGAAAGTCCAATTTGTAGCTATGATTATAGGTTATAAAAACAATTATTGGGATTATACAGGCGTGTATACAATTATACATGTATACAAGCTGATCTAATTATAGTATCATGGAAATTGCGTCTAATTGATAGTTGATATTTACCTCGACATATATTACAATATACCTGATGTATTAATTCAATTTCTCCTCAATACGTGAAGCCAGTTCATTTCAGGTTTCTAGGTTGCTCATATATACAATCAAATGTTGGTGTTCCAGTGTGTGAAAAGTATGTTAGAAGCAGGTCTAACACACATGCCGACCAATGGCTGTCAACTCTCAGATGTTAATGCACCATTTCATTATAACTGCTGTTCTCATGAATATTTGATTGTGTTGTTTTTTTTCCACAGATAAATTATGTGTTAAATAACGAGTCTGTGGTGAGTTGGTAAATGACTGTGTGGTCTTCAGTAAAGTGGTGCAAAAAACACAATCTCGGTTTTGCATTTAAATAGTTTGTTATGCTGCTGAAATTATTTTCCCAAGGTTGGCAGGTCTAAGATCTGAGCGGTATGAAAGAATAAAATCCTCTCAGTAGATCTTTAAAACATACTTTCATTTTTTTTTCTGCAATGAAAGCGATAAGTTCAGTTCTTATCTGAAGCTTTGGAAGAATAAAATTACCATCTCTAGCTGATGAGCACTATTTCCCTCCAACCCTAGGTAGCAGAGGCTATAATGACATTTTCACTTCATTGAACTTCTTCAGTTAGTGCCTGCATCGATTGGCAAGTCAACACTTTTCTTCTCCCCATCACTCAGGAGGAAGGCACAACCACAGAAATTAGTGCATTGCCGCTGTGTGTGTGTGTGCGTGCGTGCGTGTGTGTGTGTGGGGGTGTGTGTGTGTGTGTGTGTGTGTGTGTGTGTGTGTGTGTGTGTGTATGTGTGTGTGTGTGTGTGTGTGTGTGTGTGTGTGTGTGTGTGTGTGTGTGTGTGTGTGTGTGCCCGCATGTGTGCGTGCATTTGTGCACATGTGCCTGTGTGCATTTCTGTACAAGGAAATGCTTAGATTAGTCAGAAACACAAATATAAAGTGACCATGTTCACTTTATATTTTTAGCACCTGGCACATGTAGCAGATAATGTAAGTAGAAACACATGACGCCAATCATTAACACTGTATGTGTCAGAGGCAATGGAAGACACACACCCGGCTTGTTTTAACGCTGCACAGTAACACAAAAAAAGCACACCACATCCACGCACACAGGCTCATGGCAACATGATATAAAGCAGGTCTTTCTGATGTCACCATCCATATATAATACTGAGATTTATTGCTGTCACCCTCTAGCCAGTTCAGGGTGAAAAATTAATGACTAGTGGAGCAGGAGTTAGAGATTAGTAGTGTGGTATTTTAGAACCACCTGCATTCTTTTCTACTTTGTGCTTTGCCTTGTTAAATATTTGTTTGAATAATCTTTTAGGGTCAAAGGTCTGTATGAATATGTCTCTTTCAGTATTTTGAAGTATGCAGAGAGTAATAACTTCATATTTGTTTGTTGAATTAAAAGGAGACATTTAGAAGTTTATTTGCTCTGTTTTTCTGGGTTTTTTTTTCAGGTCTAAACTGGGTCTTTTTCAGTCCAGAATTAGTTTACAGAGAGCAAGTGTAAAGGTAAGAGGGCTCTCACACCGCCATTCCCTCAGCGCTTGCCAGACGTCTCTTTTCAAGTTTCCCCAGAACCTAAAAAGAGAATACCTGTAATGTGTTCCAGTAAAGCTTACAGCACCAGTCTGTTAATGTAGTACTACAATGTGATCTGTCTCTCTTTCATTCTAGTTAAAAGCAAAAAGAAGTGACTGCAACTCCAAGGCGACACAGGCCAGGAACGATTACTTGCTAACGTTAGCTGCCGCCAATGCTCACCATGACCGGTACTACCATACAGATCTACTGCACTGCATACAGGTAATAACATAGACAGGACCGAAGAAAAGAAAGATGAGAAAGACAGAATCCTTATCTTTTATGACTATGGACATGAATGGAAATGTCAGACATTTTCTTTTGCCATTTGCAACGATTTAAGTTTCTCATGCACTGATAATACCCAGAGGTGGAGAGTTGGAAGGGGATCGTTTATACAAAAAAGATTAAACTTTTAAGAATGTCTTGGACTTTATTTGAGTGAGTGAAATACGCTTCAGCCATGTTTTCTCAGTGTTACACATCTGGAACCTTCACGTGGCTTGTAACTGTTAAACACTGTAAACATTTGTAGTTATTCATGCTCAGTGATTTAAATGTCATCTTTATTATTACATTTAAATGTTTAGACGCAGTCGGCTATTTGCTGTCACCCATGCATTTCCCATCAGCGGTGGCGTTTGAGTTTCATTTGCTACTGTTGTACGTAACTTTTCTGGGTACATAACCAAATCACTGGCAGAAATCCAACTAGAACATCTATAATGTTTTCAGGCAGTTTGATTAGAATAAATTCAGGTCTGTTAACTAATGGGAATTTTGTGCTGCCTTCATTTCTGTTCATGCAGACACATGCACTCGACAGATATTGACACAGCATTACAGTTTGTCCTCTGTACTCTTCAACAACTGTGTGAAGTTAAACAGCTGAGAGACAGTGATGTCATACTTTTAAATACTGTCCAAACATGTCTGGCACACACACATCCACACAGTCATCACATGTGGGATGTTTTCTTTGTCCCACCAATCACCGGTCTCAGACAGGACTCTGTTTCCACAGTAGTGAGACACACTTTGGAGGACACGCACATTTATTTAACTGGGTGACTTATTTTTTTCTGGTCTGATTAAACCATGAAATCAGATTGATGATGTTTACTCAGAAAAATTATAATATTAATTACAAACTTAAGTGAAGCTCATTCATTTTCTGCCTGCTTTTCTCTTTTCTCGTAATTTGTTTTGGCTTCCTAATAATTTTTTTTTTCTTCATTTTTTTCTTCAGTGTGCAGTTTATTCACTCCCTCTCCACTCTCCTTTTTTCTCTGTCTCCTTCTGCCTTACTCTCATTTACTTTGCCTCAGGCATGTTTGAGCATAGATACTATGAGGCCATTCTGAATAATAGATTATTAGCTCCTTGTGACAGAAGGACAAGACTGTCGGGGAATATGAACATACACAAATCTATGTGTGCTTATACCCATTGCCACAGGGAAGCAATCTGCTCATCCACTCTTTGTCCCCTGCAGTTTCATACATGGAGTTTGCAGGTCTTCACCTGAAAATCACTCATAACAATGCTCTGAAGGAAGGACCAGCAGCAAGCATAAAGACAGTAAAAACCACAGCATATTAAAAGCAGGGTGGTCACAGTATAATCCGCTCATTTTGGATGATCACAATCACAATCGATTTGTATAACTGTGAAAATGTCAGAAAATTCAGATTTCCATGTTAATGCTCGATGTTTAGTATAATTATGTCATCAGGTTGTTGCTTGTGGAGAATCAGTCCTGGGCGATGTTGTTTTACTGTCCAGGCGTTCGACCTTTAGACAGACTTGTTGTGACTTAAACATCGTTTATCATTTAGTGGCTGAACATTACAGCACCATCGTTAGCATAGTTTGCTTTTAAGCTAAATGAAGGAGGAGAACCCACATGACTTAGAAGATACAAATTTGCAGCAAAATGCAAGCAGTCAAAAGGGTAATGTGCTACAAAATACAACCACAATATACATAACAACACCACATTTAAAATAAAAAAGAACCAGCCCTATATATACATAAAAAAATAAATAGGTGATTTGTTGATTGTGATTATATTCGTGACAATCAT
Source organism: Antennarius maculatus (assembly GCA_013358685.1). Taxonomy (NCBI): domain Eukaryota; kingdom Metazoa; phylum Chordata; class Actinopteri; order Lophiiformes; family Antennariidae; genus Antennarius; species Antennarius maculatus. The sequence continues at coordinate 22,430,346 of CM023613.1, forward strand.
CAGCTGAGACTTCTGATTGTGACAGCCTTGATTGTATTCATATAAAATCTAACATACAGCAATTCAGTTTTTGATGGGATCCGCTTTTTAATGGCAAAGTTCTTGAACTCAACCTTGAAGTATAGAAAGTGGCATGAACGAATAAAGCACACGTACCTGAGTGAATGTACAGTACATATCTTTAATATGCTTTAAAAGAAGACGATGAACAGATCGTGAAAAGGGTTCTTGACATGAGGGATGAGGATACGTCTGCCTGAATGCCTCATTCGGATTGGAACTTAACTCCATTCACGCTATATTCATTGAATAACAGACATGCTGCACTTAGGGGTCATGTGTGCGCAAGTGTGTATGTGTTTGTGTGAGCGAGCTCCACGGCTCCCTCTGCTGTTGGCAGGCGTTGCTTTTCACTGTCAGTGTACTGGACACACAATCTAACACTCAACACCTCTACTGTCCTTCCTCATCCACTGAACTGCACGTAAGGCAATACAACCCCCCCCCTCCCACACACACACACACACACACACACACACTGACCAGCGATTTAAGATCAGGGCTTTTTCTGGAAGCTGATTCACTCTGTTTCAATGCTGCTGTAAATGGACTAAAGTAGGAGGGGAAGAAGAGAATAAAGAGGAGGAGGAGGAGGAAATGAGCAAAGTGATGAGGGAACATTTAAAGTGAAGTTAGCCAACAACACACCCAATAATGATGTAATTTCCTTGATGATTTCCCATTGTTTTAGTCTCTGTTGTGATTGTGTGTGTATGAATGCATTTCTGTGTGTGTATTTAAAAACATGTTTTTGAATGTCTACAGTTGGTGTGTGTTTGAGAGTCGCTGCTCCAGTGGAGGTTGTAGACTTGGCTCGATTCATCCTCTGGCTGCCAGAGAGCGAGTGCAAGTTTCTGAGACTGTGAGCTTTTCATGAAGTACTCTGGCCAGAAGAGTGAGAGAGTGTCTGAGTGTGTGTGTATATGTGTGTGTGTGTGTGTGTGTGTGTGTGTGTGTGTGTGTGTGTGTGTGTGTGTGTGTGTGTGTGTGTGTGTGTCTGCAGCTCTGTGTGTTGTTGAATTGGAATCTGAACCCCTTCACCTTCCCCTGCAGCTGTTAGAACGCTATCCAAAGAAACATACTTTTTACACACACACGCACACACACACACACACACACACACACACACACACACACACACACACACACACACACACACACACACACACACCTCCTATACACTATTTTTCTTCCTGTTTCTGTCGTTTGCTCACAAATGTTTTCAACTAGTCTCTCTCCCTCTCCCTGTGTCTGTCCCTCTGTCTCTCTTCCTCCCTCTCACACTCTCATGATCTGTCTGCTTGGCAGTGTGTCCTCCAGCTTGGCTGCACTACCCCAGCCTCCCCAGAGAAACACTATTCATTTGGACAGCATGCTCTATTAAAACGTCTTTATTTCGGTGCATCACAACCGTAAGAGCTGTCAGACAAAAACACTTACTGCTCTTTCTTGTTGCTTCTTTTTTTATATAGTTTTTTATTTCTAAAGGAACTTTTGTTTTTTCTAAAGGAAGTTTTGTTTTTTTTAATGAAATGATCTGAATCAGTCTTACTGATCGTAACAACAGTTACGTTAAAGCTGGAGGGACTTTAGCTCATCATTACAAAACTTGTTTCTCTGAATTGAAACAGTAGCTCGAGCGAGTTGTCAGTCAATCACAGACTTAACACTCCCACGCTGACTAGACAACAGCTCTAATCAGAAACCACAAGGGGAAGTTGCTCCGTGGGTTAGATTTTTATCATATCCTGTCCTCAGGGCAGAGACAAAATAACTGACAATGTCGTGGTAGTGTGTTTTCAATGATAATCAGATTCATTAGCAGATCACATGTTTTTGAAGCTGTTTGTGTTTCCTAGAATGTACCAGTATTTGTGAGTAGTGAAACATACTATATGTTTTATGAAGGGTTTACTCATCCAAAGCCTGCAGGAGAAGCTGTGTTGAAACAAGCCGGTGTAACTTATAACCTCTCATGCTTGAAGGGATGCTTTTCCTCCAGACTGAAAAAAAAAAAAAAACAGGGACAAGAAATAGACTTTTTTGTCCTGCTCCCAGTCACAAAATCGGTGGTGAGAAATCATTGCTGTGTATGTTATAGTATGAAGTCCATTACTAAAGCTTGCGCAGTTATTCATTTACTGTTTGACCCTGTTTCCCTCCAGTAGGATTATGGAATTGCACTGAAAGCAATACACTATTCAATGTGACCCACAGGTTTCTCTCTATATATGTCTTTCTCTCTCTCCTCCAGGCGTTGGATGGCAGGATCTATGAGCATGTCAAAGATTACCTGGTAGCGCTGTGTCGCACTGAGCTAGAAGCCTCTCAAGCCACACACAACACCTTCCAGTTCCTGTTGGACAAATCCACCAGGGTGAGTCACACCCTCCACACTCCTGTGTGAATCTGTTTTAAAATACAAAAGAGACAATGTGGTTAAAATCCACCGCTGTTGTTAACATGATTGTTTAGTCAAAGTGTTCATTGTAACAAAACAACATGTATCTTTCAGAGAATTTGATGTTGGCACAGAAATTGAGCCTGGGATTAGAATAAAATTTTGTGTGCATTATTTTAATAATAATAATAATGAACGTATTATATTATAACTGATTTTAGGGGACCCATGTATCCTTATGTTCCATATTTTTTTTACTTCTAGTCCCAAGTAACCATGCTCATAGTAAAACATGAATTATACTCAAAATTTCAAAATATTTGAAGTTATTTCTGAAATATTTGCTCACTGTTGCCATGGAGCGTCAGTAGTTAGCTCATTTTGTGAAATTTCAAAGAATTCAGATATTTTTTTCCAGATCCGACTGAATTCTCTCTCTTCTTCTCCTTCTCCTCAGATAATGCCAGAGTTCAACCAGCAGTTGTACATGCAGGAAAACCCTGTGTTTCACAAAGCACATGACTTCCAGTTCCAGCCCAGCGAATGTGACGCGGTGAGCATTGGATAAAGTAGCTGCACTCACACACAGCCGCTGAATTCCTGTTCATACCCATGCAACTCTGGGGTTTATTCTGAGTCTACAACTTTGTTTTTGAGGATTAATTTTTTTTGTATGAACCTGATCACGCAGCACAACGTTCACGTTACTGCTATTTTCATCAGATTCAGACACAGACACACAAACACCAACCATCCACATGTGGGCTTTTCCCTCGTCTTACTTTTGTCCCCCTCAGATTTATATATTGTGGCTAATGTCTGTAGCTCATCTCACGCAATTAAATGACTGAAACCACATTTGTGTAGTGTCTATTTTTAATATTTTAGAGGTTCCCATTAATACATCTGGGACTGAGAGGCTTGCCAAGCTGGAAATGAGAGAGCTGAGGCTCTGATCATTCTTATTCTCCAGAGAGATCATGGGCTCTTTTGTTTCCTTCATGTGAAAGAGAAGTTGTCCAGTTACATTCTGATGACAGAAAGACAGAAGCTTGAATCTACTGTGTTTTAATACTCATTATTTTGAAGCCAGTGTTATGAGACCACTGGGAACTTGTCTTTGCAGTTAATTGTTTTCCTCACGAGCTAAATTTCATTTGCAAATCCATCACTGCCTGCACAGTCATAATGCAATGACGACAATCATGTGTCTCACCCCTTACAGGATGTTAAGTATTGCTTCAAGTATTTCTTAAATTTGAGGAGATGTTTCCCAGGGGATCTTGGTCTAAGTTCTTCTGCATCCATCCTTTCCTCTCTTGTTTCTCAGTCATTGTGTCTCTCTTGTTTCTTAGCTGCTTCCAGTCTCTCTCTCTCTGCTTATTTATGTGTTTTGTCAAATTTCTTCTCTTCTCTTCTTCTTTCAACACTAAACTGGTTCTCTGACAAGATTCTAAATTAACAATGTGCTGTTCCTTCCCTGTGTATTCCTGAAGCGGAGCTAACACTACAGGAGCGACAACACAAAAGTACACCCCAGTTCACCCCACCTGACGATGGGGACAGAAATCTGGTGTGGAACTTAGTGTGTCGCGCTGAGAGAACCAGCCTCACACCTCCCGATCACCTTTCGGCCACACTGGGGCCATTTTCAATTCAAAGTTGTTTCAGTATTCTACTTAAATCTGAGAAAATACCCATGAGATGCTGATGGTGCTAAACGTCAATAAAAATCTTATCCTTTTAGGCTACCATTAGCTAGCATACAGAATTTCCCTCGGGATTAGTAAAGTTCAATCTTAGCTTATCTTACCGTACTATTGTGGTCGCCTGCAGATCTCACTCAAGACTGAAAACCTGGTTTCATTAGGATGTTCAGACTCCTGTAGTGTGAGCCCGGCTTGATCCTGTTCAACCTTGCTAATACTTTCCTTTCATTAACTCCCTCCTTGTATTTGTGTGTCTGTGTGCTTGCGCTGCTGCCACTGTGTGTGTGTGTGCGTGCGTGTGTGTGGGCGCGTGCTGCCAGACTCTGAGCTCGGTGCAGCAGTTGGTGGACATTGAGCCTTCGCCAGTCAGTGCCATGAGAATGACCCTGGCACAGGTAGTCTGATCTGTTGTTAGCATTCCCATCTTCATTCCTGACACTTACCATGGACCATGTACTCCATTTTCTGACTGTCCATTTTCTGAACATGTGCATGTTTACTGTCTGACTATGAATGATATATCAGTATACTATATATGTATGTTTGGGGTCTAACAGATGTTGATTCATTGAAGTATTGCAAGTTTTGTTTTATTACTGTACCGATGTAAAACTGTCTACAGTGATGGGAAAGGGGAGGCACGTATCACTGGAGAAGCCACAAATAAATCTATCAATATTATACATTATTATATATTTTACAGCATAATTTCTGTATTAGATAAAATCAGTGGTTCTGTTTCACTTATGGTCAGAACACATCCCAAATAATACTCTACACTACGCTACATGTAAGTTCTTTAAAAGATATTTGCTTCCCCTTGATGTGTGTGTGTGTGTGTGTGTGTGTGTGTGTGTGTGTGTGTGTGTGTGTGTGTGTGTGTGTGTGTGCGTGTGCGTGCGTGTGTGTGCGTGTGTGTGTGTGTGTGTGTTACCACAAGAGGAGCAAACTTTAAAGCTACCTCAGGAAATTGTGATGAGGTCAGCATCTCCTCTACAGGAGAAATCTGAGAACAAATTAATATTCATCACACACACATTAGTTTTATGTATTTGTCACTAAAGCTTTTGTTAGTTAGATGGATGCTCCTACTGACCAGGTTTTAAAAACTGACCCATCGTGTGTTCTAGGGTCAAGTAACCTTTCCTAGGGTTCACTGATGAGAGCCAGTCAGTCAAATGTCAGTAGAAAAGGAATTGAAAGCTGCTATACACTGCGTTGTCCAGGTGATGCCTGATAATGAAAATAAAGAAACACATTTGCTTGATTTCTAAATGTCACTGTGTTGCTATCAACCTCTCAGGTGATGGTGAGCGTTTTATGTGGGTTTATATTTTGTAAGTAAATCTATTTCGTAGACACCCAAATCAAATCACCACACAAGGCCTTCTGCACATACTACACTTTGTTTGTGTTGTGGTGTTGATATGTAGTCTTTTCTTTGCCATTAACACAACTGGCTAATCCTAGCAATGCATTCGTCGCTTTCAGAACTTGAAGGCACTGCTGTCTGTCCAGCTGCAGGTGTTGGTGACTCATTTTAAAATCTATTGAAACAACTCATAGACATGGTGCTTCAACTGAAGTTTTAGTCAATGCTGTTCAGAAGGCTAAATACCTTTACAGAAGACGGTGGTACGTTTCTTTAAGCAACAAGCAGAGCATTTAATTTGTGCGTTTTATAGGGCACATTAAATTGGCTTAGGTCTCACAGTAACCTGATAGCAAAGAACCACTTTGTGTAGTTTAGACTGAGGATTCTTTAACTTCAAGTGAGCTAAGGTTTTATTAAACTAATGTCCAGTGTAGATATTTAGAGAGGATGGTGGCAGATGACAGATGTAATATACAGTTATTTTATCCAGTAAGGTTCCTATTCCAGTAGGAATGTCATTCAACTGTAATCTGTAATCTTAATGCGTTAGCATTTAGGAAAGATGATGGTAAGTTTTAGGTGTACATTTACACATTTTTTGTAGTGCAGGACTTGGATCTAACTTTTTACCTCCTTTTCAAATGCTTAAGGTCTGCTGACAATATGTCTGCAGACATTTTCTCATCTTTTCAGGAATGAGGAACAAAAATAATCAATGTCCGTTAATAAACATTAATAATAGCCTCTTAACTGGATGCCATGTAAAAACAATTTTGTTCGAACAAAAGAAAGAGAAAGAGATTTTAATTTCGAACTTTTCCACCAGTAAATGTTGTTCCTTCTATTCACACATAAGTCCACATATTAACATATTCATTCTCACCTCTTCAACCTTCTGGCTGCTGACTCGTCATGGCGTTTCTTGTTATCACATTTCAAGTGCTTGCTAATGGTTTAGTGTCGTGACCCCAACTTTAATTGGTATATTACATCAGCACTTTCACACTTTAATAATCCAGTCAAATAAACACAGTCTATATCTACTGAGAGTCCCGACTAGATCTTGATCATTTCAGCAACATATTAAGTCAGTAGTTTACTACACCGTGGCCTACATCGACTCACACACTGCATTAGATGATCAGCTGTTTTATACCAGCACAATGTTTCATGTCATTTTTTTTATTGGGATAGCCAGGAAGCTTCATGTAAACATAAAATTGATAAATAGAATGAGAAATCAGGGAAGGTTTCACTGAAAGGTGATATGCACAGAAAAAAGTATTTTATATGCATCCTGTAACATGTAGTTTTGAAAAGGTTGCCTGAAATTAAAATAAAAAACTCTTAATGATTCCATCAATATTTCAATATTTGTATCCAAATTGTCAATGTTTAAATTTCCCTTACTGACTCTACAACATGAGGTTAAATCCATTTGTTGCCTTGCGCCTCACTTCTGTAACTCTCATCCATCCCCCATTGCCTGAACATAATTAAGTTGTAAATCTCCTCTGTAATAGTCTTCATTTCACACCTGTACTTAGCTATATTTATGCCATGTTGTTACTGAAGCAGCACACAATTAATAGATATGCTGTGCATGAGGTATTTTAGTCTGGTTAACACTCTTTTATTATGAGATGATGCAGACGCTGTTTTCTAAGGTCTGTAAACACTAATCAGAGACGCTGAATGTATGAACATCCTGAAGCTCAGGTTGTTTTTCTTGGAAATCTGTAATTACGTAATTATTTAATTGTTATGTAATTAAATAGCCTACTGATTTTTGCAGCAGAATTTACCCACAGATAGACATTAGCAGCGCGAGTAGATTACGTGTCAGTCAGAAGGAGGACACAACAGATTGAAAGAAATGAAGCGAATGGGATGGCTGATTTGCGAGTCATGTTTATGAAGGATTATCATTCGTAAGCAAGTGAAGAAAAAACATCAGCTGGTATCATTTGGTATCAACACCGTTTTAGAAATAAAAAAACAACAGAAAGGAACACGCTAAATACAAAACTTGATTTTAATGATTTTACAACATATTAAACATCTAATAATAATAGAAATGGTCAATGGGATGATTTTACTCATAGTTCTGGAATAGCAACTACTAATTGAGACTCAGATACAAGAAATTGAATTGAGATACAAGAAATTGTATTGTTGCTCATCTGCATTTTCTTCGACAGGCCTGCACATGTCCTTGTATTGGTGAAGCAAAAGAAAACAAAAAACCTGCTGTCATCCTTTCACATCCATACGTGTCCTCTGTATCTGAGATGTCATTTCCTGCAGTTTATTTTATCTTTAACACTTTTGTGCCAATATCACCACCAGTATACTCAAGTTTGTATGCGTGTGTGTGTGTGGATGTCTGTAATGCCGTTGCTTGTGTGTGTGTATGTGTGTGCTTGGGGACTGGGTGTGTGTCTACCCATGCCTGTCTGATGTACATGTATGCTTGTCTGTATCAGAGTCGTCAGCTGGAGTCGGAGACGGGGACGACAGAGGAGCACAGCCTGAACAAGGAAGCCAGGAAATGGGCGACCAGAGTAGCCAGAGAACACAAAAACATCATACATTACAAGAGAGTAAGCACACACACACATGCACCCACACACACACACTGAATGTTAATATAATATAAATTAGGAATCATATTTAATCAAACAGATTAGGACTACTGTCTGACTTGTATGTCCACATGTGTTACTTTAGTGCCTGGAGGAGTGTGACAGCCACGGTTTGCCCCCCACAGAGCAGGGCAGACTAGACCTGGAGATGAAGATAGACGACACCAAAGAAAACATACGCAAAGCTGAGGTTTGCTGACATTTATTTCTGATCACTATTTAACACAGGTTTGAAATTCAAAGAGTATGTTACTCCTGCATTGCCTCGGTGTCTGCATCAAAATTAGACTCTATTCTATTTGAAGTTTGGACGTTTTCCCGAGCCAAGGTCCATCCCCGCACAGTATGGTACGGAGAACAGATGGAGAGATGAGTCCTCTCTTCTGGAATTAAACGATATCATGTACTGTACATCTTTGGTTGGATCAGTTGTTGCATATTGTCATAGAGTAACACTCTTCTGTGGCACACACAATGCATACATAGAAAATGATAAAAATTATCCCTTAAATCAAAGCCCTGCTTGACTGATTGACTAATTATCGGGTAAATGTTAGAAATGCAAATAGTGATAATACACATTCAATCTGCTAATCTGTTTAGCCAAACAAAGCAGAGTGAAATTAGCAAACATGGCCCCAGATTAATCAATATGCCCTTCTCACATAACAGGAGACGTCGGATCATTGGAGTCTTTGAGCCGTTTTTATCCACAAAACCCAATAATCCTCCCACATACGGACGTGTTTCCATTTGTTCAGCTGTAAACATTTAAGCACACTTAACATGACAGTTGACAGGTGTCTGCAGAACAGCAAAGTAAATATGAGCTGCAATGCATAATGCATAAAGCTGTGACTAGTTCTTCAGCTCCTTGCTGTTTGAATTTATTTATTTATCATGGATTTTTATTTGACATGAATTATCCTGTCTCAAATAATGAATAATAGATTTTTGACATTGTAAATTGATCTTCTTGTCAGATGGATAATTAGCAAGAACTGCACTTTTCATGCTTTGTCAAGGTTTACATAACCTATGTATAAAGTTTATTATACACAGGAGAAGTCTGCATGTCTACTGGTTGATCAAAAATACGTTTTTTTCATAATTTTGGGGGTTTGGGGCTTTTTGACAAGGCTGGAACCATTTTACTTATTTTAAATGGGGAATTGTTTGACTTATGAGTTGTTACTTTTTACTGAAGCAGCACACAATTAGTGGATAAGATGTGCGTTCACACTTACAATTAATACACAAGGTATTTACGTCTGGTTAACACTCTTTTGTCATGAGATTATGCAGACACTGTTTATTTTATGGACTCATTCACAGAATGGATTAATCTGGTATCTGAAGGTACGACTGTGTGTGATGTTGACTAACGATGTAGGTGGCCTTTTTTCTTGCATTATAAAACTCAACTGATGATAATGCTAACAGCTTGTTAAAACCTAACGTGCATTCTGAAAACAGGTCCAGGTACACAAGATTATAGCTGTGTGTTCCTCATCATCAATTCAGGCTTTAGTCTTAGTTCAATGAAATACACTTGTAGTGGGGATCCGAAGCATTTCATCCTTATTCAAACAGAGAAGATATTAAGGACAAATTCCCTTTAGAAGGAAAGCCTCTCTCTCAAATGAAGATTGTAGGGACAATCACAAACAGCATTATGGCAACAAGCCATCTAGCACTCAAGCAACAGGCAGACAGCAAGCAGACAAATATTCTATGTAAAGAGCAAGAGCAGCATAAACAAGCAGCAAGACAGACTGGCTGATCAAAACAACAGCAGCAAGTGAATAAGAATCAGACTCGAATTTCTTTTTGTGTTCACTTTATTTTCTTCTCTCTCAGCCTTTTCTTTTGCAGACAAATCCATTCTTTACATACAGTATCTTTATCATTTATGTATTGATTTTCAGAGATTGGCACAAACCAAATGAGACAACTTCATCATCTTCCACTCATTGTCTCTGTTTGCTTACTGAAGTTTCTACACTGGTGCTTTTCAGTTTCATCTCTCTTCCTTTGAACGGCCGAGTCCGTCCTCTATGCTACCTTTTCGTCTTGGTGCAGCTTGTTTAATCATGTTTTCAAGGATTTGGCACCCTCTGCTGTCAAAAACACCCCTCTGTGGATGCTAGCCCATCATGTGATGACTGTTTACTGTATTTTCTTCTATATTTTATCATATTGAAGTTTTTCGTCACATTTAATGCCACTTCACGGCTTTCCATTGATAGACAAGCTGTTATTTACGTCCCCCTGTCAGACTGTCGGAATCTTGTGATCTCCCTTTTCCGTAAAGTAATTACTTACTGCAGAATGCTTACATGTGACCACCCCTCCATTTTCCTGACACATCCCCCTCTCTGTCAGCCTCTCGGTTTCTGTGTCTCCTATTCTTTGCTGTTCTGAGCTAGCACTAGTTTGAGCAAAACGGTTAATATTTTATGAGCTTGCTTTGTATAAATGGCCTCATCACAGAGCTCTTATCTCACAATTATAAAGAGAGTGAAAGCAGCACAAAAGACATTATCTGGATTTGTCTGCTGCGTTATCTGGATAGTGATTGTGCCATTTTTTCCTTTAACATGAAATCTCTTCCTCATCCTGTCAAGTATGTCGCAGTACATGAGTAAGATAATGAAGCACAGCCTATATTTAGCATTTGTGGAATAATATGTGGAATCCAGATTTTGTTGAGTCTTTAGTATCGTCAGCATCTTAAGGAGCAGCATGTGTGGACGCTTATAGCAGCTTCATCTAACTTTTAAAATAAATGGCACAAGTAGTTTGAAATGAAAATGGGTGTTGTGTTTAGAGTCAGCGCTCTGTGTGCACTGAAGTTTTAACCATCCATCCTAGCATGTTAGCTGCAGCTGCTTATCTATGACAAGCTACAAGTTTCAGGTTTACTCTAGTTTAATATGCTTAATAGGTGAAATCTATCAGTGATTTGATTTCTAGATCAATCTGTAATATAAAAAAATTCTCAAGTTAATTGCTTCAACTCTGTCAACATGGTGGAAAGTAGATAATTTCATAAACTTGTCAATGTCACCAAGCTTAAATTCACTCATTGGACGCAAAACCAATGACCAAATGGAAGGATGAAGGAATAATACAAACAATCAAAGTGAAACACATCAAAGTAAAGCTGCAAATCACCACAACGTTAGATGAAATTAGTGCATTTTTACCTCAAACAAATGGAAGCACAACTAATGATTTTTGTAATATAAAAATCTGCAAATGTCCTCGGTCCTAATAACTTTTCACTCAGCAGGTTAAATCAGTGACAAAGGTTCAGTATGTGCCAGCGTATATTAACATGGCAGTCAGCCAGCTGTCAAGCAGGTCCCTGTTTTAGGAGCCAAGCACTTGTCAGATCGGTTATATAATTGATTTGATAACATGCTCAGCCCTCTTCTCTCTCTCCAAAGACAATAAAGTTGAAAGCCGAGGCTCGGCTGGACCTCCTGCGGCAGGTCGGGGTGGCTGTGGATACGTGGCTGAAGAGCGCCATGAACCAGGTGTGTTCTGTCAGTGAATGTCTGGGAGGTGTGTATACGTGTGTGTGTGTGTGAGTGTGTGTGTGTGTGTGTGTGTGTGTGTCTCTACTCCTCGTTGCCTGTAGAGACTTGCACTCACAGCGAAACAGTGTGTGACACGTGTTTGTGAGTGCATTCAGACATGCAGTCCTTGGAGTGTGTGTATAAATACTGTAACGCATGAATTCCTTTTTGCACTGTGCAGTTTGTGTATGTGTGAGAGTTTGCCTGTTAACAATATGTATACCCCCCCTCCCTCCACTCTCTCTGCATGCTGTAGGTGATGGAGGAACTGGAGAATGAACGTTGGGCCAACTACACCTCTCACGACCCCTCACTGTCGGTGAGACACCTCCCGCCGTTGTGTGTGAATTGCTGCTGTCTTGCGGAGGCAGAAAAACAGATCTTGTGCGTTTGTCACTAAAAGATAGACAATTTAGCGAAAAACTTAACAAACATAAACAATATAAACCCTAATGTGACGAATACATAATTATAGAAGTTTGGTTTTGCCAACATTTACACACTACACATTGTAGCTGATTGTCCTAGTGTGTACACAATAGCTCCTTTCCTCTCTTTAAATGAAAACCTCCAAATTTGCGGTTCGCAATTTGCTGAAATTTCACTAGACTTATAATTGGCACACTCTAATTTAATTTAATTTCAGGCTCTAAGGCTTACGATGATAGACCCTTCACTCTTTATGATTTTATTCTGAGTGAAAACCACCCTCCTAGAACAGTTCCCTTGACAAATCACTTCCTGAATGATGTAAATTGCGAGATAATTGACCTCAGCCCTTTGGTTAATCATCTGCCAAGCCATTTACAGCCTTTTAAAATGCCCTTACTTCCTAACCGGAATACTGATGTAGCCCTCACACATTTTACACAATTTTTATTCCACTCCAGGCAGTTTCATTCCCCCTAACCCGAACACTCATTGTTAGCAGATCATTATTAGATTATCATTATCATATTTTTTTTAACACATGTAATCAACCCATCAGCTCTCGGTGCTGCAACCAAAATGTACAACCCACTTTCAGAATAATAGGATGATTTGTTCTAAATTAGGCTTCAACTTGTAACATTTCTAGATTGTTGATGGAGTCAGATTAGCGGTGTTCCACCGTTTTTCTGCTAAAATAAGCTACTGAGGGTGTCTCTCACGATGTTATGGGACTAAACACAACCGCCCTGCTCCACGGATCACATTTGACACTCTGCTCACATGATATTGCAGTTTGCAGCCAAGGTTGAGGGAGACAGCACTTTAGAAAAGAGATTAATACAGAGATGGAGGGATGGTAGGAGGAGTCATGTGGTGAAAGAGGGAGACTGAAGGATGAGAGGAGGAGAATGAGCTGAGAAAATGGAGAGGTGGTGTAAAAGAGAGAGAGAGGTGAGGATAGACAATGAAAATGTTGAAGTAAAAATGGGTGCAGAGGTGAGAGAACTGGCACCACTGTGAAAACCTGCAGACACGACATGGATGAATATATCACAGGGCTCCTTTATGAAGTAAAACTGTTTTATCTCCTTGTTTCCACAGTCACAAAGAAAAAAACAAATATTTAGATTGATTCAAACCAAATATTTATACAGTCTGAATCATTTAAAAATACCTGCAGGCAGTTGGAAACATAAATTTTTGCTGTTTATTCACGTGTCTGTCGGTTATTTGTTCTCTTTCATCTACTTTCCCATTAATAAGATGAATCCGTTTAAGGCTAGTCATGATAAAAACTCCGTCTTGCGAGGCCATTAAACAAACAGACCCAGGGGCACGTTGAGTTTTGAGGTGTTTAACAGTATTTTTAACAGCATTGGATTTTTTTAGAGTAGAAACTGGTGATAGGGATTTTGTGCGGTGGATGTTCAGAAGGAAAATGCAACTATTTGAGAGATTGTTAAAGGCGGTTTGCTGACAAGGTGGATGTTAAAAGGTGACTAATGGGCGGACAGAACAGAACAGTAGATGGAGGAATCAGAGAGGAAGGCACACAAACAGAACGAGTGAATGAAGTGGGCGTTTCACTCTGCCCTTACTTCATTCTGCTCAACTTTATTATTTCTCCTTTGAAATATTGTTAGCCATGAACCATTACGTCCCATAGGCCTTCATTACAATATGGCTTTCACAGATGTTACATCCAGAACCACTGGTCTACATCTCAGCTGTGTTGGTATACATACTGAGAGGTGTTTTTGATGATATTAAATTGGGTTATTACTCTGATATGTGTTGTTTTCCTTTAGGGGTGGGCTGTGAGAGGCTCTGAGAATAAGTGGATGATGGAACATCACAAATATGACCTTGCTGCCAAGCCTCCATTATGTTTCTGTACAATAACAGGTTGTTCTCCATCTCAGACCAGGTAGTACTAGAAAATGAAGGGAATTAATACGATACTAATGGTAGTATTTAAAGCTATATTGCATTACCTTTTTCTCCCCCCACACAAACGCTGTCAACATGTTTACAAAGAAGCCACAGGCTTCTCTAAAGTCCTATTGGCTGCAGCCCACTCCATTATTATTTTGGCTATACCCTTAAGCGCTGGCAAACTATTTGTTGCTGCTTGATGTAAAACACATTGCTTCTGGTGCATCAGTGCTGGAGCGTCTCCACACACTCCAGATCTAAGCCCTTGTTTATTGTTAAACACAGATTTAACTGGTAACTTGGGGCTTAATCAGCATTGCGAGAACTCGTTTGGCGAAGGCTTGAATGGAATGGACAATTATTTATCATTATAAATTAGAAAACAGGAATTAAACATGGAAGCGTGGAGTGTTTGCAGATTAGCTTTCACAAGATTACGTTAATTTTCTTGAGGACCACCCCCTGGAAGTTTTTATTCCCATAGAGAGTGGATTCTTATTTCTCAAAGCTCAATTTGGGATTTGGACTTGCAGTAGAAACACATCTGTTTTGTTCTCTGCTGGTTTAGTTTACTGTGTCAACAGAAATATGATGACCAAGCACAATGACCTAGGAAATACACACTCTACCCCCCCCACCCCCACCCCCACCCCTTGACCCCCCTCCCTCTCTCTGTCTGTTGTTGTGGCCAGTTCAGCCTGCTGTGTGATGGATCTTTCTACCACCTACATCACATGACCATCATTTAAGCCAATGAAATTCTCATGGAACAAAAGAAGGAGGGGCTGGATTAGGACCATGACACTTTAGTCAACCTGTTTCCATTAAAACTGTCGTATTCACACTGAGTGGGACAGAGTAACTCAGATAGGAGGTAAAGATAAGCGTTGCCATAGCTTCATCTGTGACTCTGATACAGCGTCAAATACAGGAAGAGGAGGAAAAGGTGACAGGTAAAGGTATGTGTTTGTGTGGAGAGAGCTTTGTCCTGTGGGTGAAAGTAGTGAAAGTACAATTTGGGGTAGGAACAAAGCACATGGTGGATGTATTTAGGCCACCTTCACAGACACAGTATTTTTCAGTATTTCCTCTCTCCTGTGTTTATATATTAATTATTAATCCCCATCAATGGCATCAATGGTTTCTGTATTTGTACAACCTTTTTCTTATTTGATCTGGACATGTGGAGTGTTTATTTTGTCGCAGCGGTGAGTTTCCCACCCGACCTTGCGTTATCAGAGAGTTTGACTCGAACTGGCCGTGTTTGTGTGTTACAGGGCACAGTAGACTTGGAACGTGAGGAGGGAGAAGAGTGCGAAGAGAATATGGAGGTTTTCGATGACAGCAGCTCCAGTCCGTCGGGAACCCTCCGGAATTACCCTCTAACCTGCAAAGTCCTCTACTCATACAAGGTATGCACCAGCAGACGTGGAATTCACACGCCTGCTCATCTCAAACGTCTACGGCGACCTGCTCCGCAACATTACGCAATCACAAACATCCATGCAGTCGCTGAACATAGAGGAATGTCAGCGTTGCGTTTCCAAGAAGAATGAAGCCACCAGTGATAACTATTTTCTGCTATTTCTATCTATCTTCTACAGAATTGAAATATTTTTGTATTTGATTTCTACTTTTAATGGCTCTTCTATTCCCTCCATCTCTCTTCCTTATTGTTCTCTCTTCCCGTTTCGGTATGTCCGTCCCGCAGGCTTCTCAGCCAGATGAGTTAACTATTGATGAGCAGGAGATGTTGGAGGTCATTGAGGATGGAGACATGGAAGACTGGGTCAAGGTGCAAAAACACACCTCATGGACTCTGAGTGTTCTATCCTGTGGATGATACTTTCTCTGCACGCAATTTTCTCTTTTCAGTCCTTTTGTCACTTTGCCGTTGTAATTGCTGTTCTCTTTGCGTGTGTGTTCTTACAGGCTCGCAATAAGACAGGGAAAGTGGGTTATGTCCCAGAGAAATACCTGCAATTTCCCACTTCCAACAGCCTGCTGAGCATGCTTCAGTCTCTGGCCACACTTGACGCTCGATCACACTCTTCATCCAATTCCACCGAGCCAGAGCTGCACTCCAACTGCATCAATGGAGACACAAACAGTAAGTAGCCGTAACGAATGAAGTTGGAGTTGAACAAGCTATTTCCAGCAAAAATAAATGTTTTTTCTTACCACAGTAAGATTACTATCTGGACATCGTCATAAAATTGCAGACCAATGTCAAGTTAGCAACACAGCCACTGTTCTAGTAGCAGTAAACCTTTAGCCACTGTGCTACAAACAGTTAGCCCTGAACTGAATGTACTATGGCGATATGAGAAAGAAGTCAAGTTAAAATTTAGAATTCAGCTGCAGAATGTTGTGTTTAAAGTTACAATTTATTTGTATTAAAGCATTTTTCCTCTTCCCTGCACTTATTCTTCACTGCAGTTGCTCAGAATCCACTGGTATACATTTTGCGATGCAGAGCTTTATTAGCTTAACAAGTGTGTTTGTCTCGTTTTTACTCTCATGTACAGACAGAAGTTAGGGACAGACGAGGATTAGAAACAAAGCGTAATAAGAAATAAGAGTAATATTGTAAAAAACTTGATGTTTATCACGTTAATCTCTTTGTGGCCACTTTTACTGTGTTTCCGCTTCAAGACCAAGTGGTTCTTTATCGCATGTCTTATTGGTTTCTCTTTCTTTTTGTCTGTCTGCAGTGATGTATGTCCGTGCACTTTATGATTACGAGGGCCAGGCGGATGAGGAACTCTCCTTTTCCGAGGGAGCGGTGATCCGCCTTCTGAGCCGCGACACTCAGACAGACGACGGCTTCTGGGAGGGGGAGCTCAACGGACGGGTGGGCGTCTTCCCGTCTGTGCTGGTAGAAGATTTAACGGAGAATGGGGAGACCAGTGGAGGAGGGACGGGTGACATACAGGTAAGTTGATGCATCAAGACTCAGCAAAATGTCCAGCAGCAGATTTAAAAGGAAACATGCTCCAATTTAACATCCAGTACTTCACTCTTGAGGAGCTGGGAATTGGGTGTTATCAGTTGTACCTCAGGGTAGAAACGCTGAGGATAGTGTAAGCTACTTTGCCCCCCCCCCCTTTCCCTTTCCTTCTTGGCTGTCTTCCAGTAGCTGTAACAGCAGGGCAGAGTTCGCAAACAGTGGATCAGAACTGACGGGTTCCTGCAGTCGTCTCATAATAACCCTGCACCGCAATCACAGAAAGACGTCTTATCGGTGGGACAGAGTGCTGCCCCATTAGAGGAAGGATATAGCCTCTCCCTTCCTAGAACCCTGGAGATATAATAACCACAGCAACCCCGGAAGCCTTTTAGAGTTATGCGTGGGGAAGACTGGAACTACCAGTTGTCTGGTTTGCTCGTAAAACCAGGATAGTCAGTACCACATTTTCTAAATATTATTTTCTATACTCGAAACCTGCTCTAATCCCTATTTTTAACATTAACATGGTTGACCTGAAAATCCGCTCCACGCTATCTCCTCTGCACCAAACAGCAAACGGTGGGGATAAGCCTGTGAACATTTAGCTGCTGCAGAGATCTGACAGTGAAGACTAACAGCAAACTAAACCAAAGTTGGTCTGATATTCATCAAAAATGTGACTTAAATGAATGCATTTTATCTGTTGATGTGTATCTAGGCAACAGTTTGCTAACATGTAAGCCTTATCGAATCCATGAGATGATAATAATACAATTAATAAGGATTTACGGTTTGTACACGGCCCACAGTTGGCCAATAATAGAATCTTTAGGATTGGGATTTTCATTATCAGTTATTTATTGCGCTTCCTGTTTTTATTCTAAAACATATTTGCATACATGTTGTTTCTGTTGTCTGTTGTGAAGCAGTCAGCTCCATTTCTCCTGCACAAGAATATGTATTGTTTATGTTGTGTTGTGACTATTAATGGAGTTGATTTGAGTGAGGTGACGTCCAGTCGACGTTATCCATTCCATAAAATTCTGCGATGCGATAAAGACTCGAGGAGTTTTTATACCAGCTTCACTGGGGAGCAGCAGATTGACCTGTTTGTCTGTTTTGTATTCTATTCCCCAGATTTCTCCATCTCTAAAGCTACCACCCTCGCTGCCACCTCTTCCACTTTATGACCAACCTCCCATCAGCCCTTTCACCAGTCCGGAGACCTCCACCCCACCTCCTCTCCCACGCTCACCCTCCAGCGCACTCAACGGGGAGCACAAGCCTCCGCCGCCAGCATCATCTCACAAGGGATCGTTACCCACCCACAGTAAGTCATGCACACACACACATAAACACAGCCCTCTGTGGATTTTTACCGTAACCCCACTGACATCTGTGTGTGTGTGTGTGTGTGTGTGTGTGTCTGTTACTATAGATCAAAGCTCTGGCAGGAGTCCAGTGTCTCCAGGGTTTCCTCAGACGCTGAGATTCACCCCTGAAGGAGGACCAGGGAAACTAAGACCTGTTAGTATAAAAGTTATTTTAGAGTAGAGGTTTAGTGTGCTCCTGTTTTCAACCCTAACCCTCACAGCCCTTTGCAGCTCTACACTGTCTGTCCCGTGATATTAAACTGAGTATCTTTGAGCTGTCAGAGATAAAGAGAAAGTTGAACTCAGACTTTAAGACATTGCAGCTGCCGTTTGTCTCAATTTTCTTTCATTTTATAGGGTACTTTCATTTTTGCCTACTACCCTCTACAACAAAACTTTATGTTCTCTCTTTGTTCCTTCCTCTGAAACATAGACCTGGTCTGTAGATCTTTAAACAGTTCTGAGAGGGAAGAATAAATATTCTTTCCTTTTTTATCAATAAAATATTTGTATCCCATAAATATTCTGAGGAGAAGTGGGGCATCTTGGTTATCGCCCTAATTTAGTCGATTTATTATGTTTTCCGTAGGTGCGAGCTGCTCCTCCCCCACCCAAACAGCACCCCCGCCGACAGCAGGAGAAGAACGACAAGACGGAGGAGGTGGAGATAACACTGGTGTGACAGACGGACTTTAAAAAGGATGACAGACAAACTTATCATCCGGGCTGGGGAGCACAACTGCTCTGACCTGGTGTGATATGAAGTGAACTGAACCACATCCGACCGCCCCCCAACACCCATCCACCCGCCACCCGGCCGCCCCACATCTTCTCTCATCCTCATTTTCAGGAGGAGAACAGAGAGAGGACAAAAGTAGAATATATAATTAAATAATCTGTATTAGCGTCCTGATGAAGTGCAGCAGTAGCCACCCCCATGTCCCTCTCTGAACCCCCCCCCCCCACACACACACACACACACACACACACACACACATCCTTACCATCCTTCTATTCTTGCCTTAAACCTTCACCTCAATCGGGGGCAAACCCAAGCACACTGAAGAAGAGGCAGAGGAGGAAGAAGGTTGATTAAAGGGAAGCATGAGGTCAAATTAATGATGTGCTTGGCAAATTTTCTTACATCTTGTTATCCTAAAGTTGCTGTAGGAGTATAATCTGCTACGTTTGAGAAGTTCCACATTTTTTCTTTTTGAACTTTTCACTTGCTAAAAAATCAAGAGGAAACATGAAGGAAAATTTTAGCAGTTGAAAAAAAGTAGCCAGAGGTTGTCAGACAAGACAATAGTGTGATTGAATACATTATAACGGTGATAGACAAATTTACATTGGAAGGGAAAAAATGTTATAATTTATTTACACCCTTAATGCAATAATTACTACTCATAATCTTTTTGTCCGTGTTCATTATGCTAGCACAACAATCATGAACACAGCTTACATTTGAATCGGTGAAATATTAGTGTGGTGAGTTAGCCTAGCCGAACATGCTAAATACTAGCTGTTTCCGCTAGCTAGCTCGCTAAACATACCATAAAATTACACTTTTAAATTAAACTTTCAACTAGACTTGCAACATGTGGTAGTTTGGCGACCACTATAAATAAATTCTAATCTTGCAGTATTGTCTGGATATGATTAACATTTCAATGCTGTGTCTTTAGAGAATGGATTGGAATGAATGAGTTAAAAAATAAATTAAAATGAGTCATCGAATGAGTTTACTTTGGATTTCTGTGTCATGGCCCAGATATATGTAAGCTTATTTGCCAAACAAGTCATAATTAGGATTTCAGTTGGGGGTTAAGTAAACAGGCGGAGAATGTGGTTGGTGTGCGGACACAATGTCCCCCCTCGCCAACCCTTCCCTCACCTTATATAGTCCTTATCATCATATGTATTCAATGTGTAATAGTACAGTACATTACTGTTGTCATAGGAATGTTATGCACAGTGTTTCATATAGACTAACTCAGCTGAATGGAATACCATGTGTAATATGTAGTGGAAGTTTTATCTGCATCTTATGCTGAAAGGGCATTGTAAATACAGTATGAAGGAGAGATGAAAAAGAAGAGGAGAGGGAAGGAGGGGATGAAAGAATAAGAGAGAGAAAGGAGGCTGGATCCTCTTTTCTGTTCTTTTCTCCATCTCTCTTCCCATCATTCCTTTGTGTCTCTCCCTCTTTTCTCTAATGTCTGTTCTGTCCATTGGCAGTCAGTGGCATATACAGTACACACAAATTACACTTACGTAATATCACACACATGTTTCACTCAGTCTTCAGTTCGTTCTGTGCGTTTGTATCACTGATTCAGGAGGAAACTGGCGGTGCTTTCAGAAGCCCTGAAAGTTTTGGTTTATTTTTTTTAAAAAACGTTTTGGTTTATTTAAAAAAAAAAGAGTTTTCTTTCAAATGAAGTCGACACTGGTGGTATCTGGGATCAGTTTTCGTAAGTCACAATCAGAGCCGTATAACTTTATCTCATATTGATATTACAACACATCCTTAATTTGGCATGCAGCACAATTGCTGAAAGTACGTGAATGGAAAACATTCACAAACAAACAAACCCTTAACATTTCCAGTTGGATATTATCTTCTTGTTTTCCTGTTATGTTCCATCAAAGAAATCTTGCTAAATGGACAGAACGACATTCTAATGGAGCTAAGTACAATTCTTTTGTGTGTATTTTTTTTTTAAACTCAAAAGTAAACAAATCATCCCCTTCAAATACCCTTCAAGCCTTTAAAAACTCCTCGCCTAAAGGGCAGCGTAGCACTTTTATTTATTTGTATGTTCCCTGAAAAGTAGCAGTACCTTAACGCAGCATCAGGATGGATTGAAAACCTTTTCATTCTGGTTCTGTGGTGGATCCTATTTAATTTCAGTGTGACTGATGATTTTTTTAAAATTGTTATTATTCTCCACTCTTCCAAAGAGATGGAGGAGAAAATTGTAGACAATGTAATTTGGTGTTTTCCTTAACATATAAAACGAAAACAGGAAAAAAACATTAATCTTGAAAGTGATGTTTTGAGTGAAGACTTGGAGAGAAAGTATTTTTGGTCATGTGATGGGTCCGGCTGTTTACGAGTGTGATTTGAAAAGAGAGAGAGGAATCTTTGACTCTGAAGTTGTAAAGATGTGTCCCAGTTCATTCCTACATGTTTGTTTCAAGCAGGCTTTTATTTTGTAGTATTCACCTTGGTTACATTTCAAAATAACTGGTTGATTTTTGAGTTGAGTGCTAAAACACATGCAGGAAACAATTCAAACTAATGGTGACGGCTCCATGACTAAGGAATTCAGTGTGTCTTGCTTTGTTCTTGTCAAGGGTGTCGGGTTTGCAGCACACTTTGTCAGCACACAGCGGCAAATTAATTTCCTGTATGTAAGCTGAGTATTAACAGAGGTATTGAGCACATAGTATGTGTATTAATATGTAATATGGAGTTTGGGCACAACTTTAAGGTTCTTGTCAGGAGAAAAAGTCTTGATCTGGACTCAAACTATTTGGTTTCCTCTTTATAATGTGATATAATACATTAATGCGGCACTAAGAAATACATTTTTTTTGTTTGCTTTTAGAAATAACATCTTGTGTTGTGTTCACTTGTTCTTGTTCAGAGGCAGCAGCAGCCTCTCTTCAAACACTCATTTCTTATTTATAATAGTTGTGAGGTTTACAGATTACACCAGTGTCTCACAGTCCCACCATTAATGTTGGTCAAATATGGGTTTTGTTGCCAGCTGCCACTTTGAACGTGATTTTTTTTCCCCCTCCACAGTGTTAAATTAATGGAAAAGGGATGTGCTTTTGTTTATGTTTTTTTTTTTTAAATAAATTACAATAATTTTATTTTTCCTCTTTGGATGTGGAGCCGCGACACAGCTGCTGCTATTTACAATGCAGAGGTGGAACAACAAGGCTTCTCTCTTCAAACTGCAATGGTGTTGGTAATGAGAACAGGTGCAAAGGTTGTTCTGCATATTATTATTCGCTGTACAAAAAACAAAGTTTGTATTTATTGTGTACAAATGTTAATTAATAAAAAAGTATTGAAAAGTTGATTTTCTTATTCTGTTATTTATCTGCATCTAATATTTGTTTGTGTCTTCTTAGTGTAATCCTGCGTGTTTGGATATGGACATAATGAGTATTGTGTGTGTGTGTGTGTGTGTGTGCGCGTGCGTGTGTGTGTGTGTGTGATGCTCCAGCTTCTAGAAGTGGGTGTGATCATCGTAACAGTGTATAAACACCAGAGGACAGAATTTCCTGCTTGTGGAACAACTGGACAGAGGAGGAGCAGCGAATGTGAACATTTTAATTGGGTCTTTGAATTTGCTTATGCTAAAAGCTTTCTGGTTCCAATCCTTTAATTTAACAATAACTAATCAGTGATCAGTGGAGGAAACAAATGGACCGGCCTCCTGGTTCCGCCTACAGATCGTCCTGTGTGAAACTCTATCTATGCTCCAATCCAGAGGGTAAATCGTTCAGGATTACACCATTAGCTACATTTAGGATCTGATATGTGATTAATTCAAGGCTTGCTTTGTGGCTTTTTGTTTTTTCTTCTCTGAGCAGATAGCACGGTGGAGCGCAACGCCCTGAGGAAGAGTGTGTTCCCTAAACTTCGACAGCACTGCAGACACACACGAGGACTGGATGTAAGGGTGAGCACACACTTTTCCGAGTTCCTAAGACAATAATAATGATATCTACTGCTGCTGGGATGGTACTACTTAAAAATGCATTTCTGTATCATGAACATAAAGTAGTTGAGGATGCAGTTGCTGTTGATGGGTCATTGAAAATGCCTCATGACCATTTTAAGTACTGATGAACAAATTCAACTGTGGTTCACTGGAGGGAAATTTTGTAGGTGACTTCACACTGTGTGAAAGGTTTAGTTTGAAAGGTTTTTTTTTTTTGCTAACTTGATGATCTACTGGAACGTACATCTTTCTCCATGGGCATGAAAGATCTGAATGAAAAACATGTGTGTCTATCATCTTTATCTAAATTAATTTATTTATATCCATTCATTCACTTGCTTTGCTCCCAAAATGCCGTGGAAAAGTCAGGAATGTACGTTGATATTTTGTCTGAAGTCCATGAACAAAATCCGACATTCTGAAAATATCCATCCAGCAAATTAATTTTTACTCCTTCAACAATGATTATTATTAAATGTGGCAGTAGAGACAGACTCACACGTAAGGAAAACTCTTGTCATCATTGCACATTACCAGCACTAAAATATTAGAAATAATTATTGAATAGTTTCCAGGGGAACATAAGTCCATTCCAGAATAAATCAGGTCAGTTCTTCTCAACCTTGTTGAGTCGTTTCCATGTTTGTTTTGTCTATTTTCAGCGGCATGTTTAATTAGAATGGAAGAATATCACATGTCATGGAGCAACCGCCTGGTCAAATGTTATTACACCACAATGTGTGCTTTTTATAACCACAAAAAAAAGTCAATTCTTCTCTAGTTGATTTTAATCATGGTGTTTTGTGTCTGTAGGTGATAGACCCCTTTGAGGCCAGCGATTCCAGTCGATGGCCAGATGAACAGACCAGACAGCAGCTGATTAACGAATGCAGGGACAGCTCAGCAGGACCTTTCTTATTGGTAAGTATTATGAGCTTGGAAATTTCCCCACTGTGGGACTAATAAAGGAATATCTTAATAGTTTTCATTTGTGCAGCATGTTTCAGGCTCTTTGAGTCAATGCAGAGTTTAGAAATATTGAATTTAAGTGGTAATTTAAGTTTTGCAGTGTGACAACAAGCCCAGAAAGACAAGACTGTAATGTCTGTATACCAACAATTAAACAAACAAGAGACCAAGTCCTGTTTTTGCGCTGCTTTATGAGACTACCTGCATTGATTCCGCCTCAATATAAATTAAATTTGCTGCTGCTGGACATCGTCTTCAACACAAACAGAATTTGTTTCATAGGCATCATAGAGGCATATATCAGTAAAACACAATACTGACCGTCCTGCTGCTGTTCCCTCTGTGTCCACGTGGTGGTGCTGCAGGCTCTGATAGGACATCAGTATGGCAAAGCCGAGCTCCCTACCCAGGTGGAGGTGTCAGAGTTCCAGGTGCTGCTGCAGGAGAGCCAGCAGGCGAAAATCAGCACCCAGGAGGTGGAGGGGCAGTACTGGAGGGACGAGAACACCATCCCTCCCTCCTTCTGCCTGAGACCTCGCAGATCCACCTGCTGTCCTCAGGTGGGAACGCTGAAACGCACGAACGCACGTTTGACCTCCGTCTGTGTGTCATCAGTCAGACAAACGATTCTCCTATTTCAGCAAACTGCAATTATTACCATCATTAATCAATTCAATTCAAAAAACTTTATTTGTCCCTAAGGGGCGATTAAATCAATAAATAATGTCTGATGGGTGCATTGAAAGCATTGAAAAAAATAACTTTACTCACTATCAACCACCATATTTATTAGACTGTGTTGCAGATGCTAATACTTATGTAAAATTTTGTGCTCAGCAGTCAGAGGTTAAGAAGGAGGAGAAGCTGAAACCAAAGCCTGAAGACGATGGGTTAAGGAGGCTGTTTCAGACCACTGTGAGCCGATGTGTCCACAAAGACCTCTTGTCCTCAGACAGAGCCCAGCGCTACTACAGATCAGGTAGGAAACATCCTACTCCTGATGCTGGAGTGCATTGTCAACTTTTAAATTATTGCCTCTTTCTAGTTCTTGATGTAGATTTGCGATTTGCTCTGGAGAACCAACCCAAACATGACATCGCCGGTCGCTGCCTGGTTTACATCCACAAAGTCATCAATGCAAAAGGAGAGAAAGAGAAGAGGATGAACTCCCAAATTCAGCCACAACCAGAGGTGAGAATCCTTCACTGCTGTTGTTTAAATCATAATGAACTCTATTCACTACATGCCTACAGTATAGCCAGAATTTTGTAATAACTGTGTGTTTACTGCAGACGCAGGTCATCAGGAGCGTCACACTGATTAAAATCTCTCATTGTGTTTTGATCCTGTGTTTTTAGAGCACTTCAGAATCCACTGATGGAAAGTTACTCTCACACCTATGTGACAGCTTCCTCCCCGGTCTTATCACTTCCTCCCAGCTTCTGGTCTACACCATGGCCACAGAATGTGACCATCGCCATGGTTACACAACTGCCAAGAGGCGTACCTATGCCCAGTCCCTGTGCCAGCAGGTGTATGCTGACGTCTTGCGGCTGATTGACAACGTGAACATCTCAGAAACCAGTGAAAGCGCTCACATCGGTGATGCATTAGCCATAGAGCAGGAGGAGCAGGAGGAGCTGTGCAAGATTCTCTCCAGCTTTTATGAAATAATTCGACCAGAAGAAGAGAAGGTTAGTACGTTGTGGATGACAGCATGAAGGCTTCAATCCAGGAAAATGCTAAACAAAGTGGCCATTTCCTTTAAATCATACCATTAATAAATTTTTTTGTGTTGACACCAGTGCTTCTTAACGCCAGTGATAATGACATTGCTCTTCAATCCGTTACAGATCAGAGCCTATGTGCAGCAGAGGGAACAGCAGCGCCCTCTAGTGGTGGTAGGAGGTCCATGCACAGGGAAGGCCGTCCTGCTGGCGCACTGCGCTCAAAAGGCAGGTGAAGGGAATGAATGACGTTTCCTATTGAAAGTTAACGTATTAACAAAACATTACAAATGCACAACGTAGAGTGTCAATTGTAAATAAATTTAAACTACAAACATACAAAACATCCACGTACAACAAACCTGCAGTCATAGTTGTACTTTGCAAATAAATACAGAATGTCTTACTGAGAGAGTAACTCTTCTGCTTTCCCATTTTTATTAAAATATATAGTAATAATCCAGATAAGATAGGACACTTAAAATTGACTATTCTTATTTTTGAATTGAATTGCTTTTTATCATTACTGACTATTGATACATTCATTGAGTAGCGGAAAACAATCACATCCATCACCAGCTGTAATGCTACAAATTTTTTTTTAATTTCCAGAGACGAAAAATCAGGACTAAAACAAACTCATAGTAAAGCGACGTGTTTACATGAATCTGCTCATCATGGTCTTGACATCTTCTGTTCTATCTCTCTTCACAGATTAAGTCTTGGCTGCCTGACAGTGATCCTGTGGTGTTCACTTATTTTCTCAATCTTTCAAACAACCTGTCTCCAAAGCACCTGTTGCTGAGCCTGTGCTCTCAAATTGCCAGTCAGTATCATCACAGCAGATCTTTAACTGGGCGGAATCTCTTGGATGATCCCAGCTGCAGCAATAACAATTCCAACTGTAGCTTAGTGTCTAATCTGGATCCCCATGAACGTACTACCGGAGATCATGTTTCTCACTGTTGTGAAGATCTCAGTGTAGAACCATACCAACATCACTCTGGCATCATAAACACTGACCTTTGCTTGTCTGAGCTTAAAGAACACTTCTCATCCCTCCTTTCTCTGATGCCTTCAACCAAAAACCCTCTGTTTCTGATCTTTGATGGTCTGGATCACGTCAACTACACCGTTGGACCTCAAATCATTGAAAGCCTCCCTTCCCCTCTTCCACCCAATGTCAAAGTCCTCCTCACTGTCTCTGCCAAGCGAACACAAATCCTGCAGGCCATGGACCCGCAAAGTCCAGCATGTGAAATATCAGAAGGCAGAGAGGAGTCAGGATATGAGTGTGTAGCACTGGGATTAGCAGACAGGAAGCAGTGTGTGAGGATGTTGGCGTCACTACTAAGCAGATCAGGGAGGAGTGTAACGTCTGGTCAACAAGCGCTGGTGAACCAGTCGCTGACTTCTTGTTGCCTGCCTCTCTACGCTCGACTCCTGCACCTGCACACCTCATGCTGGCACTCAGGTAGGACTAATGCTACTGCGAGGACAGACTCTTAATTTTTAAAATATATATGTAATATATTTATATATATTTTAACTACAGAAGCCATTTCATAAAGAATGTATCAAACGAGGATCAGAATCAATTTGAACTATTTCAGAGCTATGAATGATTTCAATACTTTTATGAACTTGTGGTGCGCGTGAAGCTTGTGTTCAGTCATTGGTTGGTTTAATTTATGTGTATTTTGTTTAGTTAGCTGGTGAAACATCTTTTATTTCAAAGGCATATTCTAAATAATCCAAAGGGAATAATCAGTGTGAGGATCCTGACTGAGATACTGCATGAAATAATCTTCAAGTATTCTTGCTTAAAGTTTAACAGTGCCCTTTTTCTGTTTTCATTTTTTCAAAATGTCTTTTTTTTTTTATCAGAGTGTTAAGCAAACCAATTTTCAATTGATTCATACTTCACAAAAGCAAAAGTAAACAAACCACATTGTATGATTATAATTATATTTTGCTTATTATGTTCATTATTTTCCTACTATTAATTATTTTTTAAAGTAAATTCTTTTTCGCGATTTTGTGTGAATGTGATTATTCTGTAATTTGTTTTTTTAAAAATCAAATCAACAGCATACAGTAAATGTTTTCATGAAATCATAAAAAACAGGGTGAACAATGCAATCGATTATTCCCTGCTTTCTAGATTCATAAACCTCAGAAATCGGCAGATGTGATGGTTTTAAGCTCATACATCTCCGACCTCAGCACAGTCTGAGATGGTCAGTCAAGTAGAGGTAGAGCTGACCTATGAAGCCATCACGAATGGCGATGGTGCCAAATAGAGACAGAAAATAAACAGTAATCTGTAACAAGCCACAGTTGTCAAAGTCGATGTTGGTTTCGGGAACAATTTCTAATCTTACTGTCCTTTTTGTCTCCTGTCAGATTCAGATGTGACCTACTCGTCTCTTCCTGATGGAGTTCATTCTTCCATTTGTGCTCTGCTGGATCATCTGGAGCACAAACATGGCTCCTCTTTGGTGGTCCGTGCTCTCTCATACCTCACCCTCTCCAGGACTGGGCTCACTGAGGCTGAGCTTTCTGATCTGCTGTCCAGCGATGACAAGGTTCTGCTTGAGTATGTCCAACAAAACGAGACGCCATCCTCCGATGTGAAAGTCCCACAAGTTGATGTGGAAACTTTTCTGGTGGATTTGAGGAGTTTTCTCACTTTGAGGACTGTTAAAGGGTCAAAGGTCTTGTTCTGGGTGAGCAGGCATTTCAAGTTGGCCGTGACTAAAAGGTATTTAGGCAGCCATGATTTAAGAACAGAGATTCATTCGGCGATGGCGGACTATTTCAGTGGCCAATGGGCTCATGGGATTACAAAACCATCTCTTGCAAACCAGAAATCTTTGCCAAACAAGGAGACTGCCCACATTGCTCCATATACTGACTGGCAGCCGTTTATTTTTGCTTCCTCTCTGAAAGACATTGGACGAGTGAACCTGAGGAAAGTCTTAGAATTGCCGCATCACTTGCAGGAAAGTAACAAATGGGAGAAGTTGGAGGTTGGGCTTTTATTGTCTTTAAGGTTTCACCAGGCTATGGTTAGAGCGGGACTCCTTGGAAATCTGCTAGCCATGTTGGAAGATGAACAGGGGTCATCCCACTGGCGATGTTCAAGGGAAAGGGGGCTCGTTGCAAATATATTGAAGTCTTGTGCTTGCTTCCTGCAGAGCTCACCACTGCAGCTGCCCACAGTGATGGAAACAAGCCTCTTCCCTTATCTGGAGGTCTTTCCTGCCCTCAGGGGTTTCTTCAGAGAGATCAGAGAGGAAAGGAGGAAAAGAGGAAGTGGATTAGGAGTAGTGCTTTGCCCTTTGCCGTCTGTGGTTCCCTCCATTCATTGTTTAAAGAGTAATTTCGCAGTCAGGGAGGTGTCTGTCACAGAAGTAGCTGGGAATGACTGTGGGATGGTAGCAATGATCATGGATGACGGCACAGCTTGGTTTTGGAAAGGCTCGGGCTTTGATGTCGTCAAACTGTTGCTGAGTTGGGAGAAGAGTAAGCTGAAGTTTGCAGGATTGAAGAGTAGTGGTCCGTACATACTGCTTTTCACACGATGCAACAAGCTTTTCTGCTGGGATGTGACCGGACCAGAGGTGTTTGTGCAGCTTAATGCTGAATCAGAATCAAAGGATCCAACATCAAACATAATTGATGGATTTGTTGCGTGTCAGAAAAAGTTATTTATCTGGTTTAAGGAGGAGAGTTTTGTGAGAATGTTCGACGTCTGTAGTGAGACTGTGACCCACTTCCAGTGTCAAAGCTGTGTGACCTGTTTGGTTTGCTCCTCTACCAGTTTGTACATGTGCTGTGGTCAGCAAGACGGCACAGTGTCCATATTTGACACTAACACCCTCAGTCTACTTGGCACCTGTTCAGATTCTAAACGTGACCCGGTGACATTGATAATCCTTTGTGAAGATAAGTGGGAGATGGCCTGCGTGGACAGGACAGGGAACCTAACCTTATGGGATGTGACAGCCAAAACACAGCCGCCCAGATTTGTCAAAAAAATCTTGTCTTATGGTAAATCTGATAACATCCTGAATACAGATTACTCAGAGGAAATCAACACTTTACTGGTGTGTCAATCTCATCTGGTTACACTGTGGGATACCTGTGACTGGGAGCCGTGGGACAAGTTTTTATCTCCGCAAGGGAGGGCCTTCACTCATGCTGTGCTGTCCCAGGATGGCCACCTGTTCCTGGCTTTATTAGACACCTGTCCTTTCGTCTTAGTTTGGAGGGTCAGCACGGGGGAGTGTGTTCTCTCCTTAGAAACAAACGAGCAACCTCATACGCTTCTCAAAACGGCTTCGGACATCATTTGCGTAGCTCCTGATGGCTGCTTGACAGTGTGGGACGCTGAGATGATTGACGCTGCAGGTGCATCTCCAACAATGAGATCTAGAGTGAAGGAACTGGTGGCCGGACAAACCGGGGACTGGTTCTACACCACCGATGGATCGGAGGTGGTGTGGAGATGGAGTTTAAAAACAGGAGTTCCAGATGCTAACCTCCTACATGAAGGTCCCGTCAAAAAACTACGCCTGTCTCCAGATGACCTCCACCTTGTGACGCTCTCAGCGGGGGATATTTATGTTTGGCAGACAGAAATGGGTCAAAACATTCTGCGTCTGAGTGGCAGCGGGGCGTCAGACGTCCTCATCACCCCTAATAATAACTTCGGGATTAGCCTTTCCGATCAGAGCTTGTCACGGGTTTGGAAGCTGGCGCATGGGAGTATCGTATGCAGCATACACCTATACCTTTCAGATGCTCAGGTGTCACATGAAAGCACCTTCCTGATTGGCCGTCGCGGTGGAGACCTGTTAGCTGCCAGTTTATGGTCCGGTTCTATTAACAAGCGTTTCTCCTGCGTGGAAAGCTCAGAGCATGTCGTTGCCTTCCAGACTCTGTCGCACCCAGACTTTGTGGTGGTGATGGGCGCCTCAGGGGCAGTGTACACCTGGAATGTTGCCGAGGAGACAGTGTGCAAGCATTTTCAACTACCGTATGTGTTCCACTGCCAGCCCCAAGACTTCCAAATGTCCTGTGATGGGAACTACGCCCTGCTGTCGACTGATAATGACTCAATCAACCTCTTGAATCTATCTTGGCTCGTACTTTGTTCATTGAAAGCTGAGGGTCCCGTAATTAGAGCGTGTTTGGATAAAACCGGATGCTACACTGCTTACATATCCAGCTCCGCGCCACAAGAGGAAAGCTGCGTCTGTTCTCTGCATGTGAGGCCGATCCTTACAGTTGTACGACTCGCAGATGGGGAACGGATAGGAAGTGTGTTTCTGCCCAAGCAGCCGTTGACTCTGGTTGTGTGTAAGTGTGTGTTTGTGGGCTTTGAGGATGGGTCTGTTGGTGTGTACTCCATTTCAGATATTTTGAACACCCAGGTGGAGCCAGTTGGGTGCAGTGATCCTGTGGGCAGTAAGGTAAAGCAATGCCCCTTTGACAGGACACCAGTCGGATGGCTGCCTCTCACATCGCCCAACGTCACGTGGCCTTAGGGTGGTAAACAGTTAGTGGAATAAATCTTTGAATAGGTGACAGATTATAATAAAATGTCACAGAAAGGAAATGTCATCTTGAATGTATATGTGCATACATACTGTAAATATATCGAGATATGAATAAATATTCATTCATATCTCAAATCGAGATATTCATATCTCAAATCGAGATATGAATAAATACAATAAACACACTTTCCTCCGAGATTAATAAATTGTCTGTCTGTCTGCCTGCCTGCCTGCCTGCCTGCCTGCCTGCCTGCCTATCTATCTATCTATCTATCTATCTATCTATCTATCTATCTATCTATCTATCTATCTATCTATCTATCTATCTATCTATCTATCTATCTATCTATCTATCTATCTATCTATCTATCTATCTATCTATCTATCTATCTATCTATCTATCTATCTATCTATCTATCTATCTATCTATCATATGTGTGTGTAGATTGAGATGATGAGATGTAAATGGATATGGAAGTGTAATCTGTTTCTCTTATTGCTTTATTGAACCCTGTAAGGATCAATGATCATAAATCAATTTCCTATAATATATGTGTGACCACCCTGCTCTGCTGGTTGGATAAGGTATGGCGCAGGAGTCGAGGCGGATGGATCAGTTGTGTATTATTTCTAAGAACAATCAACCACACACAAGAATAAATCGAGTGTTGGTCGGGACACAGGCTCCAACAACACCACAGCATGCTAACTTCTCCCTGGAGGTTGCCCACAGTCATCGTATAGTGGTTTGTGTTTAATTACAATAACATTATACGCACACAATAATCACTTTCAACGTTCACATTCAGTCATGTGTTAGTAAATGACACCCAGGTCAACCTAACTCCTTACTGTGATGCTCTGCTGCCACCCTGTGGCGGTCATAGAACATAGCAGGCACCCTCTAACACAAATGATGTACTAACTACAAATCTATCTAATCACATTGACTTACGTTCTCGGACTTATTCTACATAACGGAATATAAAATCATGAAATCATCATAAATATCGAGATCAAGGGGGCAAACACGCATTATTTTCGTCGATTAAAATTATTTTGATACTCACAACCGGAAGCTATTGACAATCTAACAACGTCGAACTATATTTCATGCTTGTGTAGTTACCCGCTTTGTCCACAAGAGAGCATCAAGATTACAGATGCTTCAAGAACGTAGAATAACATTATTGACGCGTCTACCGAAATAACTTTGCTGTGCAGTTTTCCACGGAATAGTTTAACAGATATAAAGCTAGGAAATTCAATGTTAGTATTGTGTTTATTTTAAG
This sequence comes from Antennarius maculatus, assembly GCA_013358685.1. Taxonomy (NCBI): domain Eukaryota; kingdom Metazoa; phylum Chordata; class Actinopteri; order Lophiiformes; family Antennariidae; genus Antennarius; species Antennarius maculatus. The sequence continues at coordinate 22,463,110 of CM023613.1, forward strand.
GCTTTTGGTGATGTTGTACTTAAAGCATATCTGCATGAGGGGCCGTCAGGGACATAATTCAGAATAAATGCTTTCACAAACACTACTGAAATGTTATACTCTCACAAATACTACTGAAAAGCTCTCACACATACTACTGAAATGCTCTCATAAACACAACTGAACATTTCAGTAGTGTGTGTGAGAACATGTCAGTAATGTATGAGCAGACATTTCAATTTCAATAGTGTGTGTGTGGACTTTTCAGTAGTGTGTGTGCAGACAATCCCTTCATATATCTGTAGGGTACTTGTGTTAATTTAATTACTATGTATTGTTGCTGTTGTAGTTACACAATATGGCCACAAGAGGTTGTGAAATGTATTTACTGAGCAGGAAGTGGTTTGAATACATTTACCCGAAGTTATGGCTCGAATGTGAATTCAGTATGCATTACTTATTTTGCTTGTATTTTCTTTCTTCTAAAAGTTTTTGTGTCTTTTTGTCATTTTCTTTGTGTTTTTGTATTGTTTTTGACTTCACCTCAGTAGTCACATCCTTTAATTCTTGGCGTAACCTCACCGACAATCAAGAATATTGCACGTTGAAATGATAATTCCCCATTTACATCGAACCAAAAGCGTCCCATTTACTCAAACTTTGAAGGAAATATATTAATTCGTTTCGTTCTTCTAAACAAAAAGTTTCCTTCTATCAAGTAAAAAAATACATAGTGAATTTTGAGTTTTTGGGGATGTGTAAAGTAACGTTAAAATGATTTTCTGAAGTTTTATTTAGAATATTTCATCCAGATGCATTGCCATCGTGTTACATCTGCGATCAAATGAAAACGAAACATTTATAGTTCCTCACTGTGGCCACAAGAGGGTATCAAAAGCCTTCTGAATATTTTATCAGCAATGGAGTTTAACATATACAGTATTAGTATTTGAAATTTATACAGTCATAAAACTGCTTGAAATGCTGACTAGCAGTAGCCCCCTCTACCTTCTCGTTAGAGTTTCCTAAAGGTAAAATAGATGATTGTTTGTCTGGGTTCGAACATGAAGACTGTTTTTTTTTCGGACCGACAAACCAGCCAAAAAAATTTTTTTCAGACTGACCCATTGATCTAAAAAAAAAAAAATTTATGACCAACCGACTGGCCAAAATTTTTTTTTTTGGACCAACTGACCAAAAAAATGTTTTCATATGACCGACCCAAAAAAATTTTTTTAGACAGACCAACCCAAAAAATTTTTTTAGACCGACCGACCCAAATTTTTTTTTTCGGACTGACCGACTGGCCAAAAAAATTTCTTTAGACCGAGCGACTGAAAAATATTTTTTAGGCCGACCGATCAAAAAAAATCTTTTAAGACTGACCGACCCAAAAAAATCTTTTTACCGACTACCCCAAAATTTTTTTTAGACAGACCAACATAAAAAATTTTTTAGACCGACCGACTGACCCCAATTTTTTTTTTCGGACCGACTGGCCAAAATTTTTTTTTTTTTTCGGACCAACTAACCAAAAGAAATGTTTTCAGATCGACCGACCGAAAAAAATGTTTTAGATCGACCGACCAGTCGATCAAAAAAAATTTTTTTGTGACCAACCGACAGGCTGAAATTTTTTTTTCGGACCAACCGACCAAAAAATATTTTTTAGGCCGACCGACTGACCCCAATATTTTTTTTTGGACCGACCGACTGGCCAAAAAATTTTTTTTTTTCGGACCAACCAACCAAAAAAAATGTTTTCAGATCGACCGACAAAAAAAATTTTTTTAGATCGACCAACCAGTCGACCAACCGACAGGCTGAAAATTTTTTTTCGGACCAACCGACCGAAAAACATTTTTTAGGCCGACTGACCGAAAAAATTTTTTTAGGCCGACCGACTGACCCCAATTTTTTTTTTTCGGACCGACCGACTGGCCCCCAATTTTTTTTTTCGGACCAACCAACCAAAAAAAATGTTTTCAGATCGACTGACCGAAAAATTTTTTTTTGATGGACCAACCAGTCGATAGAAAAAAAAATTTTTTGTGACCAACCGACAGGCTCAAATTTTTTTTTCGGACCAACCGACCGAAAAACATTTTTTAGGCCGAACTACCGAAAAAAGTTTTTTTAGGCCAACCGATCAAACAAAATGTTTTTAGACAGACCAACCCAAAAAATTTTTTTAGACCGACCGACCCAAATTTTTTTTTTCGGACTGACCGACTGGCCAAAAAAATTTCTTTAGACCGAGCGACTGAAAAAATTTTTTTAGGCCGACCGATCAAAAAAAATCTTTTTAGACTGACCGACCCCAAAAAATCTTTTTACCGACTACCCCAAAATTTTTTTTAGACAGACCAACATAAAAAATTTTTTAGACCGACCGACTGACCCCAATTTTTTTTTTTTCGGACCGACCGACTGGCCAAAAAAATTTTTTTTCGGACCAACCAACCAAAAGAAATGTTTTCAGATCGACCGACCGAAAAAAATGTTTTAGATCGACCAACCAGTCGATCAAAAAAAAATTTTTTGTGACCAACCGACAGGCTGAAATTTTATTTTCGGACCAACTGACCAAAAAAAATTTTTTAGGCCGACCGACCGAAAAAATTTTTTTTAGACAGACCAACCCAAAAAAACTTTTTAGACCGTCCGACTGACCCCAATTTTTTTTTTTCGGACCGACCAACCAAAAGAAATGTTTTCAGATCGACTGACCGAAAAAAGTTTTTTAGATCGACCGACCAGTCGATCGACACACCAACCCAAAAAGATTTTTTAGACCGACCGACTGACCCCAATTTTTTTTTTTCGGACCGACCGACTGGCCAAAAATATTTTTTTTTTCGGACCAACCAACCAAAAGAAATGTTTCCAGATCGACCGACCGAAAAAAATGTTTTAGATCGACCGACCAGTCGATCAAAAAAATTTTTTTTGTGACCAACCGACAGGCTGAAAATTTTTTTTCGGACCAACCGACCGAAAAACATTTTTTAGGCCGACCTACCGAAAAACATTTTTTAAGGCCAACCGATCAAACAAAATGTTTTTAGACAGACCAACCCAAAAAAAATTTTTAGACCGACCGACTGACCGCAATTTTTTTTTTTCGGACTGACCGACTGGCCAAAAATTTGTTTTTTTTGGACCAACCAACCAAAAAAAATGTTTTCAGATCGACTGACCGAAAAAAATCTTTTAGATCGACCGACCAGTCGATCGAAAAAATTTTTTTTGTGACCAACCGACGGGCTGAAATTTTTTTCAGCTGAAATGAAGACTGAGTAAAGCTAAAATATATAATACGGCCACTGACCACAGGAGGGCAGTGTCACCAATGTGTTTATTTCCGGTGGTCGAACAAAATAAAAGCATCAAACGAACAGGAAATATATTTCATTCAATTTCACGAGAAAAGTACGACCAAAAACTGGTGACGATGTTTTAATGTTTTTGCGTCGTTTTGTAACGATTTTTACCATCCTAATGAAGACGTGTAGAGCGTTTTAAGTGAGGAGATTCATAAGGTGTCAAAATCTGTTGAAAACATGCGCATAGCTGAGCTAAATTGATCATAGGTGTGAAGGAGGGTGAGAGGGCACACCCAGGTTGTTATTAGAGTGGGGAATTGATTATAAACCTTCTTACATAAACATTTTGGTTATGTTTCCTCCACCTGTGGTAACTTTGGGATGCGTTCCATTTCTTCCTCCACAGTGAGGATGAAGAAGAGTCATGATGTTCTGGTTCCTCAGGGCTGTGAACCTGATAAATATAAGTTCCATACCTAATCACTACAGCTGAAGGTTTAGCTCAGCGAGATGGGAGGAGGATCTCAGAGATCTGAGGTTCTAGATTTCAATCCCACACTTACCTTTTAGATTGTCCCCAGATTGTTGTGAATAATAAATACAACATCCAACCAGCCTTGCTGGAGCTTCAGAATAGCTCAGTAGGACCATCTTTGATCCACAGGTACTTATTAAAGGATGTAGGATCAAATCCCCTCAGTGAGCTTTTTCTTTAAATTCTTTGGTCACATGAAAATGTGAAATTCTCAAACACACACTTTCTCAGTGAGTCTTCAGATAGCTCAGCCTGTTAAACTGCTTTGCAGGTGTACAGACATTATAGGTTCAAATCTCACTTTACCCATTGTATGCATTATTCAAATATTGGTGTGCACAACACTGTTTTCTCAAGAAACATTTGAAGGGAGAAAGTAAAAGATCACATAGCATTTTGTGAATGTGTTGCAGTGCAGTTCATTTATGACATATTTTACTAACGATTTACAGATCTGTCAGGTTTCTGATATGCCCCCCCCCCATGTTAAACTCATTCCTACGCCCTTGGGTGGAAGTGTGTGTGCGTTCAAATGAATAACTGATTAAATATGATAGCGATCAGAGTCAATATTGTCCTGCATGCATGTGTATTTATCAATGAATAAAATGAAGTCACACATTGGTCCTGTATTTTCATGTTCTACACTCGGCCGAATGGGTGGGGTGATCACTTCCTTGTAACAGCATCACCAGTTTTTATTATCTCTGCTGGTCCACGTGATGACGGTGACTCATCTTACTGCACAAACATCAACCCACATTTCTTTGGAAAACGAAACTTTTGATGAAGTAAATCCGATTAATCGAAACTGAAACTTATCATTTTGTGGTCATGAGATATCCAGCGACCACCTTTAGAGATTAAATTTAATTTACGATGGGTCTCTATAGAGCACAAACCCGAGTATTGGACCTTTGTGCCCTCAAGTCTGTCCCACGCTCGTACGTGAGTGGTTCGAGTGCACATTTACGAGGGTAGTCGCGAGACCGACGACCCCTGAACGCAGCATCAGTACTGCGTATTTACGGCCGAAGGTGTGAGGTCATCAGTTCGGTCCAGGTGAAGACATGGCTCAGATGTATTGCTGGGGAGACGTCTCCGGTGGACCCTGCGGTCCACGGACAGCCTTCAGTCCGGTACCGTGGACGATCCATGAGGACATAGCCGACATGTGCTGTGGAGACCAGCACGTTTTATTCCTCACTAAGAGTGGAAATGTTTTTTCGTGTGGGAACAACTCACTGGGACAACTTGGACGAACTAAACGTGAAGACGAAAAAACGCCAGGTGATTGAAAAAAATGTAATAACGGTATTATATGGAAAACAGGTGCACGGTAATTAAGTAATACGTTATAATAAAGTTTGTGCTTTTTGTTGAGGCTGACGATTTTATCTAACTTTTCTTTTGTGAGTTTAATTTAATGCAGTGACATCCCAGCTTTATTTTGTAAGAAAACAAAACTTGAGTTTCAGTTTCATTTCCTTGTTTGGAGTTCAGGCTACGCCTGCGATGTGCTGGCGAGGCCTTCGGGGCACGGATATACTGTATTTCCCCGAACCTTTTGGACACCTTAGCCTAGCGGTTTCCAAACATTTTTTGCGCCATGGACCTGTTTATTATCAGACAATATTTTCAATATTTTAGACCGACCAACTGACAGGTAAAAAAAAATAAATTTCTGACCAACAGACTGGCGACATGTTTTTTTTTCAGACCGACAAAACCAGCCAAAAAAAAATGTTTTCAGACTGACCCATTGATCTAAAAAAAAAAATTTATGACCAACCGACTGGCCAAAATTTTTTTTTTTCGGACCAACTGACCCAAAAAATTTTTTCAATATGACCGACCCAAAAAAGTTTTTTTAGACATACCAACCCAAAAAAAGTTTTTAGACCGACCGACCCAAATTTTTTTTTTCGGACTGACCAACTGGCCAAAAAAATGTCTTTAGACCGACCGACCGAAAAAATTTTTTTAGGCCGACCGATCAAAAAAAATCTTTTTAGACTGACCGACCCAAAAAAATCTTTTTACCGACCACCCAAAAATTTTTTTAGACAGACCAACCCAAAAACATTTTTTAGACCGATCGACTGACCCCAATTTTTTTTTTTCGGACCAACCAAGCAAAAGAAATGTTTTCAGATCGACCGACTGAAAAAAATGTTTTAGATCGACCAACCAGTCGATCGAAAAAAAATTTTTTGTGACCAACCGACAGGCTGAAATTTTTTTTCGGACCAACCGACCAAAAAAAATGTTTTCAGATCGACCGACCGAAAAAGATTTTTTAGATCGACCAACCAGTCGATAGAAAAAAAATTTTTTTGTGACCAACCGACAGGCTGAAATTTTTTTTTCGGACCAACCGACCAAAAAAAATTTTTTAAGGCCGACCGACCGAAAAAATTTTTTTTAGGCCTACCGATCAAACAAAATGTTTTTAGACAGACCAACCCAAAAAAATTTTTTAGACCGACCCCAATTTTTTTTTTCGGACCGACTGACTGGCCAAAAAATTTTTTTTTTTCGGACCAACCAACCAAAAAAAATGTTTTCAGATCGACTGACCGAAAAAAAATTTTTTCAATCGACCAAACAGTCGATTGAAAAAAATTTTTTTGTGACCAACCGACAAGCTGAAATGTTTTTTTTCTGAACACCTGACCAAAAAAATTTTTTTAGGCAGACCAACCCAAAAAAAGTTTTTTAGACCGACCGACTATAAAAATTTTTTTAGGCCGACCGATCAAAAAAAATCTTTTTAGACTGACCAACCCAAAAAAATCTTTTGACCAACCACCCAAAATATTTTTTTGGACAGACCAACCCAAAAAATTTTTTAGACCTACCGACTGACCCCAATTTTTTTTTCGGACCGACCGACTGGCCAAAAATTTTTTTTTTTCGGACCGACCGACTGGCCAAAAATTTTTTTTTTTCGGACCGACCAACCAAAAAAAATGTTTTCAGATTGACCGACCGAAAAAAATTTTTAGATCGACCAACCAGTCGATCAAAAAAAATTTTTTTGTGATCAACCGACAGGCTGGTCACAAAAATTTTTTCGGACCAACCGATCAAAAAAAATTTGTTAGGCCGACTGACCCTAAAAAATTTTTTTAGACAAACCAACCCAAAAAAATTTTTTAGACCGACCGACCCCAAAAAATTTTTTTAGATAGACCAACCCAAAAAAATTTTTTAGACCGACCGACCAAAAAAGTTTTTTTAGGCCGACTGATCAAAAAAAAATCTCTCAAGACTGACCGACCCAAAAAATCTTTTGACCGACCACCCAAAAAAATTTGTTTAGACAGACCAACCCCAATAAATTTTTTAGACCAACCGACTGACCCCAATTATTTTTTTTCGGACCGACCGACTGGCCAAAAATTGTTTTTTTTTGGACCAACTGATCAAAAAAAATGTTTTCATATGGCCAACCGAAAAATTTTTTTTAGATCGACTGACCAGTCGATCGAAAAAAAATTTTTTGTGACCAACCGACAGGCTGAATTTCTTTTTTCGGAACAACCGACCAAAGAAAATTTTTTAGTCCGACCGACCCAAATTTTTTTTTTCGGACTGACCAACTGGCCAAAAAAATTTTTTTAGACCGACCGACCAAAAAAAATCTTTTTAGATTGACCGACCCAAAAAAATCTTTTGACCGACCACCCAAAAAATTTTTTTAGACAGACCAACCCAAAAAATTTATTAGACCGACCAACTGACCCCAATTTTTTTTTCAGACCGACCGACTGGCCAAAAATTTTTTTTTTTTTGGACCAACCGACCAAAGAAATTTTTTTAGGCCGACCGACCACAAAAAATTTTTTTAGACAAACCAACCCAAAAAGTTTTTAGACCGACCGACCCCAATTTTTTTTTTCGGACTGACAAACTGGCCAAAAAAAATTTTTTTAGACCGGCCGACCCAAAAAATTTTTTTAGGCCGACTGATTGAAAAAAATTTTTAGATCGACCAACAAGTCGATCGAAAAAAAATTTTTTGTGACCAACCGACAGGTTGAAATTTTTTTTTCGGAACAAGCAACCAAAGAAAATTTTTTAGTCTGACCGACCCAAATTATTCTTTTCAAGACCGACCGACTGGCCAAAAATTTTTTTTTTGGGACCAACCGACCAAAAAAATTTTTTTAGGCCGACCGACCCCAAAAAATTTTTTTAGGCAGACCAACCCAAAAAAATTTTTTAGACCGACCGACCCAAATTTTTTTTTCGGACTGACCAACTGGCCAAAAAAAGTTTTTTAGACCGACAGACCAAAAAAATTTTTTTAGGCCGACTGATCAAAAATCATCTCTTAAGACTGACTGACCCAAAAGAATCTTTTGACTGACCACCCAAAAAAATTTTTTTAGACAGACCAACCCTAAAGTTTTTTAGACCAACCGACTGACCCCAATTTTTTTTTTGGACCGACTGGCCAAAAATTTTCTTTTTTTCGGACCGACCAACCAAAAAAATGTTTTCAGATCGACCGACCAAAAAAAAATTTTTAGATCGACCAACCAGTCGATCAAAAAAAAAATTTTTGTGATCAACCGACAGGCTGAATTTCTTTTTTCGGAACAGAAAAAATTTTTTAGTCCGACCGACCCAAATTTTTTTTTTCGGACTGGCCAAAAAAATTTTTTTAGACCGACCGACCAAAAAAATTTTTTTAGGCCGACTGATCAAAAAAAAATCTCTTAAGACTGACTGACCCAAAAAAATCTTTTTAGACAGACCAACCCCAAAAAGTTTTTTAGAACGACCGACTGACCCCAATTTTTTTTTGGGACCGACCGACTGGCCAAAAGTTTTTTTTTTTGGACCAACCAACCAAAAAAAATGTTTTGAGATCGACCGACTGAAAAAAATTTTTTAGATCGACCAACCAGTCGATCGAAAAAAAAATTTTTTGTGACCAACCGACAGGCTGAAATTTTTTTCTTCGGACCAATCGATCAAAAAAGATTTTTTAGGCCGACCGACCCCAAAAAATTTTTTTAGACAGACCAACCCAAAAAAGATTTTTTAGGCCGACCGAACCCAAAAAATTATTTTAGACAGACCAACCCAAAAATTTTTTTAGACTGACCGACCCAAATTTTTTTTTTCAGACAAACCAACCAAAAAAATTTTTTAGGCCGACCGACCCAAAAAAATTTTTTAGACTGACCAACCAGTCGATCGAAAAAAATTTTTTTGTGATCAACCGACAGGCTGAATTTCTTTTTTCGGAACAGAGAAAATTTTTTAGTCCGACCGACCCAAATTTTTTTTTTTGGACTGGCCAAAAAAATTTTTTTAGACCGACCGACCAAAAAAATTTTTTAGGCCGACTGATCAAAAAAAAATATATTAAGACTGACTGACCCAAAAAAATCTTTTTAGACAGACCAACCCCAAAAAGTTTTTTAGAACGACCGACTGACCCCAATTTTTTTTTGGGACCGACCGACTGGCCAAAAGTTTTTTTTTTCGGACCAACCAACCAAAAAAAATTTTTTGAGATCGACCGACTGAAAAAAATTTTTTAGATCGACCAACCAGTCGATCGAAAAAAAATTTTTTGTGACCAACCGACAGGCTGAAATTTTTTTTTCGGAACACCCGACCAAAAAAAGTTTTTAGACCGACCGACCCAAATTTTTTATTTTGGAATGACCAATTGCCCAAAAAAATTTTTTTAGACCGACCGACAATAAAAATGTTTTTAGGCCGACCGATCAAAAAAAATCTTTTTGGACTGACCGACCCAAAAAAATCTTTTGACCAACCACCCAAAATATTTTTTTAGGCAGACCAACCCAAAAAAATTTTTTGACCTACCGACTGACCCCAATTTTTTTTTCGGACTGACAAACTGGCCAAAAAAAATTTTTTTAGACCGGCCGACCCAAAAAATTTTTTTAGGCCGACTGATTGAAAAAAATTTTTAGATCGACCAACAAGTCGATCGAAAAAAAATTTTTTGTGACCAACCGACAGGTTGAAATTTTTTTTTCGGAACAAGCAACCAAAGAAAATTTTTTAGTCTGACCGACCCAAATTATTCTTTTCAAGACCGACCGACTGGCCAAAATTTTTTTTTTTGGGACCAACCGACCAAAAAAATTTTTTTAGGCCGACCGACCCCAAAAAATTTTTTTAGGCAGACCAACCCAAAAAAATTTTTTAGACCGACCGACCCAAATTTTTTTTTCGGACTGACCAACTGGCCAAAAAAAGTTTTTTAGACCGACAGACCAAAAAAATTTTTTTAGGCCGACTGATCAAAAATCATCTCTTAAGACTGACTGACCCAAAAGAATCTTTTGACTGACCACCCAAAAAAATTTTTTTAGACAGACCAACCCTAAAGTTTTTTAGACCAACCGACTGACCCCAATTTTTTTTTTGGACCGACTGGCCAAAAATTTTATTTTTTTCGGACCGACCAACCAAAAAAATTTTTTCAAATCGACCGACCAAAAAAAAATTTTTAGATCGACCAACCAGTCGATCAAAAAAAAAATTTTTGTGATCAACCGACAGGCTGAATTTCTTTTTTCGGAACAGAAAAAATTTTTTAGTCCGACCGACCCAAATTTTTTTTTTCGGACTGGCCAAAAAAATTTTTTTAGACCGACCGACCAAAAAAATTTTTTTAGGCCGACTGATCAAAAAAAAATCTCTTAAGACTGACTGACCCAAAAAAATCTTTTTAGACAGACCAACCCCAAAAAGTTTTTTAGAACGACCGACTGACCCCAATTTTTTTTTGGGACCGACCGACTGGCCAAAAGTTTTTTTTTTTGGACCAACCAACCAAAAAAAATGTTTTGAGATCGACCGACTGAAAAAAATTTTTTAGATCGACCAACCAGTCGATCGAAAAAAAAATTTTTTGTGACCAACCGACAGGCTGAAATTTTTTTCTTCGGACCAATCGATCAAAAAAGATTTTTTAGGCCGACCGACCCCAAAAAATTTTTTTAGACAGACCAACCCAAAAAATATTTTTTAGGCCGACCGAACCCAAAAAATTATTTTAGACAGACCAACCCAAAAATTTTTTTAGACTGACCGACCCAAATTTTTTTTTTCAGACAAACCAACCAAAAAAATTTTTTAGGCCGACCGACCCAAAAAAATTTTTTAGACTGACCAACCAGTCGATCGAAAAAAATTTTTTTGTGATCAACCGACAGGCTGAATTTCTTTTTTCGGAACAGAGAAAATTTTTTAGTCCGACCGACCCAAATTTTTTTTTTTGGACTGGCCAAAAAAATTTTTTTAGACCGACCGACCAAAAAAATTTTTTAGGCCGACTGATCAAAAAAAAATCTCTTAAGACTGACTGACCCAAAAAAATCTTTTTAGACAGACCAACCCCAAAAAGTTTTTTAGAACGACCGACTGACCCCAATTTTTTTTTGGGACCGACCGACTGGCCAAAAGTTTTTTTTTTCGGACCAACCAACCAAAAAAAATGTTTTGAGATCGACCGACTGAAAAAAATTTTTTAGATCGACCAACCAGTCGATCGAAAAAAAATTTTTTGTGACCAACCGACAGGCTGAAATTTTTTTTTCGGAACACCCGACCAAAAAAAGTTTTTAGACCGACCGACCCAAATTTTTTATTTTGGAATGACCAATTGCCCAAAAAAATTTTTTTAGACCGACCGACTATAAAAATGTTTTTAGGCCAAACGATAAAAAAAAATCTTTTTGGACTGACCGACCCAAAAAAATCTTTTGACCAACCACCCAAAATATTTTTTTAGGCAGACCAACCCAAAAAAATTTTTTGACCTACCGACTGACCCCAATTTTTTTTTCGGACTGACCGACTGGCCAAAAAAATTTTTTTTCGGACCGACCAACCCAAAAAAATTTTTTCAGATCGACCGACCGAAAAAAAAGTTTTAGATCGACCAACAAGTCGATCGAAAAAAAATTTTTTGTGACCAACTGACAGGCTGAAATTTTTTTTTGGGAACAACCAACCAAAGAAAATTTTTTAGTCTGACCGACCCAAATTTTTCTTTTCAGACCGACCGACTGGCCAAAATTTTTTTTTTTTTCGGACCAACCGACCAAAAAAATTTTTTTAGGCCGACCGACCCCCAAAAATTTTTTTAGACAGACCAACCCAAAAAATTTTTTTAGGACGACTGATCAAAAATCATCTCTTAAGACTGACTGACCCAAAGGAATCTTTTGACTGACCACCCAAAAAAATTTTTTTAGACAGACCAACCCTAAAAATTTTTTTAGACCAACCGACTGACCCCAATCTTTTTTTTGGACCGACCGACTGGCCAAAAATTTTTTTTTTTTCGGACCGACCAACCAACAAAATGTTTTCTGATCGACCGACCGAAAAAAAATTTTTAGATCGACCAACCAGTCGATCAAAAAATTTTTCTGTGACCAACCGACAGGCTGAAATTTTTTTCTTCGGACCAATTGATCAAAAAAGATTTTTTAGGCCGACCGACCCCAATCAATTTTTTTAGACAGACCAACCCAAAAAAATTTTTTAGACCGACTGACCCAGTTTTTTTTTTTCAGACAAACCAACCAAAAACATTTTTTAGGCCGACCAACCCCAAAAAATTTTTTTAGACTGACCGACTGACCCCAATTTTATTTTTCGGACTGACCGACTGGCCAAAAATTGGTTTTTTTTGGACCAACTGACCAAAAAAATGTTTTCATATGACCTACCGAAAAAAATTTTTAGATCGACCAACCAGTCGATCGAAAAAAACATTTTTGTGATCAACCGACAGGCTGGTCACAAAAATTTTTTCGGACTAACCGATCAAAAAAAATTAGGCCGAAAAAATTTTTCTGTGACCAACCGACAGGCTGAAATTTTTTTCTTCGGACCAATTGATCAAAAAAGATTTTTTAGGCCGACTAACCCCAAAAAACTTTTTTAGACAAACCAACCCAAAAAAATTTTTTAGACCTACTGGCCAAAAAAATTTTTTTTTCGGACTGACCAACCCAAAAAATGTTTTCAGATCAACCGACCGAAAAACTTTTTTTAGATCGACCAACCAGTCGATCAAAAAAAATTTTTCTGTGACCAACCGACAGGCTGAAAATTTTTTCGGACCAATTGACCAAAAAAGATTTTTTAGGCTGACCGACCCCAAAAATTTTTTTTGGACAGACCAACCCAAAAAAAAGTTTTTAGACCGACCGACCCAAATTTTTTTTCTTTGGACCGACCAAAAAAAATGTTTTCAGATCGACCGACCGAAAAAAATATTTTAGATCAACCAACCAGTCGATAGAAAAAAAAATTTTTTGTGACCAACCGACAAGCTGAAATTTTTTTTTCGGACCAACCGACCGAAAAACATTTTTTAGGCCAACCGACCGAAAAAATTTTTTTTAGGCCTACCGATCAAACAAAATGTTTTTAGACAGACCAACCCAAAAAAATTTTTTAGACCGACCCCAATTTTTTTTTTCGGACCGACTGACTGGCCAAAAAAATTTTTTTTTTTTCGGACCAACCAACCAAAAAAAATGTTTTCAGATCGACTGACCGAAAAAAATTTTTTTCAATCGACCAAACAGTCGATTGAAAAAAATTTTTTTGTGACCAACCAACAGGCTGGTCACAAAAATTTTTTTGGACCAACCAACCCAAAAAAAATTTTTTAGACCGACCGACCAAAAAAATTTGTTTAGACAGACCAACCCCAAAAAATTTTTTAGACCGACCGACTGACCCCAATTTTTTTTTTGGACCAACCGACTGGCCAAAAAAATTTTTTTTTCGGACCAACCAACCAAAAAAAATGTTTTCAGATCAACCGACTGAAAAAATTTTTTTAGATCGGCCAACCAGTCGATCGAAAAAAAAATTTTTGTGACCAACCGACAAGCTGAAATGTTTTTTTTCTGAACACCTGACCAAAAAAATTTTTTTAGGCAGACCAACCCAAAAAAATTTTTTTAGACCGACCGACTATAAAAATTTTTTTAGGCCGACCGATCAAAAAAAATCTTTTTAGACTGACCAACCCAAAAAAATCTTTTGACCAACCACCCAAAATATTTTTTTGGACAGACCAACCCAAAAAATTTTTTAGACCTACCGACTGACCCCAATTTTTTTTTCGGACCGACCGACTGGCCAAAAATTGTTTTTTTTTCGGACCGACCAACCAAAAAAAATGTTTTCAGATTGACCGACCGAAAAAAATTTTTAGATCGACCAACCAGTCGATCAAAAAAAATTTTTTTGTGATCAACCGACAGGCTGGTCACAAAAATTTTTTCGGACCAACCGATCAAAAAAAATTTGTTAGGCCGACTGACCCTAAAAAATTTTTTTAGACAAACCAACCCAAAAAAATTTTTTAGACCGACCGACCCCAAAAAATTTTTTTAGATAGACCAACCCAAAAAAATTTTTTAGACCGACCGACCAAAAAAGTTTTTTTAGGCCGACTGATCAAAAAAAAATCTCTCAAGACTGACCGACCCAAAAAATCTTTTGACCGACCACCCAAAAAAATTTGTTTAGACAGACCAACCCCAATAAATTTTTTAGACCAACCGACTGACCCCAATTATTTTTTTTCGGACCGACCGACTGGCCAAAAATTGTTTTTTTTTGGACCAACTGATCAAAAAAAATGTTTTCATATGGCCAACCGAAAAATTTTTTTTAGATCGACTGACCAGTTGATCGAAAAAAAATTTTTTGTGACCAACCGACAGGCTGAATTTCTTTTTTCGGAACAACCGACCAAAGAAAATTTTTTAGTCCGACCGACCCAAATTTTTTTTTTCGGACTGACCAACTGGCCAAAAAAATTTTAGACCGACCGACCAAAAAAAATCTTTTTAGATTGACCGACCCAAAAAAATCTTTTGACCGACCACCCGACCTGTTGAAAAAAATTTTTTTAGACCGACTGACTGACAGGTTGAAAAAGAAAAAATTTCTGTCCAACCAACTGGCCCCAATTTTTTTTTTCGGACCGACTGACTGGCCAAAAAATATTTTTTTAGACCAACCACGTAAAAATTTTTTTTTTGGACTGACCGATCCATCGATCAAAAAAAATTTTTGTTACACCGACTGACCAAAAAAAATGTTTTAGGCCGACAACCCCCAAAAAAATTCTTTAAACCGATTGACCCGTCAATCAAAAAAACATTTTTTACAATGACCGACCCACCAGTTGAAAAACTTCTTTTTAGACTGACCAGTTGAAAAAACATTTTTTTTGACCAACTGACTGGCCAAAATTTTTTTTTTTGGCTGACCAACCAAAAAAATGTTTTTCAGTGTCATGAACTGAGTGGGGTTTTGTAATTTTTTCCCACCATGTCTAAGGTCGTGTGGTGGGGATTAGCGATGTGGTGCGGATGGCCTGCGGTCAGGATCACAGTCTGGTTCTGTGTGGGAGTGGACACGTGTTCTCCTGGGGGGCGAGTGCAGACGGACAGCTAGGCATGCCGGCACATCAGCTTTTTGACTGTGACACACCAAGGCAAGATCCCGCATGTCATCAATCTAAATGTTCATACTTGTTTTAAGAAGTCTGATTTTTCCTTCTAACCTGTTCTCCAACATGCAGGCAGGTTCCCATTCCGATGCCATTGAAAGTGATCCAGGTTGCTTGTGGAAACACTCACTCTCTGATTTTGACTAAAGGTATATGACAATAAGCAGAATTAAGACAATTTCAGAATCAGAACATTTTGAAATTTTTCAAAAATCATAAATCATCCAGAAATGAAAATACTAATGTAATAACGCACACCATGTAATCGGAACTTACTGTGATTGGTCGTCGAAACAAACTTTATTACGGTGATCTTCCAATGGCAAATCTGCAAGATTATGATGAGACTCTCAGGTGTGAAGCCTGGATTAGGGTTAGGTTTAGATTGTCTCCCATCCCCCAAACACGGCTGATTTTTCATCAAGAACTGTGCACGTCAAAAAAAAAAAAGAGCCCCATCTTGAAGTTAAAGAAAATCGTTTTCAATCTTCATTTTGTGTCTTTGTCAGGAGGAGACGTTCTCACATGGGGTTTCAACAGTCACGGCCAGCTGGGTCTGGGCAAGGAGGTGCCAAAACAGTTCACGCCTGTATTTTTGCGTGCTCTCTGTGGGGTAGCGGTGACTCAGATTTCAGCCGGAGCGACCCACTCTCTGTTCCTCACCCTCCCAGGCCTGGTGTACTGCTGCGGGGCCAATAATTCTGGCCAGCTGGGGCTCAACAGGGTGGACAAGAATGGTACAGATCATGGACCTTGACTTGATCATATTAGTAGTAGATCTAAGTACAGAGGCAGCTCATTGGTTTAAAATTTCAGAGTTGCTGTACATCGGCTGAACAAAAATGTTCTTTTATTGTGAAACATTAAAGTGTAAAACTATGTTGTTGTGTTCAGAGATGATGCAAATCTTGTTCATTGTCTCATTAAAGGAACATAGGACATGTCACTTCCAGGTGAAGTTGTACTATGCTGGGAGTGGTGATACAGTATGTCAACAAATGAACGCTTACTTCCTGTCTACAACAGGCAGGTTCAACGTCTGTATGGTTCCTGCCCTCAGACCTCTGGGGGTCTCCTTCTTAAGCTGTGGCGAGGCGCACTCTGCTGCCTTAACAAAGGTACAAACCTTGCCAGTCTTTCAGGATAGTTTCCTGCTGCATGTGTTGGTGTTGAGTCACGGAATCAGACATAACTGAGAATTGATTTCTAGGATGGCAAAGTTTTCACATTTGGAGAGGGTCGCTACGGTCAGCTCGGCCACAACTCCACAACTGATGAACTGAGACCCAGATTAGTTGAAGGTCTGGGTGGGCTGGTCACACAGATTTCATGTGGAAGGTAAAAACCCAGCGAACACTTAAATTTAGTTTTAAACTAAGAAAGTGACTTTAGACACATTTGACAATCGTTCCCAGGCGTCACACTCTGGTATTGGGCTCCTCTGACCAGCTCTGGGCTTTTGGAAATGGGGCAAAGGGCCAAACTGGGACCGGACAACCAGAGGACAGTCTGGTTCCTGCTCTGGTACAGCTTCCATGGGTCACTGACGCTGCAGCCAAACCTAAAGGTATGCATGTATAGAAAGGGTTAACTATCCATGAGAAAACTTCCAGAGTTATGATTATTAAAAGTTGAATAAAGTTTTGAGTTGAAGAACTAAATCAAACAAATATCTTGAAGGTTAATATCACCTTTACAGCCTTGATTTTTTCTTTCTTATTTTTGTATGCAGACTTAAAAATACTGGCTGGGTGGAATGCAAGTTTCGCTTACACGTCACCTGGGCAGGTAACATGTTGAAGCCCATTAGAGTGTATTTGATCTTCTCTGTATTTAATGTTCCACGTTTGAAAATTCAGTAGAGGTTTAAAGTCTAGAAAAAATTTTCTTCATGAAATATTTGTCTTCAAAGAGTTTGGACCGAGGACAAATAACTGGACGGCTGGATGAGGCAAAACTAAAAAAGTGGCAGACAATGCGTCATGGCAACGACAAGGCTAACAGGTTCATTCTTTTCTGTGCAAACTGTATTTTAGCTGAGGTCAGATGGGGCGTAGGAATGATTCTAACAGCCGTCTCCATTTTTTTAATCAACAGGGAATTGTATGCAATGTTTCTGACAGGTTCAAGTCTGGTGGGAAGTTTCACAAAGGCGCCGTAAGTTCTTTATGTGCTGACATGAAAGGAAAAGACTCTGATTGATTCTGATTTTCAATGCTTTGGATTTGCTACCAGCGGGCCGCCGTTAGAAGCAGGAGTGATGACCGTGGACCTGGAGGCCGCGTGCCAAGCGTTCGACCAGTTCCTGGCAACACCGTGGATCAATGAATCAGTTAATGAGTTTTTATAAACGCGAGTCATCCGGTTAAGTGCAGATATGTAGAGACAATGCAGTGTCATCTCATAGATCTTTTCCTGTCTAGATAAACGTTGGAACCCTGATTGACTTGCTTATGGCTTCCCGTAAAGACCTGAAATGTCCAGAGATCCTCCTGGTCTTGCTGACCTGCCCTCTATTCCAAGAGGACAGTAGCGTCATAAAGGGCGTGTTGCCCCTGGCTGTTGTTATCGCAGATCTAAATGAGAGGACTCTGAAAACTCTAAGTACACAACTTATTGTCACGTTGTTCTGTAGAAAACACGTCACTAAAGGAAGTCTATAAGGTGACTATATGGTTGTGTGTGTTTGTTTCTGCAGGAGAATGGTGGTCGTCCGTCTCTCCCTCCATATTATTGAGGCAAATATTGGTGTTCAGAAACGCCCTAGCCTTCATGCTGACAACTGGCCTACTGCAATCCCACCAACCAGGAGTGAAATACCTGCTGGAGGCCCTGAAGCTGCTCTACAAAGTCAGTGCTGTGGTCGATTTCATTTTCACCGAGATCTGATAAGAGATGATATTAGTTACCCAGACAGGAAGCTCTGTGTTGTTCCTAAGAGTTTTCCTCTGAATTATTATTTTTTTTGACAGGCAAACAAAGCTGGAAAGTCTTACAAAGTCCCACTGAGCACTTTTTATGTCAAGGAACTAATTGGTAATGTGGATCCGGTGGTGGACGTCACTCTTTGGTGGGAATTTATGAAAGGGAAGGAAACGGTGAGCAGTTACGATACAGTATGAAGTGGTGTAGCACTTTATGATAGTTTGAATCTGTCTCATTAGGGTCCTTTTGTTTATGCTGAAAGTGTGTCATGTGATGTGTTCTTAAAGAATGATGCCGACTCAGCTGTTACTTTTTGCCGCTATCCATTCGTGTTCACACTGGATTGCAAGGTAGAAGTCTTCAACATCTCTGCATATCTGCAGGTACAGTATGGATTCAAAATAGATCATTTGTGAATTTTTTTTAAATGAAATTAATTAGTTTAATCTCTTTCTGTTTCATCCGAAATGACAGAAGTTGCTGCCTTTTGTTGATAACTGTATGCCTCAGCCTGAAAAGCTCCAGGAGGAACTGCAACGCACTACGCAGGCTGTGGTCTTCTATCTGACTCTGAGACGAACTCACCTGGTGGAGGACACCTTCAGGCAGCTCGCCACCGCCGATCACGACGCCTTCAAGAAGGACCTTTTGGTGAATGCGACTAATTTAGTGCTGTGATCGCTCTCCGGCGATTCAGCTTTTCCACAAAGGAAACTAAGGCTGAACTTTATTCGCCAAAATCAGCTGATAACCAAATTTTTTTTTTTAAATTTCACTTTCAAGACTGACTTCAGTTGTAATTGTAAAAACAAAACAAAACAAAAACATTGTTAATATATTTTCAGGACATTTTGCTGCAGCAAAAGCAGCAACTGGTGTTCCAGTGACTAATGAGGATTAGCAATTATAAAATTTCAAAGTGACGGAATGGATGTCACAGATTTCCGTCATGAATTGATTATTTTGAATTCAGTTTGTGTTCCACAACACTTAAAATGTATTGTTCTGTCCTCCCTAGGTGCAATTTGTAGATGACAGGACTGTGACTAATGTCAACAAAAGAGACCTGTTCCTGCACGTGTTTGAGGAGTTGATGTGTCCTGAGTCTAACATGGTCATATTCAACAAGAGCGAAACTCTGGCCTGGTTCCCTCCAAGAGTAAGCGCAGATCATTGATTTAATAAATTCCTGATGCCCCATCTGACAGTTTGTATTTTAAATTGTCTTCAACTTCTTGTGAAAACTTGAACTCTGGTTTAATCTTCAATCAAACAGCCAAAAATGGGGGAGAAGACCTACTTCCTGTTTGGCGTTCTGTGCGGCATGGCTCTCTACAACCACAACATCGTCTACATGCCCTTCCCGCTGGTTCTCTTCAAGAAGCTGCTGAAACTCAAACCCTCCCTGGATGACATGATGGAGTTTGAACCTGTGCTGGCAGAGTGAGATTCCTGCATCATTATCAAATAGTCGATGGAGATTTGTGTGCAAAACATTTAAAATAAAAATGAGAGAGGAAGCAGATCCTAATATGATGTGTTATTGTATTTTAATTGAAGAACAACAAAATGCTGCTTCCATTTATGATACAAGATTAGGTCAGTAATTTAAGGGACTGTAATTTTAATTTACTTCATTGATCCCCTGTAGGAAAATTTTTCCACCACTCCATCACACAATTTGATAAACAACGTCAGCTGCTGCATGATTATTTGTTATCTCATGGTTGATGTCTTTTATATCTTGTGGGGCATGATGTTCAAGTTATGAGCAAAAATCTTATCTTTATCACAGAGAGTCTTTCACAAAAATATGTTCTAATTATTTTCTTTTTCTGCGTTTCTAAAACAACCCCATTCATGAAAATCCCTTAAGTAACTGATGCTTTGTTGAAAAATAATAAAAGATCAATGACATTCATCTTTTGTTGCCTCTGTCCTCAGATGTTGGAAGTGCATGCTGGAGGACTACACCCCAGAGGAGGTGGACAGCTTGGAGCTCACCTTCACTGTGGGTTTACTATCTGACTAAGCTTTTATTTCATGCTTTGACTCCAGTTTGACTCCCAGTTTGATTGTTGGTTACAGGTGACCTGGGCTGGTGAGACGATTGAGCTTGATCCAGCAGAAAAGGGAAAACCTGTGACGGCGTCCAACAAGTATGTTTTTTGTCTGTGTTTGCATTATTAAAAAAAAAAAAATTTCTTTCATTACTGCGTCATTAAAAGAGAATCGTGAGTTTGGGGGAGTTGCTTGTCTAATTTTTTTCCTTTACTAGGAAAGAGTTTGTGGACGCCTTTGTCGACTTTGCCTTTAATAAATCAGTGGAAAACGTGTTCAGAGAGTTCAAGAGAGGCTTCTTCAAGGTGTGTGACATGGATGTAGTGGACTTCTTCCAGCCAGAGGAGTTACGAGCAGTGATGGTGGGGCAGCAGACCTTTGACTGGAAGCTCTTTAAAGAGGTCAGTTCAAAACCAGAAGATTTTTGAATTTGAAATATTTAAGTGTAATATTTTTATATATATTACATTTACAGAACATATAACTGATGAAAGAGGATTAGAAAAATGACAAAAAAAATAGAAAAGCATTGGAATACCCTTTAAATTCTTACACTTCCACTTCTATCATTCTATTTCTACTTGTATCTATTTTCCAATCAGAATACCCTTTATAAAGGAGAGTACCATGCTGAGCATCAAACCATTGTGACCTTCTGGGAGGTGTTCGAGGCACTGACGGAGGAGGAAAAGAGAAAATTCTTCTGTAAGTGTTCAATTATTTATGGAGTTTAAAGGAACACCGGAGTGGCGCTGTTTGAGTTGTGTGGAATGTGTAGCCTTTGTCTCCCCCTGGTGGCAGTAAGTGCCATTACATAACAGGGCCATAGAGAATCTGGAGGTGATGGGGGTGAATCGGAAAACTCTGCTGCACTCAACCATTGCTGAGGAGCTGAATGAAAGATTTTCCTTTGTGCTCTCCTGAATAACTGAATTTAAGGATTTTAAGAATGACCTTGTCTTTGTCTTTGTGGCCAGTGTTCCTCACGGGATGTGACCGCGTACCCTACCAGGGAATGAAGGTCATCCAGATGACGATTGACGTCTTACCTTTGGCCACTGAGCTGCACCTGCCTGTATGTTTCACCTGTTATCTCCTGTTGTTGCTGCCCATGTATCAGAGATACCCAGCGGCGAGGACGATGAAGACCAGGCTTCTTAAAGCTATTAATAACAGAGGAGGCTTTTGGAGAGAAGATATCAGAGGCAAAACCTAAGACTTCCTCAGAAACACTCCTGTTGACTTTGAGCTGTTTTGGTGTCTTTACTAATCACATATATTGCTTTTATTTGAAATATTGACAAGTTAATGTCAACTGTAGATTGGAGTTCAGGAGTCCTACTTGATGCGTTTTGATTTACAGAATAATCTTGTGTTGATGCCACTATATAATCTGTATGTTTACAATGCACTATGACCAATATTTACTCATAATTATTAACATTATATAATCAAGAGCATTACAGGTGTGCTGAAACCCTGGGACATCACAGTAGTATGATAGTATGAGTCCAGGTCAGGTGGACACGTTTATCCACCTCTGACAGACATGACAGCCTGACCTTTCTGACACTTTGCATTTAGCACTTTTTCTGTTGACGTTTTATAATCTTTTAACAACACATTGTTCAAAAGTAACTTTTTTTTGCCTCAAACACTTAAACATTATATGCTTGCTTAGTTTATTATCATGTTGAAGTCATTTGAATTAAAAAAAAAAGAAAATCAAATCAACTCTTCAGTTATCAGTGTATTAACAGAATATTTGCTGGCCTAATGAAGTGGAAAAAGAAGCTGAAAGGAAGATGAAACAAAAGATCTAATTACCACCCATGAAAACATGTTTGATATCACTAGATTCATTTAGTAAAACACTTCTGTGCACAAGACAACTCAGTGATTCCATCAGATGAAATTTCTCACGACATCGTTCCAGTAGTTCTGTTTTACATGTTGAATGTTTCCACTTTACTTTTGACAATCGGGATTAAACTCTAATTATAAAATTACGAAAACAGGTTTAAATTACTACCTGCAAAGATTCAGCTGCCACTTCAGGATTATGTAAATGAGCAGTTGGACAAAAGTCAGAGAAAGTTTTTTATTGACACCTTTTAAGTTTTTCATTGACAACTCAGTTTCAGCTTTTATCCATGAGCTCCATCTGAGGACGACAAAAAATGTGAACCGAATGAATCCCAGCTCATGTGAGGTCTGTTCTGCTTTGAGCCAACAGAGGCTACGTAGAAAGCAGGCGGCACAGGTTGTCGTGACATTAGGTTTGCAAGCACATTTAAGCACTTTGACATTAAAATATTTCAAGTATCACAAAAACAAAAACATTTTTCACAGAACAGATCGTCTCATCCCATCCCTCTTTATTTCGTCAAACTTTCAATATGAAAAACAGGAAATAAATTACTTTGTTTTTATAAAAGCTATCAAAGTCATCATCTGGAGGTGTACACCTTAACGTAGCCTCCGTTCAAAAGTTGTCCCGGCAGCGACGTTCATCAATCTATTAAAAGTTAATAGAAAAAGGTCAAATAGGTAAAACAGAGGTGGCGCTACGCCCACTCACCAGCAAGACAACCTGACAGAACTGCTTCAGGGAAAATGTAACCCGAGTAGAACATCGACGCCCTTTCATCACAATTAAACCTTGATCTGAGTTCTTTCCTCTCTTTCTGGACGGTCTGCAAACTTTTCTTTCTGTTGGCTCAGACAAATCATGAGATGTAAGACCAGAGAAACATCTGAAATAATACTTTTAGTGAAACATAAATATCCCTAAAAAAACAATTACAAATAATTACATAGTGAAGAAAAAGGACCCAAAGCTCCTCTTTCTTGATACAAGACATTTTGAAGACGTAACAAAAAAGGCAACAAAAAAAAGCAGTGACGCCTCACTTTTCTACTCGTCCTGTGGTTCGTTTTGCTCCGTCTACACAAGCAGCGAGTCTGTTTGTCTTTATGTCCGTGGCGTGACGTGTGGTTTTGAGGGATTGATGTTGCATTTGGGGGCAGCAAAGTTTCTTCTCTTCTTCTTCACCCCGTGTCCGGGTTCTATCTGACCAGGTGGTAGGTGAACCAGTACATGAAGATGGGTTGTGCTGCCGCTATGGTCATGGTGAGATACATCCGCAGCTGGTTTCTGGTTCCTCTCACCAGCCTCCCCTCCGCCGCCGACTCAGATAACAGCTTCAGACGAAGAGTGCGGATCTAGGGAGAGACAGAGTGATGGCACTTGATACTTTCTTCATTGTTTTTGCAAATATAACCAAGAAGATGCAACTTCAAAATCAATATCAATATCCATTTGACATGTGTTTTAGATATGAAGTCAAGGTGAGACGTCACTGACATGTTTGGAAATGAGAAGGAAAGCTAAAGTTATCAAATGAGGGTAGAATGGAAGGAAAGATGTCCAAGAAGGTCAAGAGCTGGAAGGTTGAGGAAGAGAAGGTTTCCATGGTAACAGGAGGTATCAGACCCCACAGATGAGAGAACCAACATACTGGTTTTATCCAATTTATGGGTATGAACAGTACATTAGTAACTGCATGCTATTCACTGAGAGTAAATACGGCATTCTGAACCACAAGATGTCCGTCAACTCGTGTTCAAAGACATTACTACTCACAGTAAAAACAAAGATGGCGACGCAGCACCACAGAAGAGACAGGTAGTACGCTAGCCTCCCAAACAGCAGACCAGCGACCACCCCAATGATCATCCTGAATGAACAGACACGAGGGAAACACTCCGTCAAAGGTAAGGTAGATCAGTGGTACATGTACAAAGCTGCATCAGCAGCCCCTGATATGAAAACCAAGGCTTCATCCTGCCGTACGCACCCAACATATTTGTATCCAGAGAAGGCCAGCAGGTCTATGGTGGTGAGGTCTGTGTTCACAGTCACAAGGTAGAGAGAAAGCAGGACTGCCAGGACTTCCATGATCAGCCAAACCAACGTTGAGCTGGCCTGAACTCCCAGCAGCTCCGGGGAAAACCTGCAGAAAAGAACACACGCTCGATTGATTGAGATTCTGAGAAGATCAGTGTGACGTCTATTATCCAAATGTTTCATTTTGTTCCTTCCCCAGGAGCTATGACAACTTTTGATCAGAAAAGCAGGTACCTGTTTTGTGTGCCGAGGGCCAGTCCGGCCACCAGGACGTATGTGATGAAGCCCATGGCGGGGATGTAGAGATCAGGAGCGTTCACGTCAAAGCGTGGAGCCACGGGAGTGTCCTGCTGGTAGTTCACCTCCCAATTCTACAAACAGACAGATTAGTCAGTAAGTTATGACTGAACTGAGAACATGCAGTAGATAACTAACATGTCATCAACATCTTTACATCAGTAAATTAAAAGAACAGACCGGTGCGTTCATTCAACCATCCTAACTGGTTCATTCAACCAGTTAGGATTCAGTTTATAGTCATGTCTGTCCCGACTCTAATAATAAGGGAGGACTTTGAAGGGCTTTAATAATGACATTACAGTAGTTTCATTAACACTAACCCTAAAGCTCCACATCAGCTAAATCAGCCAGTCAGTGGTGGACCACCAGACGAACCACAGGCCTCGTCTCTCTTTACTGGTAAATGTTTACATGCTCGCCAAGCAAAAGCTGCACATTCTAAAACACGGATGCCCTATTTTTAATATGAATGTTGCCTTCAAATGCAGCAGGAATACAGATTAATAGTTCACAGGTGAAAACAGGCTTACCTCGTGCATGTAAGGGAAAACTAGCAGACCCAGCTTCTTCCCCACATAAAGTGTATCCACAGCGAAGTAGTATTTCAGCTTTGAAATGGGGATGAAGCGGTTCAGCTGAAATATCAATCAACGCATTATTTGAAAGTGGAAGCCTTTGGCTTAGACCTAAAGTAATACCAGGCTTTAAAAAAAGCATATGGTGACTCTCACATTTTTGTCCATGATCTCCCTTCCCTGGGAAGCCAACGAGGTGCCGTACGCCATGGCCAGGTTCGACATGGGGTCTGACAGGATGGACTGGGGAGGGTATCCTGCTGCTTGAGGTCCCTGTTGGTTGCTGCTGACGCGACACATTCACATGAACATTCATCAACTGAGCGAACATGGTGGATGTGTCAACAAAAATTAAACAAATATTCAAATCTAGTGTCAGATGATGCAAAAGATTGCACAGCTCAGCAAACAGACAGTAAACTAAGATTGGCAAGTTTTCTGTCTGAGTTATTTTTTTTCTTAGTGTATAACAGGACATGTTAAATACTGCAATATATATATATATATATTCAGAACAATTGTGTGATTGAGTAATAGTTTAATATCTCCCACCTGAACCCTGAATGAGATCCAGGAGCTGTAGCGCTGGTGTCCTCAAACAGCTGGCTGCCTCCTGGACCATCCACAGGTGTATTCCTTAGACGCATTTTAGGCTCTGCATGAAAAGAATGGATAGATGTCAAGAAAGTATAGATAGCAACCTGTGAAAGCACCTGCAGTGTTAGGTGGTGCAAAAAGCTGAGAAAAATTAGTGAAGTAAGCATCTCAAACAAATCAGAAGGTGCCTGTTAAATTTTTTTTAAAAAGTTGGAACATCTTGACCCTGAAATCAGTCTTGAAATTCTGAAAATGAGTTTAGGTAATATAGATGTATAGTCGTTATGTGCGTTTCCATTGTAGCTCCAGAAATGCTTTGCAGGCTAACCTCAAACTTTTAGCATAGGTATTTTACTTTAGTTTAAATGTTCCTTCAAGTGACAGAAGCATAATGTTAAAATAAGTCAAACTCGACGCGGTCATTATATCCTAATTTCTTATAAAACAGCATGTTATCGATTGGCTGTGGTTCTCTGCAGCTTCCATACAGTTTGTCGAGACGCAGAAATCTGTCCCATATATTTATATAACGACCTTTACGTAATGTTAGGCAAGTTAGCGTGTTAGCAATATGTTCCTGATAGGTTTTAATCTTTACGTCGTGGACAAACGTTCCTATTTAATAAAACCCACGCTGCCACTCTAATAGACGTTAAAACTCACTATTACTGACATTTCGGTGTCTCTTCTGACAAGTTTTCACAGACGGGCTGTTTGAAGCTAATTACTTAGCCTCAGGGAGCTGAAAACGCAGGATGGCAGAAAGCTAGCGCGTAAATGTGAACAGCAGCCGGTGATTTTAAACACCGAAGCTGCTTGATAAAACTACGTACGTAACCTACGCTGTCTGAAGCCACCTTGAGATGCGGTGTAATCCATTATTTGTCTGCAGTAGCCCTCAGTTCATGAATTCTACTGAGACGAAGGAGCCACTTGTTAGCAAGATCCACCGTGAAGTCATTCATAAATTTACACGGAAGTAAACGGTTTGCTTCTTCGTCTTCGTTAGTTATTGTGGTGCTCAGAGACAAACACTGTAAACACTGCCCCCTACTGCATGAAATGGGCCATTGCGATAGATTGAAGGAATTACAAGTCCTTCTCACTTGGCTACCTTAATTAATATTATTGAGCGAAAAAGCCGTTGATCATTATTTTTTACTCTTCATCAATCAGTGGGTTTTTCAGCAGGAAAGGAGTTGGCTTTGAGCCAGGTGATAGCCAAAAGTAACCGGCAGCATCATGCCACCAATAAAAGCAGTTCCAAATAAATGAGGTATGGCGTGGATGTAATTTCAATATATACAATATTTACTTCCTTCACATTTGTCTTTCAAATATCCCCGCAATAAACTGGTGGCTTTTCTAGGTTTTATCCCACCTCCTGCCAATGTCAGCCGGTACAGTCTCCAACCCCCAACCCCCAACCCCAAAGTTAAACTGTCACTCCAACGCGGCCCTTCCTCGAATGTATACACCCACATGCTCACAAGTGGAGCGCACTCGTACCGTACAGTTATTTTACTTGTAAAGACACAGGTCAGAAGAGGAGACTATTTTAAGGGATTTTATGCCGTCGCAGCTGCTCCAAAGGCCACAGACAACAATAGGGGTCTACAGCTAACAGCTTGGTGTGCCGTGACCTTTAAGACACGCAAGTGGCTCCAGGTGATTCTGTCTTTAGACATTAAGTTCAACAAAGTCCATTTCAAAGACAAGGACAAGCAGTGTCTGCATGTGTGTGTCTAGCAGTATTTGAGCATCACAAAGCATCGTCTCTTGGTGTGATTTTTTAAAAAATAAAAGAAACGGAAAATGCTATTTCTATCCCACATGGGTTTCACAACAATGAAGTGATATAAGTGATTTATATGCACTATAAAAGTACATTTTTATCCATTTCTCTTTGAATAATTTTGCATATTGTAAAATATGGAAAAGTAAAATAATGTAG
This sequence comes from Antennarius maculatus, assembly GCA_013358685.1. Taxonomy (NCBI): domain Eukaryota; kingdom Metazoa; phylum Chordata; class Actinopteri; order Lophiiformes; family Antennariidae; genus Antennarius; species Antennarius maculatus. The sequence continues at coordinate 22,490,823 of CM023613.1, forward strand.
ATGCAAAATGCAACTATTGAAACTAAATATAGCAGCCTGGTCTGTGTCCATAGATCAGAATTAGGATACAAGTGCAGATAGACTTTCAACATAAACCTTCATGAGAGTAGATATATGTTGTTAATTGATCCCCTGAAACCCCTGTTTTCTAATCAATTAAAAAAAAAAATAGCAACAAAATCTTACCACCAATTAGGTACATCTTCTTTAGCTTTCATGAACCGAGAGGGACATAAGAGAAACAAACTTACACAAAGATAATTTTAATGTAAATTTCAGATTGAGGTAAATAATTTAAAAGGGCACCTTTGGGATTATGGAGTTCATCCAATGTTAGTGGGAGGAATATGTAATGTAGAGAGTCAACAGGACTGAGATGTAAAAGCACCCTCAGCATCAGTGATTCTGTAAGGAGAGAGAGAGAAAAAGAGAGAGCGTAAAACTCTCCTATGAAGCATGACAGCATTATCTAGCACATCTGCAACGGCACTCATCAGTTATAACCGACCTTCCTCATAATCTCTCTTCTTCTCCTGTGGAGTTTTTTGCTGTCAAGTTTCTTATTTTCACAATATATTTTCTCACACTCCACGATGGATCCAGGGATAATGGATTTTTCAATGGTAGCAGCACAGGTAAGGGAACAGAACTGAATCCTAGCTATTGCACTAAAGATGCTCAGGCAATTAAAAACATTTTTTTTTTAAAAAAACAACTAATGCCGTTCTGCTGTTTACTTTTTGGAAGAGTGTTTATATCTACTTTTACTATGATTAAACTTCTCTAACCAGTGAAAGTAGAACAAATTCTGTATCCATTTGGCATAGCTCTTTAATATCATTTGTGATGTAATTTTCTTGTTTTTTTAAACTTGTATATGTGCTGTATTTTTTTTGGCACATATGAAAGTCTTAAGATCTCTTTATTGCCTTTTATTATCGTTGTTTGTAACCCACAGTAATCTGAAAATCATGTCAAATCAAGAATAATGTAAACTATGCACACAAAGGCTCACATTTCATTTAAACAACTGAGTTACCATGATGGAGTTTTTTTTTTTTTTTTTTTTTTTTTTAACTCTTATTGGGAGTTTGAATCTTTAAAAAAAAAAAAAAAAGTACAGTCCACAACTACTGAACACACAAAGATTCTGCTGCACTGGGTGGAGAAAAATTTATATTCCAGTTTTTAACATTATACAAATATATTGACCAATTGGATGAAGAAGTGCATTAAAAGCAACTAACGGGAAGTGCCTTTTTAAAAAACATGCACCACGCCCATTTTTCTATTGTTTGTTTATTTGAATTTAAGTTGGAGGCTTCGATCTTAAAATTTCGGGGCTAAAGCTCCAAAAAATGTGGTCAATTTGTTTCCAAGAATTCTGCAAAGAAGCAAATCCTAAAATAAATGAACCAACTTTGTTTTGTCCTTTTCCAGTGTTTCTCATTCCTGCTGGTAGCATCCATACAGCAGTTTCATTCATTTTCTTGGTCTGCATTGTTGTAAAATGTTCGTGTCCCATTTTCTACTGTTTTTTTCACTTTCTGTCTCCTCTGAACTAAGATGTTGAGCAGAGAGCAGCCCGAGGGAGGACCATAAAGGTCCATTTATGAAGTGTAGTCCTATGCAGCCTATGGGTATAATTTGAAAGCATGCATTGTGTTGCGGTTTTCAAGTACCAGCCCACAGACAGTCCTACTTTTACTGGATTGAATTGCTGCAGTTTTGCTGCTCAGTTCACAGGAGGATGCAAAAGGTTTTTCCACCTTATTCAGAAAAAAAGATTTTCAAAAGAGCAGGGAGGAGTTTAAAGTTATCTGTGTATCGAGTCAAGTTTTAATAAAGAATACTAAATGTACAACATGAAACTAAAGAAAATGTTCAATGCATTTGTGCGAGGGATGCATTTTCTCTTGCCCATTCAGTTGAACAGAAAGCAAGTGGATTCTCTTGTTTTACTTGAGGTTTCTGTTCCCCTTGAAGGCGCTTCGCATCTGGATGGATGAGGATGAGTCCACCTGAAGTACTTGATAAACTTTTTATCAGATGTCAGTTTGACCTACCTCTTCATGACGCGCATACTTTGATAGACATGACTTAATTAAGACCAATTAGCATTCAATGCAGGGTTGGGTTGACACAGACAGGACCTGTTACCAACACACAATCTGGTCTCTACCTGAGTCACGTGTTGTGTTCAAGGGCAATTATTAAGGAAAAACAGCAAAAAACAGTGTCAGTTCAAACAGGATGCAAGCAGGACGAATGATAATCGTGATGATGATGAACCCCATGATGCATTTCAGTGACATGAGAGTCTGGAAAAACAAACAAATCAGCAAAAAAAACCAACAACCCAACAAAACTATTTGTAGTAACTGTGGTACAAAATTTTCTAACGCATGGTTTTGTTTACAAGAGCATGGAGGAGTTGGCTGCAGCGTTTAGGGACAGTTAGCGTGTCATGATTAAGGACCACACATCAAGTGCACCTGATTAACTCTCGGAGAACAGATGGCTATCAGATGAGGCTCTCCATCAAACCCCCTCAGCCGGACAGGGTTCAGGTCCGGAGCAGACATCAGCCTGCTTTCTGGGAGGAGAACTCAGACTGAGGTAAACTTTTACCCACGGATCAAGAGTTCCATTTATGGCTGTTTGAGAAAGCCCTGGGAGGACTGGTCAGTGTAGGTTCTCATTCATTCAGGTTGTACTGTATGTTTTTGGAGGGGGAGGGGGGACCCATGAGGAGAACCCGAACCCGAAACCTTACTTGGACTGAATGCTGCGGTGTACTTGTGATAAAATAAAAATATTTTCTGAGATAAAATGAGAATTTCCACATCATGGCTTATATTTAAATTTCTTCTATCAGTGCTGATCCACTTTATTGTGGTTAAGTTACCATCATGTAAGAATATGAAGCAAAACCACTTCATGTTTATTTCCTATATTTCTATGATTTGTTGGCCCATTAAAAAATATAAATATAAAAGAGAACCTTCTTCAATACCTTCATTTAATTAGATCCTGAGGGGTTGGTCTGGAATAAGATTAAAAATGTAAAGCAGAAAATACGCAGCTCATTTTCTGCACCGCCTGGCATCCTTTGTGTCTGTTTTTATTTAATGTCAGGGCAGCAAAGTAGTATTTATAGGACAGATATTTGAAATACTTTTTAAACCTAATTATTTAAGCATGCCTCACCAAATATCTCTCCCACTGTATAGATGAGCTATGATGGTAATTTATTGACTCCAAAGGATCGGAACATGAGGTGATTTGCTTTTTGTGGGCACACCTTTATGATCTGTTCCTGTGTTATATCAGCAGGATATAAAATAAGCCCTTGTGATAGGAGATTGTGACTGAGATGAACGCATTAAGCAATCAGGCAGATGAGTCACTCACGGCACGCAAGACTTTAGAGCCTGTGTTGCCTTATTCATTCAGGAGGGATGGGATGGCGAATTAAACATACATGTCAGACGTGTAGGTTTACACATGACTGCACTTCTGTCACGTCACACGTCAGACTACACTTGGATCAATGAGTCCTCTTTTTCCCCTTTCTGTGATATTTTGTACAAACTTTTGATTAAATTACCTTTAAATTTTAATCAGTGACTTCACATTTATGCTGATAATTCAGAGAAAAGTGCTAAATTCTCTTGACCGGTAGCAATAAAAGGACAACATGTACAATAATAATTTAAAAAAACAACTTTTTGGATGAATTTCAGAGCCTTTAACATCATTGTGTAATGTGAAAACACTGACTTCTCATATACATTTAATCACATTGCTCAAGCTTAAATTTGAAATGCAGTAAACAATACATTAATCCCCTGGGAAATCATGGTAGTATGGCATTATCTCTACTGCTGTATTTTATTAGAGGATTAGTATAATCTCTCTCATATAGTATATGTATTACCTACAAAGTAGTACATTATAAAGTGTCTGGATTCATTCAAGAGACACTACAGTATATTAAATTTTGAGGCAGGATATTTTCACTTTCTCAGATGACAAGCGATAGACTTTTCCAGCATGTAGTTGTCAAGGAAATACCGCATGGATCTTCACAAAAAAAAAAAAAAAAAACTGCACACAATGTGAATCCACCAGGTAAAAAAATGTCAAAGTCTTCCCTGTAAAAACCACTTAATGGAATTTCCTGGGAGATTAGACGTTTTTGCGTTTACATGACCCACCATGTTCTGATTTCTGCTCCTCCGTCCACTGCCTGAATTCTCTAGTAGTGACGGCCCTGACGGGACTTTAACAAGAGGCCAGCTTTCACGACAAGCACGTAGTAGACTCAGCATCTCAGTGCATGAAGAGGCCATTAAGTATGTTCAGAAAAACACAGTTTTAATAAAACGAAACTTAACAGAGCATGAAATGAATATTGTTGTGTAGAGTGAAGGGCAGTACGTATGGGATGCATAGTGTCTGTAGGCAGTGGCTGCACGTGAGTGTTGTGTCGCCGTCCACTGGTGTGAGATTTACCTCCTTATTCTGGAAGGTGCATCAGTTAATCTACATGAATGTGAGTCCTGATGTCAAGGTAACCATACAGAGGCCCATTCACTTAAACACAGTGGTGACAATAGTAATTACTCAATATGGTTGTAAATGGAACATCAGAAATATGTTTTTATATTTCTGGACTGGTGATTTAAGAGTTAAATGTTAGAATACCTGCATTAGTGTGGATCTGTGTGTGTGTGTGTGTGTGTGTGTGTGTATCTATACATGTGCATGCAAGTGCGTGTGTGTGTGTGTGTGTTTGAAGCGTGAAGGGTCTTATGAAAGCTGAATAAGGTCACTTAATGATGTCAGTGAATGCTGTTCTTTGCTCGTCTGTCAGGCTCTGAAGCCTCCAGGAAAAATTTAGCACAGATTCAACCAGCCATGAGAACTAGACTCTCTCTCTCTGGGTCTCTCTCCCTCTCATTCCACATCTCTCTCTCTCGAGCGTCGTTTTTATTGCTCACTAACCTACAGTCAGAACACCTCCACCTTCTGTCTCTTGCCTTCTCTTCCCTGTCCGTCCTCCAGCTCTCATCCACTCCAGATAAATCCCAGCGGCCGTATACGTCCTTCTCATACAGTGACGGGACTAAGAATTATTTTCATCTTCTTCTATGTTGTGATTTAGCTTGTTTGGACTCCATTACTTCTGACCATGCTGAGAACATTCATTTCCAAGAACTGCTGTTCTTCACAGAGCTGCTGCGTGGCTGTGGACGCTTGTGAATAATGCAAATGTCAAATAAGAATAAAGGAGTGAGCTCCAGGGATTATCCATGTTTATGTATATCATACATACGTGACAAGGCGGATGCACGTGTGAAGACGTATACTGAACACAAACACATGTCTCTTCATCCTTTCTGGTCCTGTCCTTTGTCTCTCTTTACCTCCCTTGTAATTTCTTTCAATCTTCACTTTATTTCTTTTTCCCACGACAGATGTTTCATATAGAAAAGGAACAGCTGGCTGCTATGAGGCTGTTTATTCACCCTTTCTTTATCTTCTGCCCTCTCCCTCTAATCTTTCATCCTTTTTTTTTTTTTTTTTTTTTTTGATGGGTCACAGATGGAGACCCAAAATTCTGGTCTTGGAAATTGCAATAAATTCAAAATCCGGAGGAGGGATGTGTGATGAAAACCAGCAGAGGTGACAAAAGCAGAAGCACAATCAATACAATGAATTTGTGATGATAAAGGGAGTAAATGTGAGACATTTGTAGAAATAGAAAGATGCAAGACAGCGATAGTGAGGCTGATGGTGGCAGTGAAGACACTTTTTAATTGAGTTAGAGGGGAAATCAAAGCTGAAGCACTTTTTTTTCTCCATCCACAACACAATTCAAACCATTCGCCCCATTATGATACGTTCCAAATTATTAGTTTCTGAAATAGAAAAGGTGATGCACTGCGTGTCAGCGATGTTATTACGCACATTACAAGAATTCTAGATGTGAAATAAATGCTGAGGTAGACGTTTTCTGCTTTGATGCACACAGAATATTAAACACAGAAGCACGTTTTCTAACCTGTGCATACGCATCAACCCATGCACACATAGGCCTACTGTTATTGTGTGCAGCGCATGAATACGCACGCACACACACACACACGCACACACACACACACACACACACACACACACAGAAACGCAGGTGCATGCCATATGAACATGTCTCCATGCGTGTAAAACACACAAATACACAAAGGAATCCTCATTTTTGTTTGACTTACGTGCCATTTTTTTTTTTTTTACCTGCGTGTCTACAAAATCTCAGATGCAGTAAAGCTGATCATCCTCCTAACTGGAAGCTCACGGCCACGTGCTCACAGCGCTGTCGGTACAAATCTGATTTACAGTAGGGTTTGTGTTACATCACGCATGCTGTCACCGTGTTGAAGAATTTTTCAGTCTTTCTTTTGCTGATTCTGCTCTGGCTAGAGAAAGACTTTTTGAGTGAAAATGACCATTTTCTCCTTCGGTATAGTTACTTTTTTTTTTTTTTAACAACTGCCAGGACAACAGCACTAGTTGTTTAGCTGTAATGGTTTTGCACAGCAGACATTTAGACATGGCATAGAGGCAAACTCATTGTGTTCCGCTTAGAGGAAGTCCTGCTGGTTAAGTGTTTCTCGGACACCTAATGTAAGCGAGTTTGTCAGTGTTGGCTGTGCAACCAGTTCATTGCACTGTTAACATCATCAGAGGAGGACATCCAATGATGTTGCTTTCTAACTGGAACATGCATCAGTGGTGCCGAGGGTCAAATATCGGCCATCCCGCTAATTTAGAAAGAGGAAGTTTAAAACCGGGAATAAAAAGTCTTATTTCAGGTAATTAAAGACATGAATTTGTGAAACCAAAGTGATGGCCTCAAGATAAATTTTCTTTACAACTTGGCGATACAGTAGATGCTTGACTGCAAATCTATTGATCCAGTGAGCTGCAGCAATCATGGGCTTCTCCTGCATCTTTTTAAATCTATTTGCAAGATAACATAAAAGCTCTTTCCTGATGTGTCGACAACTCTCTTTTGTGGATGCAGCCACTGTGAGGTCTGATTTCTGTGATGTGGTGTGAGGATCTTCTTTAAGGAATAAATAAGGTTAAATTAGCCCAGAACATCAGGTTCTGTGTTATTCTGATTTATGACTGGTTTTGGCTGCTTTAATGCTTCATCTATGGTTATCTCAGCAGTGAGATGCAGGCCGGCTCGAGGCTACAGATGTCCTGGTCAGCTGATTCATAGGTGAAAACTCTGTCACCCCCACACACAATACACACATTAACAAAATACACATTATGCTGTGTTCTGCCTCTCTGCCTCTCCGTCTATATCGCCAACACTTCTTTACACACTGGTGATCACAGCAGGATGTATAATCTGTCTCACACACGTGTTCATCCAGCTCTCTTATTTTTACTGGGAGGGATTTCTCTCTCTCTCTCTCTCTCTCTCTCTCACATTGAGTTTATTCTCTCACCCCCTCAAAGCGCAGCTCCTCTCAGTGCGAATCTGATCTTGGGACAGGACAGGCAGGAACTCCGTCACTGATCCCTTTCTGTGCACACAGCCGGCAGCAGGTACAACTCTTTCTCACGACGCATCTCTTTATCTGAGCGTAGATTCTAACAAATGAAGAAGCAAGGAACCTAAATAATAAGGAATAATTCCAGCTGCTTTCATACGGCATAGTTTTAGAGGCGGTTATATTAGTTTCAACAGTAGAATGACTTTATGCAGAAAGATCTGACTGACTTGTGTTTTATGAACAAGATCCAAGAGACAAATTCTGGCAAATATTTATAATGTGCTATTTGAGATCATTAAAAAAAATTATCTATTTTTTTCCCCGAAAAGTTTTTCCTTTTTCTTTTTTTGTAGTTTGCTCTTTAATGTGAATTGTCGTCAAGGAGCATCCTTTTTGCACATACAGTAGTGTCAGAACCACAGGAGTGAAATTTGCTAACATTAATTGCATTTGAAAGTTGATTTCTGTCTAAGATGATAGTAACAGCTTGATATTTCCAATAGGAGCAAATATTTCTCCTCCAGTCATTAATTTTGGAGTTTTTGCAGTCAAAACGGCCTGGAATATAATTAATGTTATACAGTATTAAGATATCAGTAATTTATCACTTCCTTAATGCCGTTAGATTTCAAAATATAAAAAAAGCTCTGATTTCATTAACAGGGTTACCTTAAAAAAAATTGTGGATATTTTCTTTATTAGGTCCTTAAAATATTAAATTTCGTCCTCATGTGCATTTTATCTCAGATGTCAGTTAATTCCGGTGTTACTTTTTGTCGTACTCTTTCTGGGTCTTACTCTAAAAATCACCCTCTGGGCTCTAAGCTGACTATTATTACAGCCTGGTGTCAGTTTCCTGTAACTCAACCTGCTGTGTTGTCGAAATATCGCCCATCCGTTATGTCAGGCGTCACCTTACTTCACATTTTGATTGGGTCTTTATTTTATTTGTGTGGTTTACATCTCTGCGTTTACTGATGGAATGTAAATATAAATGTCTTTCATTTTTGATTTGTAGGTCTTGGTCTCAGTCTATTTTTCCCCCTAACTCTTTAAGATTCTTGTGGTATTTCTACCAAGTGCAATAAAATAAAATGAATTGAAAATAAAGCAAAAGCATCTGGTGAAGCTGGATTGTGGAAAGGTCAGTTCCTTATGACTGAAAATAACTGTAAATGTGCTCTTAATGAACAGATTGCTTCTCTTCTACACAGCTTAATACTTTGTGTGTGTGTGTGTGTGTGTGTGTGTTTGTGTGTGTGTTTGTGTGTGTGTGTGTGGGGGGGGTGCCTAGGAGCTTGTGTTCCCACCACTCTTTTGATATACTACAGTAAATTCATGTCCAGAGGTGCAGGTTGTGTAAGATAAATGTGTAAATGTAGTATTAATTTATCAGATTTGCAGTTCAGATTAATTTAAAGCGGGTACTATGGGAATTACGAGCGGCAGGAGATTCATTCATTCATATTGTGCATCAAAAGACATGTCGGCCCCCCCACAATTATGTTTGAATTGTCCAAATAATCATTTATTCACACAGTTCCTACCAAAAAGAAAAAAAAAAACCTCACCAATGAGATCGGTTTGCCAACAAAATGTAAATAAAAGATGAGATTACAACATGTTAACTTGAATGCACATGTTAAAGTGCTGATGCTGAGTTGTAGCATGGGATTAAATTATTAAATTTTCTAATCTCAGACTCTGCGGTTAAAACAAAGTTTTGGTCGCCTGGGTATGTGCCGCAATAAAACTTGCACATATTAAAAGCATTGTTCTTGTGTTTTTGTGACCTTTTGGTGTTGCTTCATTCAAAAACGTGATGGATTCATTTAATCTGAGGGGTGAACGTTAAAATAACACCAGTGTTGTGTTTGCAGGGTTTTATAGCCCATTGACGGAGGTTTGGATGCTTTTAGTTGTCCTTTATCTCACAGGAGAAAAGCAAACATTTGCCCAACTGGAAGAAGTTTTAATTAAATATCAATATTAAGTGGCCGATGTGAAAGCTCTTAGTTTGCTCATAAATTATGCAGCCATATGTTAACTGCTGCAACATTCAGGTGCTGTTTTCCTTTCTGAGGACTGAACACACACGACTGTGTTACAGTAATGAGATGAGACAGCTGTGCATGAATAATGATGCACACTGTACAGGAAGATCATCATCCTGTACATCACATTCAGTGTATTTCCAAGCAAGGTGGTTGGGAAATGTAATGAGTACATTTGTTTTTATGCGTTTTAATTTATTTTCTTCAAGCTCCTGTTGTTCTCAGATTGTGCAGGAATGCAGAAAGCTGTGTGTTTGTTGTGGATTCTGGAAACTCATTCGTTCATCAATAATGTTAAAGACTTCACACACTCTTCTGTATACAAACACACACCTCCCCCCAGTAGAACGGAGTTGGGTAACCTTGTGTCGTGCTCCCTGTGATCCGCGTTGACCCTTCTTAAACTGGGTGACTGAGCATCAGCAAAAGCATCGCTCAACGCTGTTCTCTCAGATTGTTCATCCTGTAAGACGGAAACTATTTTAGACCTCCACCCTATCTGTGACGACATTAGTATCTAATGACAGCAATAAGCACTTACTGAGCTTTAGCACGTGATGTATTATAATGGATTTCCCTTGTCATAGCCAGTGATAGCAAAAGAAAAACAGGTTTTGTTTCACCGCCCTCAGTATGATGGGTTTCTTCTTGGAAAATTTACCCTGAAGTCACTCACGGTTTGTGGATGGATGGATGAGGATAGAAGCATCCCAGAGTCACACCAGAGGACAAATCTATTTATCATCACAGACGTTCGGCCTCAAGTCGCACAAACACCTATTCATCTGCATCATGAAGATTCAAACACTACATATTTCTGTCTTTTCAGGTGTGTTCTGGGTCTCTGTCACTCTTTTTCTTATCTATGAATGAATAAATCTAGATATTGCTGACATGCTGACATTTGCAATACAGGTAAACCTCGTCTTAAGTCATCTTGAGTTAATTCGTTCTCAATTATATGTCAGCTTATAAAAAAGACTTGGAAAAATAAAAATCAAGTTATCATTTTACTCCACTTTACGTCCGTCTGCCACAAATATTGGAATCCCCAGTAATCCGTTAAAAACTCATCATATGTTGCTGTACAATAAATCAGGATAAAAATACAGTATTATATTAGTAGCCCGTAGCAACCCCCATGACCCACAATGAGAAGCAGCTGAAGAGATGTTTTTTTTCTGTACTCTATTAAAAAATAAAATTTGTTTGGAAACTTAAAAATAGATTTATATCAACCAAATATTGTTGAAAATACATTCATAAATAAAGTGTAGTACAGAATGGGAATAGCCTGAAGACTAGTTAATTCAATTTACTTCACTTTTCAATTTCAATTTACAGATTAAAGACGTAATCCCAGGTTTACCTCTAGTTACATTTTTGAGGGCAACCATTTAGTGAAAACTTAATAAAACTATTTGTGTGGCTGAAGAATAATAGATTTATTTTCTGTTCATTCATTACTGCCTGAATAAATTTTGTCACTGTATATTTCTGCAAACTCATGGGTACGGTATACTAATGCAAGAAAAAAAAGTACAGTAGTCCTGTAGTCATGGCAACCGTATCACAGTGAGCTCTGGGATGACTCCAGATGCTTATAAAATCCTGCAGTTCATTTGCGTCCTTCTTTCCCCCTTGTTAAAAAGTTAAATTACCAAACAGAACTTTTCCAGGTGAGAAGCAGAAGGAGGCTTTTAGGTGCTGGAATTGCCTGAAGTTGTGAAGTCAGACTTTCATCTGTTAAAGTGAAAGCTGCGATTATTACTGGTCAGTGAGCTGTCTGTTCCCATCAGAGCATCCAGGCAATCGTTTGTACGTCAGTCCGAGACAACCTTCGTACTTCGCACTTGTGTTATTGTCTTTTTCTGTGCTGTGTGTGTGTGTGTGTGTGTATAGTTACAGTGGATTAAGTTCACACATCTGACTTTACCATCTGCACACATGAGCATCACACCTCTGGGCTGACAGCAGAACAAGCACTGAAAAGTAGAACTAGTTGAGGCGTGTAAATGTGTGTGTTTGTGTGAGACGGGAAGAAATGAAAGCAATTTCTTTTGCAGATATTCGAGGTAATTATATTTATAGCTCTGTGAGTCTCCCTCCTGTATTCTATTGGGTGCTACGGAAGCCCCCCAGGGACACAACATGTCCAGCTGAGATAAATATACAGATTTATTATCTCCTCATTTAATTCTTTATTGTCTTACTCCTCTATTTTATATGCAATGCCAGATTCTTTCAGTATAAGCAACACATTTGTCAGATGTTGTTAATCCATCTGAGATTTAATCCCTCTGAGATCCCGATTCTTTGTCACTGTACTGTACAGCTGCCTTGTGATTGGGCCCAGCTGTGGGGTTTACCTCCTGAACAGAACATGTTATTGTTCAGCCATGCCTCCTTAACATTGGAAGACTTATTTAAGACTGACTGCATCTGTTTTTACTGCTTTGACATAAATGCATTTAGAGCTAGAATTGCACTGTTTTCAGAATGAAATCAGATCAGGTCTCTGATGATTTGTCAATATGAGTGATTCCTAACCACTAGGTTCTATCATGTTATGAAGAACCTTGAGCTTCTACTCATTTCTTAATATTCCAGTTCAGGTTGAACTCTAGGATGCCCTTAAACCTGCTCTGAACTTTCTACAACAAAAACAAACCCTCTCCTCTCTCTCCTGACAGCATTTCCCGGCTGTGAGTGGAGCCTTCATGGATTCCCCCTACAACGGCAACACGTCGCTGCAGACGTCGACCTCCAACCTCAACGCCGGCTACTCTCGACCTTCAGAAGCGGAGGATGATGGCAAAGTGTCCAGTGACACCATTTGGCTGTGGATCGCTGTGCTGGCGACCATTGGGAACATAGTGGTGGTGGCTGTGGTTTGCGCCTGTGCCTTCTGACAAGATGGAAGTGAAAGTACTGCTGCTGTCAGACAGTGGGAAACCTTGTATAGGCTGAAAGTATATATTTTTCCAGAAATGATGTAAAATAGCCTTACTTTTAGATTAATCTGTGAGATTTAATTTGAGATTCTTCATTCAAATACTTTTTTTTTTTAACAAATAAGAGCAAAAGTAAACTATAATCAGACAAATAATGACCTGATAGTCACAATTACTTACAGGTTTGCACAAAACTACAGCACAAATAAAGATGAGAGGACCACAAATTTGAGGTTGAATACTCATAAAATAGTCAGGGGTAGAACTAATTTAGGGTATTATAAAATTCTATCTAATCAGGCACCAAGCTTATATTCCCACACAGATTGTTATACATCCATCAGGAAAGCACAGTGTTAGCACTATAGGCCACCTATAAACTTATTAACCTTTTTCCTTTTAGGTTGCACGGTAAAAAAATGCTTAACAGTCCTCAAAAACAACAAAAACAGTTGAAATCTATGAGGAGATATTACTTTGAAAGATTTTTTTAGTTATTGTTCTGACAGGACAGAGAAAGGCATAAAAACACAAGACAATGACTTTTTATCAGATCAAGACTCTAAATGGGTCACATGGATATGTTTTTCAAATTAGTGTTCGTCCTTTAAAACTCTAAAGCTGAATATATTCATGTTGGTCTTCAGGCTATAAAAAAAACAAACTTCTCTGGTCTTATAATAGAGATAATTTTGCCAATGGTCAGCTGCTTACGCAAGCCATGCTGGTGTTATATAAGTTCAGCGCTGGTTGTTCCAGAGGTCAACCTCAGAATTGCAAGGATTAGACGAGATCATAGCTTGATCTCTTGTTGGGATCAGAGCCTGAATGTGCAGAAGCTGCATGAGTTTGGAGCTCTAAGTCTGTAGCATCATGATTGACCACTGCCCTGACCTTTGAGCTCAACTGTCCGTACTGTTCTTTTCCATTCCATTTACTTTAAGCACTCCATATACTGATGTCGATGTATCCCCGACTGTTTCTGCACCGGTCTTGGATGATGCGAATCAAAGGTGGCAGGTTTAGCGGCTGCTAAAATCCAAATTGTCCTTGAACAACTCTGAGAACCTGAAACTTTCATTATTTACATGAGTAAATGTTAAAAGGGGCCCACTTTTAAGGAGTTTTTTTTTTAAAGTTGAATGAGACATGAGGTAGATCTTTCCGTTAGCACTGACAGTGACGGGCTGTGCTTTCACCACGATGCTCAAATCGCCCTTAGCTAAAGAACGAGTGCTGCAGCAGCTTCAGATGATATGAAGCAGTGAACGGAAGCGGCTGGGCCCACTGGTCTTTCATGACTGAGTTCTGTCATGATGGCTTCCTGCTTGTGATTTGGCCTTTGGAGGAAAGTCTAAGAAAGAAAGGATATACTTTTCTACATGGGTAAAACCTAGCTTTCATGTGTTGCTTGCTGCCTTCCCTTAAATTTGCTCAGAAATTCTTGCTTCAAAATTAAAATCACCTAAATCCTCACTCTGGATTAATCATATTGGGATAAAAGATTGAAAATGTTCCAGGAAAAATAATTTTACTGTTGCGCAGGAAGTTTTCAGTGGAGAGTTAGATCTCTACTTACTTTAGTAATGGTCTAGACCCACTTACATTTTCCTGGACTACATTTAACAGGATTATCGCTATTCACGAACACTCATTGACTCAATAAAGGATTTAATCTAATACTTAAATGCTTTCCACTAGTGCTCAGAAATGCCCAGAGTGACTGCTATTGTAAAATTCCCCGGTTTTGTATTTGACAAAACTGTCAAATAAGAAAAAGGGCAACGTTCATCTGTGATTTGATTAAATGTAATAAGCGAGGAAGATCACGCAGCGGCATTTCTCTCGGTCAGGGTTACTTTTCTCCATCACAAGGATAAGTACGTCATTGATAAGAGAAATTTCTAGTCGTTTAGGATCAACATCAAAAGAATCTAAGATTCTTAGCGATGAGATGAAGTCAAAGTAAAAGTTAATCAAGAAAAAGGAAGGAATCAGTATAATTGATGGTTCATCAACCTGAGCGAGTACTTTCCCAAATCAAATCATGCAATGCTATATAAAAATATTCATTAGTCACTAAAAGAAATTAAACCAGATCGGAAACCAGATTTAGCAATTGTCAAAGCATTTCAACAACATCTAAAGACATAAAAGTACTATACTGTAAAGGCTCTTGGACTCCTTCCTGGTAGCGTGTTGTCTTCGATGATTTATTCAGCATACTTCTCTACATCATGTAGTTTTAACCCAGTGCTGTCAGAATGACTCACACAGCCAACATCATGCAGCGTCATGCATCGCATGTGTGCGTTTACACTCAGGCATGTGTTCACACATGCACGTCACCATCTCTAAGCTGGGATCCAGCCTCGTTTAAACTGCCTAATTGTCCTGTCAGTGCTCAGCAGAGTAATGAGCTGAAATGCTCCTCTTTCCGTTTTGCCCCCCCACATTCCTCGCTCGGCATCCCAGTGGGAAGTGTGCCCCTGGTGGCTATTAGAGCGGTCAGGACAGATCACATCTCTGTGGTTGACTTTAATACGGGATGACTTTACGGACAGGATAGTGGATAGAGACAAAGATAGAGCCTGAAGACCATGTGGAGATTGGATTTGTAACATTACTCATCTGAGAGTGTTGGCTTGAGTGATTCATAAAGATCTAGCAAAATAATAAAGATAATGAGGACGTGTTCATTTCTACCATTAGCGCTGAAAAACATTGACAAGGAAATTACATAATATTAAGAGAGGTTGCTGAAAGGAGGAGAAAATTTCACAAATAATAAGCATTATTGATATGAGAAAAATATAGGAGGCAAGAAAAGGACATTTTTCTGTTATTTCCCAGGTATAATTAATCTTTTCAAAGACAGGAAGTGGTACACAGATGAAAATATGAGTGTAAACTTTAAAACTACTGACATAAAACCAGAAGTTTAAACATTTTATTTTTCCTTATTTATTTTATGGTGTTCATAGACAAGAGTTTTAGAAATGCTCATTGGTCCCATACGCCTAAATGAGTAACAACTAACAGTTATCGTCTTTGATTGGTTGAGGCTCAGGTGTCCACTGTTCACCACCACCTTCATCCAACCGCTTTACCAACTAACCAACGAGCAGGAACGACCGGAACTATTTAAAATCCAGCAATGGTTCCACTTTTCTTAGTAATTTCAAGCTTCTGGAACTGAATTTGAAGAAAGCATCATAGCATGAGCATCAAATTATGGACGAGATGATGATTCACAACGCCCTCCAACTACACAGTTATCCCTGACCTGCCTGCACAGACACATGGAAGAAAGGATGACGCATCCACTAAGCTGTCCGACTCCAGCTGCTGGTTAACAACCCGTTAACTCCAGTGACAACCACCCAGGAAGTGGGTAAGAAATGAAGTAGTTGCTGCATAAAATGTAGATTGCATAGACAGTAGAGGCTTAGTGTGAAATCCTGTGCTGATTTAAACAGGATCAGATTCTTGTAAGTCCACAATGTTCAGATATTCTGAAAGGTAACTCACTCTACCTGCCGGATAGAGGAGTTCTCTCTCTGTATCATATAAATTAAACACAATATACCTTAAGGAAGAACAGGTACAAGTAGTTTCCTTTTGTATTTGCAAAGATGCTTTTCTTTCTCCTGTAGAAAAGATTCCGTTAGAGACTTTAGTGCAACATTGATAATAGAGAAATTGTGAAAGGCTTTTCTGAATAAAATTATGCTTTAATGTGTCTGTTAAAAGCAAGGCTCAGAGATGCTTAAGTTTGGTTATAGTTTAGCAAATGAATAAATGAAGAGTGGAATGCAGTGTAGATGAATTTAGATGGAAAATTAATATTTAAATAGTAATACACACATAATGTGTATAGCCTTAGTTCTTATGTAAGATAATGTATCTTGCAGCCCAAAGTAAAATTGCCTCTGTGTCGGATATGGACCTTTTTTGAAGACTATAATAATGTAATAAATACTTTTTACAACATTACAAACTCCTTATCAGTTGTAAGGTAAATCATCTTTTTATTTAAAAAGTTAAATCAGTGTTGTATAATACGCGTTATGTACCCTGTATTCTCTCTCTGTCATCTCATACATTATGTCACACATGAGAAACATCCAGAACGTGAATCCCATCCCATCCTCACCGGATCTGACTCTTCAAATCTTTCCCCTCGTCTTCCTCCATCTATCTACTGCTGTCCTCTTTTTTTCTCCTTTCACAGTTTATCTAACAAGACATTTCTGCACAGTGTATACTCAGCCTGTAGGGCAGAACCAGTGATGTAAGGATGACGCGTCTATACCTCCTCTGTACACAAATAAAACCACAAAGAAGAACAATCGGACAGTGTGATAAGAAATATTAAAAATAAAAGAATGACTTTGAATTTTTATTTTGGCCCATCTGTTACATGAATCCGGACGGATTTAAGATCTATACTGCATCCATCCACCAGGGAGCGATCAAGACATTTTGACTTCTGGTCATGTTTTCAAAATCTTTAAAATACATTTTTAATGAAACACAGAATAAGAATACTTTGGAAGGAATACAGCGGCTGGATCTTGACGGTATGATAGAAAATGTCTCTTCATGTTTTAAAAGAAATGTTCTGAAACTTTTTCTGCATGTTTCACACTCTTCTTACAGAAATCACCACCATGGATGTTCACAGGAGGATTTCTGACAACATCTTAGACAGATGATGAACAGAAATAGTCTGTTTTCTGCAGAACAACAACGAGGAATGGATTCCCATGAACGATTGAGGTTAAACTGCAGTATGGTGGAAGCTTTCATGTTAACATGCCAACACCATAGTTATCAGCATTGCTGTGTTGTTCATGCCTCACTGGACATTCATGACTGCTGGAAGATTTCTCTCTTTCCCTCAAATGATAAACTTTAAGACCCATCTCTCGTTTGCAACTGGTGGAACAAACACCCGTAGATTTATTAGTTAATAAAAGTGTTGAATTTTGTTCTAGATTTCATTCCTACCTCATTTTGTTTTTTCTTTTTGTACATTTAAGTAGTATTTAAGTAATTCCTCTCTTTGTTTCAGTCATGTTATGAATTATACCTTCAAATTAGATTTTGTTAAGGTGGAATATTTCCACTATTCCACATTGAGTCTGCTGTTCTATAAATTCATTAAATTTTCATGAGTTGTTTGTTATTGAATGGTGGCCACTTTTAACAGACTGCAGCATCATTTTATCAAATGACATTTTGAAAAACTTTCTTCCATAGGTCAAAGCAGTTGTATTTGGGAACTGTAAAATAAATGCCCATGCTACTGTAGAACATATAAAGATTTTTTGTTACACACATTCATGTCATCACATGGATGAATTGATGAGTTCAGAGATGTTAGTATTGATTTCTGCGAAATAATATCATTCAATCAGGCTTCCTCTGATGTAATACTGTCCTGTTTCAGCTAAACTGAGTGAAGCTCCATCAGACACATGAAGAACAATAGAAAAGTGATATTTTGATAATAATAATAATTCCCAAGAATAACACATGAAGTGCATTTACATGTTAGGTGTTCTTTGCTAATGTCACTGATGTGGAGGTCGCTCCTGAAACATGTTCACAACTGAATATATTTCCTAATTTGAACAAACCGTACTAAAACTTAACATCCATATTGAAGAATTAAATTTCCTGTATTTAAGAAATGAAATGAAATGTCTAAATGAATGAAGGTACAACTGACTGTGCAGAGAGCCAATGAATCAATCTTTCCATTAACTGAATTTATGCACAAACTGACCGACATAAACATAATTAATAGATACAGATTTTTGTCTAACAGACATTTCATTCATCCATCCATCCATCCATGGTCAATAGAGGACACCAGGGTGCTGCTGCCCCCCCTGCTAATCAGGCATCAACACTCAACAGAAGATTACTATCACTGATAATCTTAACGGTGTGTGTCGACCTCCTACCTGTCTGTTCCTGGGCTGTCTGCTGCGCTGGAGGTGGGCGTGGCAGAAGGTCATCACCTGTGTTCATCAGCAGCATTGACAACACCTGGTAACCCCTGGTAACCTGGTAACCCCTGGCAACCCGGTAACAACTGGGCCCTGAGTTCCAGTACCTACGACTGATTCCACATGACATTATTAGTTTGAGTCTTTTTTCTTACTTACTTGTATTAATGAATAAATTGTTAAATTGACAATGTTGTGTGCGTCTCTTTTTTTTGTCATGACCCTGCAACCAGGATTGTGACAAGTGATAAATTATTCATAGTGTCTATATTTGTGCATTTTACAAAACGGAAAAGGCCAAGAATGTATCTGTGAAATTTAATTTCCCCGTCAGTCAGTCTGTGTCTGTAGTTCAGGTCTCATTTGACTGAAAACTCCTCAACAGGTTGGAACATGTAGCTGTTTAGCCAACAACTGTTTCAATGTATAAATTAATGAGTAACATTAGTCAGTGTCTTCTGGGAGATATCCCTATGTCTATATGTAATAGATATCCTGTATCCTTCCTTGAGGAATGGGTCATACTGTGTACACAATCCAATCTTCACAATGAATGTCACTGAAAATCAGTGGAAAACACTGAAGGTATCGTATTTGCCTTCAAGGATGTAAAAGCATAAAGATAAAAGATCATTTAGATTTTTAAAGAGTCTCATGTAGTGGCTGCAATAAAAAAAAAAAAAGTCTTTGGCAGAGGCTACGTGTAATGTTTGGGGGTCATTACTGCAACGGAAGGAACAAAGGCATTAATCACCGTTAGACAAATACAAGGACGAACAAAGCAGCCGGCGTAAGAACCAGACTGTTTGGGTAAAATGATTCAACATTTTCCTACTACAACAGACTTCAGAGCAGGACTATCTGACCCACCAGACAAATAGAGATAAAAAAAAATCATATTTACAGCTTGGCTACCATAGATATGGATATACCGTAAATAATTCTCTTCCAAATGTTGAACATGTTAGGAATTCTAGCAACGCCTTTATTCCTGAATAAAATTTGATCAGTGAACTGGCTTCCATCCCAGTTCTTTCAACTGAAAAACAAAAGCTATTAATACCAGATCTGATCTGGAAGGCATCATCACACTAGCTAGACCATAAATTCATCCACCCTGTATTGACTCAGCACGGACTGATAGGTGACTCATGTAGTAGTGAACAATCATGTGGATGTAAGGAATTGAAACAAAGATTGAGAGCCAGCAGGCCTTTATGGGATGGCTCAGTGTGTGTGTGTTTTCCAGTAAAGAATGACTCAGTTTCTCTAATCAGTTTGAAGAAATTCTTTTATGTCTAATGTGGCACAAATCTAGACTTTGTGCATATGATCCTCACAGAAGCATAAAAGCAAATTAAATTTTAATTTGACTGTATATTCCGACCTTCCCACACTAATCCGCAGCAGCAGTGAGGAATCCTGCAGTAGCATTACATGATAAAGTACCTCTTGACATACATAATGTGAGGAATGACTGGTAGTTGATGATGTGTCTGTCTGGGGGAGGGGGCAGATTGTTTAAAAGTTGCCCCATGGGAACCAGTCTCGGACTTTAAAGGAGGCTGGGTACCTAATAGAATGATAATTAAATACAGATGGTGGTCTCACACATGACAAATACTACATACACACTCATACTATGCACCCATTTAGTTTAAGATACATATAATAAACTGTGACACTTTGAAAACAGAAACTTGACGGAGGACTCTTGGAATCACCTCTCCTGACCCCACCTGTAACCCTCACCTATCAAGTTAGTGAACCGTGGGGAAATTTGATTCTCTATGCTGACACAAAATCTGTCATATACATATAAACCTTCAGGATCACAATTTTGGGTTAGAAAAATTAGGACTCGGTATCTTACCTCTTATGTTAATGAAATTGGTGAACATAAAGGTTTCAAACAGACATAGCAGCGTTAGCGTTAATCAGGTTTAGTGTCCTCTGTCTTTACTGCTCTGTTTCGTTCTCCATAATTCTTTAGCATGCAAACACGTGTTTAAGTTTATCAGGTAGTCACTAATTGTGTATGTCTGCTTTTTAGTGCCGCTTTCAAGAGCTTTTTGCTGATGACCGCTGCCTGCAGTGGAAAATATGACCTAGCAGGAGCAATGAAAGTAAAGCAATACAGTAAAATACTGAGCCAAACAAAAGCAATTAGCCAAGAGAGGTTTAATGCTTGATATAGCTGAAGGGAACCGAAGACCTGGGCGATGCTTTCATAAATATAAATGACTTATTTTAACTGCTTTAAGAGGCTGTGAGAAATGGACTATTTGCAGCTACAAATCATTGAAATGACATTTTTACATATACCATAGATGTCTGTCCACCAGTCACACACAGATTGATGAACAGAACACACACACACACACACACACACACGACCTGGGAGTCTGCTGTAAAAGCTTCAAAGAGGGACGCGTCATTCCACTCGCTCTCTGCTGTGAGTGTGTGGAAGTCGATAGAATTATCAGCCACTGACCCCCCCACCCTGGGAGTTTCCCAGAAGCCCTTGAGCTACCTCTTTTTCCGGAGTTGAGGGGTCGAACACCTTCCGGAACGTGGCAGAGAAATTTAACTGCCAAGAGGCCTGCAGCCCAAACCACGCTTCACCGGATTATCTGTGGCTCCTCCTGTGAGGAGGGGGGGGGGGGCAAATAGATATAGTAGTGAATATGGTAAAGTGAGCTGGCCGTATAAATAATGTTTGTAGAGTTTGTTTAGGTCATCATGGGAATTATTATGGTAAAATTGTAATCATAACATTTTGTGAAATGTGATCACTCACTTTCAAGACGAAAATATGTTATATATAGCGGTTGGTTAAAATCATCGAAAGGTCACGGTTCTGACCTGCGATCGACCCACTTTCATTTGGGTTAATGATGTCACTGGAACCAGCTTTCTTCAAACCCTCCAACGTAAAGAGAACTAATGTCAAACTACTGCATTAAATATCAGAAAAAGACTTTAAAGACATCACACAGTTAAAATTATGATGCAGTTCCTCTCGTCCTGAGATGACACTGCTGAAATCCAAATGCGATATGAAGCTGTCAGACCACTGAGCTTCGTTACGTCACTCAATGTGATGATGGTTTATTTGGACGAGGCTGCGGTGCATCCGTGTAAATGTACAGACGTTACAGTAAACCAGTTTGCTCATCGCTCAAACGTCACACAGCAGACTCTCACTCAGAAGCGGTAATAAAATGCATCTTGCTTTGAGTGCTCTCACGTCTCACAGACACACACACACACACACACACACCACTATGAGAGTCTGTCTGGAAATGGTAGAAACAAAGAGGAGGTCTGGGAATGCTGACGAGGGGGAGAGGGGTGGAAAATTGCAACTTCAGGGCAAACCGGACCGCATGCTACGAGAAGGAATGCATGTGTCTTTGTAGGAGAGTGGAAGAGCAAATGAAAAGAAGACAGGAGGAGGAGGAGGAGGAGGAGAGAAGCGATGAGGGAGGGATCTGAGCCGGGGCTGCAGCGTGGCGCTGCGTCTGAATGAAAGACCCTGTCTCTCCCACTCTGTCCTGCTGCCTGAATGCACGCCTCACGTCTGCTGCAGCGAATGAACACATGTCCAGAACAAACAAGACGAGCCTCTCCAAGCGCCTCTGAGCCGGAGGTAAATATTTTGCAGAAACTTCAGCTGTTGGTGTGACTTTGAATGTCCAAATGCTTTTTTTTTTTAACCTTCTATGAAGATGGATTATTTTGTAGGAGCATGACAGATTGCGTTACAGCCAGAATATATTCTTTTTTTTTTTTTTTTTTTTTTTCTTCTGTAACTGAAGGATTTAGCAGCTTCATCTCTTGAAAGAGTTTCTGCTGTCTTTGGGCGATTTCTATAAAAACTGAGGACTGAATCTGTCCACACATCTACAGGACTTTGGAGGATAGCGGCTCCTCACACCACCTTGACATCTCCTCGCCATCAAGAGGATTCAGTGGATCTGAATCATTTTGACCTTATTTTGACCTCTTTTCACAGAGGGTAATCCTGTGCGTTTTGTCGGCCTCTGGCCAACTGACAGGCAGGTGTGATGCTGTGTCAGTGTGTTTGAAACACACAGTCACACATCTACACACACATGGTTGCCTGAAACAGCAAAAAAAAACCTCCCACAGAAAACAAGGACTTTAAATGAAGACTCACGATGATTTTGAATTTCACACCTGTGCTTGATGGATACTGTTAGAAATGTCACATGTACATTTTAGTAATTATAGTGATATATCAGATACGATCTACTTTCTGCTTGATTTTCTGCGGTTCAAGAACCAAACTGTCCTGAACTGAAAGACTGCATCTTCCACACCATGACCCCACAGACCAGTGACTTGCATCATGCCCTCCACTCTGGCCTCCTTCTCCCCATATTTCTGTTGCTCCTCCAGGCCTGGAAGGGGTGCTGTCACCCCCAATGTCTGGACTACAAACCCCCATTTGAGCCTCAGCAGCCACTGACATTCTGTAAAGAATATTCAAAGTTTGGATGCTGCAATCTGGACAAAGATGAGGAGATAGCGGCCCGGTTTTACGGCATCATGAACAACTTTGACCATTCGGGTTATGTCACCTGTGGCAAGTACATACGCAGCCTTCTGTGCCAGGTAAGAGAAACACTTCATTATTCTAATCAGCATCATAGGCATTCAGTATCTGTTATTTGCACTGGACACACACATCTGGAAAGACACCGTTTTCACCTGTAGTTTTTGTTGTTGGCCTTTTATGCAAAGTGTCAAAAAGTCCATCTGCTGATGTTTGCAGTCCCACTTTAAAAACTTGTTCTTGTTGTCCGATGTCTGGCTAAGGCGAGAGCAGTGTGAATATTTTGAGAAGTTTATTTTAACTCAAGAGCATTTATTCCACTTGTTTGTTTTTAATCTAATAATAGGATCATTTACTGAAGTGTGTACTTCAGTTGATGCTATATAACCACACCAGACTGTCTGAAAATACACACATCCTCATCTCTCTAGAGGAGACTGTGGAGCCGTTTGTCATTGAGAACCTGTTCTCCAAAAAAAAGGAAAAAAAAAACCACACACCATCCAACAACACTCAGTTGGCTTAGAGAACCCATGTGTTCATGGGTTCACTTGTATTTGGGCGTCATTAAACTAAACAAGACAGACAATAAAATGTAAAAAATTACAATTTCTAACTCTTGTTATAAACTAATGGGATCATTGCAACCAAATCCTTTGCGAGTTCATTTCACGACATAATGGTACTGTTGATAATAAATCAATTCAAATGACTGTGGTCAGACAATGATTTCGCATTCTCTCATGTAATCCACAAAAACTAAACTAGGCTTCACTCTTCAAGATTCCAAGAAAACTTTGTTTATCCTCCTCTCATGTGAAACACAGGAGTAAATAAGCTGGACACCAGAAGTGAAATGAATGTGTTGGAAAAGATTTAGTACAATTTAAAAGCGTGCTGGTTTCCTTCATGGTAATAACATTTTGGAGTTGTGGGTGGGAAAATTAATTAGAGTCTATGAAAGTCTCAGAGAACAGACAAATGAGTGTGTAATGTAAAATTGTGCAAGACACCACACATCCACAAACATAATTAAACTCCTACAAATGTTTTCTCGCAAAAGCGGTGACTCACGGCATTAGACCGACAGAAACCATAAATACTGAGATTATTTCATCATTATCGAAGCACATTCAGAAACACAGCAATCCATTTGGTGATTGCAGTCTGTGTTAATGTCTGGGAATAATATTTAATCTACATCATATCTATTTTCAGTGTCATTTAGCTATGCTTTGGCTTCCTTTCTGGGCTTGCTAACCTTAGACAGATCCCAGGACTGAGCTCCCACCTCTCTTTTACTGGCAGAAGGAGCTTTGAAGCCAGTTCCACCCACTGATTGCATAATTGGGTGCTGACTTGCAGCTCAGTCTCTAACTGTTTTGAGGTATTATGTATAAAATGAATCATAATTGCATGCATAAATTTATATGGGCATATTTAATCTCTTGAAAATTTCATTCCAAAAAAAAAAAAAAAAAAAAAAAAAAAAAGGTGAAACGTAGAAGCTGGCCATGAAATAACATTTTCAATTTTTCTGCCCAATCTGTCTTTTTGCAGCAGTTTATTACATCACAGACTATGATAAGACACGACAAAGCCTCTGACTGCTAAAAATATAATATGCTATCATTGTGGTATTTACTGTGGCTCTTTCCAGGCGGTGCAGGCCAGATCTTGAATATAATGACAGTGCTGGAACGTACTTGTGACTGAACAGTGGTTCTAGTTTAAGTATAGTGCAGGAGAGTTCAGCACAATTTGTGATACTCAGAGAGGGCTGTGTTTTTGACATGCTAACCTATTTGTAGCACTTTTGTTCCTTTAGGAAAACTGTTTTTAATGTGTCTTAAATGAGCATATTGATCTAAAAAAAATTCTTATATTTCATCTGCAATGCTGTTTTATTATTATTAGATTTAAAAAAAAAAACATCTCTGCAGTAATGAAGCTGTGGTTACTGGTTTGAGGAAGTTGTTTCAGAGGTGGTCAAGTTACCCCACAGCCAGAGCACTTACCCCTGGGTAAACCCAGCAAACTGAAGCCCTCTGTTCCAGGAGCTTCCTGACACTAATATCAATGAGATGGAGACGAGAGAGAGAGAGACAAAAAGGGAAATGAGAAAGTGTGTGTGTGGATGTGCATATATGTGTGTATGTGTGTGTGTGTGTGTGTGTGTTTTTCAGGGAAGACAAGAGGGAGATTGCCATCATCCTTGAGCTTAACTGACCAAATAAACAACCATTTCCTCCTCTGGCCAGGGGTTCAGGATATATCATGTTCCTGCCACAGAGAAGGCCCAGGAGAGGAAGACAAAGATATAATGAAGCAAAGATGAAACAGAAATAACCTCACACAAACATACTGAGATGAATATTCAAGGAATCTTCAGTTCAGAAGTTCAGTTTTGAGTGTAGGTGTTTTGAATGTGAGTTTACCGTGTCGGTGCAGTCTTTCCTTCCTCTGCTTTTTTAATAGCAACATTCAATAATTAAAATAACACAAGCCAAGGAGGCCACTTCAGAAAAAACTTTAGAAAACCAAAATATTTGCCTCTGTTGCTGCATTTTTAATAAGCACCTTTCTCCGTGTCTGCATGCTCAGTTTAAAAGCAGGTGGAGCAGAAATACGTCCACATTTTCCAAGCAGACCATAAATGCACCATGCCACATCAAATATTGAATCACTTTTCAAATTGTCTTCTCTTTATCTCATTTTTAACAGCACTCCCTCTTTCCAGTCCACAAATTGAATCTGTGCAATCACTCTTGGAGCTTTCAGTGCAATATGAGCGATCAGACAACAGACGACTAAAAAAAGGGATTTATATTCCTGCTCAAATTTGAATTTCCGTCTGTTTCAAACTGTGCAGCCTAAACAACAAATTATAGCAGTTTGAAGTGGGTGCATTGTTAGGGAGCAGCTGTTAGTAGTTTTGAGCATTTATCCTACCCTATGATAGTGAGAGCCAAAATAAGACTTTCTGAACAAAGGCTGCTTTTCTCCTATTTCAGTGGGTCAATTAAGAGAATTAAGAAGCAAAGATGGTAAACCAATGAAAGCTAAAGCAGTGTTTCACATCCTGTCAGCCGTGCCATGTGTTTGAATGTCACGTCATCCCAGTCTGCATCCCTCTTGACAGCCAATGTGTGCACATATGCATTAATTCAATAAGTAGGGTAAATATGGCTTACTATTAGGGGAAACTCGAGCTAAGGAGGATGGGGAAGAGGCTGGTCCACAATCTTCACTCTACACTCAGTTCGTATGGCTGCATCATTGGAAATAGAAAATTATAATAGTGTTTGAAACTATCAGGTTTTGACAAGAAAAATCTGTTCCAAGCCATGTCAATGTCAATTTGAAATTTTATTTCAAATGGGCAACCGTCTTTGATCTACGCCAGCTGCAGCTGTGCCGGCAGCGGTAAGCTTTGAGCTTCGCAGCACACAGGAAGTCCAGAGGTCACCGACCCCGTCAAGCTGTGCAAAAATAGTCTTCAATGCATGAGGGACACGTGTAAAACCTAGCCATGAGGAATATAGTGATCAGATTTTTTAGCACAAGTTTTGTTTGATAAAAATTTAATGAACACTATGGTTTTGACAGCATCGGAATATTTGCTTCAACAGTCTTGATAAGGTCAGACGATTTTAGGATATTGGAGCTTCTCGGACAAGATTTCACAAATGAAATGTAATTTTTGTTATTACAGAATATCATTCATATGCTTTTGCAAATAGATGTAACTCAAATCCATTTATCAGCATGACAGTAAGATAAGCAACTTTTGTCCATAGTGATAGTTTTACAATTAGACACCAGACTTTAATTTAATGAATACTATGGTTTTGACAGCATCGGAATACAATACAAGCATACCTCTAGCTTTTACTAACTTTTTAAAAATGTAATTTGTTTTGTTTTTCTTGTTTTTTGTTTTTTTGCACGGATAAAATACTTTCTGTCCGCTACAAAGGGAATGCATGTCAAATGGTATATCATTATCGCCTATTTAGGCACAAAAGACATGACAATGCTGACGTTAATTGCCAGCCTGGGATTGTATTTTTGTGTCGCCGAACATTTAAAGCGTAAAGAAGTGATGTTTGGGCTGTGTTTTCCTGGTGATCATCATTTAGGGTGATCTGGCACGGAGCAAAAGAGCACCAGTTGACCACACGATGGTTTGGATGTCGTCACTTCATGTGCCCGGAGCTCACCATTCTGGGTGTGGACGGTGTGGTTGTGACTTAATAACTAACTGGACCTTCGTAGGATCCATTTATATCGGGCTACACACAGACATCCTCTATATAACCCGGGGCCTGAGAAGGCCGGGGCACTGAGCAGCTGTGGCGGGAAAGGTGTACAAATCCTATCCTCACTGTGACCCACACATCCACTCAGATAAAAGTAAAGCTATGAAAGAAGTTTGGGTATAAATATAAACAAATGGAACCCTAAAACACCTAAAGAAACAAATCATTCATCATCTTTCCCTTTGCAGGAGTGTTCTCCATACTCAGCCCACCTGTACGACGCTGAAGATGCTAACACGCCCATGCGAATACTGCCTGGACTGTGCGGCGATTACTGCTCCGCATACTGGAACCAGTGTCGGTACACACTGAGTCTCCTCTTGGAGGATCTGGGGGGCCCTCAACGGTTTGCCAACCTGACTGCAACGATAGAAGAAGATCGCAGGAAGTTCTGTGACTTCCTGGAGCTGAAGGACAAAGAGTACTGCTATCCTAATGTCCTTTCAAATGCAGGTATGCTAAAGAGTGGCTGCAATGCTTCTCAAAGTTATTTGATTTGACCCCCTGGTTTACATTTTTTGTGTCATCATCTTGTTCCCCAGAGCTGAACGCTAATCTGGGCTTTGTCAGCGAGGATCCCACCGGATGTCTGGAGTTGTGTTTGCAGGAGGTTGCAAATGGACTTCGTAACCCTGTGGCCATGATCCACGCAGATGATGGAAGTCATCGATTCTTTGTGGCGGAGCAGCTCGGTTATGTCTGGGTGTATCTGGCCAACGGCTCGCGGATTGACCGACCTTTCCTGAACCTCACTCACGCCGTCCTCACGTCACCGTGGGCTGGAGACGAGAGGGGGTTCCTCTGCCTGGCCCTTCACCCCAGGTTATTCGCTTTCTCCAAAAAAAAAAGTATCTTAAGTGAACTTTTTGGCGTGTTATCCACAGTTTATTGAGATGATACGTGAAGTATGACTTTCTCTATTTCTCTTTGGTCTTCAGGTTCACCACAGTGAGAAAAGCTTATGTATATTACTCTGTTTCTGTAAAGAAGGAGGAGAGAATCCGAATCAGCGAGTTCACATTGTCACCATACGATGACAACCAAGTGGACCATTCGTCTGAGAGGTAAGGGTCACGTTCACAGTCTGGGGGATACAAGCCTTAAGTTCTGCATCTATGTGGGGGCATTAGTAGACAGTGTCTACACCGGCTTCGATGCCTGATGTGTACATCCGTCTGCCTGCTGCTCATTTTTCAGAACTATTCTTGAAGTGGTCGAACCGGCATCCAATCACAACGGAGGACAGCTGCTGTTTGGTCATGACGGGTATCTGTACATTTTCATTGGGGACGGAGGACGAGCTGGAGATCCATTTGGAAAGTTTGGCAACTCACAGAACAAGTGAGCGTAATTTAACAGAGCTGTGTGTTTGAGGAAGAAGGAGGGATAAAATGACTTCAATTGTAACTTGAAACTTTAATAAATTCTTTAAGCAATCAAACAAAATATGTTTTCACGCTACAGCATTCAGCACATTTATGACATTTTTGGAAAGGATTGTTTAAGAACATCTCTCAGCTCCAGTCTTATATGCAATTTAAGTTTATGCAAAATAAGGATCACCATCTTCTTGTTGATTGTTTAAATGTTTAAACATGTTGAAACTAGAAAGGAGCTCATCTTGCAGCAAAGGTTTAGATCTGAAAAAAGTTCCTGTCTAAATCAAACTCCACGTAAATGAAGTCTAATGAGAAGGATCAAAATTACAGCCTCCAGGAGTTTGTCAGTACTTACTATAAATTATATCATTTTGAAGATTACTACCTGAGTAAATAGAGGATCTTCCCCGCTGTTGAAACTGTTAATTTACTTTAAATTCCTTTATGGGAACTAAATAGTAATTTCTTGCACATATTATTATGAATATAATTCATTATTAAATGCCAGACTACAACCAGTACCTATACTTTTAGTCCCAATAATCAAATTACTGCATAGAGATCTCAGCCATGCCTCCTTTGTGATGAAGACTGCTTGGCCAGATGGAGCATGACTGAACTTTTTAGATGAAAAGAATATCTGAAGCAATTGTGGGAAAATAAATATAGAATATCAACAAAGAAGAAGAAACAGGTTGTGTTTATGCCGAGGGCAGCACACAAATAGTTTATAAAAGGCACTGCAGGGCCCGATTTCCTTGTCGCTGCATTGGTAAACATTACTCACTTCTCAAGCTCAGCATGAACAATCATTTGATTCATTCAATGGAGAGGCTAGATGTAGCTTCAGGCTATGTGTGCCCATGTTTGCATGTTTACATTAAATGACATCCG
Organism: Antennarius maculatus; assembly: GCA_013358685.1. Classification (NCBI taxonomy): domain Eukaryota; kingdom Metazoa; phylum Chordata; class Actinopteri; order Lophiiformes; family Antennariidae; genus Antennarius; species Antennarius maculatus. The sequence goes on from CM023613.1 coordinate 22,520,602, forward strand.
AGTGTCGTTTACACGTAATGCTGTGCCAATACGTGTGATTTATTTACTGTACAAATATGTTTTGTCACTCACTGACAAACTGATTTGATCAGTCTGCTTTGACTGAAAGGTTAAATACACTCAAAGGAAAAATGAAAAAAACAGGAAAAATGTCAAGAAAATTACAATTATTACACAATTGCAGACTCTGCTGCTGCAAAAAAAAAAAAATTCAGTTAAAAATAAGAAAAAAACTTATACATAAAACGATTGCTTTCATATATCAGCTTCACATTAAAAATAGAATTATCCTTTTCTTTTATGTACTATATATTTTAAGTGATCAGAAATGGGATTCACTGCAAAATTAAAAATCCGTAATTTATGCTCACCAGTTTTGATTTTTATACAAGATTACTCAAGATAACACACTGACCTTCTTGTGTGTGGTTTCATGTAGGAACTATTTTCTAAGTTTATTTCATGGGGGTTTTGTTCCTTTTTTTTCCAAATTCATTCTTCTGGCTGCGAGCATCTGGAACCATCTTGTTCCTTTTAATTGGAGGGTTTGCAGACACCTCTACAGCAGACATCTGTTACACACCAAAACTACCAAAATAATCTATTTCAAATAGGGGAAGGTAAAGAAAACTGTTTCAGTTTCTGCTGTGGGTCAGTAATATGGTTTCCTGAACAATTAGTGATGTTTTTCTGAGATGCTGACTGTTTTCAGGTAGTTGGTGTTTCGTTTTTTCTAAAGTTTTTTGTTGACATGGAGTAGCTGTTCTGGGAATGAGGGAGGCCAAGTCATGCCAAGTCTAATATTGACACTGCACATTGTGGACTGTAATACGCTGGTGTGGGAGGGGGCACAGAAACAGAATATGAGGGAGTGAGAGAGAGACAGGTGGGATTGGATGAATTGGAAGAGGGGAGAAAGTAACATGAACAGAAGGAGAACAAAACTGGAAATTTAATAAGAGTGGAGCTTAAGACTGGAAAAGGATGGGGAAGTAATGAGAAAAGAGGACAAAGATTTTGGGAGATTACGGCTTTGACATACGGAAGGCAAGGTCAGAACAGTCAGTAACCAAAGACAGGATATTAAATGGGAAGGAGGACATGAGCTATGAGGACTGAGGAGGAATGATGTGAGGAAATATCTGCAAAGGATTTCAGGTCCGAGAAGTTTTTACAGGTAAAAATAAACATGTAAGAAAAAAAGGAAGATTTAAAGCAGAGGAAGAACAGAAAACTGAAGAGATGGTGTTTTGGAACTTTGTGGATGAATAGATTCTCTCTCACTCTCTCATTTCTTTCCGGGTTGGATAGGTCAACGCTCCTGGGGAAGGTGCTGCGTGTTGATATCGAGAACAACGATGATGGCGCTCCGTACAGCATTCCCTCAGACAACCCCTTCTTGTTGGAGAAGGAAACACGACCTGGTACATCCGTTAAAATTATGATGAATGACACAATCGTGAAAATGATAATTTCTTCTTGTCCTCACGTGGCCGTAGGGAGACTGTCTCCTTTTACTGAGGAAATAGATGGCCTTCTGAAGCACTGACATCTTGAACCATTACTTATGCACACTTCATCCCTCACATATATGCTTCGGTATCAGTTTACAGTCTGAAAAGGGACATATCAGGGTTTTTTTGTGTGCATGTTTAAGTCTTCTTGTCTTTGCAGAGATTTATGCCTATGGAGTTCGCAACATGTGGCGTTGCTCCATCGACCGAGGCGACCCCGTCACCGGCCGAGGCCGAGGGAGGCTGTTTTGTGGCGACGTAGGCCAAAATAAATTTGAGGAAGTGGACATCATTTCGAAAGGTATCCTCTTTGTTTTGACTTTTATTGTACTTCTTTGCATTACACTGACAACATTATAGATTTTGAGCATTGTCTACGCATCAATTTGTTGTAGTAAAAAGCAAAAATCTTTTGGAGTAAACATCCAGTTACAGCTGCTGGTGGATTTTAGCTTCTCTTTCAAACAATAGTTAATCAAATCCAAATGTTTTGTTCTAGTGTGTTTACTACATAATAAAGAAATTCCAGAAAGAATGGTTTAATAGAAGTTGAACTAGCTTTATCAATTTATATTTAAAGGAGGTAACTATGGATGGAGAGCCAAAGAAGGCTTCAGCTGCTATGATCGGAAACTCTGTCAAAACTCTTCACTGGGTGAGTCTGATTCACAATTAGCTATAGTTTGGAATAAATTCATGATTACAGGCATGTCACAACTATCCTTACAATTGGCCAACATTCTGTCATCTTCCTATCGTACTGATAAACAGTGTAACCTGGCGTGTGTGCGTTTATCTCTAGATGACATTCTACCTATATTTGCCTACCCCCACAAGTTGGGAAGGTCAGTGACGGGAGGCTACATCTACAGAGGCTGTCAGATGCCCAATCTCAATGGACTCTACATCTTTGGGGACTTCATGAGTGGGTGTGTATTTCTGATTTAGTCTAAAATCTACATTTCACATTTACTATTTCCAACTTAGAGGTTCTTGTAATCAAAAACTACATAATTATGTTTTTGTATTTATAGAGATGGTATGTTCCCTTTATGTTTTAGACGTCTGATGTCTCTAAAAGAGAACGTCACTACTGGTGAATGGAAATACACTGAGATCTGCATGGGGAGAGACCGGACCTGCAGATTCCCCAAACTCATCAACAGTTACTACAAATATATTATCTCGTTTGCTGAGGATGAAGCAGGTAAGAAATGTGTGTGTGTGTTTGTGTGTGTTTGCATGGTTGATAATCAAGCATTTAATGTGGTATAAAGAGGACAGCTCTTGTGAACAACCCAAAAAACAACCTACAAATAATGATGTGAAGTCACAGTTCAGATGGGAGTTACATAAACTTATCCAATGTTTGTAAAGGGTGTGTTTCCTTGAAGTATCTTCTGTCACTTGAAGAGTTATTAATAATATTACATTTCCACTAAAACACTCATTCTGAGAATAGAGAGGAGTCAGAGGGCCGGGATTGACTTTAAATCTGGTCTGAATTTTCTCCTGATAGAAATTTGCAAACATTCTTACTAGTCTTGAATAATCTCTTAACTCCCTCTGAAAGTGTCTCTGAGGAGATTAAGTCGAAAAGTTCAAGCAAAGTCCATCTCCCCTCCTCCTCCTTCACTCCACTCATCTGTTTCCTGCTTTCCTACATTTCTAACAACTACTTCATCTCTTCTTTCTTGCCTAACTTCTCTGTTTCGAGTCATTTATGAGTTTTAATCTCCAAATGTCTCACTCTCGTTCTATTCATCCATTCTAGGTGAACTGTATTTCTTAGCCACAGGAGCCCCCAGTGCCAAAGCCAGAGCGGGGGTCATCTATAAGATCATCGACCCTTCCAGGTAGTATAACCATTACTGCTCATCATTACAGCTACAAATAAGATTACACCTACAGCGGTGTAAGGGGACCGGATTTAGGTATTAATTTTATTTGACTGGGTACAAAGTGAAAGTCTACGGATTATCCCAAATGATGAGGGCATTAGCAATCTGGACTGATCTTAATATTGCATAATATTAATCAAGAATTACTAGTTAACAACTCCTCATACCAGCTAAGCTCATGATGAGTAAAGGTAAAAATTCTATTTGATTTCTGAATGAAGAACTGGGAGAAATTTCTTCTGAAACCTATTTAAAAAAAATATGTTATCCTGGATATGCAGATGACAAATATTTAATTTTTGAGAACAATTGTTGAGACAAATAATGAGAGATATATTGAAGATGATAACAATTCATGGTACCTTAAGAAGTTTTTCTACCTAACACCCAATTTACTCTGATTTTGGCATGAAATAAAAGTTTTGAATTAACTGAAAATGAGATGAACAACTGAAGACGATGAATTTTCTCTCTCCATTCCACACAGGCGAGCGCCGCCAGGTAAATGCAACATTAAACCTTCACCCGTTAAAATCAAGGGAAAACTGATTCACTTTCACCCCAATGAAGGTAAGGGAAACCTTTAAGTCCCCTCTGTCGGATTGTCAAAATCATGTCAATGCACATGAGTATAAAATGACAGACACACCCATCGAGGCCTGAATAGTATTTTGTTACATCTTATTTTCTTTTTCTCTCTTTTCACAGAATTTGTAATCAACAAGAAACCGACAACAACACCTGTGCCAACAACGACCACACCAAAAACAACAACCACAACGAAAACCCCTCCACGAAGAAAGAAGCCCATCGTGATCATAAAACCACCAATGCCCACCAGAAGACCCTTAAGAAAAACAACGACGACAAGACAAACAACAACGGCGAGGAAAACACCGCCGACATCTATGAAAGCGACAACCTCATCAACAACATTTCAACCGTCCACCGTACCCACGACTGTCCGGACGCCGACAGCTACTGCCACAACCACACCCACTGGTAGGCGTACTGGTGCACCTACTTACCAAACCAGTTCCACTGATTACCCACCCACTGGGGCCACTATTCACTCAACCACTAAGTCGACCGCTAGGACTAACATTAAACCCACCGGCGAAGCTGTGATGCGAGGAGAAGCCACCAGCATCCAATCAGGTGCTTTGCTTCTGTACGCTCCATTACTGCTTTGCATTTTAACAAGCTTATAGCTGAATTAACATGTCAGGCTTATTTATAGCTGAAAGTTTTCATGCAATTTATTCCCTTGTGATAACTTTTTGTGTAATAAAATCACCCCACGTTTACATGAGAATTTTAAATGATGTTGAACAGACTTCTTGTAGAGGTCTTTGGTGCGACAGCTGTCAGGAACAGACTGTCTAGTCTCAAATAATGAACACCATACAAAATATTTAATTTAAGAAAACAGAACCCTGAGGGTAGTGATTTAACTTAATTTAATCTATTTAATAGTTTGGCAGCTAAGTCACTTTTATGTAAATGCAGCCTGGGAGATAAAGTACCTTGTTCTCAGGTTTTTCAGGGATTTCTTTCTTGCTGGAAATAAAACTATACATTATTTTAACTTACTTTTTTTTTTTTTTTTTTGCCACACAGCAATTAAATGCCACAATAAATATGTTAAATGTTTTACAACTGAACCTTTCAGTTTTTTGCTGTTTTAAATTGCAATTATGTCACAAAAAACAGTCCATCTCAATAAGGATATGGACATGTATTTATAAAATACTTATTTTTACTATTCTTGGAAAGCCTTGAATCAAAATGCATCCAAGCAATTTCTTCTTCATCTGCTTTTCTTTCTTTTTTACCTGCTTCTTAGTAGTCTTTCCACATAATATGCACTAGCCATGCACTGGAAGAATAGAAGAACAGTCGTGTAATCCATCAGTTTAAGGTGATATACGTAAAAGAGTAGTGTTCCTGTACTTTTGCTCATGTGTCGCTGACAGGCTGCCTGTGGAGAGGATGAGCTGTGTCACAATCTGATTACAAACTCAAACGCAGGGCAATTTTCTCTTTGGTATTCAGTCCCAAACTTTCAAGTGTATGCAGGATAAACGGTGCTTTATTTATGTGTCGGGTATTTGCACTAATTTAAGTTAAATCAGGTGCTTTGGCATTATTAAATAAATGGTTCTGCATACGCCTCAGTTTGGACATTCCTCTTTTGTGTGTCTGTGTTTAAGTCTTTGTTTTTAATGGCTTTACTTTATACCTGCACTTTGAAAAATTACCTCAAACGAGCAATTTTGGTAATTTTGAGCCATTTTGAGAAGAGATGTTCACGTTTTGGCACAGATGAGAAGATCAATATCATTTAAAAGCTTTTCGTCTAAGTATGAGGCAACGGCTGGCTCTGTCCAAACTAAAAGATATTCAGCTAAACAACAATAAAAGTCACTAACTAACTAACACAATTTGTCTTTATTTTGAAGAAAAAACAAACACGACACAGCTACATGTTTTGGCTTTAATGCACGAGAACCAGGCAAGTGCATCCTGTTATCTTTAGACAGTCATACCACCGGATATGGGTTCATGTTAACATTCAGAAAAGTGAACGCACACATTAACCAACAACATCAAGACAAAAAAAAATAATTCTTAAGTCGTTTGCTCAACCACATTAAATAAAGAGGGTGATTCTGTCTCTCCCTCAGGTTATCGCACAACCATCATGACTGCAGCCTTCTCTAGGATTGCTCAAACCCCAATCATCACCACACCTCCAACAAGGACACACGAGAGAACCCCTCATCACCCTCCTCGTACCGCTTCCCCACCTTTAAGTTCCCCGTCACCTTCTCCATCTCCGTCCAAACCATCCAGGATGGTTCTGACATCTGCACACCCAGAGGCCCCTGGAGCATCCGTCACACCACTGCCGCCACATTGGAGGCAAAAGACGACGTCTTCCGTGTTCACGTCCCAGAATCCAACAATCAACATCACGCTGCTTAAGATACAGGAGGACAAAGTGCGGCTTGGAGAGAAACAGGAAATGGGTGGTGAGGCTAACCAGGTCTACAAGAGGCCCCGAGGAAGAGGTAACGGTCATAGAAGAGGGAAAAAGCTGCGGGCTGGCTCAGTGCGACTTATAAGTGCTGATGGCCTATCAGATCGAGGAAGAGTAGAGATCTTTATCCGCGGCCAGTGGGGGACGGTTTGCGATGATCTTTTCACCACCAAAGCGGGTTCCGTGGTGTGTCGACAGCTCGGCTTCAAGACGGCGTTGGCGGTGATGAAGAGAGCCGTGCTCGGGGAGGCCGACAGCGGCGTCCGGATCCTGCTGGATGACGTGGAGTGTGAGGGCGACGAGAGGTCGCTGCTGGAGTGCAAGAGATCCAGAGTGGGGAAACATAACTGCTCACATGAGGAAGATGTTGGGGTGATCTGTGGTTAGTTAGCACACAGGAGAAGAAGAGGAGAGATTAGGAAGCAAAGGAGCACCGGAGGAGACAGTGGGGTGATATTTGTAACAGGAAGTAAACACAGAAACAGGATGAGAAAGATATTGAGGAAGCTATCAAAAGGACACTAATCAGTGTTCCAGTTCCCTTAAAATGTATTTTTATATACAGTATATTTTACGCTATGTTTCATTTTTAATTACAATCCACTGAATGCAAACTTGGCTGGCAGTCAAGTCCAGAAGCAAAAGGTGACGTTAAAGAGGTAAAAAAAAAAAAGTCTCCTCCACTTTTACGTCTCAGTCCAGTAAATGAGACAAGAATGTTTCTTAAATAACTAAAAAAAACTAACTAACTGTGTGGTTACTGACTGAGACTCCAAATAGTTTCTACGTCCCCAAGCTTTCTGGTTCTGCGGAGCACTAACAAATTAAACAGTCTGGTTAGACAAAGATTGTGTCAGTTGAGTAAAAGTTTTATAAGAGTGTAGCTGGTTGTGTTAAAGGTGTTTGAAACTTTAATACATTTGAACATTTTTGATATAGTCAGAAATGGTCAGCCTTGGAATCTCACATGAAACTTGAATCTGATTCTAGCTGAGTTTACTGTTTACATGCTCACCATTTATACACAAGAAAAAGAAGATAGAAGACATGTTCTGGTGAATATCTCATGTTTTTCTACTTTGCCTTCTTGAATGTAAAAATGTACTTTTAATGGGGAAATGCTGGACATTTAGTGTGATGAATGTAATGAAATGTCTCCAGTTTTATGTACAGTAAATAGATTTGAAGGCGCAGAATGCCTGTGACGTGAGTAAAGTTTAACAAGCAAGACTGACAACATTTTTATGCCGTACTGTTTTCTGCCAATGTATCCTAGTGTGCTGAAAAATGATGACTCACACTGTTTCGAGCATGCACACGTGATTTGAGACGGGCGGTCTTCCATCACCAGCAAGACTGTTTGCAGCTGTCGACACCACAGCATATGATGTGATCAGATGGAAAGAAGAAGAAAACACTATCTCTGGGCTGGAATGCATTATGATGAACCTCAAGTATTCAGCGCAGAGTGACTCCCCGTACTTTTGAGACAAGCCTTTAAAGTATTCAACAATATCTTGAGATCGAAAAAGACAATTTGTTGGAGGGGTGAGAAGGTTAAGCTGTCTTGCCTTCTTATGCTAAAAGCTTTCAATGTATAAACAAAAGGAATCGCAGAAAGGCTTTGATGTAGCTCTAAATAAATCACAGTTTGGTGAATTGGGAGAAAACACATAGTATTTTTGTAAAAAAAATTGGCAATGTTTGAAACATGTACACAAACTGTTCTATAGACTCCAAACGGAGAACTCCTGCTTATTTTAGTGTGAATTTCTTAACCTTTTGAATCATTTGACCTTTTTATAAATGTAAAGTTTACATTATATTGCTGCAACATGAATAATATAACAAACACACTGTGGAACAAAGGCACCGGTGGGTGGTTTTAAAAGAAAACATTCCATCATGGCCATAATCACGTCTGTTTTCATCTACGTCAAAACGAGAACACGAGATGTAATAGAGGTGAATGCAGCTCGCGCTCACTGGCTGTCAGCTGGGATGGGTTCCATTACACTCACAACCCAAAACAGAATGGACAGCTACAGAAAATAATGTAAGCATCAGCATACAGTATGACAACTATACAGGAACAACAATCAAATCATTGCAGACTATCCTGCTGTCCTAAATACTACCACAAGGGGGAGCTAGAACTCTGAAATTTATTGTAGCTGCCTTTTCACAGTCTGGTGTCCTCCTGTTCACCACATGTTGGACAAAATACTTTTGCATTTTTGGTTGAGGTAAAGAGTGACACATGGGTGCAAATTTCATGTTTACATTTTGAACATTCACCTGTATAGTATGATAGTGTACCATTATTTATACCTGCAGAAATCCTGCAAATCAGCCTTTTATATGTCTGAGAGCACACTGTCACTCTTGAGTTACTGCATATCTGTTAGAAATATATCATACATTAAGGAGACAGATAGAAAGACAATTAAAAAGTGGGCAGAGGGAGCAGTAAGATTTCTGACCTGCAATAGAATAAAAAAAAGAGCAATGTGTATGATTACCTACTGATCTGCAGTAACACACTTCTACAAGATCTATGTAGGAACAACAGAAGCAGAAGAAAAGAGATTTATAATTGTTTTTTCTATCATCTTTTTTTAAATTTATGTCATTACTCGATAAAATCTGTTCATTAAATCCCTCCTGATGAAACGGAACAGAAGTCAGAGGGAGATGAGAGGACGAGGACTGAAGCAGAAAAACTGAATTAAGTAGCCTGCGGTCTCACAAGGGTTTTGTAAAGAAGTGCACACATGGCATGCATGCATGAGCACTCTAACACACAGATACTTCCCCCTGGTGTCCTGTCGTTAGTTCTTAAATTAGCTCTCACACCGTCTCTTCCTCCTGTCTTATTCATAGTCTCCATCTTTCTTTGCCTGGTGTTATTTTGTTCTGCTCTTCTCAGCAGCACTTCCTCACAAAAAGCTGCTTTGGGTTTGTGAAATAAGAAAGGGGAAAAGATAGATCAAGTAAAACAGCAGCGACGTCTGATCAGGGAAACTTCTGAATGATCACACAGATGTACGTTCCGGCTGCTCTCCTGCTTCTCTGAATGTGTTTTGCAGCCAGTAATTATCTTGTTATCTGTCAGTCTGCCTCCTACTCTGTCCAGGTAAAAAAAAAATTTAAAAAAAATCACGTCACATGAAGTCACCTTTTGGTTTCAGTTTGTTTTTCTAATGTTGAAGAGTCTTGAAGTGTAGAACGTGTTCTACTTCCTGTCTTTGATGTTCTTCGTTTTGTTCTGTTCACCTCCCCATTCTGTTTGCTTTGTCATACATCATTATTTGTTCTCCCTGTTCTTTGGTTTTTCTGTTTCAGTCTGTGATTATTCAATTGTTGTCTCTTCTGCCTGTGGTTAGTTTCTCTATTTTCCCCTCCTTGTTTTCCAGATCCTTGACACTACTGTACTTCACATTCCAGTCATTTCTCCTTGTCTGATCTTTGGTTTTCTGCTCGACACTTATTTCTTGTCTGCTGTTAGGCTTTAGTGGACTGATCCTCCAGACCTTGACCCTGGAGTCTTCATTAGATTAGATTTATTTATTTTTTAATCTTTGACGCGCACCCAGTGTCTGTCATTTTTGCCTGTGTTCACATAATTCAGATGGGAAGCTGAGAAAAATTCCTGTTTCGATTTTATCAAATGGTCTTGGCTCTTAATGAATCTTGATCGTGATTCAAACATTTTATCTCTAACAATGAGGCATTTTCTCCCTTTAACTTTTTATTCTGTTGTCGCATTAAAGAAGAATGTACGAAGCAAAACTGAATATTTATTATCTATTTTGTTCCTCCTCTATGACTTCTATGTGTTATAGAATGTGAGGCTGAAATAAATGTGCACCAGTCCAGCACTGAAAAGACTGTTCATAAACGAGCAGCTAGGAATATAGAGGAGCATTTAGCAGATAGTCAGACAGTTCCCTCTAAAGTTGGCGGTGGACAAAACTGAGCTTAAAAAAAGTGAATACTGGAAACACACCCCTCCTACAAATGACCAATGAATCTCATCGACATTAAATGACATCATTTCTAGCATAACCAGTGTTGACCTTTGACTGGTTCAACCAATTAAACGCTTCCTCTTGCACCTCTTACACTCGTGCACAAGCACAGACACACACACACACACACACACACACACACACACACACACACACACACTTGACTGACTGCACAGATGGCAGCAAGGGGTGATGCTGGGGGCCAAAAGGACAGCTATAACCAAAGACACACACACACACACACACACTGAAACTCTCACTTTCTTCCTCTCTCTGTCCTATGACCCGATTGTCGTTTGTCAAATTTCTCTATCATATTACTGCATTCTTTGCCAAACGTGTGTGTGTGTGTGTGTGTGTGTGTGTGTGTGTGTTTGCATACGTTTGAGCGTGGCTCTGGTCACGTGCACTGCCCCCACATATATTCCCTCTCTTCCAGTGTTTCCTCCATGTACAGCTGCGGTCTGACACTGTTGCCCAGGTATGCATGCATAACAATAACCGTGTTGTGCGCTCATTCTTCAGCGGGATGTGTGTTTGTTTTTGTCAGCCAGATGGAGGGTGTGCATGTGAAGAACTAGGAATTCTTTTCTTTATTTCTTTATTATTCATGTGTCTGGGGGGGTTACGGATGGTGTTCACAAGTGCTGGGAGCATTCCACTTCCACATCCCCGTCCACGGAGTTCTCCGAGCATCTCTTGATGAAAGGCGAGGGTGAAGCGAGCGAAAGGAGAGTGCGAGAGAGGGAGTGGGAGAGGTGGTGATGGAATATGGGGGGGGGGGGGCAAGCAGAGACAGACGGTGAGGTGGGGTGGAGGATAAAGAAAGATGAAGATGGAGAGGAGAAGGTGGGAGAGAGTGGCAGAGAGAAGCAAAGCCAGAGAAGGACGAACACAGGGAGAAGAGGGGTGTGGAGGGGGAGAGCGATGGGTGAGGGGTGGGGGGGTGAGGGACACACTGTAGGAGAGACGGAGAGAGAAGTAGGAGGGGGGAGGAGGAGGGATGCTGCATTTTAGTGATAGCACAGACTGAGGCTGCAGGAGCAGACAGAGGGATGGAGAGAATAAAGGAGAGGTAGAAATTAAAGAAAGAGGAGAGGACAGCAGGATTTTCACGCAGGTAAAAATATTAAACAGCTATAAACCGATGACAGAATATTTCTATGATGTCTTTTCAGCACTAACAGATGTGACTGATGTGTGGATGAGAGAGGCCTCGTCTTCCTCGAAGGCTGCACCAAAGATTTCCTGGAGATGTCACAGAATTGTGTTCAACCTGTCAAACTATCCGTCTGTTTCGTCCCTATATATGTGTTTTCCATCCTCTACCCCCCCCCCACGCCCCCCACGCCCATCAATTTTTTTCCATCCACTCATCCCTTCAATCCATCCATTCTTTCTCATCATCACTTCACTCTCTATCCATCTCACAATCATTTCTCCATTCCACCCACACACAGGCTTCCTACCACCACCCACCACCACCACCACCTCACCCCATCACCCCCCCCCCCATCTTCCTCCTCACCCTGCTTTCTTTCTCTCCCTCCACATCTCCTCTTGCTGTCACTTGGACAGATCCCTCCGGGGGCATCTCTTTTCTTTTTTTTTTTATTTATTCATCCCCACATGTCCATCTTCTCCAATCGTTCTCTGCCTCTTTCTGCTATAGTTGTGTGTGTGTGTGTGTTTTTTTTTTAAGGAACATTTTTACCACTGCTTTAGCATTAGTTTCTTTTTTGCTTTCTTTTTCCAGATTGTGACAAACGTGCAACTTGAGGAGACAACAGAAGGGGGTAAATAGAGGAGAAAGAAACAAACTTGCATCGCTGACCACAGCAGGAGACGAGAGACTTCTCCTGTCAGATGGAGAGGGAGAAGAAACCATGTAATACAGCCTATTATCAGCTAGAGAACACAAATAAGCATTTAGAGGCACACACCTTCCTCTGTGGGGGTGGTGGGGTGGGGTGAGTGAGTCTCTCTCTACCCCCTTTTTTCTTGTCTTTTCTGCTTAACTGTCAATCCCATACTGTACCTCCATCTGTCTCAGCAGAATGCAAAAAGGTGTCACTCCGATGTTACGGTGCAAAAGAGAAACGCTAAATACATCCCGACGCGTGGATAGAAGAGAGGAGATGGAAAAATGAGAGAGGAACGTTTGCAAAAGCTTTCTGGGAAGGAAAAGGGAGGAGTGTGAGTCAGAGCACACAGCAGCGATGATACTGTGTGTTCTGCATGCGAGAGGAGAGGTAGAGGGAGCAGTGATGATGGCGAACGTAAGGGAGACAATAGAAGAGAATTGAGCAGTCATTCGACAGAGAGGAAGGACAGGTTGAGGACGGAAGCGTCCACGTTGGCAGGCAGAGAGTAAGAAAGAGGCCAAGTGAATCAGCTGGCCGGAGGGAGAGGAGGTCGAGTTTAGAAAGTGGATGGTTGAGTAGGAGCGAAGAGGATTGAGGGAAGGTTGACTAAAGGTTTGCTTGGGGGTTGGGGGTGGTGGTGGGGGGGGGGGGGGTGGACAGAAAGCATAAAGGTCACATTTAATGAAATAATGATATAGCTGCAGGGGGAAATAGTGTTGCGTTCATGTTTTCTTGCCCCAGGGTGAGAATATGAGTGTTTGCTTATAGATCGGTAAGCTTTAAGTGAAGAGCATTGGGGGGGTTTGAAATAGAACAGAAAAGACTAAAATGCATTAGAGAGAAGATGCAGAGGGGTGAACATATCATTCTGTGTCCAAACGACACTGAATTCCAACTGTGACAGCAAAAACAGCAAGAAGTTCCTGTTAAATATTGATGCTGACAGGCCTGCTCTGGAAAGAGCTCGCTCCTCGCATCACCGAGGGAGGGGGAAACAGAAAAGAAGAAATCCAGCTGATTTTTCATTCTGAGGGGGGGTGAGGGGGGGGGAGCTTTTCAACCCAAGGAACAGACAAGCTGTTAAGTGCGTCTGATGACAGCCGAGAGCGGTTGAGTAGAGATGTTGCTACAAATTAAGACGAGACGCACAAATTAGACGGGACTCGGCTTGGATAAGTTTTTCTATTTTAAAAAAATAATAATTTTTTTTTTTTTTATATCCAGCTGTGCAGTTTCTTGAAGGAAGTAGAGCGAATACAGGGAGGAAGGACCGGACCTTTTTTGTTTTGAGTGGAGAAGAAAATGAACATTTGAGACCACGTCGATACCAGAGCGATGTCTTTGTCTGCAAGGAGAACCGGCTCCGGGTGATGAATACCAAATATCTGTTTTTGGATTGACACACTCTTCCTTGCTTTGACAAGTCGGTCTGAAGCGCGTCGCCGCCTGAGGAGACAAACCAAACACTGCTGGAGCCTTCATTTCATCTTTTCTCCTTTAATGTGTTGCCCTGGACCGTTGTGACTTGAGGAAACATAAAAGTGTGTTGATGATGTCCATTAACGGGATGGAAGCAGGATGCACATTGTGGTCTTATCTCCATGACTAAATCAGCCACAATGGCTGATTCTCCCACTTGATGTCATCGAGAAAGACTTCCTCCAAGTTTGACCTCAACCATAGTGTAATAACAGAGGACACATCGTCACAGTCTGTATTTAACTGCGGATAGACCAGCTGTATGTTTGTGTGTGTGTGTGTGTGTGTGTGTGTCTGTGTGGGGGCATAAGGACCATCGGGGAGTTGTGGGTGTGCTCGTCTGAATCCAGAGGTGTGCGCTCCAAGCTCCTTGATCCGTGCCGTGTCTAAGTGTATTTTCAAAAGCGTCGCCTGGAGCTGTCTCCGCGTGTGTGTGTGTGTGTGTGTGTGTGTGTGTGTGTCGCATGGATTTTCCCCACCGGCGACAGAGCTGGACCTGAACAGCAGCAGCAGCAGGGAGAGGGGGGACAGGGAGGGGGAGAAAGAGGAGGCGAAAGAAACCAGCAGGACGGATGAGAAGAAAGAACTGACAACATGCTCGGATAAAGAGAAGAAACACGGGAGTTTTTGGCTTCCCCTGTGGTGCAATGTTTGGTGAGTACGAGTCTCTAGGTGTGTGTGTGTGTGTGTGTGTGTGTGTGTGTGTGTGTGTGTGTGTGTGTGTGTGTGTGTGTGTGTGTGTGTGTGTGTGTGTGTGTGTGCGTGCACGCACACTAAACACCCACCAATGAGCATCATGCTCCCTCGGGTGGTAGGTCAAGGCCAAAGGTGAAAGACCAATCCAGGGACTCCCATCTTAACCTGACGTTTCCATCCACTCACACACTTTCCTGTACTGTAGGTCACATGATGCAGTGCAGTTTGTCACATGACTTCCATCTCGTACCTGAATGTGAACTGAGCCAACCTCACGACACAAGGCATGCGGAACCACGCTGGATGATGTCAGTTGGTTTCATTCAAAAACACACACTGGTTTGTTGTGCCGGTGTCGCTGCTGCCCTGACGCGACTGTTGGCTTTGCTAATGCGCGGATAAACTAGAGGAATGCCTTCGTCTAATGAGACTGCAGCTGAAAAGGGGAGATGACATCCAGATACACAGTCAGTTAATAGGCTCATTATTGTCTGTGGATGACGTGTGGAGCGTCTTTTCTTTGTCTGACATCAAGGAAGCGAACGCATCTCATGCTGCACAGCTTTCATGCTGTTTTTACAAGGTTTAAACATCCCTGGATTGGAAGCTTTGCTTGAATGTTTCTTAGTGATGAAATTGTTTTCTCAGTTACTCTGATTCTTATCAAAGGTACTTATCAAACGCAAACTTTGCACATTCTCGCATACTTTCTTCTCCACCCCTCTTCTCCTCCTCCTCCTGTCCATGTGATCATGACGCGTAAAATATCGTCCCTACGTCCACATATCTTCCCCCCCCCCTCTGTTTCTTCCTTAAACAAACACATGCATTATTAAAGCACGTATAAACAAATGTGTAAGAAGCGCGGATGCTGCTGAGGCGAAGTGACAGTTTCTTCATGGCCATTAGACTCGTATTATCCAGCGCCGGCCAGTTGGGGTTCATAATGAGGCCGTGGAACGTCTCGGTGTCATGCAGATCTGGTTCCCACATCGTCACTCTGTGCATTGGATGAGTGTTCTGTGATGTGTTTCTTTTCACGGGTAGGTTTTAACATGATTTTGCAATCTGCTAACCATAAGGTCCCACATAAAGAAGTCTGCGTATCACTGCTTTCTGCAAAGACTGAATTAAGTCGGTATTGGAGTAAACACTGAAACTGTAAGATCGCTGATTGACACTTTCTCCTACAATCATTGGCGCCGATCTATACTCTAATCATTACTTTACAGATTCGTGTGTCCAGTGAGGTACTGATTTATTTGCCTGAATAAGACAGACACACATGACAGATCAATTTCATTCGTAAATAGCTGAAGGCATTTTCTGCCCTAATTAGAAAGTGGGAACAAAAAGGGAGAGCGGTGCAACAAAAGGTACGGCCGGACTCCAACCTGGAATATTGCAATTATATAGAGAACGGTCAGCATCTTAAACCCCTCAAGACCCAAACGAGACACTCCCATGACAGAGTTGTGATAAATAACAGGCTGGGAAGATAAGAGCTCACAGGGAATCGTGATGGAAAAACAGCTGAGTTTGGAGAAATTTAAAGAGCCTCTGAGGCTATTGTTATGAAGACAAACCAAGACTATCCATGAGTCAGTGTCAGGATCCTGAGGCTAATGAAACAGCTAAAGAATTAAAGGTGGGTAGAATTTAGCATGCTCTCTGCTTTAGAGCTGGATTCTCAACCAATTTAAGTCTCATAAAATGAAATCTACTGATTTTCTAACTTTGATTTATGTTATCATTCACAGTTTTAATGCCTTTCTCGAATTCCATTAAAAAAAGTCCACCTTCTGTTCTCTACTCTGCCCTCTCTCCTTAGTGAAAAACAAACAAATAACAGACAGCAGATTACAGTTAGTGTAGATATAATAGATCATGCTATCAAATTATTTCCTTGCGTGTTTTGGAATACTGAAACTTCAGGCTCCAATCAAGTTAATTTCTCCATTACTTAATATTCATAGAAGATGGACAAGTCAAGCCGTGTTTTGCACTTCTTATGTCTTACAGTTAAAGATTTTGCAATGCAAAACTGAGCATTGCAAAATGCTCAGTTTTGCAGTTTTGCAATCATTGGAACTTCTGCAATGCAGAAGTTCCAATGATTAAAAAAAAGACTTGTAGTTTGGTTTTACTAATTTTTGAAAGAAAGTCAAATGACTGAAGGAGCTTCTGAAGGAATAGCCACAGAGGATGCTGGAGAAGAAAACGCTCTTTATGCATCCTCAGTTATTCATTAACAGGATTGGAGTCGATGCCAATCAGCTCTGAATAAACTTTAAGGACATTGAGCTCCAGATCCACTCTACACACACCACAGTAGCAGCTAAACCCAGCTCACACGTGTGTGAGGATGTAGTGATTAAATCCAGTTGAAGTGGATAACTCCGATGCTAATATGTGATGGTGCTAAATGGCATTTCAGCAGGGCTACCTCTGATTATGTCATCACATTTGTATGGCCTGTATTTGCCTGGTTGAATATTAATTATTATTTCTATTTCTGTCTCTAGTGGACAGAACTAGTGGAGTTGAGTGATTTTTAACATCATAAAACAAGATAAGGCTTACAGAGCGTTGAAGAAGTCAAGCATCCAACTGGAGGAGTCGTCCAGAAAAATAATATCCAAAGTCTGACAAACAGAAAAAAAGGCAAAAAATGAAATGAATATGTTGAAGATCAAATACAGACTGAATGGGCTGGAAAGCTAATAATAGGCCACAGGCACACCTCATCAATAATCACAAACAGCTGCAGTCAGTGTGAAGTGTGCCAAATAAGGAAATAAAACAGGAAACAACTCAACTTAAAGCCATAAATGGGAATGATGGAAACACCCACACAAATGAAGACGTAATTAGTATGGAAAATTATCCACAGACAAAAACTTCAGTTTCTCCGTGTATCTGCATCTTATGTTTCTTAAGCAATCTATTCGATTCTTTTTTATTTTCATCACCAGTGATATTTTTTGTGAATCTACCTCTAAAGCACAACACAAAGCATTTACGCAGCAAGAACTGTGTTAAGATCCTTTTTTCAATTGTTATTTCCAAATTAACAATGAATTTCATGACTGATTATCTCATGTGTAAGTGTTTCTTTGGCATGACAGGATGTCAAAAGAAAAATACATTCACAATAAGTCTTACACATAATATGACTTTCTCTAAGTCTGGTAGACACAGCAGGTTCTTCCTCAGGCCCTCAATCGATTAACATTTTAAGGTAAATGAAGCTCAGGGAAACAGAATCCGCCTCTATTGGGTTTGAACCAAAACCATGTCATATAAAAAGTTCTCTTTTTTCAAAAATTATTCAAAAATTAAAAGAAATCCTTACTTTAAAACGCCATCCCGAACTTTATTTAAAATCAAACCTCATTCACTAGAGACTCCTTTAACATTTTGTTGACATGAAGGCTGGTGAAAGCGTTAAATGTCCTTAGAGAAAGTGCTGCAGGTGTAATGAAGGACAAAATAGTCCATCAGAAACATTAAACTTCCTGGTTGTGGCTGCACTGATTAGTGGTTAACGGCTGGGACAGGAACAAACACATCTGCTCGCTTTAACCGACGCTGAAGTTGTCTGACTTCACGTCTTCTGCTAAAACAATCTTTTCTGTCTGAACACATAATTTAACTTCCACCTCTGGGTTTCTTTCCCATCTAGATAACGCCATGAGATTCCTTTACTAAAGTATCCCAGTCTAACTCATCAAACTCCTGCAGTAATGCACACTGGATTGCAGATGGACCTTCTTCTGGGAATTTATATCACAACCCACATAAATTAATCTGACAGTGAAATAAGCAGAGCGGCTATCTGCACCAATTCTGATGAATATTATGCATGAGCTTTATGGGGCAGACCGCCTCGCCTTGCTCATTCAGTGGAAGACTGCTGGTGAACTCCTTGGTGTTGCTGCATGGCAAAGTATTTAGTTCTAAAGCAACTTTAAGATGTGTAGAATGTGCTGCTTTTGCATTGCAGAAGTTCTGATAATGACCCTAAACTGGAGGCAGGGAGGTTTAATTAATGCTACCTGTGACAAAAACAATCATAAGAGCTACGATAAAGGCTAAAAATTAAAAAGTGCTTTGCAAGAGTTCTCCTAATTTTGGCCGTGTAGAGGTTTGAGTGACTGAAACAGAATGTGGATTCAAATATTAATTTGTACATCTAAATTCTTCAGTGTCTGCAGTTCATTAAGATGGTGTGTTCTTGAAGGGAGAGAAAGAGGAAGGGAGAGTGTTTAGTTTGTACAATATGCTAAAATTGCTGCTTCCGTATGCATCACGTCGAGCGAACGACAAGCCAATCAGTCTTTTCTTTGTATGGATGCAGCATAAATCCACTGTTTACTCATGCACATACAGTATAAGAAACACATCCCAGTCCCATGAGAGGTGGAGGAAGTCACATTTCATCATCTTCACACAACAGAAGAAAAACAGTGGGCGTTCAAGCAGCAGATGAAATTGAATGTATGACAGTATACAGATGTGAAACTTTATAAATTCATGATTCATGAGGTGAAACTCATGAGAACGTTCAGATGAGGATCTGAGTGGACATTCTCATTTTTTTGCAAACCTTTAAATAGTTTAAGGTAAATGATCCGATCTTTTGGCGCATTAAGTTAGAGCTCAATGGAATTCTCTTTATCTATTGTGCAAAAATTTGTTCCCCCCTTTTTTTTTATCCCATCCATCTTCAGGGCCCTGAATTTTGAGGTGTGCAGTGCATTCCTTCTAATTAGGCTGGAAATAATTACATTACACTGTTGAATGGTTAAACTGCATCAAATATAGTATTACAGTATGTCCCTGTCCTTACACTGCGTGCACACGCACGCACACACACACACATACACAGACACACACACACCCGTGGGCTGCCAGAGCAGCTGCTGGATGGTTGACATGTTTACACAGCGCACCAATAAAATGAAGATAGAACAACAAGTGGAGAGCAGACTGAGGAAGACAACAGTGTGTTTGTGTTTGCATCGATTCCACCTTATATTTTGCTGAGCTGGAATCAGGTAGAAGCTGAGATTGTTTATGACATTACAACATTATATGTATTTGATTATCTTTATTGGGCTGTGTTGATGTAACTGTGGAAAGGTCAGTGCGATGGAAAGCCCAGAAGTCGTTCTTATTTTAGCACACGTTCACACTGTCATCTTCCTCACTTTTCTTCCTCTCTGTGCCCCCAAATTGTCTGCAAGTATTGCAGATAATTCCCTCATCAGCATCCGACCTCGTTCATTTTTTAATGGACTCCACTGATTCAACGTCAGCACCTTGAAACATGGACAGGAGAGGAGCACCAGTTTTATATACTCTATTTCTTTATACATTGAAGATATCTATGCATTTAAAAAAATGGTGGTGGATTTATAAATCTAAAAAGTGCAATGATTCTCAATCCTTTATCCATCAGAAGATTTTGAAAGTTTAAATGAGGAGTGAGATCTGAAAGAGGTTCGAAAAAAAATGTAAGGGAAAGTCTGATAGAGAGAGAAGGACAACAAGAAAGGAGGTAAAAATAAAATAAATTGGATGTCGACCAATTAGAGGAGGAAGACAATACAAAGTTCAAAAAGAGGGAGGAAAGACGAAGGCAAACTAAGACAAAATCTCATTTCATCCTCCACTGCTTTTTTACACTTCTGTGACTAATATTCAGTGTGTGTGTGTGTGTGTGTGTGTGTGTGTGTGTGTGTGTGTGTGTGTGTGTGTGTGTGTGTGTGTGTCTGCGTGTGTGCCAAAGGAGCACTTTCAGCTCTCAGAAACAATTAACCTGTCTTTCTCTCTTCTCCCTCTCATTTCAATTTGCCTCTTTCCTATCTTTAATTTCTCTGCCCTGCGCTTTACCATTGCCCCCCCCCCCCCCCCCCACACACACACACACTCAACTTTCAGGCGTCGTGCCCTGTGGGGGTGGGGTTCTGTGATGGTAACCATGGTCCCTGGAAGCCGCTATGTCTGCAGCGCTCACGCAAGGGAGGAAGACGCCACGAATGACCGCGAGGAGCGAATTTTAGCTGTGTTGGGCATCATCGGAACCATCCTGAATCTTTTAGTGGTCATATTTGTCTACATCTACACCTCCGTCACTTAGGATTTACTTGAGACAGACATTGGCATCGTCCAGAAGTATCATCAACATCGCCACCTTCTTCTTTTCAGTATTCGCAAGACTGAGAAGATGAGAGGATCTCTGGCAGCTCCTTCAGATGGATTGTAGCCATGGCGATAGTGGCCATATCCATCTACCCCTGCATCGCTGCTTATCCCCTCATCTAAAGACAGCCAATCACAGAGAAGGAGCTACAGGTGGAATGATCTGCTCTTCCTTGCCCCCCCCCACCCCCCACCCCCCATCTCACACAGCTACACCCTTAATGACTGCTCACAGTATGTCCAGGCTGGTAACAGCCGTATGCTTGTGTATCGATTCACCAGTGGGACACGTGTGATGCTGTTCACACCGGCCTGTGCTGCATCCTCCAATGTGTCACATGTGTGCTTTCTGTCTCTGAGGGACCAGGCTCCTTTGTAAGATTTAAGATATTATCACTGCCAGTTAAACCTATTCTAACAACTTCAACAAACCAGAAAACTTTTGATCTAACGCCACTAAAACTAGTACGAAAGGACCAAAGCCTTACTTGAAAATAACCGAAAATTTTACCGATAACCGTGCACATTCTTACGCTAAATCAGTTTATCTGTTTGGTAAAGTCTCTGAAACGGTTTCACATGGACCTAAAGCGTCCAAACTTAAGCACACCGGAGGAGAGATTCCTGGCCGTGTTGGGCGTGATCGGGATCGTACTCAACCTCCTGCTGCTTGTTTTTGTCTACATATACACCTCCACCTGACGTGTGCATTCACACACTTATGTAAATATGCTACCAAGCTACATACTAATCATCTGATATTTTACACTATTAATGTGCCTAAAAATGGAATGACTGCCTAATGAAGGGCGCAGGAGGTGATGGAGGGATTTCAGAAGACGAAGCTGTCGTAACTACGGAGCGATAAAAAGAGATTTGTTCAGGCGCTGACACTTTATAATGAACCTTTGCTGTATAAAGTTGTGTCCGACCATGTTTTGTACATACAGTGCACTTTCACACATATGCATGATGAAATATTTGCTTGTATTACTATAATCTTTCTCACAGTCTGAAACTGCTGACGTAAAGACTGGAATTTTTGCAGTGACTTTATTTAAGCTACTTTTTGATGGTGAAAGCACCCAGACATGGAGATAAATAGTGTCGGCGTTTTGGTGTGTGCAACAGTGACTTTCAACGATCTCTATGTGGAAAGCCGGTATCACCAAATCTTGGTTAATTTCCTGGCGTTGCGGTTGTGGATTTGGATGAGTAGCCCAAGCATAGAGCTGCATCGTTTTCATCCAAATCAAGACAGCAATCCATCGCAGCACAACAAACACAACATGAACGTGAGAATCAGGTTGAACCAGAAGGGTCTTTCAGAGAAAAGAGGATATAAAACTTCCATGCAAGGCTTCAAAATCAGTCTGGAAACTCAAGGAGGCAAAAAAGACTCCCCGGGATTGGGTTACGACATCTCCACAGAGGCTGCGCGTCGCCGTGGATGTGATTTTAGGTTCAATCCTTGTTCCTCTAAAGGAGGAGGAAACAGAAACACAGCTGACGTGGGGAAAAAGCAGGCTGGATTGAATTTACACTTCATCCTCATCATTCTCTTCTCCACCAACAAGCTAAAACCAGAGAAGACATAGTACTGAGAGGCCCCACATCAGCCAGATATTCCATCTGTCAGACATCAGAGGCGAAGACGCAACGAGGAACCCAGAAACTCAGGTGCCTCGCTTGACCCACTTCAGTTGGAGGTATTGGCTCCTGAGAATAACTACAGTACCATGATTTTGATAATGGTTGCATATATTTCTCGTCACATAGGTGTATGTGCGCTCTTCTGTCCTTGTGAATTTTATTTAGACAGGTGACTTTTGGACAAATCACAATCATGATATCTGAAAATGTTTGTGATGAAAGGTAAAAACTGTGACTCAAGTGAAAACAGTCTATTTTTGTAAGGTGACGACGCCTCAGATAATATTTGCTCATGTGAGCCTGTAGAAAGCGGGAAGAAGAAGTCAAAAAAAATTTTTAAGTATCGAAGCAAAATACTCTTTCATCCATCCCTGACCTTAAACATAAAATGCTGACTTTACAAGCCTAATTTTAATCTTGTTCTGAGATTAAGACTCAACAAAGCTCAGATTCAGGGATGTGGTGACTTAACAAATCTATATCAAACAAAGGAAATGATAAACTGAGCTTATTTGGAGAGAAAGATTAATATAAGTTTTCATGGTTTAATGTATTAATACACTGAGATGAAAATAGCAATCACAGCTATTCCATACAAAAAAAAAAAAAAAATCAACGTCTGAGTTCTTCAGTTTCAAGTGATTGAGTGAAAAGTAAAAATCCAAAAGCCTGAAACCCTCAGTCGGCCCCGTCAGCATCGGTCTAAACATTCAAAAAGCATTTTCACCTCCAATACTCAGACAGAAACGAAATGGCCTCACATGTTAGCTATTTGCCTCCGTCTTCTAGCCAACGCATCAGCAGCCTGAAATTGATGTGTACCTTTACTTCCTGTCACATCCAGTAACAATACACAGGTTGGTTGAGCTAAATCCATTCAAAGCATTGACCAAAACAGAGAAAACCCCAGACGTCTGCTATCGGACCGGGACAGTAGAAGCCATAGTTGTACAGAAACACTTTGAGGATATTCTGGAGATTTTGTTGCTTTACTGCTACCTATAAAGAATCACATGACCAACTAACAAATGAACAAGCAACGGCTTCGCTCAGGTTTACTTAGATACTGGTTTTAATATAACCCTTTCTAATAAAGCTCCCTTTATCAGCTATAACTAGTAGTTTATCAGTGTCTGATCAACAATTCTCCTGTTAAATAATTAGTAATAAAGCCAATTAAGAACAACTTTTTGGATTTCAAGAACACTTTTCTAGATTTATAAGTTGTAAGTACTATATTGTTAATGGTTGATAAACATTTTGTTATCTAATACTACATGTAAGACTAGCATACATCCATGATCCATTAATTTATTACGATAAATAACTGTTTTATTGCAAAAGAGAGAGAATAAACCCAAACTAAAACTTCTGACAAAGGGTTTTATTTGGTCTATGGAGTATTAGGAGAATATTTATTGATCGTTGCTAAAAACATTTATTACTACATATGAGTAAGGACTAACTGAACATTTTTTGACCAAAAACACAAAGACATTTATTTTGTACTAATATTAAATCTTTTTGATTAATCTTAAAATGACAATTTTAATATTTCTCCAACGATGGTTAGATAGTAAAGTATATTACTCAGATACCTGAGCTACATGTTGCTGCCGTATTGAGCATGAAGTTCAGGTTTTTGGTTGAGACCAGTTTCAACATGTTAAAGCACTGCCAAGCTGACCACAGCCAGGAGGAGCCTGGAGGGAGAGTGTTGGCCATCTGCTGTCCCAAAAGACATTCCGTTATCTCCTCAATGGTTACACACACACACACACACACACACACACACACACACACACACACGCTGAATTTCAAAAGAAAATGTCTCAAATTTATCGATTATTCAGGACGTATATGATTTGATGCTGGTTTGTGGTGTTTAATTTTTGTCATACAGTAAAAGAAATAGAATGACAGCTGCACACACAGCATGTGATGGAATAGCCAGAGGATAAACAGGTACATTTGGATACCTCCTGACACTCCTTTGGACCGGTCCCAACACTGGAAACAAGACAATCCTCTTCAGAAATGGGCAAATCTTCATTGGAATCTGGAGCCAGTCTGTCTGTGTTATGTTCAGTCAAAGTAAAGATGGATCCTCATTTTGTTTTTCAATGAGCTGAATTGATTTTGAGCCTCAGAGGGCATATTGAATACAAACTGCTGGGGTGGGACCAGACAACAGACAATAATGTTGGAAAATGATGTCTCAAACCTATGTTTAAAAATACTGAGGCAGATTTCTTCAAAAGAAAAAAAAAAAGAAGAAGAAAGAAATCATTGATCTAGAAACATTGACTCAGTATCATTAGTTAGGTCCAAATTTTCTAACGATTTTGGTGCAACAGATTCAATTTTACCACATTTTCCTTGGTAAATGGGGCACAGACAGAACCAGTGATTCATGTGTACAGCCAAGAGAAAAGATCCTTTATCCACTTTTTATTGAAATAATCATTCTGTCCATATTCAAAATGCTGTGTTGCTTTTCATGCGGTGAGCACACCCAACACACACACACGTATATATTTATTAACATTAATAAAAAATGAAAAATGAATCGAAGAGTTTGTGTCTTAATTCAGGTGCTATAGCTATTACAGATTTATCAAGGACTACATAGGTCCTTGATAAATGTGTAGAGTGTGCTCGCAATTTCTCTACGGGGATTAATAAAGTATGTTACAATTTACAAAGGGTATAACATCTCAAAAATGACATAGAGTGGTGAAAAGTAACTACAGTAAGGAGCCCAGGTTTACTATGGACGTACAAATCTGAGGTAACTGTACTCACTTGACTATCTGTCCATTATAGTCTTATTTTTTAGATTATATTCTACTCCGGTACAACTCTAAAGCTAACATGTAAGGAAATGACATTGTCTGTATCTCAATGTGTGTTTTCTGCCGCGGTCTGGACCTCGTCTGGCTTCTGCTCGCACTTTTTACCCTGCCTCTCGCTACAGAAGAGGATTAGCGACAGCAGCAACGAAGTGGAAACACTGTGGGATTCCACACGACACCATGCAGGTGCATCCTCATGCCACATTCAAGCACATCAAACTCACCGGCTTCCCACTTCTGCTGAGTTCAAGTCACATCAGAATCCCCGACTCTCACTTTAGAAGTAGGATTCTCCCGCGGCATCACAACAAAAGGTGTTTGAGGCTCCAGAAATAAAGAAAGACAGTGACGGGACCGGAGTACTTACAGGCCAGTCAGAATTCAATGTCACTAATTCAACAACAACTACTTCACTTTTGTGCTTTAAGCATATCTTGATGCTGATAAGTTTGTACTTTTATGAAGATAACCGGCTGCTAGTACCAACATCGTATCAGGGATGCTGCAAACCTTCTCAACCGACAAGGTAATGAACCTCCACAAGCCGGGCGAAGTCCACCAAATATTGATTTCTAATTTATGGAAGGTCTCGGAAATGAATCGGCAGCAACTGAATTCAGGCTAAATTTTAGTCTAGTTGTACTCATACCTTAATAAACTGGATTGTGGTTCCACTGAGGAGGGTCGGTCTTGTTTATCCTTCTGGCTTGTCAGTGGGAAGCATTCTAATTCGGAATTGTCTTAAATGTACTAACAGAATGAAAACAAGGTCAGTTTCCACAGAGCAGAGCACTTTTCTCTCTCTTTTTTTTTTTTTTTAAGTCGTATAGTTGCTTTGGCAGACCTGTGTTCTTGTGGGCAGCCATGTTCAGCCAGCCAGATAAACTAACAGTGTGTCCTCAGGCCCCCCATGAGAGAACCAATGACCTGGCTAATATGGGTGACTGTCATCTGCACACACACACACACACACATAGAACAGACACATACATACCAGGCTGGAGTTCCCAGCATAGATTTGACAAGCTCAAATGTATAATCTAGTGTGATTTAATAATCCAGCGTCTCTTTCCTCTCTTCCTGGTTTCCCTTTCTGAGCTCCACTCCCAGCCTTGGTCCATTGTTTTCTGTGCTCCTATTTTGGTCTTTAGTTAGTTTGCCAGCTCAAGCATGAACTCCATCCCTGGCTTGGAGCCTAAAGCCACCGTCACTGGAACAAGGAAAGATGTTTTATGTAAACAGCAATACAATGTCCTACTTGCTTGATGAGTGTAACGACTCCCTTAAAAGTTCACCCAGCCTTGAAGAAGACACCCACTGAGTCATATTTTTGGGTCATTTTCTTTTCTTGTTCCTATACTGTGTCAGCTGCACCGAGGTCCCCGAATTTAACCTCAACAGTTACGCAGTAAAGCAGAAACAGATTATGTTGCGTGAAGCCTCAGGGAAGACGGATGCAGGGACATTACTTTACACCCTCAGGCCACAATTTGTCTCATACCTTCCTGTCAGTCATACCTCTCACACAACCTCTGTCTGAATTTCTCACTGCCATTGTCTGGGGCTGTCAGTTTACATATCAGCTGTTCAAAGCAGCTGGTCACATCTATCCAGTAGAATAGTGACACACCTACATTGTTAGTTTATCAACTTACTGCTGCGTTCGTAAATATTCGACTTGTACATTTAGTTCTTTCAATGTTCTTCTCTTGTTCGCCCTCCACATTTCAATCATCACTCAAGTCTTTTGCAGATTCCCCAAATCATGAACCTCTTCAGCATCATCAGACTCAGGAGAGTCATCAGCCACCACCACCACCAGTGTATGGACCTCATAATTCTTTGTTAAAAATTAATTTTCCTTCATGCACTTGTCTCTTCTGAGAAGATAAACCCCTACTAAAAAAGCCATGTCATACTTGTAATGATGATTCTCTGAGTAGTTACTGGTTTAATAAATAGTCAATGTCAAAATATTGCATTTTTGATTAGAAATGGGATCTTAGAAAACTACTAGTGTAAAATGTATGTACTCAAACATTGTAAATTATGTAAAATAATTAACCCATCATGCTCTACATATGAATGACAGGTGGATGTGATCAACATGGGGGGGGGGGGGGGGGGTGGGGTATTTTGTTTGTCACTGATAATATGTGATGATGTTGAAGGGATGTTTTCAGCCCTGTTGGTGTTTTTCAGTGTTTGCCTTCATTCCAAATTATTTAGCACTCATGCAGTCCTAAAAGCCTGGAGCTCAGTCAGCACAGCTGGGACTGAGGGATACACACACACACACACACACACACACACACACACACACACACACACACACACACACACACACACACACACACACACACACACTGGTAAGAGAGATTAAACAGTAGATATCTGCGGATGTGAGGAAGGCGTCTTGGGCTGAAAAGCTGGTTTCTCAAATGAAGTTTGCCGACTCAAATCTCTAGGGTCTCATTTGACTCACCTGCACTTATGTGGATCCACATGAATAACTGATCTGTTCAATAATTGCTTTTACTCCCTCTATGTCTGTCCCAGAAGGTTAAAGATCAGGTCGATCCCTTAAAATATACACAGTTATTGCTGCGGTAATTATGAACATTTAGTCAAGGTTTGAAAATAACAGCAGAAGGAGGGAAGAAATACTGACATGAAATAAACAATGCAATTATATAAATAGACATACAGCGCATATATCATACATTTACTATCCAAAGTGTTTGTGCTATTGTGTGGCAGGATCATCCTCACAGATTTGTCGTAATTAATTCCATGTCCTTTCAGTTAACATTCAGGATATGGAACTCAAATGCTTAAAATCAGTTTAGTGACAATAATTAAACATTTTTGTCTCACAAATTCTTTATCCTACAGTTTCAAATGCTAATTAAGTCAAATTATATAATGTAGGGGCTACGTTAGAGATATTAGATGACAAATGGTTTGAAAAGTTTTCACTCTGACCCTCATTAACACCTCAGCTAACGCACTCAGCTGTCCCTCTAATGATGCCTCAGTGGATCCCTGTTATTAAGGTTCTCTAATGACAAACACTCTGCTGTTCCATCTGCTTTAAGCATGATGGATGTGAATCAGCATACAACACACACACACACACACACACACAGACACACACAAACAGACATATACACAAAGACAACTACGAAACAACTTTGTTGTATCCTCCTGACCCAGAAAGAGCAATTTGGAAACTGTGCAGCTTCTTTACCTTGTGTGACACTGTGTACCATTAGACTCAGAGCAAAAACAGAACAGCATCCTTCTATTTACTCATTTATTACAGACTCATGCATCTCAGTCGCCCTGGGAGAAAACGATAAATAAGACTCCAAAAGCAACCAGTGGAGCAAAGTCCTGCTGATCATCAACACTGCGGATGTTTGATGTTTGGATCTACTTTTCTTGGGACTGGACGGGATTAAGGTTGGAGACAGGCTTTTTCCTTTTCTTTTTTTTTTTTTTTTACTGCTCCCTGAGTGAATTTGAAGGGTGAGAAATGGAGCCTGCCACAGTAAATGAACTTGGAAAGAGGAACAGCAGAGAGGTAAAATTAAGATGGAAAAAAAAAGTGATTGGAACACTTTCTAGAATATATTCTATATTGTTATTACATAAATGATATTGATATAAATGTTTTATTAAGTAATTTTGCTGTGACCGTCTTTTCCATATTAAATTATATTATATTCAATTTTATACTTCCTCTTGTACTTTTTGAGAACTGTAGATGTAAGTCTTTGCAGAGTCTGATTATTATAACAGACAAAATTGTATTGATCTCTATTGTAAGAATTAATACAGCAGTGAATACATCCCAATACTTGTTCATCCAAATTGGGACATTTTACATAATGTGTAATTGGCATTCAGCAGTAGTTTTTCATTTATTTATTTATTGCCATGATTTGCTTTTGAAACCTTGATTGATGCATATTAGAAACAAACGTACTGTATGTACATTAGGGAATCCCTATTTTAATGTAAGTAAGAAAGCCATTGTACACTGGACAGAACAGATCAATCTTGCATAAAATATATGGGATATGAAATATGTGCAGCCAGGGTTAAGTTTCAAGCGGTTTTGCCCGTTAGGCTGTATTTTATTTAAATGTTTCAAAAATTAAACCAACAAACTTCAATCAAACAAACAATCAAGACTGTAACCAGCACACACACGTACACACACACACACACACACACACACACACACACACACACACACACACACACACGTACACACACACACACATGCACGTACACACACACACACGTACACACACACACGCGCGCGCGCGCCCCTCCATGGTCTTTCGTGTTGAACAAGTTTTTTGTTATATCTTTATCAATGGCGCCACCGTGTGGTCAAAACATAAACCAACCAAAAGGTTAATCCGCTCTGATTCTTCCAGGTGACAGAACCAACCAGCGTGTTTCCTGAACCTGCCAGATGGAAGGTGGATCATGAACACATGCTTGGCATTATTGGTATTGTGGGCACAGTTCTGAACCTGCTGGTGGTGGTCTTAGTGTATATTTATACTCCTGTGTGACATGTATACACACACACAGACACACACAGACACACACAACAGTGATGGATGGACGTGCAGTGAAGCTGTTAGACATAAAGATGCAAACTGGGACATGGTTGGATGGGAGGAAAGAGAAGAGTGTTGAAGCGATGCCACACAGTGTTGAACAGGATAAGGATAAAACCAATGTTTGGTAGATTAAGCAGTAAAATCTAGTCATTTATTTTCATAGTGTACACCTGTTTCATTTGACATCCTTTGTTTTGTTTTTTAAAAGATTTTTGTAAAATAAATTCAGATTGAAATGATTGTATGAAATAGTTTCAATTATTTTTTTCATGTCTAATGTTGTTGAAAACTATATCCGTGAAGCATCAAGTCAGAAACCACTGGTTCCAACTGTTAACAATTAAATCTTTACACATTTAAAAAAACTGTTGATAAAAGTGGTTTACTGGATTTATTTATTGACACTGATTTATATAATTTCACAAATGAAAAATACAAAATAAATATAACATGAGAAAATTGTACAACTATTGATATTAAAAAACACGATCTGTATATTGTAAAATCATACATTTATTTATTAGATTTTATGTTTGGGGAGCAGTAGAATTACTTTGGTTATTAATGTTAATATCAGGCAGTATTTGGCAGCTGGTGATGATGTCAATCTTCTCAGAAACAGCCTTCAGGTCATCCAGGATTAATCTGATGCTGTGGGATGCATTGATGATGGCACTCTGTGAAGCATTCAGCTGAGCTGTTGCACTGTGGACCTTCACAAAAATGTCAAAGTCAAATAATCGCAGCCACAAAACCAAAGACATGTACCCAACACTTTCTAACACTCGGTTTAGAGCTGTTATTACAATTACAGAAAGTACTGTACTATCTTCATTAGAAGAATACGGTACTCTATGACAAATGACTGGACATGACGTGATGTCTGCCCATTATAAAATCACACTTCATGATAACAAGCCCACTTTGTCAGAAGCATCCTGGAGTTCAAATCCATAACCTGTATTACATTATCTTTTGAACATTATGCAACATCAATTTCAATTGTTTTACTGTACAAAGTAAAACACTTGGTGCATAAATTTGCTGATGCAATCTCATGGATACGTGCACTAACTTCTCTTCTGCAGTCATGGTGTCATTTAAGATGACAGTAAACTATAAATGTGGTAAGTGTCCATGTGCGTACCTCCTTCGTGGCACTGCTATAAACCTGCCGAACTGTTTGTCCCACATCATTATATAGCCGGCTGTTAGATTCCTGCAGTTTCTGTTGCAACAGAGTCTCACCTAGAAAGAGAATAACACTAAAAAATGTACAAAACATTCAAGATCTCCATCTCCACCCAACATACAGTTGAAAGCTACCATTACTGTAATGATGTTTTCTCCTCACCATGCAGCCTGCGTGTAGGACTCGGCCTGTCCTCCACAACCGACTGTATGGTAGGATGATCTCTAACCACTATAAGAGGCGGCAAGTCTCGCTTGAGGATCTGAGAGCTCTGCTGGCTCAATGCAGGGGCTTGATCCGTTTGCTTCTCCTCATCCTCACTGTCTGTTTCAGACGCCTCACCAGGAACCTGACGTCACACAAGACCACAGGAAAAAAGAAGAAACCTTGTTTGATATTTATGAAGATGCTTTTCGCTCAGTTTTTACACACAATCACGCACAGGAAAATGTACCTTCGCTCCCACTGTGGTAGTCTGAGGAGCAGGCATGGACGTAATGTAGACTTCATCATCGGAGTCTGTCTCGGAGGCCTCGCCCTGCACCACTATCTGGTACCCGCTGGACATAACTGTGTAGCCACGCAACCACGTACACGCAACAGAAAACAAACCCCGTTAGCTACCTTTAAAAAACAAAAAATACCCTGCAGAGGATAATGGAAACATTAAACGTAGCAGAAAATCGACAGCTATGGTCAATTGTACTTTCAATTAACTTAATATAATACTATAAAGTAATATTGATGTACATTCATAATGCAATGTGAACTAACAATCCATACCGAAGACAAAGATAAAAACAATCAATGGCAATACCTCTGAACTGTCACAAAAACAAATCACATGAGAAATGAGGAAGTGGGTTATTTGCTAAGGACCAATCCCGATTCAGCAGCCATGGCACGTGAGAAATGACGTCTCATAATACAATTGGAGCGATATTGACGACTCGACGTTCTGCGTCACACTCACGGGGGCGCTCGTAATGAGAACTGGTGTACTCCGTAACGGACTGGTCTTTATAAACGCAATAATTGAAGTAAAACGTTAAGCTACACATCTCTCAAAAATAGCCTCGATACTTATTTGTATGCTTCTTAGTTGACAAAGACCATGTGATCTAACTTCATAAACAACGCCTTTTGACGTAATTCTTGACATTGAATATCGTTAACTCCGCCTAGCTCCGTGTCCTGTGGACTACCGCGATAGATATCGAGCGCGACTGTAGAAGTACGACTGTGTTTACACTTCCGTGTCACCTACAATCGTTACACAGGTAATTTACATTAGATGCAACGCTACATTGTTTTTTATTGCCTGTAGGTCTATTTTGTCTGTCATTATTATTATAAAATGCCTAATGTGACTTGGACAGTGTTGCTTAGAAGCGCTTGCTAGCAGTTTAGCTGAGTTTAGCTTAATGCTAAACCGTAACTGGCAGTATAATGCTTGTCTTGCTAACTAGCTTCAGAGAAACTGATTCTGTCGTAGCATCCGACTGTTATTCCTTTTTGTGTTGTTTAGAAATGGCAGACGAATCGCTGTTTGACTTTCTCCATATGGAGATCGTGTCACATGTTTACAAGGAGCAGCAATCCGGTAAAGAAGAGATGGACAACAAGGTGTGTTTATGTCTAATCTTAAACCATGAATTATACTGTGATATGGAGCCAGTTTGTGAAACAGATACCTAATGTCAGCCATGCCAACTATTCAATTCATAATATAAAAAGAGATTATTGTCTCGTTGAACCAATGTTCCCTTGTTTAACAACAATACTGCAATTTCTCGGAGTAATAAGACAGAAAATTCACTTGTAAATTTTGTTGCGAACCATTTACTAATTAAACCACTTGGATTTCTCCTCTTCAGGACAGAGCAGTTTGTGTTTCTGTGCTTGAGAGCATGGGCTTCAGAGTGGGACAAGGATTGATTGAAAGGTAAACCAGCCCCTACATACTGTGCGTGTGTGTGTGGCCGTAAATACTTTATAACATGCATCATCACATCATAAGTGTCTTTGCTGATGCACTGTCTAGACTGACGCGGGACTCTCCAAGCTTCAAGGATGAATTGGATGTAATGAAGTTCATCTGTAAAGATTTCTGGACAAAGGTTTTCAGGAGGCAGGTCGACAACCTCAGAACAAACCATCAGGTAAAGTTAAAAAAAGCTGCAATAACAATATGCATACTACTGCCAACAATGCATCGAGAAGTCAAGGTGTATATAGTATTGTACTCTCTGTTGTAGGGAACTTACGTTCTGCAGGATAACAAGTTTTCTCTGCTGACTCAGCTCTCCAATGGAAAACAGTACCTGGATCAAGCTCCTAAGGTTAATATGGGAAATCTTTTGTAGTAAGCTCACACAAAACTACAATTTCTTCTGCCACTACAGGACTGGTGTAAAAGAAATCAGAATCAATCTCATTTCGACTAAGATTACTTTCTCTGTGTGTGTGTGTGTGCGTACTTTCAGTACCTTGCTTTTTCATGCGGTGTGGTGAGAGGAGCTCTGTCTAACCTCGGTCTTGACAGTGTGGTGACAGCTGAGGTCTCTACTATGCCATCCTGTAAGTTGTATCAGAACACCAACCCAATGATGGGTAGAATCTGGCGACACGGTTACTGACCACCAATAATAACGAAACTACTGTCCTAATGCCTCAATGGTTGTATGTTCAATCCCTCTTTAATTCTGTTTTTCCAGGTAAATTCCAGGTGGTAATCCAGAAGTTGTGATCTGAACCTTTCTGCTTCTCTGGTACAGATGTACAGGGCCATGTGGGGTTCTGTCAATCCTAAACAAAGGATAGTTGTTCCTGTCCACCTATAGAGAGATCAAACAACACCCTCATTTTCATATCTGGGTCAAGCAGGAGTAGCTAGGTTCTGCAGATATCCAGTTACCCTGACAGGCTCTAAAGGGTTAGCAAGGGCTCACTCTCTTGTTGCGATGCTCTGTTGCATACTAGAAATGTTCTTCTGTTTTATGTTTTGTACAGATGTGTGATGTTCTCAAGAGTTTCATTAAATGAGCAGCACCGAGCCCTGTCTGACTCGTCTCAGCCTGGCTTTGAAAAAATATTTGCAAATGTGGTGAATCACCGTTATGTGATATTAATTGTAATGTGTTGAATCCCTAGGTTTAAAGGGACTTAGAGCTGACAATGAGATAACAGAAAGTGGAAGAGAAAATCCACAGACTTTACGACGAGTCATTCTGGCTGATACCTGCCATGTAGCCTCTTCTGTCATCCGTCTAAATAATAGCCTGTGAACCTTTGACACAGGCATCAGATTGTTTGTGCATTGCTTGTGTCTCGGGCCGTAGGCCTGGCAGCTGAAACCAGCTTGTGGTGCTTTGCTTTGCCTCGTAGCAGATTGCCTTTATGAGCTGGGGGCTTCATGTGTGCTGGTGGACATTTAAAATTCAGTTCATCTGAAGGCAAAATGTGAATCTAAGAGCCTCTTGTACAAGAAGATATGTTGGATGATTTTGTCTGCCTTTTTTTTGTTGTTGCCTGGTATAAATTTATAAGTGGAATGAATCTAGCCTGTAGTGACATCACATTTTATAGTTAAGACTGTGTTTACAGGTTATTTATTGTATAAAAATATATTTTCTGTCTTTTGTAAAGCATTATGTACAGTCATCTACAATAAAACTGCAAATGTGATCAACTCAGAGTTTTGAAATGACTGATTTGTGTGCTATCAAACTAAACTCATTGTACAAGAGATAGGACTCCTTTAACACGATGGTGCTTTAATGACGTTGCCTCTCTGGTAGTTGCTGTTACCTCTTTGTGTCACCAGAGGGACACACAGCTTTTCTTCTCACTCTTAACATGATCTCATCACTGGGAACCATATCTTATAAGTTAACATTTTGTTGTAAGCACACTCAACTTCCTACAGTCCTTGCTTTCTTATTTCATTTCATGCTGTAAATTCATATAAAAAAGTTGCTATGAAGAAGTTTTAGTTCTGTATATGTGACTAATGGTCTGTGGTATCTAATTGACAGTCCATCCCAGTAGCATGAACTCAAATAAAACAAAAATTACATTTATAACAAGTTTAGTTTGGTTCAGCCCAACCATTTTCACATTTGGTAGCACTGATGTAACACAGATTGTATTTTTACAATGTGTTTTATTACAGTTTACATTGTGACAATATGTTTTACGATAGAAAGTTGTAAAAACCCCATGACCAAATCTTTTCCTGAACATAAATGAGTTTCTTTGGGGATAAACACAAGATATTAGCTTTGATGCCTAAACTCATCCAAGTTAGACCATTAGTGTCAAATTTAATTCTCATTGTGATTTTTGGAACTGTTTTATCAGTAACAGACACAAATTAGCATTTTAAAATCAAAAGTAAATGTCAAAAGTAAATAGGTTATTTTTGACTTTAAATGTCTCTTGGTTGTGAGAGGTGTTGGACACAGGGTATGAAACTTGACCTTTTGTCTGTTTAATCATTCTTTTTAAAAATCTACCACTTGAAAGTTCCCTAATATGGCAGAGGCAGTGTGCTTCATCGCTGGAGTACTGCTTTCATATTTGCCCAAATACTTAATCTGAAATGTTAGGTTAGCACTCAAACTGGGCCACGTCTACTTCAGAGCCAAGGCCCTTGAGACAAGAATTCTTGAACGAGCTTAAGAGTAAGTAAGTCGCCTGGTTTAAAGTAGGCTGTCATCCTACCCCTGCTGATCTGCATAGTGCATCAGAGCTGACAGCATGACGTGTTTGTGTAGGAATGCTGCCAAGAAGAAAAAAACAGTCAAGAAAACTGAGACAGACATCTGCGAAAATGTGAAGCACCTGACTAGTACAGCCCACAGTTTGGCCCATTTGTTGCAAGCTGTTAAAGGCTTTGCACAAATCCTCACTGGAAAAGAGGGTGGGGGGTTGGAGGGTGGGGGGTAGAGGGAGAGATTAGGGTGAAAGCCTGAGAGGGGGCAGAATTGTTTAAAAAAATGGAGGAGAGGGTGAGATGAAGAGAGGGGCAAGAGGAAAATGAGATGGAGAGAATGAAGAGTCGACGGGGAGGCAGGAGCAAAATGAATGGTAGAAGTGGGGAGAAAGGGGGGAGATGGGGTGTAGCGGAAGCAGTGAGGGAGAGGAGGGTGATTAAAAAGTACAGGGAACGGTGAGGATGTGAAAGGTCCTCTGCATCTGTAGCTCCAGTCTCAAAATCGGTGTGAAGTGAGAGAATTTAAAGCTCTCGGTGCGGTGAAAGACTCTGGTAGTTCAACAACAGCTGTTTTGTGCTGGTCCCTCTATGCGGCTTTTACTCCTACCCCCCCCCCCCATTCCTCCTGCTTTACCCTGCATCACAATAATCACCATTACTCTCACAAAGAGTAATGGTGAATGGAGGGTGTGAGCACAGAGAGCGGGTGGGGTGTGGGGGGGTGGGGGTTATAAGAAAGAAAGAAGGAGTTGGGGGGTGAGCCAGGAAGAACATTCTCTACCTCAAATTGATGACTCACTAAAATTCAGTATCACATAAAATGTCTAAAGGCTGGTGTAGGGGGAGAACTTAACAGTGACTGGTTTCCTGAAAGCAGCGATTTGGAGTTGATTGGAGAAAGAAGAAGAAATGTCCTCTCAAGTAAAGAAAATCCTGGAAAATCCTACACCATCCTGACAAACCCGGGTACAAATTCTATGAACTATGAGTTGAGTACGGTCTCACAGGATGCTGCTCACTTTCATCCAATCCAAATGCCTCCTGACTTTATTTCACAGCTTCCTTTCAGTCCCCATTATCAACTTTCTCCCTGTTCTCCTCCAGCTTCCTCCGCTCATGCATAGTCAGAGTGTGATTCTCAGTCTCACATGAACACAAACTTTGCCGCTCGGGGCCATATGTTGACCCGTGGTGGACCTGAATGCAGCCATCTGCCTGCCTTTCCTACGTCCTACAGGGCAAGAGTGTGGGAGAATGTCTATCTCAGATAGAAAACAGCACACATACACACACACCATAGGGGCATGCACATGCCTTGAACCCTTTCACAGCCGCTAATCACTCACAGCCAGCCCATCTCATGTTAACAGTGACAAGATAATAGCTCTTGTGTGCACATGAAAGAAAGATTCCTTCAGGGCCAACCGTGATTTTTTTCCAGCCCTGCTAGGGCCCCATTTTGGTTCTGAAGACGGGTCTGTTTGCCAGAGTTAACTTACATTTACAGAATGACAAGTATATTTCTCCCCCTGAATGTGGCATTGAATGGATACCGGTGATTTAATAAAGGTTTTGCTGAACTACCACTGTTATTGCTACACAGTGCAGCGGTGAAGAGGATATGAGTGAAGAGAGGAAGGATGGAATCAGTGAGAGAAAGGAAATTGTTAAGAGTCGAGGATTGGTCAGATTTAAAGCCAAACAAAAGACTTGCCATCGCCATGTGAAATTTAAATGGCATGATTATACATTCACTCTCACTCACACACACTGGGGTCTTGCTACATCCTATATAGGATTGCTTGCAGCAGTAATGACTGAATTCTAGCTTGAACCATAATTTCACAAACATACCCCATGTAGGTGAAACAAGGAAGAATAATTCCATGTGATTCTTCAAAAATTATAATCAGGAATCACAAAAGTGCTCTTGAATTTATTCCTGTAGTTAATGTTGGAGTTGTTCTTGAAGGCCTCACTCTGCTTCTCCATGATGCTTATATGTAAAGTCTTCTGTTGTGTAGTGATGTGTAAGGTTTCAGTTAAACTATAAAAACCCATGAGTTATGCAAATTCATGACAGAAAGCAAAATTTAAGCCAATTCCATTAATTAATGGGCAAAATTGTGAAAAAGTTAAAAATCAAATGAAAAGTAACTTTCTTCGTGCCTTAATTATACACATCTGGATAATTTTAATGTGCTGATACAGGTCACCTCAAAAAGTAAAGGTCTACTGAGGGAATGTGATCTACAATGAAAACCGCAACGACGGCTCATCTGGTTTCCTGCTCGCTTCCTTCCTTCCTGAATAAAATGTTACAAATGCGTCAGTTACACAAATACCACAGGAAGAACACTTGAACGCAACCAGGCACGTCTCCTTTAACATCTGCGTTGTTGCGTCAAACCATAACACAAGGTTTCTCAGCAGATGAGCCCGAAATGCCTGCAGAGATATTTCATCGAGAGGGTTAAGCAAGTAAGAATGATCATTAAGCGAAGGGAGTTTTAAAAAAAACAAACTTTATTTCCAGTACAAAAAAGCAAACAAAAAATATATTAAACTTGATACAAGCATTAACAACTCAAAGTACTCTATAAATACGTTAAAATAAATTAAAGAAATTAATTTACTAAAGATAATCGTGTTCGATGCTAAACAGGCCTCAAGCGTGTTGATGAAAAGGGAAATTTTAAATAGACCAGTAACAGCAGTGTCTGTTCTAACCAACTACACAGAACAGCCAAGTAAAAATTCTATAACAGTAAGCATACATACCATAACCCTCCAGAACACTGATTTAGCTCTGTTAGGTAACAGACCTGGATGCACAGTTCGCACACTTGTGACCAGGACAATACACATTCAATAACAGCACAAAACTATAACAGTAAGAATCAATGCTGAGTGAAAAGGAGAGAGTGAAGATGGTGAGCGGGGCGAGACACTAAACTGTTCTTATCAGAATCATTGCTGGCTGTGGAAAAGGAGGAGGAGAAAAAAATCCCACTCTTGGGAATGTCTGCATTAAAGATCATTTAAAATACAGATTAGGACTAAGTTGTTTTTTTAGGAGGTAAAACAGGACTTTCATGAAACAATCATGGGACATTTCGCTTTCCTGCTGTGCCAGGTCTGATACTCGGATCAAGTCTGTACAAAATAAAATGCTTAATAAATCATTTGGTGACATTTCAGGGGTTTTTTTTGCTTCCAAGTCTTCTTTTTTTTGCCTACTCCTTCTTCAAACACATAGAAAAATAGATACTGTATTCCCATTTGCAGATTTACAGATAAATATGTCATTAACAAGAGATTTGAAGATCTAGCTTACTTTTTTTTTTTTCCATTTCAGGAGAGTTAAAAGTTACCTTTCGGTCAATTTCCCGGCAGCAGTTTGTCAATAATGCATGAAAGGCAAAGAAACAGCTGTAAAAAATTTTTCTCCAAGGATTGGAATAACATTTGGTTACTTAAAAAAAAAAAAAAAAAGAGGACTCAAACCCACCATCACTTCTGTCCTAACCAGCCAGCAAACCTTGTTTCAACATTGTAACATGACCTGTTAAATAGCACTACAGGCACTTCAGTTGTTTTAAAAACTTAACATTCAGGTTGAAGGTCAGTAATCTAAACACGAGTCAGACTGTACAGTCAGGAGAAAATAACTTTCACTAGCTTAGAAACAATACTGTATACAGTTACTGCAAAAAAAACAAAAACAAACATAGGTCAGTGTGTTTTTACCACCATAATCTAAGCTTCTGTGGTTGATAACATGACTCACCAGCAAAGCCAATTGGTTAACTGTGGCTGGGCGTGCACTCCTTTCTTGTACACTTATTTTTTTTTCCAGAGATTTTCAGACTTTTCAAATCAAAGGAAGAAGGAGCGTAGAAATTTTCCCCCTTCATAACCTTTGACTGCTCGTTTGCACTGCAGCCCTGCTCCACAGGCAAACCACGCTTTCGAGCAGCTGTCCTGCTTTTCAAAGGCAATCCCCCCCCCAGCGGTAGCACCTATACAGGAGTCCACAAGTGATTGAGCTACAAACATATCTTTGGCAAATAAATGGTAAATTTGGACTCTGAAAACAGGCGACTGATCGGCTAAACACTGTGATTACAATCTCTTTGTTGCAATTTTGCCATCTCAGCATACTGTTGTGGTAAAGCATCTTAATACTTCCAGCACTATTACACTTCAACGTTGATATGTACTACATTTTTGGTGGCAACACACATTTTATTTTCTCTATCACTGTAGCTACGCCAGTGACCACAAATCCAAAAGCATATCTCTCCAGATCTTTTTTTCTGATGCCATACGAGTAAAAGGAATGTCTCAGCTCTCAGTCCAGTCTGTGTGTGTTGTGGTTGGTGTGGTGGAACTTGTAGGTGTCGACTGTAAGCGATGTGTGATGTGTGTACTACATATATTGTGTCTTAAGGGTATCCAGACTGGGTAGTCATGCTTTTGTCTAAATTATGTGAATATGCTTGTGTCCCACCAATCTGCAGCCTAAAGGCTGAACCCGGTGGTGTCCTCTGGAACGGAGAGCTGACTGAACACGGCCAGACGTCTGCCGCTGGCTTCGTTGCTGCCACCACAGGATTCAGAGCCGCTCAGCGACCCAGAGGAGCTGCTGCCATCCTGGTCCTGGTCTGACAGAGAGGTGTAGGACAGGGATCGGATGCCCAGCGGTCCTGGGCAGACCCCAGCTGCACCAGGACTCTGTCTCAGGGATGGGGAGGCATTCGGAGACAGCCCACAGGGAGAACAGCCAGAGTCGGGTGAAGGCAGGAATGGAGAGCGTGGATCTGCTGCTGCGACCTGACTGTTGGGCTGGTACTGGGCAGGCGAGGCCTCAAAGGCAGAGTCAATCTCCAGGAAGGCTTGGGATAGTAGGTCGGTGATGTCGGTGCTGGGGGGAGGAGAGGTCGACGGTGCTCGTGTGAAAGAAGGATTGGCAGGAAGAGTAGTAAGCGGGGGCTGGAGGAGCTGCTGGGGAGCAGAGGGAAACCCGGCAAAGCTGAAGCTCTGTCTGACTAGAGGAGGTCTGTGCACACGGGAGGATGAAGGTAGCTGCGTCCCAACACTTGAAGAAGTGGACGCCGTGGGGCGAGTGACTGGGGGTTTCTTTTCTTCCTCATTGTTGTGAACAAAGTGGCAGCGCATCCCATATGGGCAGAAGCCGATGGTGTGAAATGTACGGCACGGCTCAGTTTTGTATTTTGGATGCCTGCTGAGATCCCGCAGCTCTTCATGGCCATGTGCAAACTGACACTTCCCACCATACTTGCACAAGCCACTCTCAGTGAAAGATCGACAAAGTTCAGTCTTATAGCGCGATGAAGAGGATGAAGACCCCATGTTTAGCGAAGTGGGGCTGATGTCACTTTGGGAATGCTTTACATCAGTTCCAGGCCAACCAAAACTCACGGGTCTCACACTGCCACTCTCTACCATGCTGATGGAGCGTTGGCCAAAGAAGCCTGATCTTCTCCACTGGTTGGAATTAGTCTGCTGGGAAGACGTGGGGCTTTCTGACTGCTGCCCCCATTGGCTGGAGGCCAAAAGTGCACTGTCAGAATGATCGGAGAGGCAGGAGAGAGACGAGAGGGACAACGATGTATTGCAGTGAGGCTGACCGATGTAACCTGGAGTTCTCATCGCCAGACTGAGGGATGGCGGCGGTCTACTCTGATCACTCAAGTCAAGGTTCAGTAATTGCTGCAAAAACAGACAACACAGCATTAATCCATTCTGTTTACCATTACAATCCATCAGGGGGTTATTCAAGTATTCAAACTGCAAAGTTACACACAATTAAACTTTGAAAGTTCTTTCAGAGCAAACCAGGCATAATTTGTCTTATTTAAAATACAGCTACAAGACAAAGCAACAACATAAACCTGAAATTGGAGACACTGAGAGTACATTATGGTGGAATATTCAAAACATTTAGACATCTGATAATCGAGTCAACGCTCTTTGTTGTTAAATAGATGACACAGTTGATGACACACGTTTCTGCGTAAAAATCCAGCAAAAAAACATTTGAAAACCTTTCAAAATACACGCCGATAACATTGAGAAGTGTCCTTCACCGGGGTGAAAGTCAACTTTCATGTGGATGAGAACATCTTCAACAAGGACGAGCTAACTTACAGAACAGTGTGTTCCTAAGCACCACATGTAGGAACTTCACGACGTTAGTTTGAAAAAACTACCACAAAAAGTCTATTTAGCACCTTCTAAACATTTTTAGCCGCCATGTATTCTTGTAAATAAATGAAAAACGTGTGGTTGATGTCGCTAATAAGAGCAGCGACTAGATTCATACAGCAGCTGATCGATAACGGTCCACCTATGTTACTTACATGAAGACAACTAGCTTAACTATCTCTCATTAAACTAGTTACTCCTTTTCCAAGCTAAACCAACTCGTTAAATATGATTAATTAAGCAAGTTAGTCTGACTAATGGGCTAATGTTGCGACGAATCTAAACACCTGCCTCGGTAACGCTTCCACTTTGTGACAAGTTCGTCGTTAGCTTCAAGTCCAAGTTAAAAATAGCGTTAAATAAATGCAAAAAAAAAAAAAAAAAGTTCAGGAAATCACCTGATTATCACTAAAACGTTAAGACAGTTCAATATTATTCGCTAGAGACTTAATAATAAGAAGAAAGCAAAGTTAGCGCAGTTAGTCGTTAGCTAGCTAGCTAACGCCAAGCCCCCCCAAAGTTAGCAAACTTTCGCTCCACTCTCAACTTTTCCCACTTCACGCTCAACTTGTTTTCGCTTTTCTTTACCTTACACATCATCTCCTCCAAGTCCAAAAACTGGCTGAGGGGATAAGATGGCATTTTGCACAGTTTTAAAAAAAAAACAAACAAAACAAAACAAGCGTCGTCGGATCGCGTCTGCCCCTCACGGCGATAGACGTGGGCAACTCGCTAGCATAAGTTGGGCAGAAGTTTCCAGTTGTGTGCGCTGCTAAACAAGGCCGCGACTCAGACCACGTGTGGATTTAAAACCTAACGCGGCTCGTGGCCCCTCCCACTCGGCTCCGAGTCAGACAGACGGCCGAAAGTTTTTCACTTGACCCGCAAGTCTCAAACGATTTGATACAAAACTACTAGAAAATGAGCGTTTTTAGCCCTTACTTATAAATTTTCGTGTATTAATCCGTTTTATTTATGTTTGTGATTCATTAGAAGACATGCAGCAGGAAGTGTATCTGCAACAAAGAGACTCCATCCAGCAAAAGTTAGAGGGATAGAAACAACAGTTAAACCTCATAATAACTATTAATAGGAGTAATAATAAGGGAAAATAGTGCTAAAAATAAAACAGAATAATCACCGAATTTCAGTTTGAAATTGTAGGATTTAATTCATGTGACAAATCAATTTCAGAACAGTTCAAAAGTACTGTAATGCACTGTCGCCAAAAGTAAGATATGGCATAAATGAAATAAAATGAAATCAACTTTATTATTATCCAATTCAGGGCTGTCTCTGTAAAGTTTTGGCAAGTTCAAATTTGATTTAAGTTTTAAACTTTTTTTTTTCTTAATGCTGAACAAACTGGTTTCTGTGATATGTTTTGGCTGTGTGTCATGTATTTGGGCATAACTGACAAAACTTGGATATCTTTAGTTGGCATTTGTCCCATCAGCTCCTGCATAGTCAGCAAATGAATAAATGCAAGTTCGCCCAGCTAACGGAAGCAAACAAAGATCTATTTTCTAAAACATCTGAAATCTTCACCCTTATGATGTTTTTAAAAAAAAATCTTTTCATTATAGGGGCTTAAAACAAACGACATTGAAGAAATTCAACAAACTTAAGAACAGCCATAAACCAACAAGAGACACAAGAAAATGCAAGAAGGAGGACAAAGGCTGAAAGCAGGAGGATTGAACACATGGCTAGAAAAGACAGTGTGGAGACAGCCCTAATGCCTTGACAGAGACAAAGAGGACTGAAGTGTTTGATTTCAAAGGCAGATGTGTGAAAAACTCCACTGCAGATCAGAGCCATGAGAATATCTGGCTGCTCAAAGACCCACAGCACATTTGGCCGTCACAGAGAGACATTTTGAAGAGCACACACACCTACACAGGTCTGCCAGGAGTGGCATTGTCACACCTCTGGGATCGTAAAAAGGATTACTACAGCAAACCCAGGAACATGAGTCGATAATTGGTGTTTGGCTGCAACTGCAGACAACAACCGAAAAAAGCACTTCCAGATTTTATCTGTACAGTTCAGTGCATTAAATTAACAGATTTTGGGTGACGTGAGTTAAAGATTGCATTCGAAGTTCCCTTTTTGAAAATCAGTGAAGGTGTGAAACATGAGCCTCAGTTATTTTTGCTGAAGAGCGCATGTGACTGCAATCAGGGCACGTTTTTGAGTTTCTTGTATTCTGAAATGTATGAAGGTTTATGGAGAAAGTTCTGTAGTTATTCTGAGAATTTTAGATGTAAAAGTCTTAGTCCCCAACAAGAGCTCTCAAAAAACAAAAGAAACTATGTCAGAAATGGTTAAAAAAAACTGTACATGAATAAAACTTTTAAAATGTGAGCCCTCAGGCTGATGGAGAGAGTTCTGTGAACCCTCTCCCCAGTTCAGAGAGACGAGTTCAGCTGAGAACAAAGCCTGCTAAAAAGCTTTGTTTTGCTCCAGCCAAGTGGTCAACATTATGTGTGTGTGTGTGTGTGTGTGTGTGTGTGTGTGTGTGTATACTTGCTTGTGTTTGACTGAGCGTCTCAAACCCCCAACTTCACTCCACCTCTGCTCTGTGATGATGCAATGACACAGGTCAACTCTAGACAGCCTGAAGGATGTGTCACACAGCATAGTGTGTGTGTGTGTGTGTGTGTGTGTGTGTGTGTGTGTGTGTGTGTGTGTGTGTGTGTGATACGATGCTGAAACTGTGCATTTTTTTTGACTCACTTAAAAAAAAAGTGCACCCCCAACTCCATCATAGGAGGGAATTTGTTAAAGTTAATCAGACCCTTTTGACCTGAAAGGTGGAGGTCAGAGG
The DNA here is from genome assembly GCA_013358685.1 of Antennarius maculatus. Taxonomy (NCBI): domain Eukaryota; kingdom Metazoa; phylum Chordata; class Actinopteri; order Lophiiformes; family Antennariidae; genus Antennarius; species Antennarius maculatus. Next base: position 22,565,459 of record CM023613.1, read on the forward strand.
TCACAGGATATTGAACCAGTCTTAAGGCTTGTTTATGCTCTCTGGAAGCACGTAAATGGATATGTTTCCCTTATGTGGCGTGTTTTGTCGATGCCTTCATCTCTTTTCATAAAGCTCAATACAACCGCGGGGAGGCAGTTTTAAAAGTTTTGACAACAACAAAAAAAAAAAAAAACATGGAGGAAGTTGTGATGATGCACCTCCTGATCACAAAGCGGCAAAATTTTGAGCTAAAGCTGTACTCTGAGGCGTTTGTAAGGTCATGACGGACATCCAGATTTGTGGACAGAGAGCTTATCACTTGTGTTCTTTTTACTTCATTTTGTTTGCGCTCATTTGTCACTTGAATTGTGGCCACACTGCCCTCAAACATTCCCGGTTGTATCGCGCCGATTCGTCCATCTCGTTCGCGTCCATTAGCTCCCCATAAGGCTCCGACCGTCTCTGTATGTCTTCAACTTAGAGCATAGAAGAGTCTTCAATCACATGACACCTCACATATGGTGGACAAATTTCCAAACCATCTCCAAATGTGGCATGTGGCATGATAATTTGTCTGTTTTCACTCCTGCATTTTACCACAGATGCATTTATTTCTCGAATTGTGAACGTGACTGAACCTCTGGGAGCTTTTCTCCGACAGAAACTGCCCTGATTATTAATTGCCTTAAGAATCTGGCTCGTGTGTTTGTTTGTTAGCCTGAAATGAAGACCACCACTGTGAACAACAAGCCATTAGCACCACGTCAACAACACATGCGCCTGGAGGAGAACAGGCCCCTTCCCTTAATTTGAGTAAATAAAGCGTTATCTGTAAACAGGCTATTGGGTCTGCAAGTAGACTTTACTTCTATAAACAAATCCCTTTTGGGTGAGGTGGGGATTACCGAGGAGGAGAGAGAGAGAGAGAGAGAGAGAGAGAGAGAGAGAGAGAGAGAGAGATTGGGGTGGGGGGGGTGCTTTCTGAAGGAAAGGGGGGAAGGGAGAAGGGTGGGGCGGAGAAAGGTGGAGAGATTTGAAAGGGAGTTCTTGCTTCTTGTTGAGTCCAGCTGGGCTCGAGGGCTTTTGGAGCACAATGAGCTCAATGAGCTGCAGAACTAACTAACAAACTAATGGCCCGCCCTCTGCGACTCTACCCCCATGCACACACACACACACACACACACACACACACACACACACACACACACACACACACACACACACACACACATGCACACACACAGTGAAAATAACAGAGAGTGCTGAATGACTGGAGGAAGCAATCAGAAGATTGTTTCGATCTGTACAGAGCTGTTGGACTTTGGTAAAAGAGGGGCTGAGTATACTCGACCCTCATGTGAATGGGACTCACAAAGATGCTACAGTGAATAGAGATACGAGAGTGAAAAGGAAAGGGGGCCCTTAAAGAATGCCCAATATACAGGACCCCCAAAAAATTTGTGCTTCACTCCTGAATAAACCCAGAATTTGGGATTTAACAAGCAACTCCTCAACTGATCCCTTTCTTTTCCCACATCATCCTCAAGCCGTGACACGACTGGCCAAGTCATCAGGAAAACTTGTGAGATCTCTCTCGTATCACAAGAGATTTCCCGAGGGGGAAGTTGCAAAACAAAGTCGACGACTGGCTCTAAGGTTCAACTATTGCACGCCTGGGTTATTAAAGTATTTCTGAAGAAGCGTGTTAGGTTAAGGTTAGCATTAGCAGAAAAATGACAAAATGGGATGTGATAGGAGAGGAAACCAATCCATTATCAATGTCTGTGTCGTCATTTGCAGTGTGTGTGTGTGTACAAAGAGGGACATACATTCACACAAATGTTGCACAGTCCGTCTATTGAAGCCCACATGCTGAAGCGAAGGCATTCCCATACAGGCTTCTTCAGATAAGAGGCTACTATTACCAGCGACATATTAAGGACGGAGGAGGAGGAGGAGGGGTCCGCAGACCTGATGAACATCTGCTCCTCTTTTCCTCCCCTTTCTTCACCCCCCCCCCACTCCCCCACCACCATGACCACGTCTTTCAGGATTTAGGAGGAGAGTTCGCCTCTCGGGGAATCTTTTTTAGAAACTACAGCTGTATCATGTGATGGTATGAAAAGCAAATGATGGCCAGCGTTCCATCAAGTAGTAACTATTTATGTCGCCCACCATTAACACCGATCAGCTGTTTGTCAAACAGAGCAGCCTCCTCCCTACCTTTTGTGTTTTCTTCAACATTTCTACATAAAGACTTAGAAAAGTCATGAAAGAAATAATCTAAGAAACATTTAATGTAAAAGTTTTTGATACCATATATGTAATGAGTACAGTCATTGTTTAGTGTCAGAGCATTAGAAGCAACAACTAGTAAAAGTAATTTTAGTTAAGAATGGTCCTCCTTAGGATGTGTATTTATTTATGTTAAGCTAAAATCAAGCTTTAACTAATACACTGTTCATACGACTGGAGATTATTTAGTTAGTGGAAGGTTTATGTTTCAATGATAATGATATGAATTTGCAAAGTAACTAAAGTAGAAGGACAAATGACTAAAACGGTCTTAAATGTATAAATACATACCAGCTATGACCCTCACTCTTACTCCTGTCAAACCAAGACACTCCCCAAACACACACACGCACACACACACACACACACACACACACACACACGGACACGGACACATCCAGAGAAGCCGCACAGTAGGGTTCTACTCACAGGCCGAAGGTCGTAACCTAACCTTTAACATCTGACATCACCCACCCTCCCCCTCCTCTCCTGCCCACTGGAATTCACTCCTGTGGATTCAATTGGAAACAGAGCAGGAGAGGGATAGAGAGAGAAAAGCGGAGCATGGAGGGTTGAAAACAAGATAACAGTGACAAATGTCTGCTCAGAACAGGAGACAATGACTCAGGGCGGAGAGGCTGTGAGAGACTGATGGGAAGGCTTGAGCCATTGGATCGTTTGGCCCATTTGTTTTGGTGGGAAAGTGTGAAAAAAGGAGTCATCTGTGTAGAACCGACACACCGGGTTACCATACAGCTAAAAGTATGTGGATCCTATGTTTCTTTTTATGGTACCGGCTAGACTAGATAGTTCCAGTTGACAGAGATTCCAACTCCCCCCTAGTCTGTATTAACACTTCATTCCCACTGATCAGTCAAGCAATCATGTAAATCATTCCCTGAGCCTCAGTGTACTCACCAAACATTTACTTATAGAAGGAAAACTGGAGGGCTGGTGTCTCTCAAACTGTCGCTGCTCACGAAAGGAAACAAATAAACAAGAGGTAAAAGAATTATGACTAAAAAAGGCAGATAAAATCCAGGCCCAGGCACGTAAGGTGCTGGAAATGTATTAAGGCCTTTGTTTCAACAGGTTAGTTATTCTTGACATACATGTGTAGATCATGTAGATTACTGTATTAACTATTCTTTAGTATTTCACTTATTATTATTCACTTTTATTAACACAGATTTTGTGGTCCTTGTTGTTTGGTGTTCCTTTCCTCTACTAGTTATTGGAAGATGCTTTATAAATAGACACCTTACTTTTTGGAGTGCTTCAAACTTACTGCAAAGAGATTAGGAGGGGCCCTTTCCTGTGTCATGGTGACATCAAGGGTGAAGGACTAAGGGATGAAAGGGGATTGAATGCACAGATCCCCCATGTGGAGAGGAACCTATTATGAATGCCAGTGCACAGGCCCCAGAATCATTAAAGCACCTTCCGAGTTTTGTATCAAAGAACTTGTATGCCGCCTTGACTGAGGCTCATATAGTAACTTTAGTAAGAATGAATGTAGAGGAAACATGACTGCAGGTTTACATCCTGTATCACAATGCAGGGAATCAGTGGGTATTATTCTATTCTACTGCCCTCTGCTGGATTAAAGCGTGATTACAAACATTGACCGATAGCACCATCAACCAGATGAAATGTGTTCAGACTGCAGTCTGTCTGGTTTTGATCAGATGATTCTGTTTTAAATCACTCCAAACACGTGATTTATGCTGAAAAGGGTTCGCTCTTAGTTTTTTCCACGAATTAATAGTGATGGGATTAATTAAGGTTAGAAACTGGATATATTGGTCACACACGTTACACACACAACTTCTTTTTAACATTGTTCAACTGCCTTTCAGAATAGTTTATTGTGTATCGTATATTAGATTTGTCTTTTGCAATCTACAGTATGTTAATAAATTCATTTTTGAGTGTGAATTTCATGAAAGAGACATGAACGTAATGTAATTTCTTAATCCTGTAAGTGTACATTATTGAGTTTTTGAGATCTCTATATCACAAGTTTGAAATTTCATTTCTGTAAACACCTGATGAATTCACACTTAACAGTTCACTTCACAGTATTCCACAGTTTATTTTTTTTTAAATGGTTCAAACACATTTACAGTATATAAAGTCCCCTGTAGGTCCAGCAGGAGGAGCTGCTGTATCACCTACGCTCCCTCCACTTAAATTTCTTTCAGTTCCTGTTATGTTTCTGTATATAGAAATGTGAAATAAAATCTCTATATGTGTTCATTTCCTTTTTTATGTTTTAGTTCATGTTATTTCCAAACATGCTACGATAAACTTTAAACAAATGCATTTGTTGAGAGGGAGGAAGTTGAGGCATCCAGCCAGAGCTGCTGAGTGAGCAGACTGTGTTAGGCAAGGCAACTTACACAACCCTTTTCCCTGTGTGCGTGTGTGTGTGTGTGTGTGTGTGTTGAGCAACAGTTCTTGGAGATTCTCCTGAACCCAAAACAAAACAAACAGCCAATTCTTTGTTCTAATAACACAGACATGGTGGTTCGTGCCTCAGTCAGACTCATTTGTGACCATAAGAAGCAAAGGAACTATGACGAATATGAAGATTTACACTCGTTTATTCATCTTATTTCATCGCTCAATCATAACAATTTCAGGTTGATGTGAGAAACATCAATCTTGATATCTTAAATTGATAAAAGCAACATGTTGAGGCAGACAGAAAATAACACAGCAGGGAGAAAAACAAAAAAATTAGGGGGAGAATGATGTAAAAATAGGTTTGTGGAAAAATATAATGATAGATAATTTAAACATTCCGAGTAAAAAGTTTGCCAAACTAATAATAGAGGTATGGGCGGAGAGTGTTTGTGTGCCCACATGTGACAGAGTGACAGTGAGTGGGCTGTGTGCATTTCAAATACTGCACCTGAAGTGAAGACAAAAAAGCCTTTTTTCTTGTCAGATTTTACTCACGTGTTCCTCAAAAGACTTTAACTGAGATGATAAAAGTAATCCAACTTAATTTGTACAAATCACCTTTAGAGAAACACCACAAAGGGATCTTTTCCCTCAGAAATGGGAGAAATGAGAAACGTCATTGCAGAGTGACGTTTGAACACTGAGGTGTAGCCAAACGCGGGGTGAACGTCATCAGGAGCAGCGTTGCGACAACAGTTATATTGAAGAATTCAAAAGGGGAACATTGGATAGGATTTATCTGCTGCTCTGCAACGTCAGCAGACTATCAACGTTTGTCATGAGAAATGAAAGAGAACAGAAATGTTTAATGTTTGACACAATGTCGGATGTCAGAAGTATTTTATTTTCTTGTTTTCTTCTTTTTTCTTTTCTTTTTTTTTTTTTTTTTTGTTATTAGATGATGGATGGAAATTCTCCTAAACGGAGGGCATGCACTGACGCACATACCTGTGGATTACTCACTGTATTTAAACCCATAGCTCAGAGAGACGTGTTGAAACCCTGGGACTGAACTAAAGAAACAGAAAAAAAAAATCACAGTCGATCTGAATGAATCACAAACATTTAAAAAAAAAGCTTTTAAAAGATATTTGTGAAAAGCTAATGAAATCCTTCATGCATGCTTCTTTAAACTGTTATCTATAAAACATTTGTAATAGTTATACAGGATTCAATGTGAATTTACTATGACTGATGTGTGTTCATCTGACATTGTTGTTGGAAAGATTCTAATAATGTGTAATCAAGCGTACAGATAATATCCCAATGTGTGTATTTGTGTTCAGTGTTCATTATTTAAAGCATTGCATGTTTTGAAATTAAATATCTAAACCCCTTTGCAGTGTTATTCCAATGTAAAGCTAATGCAATACGGTCGTGATGAGACAAGGTACATGAACTTGTGTGTATCGTATCAGTGTGTGTATGCATGCAGAGTTGTGCACACATGCGCTCTGCAGCCTTTGGGCCTCTCTCTAGACAGAAGTGGGGCACCAGGCGAGGCAATTCATTTTCTTCTGGAATACCATTCCCTCAGAGGAATGTGGATTTTTTTTTTTTTTTGCTGCCCAAACATTACAACCTCTGTTCTTGTCAGCGCGGGAGAAAGTTATGAAAAGACACTGCAGACGTCTTTATTTGAAAGCTTTGTGCATACACCATCTGAGACAAGATGTCACACGGCAGTGTAGTGTGTTTACGTTTGCGTGGAGGGAGGGGGAAAGTGTTTACCGGTTAGCTCAGGTCAGTGTGTGCGTGTGTCTCCTCGCTGCTGACCGTCAGCCAAACGACGATTTCCAGTCTGTATATTCTCACATTCGGCCTCTTCGCTCGTATCCAGGCAACGGATCATAATATTGATCAGTGTGTTTGATCACGGGGATGCTGATGGATATGCAGCCTCATATGATGTGACGTCTTTAAACTCTGTTCAATTTACACATTAGTATCCAGGAAACAGGATGAATACAGGTCATTTGTGTGTGTCCGTGTGTGTATGTCTGTGTGTGTTCATAAGGGGTCGTAGTGTTTTCCCACCCCCCATTTGTCTTTACTCTGTCTTACTTATCTGCATTTGCATTCACACCCCTGTGTGTACATAGTTTCTACCCGCTTGCGTATCTCTTCTCGGGATGTGAATCATGGGAACGATGCTGCTGATTTTTTTGTGATTACGAGTCCTGACAACAATTTTGTGCAGACCAAATTCCCCACTGCATGATTCACGCGGCCGCTGTTCAGTAACAAAATGTGATGTCCGGAGTTTGACCTGGTGGGATGCAGCAGAATAAAAATGTCTCCATCTCCAAGACACGTGTGCGGTTTATACCTGGCATTAACATGTGCCCACTGGGGATCGGATCACTTTCGGGCTCACTTGTTGAATGCAATGAATGCAGCATATGAGAAATAGACGATCCACCGGTGGCAAAGTGGAAATTCAATAAGCATAAATGTTAAATCAGTTGAAGCAACACTAAATGCTGGCTGGATAGAAACACTCGAGACGTGGAGAGGTGGACATGGTGGTGGAGTTAAGAACACACTGGGATGTGGTCGGACCATTGGAACGAGGGTGTCCTCAATGTGTTTTCAGTGTCTTTAAACCTCTACTTAAACCTGTCCACTTGTGATTGTGGTGATACCAAGTTTACACCACAGCGCTGACACAGACTGCAATCACAGTTTTGGGTAACTGCTATTGGGTGAGTTTTCTTTCCTGCTTTACAGAATATTTGCTCTTGTCACAGGGTCGCGTCGGGTCATGTATTACAACCGGGAACCTTATCAGGAACTCAGTGAAAGTTGTGGTCTTACTTTGATTTAATACAATAAATGCCAGCTGTCTCCATTTAACTCCTGGCCTGGATCTCTCTCACATTCCCGTATCCACACGCTCAGCGGTGTGATTTTAATTTTACTATAATGATGAAATTATTTAGATTTTATGACTGTGCCATGATGTCTTGGTTAACATCTTCTCTCCCTTTGGAAATGCACAGACATGGTTTAATGATCAGGTTTGGTTTAATCTAAAACCGCCTTGGTGGGCTCAACAGATTCTAATGTGAAAATGCATTCATATTCGGCTTTTCCGATTTTTGGTGTGTCCAAAAATCACAAAAATCGGGAACATAAGCAAAAAAAAAGAAAGAGAAAATTATTATAATCATTTTGCTCATCATTAAGATCTCATTAACTTTGTTTTAGCATCACAGCATCAACAGAAGCTCAGTTTCCTATTTTTTTCCCCAATCACGATGGGTAACTAACCTCACGCCACTCGCCACTTCCTGAAACCTCACCACTTTCCGTTATGCGTGCTCATAAATGTACTCTACCGGTTTTTAGGTTCCGTTTGTGATCTCTGTTGGTTTGTTATGTCGCATGTGAATTTTTTCTGACCACTTCTTTCTCCTGATGACGACTTACTTGCCTGTGAAGTCCAGGCCAGTGGCTGGTGGTGGATGATGGAGTAATATGTGAAGTAATTATGTGTTTGCTGTATGACAAAACGCAAAGAGTGCAAAGCAGTTGTACAATCTGGTGCAGTCTGATACAATACCCAACTATATTACATGGTACAGGGTGAATATATTAGTGCAGAATATTCATTCAAAGTATATTCTTGAGTTTGGAATTGTATGTTTGACAGAATTTCCTGGCTTTATCCAGTCTGTTGTTCATAATCATTGTTCTTTGCTGAGGCCGTATTTAGATTTGAAGACCCGTGATTGCAAGCTTTGGTTAACATGATGATATCTAAACCAGTTGCCCTTTGATTATAAAGACCATCAAAGTGGTCGAGAGTTGAGGAGAGGCTGTTAGGAAGACCTCAACTGAGATTATTTAGTCACAAATATTATGTGCATTGTGATGCATCGGTATATAGGAGTGTTTTGTGACCATTTATGAATTATTTTGTTTGTGGCTGCTCTCCTTTTTGGTTCTGGTGGGCGTGACGATTGGTGGAAAATTTGAATGGATTTGAAATTCTGTTTCTTGGTTTTCACCTTTGCTTCCTACATGATCAGGAAAGCGTTTTTTTTTTTTTTTTTTTTTTTGTATAGTTTGCTTTTGGACCGTTTTATCGGGATGGACAAGTAGGAATGGTGTCCACCAAGACGCCGCCTCCATCCATCCACCCAATGGTTCTGATTGTGCTGTTGGATGTTTGTATGGAGGACGTTTGCTGTGGATGAACAGGTGGGGCATGACAATTTGTTGTTTGTCTGCAGAATGAACAAAGCCGTGGTTCTGTCTGTGAAAAATGAGCAGCTGGTCCATCAGCTGGTCCATCAGCTGACAGGGGGGGTGCTCCTCCTGCACCTGTACATGCAGATGTCCCCACTGTTGGTAGCCTCAACCCGGGTCCATTCCAAACTAGCCATTGGAGAACGAACTCCGTGGATTTGGAAACTTTGTGAGTAGTTTTAAAACTTTAAGTTTAGAATGTAGAGTCCAAAGTGAAACACACGCTGTCTGAGAAGAACATGCCATGGTTTGTGTTGGCTCTTCATAGATGAAGTGTTTTGACTTATGTCGAGCACAAAGGCGCTGAACAGGTGGGAATCCCACCCGCTGAGGCAACCTGTCAGTCCACTCACACCTCCCCCGGTGTCGGGGCGTCAGGTGACGTCGTCTCCGTTGATGGATCGGTGGCTGCTATTTCAATCTTCAAAAACAAACAACTTCAATGAGCAAAGTTAAAAAAGGGAAAACTGTTCCAAAACTTGAAAAAAAAAAAATCACAATGTGAATTCTGTTGCTTAGTGTTTGCTCTTTATTTTGTCACATGAGGAGCCTTAGACTAAAATCTCTCAATATAAAGCAAAACATATAGAAGCATGAGAATAGAGCAGTCATTTCAGAAATATCTGTTCTTAAATGTATTGATTTGTGTTTATTTCTGCTGGAAACACACTCTAGGGTCAATTTGCCTTAGCGGAGCTTCAAGCTGACATTGGAGGCACCGAAGCCGGTTTACATCTTGACTCAGATCCCAACACGAGTCACCTGCTTTGTGAAATGTTGGCTTTGAATTCTTTTGTGCAGGAGAGAATGAAGGAGTGCATTTATTTGGTCTTCCTTCCTCCAGCTTGAGGACCTGGATGCTCCCACTGCCTACAGTATTTCTCTGCCCTACACAAGTCAGTGGCAGAGAGGGAGCAGAACTGTCCTGATCTTCCAGGAATCAGTCTGACAACCAGTCTGGATGAGATGAGGAAATGTGCACTCAGTTCCTACATTGATGTCCCTCGATTGGAGCACCGCTCTCTGGAATGTTATGGGGAGGAACAGTTTTGGAATATCCTTGGACCTGACCTTCAAGGTGTTTTCCTGGAATGCACCAACACAGGATCTCTCCCTGTCTCCTGCCAGCAAGCCATGCCTTTCCTGCTACCTAAAAAAGAAGATCTAGTTCTACTCAGAAACTGGAGGCCCCTTGTGCTACTTAGTATGGATTGTGGGGTACTTTCCATAGCACTAGCTATCGAGAAAATTTCAAATCTGTCAACTTTATGTCAAATTTCTGATCCTGCAGACTCTGGTTGGACTAAAGGAGTTGAGGTATACTAATCTCCTTGTTCTGCACTTTCCCCAAAAAGGCAAAGGTGGCTGGTTTTGGAAGGACTTTTGAAGGACTGATTGAAAGACTGTTGGAACATGTTTGTGATGAAATGATGGACAACACACAGGAGGTTAATTTTCTGTGGGCTGCAGGGGAGGCCTGGTGTTCTGTTGGGGAAGACTGGGAGCTGCTTCTCAGTTTTTGAGTTCTAGTTGTTTGTAATTACATTTAATGGTTGAAGTAATTGCTTTTTAGATTTTCTTAATTGATTGATAAGCTCTACTCTACTCTACTCTACTCTACTCTACTCTACTCTACTCTACTCTACTCTACTCTATACAATGCTTATTTTTACAAGGAGGAGTTCAGCTGGTCTCTGCACTGCTAATGTCACGGTGGTATGTATTCTTGGGAGAAAAGCCAATGCTATATTATCACAAACTGCATATCCATTACTTTTTCTTTCAATAACCAACCCACAGACATAGACACAGACACACACACACACACACACACACACACACACACGCACACACATCACTAACCACTTCATTTTCTGCCCACCTGTATAAACATAGCAGCGTGTATTTGAGCATATGTGTGTGAAAGCTTCCTCACAGAGAGACCTATTGTCCTTCAGGCTAAGATGTGTGTGCTGTGTCATGATTTGGCTTGGCAGCCACAAGCCCACTGCTTATTTTAGCTTGAAACTAAAACACTGGACCTAAAATAACACATCTACTGACAAGAAGCAGCTGAGCTGCTCCTTCAACATCAAGGCTTTGGTGTTCTAAGGATCAGGACATAAATCACAATGTCTGTGACACAGAAAAAATAATGTCACACCGTGGAGAATAAAAAACACGTCTAGGTAGAAACGATTATGAACTTTTGCTCTCTGAAAATGGTGAAAACTTGTGTGTGGCTTATAAATTACAGTTGATCAATTACAGCAGTTTTTAGAATATAGATCTGAGAAATAACTACAATATTTATTTATATACATAGACAAAAATATAAGGGATTTGTTTTTTTTTTGTTGGAAACTCTGTGGGTTCTGTGGGTAAAATGTAGTGGCATCTGCCTGGTGTTGATTTAGATTATAACTAACACACCTCCCCTCACTCTCCTCTATCCTGCATTGAAAGCCTCTTCTGGATTGCTGTGGAGTATGAAACATATGGTCGTGCAGTACGGTTGATAATGTAAAATATAACCCGTTCTCTCCTCAGCAACAAAAAACACAATCAGTCTCATATTCAGGTGACAGTGACGGAAATCTAATGATTTATTAGTTTTTGGTACATTTCATATTTATAACCTTTACTGTTCCCTGGAATTTGATTCGGGAACCAGGGGAGGCTGTTTTATTTCACTTTCTCTGTCGTAGTAAAATTTAATTTGAAATCAAGTCACAAAATTTTACATAACACAGGTTCTTCAAAAGAGGAAGTTGCTCAGAATTCTAACGGCAGCAGAAGAAACGGTTGCTTTATTCAACTTGCATAACAAACATTGCTATTATCATCCAAAACAGTGAAAACGGATGAAGTTCTCAGTACCTCAATTTTTTGTTTCATTTACTGCACATATTTATATTTATATCTGTTTGTGTATTTCATCACAAGACATGCCTTGGGTAGCTTTGTAATCTCATATTTCACAGTGAGTGTAGTCTGCATCCACACTGGAGACATTCCAATAGGTTTTACTCAGAGATACAGCTGTGTCTCATCAGCGTAGCACTGAAATATGATAGTGTCTTTGTTTTTTGCACCCAAGCAGGAGAAAATAAAATTGATCCCAATATTAACCCCAGGGGTACTCAACAAATGACTAAGGATTGGAGCGATATGTAGTCAAATTTATGAGCTGTTTAATAGGAACAGAACCACATCAGAACTCTCTCAGATTACCGACGCAGGGGCTGCAGCCCAACTCAGATTGTTGTGGTCAGCTGTAGGCATTCACATCTGGCAACATAAAGAAGAATGTTTTGCATGAACAAAAATTTTAAAAAGATCACATTTATTATATGAACAGTCTCAGTATTGTAATGCTGCATAAAATTCTGACTGAGGTGTTTCATAAAAATGATGCTCAAGGAATTTTTGCAATAAATGGTATTTTATATCGGTAACTGCTGCATTCTGTTAGTCATGTTTTTAATGAGCAGCTGCTCACAAATAGTTTGCAGCTATCCTGAACACGTCCAGAGTGTAAAAAAAACAACAACTATTAATCACTGACAGGAAGCACGAGGTGGCACATCCCTGACATGACAGCAAAACGTAGGAGGGATTCTATTAATGAAGCATTAGCAGCATGACCAAAAGTTAATTGGGTAAAACTTGATATAATAGCCCAGTTGGGGTCAGGATGTGACTTATGTTACATATGTTTCAACAGAATGTTTCTGTGGTGGTTTGTCTGTCTGATACTAAAGTCACTAATTTTTGAAAACTTTTATAATGGGATCTTACTATTGTCAAGTAACAGGCAAATCCAGTGAAAATGATAATAACACAACTCCACTTTGTTCAACAGTTCCCAACAACCACTTTTGACATCCTGTTGTGTCAACAACAACAAAAACACATATTGGATTTGATAGTTTTTGCTTGATAGTGTGCATGGAGCACACTTCTGCGTCACTCCAATATTCATTAACTGAACCACCACTGTGATTTTACTCTGCACAGATTTGAAAGTAATGTGACCAACTTCTGCTTTTGCATAGAAAACAATGTAAAAACAATGTTGTGTAAACTGGACCTTAGAATGTAGCTATTACCAAAACTTATTTCAAATGGACAAATTTGAATTCTGAATTCTACAGTCAGTATTTGTTCTACAATACAATTAATGAATGCACACGCCACATTGCTTATCCAGAAAATATTTGAAATTCATCCGTTAGAACACAAATATTTTTACATATTAGTGGGGTTTGCACAGAGTACGGCTTAAATCCACAATAGACCTCTTCTCCTCGGCTGATGTTGAAATGTGATGGTATTTAGCCTTTAACACTTACATCTGTTTCTGGTTTCATGTGCAGGTCACACATCTGCTGCTAATAATCGTACTGACAGAGTGTTAATTTATTTTCATACCATATTAAGAAAAAGCCATAAAAACAGGAAGTATGGAGTTTAAAAGGAGAAGCATGTACTGTGAACAGGAAGCATGCAGAGAACATGTTTCGAGCCAGCCTGTTGTGAAAGATCTACCAAGACAGATGTGAAATTGGCCAAAGGGACTTTCCTGTTCACCCCCCTCAACTTGCTGTTGCAACTGATCAGACCATGGCTCCAAAAAAAAAAAAAAAAAAAAAAGGCTGACAATTCCAATTAGACATAAAACTAAGATGTAAATAGGATTAATTATACTTACTGACAGTTCTCAAACTGAAATGAGGTGAATTATTCAACAGGGATGGCATACTTGACAGGAGAAAAATATAGATCATATCAGGAACACTTTCACCACCATGATTCATGTTATCAAAATCTATTCATGTAGCGTAATTTATTATGAAAGACACGAGTGACTAATATTTTACAAGAAATAAGAAAAAAAACAACCAAAACACATTTTAAAGCAAACGCATTCAGCAAAGCCGAAGTCAAGTAGTTTGATAGAACCCAGCTCGATATGGAGTTCCTGTTTATAAGTGGGGAAGATGTTTAAAATGCGTGACAACGTTGATGTCACAGAGTAGAAACATAAGTTCAACTTCATCCAAAGTGACACAAGAAACCCTTCGTGCAGACTGCGCTACATGATTCACGTCATCGTGTCTGTGTCAAATTATGTCTGCGCAACTTCTAAATCATCCAGGTCAAGGTAAATCAAGAAAAAAAAAGCAAAAAACAAAAAAAAAGAATCAGCTGGACTTGGTTGAAGATGTTTCACCTCTTATTTAAGAGGCTTACTCACTTCTGATGAAGCCCTTCGGCCTTGAAGCTTCTGAAGAACTGAACAAACGTCTCGGTTGAGTTTTCAAACACCTTCAACCAACGTCAAGCAAAACCTTTGATGTTATAACTGCAGACATTGAAATGCTCTTCATCCACAACTGGATGAGACTAATCTATCACAGTCGGCTCATCAATATTCACTTCCTCTACTGTAAATTAGAAAGACCACATAAATAATATAACATGATTTAAAATAATGTAATAATGTAATAGAACTGTTTATATATTGGCCTTGTGTCCATATTATTTGGAGAGCTTACTAAACCTTTGTGCTAGTTTTATTACCTCATACTTTAATGCACACCACATGATTTTAAAGCTTTTAACAAATTAAATTCTAAATAATACTTAAGTTTCAAGATGTGATCGGCTCCCTTGAGGCCTTTGTGGTCGTAGACGGGGGCTTTTAAGATACGTTGGAAACACAATTAAAGGTTTTCCAGTGAAGTGTCCCGAAAGCACATTTGCCAGTGAAAGTAAAAGTGGAGTGAGGATTGGAGTGAAAGGAAAAGAGAAGTGGTTAGGACAACTCAGTGGGGGGATCTTAGGGAATTTCTGCCTTCTCCCTCACAGTTTGCTAACTCCCTCTCCCCCCATCTCCTCCTCCCCCTGTTCCCTGTGTGTGTGTGTGTGTGTGTGTGTGTGTGTGTGTGTGTGTGCGTGTGTGTGTGTTTGCGTCAAACCACTTGGCTGGCGCAAGAGTGAAGTTGGAGGAAAAGAGGGCAGGGGGAGGAGAGTTCTGTGGCTGAGGAATGTGGTGGAGAGGGAGAACATGGCTATAAATGGATAGCACTTCCACTCAGCGGCTGTGATGTCACTTCTCAAATATTTCCTCCTTCCTTCTACTGACGCTGCTTTTTCTCCTTATACTGTCATCCTTCCTATTTAGCTTGACAAGTATGTAACCCTCTCTTCCCGGATGAACGCAAATATGAACGTTTTGGAAAATCGAGAAAAACTTAAAGGCAGTAGGTGTTACGACAAAGACATGCTTTTGAACAGTAGGGGGCAATAATGAGACATTAAAGTGGAACCAGCACAGCAGAAGAATAAATAAGTATGAACCTACATGTATGTTTACAGCTTGTTAGTCACATTTCTGATAGCTTCATGAGGGTTTCAAAGAGTCCAAACAAGTTTATCCCTTTTTTTTTTAGTCAGTATTAAACTACAGAAAGGTTGCCAGTAAAGAAGATATGTTTTTTCTTAAAAACATTGGGCCCCCTTTACTGGTTTTGATGTATTTAAAGGTACAATAACCTCTTAGATTTGTATCTTTTCCCAGAAACCAACACAGTGCTCTCTGATGACCTAGTTAGTAAATGAAAAGTTACATAACGCACTTCGTCATTCTCTGGACTGGTTGACGAAGGTTTAGGGTTGAAAGATTACTCAAGTGTAATGCTTAATCTGCAGGTTGTGACAGGGAGGGAGGGAGAGAAGGGAGGGAGAGGCCGTTTGGAGCTATACGAAAATCAAGGCTGAAACCTGATTGCACACACAGACGCATTTTACAGGTGGGAATGTGACTGTGTGTGTTTGCAGACAATCTGTCTATTCCTGGCTGCCTCATGTCGAAAAGCTCCAGCTGAAATAGCCAAACCAGCAGTCAGGGCAAATGCAGATTGCTGGCAGAAACTCACTGAATCTGGTGATAAAAACAAATTTAATCTCCTCCTTTTGCTTAAAAGAAGTTTCCCATGATGTTACTAATATTCCACCTTTTTTCCTTTTCCTTCTCTTCAATTTTCAATCCCTCTTTACCCTCCGTCTTGCTTCAGTTCAATCTATTAAAGTACTTATCTTCCACTAACTATTAACTTTACTGTAGCCTCTGGAATCAAATTGTCTTGCAGTCATGCACAAATGACTTTTGTGTCCTTCGCAAAGTTTTTATTGACATCGGTATACCTCACTCTCCTCACCTTTATACAGTATAATATGTAATTGCTTTAACAGATCTCCACCCAGGTTTGAACTTTATCTCCAAGGCGTGTGTGTGTGTGTGTGTGTGTATGTGTGTGTGTGTCTGCTCATAGTGTGTGCTTTGAACCAGGTGACTTGGGTAAAGAATGCTATGCTTTGTGGTTGATTATTAACAGCTCCACAGAAGGCGGTGGTAACGTAAAGCCTGTGTTGAGAACGATCTGTCACAGCGTTTAGGTGAGGAAGCTGAGGGCTTTGGGACAAAACTGAGAATTATATGTTTTTCCTGAAGTGAGAGACTTGTTTGTCTTAACTTTCTTGATGGAAAAACACTCACTGTGTGAGCTGCATCACAACTGGATGGAGTATTTTCTTACATTTTTATACAAATTTAGCTGATAAATGATAACGAATCTAGCTGTAAATCTACAGTGTCGTTTAGTTTGGTGAACTTTAACCAGTCTGGTTTTATAAAACAGGCCAGGGAGTTAATATTTGTGAACACACAACACAAACACCCACTTATCCATTCTTTTTGTCTTTGCTGTTTACTCTTTGTGGTCATTGTCCATCACCATAGCAGCACTTCCTGCCATTGGTCCAAAGGGGAAAGGGGATTTTCGACACAATGCACAATAGGTTTTCAAGTGCATTTACTGCATGCTGCTCATACATACGCTTTATGGAGCATATTTCTAGCGGCACAGAAAATACAGAAAGTTAACCAGAATATACAGCATTCTAAATTTGACTGGTGTTTTTTTTTTTTTTTTTCTGTCTGTTCCAAATGTGGCTTTTAAGGTGTTACCTAAGTTATGTTATTTGTAGTATTCTTTTTTTATTTCACTCTAAGTTTTGACATTCTAACCTTTAATTTTCCTGTACTGGCAGATTGCCCTCTGATAGTGTTGCTAATGGCATTCTTGGGAATCTCAGCATTGTGCTTCTTTGGTTTCTACTAATAGTCTAGCCGCGACTTAGATGTGTCACGCTGACAAAGTCAAATCCACAAACGGCGCTTGTGGACGAACCCCAAATTTGGCATTTTATCATGTCATACGAGCAGAGTATCACCAAGCTGCGAGATTTCGAAGTGTAACCGTGAAACCAAAGCACAGCATGCCCTCTGGCAGATTCACAACTACCATTAGATATCACATTCAACCCAAGAGCCAGATTGAGTTAATATCTGGCTGCAGTTCTTGCTGATTTAACAGGAACCAGGATAAGCAGTCATTTGGGACCAGATCCAGGAACAAACACTCTAATTCTAAAAGTCACATTGTAAATGTTTGAGTTGAAAACAACAAATGATTTGACTTTGCTGGAATGTAACATGTCCTGTCTTTCTTCATCTGTTCTTGAAAGCACCGTAGCGAGAGATGTGACAGCAAGCTGCGCCCATAAGAGTATTTCTGGCGGTAGTAACACACAACTAACAAACGTGCTCCAAAAAAAATCTGAGGAGCTTGCACTTGGTTGCTTAACGCAAGATCAGACTGGAGGCATAAAACGGGAAATTGCAACAGCCTATTTTCATGAACTTCTGCACAACTTGTAAATGTGTCTTACACAATTCCATGTTCATAAAGGTTTCAGTTAACCGGTCACGAAATGCCAACAGTTCAGCTCGGGAATCAATCAAATTCAACGTTTAAAGCTGGAAATGACATCATCTGCAAATGATCAGAGAGGGGAGTTTAACATGGAACAAAAAAAAAAAAAGTACTGTACACAATATCTGACATGACTGACATGAAACATCTTCATCATCATTTTAGTTAGGATCAGCCAGATGAGTCGGATTAGATGTCCAATCATCCAAGGTGTGTATCCGCTCAGGTTATTTTTAGTTGTCATCATCTCTGAATTTGTGGATGGGATGTTGCAACTTTTTTTACAGGTGAAAAATTAAAAAAAAAAAAGCATTGCTCATGTAATTGTGACATGTACTTGTGCTACCCAATCCGGATGTTAATCAGCAATGGATTCATCAAATGTCTGGGTTGTCTTGGAACTTCATAATTCTTTCATACTTCTGTCAACCGAAGCTGCATCGACAGATACTTACATGAAATTGCCTAACTCATATTTCCCAATGAAACAAAGTTTAACCGGAAGAAGTCTGCGGAATTTCCATAAGGTTTTGTATTTCTCAATCGTAGAGCTAACTTCAGAACTTTATCTTGATATGCAATATGTAATACATGTTGCCTGGGATTTAAAAGTGGGGCAATAATGTTTGCATGAATCAATCTTTCAATGATGAAACCTGTATTATGTACACATCAGAGACCCCTGCATGTAGCAAAACACAGTAGGAGGGTGAAACGGAGCAGAGCAGAAGTCATGAAGGTAAAGTTATTTATCAGCTACTATATCTGCTGCAATACTGAGAGTAAGTTTTCCAATTTTATGTTGTGTGCAAATGTTCTTTTACAGGAGGTCTCAACATGAATTAAAATAAGTCATTGTTAAATACAGTTTAAAAGGTGTTTTTTTCTTCTATTTCTTCATTGAATGCACTCAATGTTAGCAACATAAGGTCAATATTGTTGACCGTATCAACACATAATTAAACTGTCTGTTGGTATTAATAACATTACATAATAAAGGTTTCATATAAATCCAGCTGAATCCTAATATTTACCCTTACATGACCATAAAATCCTGTTTATAGCTGCTTTCTAGGTAGAATTTAAACTGTATGTGAACAGTTATATGTTAGGAGGTAGGTAAGGAGTGTCTATCTTTTACCTGTGAAAACTTCTTGTGTAGACTTCCACTTTCCAGTAAACAACAAATCACTCAACAACAACAACAACAACAACAACAACAGTGAATATTCATTTCTTTATTCATAAATTTATTTTGTCCCTTTCAGGCAATTAAAAATATAGGATTCTCTTTTTTACTACATTTTCTCACATTGGTATTTCACAGACCTTGAATATTTTCTCCATAAATAACGTACAAAATACATTTCTTTTTCTTTAAACACAAATAAATATCATAATAAATATATTAGTTAAGTTAAACAACACAAGGCAACCAATAACCGAAAGGAATACTGCCGTGTTAAAGTCCCTGAACCAGGTTGTCGAACAAACAGGGCACAATAAAGATGGGGTGCAATTTTACATACTAACAAAACTAACAGAGAATGTTTTACAGAACCAAATCTTAAAAAGCGAGTTATGCTGCAGATAATTAGATTCAAAGTCACTGACATACATTTTCTATTAGCACACTTTGATCGTTCAGCATTCTGCAACTTACACCTGCAGCCCAGGTTTCAGAATAAGGACGCACACACATGCACGCGCACACACAAACACGCAAACTCACACACAGAGCAGAGTGAAGTATGAAGCTTTGGTTGAATGCTACTGGGAGACATGACAGTTTCTCCCATTTGGATTAGCTGTAAAGTGCATATCACAGATAAATCGGCATAAGTGGCACGTCTGGTGTCACTGATTAAAGCTACTGAATCAAACATACTGTTTGTGGCACTGAGAGTAAATATCCTGTAAGGCAAGAGAGAATATTGAAGGCACAGGAATTAATAATTTTTCACAAAAGATAAGCCATTTTGATCACTACAGATTATCGGTAAGTACAAACTATGCTATTTACTGGTACTGTCAAGGCCTACAGAGTTCTTTTTTTTTAATGGAAGACCACATATAAAGGTCTAATAGACTACACAATATTGAAAGTATAAAAATAGAGTCTTATAAGATTTGGAAACTAAAATGATCTCAGTATGTGTAGTTAATCCAAGAAGAGTTCCATTTTTTTTACAGGCATAAATTAAGAACTTAAAGTGTTATTGTGTCATCAAATGTTGACTTGTCTTGATCAGTTCTGGTTCTGAAGAAAAAATTCAGATGAACAGACAACAAAAGTGAACATGGGGTCTGTTCTGTTCTGATCTTTCCCTCTGGTTTTGGCTTTAGTCAGACAGGGACAGGCGTTCGAACACAGTCAGCCTCTTGCTGGCTGACCCGTCGAATGTTGGAGACTCGGTTCCGCTGGAGCCTCCGCTGCTGCTGCTGTAGCTGTCCTCCAGAGAGTCCTCGGAGGAGAATCTCTGGAGTCCAGCAGGCTTCATGAACCCTCCGTGGCCTCCAGGACCAGGAAACAGCTTGTTGTCCTGGTGGTGCTCATCTTCGATGTTGGCGAAGGCTCTGATGTTGCTGCTGTTAAAGTTATTCCCATGGCCGCACACACAGCGCGAAGCCTTTGGCTCCACAATGAGAGGAATGCTGTGGATGTCTCCAGTGCTGGCACGGGTCTGATGGTTGCCAAACTGGAATGCTGCTGCCTCCCGCTGCAGGGAGTCACCAAACACTGGAGAAAGGAGATCAGCAGGGGGTGGAGAAACAGAAGGAGCACGGCTGAACCCCATGTTTGGATCGTTGAAGGATGGCGGGAATGATGGAGGAGGCGAGTTGCGCGAGGAGCCAAGAAACCCAGCAAAGCTGACACTCTGGCGAAGCTGGTGGCGAGTTGCCGTGGCGCTGGGTTGATGCTGATTCTGGAATTTGCTCGACTGTATCGGAGCTCCGCTGATTTTGTCCTCGTGGATGAAGTGGCATCGCGACCCGTACGGGCAGTAGCCGAAGTTGTAGAAGGTTCTGCAGGGCTCGGTCTTGTACTTGGGGTGGCGGTACAGTCCTCGCAGCTCTGCCTCGCCATGGGCAAACTGGCACTTGCTGCCATACTTGCAGCTGCCGGTCTCCTGGAAGCCACGACACAGTTCAGTCTTGTAACGATTAGCGGACACCATCGGTTGGACCTGGGGTGGGAGGGTAGACGAGGGCGGGAAGCCCGGTGGTGGAGCCACAGTAGGAGAAGGGCCTGAAGGGAAAGCCTCCAGGTTCTTCAGCGAGGGGAGCAGGTTGCCGCTGCACTCCGTCAGGCTCATGGAGCGGTCGGGCCTGAAGGGCAGCTGCTTTTGTTTAGATACAGGGCCCTGGCTCCAGATATTAGATGGCCACAAAAGGCCACCATTGTCATTGTAATTGACATGCTCAGTGCTCAAGCTTGAGGAGGCGGGAGGGGAGGGAGGGGAGAAGAAGGAGGCCGACCGGTCCAGCCGACTCTGACCTGGGACTTTGAGTTGGGACTGTGGCGGGAAGGAGGCATCATCCAGGGTCAAGTTCACAAAGTTCTGCAACAGATGGTTGAGCAGGTCACCATACAGACAGGGGTTCTGTTTGTTTAAAATCAATACACTGTATGTTAATTATTCATCTTTATTGGATTTTGGATCTCCAATAAGTATTTTATTCAGATAAAGAAAGCTTATTCTAGCTTGGGGTTATGTTTAAGTTCTTTATTTTTTTTAAAAAATGACAAGAAATATCACGACAGACATCAAGAAGACAATCGTAAGAATAAAAAAAATACCCCGAAGGACTGCTTACATGTCATTTACATGACATAATAATACACAAATAAAGGTGTTTTCTGTGTCTTGAAAATTCTGTTAGTGTGAGACTCTTATTTTATCTCTTATAATAGAAGTATCCTCTGTGACTAAACTCCTAAAATGGATTAACACTACAGTTAGAAGAAGTTAGAAGAAGGAAAAAAAAAGGAACAAGAATAAACAAGCCTGACAAGAAAGTAGTCAGAGAGGCAACCTACTCTATATTCATGAAAACATTTTTTTTTCTCCCAAAAAAAAAAAAGTCACAAAGTTTGACTCACCTTCGTGAAGATATCGTCGAGCATTTTGGACATGCTGTACCTCTTTGGCCAGGAGAAGATTCAGCTCTGATCCACAGTTAACTGTTTGATACCTGTGTCCAGAATTGAGTTAACTCTGTGGTCTGTCGTCGGCCTTTATAGGAGCCTCGGAGGCCCCTCCCAGAGCTCTGGAGGAGTTTCCACTTGCTATGTTCCCGGACGACCCGCCCTTTGCATCAGGTTTCACAGTGAGCTCAGAGGAGGGCGGGGAGTAAAACAACAACAAAAAAAAAAAAAAAAAAAAAAAAGAAAAAAGCAAAAAGAAGAAGAAAAAGAAAAAAACCCTGTATTTTTAGCTAGCTGTGTGAAATGCTTCAATTTCATGGGCATGTGAAAGCAAACTGGCTTATTTACATAACTCTCATGCTCTTCATCGCAGTCTGATCTTCATCTGTTTTACTTCTGATTACTTATATTCTGTATATTTACCAGCTTCTGTGCGTCGACGCGCAATATATGTTTACAGACTGTACATTCCTATGACTAATGCTTCATTTTCTGGAAGCGTTAATCATCTCGCCACTGAATGTTTTTACCTACACAGAATATAGAGAGTGGAACTAGCTGAAAACAAGACAGACGTTAATAAAAATAAACGCTGGGGGCCAAGTAATTTAACTGAACTTAAACAGCTCTTTTTGTTTGTTTTGAGCAGCATGACCGCATTTAGACCTATTAGAATGTATTATAGTAGCACTGTGTGTGTGTATGTGTGTTTTATTTGTAGGGCACAGGTGCAGACACAATCATTTATTTCCGTTACTCACACCTTTACACAGTGTTGTTTGACTTTCAGGGCTCTAAAAGTGTCTCACACTCTTTTTGCCCCCCATATCCTATAAATAAACTTATAGAACATTAAACCAGTCCCAGTCTGAACGCGGCTCCACTTCGAGGGCGTAGCAGAAAGTTGAAAAAAAGGTCGTCTCATCAGGTGAAATCCAAATAATTGAGGGGTGAATCCAGTTCACAAAAATTCCGCTTTGTTTTTTTCAAGACTGTTCTTCAGGAGACTTTGTGAGTCACACACACACACACACACACACACACACACACACACACACACACACACACACACACACACACACACACACACACACACACACACACAATCCTGGCAGTGACAATGCATACGTCTTTAACAAATGTTACGCAAGTTTAGAAAAGTCAAAGAGACGTTGATTGCTCAGTGGTAACGCCTGACACTTGTAAACAGACGGTGCCACCAGGAAGACTGTCAGACTCAACCTGAGGCTAACAGACAGGATCCTGTGCCCAGAACGCTAATGAGCGAACGCATGAATAGTAATCCGTGGCAATTTTAAGTCAACCAAAATATATGACCTCTCTTTTTGACAAAGGAAGATTTGGAGAAGGATTCCAGATACATTTGTACAAATAACTGTCATGCATGTTCTTTCTGTTCATAAATATACCTGTTAAATGTTCTTACATCTACAGATACTGTACACAAGTAGCATGTTTTGCACTTTGAAATACAAAGAGACATCACCCAATTTGACACAACGATAGGTACAGATGTTACATGAAGCGATTTGAGGAAATACAACTTGAAAAAAAATTTGATTCAGTAGCTAAATATTGTAAAAGCCCTAAATAAATGACCACTTCTTCTTTGACTCATTCACCAAAAGAGCAGAACGTGACTCGGTTTTGTGCATTCCTACATAATAATTCACCCTACATGCGTGGCACGAGTTGCTAGAGTTTTGAGTGAAGGAAAGAAAAGAAAAAGAAAGAAAGAGTAAAAGAAACAATACATACTATCTTCAATTTAAAACTTCCATTATGCGCTGGTGTCACGCTCGGCCACAACACCAACAAAGTCAGATGGACAGATGGCTGTAGCCGAACAGACCTCTCATGTTCAGCTATTAATAACTGCAGCTTGATAAAAATAACCAAACTAATTATACCTGCAGCATCAGATACCCGGGAAAATCTACAGGGTATGGAAAAGTACATTCTTGGTTTTCCTCAGACTTTCTCTCTATTTTGCCCCTGAGTTTGAACAGCGGTGAGGGCAAATAGCTGCGCTGACATGTGTGTTGGACGTATGTGTTTTTCCTGTGATTTGTGGTTACGCTGCTCTGAGTTCTTGCATCAGTGGTGTGGAAAGTCACCTAAACAGGGAAGGGCTCTTGCTCACACGTAACCTTTAATAGCATTCCTGCTGACAGAAGCTTTCAGGTTGTTGTTTTTTTTTTTTTTTTTTTTTTTTTTTTGCTTGGTGACTAAGCAAAGCGAGTGCTGGATGCCAAGTTTTCCAAAAGGGGTTTTCTTAAGTGCCATGCCAACATCCATGTTTTTTAAAAAAATTTTTTTAACACGTTAGGGCTTGGCCCCACAGCAGATGCGTCACTGATGTTTTTATATATATATATATATATAAAAAAAAGTGTAGGTATGGACTGTGGGAAAATCTGTAATAAGAGAAATGGAGGTGATAGGTTGCACAGCTGAGAGTCAAACATAGGAAAAGAAACGACAACCATGCGTGAGAGTTAGCAGGGCTGCTTGTCAAGATCAGGTGTTCAAAATGTTTTAGGTCCAATTACAGAAACACGTTTAGCAAATTTCGACTTGAATTTTTCGCGACTGCATTGTTTATTGTTCAAATTCATTCCTCAACTGGACCCCCCACCCCCATACTTTAAAACCCTTGATAAAAATCTGTTCACTGTTGTCAATTTCATTTTCTTTTCTTTCAACTCTCCGAATTAATTCAAACATGCATATTTTGTTATTCCTCAGTACAAAACTGTGTTTGTATCCGGTGTCCAGTCTTTCACTGGAAAACGTTTTTCTTTTACGCCTGCAGCACGAAGCCTGAGGGATTAAAACAAAATATATGGTAAATCTTGAATAAAACCAACTTTTTCGGTATGAATTTCCATTAAAAAAAAAGAGGAAACTGATAGTCCTGCTTCCAGCATTGAAGCGTTTTAATTGCATTTGAAAATGTCCATCTAATCTTATCACAGATGTTCAGAGGAAAGGATCCCTGATCATGCAACTCCCCATATCGGGTTGAGGTGACATTAACTGATTAAAATATACAAGTAACTTCTCCAGGCTGTTACGTAGTAAGTTAAGGGGATCTTTTCAAATATTATACATAAAAGTAGAGGCTATGATGTGAGGCACTTGATTTATACACACTGACTCATCATTATAAAAGAGCATTGCTTTAAATGTGACCCTTTTTATGTGGAACAAATTAGATGCACATCTTACATGTTTGAAATTTTTAAACACTTAACTAACAATAGGAAACAAAACACAGTATTTTAATATCAATTGATACCCGACATTATTGAGGACTTATCAGAGATGACAGGACTATTAGGAGCTACAGTTTAAACCCTACAACTCCAGTATATAGAGTAGTAAATGATTTATTATTGCTGATGCATCAGTAAGGAAGTTATTGTACTGGATGATTGTGATGGAGTTTATTTTTTATTGAACTATGTATTGTCATGTCAACTAGAACAATGTCTCATCATGTTTTACCTGATTTTTTTTTAATCTTTCATGTAAAATCCCAATTTAAGGTTCAAGTGTAGTTAACAAACAAAGGTAGTGCTATAAACGTATTTTATTTACGGCGGTGTGGAGTTAATAGAGTACAAGCAGATGTATAGAATATTAGATAATGACAGGTGGGTTCAACTACTTAATAGTTTCTCTTCCTACAACAACAGTCACCTTTATTAAGTAGGTTATCTCTTTACACCTATGTTAATAATTGTGGGAAAGCTTTCAGCATGATAGTGCAAAAAAGAAATCGACTGCCGTCATCGTGAGTCTTTTGTTTGGGGACACTCGCCCCAACAGGAGGAGGGAAACTAAAGGGAACTTTTGGGCCTGTGACTCACCCCGACCGGCTGCTCAAAGACGAGTCATGATGGTAACGAGAGCCAGGTCAACACACGGAGGTGATGCTACGGTTTCTGTTAGTCTGAAACAAAACTGACGGAAGAAAATTATGTTTTTGAAAAATACTTTTATTTTGCCGCTGGTTTAGGAACATTCAATATCTTTCCATCTTTTCTTTAACTTCTTTCTGTTTTCATGGATTTGAAATTCATCCTTTCAGTCTCAGTTTCACCCGAACCCTGCCACAGACAGACAGTGCCTCTAATAAGGGACACTTTGCAAATATTTAACCCTGAAGAACATCGCTATGGTGACATGCCAAACACTCGCACATGTCGACGGGCAACGGTTACTTAGCGACCACCGTTGCGCAGGTTTTGCTAAGCTAACATGCCTGCCACAGATATGTGATGGGACCCATGCCTCTGAATTTATCAGGTGATTCATCAGGATAGAGATAGATGGCCTGATCGCTAGGGGGGGGTGAGGAATGGGAACATGAGGAGGGAGCATGAGTGATTTAAGTTGGTCAGTAGCCCACGGTGATTATGGGAAAATACCTAGCAGTTCCTCTATCTTTATCTTAGATACGACACGTATCAGATAAGGACACTTCTGCTGAGATAATTTGATAGTGGGGACCGTGGACTTTGGAAAATCATGCAGTGAACACTCTTTGTGGTGTGATGCAGTGAAACGTGTAAGCACACACACACACACACACACACACACACACACACACATACACGAGTGTGAACCTCACTTGACTCCTCCTTGAACTAACTAGAGGACAAAGTCACAACTTCAGTTGCTTAAGTCACAAAACGGTGTTGCGTTCAAGGTGTTCAAGTCAATGTTTGATATTGTTGCTAAATATTGTGGGACATAAGATTGACAACTTGATTTTTTTTTTTTGCTTGCTTCATTTATTTATTAAAATAATCAATAAATAATAAATTAATTTTTCTATACCCGCTTCTTCCGCTGCCGTGGGGCAGGGTAGACTCTGGGCTCGATGCCAGTGCATCGCAGCAAACAAATAAATAAATCAATCAACTTTCCTCTACATTTATCAACCAGGAAGAATCAACAAAACATTAAGATGATATAAAAAAGTCACACCTTGTTTTTGGTGTGTTGAAACAGGGAGTTGGACATTCTGAGAAATCCCCGTCTTGTAAAATTTGTATATCTCTGTTTACATCTGTTAACAGTGAGTATATTGAGTCTTGGAGGTCAAGACTCAATGTGAGTGTGTGTGTGTGTGTGTGTGTGTGTGTGCGTGTGCCAGTATGAACAACAAGGAAACATGAAACCGCTACCTAACAATTCTAGTCACATGTTTTCCTTTCTTGAGGATTGTCTTGACCCACATTCAAACGTCCACTGAGCACGTTCCCTCACCCTTCCCTCTTTCTCGTTAACGTACAACCAGAACATTTCCTCTGCGTAATTTAGCGTTTTTTTAAGGTTGATTTAAGCGAATCACCAATAAATATTGTTAGAGTGTTATATAAAGAGGGTGGAGTAATGAAACCAACAATGGCCCGGCTGATAGAATAAATGCTTACACATTATTATAAAGTTCGTTAATGATTCTTTTTGATTTGTTTCCTCCTGTGTACTCATTCACGTATAGGCCCTCTTTCATGTGATGTCATCATAGGTAACTTGGAGTTAATTTTTGCTTTCCTTCACTGCAGCTTGTGTAATATTTATGACACAATAATTATTTCACAGTTTGTTTCATGACTGAGTTCATAAGTAAACTCCACAAAGGTCACGTATACGACTATTTTCTGTAAATAAGAAAGACACAGAGCGTCTTTACGTGATGATCCAACAGGATGAAGGATAAATTAAGCACCCTGGCATGTTATTAAATTATATAAATCATATAAAAATTCAAGCTGGCAGTGAATAGACATTCACAAACTCCATTTTCAGCCACTGAGGTTACTTCAGTGAGAAACTGGACCGGTCAGACTTGTTTGTGCAGAATTTCCTCTCATGTGACACAGATGAAGTCTCAAATGCGGCAAGAGAAACACACACACACACACACACACACACACACACACACACACACACACACACACACACACACACACACACACACACACACACACACACACACACACACACACACGTACACAGACCAGAGTGATGTCCTTGACAAGCGATACAGAATATACATCTCTGTTGATTTTGCAAAAGCTCATTGAATAAGGAAATAAGAGGCCCTGCCCTCTCTATAAGCACAAACACAAGAGCTGTGTTGGGGGTGGCGGTGGAGTAGAGTGGGGGGGGGGGGGTCAACATGAAGATGGTTCTCTAAATCTTCAATGTTGTTTCCTGGAATTTCAGACTAGGAAAACTTCACGTGAGGGTTGTGCTTTCCAGCATGGAATAACCTTTTGCCTAAAGGGGGTTAGAAGAGGTAGATTTCTCGTAAATGAAGTTTGTTGTTGCGTGTGTGCGTGTGTGTGTGTGTGTGTGTGTGTGTGTGTTAAATGTTTCTCATCCATATCCACAAACAAATTACTGGAGTAAATTTCCCTGACTTAGGAACAAACAGATCTTTTACAGATGAAGAAAAATTACATCAGCTTAACGCCACAGTCATTTATCCTGAACACGATGCATCATGGTACGAAACAACCGTAACGCTGTTGTTGTGAAACTGACTTGCTCCTGATGACCTGATGATAAATAAGTTAAAGCTGCTCGAGTTTTGACCAGTCGTAAAAATGCAACAGAATGTTAAAGATCAGTCAGTCTGTGCAGGTTCGGTCATGTGGACGCAGAAGATATTTGACAATCCTCGAGGTCCTCGAGGTTCTGACCTGTCAAGTTGAAGACAGAGCAGCAAAGATGGATGAATAATAAGACTCTTGCGCAAGAGAAAATAATCTAGTCATGTTGAAAGAAGGAGCTTCTTGAAAAGTTTTGCAACAGCTAGTCATAATTAAAGGAATTCATTGAGGACAGTACGTACCAGTCTTTGCAAAATGTGCTGCTTTGTGTAAAAAAATGAAAGGGATGTCAGTCGAGGTTGCTTGGCTTCGTTTTTTGTTTAAACATCTGGAAATGTCAGTAAAATCTGATAAAGCAGAAATCACACAGTTACGATAGGAGATCCTCCTTTCTTGATGAATAAAACGACGGTAACAGAAGGTTGTTTCGCTCCGTCTTTACAGACGTGGAACGACAAAGACGTTACGAACACGCAAAGGCGATGCACAACAAAACAAGACAGGACTTGCTTTGTTGTGTTGTGTACATGCAGTGTTATTATGTGTACCTTGAAATGAATAAGGGTGGTAATGCTAAGCTAGAGCAGAATGTAGGGCTGTGTGCTTCGCGGTCCTATTCCTGTCTGCGTTTACCTCTCTGTCCTTCCGTTTGATAGCATTCATCTATCAGTTGAAATCCCTCCAAGTGCAAACACACATACATGTGATAAGAGTAACGTGTAATATGTTTAAACACCGAGCTATCGTTTAAAATCCTCAGGGTGTTGACATAGAAAATGCTTTATCAGCAACTTGTTGACCTATCCCTCTGTGTGCGTGAGTGTGCGTGCGTGCATGTGTGTGTGTACGTGTGTGTGTGTGTGTGTGTTAATGCGCTGCAGGCTCTCTCATCTCAAGGTCACCACTTGTGTGTTGTCACTAGATATCCACGTCCGTTGCCACGTTATGATTCAGCCGACACAGAGGTGTTTCCCATCTGCAGGATCTACAGTAACCCAACCACAAATAAAGCCGGTCGGTCGCGGTGGCTAACGTCCAGGTTTCATCTCGTGTTCAGCGGATGTTTCAGGGTTTTTTAAAATTTTTTATTTTTAGGAATATTTAATCACAGGGTTCTTCGTACAATGATAAAAGTATGAGGAAGAACTGTTATTGAACGCGGCTGGGAGGGGGAGAATTCCTGCCTTCGGCACGTTGCTTGTTTTTTGACTTCAGGAACAGAAGAGGGTAGTGGGTAGTTGCTGATAGAGGATGGTTGTAGCAACTGGACACTGTGTGTCGAGCCAGGAGAGATATTAGATCAGTTACAGGAAATCACTGTCCTTCACTCTACATGGAGGATTTTCAATCTTTGCTCGCTCTGAGTACAAACCCTTCAGTATTGAGCAATACTTGCGACACATAAGAGATACAGCCTTGAATAGAACTCCTCTAACGCTGGTTTGGAGCTTCATATCGTTTCTCCAGCTTGTGTGTAAGCTTCAGCTGAAGTTCTGTTATTTCTCAAAACTCTGGTCTGCCCCCCTCCGCCGCCCGCCTGCCTCCCTCGGTCTCCTCCTCCATTTCCCTTTCCATTTTTTTTGCAGAGCACAACAGCACTCTTCCTTCTCACACGGAAATAGGGCCAAGATGGAGCGAGGCAGAAGAATGAAGGGGGAGGGATAGACGGGAAGCCACAGATGGAAAATTTAACAAATGAAACAAAATGTTCTGAACTGCTGGCCGAATCGGCTGCCAGGAAATGAGCTCGGGCTGGAGGCGAAACTACAATAATGCCTGTAAACTTCCCTTAAATTACATGATAGGCGAAGTGCATTCCTTGAAAAAGAAAAATTTAAGTTTCACATGAACTCTGTCGCATCAAGAACACTTAAAGGAGATTCTATTCCCGTCATTAAAACAGCCCCTTTATGATATGAGTTTTGTTTCCTGTGAGTTGAGAGGACACAAAGAGAGCAATGGGAAGGGAAAAGGGTCATTTCAAATAGATTCTGATAACTTCCAGTAAGACTGTAGTTTTCTATTGACTACACACTGTTACTGTAAAGACTATTAGAATATTATGTACATTGCCATAGGTCGATTCATAATTTCCACCACCTGCAGAACTTGAATAACAGAAACAATTCATATTGAAAACCCACCTACAGAGATGACTAAACTTATCACATTATCTTTTTATTTTCTCCCCTAGTTTTTTTTTTTTTTTTTTTTGTTTTGTTGCACTGCCATTTTACCCACACATTTTGAGTTTTCCGGTTATTGTTAATAACAAGATTACTTTCACGCAAAATAAAATGAAATAAAGTGGAAATTTCTCTGGAACTCCTTCCTTCCCATCCATGAAATGCAGTTGCTCTGACTAACCCTTACTCAATCTGTTTGGCAGCAGCAGGAACATCTGACTATCATCAAGCATTGCTAATGTTATTTAACGTTAATTATTTTATTTTCTTGACATTGTTACACATCATCATCACCAGTTGCCCCTCATTTATCTTTTCAAATAATATTTTATGCATTCATTCTGTGATTTATTCCTCATAAGAGCCTTAAGCACAATAAGATACAAACTTTATTTTATTGTTTAAAACAAATACTCTAAAAACTGCAATTAAAGCTTTAATTAAATGAAGAAATATCTCATTTAGACCCTTTAGGGTCACACACCTCCACTTTGTACCCTTTAAGTATATTTTTTCTCCAAATTATAATGATATTTTAAAATAAAGTGTTCACACATAAACCTGGACCAACAATCTTCCACCATGACTATGCTGACATCCACCATCTATCAATCGTCGTCTTTTAGGGGCGCAGAGCTGGAAACTGATTTCATTGTGCTTTTCAAGCGTGACACACTGGTGTGAGCTAATAGAATTATTTCACAATGACATCAGAATTATTTGCTCTGTTATTTTACTCATAGTTGTATGAATATTTGAAGCTTAAGTCTTATCGCCCACGTCAGCACACAGTCTGCCTCTTTAATGTTACGCTCTCTGCTCCTATCCCTCAGGCCTGCATGCCAGACCCAGCTGATAACACCTCTGTGTGGCTAACCTTTATTTGCTGGTATTGGCTCTACCTTTTGCGCTGACGTTGAAGCATTCTGTCTGTCTCCCTCCCTTCTGCTTCTTTAAAAGGAAAAGTATGTTCTTGGCCGCACTGCAGGAACAACGCACACAAAGAAAGAAGGAGTGATCAGAATGCATGAGGGTTTTTTTTTTTTCACAGATTTCTATCCTACAAACGTATCAATAACAAAGTTTTAAAAATTTATGCATTTCAATTTGAAATTTTGATATTTTATTTGTCTGTTTTAACTGGGCTAAAATGCTCAGATAGTTAATCGAGAGTGGGGGAAAGAGAAATTAGGATTAAGGATTAGGATTTTTGTATTTATTCATTAGTTATAGCTGTGATAGCGTCACCTTTGCTAGCATGTATTCTCTGAAGAGGATGGATCAGTCTGATGTGTTTCAGTGGAAAAATAACTCATCTGTGTAATATGTGTACATTTGCTCTCAACCACCACTTGACAGCTTTTTAAAAAGGAAATTTGGTTCCTCAGTACTTCTGAGGACGTCATTTACATTTGTCACAATTTTCAGTAAAACACCAACACATTAATGATGACAGCTTTAATATTTACACTTCTTATGTATTTGTGTTGTGACTCAGAAGTGGAAAAAAAAAAGAAGGTTTAAATAGAAAAGTTGTTAAAAGATGATGATTTAGGAGAGAAAATACAGCAGGACACTGAAACTCCTCTGTTCAGTCCTCGGCTCTCTTCTCCTATCTCACATACACTTTGTATTTCCCACTATACTACTATTGACACACACGCATAGGTATACACACACACACACACACATACACACATACACACATTGCCTCAGCTGCGTATCCCACACAATCTCCCCACGACACATGCAGCTTTACTCACTGCTCACGTCTGAAAGGCTCTCTTGTGAAGCGTGTGAAACAGTACGAAGGTGCAAAGATGTATCGGGAAGGTGGCGTGAGTGTGTATACACGAGTGTGTCTTTCACATTGACAGTGAAATCACAAGATGATGCTCATATGTCACATTCCAGATCCGCTTTGGGAATCAAAACACAAGAAAATGTGCATATTGAGATTCCGCTGTGCAAAAAAATTCCAGCAGTTGTACATTAAGATTGGAATACATTGACGATCTCACACTCATATTTAATTAAACACAACATGCACACACACACATGTTTCAATGGTACTGTAGTGCACATATTTTAGTATTTATGTGTATTTGCTGGGCTTAAATCTGACTCATCGGCCTTGTTTCAGAAAGCTGAGTAATTCCCATTCTTCATCCACCTAAGTATTTTCAATTCTGGTG
Source organism: Antennarius maculatus (assembly GCA_013358685.1). Classification (NCBI taxonomy): domain Eukaryota; kingdom Metazoa; phylum Chordata; class Actinopteri; order Lophiiformes; family Antennariidae; genus Antennarius; species Antennarius maculatus. Next base: position 22,598,486 of record CM023613.1, read on the forward strand.
CTGTTTTAATTTTTGACCTTACATAATATTCATCCAGTATCAACGCTGAACTGAAGCTAATGTTTGTTTTAATCTCAGCATCAGCCAGGATCGACTGTGCAACAGGTCACAGAGAGAACAGAGACTTAGCTGCTGTGATGCTAATCTAAATGCACAACTATTCACACTTTGCTAATAAACAACAGATGGTTGGCATGTCCCTGAAAAATGTTGATCGTGTTTGTCAGGTCACACCCAAACTTCATTACAACCAGATGCTGCTGCTATCTTCACTGTTGTTTGCTCACATGGGAAGTTACAGATTTCAGACTTCCAGATTGTTTCCAGGGTGCGTGCCAAGGCAGATTTTTTTCCCCTTCTTAAGAGCTTTGCTGTTTATGACAACACTGTAAAACCTTTCACTGTAAATTTACAGTAATTATCTGGCAGCAACTTCTCGTTACTTTTTACGATTTCTTACTTACTGTATTGTAGATTTACAGTAAATAAACATAAAGAACATCACTGCGTTTAACTCGAATTAAAGGTCAATACTCCACCCAATAGTTACTGCTTTTAAATGTAAATATGAATCTGCAGTTTGTGTTCTGTGTGGTGTTGATTAAAGGACTGCATTGCTCCAGTTTGACAGACCACTCATAACATTTTATAACACTAGTCCATTTCCACACAGGGAATCCAGTTGACTCACCAGGAACAATAACCATCCGTACAATTAAACATACACTGATTTCAACGAATAGAGGGGCGAGTGATGGAACCACCGACCTGCCAGTGAGTGTAGAAACGGTTTATTTCTGAAGCCACAGCTGTTCCTACAAACAAAAAAGGAAATTACTACAAGTACGTATAAAAATGTAAAATAAATCAAACAGGAAGGGAAGTTTTTACTTGTTCTGTCCTTTTGACTTTAAAAACTGGATAAAGGAGCATCACCCTAACCCGGAGGAAATTTTTCTTGATTAAGGTAACTTTTACGAGAATTGTCGTAAAAGCTAATGCATCTTGTTTTACTGTGCAAACATCAAATGAAAGTTCTCCAATCAGATTTATTTATTCATCAAAGGAGGCTGAACGCTGTTCTGATCCATGTTGACCCACCAGGTCCGGTGCTAACTATTTGGGGTACCAGTTGCTAATATTGCTGCCTCATTTTAAATTGAATGTAGGTATGACTGTGAGTGTGAATGGATGTTTTGTTTATTTCTATCTTACCCTGCGATAAACTGGCGACTCACCCAGGGTGTACCCTGGTCTGTGTAGAACACCTTCCCGAAATTAACAATCAGAATTTTGTGCAAATGTACAACAAAGTTTTACAGTGAAGTCCAGAGTTCTCCATCTGGTCTTACGTGTTTGTTGGAGAGCTCAAAGAACCACACAAACAAACTGCTTTTGTTAAAAAAAAAAAAAAAAGTGTCCAACAGCCCAATCTGGCCAACAGGTTTCCATTTCTAATCTCATTGAAAATGTCAACACCTTCTCTGTGATGCTAATGAGGTCAGAAATGCTTAGACTTCACGCCTTAACACATGCTGTCAAAATAGACCCACACGCCTCAGAGAAGCATTTAGAACACAAAAACCTGAATGTCATCATTTTTTTTTAGGTGTCGGTCACGTGGATCAATGAGGTGTTAAAAGAGGATTAGGAGCGTTGAGAAAGGAACAATCCTGAATAGAAACATTAAAATAAAAATACATACACATTGTGTGGGGGGAGAAAACAGCACTGATCAACATATGGAGTGATGTTATCATCTATCATTATGGCGATTGATCCGTGGACGCCTGTTTTTCAGTGTCTTAAACATGGAAATGAGTTCTTGGGTGTGGCTTGGTGTTGCTCAAGCTTCACTGAGGCGAGGTCTTGTGACATCAGCAGGTGAAACCTGTTTTCAGTTTGTGGCAGGAAGTGTTGCCGCCACCAGTGTGTTCTTATGCATGTGAGCACAGCAGGAAAAACAGTCGCTGTGTCTCCATACAGGCTTTTAGTTTCAAACAATGGAATAAAAAAGATTATTATATGTCGTGTTTACAGGTCAAAACAACAAAACCACACAGACTGGATTCGGTATGAACTTAAACCTGATGATAAAAGAGACACATCTGTCTCACAGGCAGGCAGGAGTGTTTAGACTGACGGCTAAAATAGTTGTTGGGCAGACCGCATTATATAATGAACTCTGAGTCATTGACCTGTTTATATGACAGACAACACACAAGAACATACTGTATGCGTGTGTGTGTGTGTGTGTGTGTGTGTGTGTGTGTGCACGCATGCACACACAGACCCACAAACACATACACACACACATTTGGTGAGTCAGTGGGGAATGTGTGCTATGTTGGTTTGTAAGTGCCCAGCATGAGGACAGCAGCTGGGACCCTTCATGCCGGTGCTTGACAGGCTCAAAAGGAATGTACAATGCCTCTCAACTGTCAGTTTAATCTTGACGCTATCTTGTTTTGCAGAGCCAAATCCATCAAATGCACCAGGTGTTGCTAAAAAAAATAAATAAATCCAATTTTCAACTCACAAACAAGATTCAAAAAGATTCCATATGACATCCCTGGTCTTACAAATCAATACAAATACGCATAAATCATCAAATGAATAATTGATTTTTAATAGCGATGCATCGATATGCATAGTTGCTGACTTATGTTTTTAGTTATAGATTGTTAAATTCAGTGGTTCTTAACCAATGGTGGGTAAGACTCCCCAATAGGGTCATAAGATGATTAATAGAAAATAAAATCCAGCTCAAAAATATATATCTCACTGAATTTGAATATTTTTTCTTCTATCTCTGATTTGCTTTGTGAATTTGGATCATCTCACCCCTGGTCTCCCGATAGAGAACCATATGAGAAGATTCAATTTGTTTGTACACTTCTCAGATATTAAATGTCCGGAGGAACTATTAACAACTCATTGACATGTGAAACCAGGGCCCCCCCAACTAGCATTGCTTTTTACATGAAAGGTCACAAGGCCAAAAGGTTGTTTTAATTTTAAACAACACATTAAAATCTGATTACATGCCTTTTTAATCATTACAAACTACAGATACCAAAATAATGTAGTTAAAAATGTAATTACTGTAGTGGACAAGAGATATGGAAAAACATAACAAGGAAATACTCAAGTAAAGTATCTGAAAGTTGTACTGAAGTAAATGTAAACACAAGTACTTCCCTCGTTTGACACTGAAAAACGAGCATCCACACATTGTCCACTTGTTGACAGGAGGGCTAATATTAGCTGTATGTAATTATAGACATAGCTAAAACACACACACTGTCTCCAGTTGCTCTTTTGATTGTATGGGTAATAACTGATTTTTTAGCTCCCATATTTTATTTTTTTTTCATGTTTCTTATGTGATTTTTCATCATCTTCTCTCATAAGATGTGGAACTGCCAGATGTTGGCAGCAGAACTCAGTGAGGTAGAGGAAATGGTTTGACAAAAACTACAAAAAGTCACTTTTCCGGCTGTGTTTGGCAAGTTATTAAAGTTCATTCCCCATTCCTCTCCAAAGCCTTTTATCCTCACTGCCATTTTGTTGTCTTTGAGTGTTTTCAGCTGGTGGTTATAGAGGAAAAATATCATGCAGCATCTGACAGCGATGACAGCTGTGTTACCGAGCAGATCAGGCTATGCAATTATTACCTTATTGCAGCTGACATTGTTTTCCACTGACTAAAAATATCATGATACTCAACACGGACGGATGCCAATCTGCAAAGAGCTGAGAGGAAATATTCTACTGTCGTATGGAAAAAGTCAGAATGTGAGGATCCAATATTTTTTTTTACACAAGTCTATGGTGAGAAACTAAAAACACTGTGACCACAAGCCTGCTGCAAAATACCTCAGTGACAGGAATCAGAGCCGTCTCATGACATCATGAGCACACAAAGTCATTGAACTGCATGATTCACAGAAATAAAGTAGAGAGGTGGGCGAGTGTGGAAGAACATGCAGCAAATGGTTAAAATGACAGATAACTGGCTTTTTATAAAGTAAAAGCTAAAGCATAGGCACTGCGTTCATTTTGACCCATGAGTCCCCCGTGAGTGCTTGTTCTTTGATGGGTCTGAATATGGATTTATAATCCATTACCGTGCTCTGTTTTGGAAAATTTTCCACTTTTTTTTCCCCCCAACTCAATTCCAGCAAAGCAGAAACTTTCGGATGTCAACGTAGGCAAGCTCAGTCGGGAGTGACGTGTTATTATTTTCCTCAGTCATATGTGTCAGAAATAATTCCACGCTTCTCATGAAAATTTGTCTCGTTAAAATAAATTAATGGAACATCTGACAATCCAACCTCATTCCATTTTTTGGAATGAGGTCATCTAAAAACCCGATTTCAAGTTTTTAAATCTCTCAGAAAATACCTTTTTTTTTTAAAACATTCAACATAAAGATTCATATGATTTACACTTTTAACATAATCTAAGTTTGTTTTATGAGATTTTACAGCATCTTTTTAGCGAATATCACTGACCTTGATTTGATGATGATGCAGAAATAGTACGAAATGTTCTTAACATGTTCATAAAATCAATCAATCACACGACTGGGACTCCACAGATGAGGATAATCCTTTGATTGTCATAAGAAGGTTTTTCTACTGCTGCTTGTATGGAGTAAAAGTTAATATTACTACTACTATTAGTACTACAACTGCTGCTGCTACTACTCCTATAGTAATTCGTCTTCTTCTTTATTGTATTATTTACTATCAGTAATAGATTCTATCCCATTAACAGTACACACTATGCATGAAATGAAAAAATAAATGAATCAAACGTACAGTAAAATCAATGACTGACATAATTTATTGTGATAAAACCAAATACGGATCCTTTGATGGATCTAAATGTCAAACTGATTGATGGAACTGTTCGTTGTTTGTGTTCAAACTGGAAATGCTGGTATGATGAGACGACTTGTACGTGACACGCAGAACGGAGGAGACAACCTCCAAAACCTCTGGGACCCTCTTCATATTGATGACATCATGGACTAAGACTTCCTGCTCGTCTCTTTCTGTTTTGTTCTCAGGACATCTGTGTGTTGTGTTAAAACACAGTAAATGTACATAAACAGGCCACCTTATTTCAGTTTGAGGTCAGCACAAGGCAGCAGGAAAATACAGAGAAGTTTCCATACTGTAAACACACTTTCTTTCCCACCAGCACAGTTCATTTTCCTCCCCTGTTGTGATGTGACTGAGTGTGTGTGCGTGTGTGTGTGTGTGTGCATATTGTGCAGCGTTAAACCTCAGTGACACCAGCTCACATGATGAAGATAGGTACCATCAAAGAGTAAAACTACAGTGACTCATAACCACAATCTCCTGATTTGAGTTTGCATCACATGAGACTGGATTGGTTCTCACACACTGTGCCCCCTTTACTGCATTGCACTTCATGAAATTACTGCTCGGCGTAATGTTTCGACATTTACCGCCCTTAAGGCAATAAATTCGAAAAACACTTGGCTAAAGGGCAAAGACACTCCACGACGAAAGCACACTGACGTTAAAAGCAGAAGGTTAAATGAGTGTAAATGGAGGTTTTGCCCCCAAACAACCTCTAATCTAACCTCTCTGAAGGAGGCACCACGGGAATGTGTTGTAATTTATTATATACTGTGATGCATCATATACTCCTACAGGGTAATGTCATGCAGTCTATATGTAAAAATATTTAACCACCTCACTGAATGAATGCTGTCAGCTCAGTTCAACACACTCAGGGTTTGTTCTTGTAGCCTGTGTGTTCAGATGTGACCTGTTTCTACTGATGGTATCAAACTGGTATTGTCGAGCTGACATGTGTGAGTCATCCTCCTGTCTTCATGACTCCTTCATTCCAGTAAACACGTATCATCAGGGAAATAAAAAGAAATATGAAAAGCGTAATTACGAAACACAGCAGGATGGCATCATGTGATGATTTTAAAAACGGTGCAATTATTTCCAATTAAATCAGAGTTGCCTGGCGTGGCTTTTTCCTTATTACACACACACACACACACACACATAAACACACACACACACACACACACACACACACACACACACACCAACACACACACACACACACACACACACACACACACACACACTTGAAATCAAAACATTTTGATGTCTCATAAGAGGAAATAAATTTGATGGTAGTTGTTTTGTTTGTGTACATGTATGGATGGTGAATCACACACACACACACACACACACACACACACACACACACACACACACACACACACACACACACACACACACACACACACACACACACACAGACTTGAAATCAAAACATTTTGATGTCTCATAAGAGGAAATAAATTTGATGGTAGTTGTTTTGTTTGTGTACATGTATGGATGGTGAATCACCGATGTCAGATCCGTACGCCGCTGATGTCATCACCTGCCCCAGATGACAGGAGCAAGATGGAAAAGCTGACAGGACGGCTTTCATGACAAGGATCACTTCAGATTAGGACAATACAATGCACAGTAAAGTTAAGTCCTGTGATCTGGTAGAAATTGGCCGGGAAATCTTTTTCCATGGTGGAAACAATGAGCTAAGTCAACACATGACTCTCACACATCAACCCGTCTATTTGACATGACGAGTTTAAGGAGGATTTGGTAATATGTAGTAAATGTCACCTGGCAGATTTAAACTGTTTCCTTCAAGTGATGTTTTAAGACTCTTAGTCATTTACATTGTTAGTTCACTGGTGAGAGATTGCATCAGATTACAGCATTAACAATAGTCAGTGAACGCATCACAGCACATACCCCTAAGTCCAGATTCAGGTGCAGTTTTAGTAGAACTATTAACAACAAACTGTTTGACATGAAAATCTTTTTTTTTAAGTCTTAAAAAGAGGTAGTAATGTGCTGTGAATCATCACAGCAGCGCTCTCAGTAAACAGAGTGACAAAGACGTAGTGTTCAGTTTGGTGAGTTTGCCGTCAGGGTTTAGTGTTACTGCACAGACCGCACATGTCCAACACTCCGAAGACGTCCATGTGAAAAGATAGAGTGACCATAGTAGTAATTACACAACGGAGGAAAAAAGGCAGGTGACATAATAATATAATGACAAGAGGTCAGGGTGGATGGATGGGTCAACACAGAAAACAAACCGTGTTCATTCCCTGCAAGCAGCTGCGTGTTTTGCATTGCCTCCATTTAAAGCAACTGAAAACCCCCGAATCATCATGTTTCACTAAAACTCATCAAAACAGTCCCTTCACTAATAATATTTCGGCTCAAGTAACCGTCAGCACAGAAACAAAATCAAAAAACCATCCATTGAAGTCATATAAATTAATAAAACAGACGTCATAAATAAAGCTGGTGCTCATAATATCACAATATTTACACGTATATATAATTTGTATGTGAATGTACAGTATATAAAAATTAATACTGCCAATTTGAAATTTGATTTTTTTTTTATATGAGACGTTTAAATAGTTAGGAATTATTTTAAAAAGTTGGATATTGATTACAGAATATTTATTTTTAAGGAGGTTTGAGTGACACTGACAAATCATGTCCCATCAATAATGGCAGTTAGGGACAAATATGATGACAGAATGATGAATATTTCCAGGTACTGTGTGGCCACTTTGGTATTCCTAGGATTTGTATTTACAATGATTATGTCATGAAATCATGATTGTGGCAAGGTACTGATGTGAACTCTGGTACTGTTTGTATTACACAAACCCTAGTGAGGTCCGACTGTGTCACATCCAGGCCAAGCGTGACAACATAACCTCATGCTGTAATACGTTTTATCAGATTATGCCCAGTTTTCTGCTGTGAAATCATCTTTTTATCATCTAATCTGACCTTCTATAAATACACTTCATAACTGTCATCATTAGTGCTGTTTCTGTCACGTCTTCATGAGATCAGCCGTCACACACAGCAAACAGACTTTGCCCTGTCAGTGGCTGTGATGGGGAAACAGCAGCTGCTTCCCCATCTCATTTAACTCAGTTGACCTCAGTTGATCAAAAAGTGTGTTGGTGTGAATGTGTGCACCGTTTCTGCAAAACGTCTATGGAAGCATTGTTAAAGGTTAACTTCCTCTTGGTTCTATTCATTTTTAGCTCCTGGTCAGCATCACGTTGTTTGTGTGCATGTGTGTGTTAAACTGGAAACATCTTTTTCATATGTTAAGGAGTTTGTGTGTGTGTCACAGCCTACATGTTGATCTAACAGTGATAAAACGGTGTGTGTGTGTGTGTGTGTGTGTGTGTGTGCGCGCGACTGCTCCATCATAAGTAGAAACTATAACTTCCTTTAGTTCTTTATTCCCTTTACATGTTGGTTTTCAAACCAAAACGTCTTTAAATCAGAGCTACTCATTTTTTTCTGAAAGTGTTAATATTTATTTAGCACCTCTGTGTTCAAGTGTTCCTCTTGTGACGCTGTATTTTCATATTCCAAGGAAAATACTGACGAATTGTTTTTCCTCTAGCAGTGTGACACAGCGCGGTTAATGATTTAGAGTCTTAATCAGAACTACAAACTGCTTATCTGCTTATCTGGGGGGGGGGGGGGGTCAAGCTTTCAAGCACGTAACACTTCTGGCTATATCCCAGTGATTGATAACCACAGGTCCCAACCTCCAGCGTGTGGGGCAATCAAAACCCGAAACTCAAACAACGAGAAGGTTCACGTCTCTGACCGATGAGGGGAAAGTGGTACCAAAACAGGAGTCGATACAGTTACAGTTAACACCTTAAAAAAAAGCTCAACTAATCACAGGTCGGAGGACGGGCTGGCCTGGTCGGCTCCAATCCCGTCGCTATGACGCTTAGGTCATGACCATTTGACTGGTTAACAGCAGCGTTCAGAAAAACGCGCCAAGAAACCACACATTATCCGTTTTTATGGTTCTCATTGTGGAAAAGTAACTCTTACCTGTTTCATGGAGCATTTTATTAATCCCAACTTTTCTCTTTTTACTCGTAAAAGGTCAGGCTTCTAATTGCCGTTATTATAATTCAATAAAAAATGAAGTGAGTAAGGCTGGATGGTGTTTAAAACAGAGACAAATTAAGACTTTTACTGACAGCCACAGTTTCTTGTTAAGCCTGGGTGCTCGTGAGGCCACGCGGTTACGTGTGTGTTTTATTATCTCAATTAACACACCTTCTGTATGATTTTCTGAGTGTGAATAGGTTAATGTGAGCGCTTAACAATTTATTTAGCCACTTAACTAAATGGTACTGAACATGCTTTATTTTCTGGAGGGTAGTTTGTATTCTGTATCTGCTCTTGTGAATTCATCTGCTGGTATGTGTGTCATAAGACAGGATGAGTGTGTGCAGGAGATTTGGGCTGATGTCAGAATATCAGTGTGTGTGTGTGTGTGTGTGTGTGTGTGTGTGTTGGTTGGTGGGTAAAGTTCACACATTTATTGTTTTATTCTATCCCTGAAGAGTTTTATGAAGCCAGAAAATCTGATAATATCTATACAACCTTCATTTACGACATGTAGGCTTGACAGCCTCCTATGACGGAGTTAAAAAAAAGTCTTTTAATCCTACAGTTGTCAATTTTGACAGTAAATGGAGAAAAATGTAAATTGCATATTGAATAAAAATGATCAAGTGATTCCAGCCCAGTGCTGTTTGTCAGGACGGATCAATTAGAAAATGAAATATGTTGTGGAGCCGTGGGACAAACGTCTACAGTGTTGGTCTCAGCATCGGTGTGCAGCAGGTCGTCGGGGTGCGACTCTGCACAAAAAAACAAGAACTTTTTATGCTGTTTGACAACATATGTGCAGCTCACACCAATCAACAAATAGAATAATAAAGCATGGAATCAGTGTTTGCTATGGAAGGAGAGAAAGGAGTGAAACTGCGCTCCTATGTGTGAGTTGTAATCTGACCTCTGCTCTCTGTTTGGATAGCTGGGCTGGCCTCACATACATGTTGGTGCATCAGTCATCAGAAGTCATACAACAGCTGACGAGGAAACCAAAATATGTTTTGATATGAGAATTAACGCATTCTATTATGCAGTAAAAACACCTTCATTTACCAGGACAGCTTATTTTTTTCGTATGATGTCAGATGTGTGAGTGCATTTTATTTTTCAGCTGAACAGTGAAGAAAATAATGTTTATGACAGCATCTAAAAGGAAAAAATGGGGTACAGAGAAACTCTACCCTGATTGACTTTTGACTCAACGTTGCTCATTAGTTCCAGTGGCTCAGGTTTTCATGAGCGTTGATCCAGAATCTCTTTTCCCTTAAATTATTTTATGTAAATGACAAAAAAAATTTTTTTGTTTGACATGCTGGTGCTATAGAGTGACAGTGAATATTTCATATTTCTCATTTAAAGAAGAAAATGTGCATATTAGGATCTTTCAATTGGACTGTTGATAGTTGTGACAGAAAAACAAACTTAATACATAAAAATGTAAAGTATGTACAGGTTTAAACGATGCTGTGAGTCTTAGCTGTGCTTGTGTGTGCTTGAAGGTGTCCCATTGAAAACACACAGTCATAAATGTAGTATTTCAACTGACTTTAAACACAGTGTGACTCAGTTGTTTCACTCTGAGTGGCTTGTCTCATATTCGCAGCCATCTGTTGACTGCACGTTTCATCACACGTGTAATGACCGGCTCCAGAAGCGTCTGTACCATAAATTATTAAAACACGTCTTTTTTTTTTTCTTTCATTTTTGTTTACGCTCAGGATTTATGATTTTAGCCCACAGCGAGCACGCCCCCCCAAAAACATCTGTTTTTCATTTGTTCATCAACACTCCCTCCTTGGGATGCGGGCCACAACATCTCCTGCTGTTAGGAGAGAAATATATTCATGAGAAAGGTTGGAAATCTCAGATATTTGTGATAAATCACAGAAAGTAGTTTTTTTTTTCTACCAAATATTATCTTCCCCATGGCAACAGAACTGATGATATAGTGCATATTTGCAATAACCTGGATCACAGGAATTACATTTGGTGAAGATGCTTCATATAAAATCCCCCCAAAAAACAGATTTCCAGACAGCCTGACAACAGAACTCTATCTTTTTTTTTTTTTTTTTAAGGGCCTCATGTGGTGCACTATTTATTGGCTCGGACCACTTGTCCAAAAATCCGGTGGAGACTCTCGAAGGATGATCCTTCCGACCACAACATAGCGGCAATTTGTCATTTTTTTTTTTTTTTTTTTTCACTAGTGTGTGGCGTTATGAGTCAGTACGAAGAGGCCCTGACCCAAAAACATGAGTCACAGACCAGTAGGATAAAAGTTAACACTCATGTGAACTCCTCTCAGAGTCAGAGATGAGCAAAGGTAAAAAAAAAAAAAACCAGGCAGGCAGCAGAAAACAGCCAAAAAGATGACAGACTGGGGAGCAGAAATCCAGGCAGAGGGGAGCGGGAGCCAGAATGTGGTGGGAATCCGACCAGACACAAGAATGTGACACAGGAATTGGTGATGTTATGACCAGATGGATCCAACAAGATTTGGTGTGAGTGAGATTTAGAGGCGTCCGGAGGATTTATTGATTAGCTTTTGATTTCCGACGAAGCCAAATAGCTGTTTCCCCTCTACTTTCACGTCTTTGTGATAACCTAAGCTAAATAGCTGCTGGCGAAAGCCGGTGAATTAACACATTATCCCAATTGTCGACGTTTTCTGTATCTTCACACCTTTCCTCAAGGACAATCACTATCCTCTTATGGCATAAAGTGTCGTTTGAATGAAATGTGTGAGGCACAGACGTCTCGCACGGTCAGCTTTTTTTTCACATGGAAGCTATCGTGACCTCTTGTGAAGTCTCTGCAGAGACAAGCGGCAGCTGCAACCGTTGCCAAACAGGAGCAAACCATCTCTCTAGCTCACATGAGTCAAGACCAGTGTAATTGTGTACAGTACATTATGTCCCAAGTGGGCTTTCGATTTGGTTTGCATTTGTTCCTCCCATGGAACCTTCCTTCCGTACCAAACAAGGGGCCTCGCTTCCTCTTCTGAAAGCCTTTCCACTTCCTCTCTGTCTGAAGCAGACTTGAGGTTTAAAAGCCACAACAGGTTAGACTGAATATTTTTCAGTGAGATGAATGCAGATTTCTGCTCATGCAGGTCATGTGTTATCACCTGCCCAACCTGTTTACAGCATCTGTTTTATTGACATTTGACAGTGGCTGTGCTGTGAATGACTGAAGATGTACAGTACTTATAATGGTGACTTGTTTATTTTGTAATGAGAACATCTTTAGCCAAACATCTTTTCACTGAAGAAATACTGTTCAAACAAAGTATTCAGAAACATGTCAGTGTGCATGAAAGCAGCCAGCAGAAGAGATTATGATGAATGGCTCATGAGGTGAGGCAGGATAATGAAGTTGGGTTGTGCTGGAAACGAGGCCTCGTGATGTAAAGCCAACTAAAAAGCACGAGACAGAATCCTCTCACTGAATGTGGTGGACATGGTTGTGGAATGGATCAAAAAAAGCAGAAGCGCAGAAACGTCTGACATTTGGTTATTCCAATATCACCGCTATCTTGGCTTTCTGATTCCACCTGTCTGGGACAAATTTAGGTCAACTGTGACAGAACAAAACAAAAACAAAAACAGTCTGGAATACACAGAATTATTGTGATGGGGAAAAAAAGGACATTAATCAAAAGAATACACTCCTATACATATCTATGAAATATTAGATGTTGCTGCCATATGAAAACTGTGATTTTACTTTTTATTAACAGATTCTATGCCCTTGTATTCCAGTCGTACTTGATGTCATGCTGCCACCTGCTGGTAAAAGTTAGTAAAACAGGTCCAATGTCATTTGAACACAGTTTGTAGGCTTCAGGGAGTCACACATCCAACTTTAACACAAAAACAATTGTGAGAAAAATTTCTCTTTTTATAAATCACGCTGTTTTTGCCAAAGACCGTCATTGATTAGAAAGATAAGACTGAAAACGAGCATTTTAAACGTCCGCTTTTACAAATCAGTGCTTATCCCAAATCACACTTCTCATCCTTTAAACATAATATAAGGTGAGTAGATTTTGAAACAGACATCAATTTCAATCTGTACATGTTTATATCCACCCACTTAAACACCAAACGGATAAATGTTTTAATCAAGATAAATACATCGTTCCTGCAAAAATGACAAAACAAATGTTGAAAAATGCCTTTACTTTGCACTGTTAAAGAAAGTCATAAAAAACATGAATAAAATAACTCCTGCATCCACCCCTTTATCTGGATGAATATCAAAATTTGATGGGGTTTATTCTGGTCCTAGAGCCCATCCTTCCACTGATCCATTCAGGAGCTTCCCTGCTTAAAACCCAACCACCCAAAGAACAGAAAGAGGCAGAAATACAACCTTAGATAAAAGCTTGACGACTATATTTCAGTCATTCAGCATGTTTTATAACAAGCTGTTTTCCTCCACATGCAAAGTGGATTTTAGCGTGTGTTGAAGATGAAAGTCAGCATCTTCGAGTTTGTTTTGACTCGTATTTTCCTGAACTATGAAGAAAAGCGTGGAAACTCAGAACCACGGCTTCTTCATTGTTTGATTTGTTGATTATAAAGCTTTGATCAGGCAGAAATCCAAAGTCTCTACATGCTCATCCATCCATCTGTCATCTAATGCTAGAGTCAGGATGCGACTGAATCAGCAGATATTCCTACTTTGTTTCACAGACCTTCACCAGTCATGCAGACGAGGAGCCAACTCCAGCATACTGCAGGGAATAACCCATCATCTGCCTGGGCACATTTCTTCCTGGACGCAAATTAATTTGACTCATTCTTAAGTCCCATAGAGCCTGCTGTCATGACTCAATACAAATATCACATAATAAGCGCTGGGGAATGATCTTCAGTCTCAGAGCGGTGAGAGAGAACCTCCAGAAAAACGTTGCAATAATCCTGTTAAGCCTCAGATTACCCCCAGCTAATCACATCTCACCTTAGTTTTTAATTTACTTCTCCATTTGGGTTCCAGGCACGAAATTATTGTGACTCCTCTTTACTCTTTTCTTGCAAATTTAATGTGAAGCTATTTCAGGAAAAAAGTGGGAAAAGCAAATGTTTTCTGGCTTAAACACAACTTGACCAAGAGTAGCCTGAGAGTTCATGTTTGGATTTTTGCAATTAGCTCCCCCACTTTAAGGTTTTTAAAATAGGCAAATGTTTCCCCCACGTCGAGAAGCCGAATCATTGCTACAACCAACACGTCTGTGTTCTGACCTTCTTATAGCAAAGCTGGAATTGCTCGGGCAATTCGGGCAATTGCACGCAGGTGTTGATGTGCGTGCGTCTCTGTGGGTGTAAACTTTTCAATCTTAAATTCTACCCACTCGTTTGGCCTCGCTAGCATCTCTCCAAGACTTTGAATGTTGTTGATTTGTGTTTATACGCTGGGGGGCATCAGTAAGGTGTCTCAAGCCCACGGATTTCAGAGCACCACCCCTTTCCTCAACAAACACACAAACATGTAGATCTGAGAACACATAAATCAGCCATGAGAGCTGCACTTATATAACCTCCTCACCACACGTTCATATTTGAACCATTACACGGTTTTCACAAGTGTCTTCTGAAAAACATCCAGGATACTCCTGGAAAAAAAAACAAAAAAAAACTGAGTTGTTTTCATCCAGTGGCCGAGGTGCAGAGGGCGAGAGAGCATGTGTTCCAGTGGGTGGGAAAGTGAGAGGAAAAGGACTGGGTGTCAGAGGTGGTGAACTTGTTTGACTGCACATGCAAACAGAACCGCATTGAATGGGTGTCAGCTTGATGAATGAACAAGGATTCACAGTGAATCGTGACTGGGTTCTAAAATTTAACTTGTACTATCAAAAACGTAGCTGCTGTAATGACTTCCTGTGCAGCGATAAAGAGAACACACCTAGTATTTAGTAGTAACTGCTTGTATAGCGGGTTTAACTGGGACACAGTTAAATGTACTATGAGGTAAAAGATGTTTACACTCGTGTTGTTGGTTATACCAACTGGATCTGAAGATCATGTATTATTTAGATGGCAAGAACTTTGAGATCTGAATTCACTCTGAACGTCCCAAAGGTGGAGGATTTCTGCAAATATATTTTAATTAAATATGCAGTGAAAATATTCCCATCGCAAAAGTCCATTTAGATTTTTAAAGTAAAAATAATAAATGCAGAAAGATGTTCCATAACTGTTGTTTTGTTACCACCTAGTGTTTTCAATTGCTATATTTATTTTATTGTCATGGATAGGGTTAGGATCTATATGCAGAACACCAGTGGAGAAGCTTAAATTCATAGTTTAAAAAACAAAAATGAAAAAAAATTATGGAAACAAGACAAACACTAGAAGTCCAACAAACTGGACGCGTGGGCAAAGGTACAAACAATCTGGTAAAGAACCAAAGGACCAGCCGGCTTAAAAAGCCTCAGGCTAATCAGTCCGATCAGGCAGATGAGGCACAGGTGTGGAGGTGTGGAGATGAGGCACAGGTGTGGAGACGAGGCTCCGCCCACCAGTTCAGCCCCGCCTCCTGCAAACACCTCAGCACAGCGGAGCAACATGACACATAACAGACAGTGACAATTAAGCCTGTAATGAAAGCAGGGTGTTAAACAATGAACTAATCGGAGGACAGCAATGTCAAAACACAAAGAAACAAATGACCTTGTAAATAATTATTATTTTCTACAATTTTATTTGGCTCTTTTATTCAGATTTCATGAAGGAATCTCATGTCAGCCAGGTTGGGGTCGACAAATTCAGAGTCGAACATTTTTTCGCTGCGACTTGAAAAGGAAACATTTTAAATGTTGGTCAGAGACCAATTAAGGTTTGGAATCTGACAGGGAAAGCAAAAAAAAAGAACAATAAATAACAGACTAGTCTCATTGTTTGGATGCTGTGAGGAGTCCCAGATGGGTTGGTTGTCATCGGTTACGATGCACTGTTAAAAACTGGAGCCACACAGGAAATTGGACTCAGAGGGAAAACTGAAACATGTGGTTTTATTTGCAAAAAAAAAAAAAAAAAGAATAGATTTGGGTACACAAGCGAGTGAAATCAGGTGAATAATCCAGAGGAGATGACAGAAGCTGAGTCTAAAGCCGAGTATTCCATCAGACACGGGGACACACAGGCTGGAACGTGAGACTCGGAGGTGTGACAGTGAGCCGACTGTGGGAAGAAGGAAAACACGCAGGTGAAAACCAATCAGGGTGGGGGCAGACGATCCCGATGGCGTGAAAACACACGGGGGTTGGACGTCTGAAACAAGAGGACGAAACAAAAAGATAACCTGGAGGGTAGGGTAACAAAACAGCGTGAGCTTCATCGCTTGATGGGATGAAAATATCACTTTTCCCATCACTCCTGTTGATCTGCAACCCTTTGGTCAGCAAACAGGATATAGAGTCTGAACAAAGTAGAACCATGTCACTTTTATGTGGCACATGTAGCAGGTATGTCAAAATAAAAGCCTGTGAAATCACGTGATGTTCAATCACATGCTGCATTGGGCTCACAGTGATGTGAACTTTATTTACCAGCTCATATAACCAAGTTTCTGTCTGTTTTATTGTTAGAATTAGTTCTAATCCACCTTAGAGAGATGTAAAAAAAAAAAAGAACATGTGCTTTTGGTTCAAGATTTATAATAATATTATAATAATTCTATAATGTAATAATTTAAATATATAAAATTAATATATTATATATTATAATTTAATATATATATTAAATAATAATATATAATATTATAATTTATAATAATAAATTTTTTTTTTTTTTTTCAAACAAGGCCACAACATGGAGAGAATTTATGCGGGCTCTTGCCAATCACATGCGGTTTGTATGGGAGTCTGAATACCTGGTGCTTCCAGCCTAAGGCTTTCATACGCCGACATCCGTCCTCGACCTCGACACGACGCACCAGCACCAGCACCAGCCTCGCCTCTCCATTCTCTCTCTCCCCCACCGAAATGATGCCAGCATCCACCCTTCCACCAGAGCTTTCATTCATCTACTGTACTCTGACATGAGGGCAGCCCCCGGGGACAAGCAGGCAATAAATGTACTTCCTTTTTTTTTTTCCTCATTGTGAAAAGTTCAGCTAGGGGCTCAGGATACACAAACGCCGGCACACAAAACAACACAATCTAATCACGATATCTAGCAAGAATGTTTTTGAAGATACACAGAAATTGTTGCAAGATTAAATTTTAGTGAACGGCGAGATGTTTACTGTACGCTTAATATCTGTTCTTGCATGTCATTATCTGCTGATAAATGGTTTTCTCCTCGAGAGCTGCTCTGTTTTTTTCACCCTCTGTCTCCTACTTCATCAAGCAGAAGCTGTAAAAAATAATGTGTTTATTATAAACACAGCTTCCAGCTTTACAATTGTGTTTGTAATTCTTCTCCCACACACGAGCTCATCCAAAACGCATGCCCTTCATCTCTTTGTTAGCAACTATGTGTCGGATGTGTGTAGGTAGTCCGGCTCAGCATCCGAGAAGGCCTGCGTGAGTGTGTTGGTTTCGCCTTCCGTCCTCAGGTTTGTCTAGGTCTGCGCGTTCATGCCAGCGTCCTCGTGTTTGCGATGTGTGTGTGTGTGTGTGTGTGTGTGTGTGGGTTGTTGTGTCCATGGAAAGCAGGAATCTCTCTATTTTGGGTTCTCACGTTGACAAAGCAGTTGAAACAGTTTGCTTTACCAGCGAGCACGGCTGCGGATGTGTGTGGGTGTGAACGACTGTGTTCTAGTTAGGGGGGGGGAAGAGACGCTTCTCAAGATTGTGCGTGTGCAGCCTTAAGTAAAGGCGTAAAGGGAAATAAAAAGCTGTTCCAGCAAATAACGTTGAATGAAATGGAATAAAAATGGACATTAAAACACAGATTCCGATGCTAATGCCGTGAAATCGAAGTGATATAGAGGACAGAATGACGCGTCGTGGCTTGAGAAACGTGCTCGACGCATCAATCCTCCCCGAACAATCTGCAGACAAGAAAGCAATCTCTGTCGCCGATTGTCCCAGCAGCCTCGAGTGTGAGATAGATTATTGCACGAGTTTGGTGACGTATGGATGGAGTTTCAGTCTTGTTTACAGCATTGGTGTCGTGTTGGAGTGTTGAGCAGAATATAATGACCTCCTCAAACTTCAGAACTTGTTCTAGAGAGAGCTAATGTAAAATGAGAAATATGGTGTCAACAAATTAAGTGAAAAAGGAAAAAAAAAAAAAAAGGAATTTGTCACAGTAACAAATTTCATATTTGTAGCCAAAACCAAATAAAGCTTATTCCTATCTGGGGCTGTTCACAAAATACTTTTGTTCTTTTCAGTCAGCCCCATATACTGTATATACCATTCTCCTGCTGTAGATGCTTGAGTAAAACATACACCTATTTAATCACGCGTGCTGTTTCCATCAGAACCCTTTATTCCACGTACTGTATGTAAAACGTGCTATGAAGGACTCTGTGACCTCGTACTTCCAGGTTCAGGTGAGAAACACTATCACACCAGACTGCACAGCTCTAATTCCCCTACACAAGGCTGGTCATCACCACACCTAGATCCAGTGGCGGAATAATCTTCCTGTTCAGTCACATCATCATCTTTTGATTTCCCCAAGCCAAATTCCTTCTTTCACATCATTTCCATATCAATATTATCTTTTCATGATGATCTCCTTTTTCTTATTTTGAAATAAATTCACTGGAAGCTCACATTCCTCTCTTCTGTTTACTCCTAGTTTGTGTTTTCCAAGTCATTCCAGATGATTCGCCAGCTCAGGCAGATGCTGAAGTGAAAATTTGGCAAATGTTTGCAAGAATCATTCACCCTAAATTATTAGTAATGCTACAGAGGTGGCATATACCTCCACAACCCTGACAGAAAGGCAGCTGGGCCTGCTGTTCAGACGATGAGATCCGTCTTATAAATCATAAAAAAAGCCATTGCAGCAGACTGTTGCTAGGACAGCATGCGGCGTAGGCGTGTGAGGAAACAACACATTGTTACTGGATTAATTGGAGATGATAACGCTCAGCTTTTTTACCTGTGTTGTTACGATTTAAGGACAAAAATTCATCATTTGAAATAATAATCTCACCTTAAGAATTAAATAAGAAGCCATCAATCAAACTGAACACGACCCGATCGGCTTGTCTGGTCTAGTTTGAATTGATTTCACACCTTTAACCAAACAGGTCCAAACAACTCGAACAGGATGTGAAACCTTTCACTTAGATTTTATGTTTTCTCCCTGTTTGCTAGATGTTAGGCAACATTTTCACTATTGGGCAATGATCTATACTCAGAAAAAGCTGTGTTTGGATTGGCCGGCACTCAGTGTCCACATTCATTATCTACTTGTGACATCATGAGAGGACATCCTGAAGCAAACTGACTTGGATGGCTGGATGTTTGGGTTGCATAATCTGTCACACAGTTTTGCATACTGTGTACAATTTCCAGTTTGGATACAGGTGTGGAAATAATGAACACCTGTTGGAGGGTTTTTCTGCATTTTCCTCCAGCATCTCCACACAAGTTGAATTGGGAGATGTCGACTGTGAACGCTTGCGCGATGAGCTGACGTCCCCCCCCCCCCGTCTTGGGCGTACCTCGCCACCAGCACATCTCCAAGCTCCCCCCATGACCCTCCAAGGGATAGGTGGTAATAGAAATTGGATGCATGGAAAAGGAAGATGATGCTTTCATAACCCATAGAGCTGTGGGGATTATGAGATTTCCTCGCAATACAAGAAGACAGGATTTCTTACCCTGGGGTGTATAACACACACACACACACAGATCAGTCCACGCTACTCTACCACACACCACCATGTACCCTGGTTGATGTTATTATAGACTTTCTCTTATAAATCCTTCTGTCAGAGTACCATGTTAGAACAAACAGATGTCTACTAAAATGCAGTTTGGCTGTCATATAAATATCTAATTAAAATTAATTCCTCCAGCATATCTGCCATCAAAGCATTTTCTGCAGGAAGCTCCGTCTTAAAATGTGAAATCTATCTGTAAAAGAGAGATTGGATGACGGGAACAACTTTTGCTGAGAGGCGTTAGAGCTCGGGTAAGGGCAAAAACGGAGGCCTGATCTGGATTTTGGTGAGGATCCAGTTTAGGGGAAGGGGGGGTGGGGGGTGGGGTAGCTGGTGGGGAGGTCAGGAAACGGAGCAGTTTCCAGAAGAGAGCCAAGTGAGAGGGTGGAAGAGGCAGGAGGGAGCTGTAACAGGAGCTGAACTCAGGCCAAGTACCTGCAGGAAGAGGATAACAGGAATTACAACCGGGGAAACACAAAAGTGGCTCGACCCTGAGACTGAATATTTCTCTTCTCTGAGGTAGGAACCAGGTTTAGGAAGAAGAGGACGACGATGATGATGATGATGATGATGATGATGAAGATGATGGCTGGGGGCCACGCACTTGCCTGCGCTCCTGAAATTTAGCTCACATACAGGGTAGGTTTTCAACCCAAAGAGCTGTGAAGGAGGAGCGCGTCTGCTAAATGAAGCAGAGAGGTTTTACCAGAGGTGGGAGGTGTCGCCTTAAACAAAGCATTGATCTGTCACAGCCATCCAGGTCTATGTCATTAATCATTAATGAGCTCAAGACGTCAGGGAGAAGAAAACTTGAAGCCAGGAATCACCTCGCCACCTGCTCTGTATTATAAGTACATTTAATTTAAGAGCGCAATCGCAATGTTAAATGATTTGGAAATATTTCAGGGAGCACATTAATCCGATGCACTCACTTTAATCATCGGTTTAAACTTGGATCGTTGACGGCAACTTTCGTGTCAGCCATGTGATCGAGTCACACCGGGGGCATCCGGCATATTCATAGGCTGAGCCCTTTAAAGTGTGCAGAGCCCACCCACCCACTCAACACACTACAGGCAGGCAAAGCTGGAGGAACTGACACCAATGTTAATTATTATTATGCAGGACTCACCCCCGGAGACAAGCGCTTTCTGGCAGAAAACCGTGACCTTAAACTTGAAGATCCCGACTCATGTCAGCTCCTTCACACTCAGCTGCAAGCCGCTTCGCTGTGTCACAGTTTGAATAAAGCCAATAGAAGCGAATCCTCTGAACAGAGCAGGGGAGCAATTCTGAAGCTCCCGAAGCAGAAGCTCTCCTCACCTCATCTGTGCCTTTGGATCACGATCCTGATAGCATCCAAATGTGGTCTAGTGCTGAAAGAACGTGTGTTTGACTTTGAGAATATGGATTTTCTTGTTGGTTATGTTGATGGTTTGTCTCAATGGTGAGACTCTCACTGTACTTTACACAGGTCAGCCCTGAAGTCATGGTTGTAGGTCTTCCTATCCAAAAACATGTAGACGGTATGATAATTCTCCCATGATCCCCCTTGAAACTGGCTAGGGTAACCAGATGGTCCGTTCTCCCTTGACAATGATAAAATCCACATCTTCCCGAATCCGCTTTTGACCCTCAACTAATAACAAGATCGGTTTTTCATGGGGATGAAATTATTTTTCTTTTTCTGTTTAAAGTAAATAGCAGCAAAGCTGAATATGTGATAAAAAGCGAGTACTATCTGCTATTCAAGGGCTTATTGTGCATTTATTATTATTTCATGACATTTGGATGCTGGTGATTACTGTAAAAATGCACAGCTACACTCAGAAACATCGAGTTTATACTTGCTATTATACTCGCTATTCTTTAGTTTCAATAAATGCAAGAATTTAGTAAATACAACTACATTTGAAGTAAACTTTACAAGTAAATATTTAGTAAACTTAACTTAACACTGTTAGTTCTATGTACTTCCCTTTTTAAGTGCAATCTGTTTCCTGGATTTTTTTTAAGTAAATGGAACTTCTCACATTTTAGAGTGTACATGTGTGTGTACAAAACTCATCAAAAATGAGTTTATATCTTGGCCACTGGGCAAGTTCGATCATAATTCTTCTCTAATTTGGAAATAACTACATTGATTAGAAGGAGGTTTTAGGATCCTACAAAATGTTAATAGCATTGAAGGCTCATCTGTTCAATTGATCACCGTTGCTGCGGTTCATTTTCTGAACACTAGATGGCAGTAATACTTTTCAGTGATGGAAAAAGGAGGGAGGATGAAAGACGGAAAGATGGGAGGACAGGGGAGAAAAGAGAGGAACATGGGAGAGATTGGGTTAGAGAGATGGAAGGAATGGGTGCACTGGGGAGAAAATAGAAGAAGGGATGGATATGAAAGGACTGGGGAAGGCAGAAGACAGCGAGAAAGGGGGCACAAGCAGATGAATAGAAAGTCAAGTTGGCTTTGGTAGAGTGGTAGAAAGTACATTATGAGAGATATGAGATGCAGTAAGGGACAACTATCTGTGTGGGATGAGCAAGAAATTATTGGAATAGAGAGATTGGGAGATAAATAGATGGAGACAAGAGAGGGGGAGGTCTGTCTTGTGAGGGCAGAGATAAGAGATATCAGATTCAGAAATGTTTGGCGAATATTTAAAATTTACACCCAGGGTGTCCGTCTCTCGTCAGGGAAACAAATGAATTCTCTGCTGTCGGTTTTATCAAATCTTTTTCTCCTCTAAGTTTTTCTGTCTCCAAAAAACTACCAATGGAAGTTTTGTATTTCATGATTTAGACTTTAAAGCATCCATTGGACAGTATAGTTAGAGGTCAGTGCCTTAACACAGTGGGATAGTAGGACGGCATGCAACGCTGGAGGTTGTCTCCATTTGATGTGTGCCATGGATGCAGCTGCCGTGCTGCACAGAGGCTAGAAGAGGATGCAGTGAAATAAATCAAATTTGTATTGTTTGAACAGTCTACTGGCAATATGCACTCTGTTAAACTTTATCATGGGGAATGGAGCCGCTAACCGAATCTGACAACAATTGCTTTCCTCTCTGCTGATGACATTTTATAGAGACAGACATATTTATGAGCTGAACCCATTGAAGTGATTAAAGTTTATTATTTAGGGAAATACACTCATCTGCTTTCTTGTTGTGTTCCAGTTGAAAAGATCAATGGCGTCATCATGTCTGCTTGCAGCACAATCATCAGAGTGAATCTCGGCATTGCATGTCTCTGCAAACTAAAGGCGGACGGGAGATTTACTTTTAGTTATGACAGTGCACTTCAGGTCTGGTTAGAATTCAGACACAAAAATAGAAAAACTATATACTGCGAGATTAAGCCAATATTTCCTTATTTACAATAATTTTAGTATGTCCATAAAAAAAGGTGAAGTCAAAATGCTTGCATGCAAATTATGCTGCTGCATAATTTGGGCAAAGTAACTTCACTTAACAGAAATTGGTGTTTAATATGAAAAACCGAAACCTTGACTCAGAATCTTTAACATTTCCATAATTCTTCCCAGATAGGCTTTAAAAGTGGTTGTAAAATCTCCATCCTTCCTTCTTCACAGAGGACAGGACTGCGTTCGACTTCACTTCCTATCAGTTATCACGAATTCATCCAAAGGTCACTTATAACAGCAGGGAGTCATCTCCCCTGGCACCCCCAACCACAACTCTGTAAGTTGCATAGTTAAACAAATGTTAAAGTCCCTCCGGTGTCAGAAGTGTTAAATGTTGAACTCTTGTTGAAGAAAGTCACACATTTAATGAAAATTTTAATTTGCATTTCTGTTTAAACTTATAGTGAAGCTTTTTATGTTATATATAAATATTTAACACGTCTTGCAGCGCCAGTCTTGGTTTGAAAATATCAGTACCTGTACGGGTAATGATATCTCTGTTTATACACACTGGACTGGTATTGTACATTTATTTTAAGTGGTTAAATTCTGCATCAAAAAAAGATTTTTGATTCTTAAAGCGATCATTGGTTCACATCTCAAGGCAAAAAAATAGACCTGCCCTCGACGACCACAGTCAACGACATGAAGAAAAACTACCGCTATTATACCCTTGCTTGCTATTACCTCGTTGATCACTCTCCAAGTGCTCTCTGAAATCTCTCTCTGTCATGACACAATGAATCGAATGACTTTTTTTTTTTCAGGGCGTCCTCGTGATTCATCGGAAAGGTTGCACTCTACTTGACGATTTGACAAATGCTTTGTTTGGCACTATAGTGGCTATGGCATTGAATAACATTTAAGTGTTGTAATGCATCTCGACACATGGGGTGTGAGACTGTTTCGACACGCTGGCGA
Source organism: Antennarius maculatus (assembly GCA_013358685.1). Lineage (NCBI taxonomy): Eukaryota > Metazoa > Chordata > Actinopteri > Lophiiformes > Antennariidae > Antennarius > Antennarius maculatus. The sequence continues at coordinate 22,622,735 of CM023613.1, forward strand.
TGTGTTTATAATAAAGATATATGAAGGTGCGACGTGGTCACGCAGTTATCGTGAGCTCACACTTCCGACTCAATCAGCGTCCTCCTAGAGGAAACTCATCTACTCCATGCTCCTATTTTTCATCTTGAAATTGTCAGGATTCTGTGGAGGGTTTTACTTATTGAAAAAGAACTGGTCATGACCGAAACCACTTTTCATCAAAACTTTTATCTCATCTTTATGATACAGCTGTGCGGCGGGCTGCCGGCTACAAATGAAAGTAAGTCAGTCGAGGACAGGGAGCTGCATGCACGCTTTAATAACCCCATACAGGAGTCTCGCTATTTCAGGCATAAGGGTCTGAGTGTAAGGGTTCCTGTGTTCACACACTTTAATGACTCACACACCTACTATATGATTCACGATTCATAACTTTATGGAGTTTCATGAGGCTTTATTCAATGAAAAACAAGATTTTTGACACCACTGATGTGTTCATCTGGTTTATTTCAACACACTTTCTCACGTAAATTCCAGAAAAACAAAAGTAGTCAAAGCAATTTATACCTGATTTAACTTCCATGTGTGGACACATGCTGCCACTCAAGAGATTTTCTACTCTGTTGAATAGGATTTGGACAGCGTGGAGGTCTGGAGGGTATTGCTGTTGCCTAACAGCATGATTGAAATCTTGGCCCGGGGCCTTTCTGTATGTTGAATTCCCTGCGCCTCCACGCATTCCCTCTGGATGTCAAGAAGTGTGCAATGCATGTAAATGGCAATAAACGGAGCTAATGCAGTTTGTAATGACCCAAAATTCCTGTTCAATATTCAACTTCATTATTCATTTAGTGTTTCAGTGATGCGTTCGTGTCGATTTTCAAATAAATTCAAGAAGCAAAGTAAAAGTAATGATAAAAAAAAAAAAATTACAGTTTTCCCCAAGGCAGCAGTGATTTATCAGTTCTCTGACTTTTCATCTCTCTGACAACTTCCATCTATTTCCATTTCAATCATTCTGATTGCCATCATTCATGCTCATCAAGTCAACTAGTAATATGATTTCATTACTAAACACACACACCCACACATACACAGAGACTTGTCGGTGGTGAATCGATTATTTACCATTAACAGCTTGAACAATCATGAGGAAACAGTATTAATATGCAATAACCAAAACCAACCACTATCCTTATAATTTAAATGAAGATTTTTCCATCCTTCCATTTCTGTTCCTGGTTATCCTGTGCAAGGTCAGGGGTCGCTGGAACCTTCTAACCCAGACTACCTAGCTAGGCTAAGGAGCTCATGCTTAATAATGCAAATACAGCAATACGTGTCATGTGCTTGGGCACACCTGCTATTCTGGTTTAAACAAATGTAACCCTGCAAATTGCACAAGGGAAAGAGCGCAAGACAATATAGAGAAGATTAAAAGAAGGATAGAACTGCGTTGAAATAAACCACATTTTTGGATTTTGTTGTGCATCTTTGCAAGTGCATGTCCATTAGAATTAGATTTTAGACACACGAGACTGGTAGAGGATGCCTCCTACAGACCTGGGTGTTACTCTGACATTTGAGTGAAATATTTGGTACCTTCCAAACTGAGGGCAAATAAAATTAGATGTTTTATATGACGCAGAATCGTCACGACATCCAGACATCATGACAACTTGGACGTCTGCTGGAGGAAACTTTCTGTCGATGGACATCTTTGCATCTTTCAACCTTCTTTGCAAATCCCAATCCACTGTCTATTTTGCCTTGGATTTGAAAATGAGGAAATCTCCCACTGTTCAGAGTGAATTACCTTCAGTAGATACTGTCTGCATCCTCCTGGTTTGAAGAAGCAGCAGGATCCCAGTGCTGGAAGCGAAGCAAGGTGCTGCTGTGCTGCTCCAGCTACCTGTCAGAAAGAGCTGTCTGACAAGATGGAGAGCTGGGAACGTTCTAAATTTAGCAAACCCTTAATCTTATAGAGAAGGCGGGTATATTTAGGTGGATAATATACTTTTTTTCCTTACTGTTCAGGTACACAAAGTACATCAGTGAACTTCTTACACCAGTGCTCCTGCTGCTTATCAGAACTGGAGGTGTGCCAACCGCTATCTGCGACCTCATACAGAATTCTTCTTCTGTGGTACTTCTCTTTAAACATGGTAAAACAATCTGTCAAGATCTCTTTGAAAGCAAAAATCATTCATTTGCTTGGCTAAAGAAGGCAGAAATAAATAACACATTTCTAAATGTTTTCATTGTATTGCTCTCTATTTAAAAAGCTCGTCTCTAATTCATTGGCGATAGCTATGCTTGCGCCTCATGATATCTGTGGGTGGCTGGCACTATAGGAAACAGACAAACGAAAAAGAAATAGCTCTCCACAGAATGTGCTGTACATGAGTAATCTGCTTTGATGACTATCCTGGTGTGGGTTTTTTTTTTTTTTTCATAAATGACATAAAATGAATAGATCTGTGCAGCAGGACAAAAGGCATATTAAGGGATAGAGGGACAGAGACAGCAGAAGAACAGGAAGTCCCATTTAGAAGAGAGAGGGCTCGTTCTGGGTTAAAATCCAAGTGTAATGAAAGAGATGCTAAAGTAGCGCGTGTGCGTGTCCGCAACTGTGCGTGCACGCGCATCTGCGACGTCTTCCGTCCTTCATCGCTTACACTCGATGTCCCTTCAAGGATGGTGACAGGAGTGCAAGAGCGATGAAATTCACGGGTCTTTCAGTGAATTCACTCCCAGGTTTTCACTAAATTTCTTCCCTTTCACACTCAATTTCTCCACCTTGACTTCCAAACACAGGAAATGAATATACAGTAGGTAGTGTGAAGCAATTCGAGATTTCAGTGCGTTCCTCCTCCTCTGTCATGCACGTTGACACGCATGTAACCCATCCAGCGCTCTCAACCTCTCATGTAATTTAATCTGCGGCTTTCCTTTGCTTGCCCACTCTTTGCACACTTTATTTGGTTTTATATAACTGTACCCTCTGAACTATATCCATCTTTGCTCATCCTTTACTCTCCCTCCCTCCATCTTCTCCATCGATGCACTTCTTGATGCTTCTGCAGCCCGTTCTTGCCTCCTACTTATCACTCTCTCCTCTTCCCGTGAACAGCTCCTTTTCTTAATCTGTTTTCTCGTTCCCATCTTGTGTAACTCTTCCCCTATTTCACCCCCCCCCCCCCCAAGTCCTCCTGGCACCTTTTTTCTTTCTTTTTTTTCTGGTTCTTGTCTTCCTCTTCGCCCTTTTCTCTGCTCCATCTGCTAGATCCCTTCGGGCCGTTCATTCTCGCCCTGACCTTGGATACGCTACACAGTCCACTGACATACTTCCCTCCCTCTGGTCTCTCTCTAAATGAGGCCTCCTCTTTTCAGCATACAAGCTTTTGTCCTTCCTTTTGTTTGAAAATATTGTTGCCTGGACAATGATTCCACATGTCCACATGGTGATTTCTCTCCTTCGCTGTGTGTTTCTCTCATTTTTTACTTCCACCCTGATCTCCAGAATCCTCTTTCCAGAAACAATCTCAACTCTCAATCTAGCCGGGCCTCACATTACCGTCGTCCTTGTCCATAATTCCACACTACTAAACGGATCTGCCGTCTGGCACATGGAAACCTTTGAATTATTTATGTCTACATCAATAAATCCAAAGTCACATACAATTAAACTGCTTCAGTTTTATAATTCATGACCTACCGTTAAAAGGTTTTCACCTGTCATCCTGATTTTCCAGAGAAAACCATCTTTTGCTGCACCATATGTCAGGCTGCCATGCATGAACAAAGACTGGAAAAATTGCTGCAGCCCAACGGATGAGTAGTTAGTGTGATGCCCCCCTGCTGCCAAACGGCACGCAAACCTGTTTCAGTGATTACGAGGGGCACAAACACTCACAACCACAACTACACAAACTGATTAGAAAGAGTAGCAACAAATGAAAATGGTTTGGAAATCAAGAGCAAGATGAGTGGCTTGCCTACGATCTCAAGAGAAGGAGTTCAGGTGCAAGGAAGGTTCATAATAACAGAAATAAGACTACAGTTGAGCAGGGTTCAGGTTTGCCTGATTATTTTTAATCAATAATAGTCGTTTAATAGTTCATTGATATTTTGAATTGTCTGTCCTAACATGGAAAGTTTGGTGCCAATCTAGGAATTCATGACTTGTGCTAATGATCAAAGTTTAGACAGACTGTTAAAGTTTACCAGTTGGATCCGAGCAAAGACGAAACGTTTCTGGGTTCTTGTTTGTTGGTAGCTCCCTCTAGTGGTGGAGGTCATTATAATGGAATAAAAGGGAGTCGAGTAACGAAGAAGGAGACAGTTCCTTCATTAGTCTCTCAGTAATATGTGTGTGTGTGTGTTTTCTGCATGCATAACTATCTTTTTCTTATTGCAGTTTTTATCTAAAGCTGTTACTCTCCAATTCTTACTGTTTCAACCAGGGCTTTGAACCAGAATTTTTTTGCCAATCGGTTCGTTCCGAACAGAAACGGAATTATAATGTTTCCGGTTTTTGCGTTCCACCCACAAACTGACGTTCCTGAACTGGTTAGAACAAAAAAAATAAAGTTCTTGAACCGGTTAATAACGTTCCTTGTAAATATAGATATGTAGGTGCCGTATTTTGCGCACCATAAGACGCGCTTAAAAGCCTTAAAAATTCTCAAAAATCAACGCTGCGCCTTTTAACATTAAGCGTCATAACTGACATTGATAATATGGTTTCCCCCCAACATGATCAGTCCTAATAATGTTGCCTTTGGTTATCCTGTCTGTAATGAAACGGCAGAGAGCAGTGACCTCCTGAGCCACAGAACGAGCCCCGTGGCGGTGACAGACTGTTGTGGAAGGGCTAACATGGGCGCCAGCTGTGAAAATGACAACTGCATCAGTCAGAAACTAGTAGAAACACCCGTCCTGCACAGTCTCGTGTTTGTAGTTTCCTTGGTTTTATGTCAGGTTAATGAATGCTGGGCCATTTAGAGGTTGTTTGTGAGTTGAAAGTGAGCTGCAGCTGTTAATTGTATAGGCTGGTTCTAAGATGTGTTCGTTAAAGATGACTGTTCCATCTGAATTAGAGATGATTTGCTTACTCAAAGTTTAAGTTTAGCTCTGGTTTGTGTTGGGTGTGACTTCAGTAGTGTTGTTCCAGCCCTCATCTGAAACCTCACAAACTCAACATAGTGACCCAAAGAAGGAGATCACATGCGCAATTAATCAAAATGTGCTGTCCTTGTCAGGTGGCTGGGGCCTTGGAGATAAGGAGAAGAAGTTTGGACATCCAGACGGGTCTTGGTTAAACCTCTGCTCTTGAAAACTCCAAAGTCATCACAGTTTCTGTCAAGCCTGTTCCAGCCGTTCTCGATAAGCATTAAACGTTATCATTTGTAGAACTCTCTCATCACCTTGGTTTGTTATTCAGTCATAGCTTTTCACTCAGGTCTAATGAAAGCAAACAAGTCTTTTCAGCGATCCCAAGAAACAGCACTTTGATATTATTAAAATTTACTAGCTGGGTCTCTTTTTCAATGAGTGTGACAGACATTTCAAGACAGAAAAGAGATTTCACACTAAAATAGACTCATATTATTCCTCAGTACAGATTTACAGTACATCAATATGGTCTCAGTGTTTAGAAAAGATTATTCACCTTACTTATTTATGGCTATAGGCAATGTTATTCATCATAACAAACTGCTTTGCCTTTGGCCAGATTAATTAAAATTTTAAGGAACAGAATTATGTTGCATTTGCCATCAACTGAAGCTATTTAAACTTCAGTTTGCCATTTATCTTCGTTGGACTCGTTCATCCTCTCCCCTGGGCAACTGTGTTGTTGCTGTCAGGTTATTCAGCAAATTGTGATTATGGTTTTTAAAATCCTCACAATGGTTTCCTGTAGCGAGCGACAGAGTGGATCAAGCAGAATGCAGTAGTTCAACAATCCATATCGGCTTCCCTCAAAACAATGTGGGAAGGAACCATATTGTGGCCATAAAACAGCAACAGCTTTCAAATATAGGAATGGGAAATGCAATTATAAAAGACAATGTTATTCCCATTATCAAAGTCAAGCAAACACTGTAAAAAAAAAAGGGTTTTGTGGTTTGGTGGTGACTTCAAACTTTCAAAAAAATTTGAATTGACAAACTTTTGTGGTATTTTCTGTGAAAACATCATGGGGTTTTTGTGAGTCAAAAAGCACATGACAGGAACATTGTGGCAGTTTGAACTGTGGCACCTGACACAGATGGCATTCCATGGCATTTGAAAATAATAATAGCACCGTGTTTATCAGTCTCATACAGGTTTTCCACAGATCCAGCTAGCCAGTGCAGATAATGAGGAGACAGCAATCGGTCCAACACGAAGTAACAACTAATAATGAAGCTCTCCTTCCCTGGCTTCATTCCATGAACCTACCCCACGCTCTCTCCCGCCACTGACCTCGAACCCAAACCCGCTACCAAATCCAGGATGTCCTTTCTTAGAGCAAAGTGATGAAGTAGTCTGTTGAATTCAATTTTGGGAAGCGACAGCCGCAATATGACCCTCATCATTGAAGGCCAATCACTGTCTCCACATAGAACAGTGTGTCGATACACCGACAAATAACATAACCGTACTTTACACGGGTAGAAATCTGGACGTGACCCAGGTTTGACATAAAACACCTTGGGCCTGATGAGAAACTCATTTTGGAGGTGGATCCAGAGACATTTTCCAAGTTATTCCTGATCAAAATGAAACTCGGGACTACCATTTCACACCTCAGGTGAGAATAAAACAACACACGCTCCAAACAAACAAACAAACAAACAAACAAAACTCAGTCTTGATCTCTCTAGAGATGTAAATCCCAGTGATTGGTTCCAACTTTTCTGGGACGCAAAAGCCGTGGCTGTATTTTTTAACCCTTTCCACATAGTTATTTCTTCAAAACAGAAGGTGCTCAACTACAGTAAATCAAAAGAATGGGAAATAGTCTCGTTGAATCATAAATTTTGGCATCATGTCTTAGATGTTTGGTTTGTGGGCCAAATACATCACAGTCAACTTTATGACAAAACCCTAGTCATTAATATTCATAATACGTCAAGCAGATTTAAGACAGACAGCATGGAATCTGCCATCTGACAAATCTCCCTTCGTTGCTCCGCAAATATTAATGCAGTTGCCTGTCTTGTAAATCATACTTTCCTCCACATCATATTTAACAGACTGCGAGACTATGAAGCACAACTTTTGTCATGAAGTGGTAGAATGTCTCAGAAAAGTTTCCAGAGTGTGTGATTTGAACCCATGGCATGACGGCTCATCCTTAAGATCAGTTTAAAAGGTTTGCAAGGATACTCTGTACTAGTCTGCAGGATTTATTGTTTAATGATGGTAAAAACATTTATTATTGGTTGTGACTACACGCCACCATTCATAGGCTGATGACCAAAAAAGAAAAAAAAAAATCAAACATACAACAAGGCCTCACAAAAAGGCCTCACACACATTTCTACTCAGTTTTTAGGGAATATGAAGACTTTTTTTTTTGTATTTGTCCAACTTTTAATCAAATGTATTAATTTATTTTTGGAGAATTTTTTTAAAAAATGATCTTTTATTATCATTCTTATTATTTTGTTTTCCTTTCTTATTATTGTGGAACAGCACATTCTTATTTAACCCAACGTTACAACCAGAGGTTGCGTAATGCATCAAATGTTCCTCTGCTGGGGGCTAACTCACAGGCTTTAGACTAATATCACAAACATCCAACCGTGCATCTCGCCACAGACTGGAGCTTACAGAAGAAGGGAAGTGTGGATGTCATTGCCCTCAAACAGCCGAACACAAATTGTCTTCTAATCCAGATAACACGCTGCTGCTACAGAACATATGGGCATGTACCACAGAACTCAGGGGATACATACAAATCTCTGATTAAAGAATTATTGCACTTAATTGAGCAGATGTTTTACCATGATTCACTACACTGTCAAATATTTAATATGATAAGCCAGCACAAATACGAGGACTAGCCAGCACCAAAATAGAGTAATGCAGGAAAACCAAATTTCTTGTGTGTGTGTTTTACTGGTTTGGTGCCCATCTGCAGTGGCATAATTAATCTGTCCTCCAAAAAACTCTGTGAATTTAACAATCCAGCAGAACTAGCACAATCGTCTGACCAGATGGGGAGTCCAGATCCAATCGCACTCATCTGGAAAGATGTATTTGGAATATGTTGGAGCCACACAATGTTCATTTTACCCCTGGAATCACCTTCAACATCTCTTCCAGCTGTTCCTTCAGCCTCAGGTACTTGTTGACCTTCTCCTGCTCCTTCTCTCCGTCTGATGGTACTGTCAGCTGGGACAGCACCACTAAAACAATGTCTCTCTTGTTTTTTCTTTTTTCTACAATTCAATGTGATAAAAAATGAGTGGTTTATAATGCATAAAAAAGATGCAGATGAAGAGAATCAAAAATGTCCATCTATTTTTCAGAAAAGAATTGTTGATGGTGACAATTACACATGTATATAAACATACAGTATATAAACATGCATATGTATATGAATGTACACACATATTTCATCATTGTCACCAGTGTGAAATCTTTTCTCTTTGCTCCTGTATGCTGACTTCCTTGTCTATGAATCAAGAAGCCATCACTGTATATTGACAGAATGAGGAGCTTTCCATCCACAAGCTATTAGTGGTGTGTCAGCTGTAAGACCAGCTAGCCAAACACATCATTGCTTGACATAGAGTTTCAAATTGGAACTGTCATTAGGTAGTTGGACTTCTGGCAGGTAAACAATTGTTTTGGACAGAATGCACGATAGGAACTCCAAAGCCATCTTCCACAACTCTGAAAACCGCCCTTATCAAACAGCACAATGTCTGATGCCGCTCGTCAGTCTGGAACTACAAGTCCCTTGAGATCTTAGCCCTGTTCTCAACCCCTTCCTGTGGCGATTTTGATAGGGACTTCTAATTTGTACACAAATGTTCCTGTACCAATCCCAGACACAGCTATGCCTGTACGCCTTTCTGGCATATAGCTTGCACCTGATCACATGTGCTGGACTCTCAGCAGCATCTCTACTTGTGCTTAAGGCCTATTTTGGGTGGTTATGGCCATTCCTTGTGTTACTGTTAGAGTTTTTGTGGATTTCTTGATTTCAATCAGTTTCTCATTCCAATAATAATAATAATACATCAAAAAAGTGTATTAATTTTCCACAGTATTTCCTCTTCCTCTTTATCACCCTTTTTATTCATCTGTCTGAAGCATGCTACTAACATTTCATCCCAAGGAGACGTTTTCTTGATGTATTCATCCCTGCTCCTTGTTTCATCCAGGATCACAGCTCTCACGCTAATCCTAAACCTCTTTTTGTTTCTTGTAGAGTCTCAAGTTACCAGATATCCTTCCTCCATTAGCTAGCATCTGCTGCTTTGACCCCCTGGTGGGTGCTCTTCTGAACTTTGTTCGACTATCGACTCGTTTTCTGACATAGTTTAGCTGCTCTGATGCCCGAGAGGTGTTTCCACATTCTAGGTCTTGGTGTTTTTCCTCCTGAGGTATCATCCCATCAATTCAGTGCCAGTACAATATTCCCGGTCGTTATGTATGTGCATCTCTTCATACTCCTGACTGTGAGTGGCTGCATGTGTCCACAGAAGCTACTGGAAGAATTGCATGAATCCTGAACCTTGTATTTGATAAGACTTCTGCCCTTTAGGTTGAAAGAACGGTTTTATCCTAAATTACACTTGTGCTGCGTTTCCACCCTGAATTAAATTCTTATTCTGAAGCATTATACAGGTGTCATCTTCCACTTAAATTCCCACTGTCTGCTGACCTTCTCTTCTTTCTTATCAACTGACTATAGTGCTTTCCACTGTTTTTCTTTATCTACTCCTCTTTAAGAGGATCATCCTTGTCTCATGTGAGCATGTAAAATTCATGAAAATGTGATTGTGATACCTGTACACAAGAAGGACAAAAACAAGGACAAAAACAAACACAAGGAAGGAGTTGATACTGAGTTGATCAAAGACCAACAATAATAGCAAAAATACAAAATCTATGGGATTTTTAAATGAATAATACATAAAATAAGAAACCACTTTGCCTTTCATGTTGTAAAGCCAAGAGCCCTGATAGAAAAGACGCATTTACTCTAGATTTGAGTTTTCCTGTCAGATATTTGTGTTGAAAACTGCTTGTTTATTCTGATTTACTTTGCTTTAAGTAGGAAAACACAATGGCCTACAACTAAAATGAAGCTCAATTAAGTTTCTACTGTGTAAGCACAAATCTATTCCTTGGACACAATCAGGTATCATTTATATTTTTTTTGCTGATTAATATTAATTTTTCATTATCGTATCAAATTTATCGATTCATTAACACATACATACTGTATATATAGAGAAGAAGATGTTCTGCAGTATCTTATTGACATTCACTGAATCTATTTCATAAAAATAATAAGTTGTAGAAGTTTTCAAATCTTGGCATTAACACATCAATTAATAGCTAAAAAGACCTTCTATGAAATATTTAAGGTTCATGATGCTGCTAATGTGAACCTGAGAAACTTGAGAGGTGATATGAAATAGAAAAGAGGAATGACTGAAAATTGATGACAAAGAGATATTTTTGGTTGGGATAACATCTTTGTAGAGGCAGAAATATAATTTTGTGCGGAAACAAACCTGCAGCAACTCTAAAATGAGTTTTCACCCACCAACTGCAGATGGACAGCTGCTGTTACGACTAAAGAGAAGTGGGAGAATCGAGTCCCACCAGAATTGGCAAATGAGACTGCAGAACGATCCAAATTTGTAAACTTAATGAAAAAACTGAGACAAAGGTTTGAAGGTTTGCCCTGAATGAACAGTTTGCAGATTGTGATGTGAAGGAAGTCATTTGCAAAATGGGTGACACTAGAAATCAATTTGCGCATACTGTATGGACGAGATCAGTTCACAGACAGACCCAGTGGATCATACTGACGGAGAAGCCATATATATGAGTCTATTGTATATGCTGATTTTATTATTAGTACTAAACACAGAAAATGAAGTGAAATCAACCACAGAGTTTACGCTTTAAACTCTGTCCGGGGTGGGGGGGCTCCAGTCTCTCTCAGTAAATCATCTTGTTTTTGTCGAACTTTAAAACCCTCTCCTCTTTGCTGCTGTCAGCAGTCATTTCAGTATCAGATCGATACAACCCATGTTTCACTCTACATTCAATTCTTCTGTTAAGGGAGTCTTTTCATCTCTAAATGTAAATTTGTGTGGCGCGGAGCAGAATGAAATACATCGGCATATTATTACGGATCTTTCTGCAGTCCAATTTAAAAAAATAAGAACTCCTGAGTGAAGCAAAAGGTGGACTGAAGTCATAGTTTTGTTTGTGATTAATATTTATTAAGGTAATTGAAAGTCAAAAAACAAATTCATTTGTTGGATCTGTGAGAATTCCATATGAATAGACTGTTCTCACCCAAACTAACATTTGATAAAGAAAAAACTTCATGTTAATTAAAAAACTGATTGTGAACAGAGAGCTACAGCTTAAAGACAGAGGGACCAGACAAGAATGTGTCAATGTGGTAGAACCGCAAGATATAGAGAACTAAAACCCCCCTCGGGACAGGTTTTCTAATCGCATTTAACAAGGTCACATCCGCAGCAACAAGATAGTGCTACACTCATATCTTTGTGAAAATGTCACTGCAATGGGAACGCGTCAATATTAGACAAAGGATGTTACAGAATATGCAGCTAATACAAAGCATTCCCATCGAACTAGGACATGGGGTGATTGTAAGGCTATGCAAATAGTATAAGCTGCTGGGAATTTCAGCCTTGAGTAAGGTATTAAAAAGTGAATTAATGTTTGATGATCAATGTGCTGCACAACACACACATGCACACACACATAATAAACACAACTAATGACACTAAGGCTCTGAAACATTACCTGGAGAAAGTTTTTCTGAGTTGAACATGCGGGATGATGACTGTTTTTTTGCCGTCTTTAAAGACAGTCGTAATCAGCGCGGTTGCTATGGCAATGTAGTGAAGCTAGCATTGCTTTACTATTTATTTGCACTTCACAATGTGCTTGATTGTGATTATTAGAATTTTGAATCTGAAAAACAAGGAACTCAAAAACTAATTATCAAACATCTATTCTAAAGCAAAAGAAATCTATTTATAAACGCCTTGGTAGTCTGTGATAAAAACTATCCATCAGCCACGCACTATTTAAAGTCACCATCATCGATGAACATGCTTACATGGGGTCAAACTCCATCAGTGGTCAACTGTTGGTGTTCAGGTGAAGAAAGAAACTACAAGCCCTCATCCATCCAAACAACCAATCAGAGAAAAAGACCAGGTCCAAACGAGGAGCAGGAAGAAAGGGCAAAAACAGGAAAAGGAGGGAGAAAATCAAGTTCAGAGCCAAACATTTTTCTTATTCAGAAGGAGTCGTTGGACATGAGCCACCGTTCTGAACATTTACTTCCCAGACTTGGTAATCATCAGTATTTTCTTTTTTACCCCTTTGCTGGTATGATGGCTTTTCTTCTGTTTGTCTGCGCAGAGAGCATCGGGAGGGCACGGTCGCCTTTGCCGATCAGCTATCTCATCTGTCATTGCTAATTTCTTCGACACGTCGCTATTGATGTTCATGGAGAGCTCAGGATATTAATGGAGTGAAGTCTCTCCACCTCATTTCATCTGATAAATATCAACAAATGTCATCAACTAAATGGAGAGGAGAGAAGGTAAACGGTTAGAGAGGGCAGCAAAGGGCAGACCAGATAACAGGGGATTGCAGGAGAAAAAAGAAAGCTATTTTTGTGGAACAATTGATGTTGAAAACAAACTATTTGATGTGTGATCAAAGTGACTCTCCAATGAATAGCAGGCAGATAAATTAAACTCTTAGTCTGATCTATTATTTGAATGATAGTCATTTCTACAAATGGAGTTTTCGAGGATGGAGACTTGGTGAAACAACAACTTGATTCTTAAAACGTTGCATGTTTCCTGCATCACATTATGGCAAAGAAATCACCATCCTGTCACTGCTGCAATTAAAATGCACATTACTTCTAGGATCAGACACCCTTAGAAGAGTGAAGGAGCTTAAAGTATGTCCCATAATATCAGTATACCATAAATAACATGGATGCCTGGTTTGGACTGTTGTTTATATCTTCCATCACATCGTGCATTAATGCGTAAACTTTTTGCAGGTGAAATGGACGCACATTTAAAAGAACACAGCTGCCAGTCACATCCAAGGCCATGTTCCTCAAGAGACTTTCACACAAGTCCGTCACAACGCAGTGATTCTCAAGAGTGAGTCGTACCATTGAACCACGCTCCAGGGAATTCCTCACGCAATGTCTTTGAATTACCTGGTGCAATTATTTTTGCATTTTGCGCTGCAAGATGGAGAAGGAATTTGTCTCGATAAGACGTGGCGTTGTGAGATCGGTTCATCAAATCAACACGACAGGCTGCAGAGCTGCCATGTGTAATCGCTGTGTCTGGGAAAAATCCTCCTGAGTTTTCCTTCTGATTAACCTTTACCGCATAGCAGCGCGTATCTTTACATGTTACACTTGACAGCCATAATGATTTAATTTATGCAGCACAGGCATTTGTCAGTTAGTGAAATGATTAGTGACTGTTTTCACGATATTGAAAGCGCTGCCAGGTTTTTTTTTTTTTTTTTGTTTTGTTTTTTTTGCAAATTGCATTCCTTCCTTCACTGTTGAAACAAAAGCTGACCATATCAGACCAAGTGATAGACCGTGCAGAACAGCATTCCTCATTCTTGTGAGGGAATGAAAATACTGATGATTGCATTTCTCAAATGTTGGACATTTCTTGTAGTGAAGGGCAAATGAGTTAAGATCAAATTTTACAGCTGCGTCCACCACAGCTTTCCTCTGGCTGATTCAGTTATATCAGAAACATGTTCTGACTGTAATAAAATTCTTCACTTAAAATTGCATACCTAGAAATTTCGGGTACAATTGTACGCAATTGGGTTCCCTCCAGGTTTTTCCAGTTTCCTCTCACTTCCATAAAGTATGCAATATATTTGAATTTATGCCTCTAAAAGGCCCGTCAGTGCAAATGTAAGATCAAACATTTTGTCACCTTTCTCCTAATGTTAACAGGGATAAGCTCAGCATAACCCTCCTTCACTCCCAGCCCTACAAAGTATGAGCTGTTAAATAAAATGCATTCACAGTTTAAGAGTATTGATTTATTTTATTTGTTGTGTCTATATATGGAACTTGCCTATTCTCCAAAATTACACAAGTATTTATCAGGGTCCAACAGAAGACAGAACACAACCTGAACAACTAGGCTGCCCACAGTAACATGAAAAGTGGACCACAGATTGAACCCTGTGGGACTCCACGGAGACGTAGAGGTGGTGATGGCAACTTTCACACTAGGATGTTCAGTCAGGAAGGGCTGTACTTTAATATCAAAAGATGCAGTAAAGTTTGTAGTTGAGGTCTGAGTGTGTGTGTGTGTGTGTGTGTGTGTGCGTGGGGGGTGGGGGGTGGGGGTGAGCAAGTGCATCAGTATGAGGAGATAGAGAACTCTGGAGAGTAGGATGGTGTGTATCAGAGAAAACTGTAGCATTGTTAAAACTGGATCGAATTCTATTGATTTTGACAATTTTTAACAAAGAAAGAAAAAAAACATTTTCACAGTCGACTGGGGAGGAAGCAGATGTGGGGAGGCAGGGGCTTACGAAATGGTCAATGGAATGAATCAGGAATGTAAGACGGTGTCTGTTGTTACTAATTAGGCAAGAAAAGCAAGCAACTCTTAGGTTTTGGTCGAGTGTGGACCAAAATTCTGAGAGACAAAGTTATTATCTTATGCTTGTGTCTGTGTGTGCCTAAATACTCTAAAACAGTTAGTAATGCAGGATTAACATTAAAATTTCAACCCTGCGGACTATTTCCTAATAACACATACAGGGATATATCCCCTTGAATGAACGCTTCTTGCATTGAATTAAAGTAAAATGCACAACTTTCCCTTCTCCTATTTTGCTTTTCTTGCCCTTCTGGTGAACTCACATCTTAGTTTTACCAAAAGTCATGTTCTTCCTGTCCCTGGTAAAGTGGGCCATCCTTCCAACACCTTCCCAACACAGTCTCTCCAGTCCCTGTCTAACTTGCACACATCAATGTGCATCCATCTCCCTTTCTCTCCCCCTCTTTAGTCTCTTCTCCCCTCTCACCCAGCCACTTTGCTAGCAGCGGGTCCATTTTTGTTCAACAGTGGTGTTTTTTCCGGCCTTTGCTTTGTCAAAGTGTTGCCAGCCGTCTCCTATCTCTACAGGCCCCCGGCTATCCATTCCGCGTGTCCACCCCCAGTGTCCCTGTGCTCTTGTTGTCTTTCTGTCTGTTTTTTGATCCTTTCTGTCACCCTCACTCTCCCCCCCCCTTCTCTCTCTCCCACTATCATCTTTTGCACTTTTCTTAACTCTTTTTTTCTCCTACTCTTTTATTATTGCATCCCTTGTGTCTCTGTCACACAGGACCCATAAAAGATACATCACTTGAAAACAAATGCGTTATAATATTAAGAAATCACATTAAAAAAAAAACAAACATGCACATAAAGGCATTGTTGTAATCTTGTGAGGTTTTTTAGTTATTTATCAGCTTTATTTATATTAATTATGTGTGAAAATGAGCCTTGATGGATGATAACACGATACCTCATCAAAGCCAGAGAGATACATGTTTTTAAGTGTTTTTATGTGAACCTTATTCAGCTATAGAAGAAAAGACCCATCATCTGGGGACTGATGAGGGTTTCTCCTGAATGCCTCATGGAATGGATGCAACAAATTCGTCAAGTAAAATTTTGTTTCCTAGTTTTCACATGTCCCTGTTTTTGATTGTTAATGGTTTTGGGTTTCTTTTATTAGGGAACACTTGTCCAATCAGAGGGTTAAAAATGCACCATAGCCAAAATCCATATATTCATTTCCTGTAAATGATCATCCTTTGGTGATCTGAAACAAGATGAATATAATTTGTCTTACACTGAACGACGTCAGTTCAGTTTTCTGGATATACAGAAGGCATCTGGATTTCATTGATTCCTAAGAAATGACTGGATTATACAACAACCCATTGTTATGAGGAAATTCAAAGAAGACGAAGATGAAGGAACCACCTTTATTTGTCCCCCCAGTAGGGAAATTATTTTCCCATTGTTTGCTTTGTCGGTCTTTATATGTTATTCCTATCCTCATCACTTCTTTTCAATAAACTTCCCCTTTCTTTCTTCCCAACAAGGAGTCTGAGTGGAAATCAAGGATTCAGTGAGTTGAAACAAACCTTATAAAATAACTACAATTTCTTGTGACACTGACTCAGGAATCCTACTTTTCTGAGGCGCTCTCCACTGTTCGCACCAACTGTTTAGTCCGGTGAGACTGATGGTGTTGTCTACACTTCAGCATACCCCACTGTCCTGCTGATTCCCCTTTAGCTGTAGGGCCTATACTGTTGAACAGGAAGGATTTACTACTTAAAATCCACTTCACTGATGCACAGGGGAAGAAATTGGAGTGTTGGCGAAAAAGACTTGTATAGGATTGATATGAAACTGGTGTGAAAATCGTGAATGACAGCAAGAAATGCAGTAGGAAACTTGTTAATGTTCATAAAATACCGATGCAATGACTTTCTGTCTCAATTTCAATACATCAGAAGTGATGAACTGTGTAGTCTTTAATCCCCATTTCTCACAATGATGAATAACTATAATTTTCTACATATTAATAACAATATGATTAATTTACACAAAGCTGCAATGAATCAATTACTGCCAAGGACTTTGTATTTTTAACCGAGCTTTGCAAGAGGAAAGAAGTGTCTTCTCAAATAAATAGGGGTCTGTGGGGGGAGAAACTCCCCCCCTCTTCCCTCAGCAATGATAAAAATGAATGCCTCTGCCATCCCCTAATCTTTAGTCCCATCAACAAATCAACAACAAATCAATCAACTGCAGATGTGCTGATATACGCTAACTGCAGAGGAGTCCATGAATCAGGTCATAAAAATGATCCTTCCAATTAATAGGGTGGGATAAGATGCTGGAGGGTAAAATAATAGGCGGCATCTTTAATAAGGAAAATGTTAATTATATTTCCTGCAGCAATCCCCCCAGCAGCAGAAATTATTAAAAGGCACATCAGCTTAACTTTATTGATCATTCAAATCTCCAAATACATCAACATGATTAGTCATCATCTAGTGTTAATTAATGTTTTGTGTTCTGTTACACATTTAGATAGTCGTACACACGCAGTCCAGGTTCATACAGTGAAACTGTTTGAAGTCAGAAGCAAAATCTGTTTCCTCAGTTCGGTTTTAATTTGTTTAGTTTATCGGCAAACATTTTTTCTTTTTTCTTTAGACAGGCAGTTGAACGAAATTAATGAATATAACTTTATTACTAATATTTCTGACAACTGAGTATCCTCTATCCCTGTTGTTTTCTTGCTCCCTCTTCCTCCTTTCTCTCATTATTGTCCACTCTTGTTTGCTGTCTCGTCTCCCCCATGGCGAGATTCAAGTGCCAGTATGTATTTGTATGGTGCAATTTGTGTGTATCTGTATGCTTGAGCCTGAATGTGTGTGGTTTGCATTCTATCATGCAGAGTCTGACCTTGTGCAACCAACTGTATCAGAGCTTCTCTCTATATATTTCCACAGGTGTGCAGAAGCATTTGTGTATTTATATCTGCGTGTGGACCTGAGTGTGTGTGTGTGTGTGTGTGTGTGTGTGTGTTTATTCTTACGTGCAACATTTGTCCTTGTGCATTCAAGCATATCGGCATTTGTCAAAAATATTCATAGGTGCATGTGTGTATGTTTGTGTGCGTGTGTGTATTTGTGTGTGTATTTCAGCCAGTAGTGCACCTGCAGGTCTGGTCTATTCAATTTAGCAGATTCAGTAGAAGAGTAGGTCACCAGTCAGACACTGTTTAGTCAACACACGCCATGCTCAATAGATACACAAGTGACAATGCAAACAGTGAGTGGAGAACAATTTCATCCACTTGTATGGAAATAAGAGACAATGATCAGTCATTTGTTTCAATAGCTTTACTCACCAGGACAACGTTTTATTTTTGTGCTTCTAGCACAAGATAAGTTGGTTTCTATTTGCATACACTTTGTCTCTGAACTACTGTGTGGTTGGGTGTTGTTTAAATGATCCGATCTGGATTCTTCTCATTGATTCTAATTCCTCATTGCAATTCCAAAAAGGGGAAAAATACCCACAGAAGTTCAGGGTAAGGATATGGAAAATAAACATTTACCCCAGCACAAAAACAGTTCAGATTGCTTAGTTTTGTATTGGAGAACAGCTGCAGGACGTAACTATGCTCTTCAGAAAGCAGAAATAGACAATGTGTTTGGCACGACAGAAAAACCACAAGGCCAGATAGTTTGCTGAGCTATTCAAAGATGAGACGAAAGCAAAATATTAGAGGTTTTGTGGTTGAACATGACATAAATGGCCTCGATTTTAAATCAAGAGGCGAAAACAACTCAAGCGACGTTCAACTATGTGGCAGGTGTTCAGTATCTCCAGGGAATGCCGGACTTATTCAAAGACGATCTCTGAGAGGACTGCGCATATTTCAGCAATAAAACAAATTCAGATTGAGAGAGATGTTGAATGTTGAGTTCATGGAAAATCTGATTAAAACTTCTGCGGTCATTTTTAACTCCAGCCTTGGAGAGCAGCTCCTTCTTTTCAGTCCGAATCTTATCTGAAATGTCACCACATCACACACATATAACAGGCTTGTTCGTCCATCTAGACATTTTTACCACTCAATTCAGCATAAATTTATTTAGTTCTCACTTGAAAAATTCTCTTGTTTCTATGAGTAAAATGTATTTACAATGCAAAAAGTTTTGCACATTATTTCTATATTTATCCTTATCAACTCCTATCTCACTTAATAATTTAATTTTTTCTACTTGTATTTTTAAGACGTGTCATGCAAAACACATTACAGGAAATCTTTTTCTCAATAAAACTATAAAATGAAATGATTTCTCTCAATTTGGAAAATGCTTGGGCCTTTATTTGTAGGTCTGTGCTCAGACCTCAGCAGGGGGAGGAGGGTCGACTTACTGGACCCATTCCTTTTGTAATTGAACACCCCTGCCTGACAGGGTTTGCTTGCACCCAACAGAGATGTATTTATGACGGTTCAATCAAATTCAAAGCAGCAAGAGACTCTCAGGAATGGGTCAATCTTTTGGATGTTTTTAACTAAAAATGTATACCAGTCTGCCCCTGCTTTGCAAATGCTAATTCTTTTCAAATACCACTTCATTTCTCATTGCTCATGTTGAATGAATGAATTAGAATTAGAATAAATGTAGATTTTAAGTGGCCCTTTTTGTCAAAGCAGAGCAAAATATTTTGTGATTTAATTTTTATGCTCTCCATGTATGTGTGTGTGTGTGTGTGTGTGTGTGTGTGTGTGTGTGTGTGTGTGTGTGTGTGTGTGTGTGTGTGTGGTTTTAGTGTACTAGAAGCTGATGTAATCTGAGGAAGCTGTGGGTGTGTGTGTAGGCATCCAGTACTTCTGCAAGCGTCACAAAAAGTGCGTTTGCACCGTTTATGTTTGGAACAGTTTAGTCAAGCTCTTGAACATTCATTCTTTTGGTTTAGTTCAATTGAAGGGTGAGAAAAAAAAAAGCCCATAGGAACATTGTACACCCACTGCAGAGGCAATGAAAATGTGAGTTTCTAGCCCTTGATGAATATTTGGGCTCTACCTGAGGGCTGCAATTCAATTTTTTGTTCTTTATTTTTTGTGCTTTTACCTGTTTTAAACACAAAGTAGACACACAGGATGATCCATCATCATCCGCATGTTATAAACCCTATTTTTCTTCATTTCCATTGCTTCGATGCAGAGAAAAATGGAGAGGAAAGTAATGAAAACAGGAGAATAATGGAGGACATCAGATGAAATGGACAGAAAAATACTCGGAGAAAAGGAGAGAAAAACATGAAATGGAGCAGCTCTCCTTCCTGTGTTGTGTTATTTCCCCCAGAACATCCTGAGAGAGCCCCTACTGTACATCTTGCTTTGAGATTAATGAATCTGCATCCAAATCTCCAAGGGAAAGAAAGCTCTATAAAAAACAATCCAACAATTATTTTTCTCCTCCTTCCTTGTTTCTCAGAGTTGACACACACTTGAACACACGCGCACACACACACAGACACACACACAACAAGAGACACAGAGCTGTTGACCGACTCCACCTTGTCTTTCTCTCCTCTTTTCTCCTCTCTGGTTCGCTCATGCAGAAAACCAGCATAACCCAAGAGGTGTGCAGCTGAAAAGCCTTGCAGGAGTTTTAGAAGACATGTTTAAAAAAAAAAAAGAAAAAAAGAAGAAGCACTGGGCTGCTCCTGCCAGGGAGGACATGCATCTTCTAAATTTGTTTTGTCACAAAGTTTCAGGTCAAGTGCTTTTATTGATGAAGGCGTAGAAAGAAGGCACAAATGAGACCAGGCCAATATGGGGCACTGGAAAATGTTTATGCACTGAAATGTTCAGGATGGCAGTTAAACACACAACATCATTCCTGATAGAAAGAGTCCGTGCAGAAGTTGCCGTCCAAAACATATTGCCAGGAATACGTGGGCACCTGTATGTTGTCTCTGACACGGGTCCAAGCGTTTTGGTACCAGGGGAAATGGATGACACAGATGGTGAGTAGGTGAACTGAAGCCAGAACATATGATGATGATTTTCACACATTTAATTAGCACATAACAGTTAATAATTAAAGAGCACCACCCTGGATAGTTTATTGAGCAATTTAATAAGCTTCCCTTGTAATTTGAAAAGATTTATGCAAATTCAAACCTCATGTTGTTCTTTTTTTGTTAATTAAAAAAAAAATGTGAATGTAAACCTTATGTTGTCATTTTATCACCATTGACCTCAAATTATTCAGGCACAACCACCAGTGTCTGGACTCCAAAGGAGGAGGCTATTTATCGTACTGGTACTCACAAATCTTTCGATTTCAATCTCCCTGAAGAGATTAAGCATCAAAGACATCAAAGAATTTCTAATATTATCCCATATGTACATATTTACTGTGGACGGCCTTCTTCATCCACATCTCCCAGCATCTTCACCACCTCCACATATGAATTCCTATTAATAATAAAACAGAAAAACAATGGAACATAAATACATTACATGGAACTGAAATCAGCAATTATGACAACAAATTACACATATTATATATATACACATACACATAATATTTCACCGGCTTCATCTTGCTTATGCTGTGACTTAATAATTCACAAAACTTATATGCTAAAACATTAGTATGTACAGTTTAATGTCTCTGTACTGTACAACAAATATTTATCCATGTTGGCAAAAAAAACAAAACAAAGGTTCATGCAAATCAGCAGAGATGACACAAGCATAAACAGACAAATGGGGTCCAATTTTATCAGACATCCCTGATCAACAGATAGAATATGGAGGTGATGTCTTGGGGTCACTGAAGGGTGAAGCTGTAGGAGGAAGTTTTACTTCGGTTTGAGATCTGTCAGTAAAACACACTCCAGTCTGATTGTGATTTTAACTGCTTATAACTCGTACACTGGTGGTGAACAGCATTCGTGGGGTGTGAACAACGGCAATGTTTCACTTTTTCTATCGTTGTATTTCCAAAAAATGTCCTCAAATGCAAAAGAAAAAGATATTTTGACATAACGGTTAACGTGAAGTCATATCACTCGTACAGTATTGATTGAATGGGGTTGTGGTAGACAGCCAGACGTCCATCTTTTTGTCTCAACATATTCTACATGTACTATGGATGAAAGGCATGGAATAAATGATCTGTGCTTAAGGAAAACCTTTCTTCTCTCTGTCTACCAGGGAAAATTCTTAGATCATTAAATTATTTTATAGAGAATCGAGAGATAAAACTCTACGGGATACAAACTGGAGGATTTTGTGATTTCATTTCATCCCCATTCTTTTGTCTCCTACATATTTTTTTTTTTTTTTTACTGGATTTCTTTGTATTTTTGACTTTCAGCTTATAGCCTGTGGGGTGTGGAGCTCCGAAACAGTGACAGAGAAGTTAAAGTAGATGGTGTGGGAGAAAGTAATGTGTGTTTGGTTCTATGAAACTGCTGAGCGATGCACTTCACTGAATATAATAAGGATGTGCATTAAGTTGCTTTTTCATAACTCTGCATCAGGTATTTAAAATATCAAATATCTGTTTTTATTTTTTTCAAAAAAAGGTAAAACCAATACAATTAGAATCTTCATTCATTCTCATTCAAAAATTACTGTATTTGACTATTTGGGTTTGTAATTGTTTTTGACTGTGTCGAAGCACAGTAAATCCAAGATGCACCGAGGACCCATTGGGGCAATAACACAATCACAATGAACCAGGTGGAAGAGCCAAGGCCTCGTGGAAAATAGTTTCTTCATGTTGTGTGTGCTGTATATCCTTCTTTCCACTTGCACCACTTGCTATTTTGTTCATTTATAAAAATGGAGTAGGGAAATGTTACACCTCTAACAATCCCTCTGATCTTATTACATGCTCAGCTGTTTAATGGAACCCCTGAAGAGTCTTTGGTGTGTCGACGATGATCCATTCAGCGTTGGTATTTGAGTTTTGTCTTTTGAGGTTCTTTGATATGTTGAAGCTTTTGTTTTCACACTCAAGGGAAATTTAGATAAGCTTAGAATGCGAGTATTCATACACCCACACCTCCTGGGATAAATATGTGCAATTTTGTGGGGTTGGTTTCGCGCAGCCTTTATTTCTCATGGCTCGGTGTTTATGGTTTGGAAATGGAAGACAATATGTGGTTAAGGTCTTTTTTTGGTAATGTTTGTGTGCAGCACGTTGAGCGAACATGTATGAATACATTCCTCTGAAGGAAGAGAAATGGTGCTGCTGGCAAGACGGCTGCGATAGATTAACCTCAGTACACAACTCCAACAAGTTGTGTAAATTTATTGGCTAAAAAAACCAACTCTCAGGCACTTTCTTACTCCACTAATTCAAAGTGGGTCTGAGGAGTAACTCCTGGTCTTATCGCCTGGGCTGGGGGTCCTATCTGTAACGACATTCAAGACAGGTCAATCTAATCAAGCTGATTAACCACCAATAGTAATTGTCAACAGCATCAATTGTGTACTTTCCACACTGGTTATGAATCTCCATCATTATTATGTGGCTCCAATCTCAATGTGAAGCCTTAGGTTATGAATGCAGTTGTTTGTAAGTTTGTCTATCAGCAGGATTAGGTTTCGAGTTGTGGCTTTAATCCCAGGAAACATGGGGGTAGGGTGTCGAATCATTCAGGAAACAACCACATAACCCCTTATAGAGGAACAAAACAGCAAATTAGAAACAAAAATGTTTAAAAGCACAAATAATGACGTATGACCTCACAGCCTGTGTACTACATTGTAATAAGATGATTTTAAGCCAAGCTTTAACAACTTCTATTTATTTTCTATTGAAGGGTCATTATGTCATTATGGCGGCACATCTTGATCATAAACCGATATGGAGACAGATAAATCCCCATAAATATATATATTGGAATAAATGGTATTAAAATAAGCCTGCCATTTTTGTGAGCTCAGAATTCTGGGTCTGTTCTGTCTGTACGGACCCATGCAGAGTTCAGATAATGATAGGGATCTATTTTATGCCTGGATGGTACAATTTTGACAGTAAACAAATAGTCCACCAGTATCCAAAAACAAAAAAACCCCAAAAAACCCTGGAACAAATTGCTGTTGTAAATAAAGCAATAATGCCAATGCCCCTGTGGTGTCACGCCCACACATAAAGGTCCAGCAGCATAAAGGTATTAAAATATGGAGCTGCCACCTCCTACCCCCCCTCCCTCACTTGTGAGCATGAATAGGCTGATTCTAATATGAGAGGAAAAAATGGCGATCCCAGTGGTAACGTTAGTGTCCATGGCTGTGTGTTTAAACAGAAATGGATCCACGAGGCGGTGTGAATATTTGTAGGGCAGGCAAATAAACAGCAGAAAGCCAGTCCAACCCTTAGCCTGCAAAAGACATGATAACATGACTCAATATTACACAAGTGACTGAACAATAAGACTCCTTGAACAGGGCTATATATGTCACGAGAACGTTCTGTTACTGCTAGCATCCAGTTAAGACATGATTTAATTTGCACATTCTGTCAGTACATCCTCTTTGTGTGCGTCTTTGCATGCATCATTGCACATTTACTATCATCACATCATTATTCTGAACCCCAAAGTGCTGATGAAGATGTGTGCGCTGGAGATGTTGTAACCAAACAAGCTCGTGAAGATTTTCCTCCCTACACCAAGCAATAATGTCACCGGCTTTAATGGAACTCCTGGGAGTCACGCACAATATGCAGCAGCACACATTGCGATTACTCTTCATGATAGCTCTAATGAAGCTCCTCTGCTGATTCAGATTTCTGGGTCATGGTGACGTGTATGGCTCTCTGTGTGTCTGTTTGGCTACATCTGTGAATCCTAAGATTTAAAAAAATGACACGATCTGGACGACCAATTAGAACAATCCACAATTTAATCCCCATAGAACACATAAATGAATGTTCCATATACGTAGATATTACATGCTTTCTGTCTCTTCTTTCATAAAGGTTGCTTATTTTAATGAGAGGAAACCACCGAGGCTCCTGTCTTCTTCACGACAGCCTTGAGTGAGAATAAATGAATAAAAAGGAGTCGGATTGATAAAAAAATAAAAATAAAAATCACAAAAGGAGAACAATGTTTTAGAACCGTGTGGCGAGAATGATGTTCTTCGTGGAAACAGTTTCATTTAAATATGAAGACCTTTACACAGAAGCAGCAGTTTATTTATTAACTGCTGCATCATATATTTTTTTGAGAAAACTTTTCACTCAACTTAAAATATGAACAATCTGTTTCTTTTAGTTGTTTTTTTTCCCCCCTCCTTTGGAGTAAACATTTCTCTGAAGACACAGCTTGATAAAATGAACCCACCAGGCGCTGGATTCAGGAGGTGTCACAAATCTTTAGAATAACAGTTTGGTTCCTGCTTGTTGGTAGAAGTAGTATTATAAATACAGAACAGATAACAGCAAAATTCAAGAAGGCCAGCAGTGTCTGCAGTTCCTTATTTTTGTTGAATTAACTACTGGTAGTTAACTTTGATGTTTTTGTTTTGCATCGTGATAATGGAAAAATGTTGGGATAAACCAGGGAAACCGACTGCATTGAAAATCCTCTGCTAATTCATCTACAGCAGTGATTTCATTAAGTTGTCTCAGTTATTGTGAACTGTAGTCATTACTGTAGTTGAATCTTCAGTTACATACCTATTTCTTATATGTTCAGTGTTTTAACTTTTAGATAAGACATGAAAATGTGCAAAAAAATTGTTTTTTGAGTTTTCGAGCAGTTAGGCTCCTACAACAGCAATTCATTTAGAAAATTGTTATAACAATCTTAATTATTATTAATATAATTCCTCATCAGAACTGCTAATACTTTCTTGCACATGGTTTTTGTGAACATATTTGTGTGTGGGTGTGTATGTGCATGTTCCAATATCAAATTTTGTGTGTGTGTGTGTGTGTGTGTGTGCGTGTGTGTGTGTGGATGTTTGCACATCCCACTCCACTGGATAATCCCATTGTGCTAATAATTTTGTAATTCTGTTGCTTCAGGGTGTTTTATGTTTAAGAGTGTTTGTGCATGTTTCTGCCTATTTTGTGCGTGCAGCTGTTCATGCATCGATGTGTGCATTTGTATGTGATGTGGGACACATGGTTAAATTAGCCATCTTTTGTCGAGTAAGATCATGAACATGCACCCAAAATGAGAACTGGCCAACAAAAGCAACATTAAGATGTTCTATTCAGTATTTCACAATTTTTTTTAAAGAAAAATAAGCAGTTTCTACTCCTACAGGTCTGTCAATCACCATAAAAAACCTTATATGTAGATGACATCACAGGAGTTGATTTTACTGCTGACCCTAACCCGACAACAACCTCCGTTTTCCCACTGAAAAGCTGATGTGACTCATGCAGATGTGTTCACAAACAAGACTTTATTCACGCTATGTTTATTTGCACTTTGCTAACCTTCTTCTCTCTGGAAATTACTGCGATGGGAGACCATAAATAATCTCTTCACTCTGGATGAGTTCAAAGATTTTTGTGTTTGATCATGCTGAACATTCTGAAAAGCATTTCAGATAATTAAAGTACACAACTTAACAAAAAAAAATAAAAGGAGATTCACTTAACACATTTGTAATTGTGTTTATTTTAAAGTAAATGCATATTAAGCTGTAAAGAAAGTGTTACCAAAGTAAAATGTGAATACATATCGACTTTAGAAAAGACATTTGTCTTGATCAATCAGTGGATTCCTTCCTAAAAGGTCCTCCAAGCTGATCTGGCATTAAGCAGTAAGAGCCATAACTCACAGCCATCGATGTAACCTCTCCATTTACTACTGCAATGTTTCTGATCTGCACCACTCTTTTTGATTCTTGTCCTACCCAATTAAGCATCACACTCTCACACTATGTTAAAAAGGTCAAGTATCACAACTGCTCATGATCATATTACCCACTCGGCATGAACCTTTTGAACATAATGGGATGTCAGCACCACAAGGGCTGAGGAGTGCGGCAATGGCACGGCATAACACTTCATTAGTTTCAAGTTCAGTCAAATAATATTTATACAAAATCTCATTTTGTTTTGTTTTAATATATTTTTCTGCACTAAATATCCCAGGATTTACCGTGACATCATTAATTTCAGCAGCTCTGCTATAGAACTAGGCAGCCTATGATGAAAACCGTTTTTTGCACCCCACAGCAACCTTAATTTTAAGGTTATTTTCAGTCTTGCTGGTTTGTTTGCAACTCTTACTGCACTGGGTGTGGCAATGCCAGTCCACGGGTCTACCCAAGTCTTGATACTGAGAATAATTGGGTCTTGCACACAACCATAAAAACCTCCTTAAAAAAAATAAGCTAATTTTCTCGGGTTTTGCTCATCTTTGTGGAAACATTGTCCTGGTATTATACTTAAAATACCTGCAAGTTCCAGGTAAAATTGAATCCAGACTAGGGAAATATCCAATAGGCATGCTCTCAATGCGATGGGTAGGGTGCATTTGATAACATCAGGAGAGTCCAATGTGTGCCAGTCATGTTTGACATGTAGCTGACGTCTACTCCCAGAAAATTTCCAAAGACAATTGTGAGATGCAGGATGAACGCAGGCCCATGACAGCGCATGATTTCATCAAAACCACTGTCAGTGATTTGAGATGGATCCACTGTTTTGTTGGTGGAGAGCATCATTTTATTTCTTTCCAAAAACTAGTAATATTTAATCCCTGGTGCAGAACCATTTTGTTAACTGATAAACCAAGGTCACCGTGAAGTACAAAAATTCAAGTATTTGAATAATCTCTCACCAGTGCATCCATTTGTGAAACACAAGGTCATGTTAACACAAATTAATTTGGGGAATCACAGCTCACCATGAAGCTCCTGTAGCAGAAGGAAACACCACCTGCTTTTACACAGCTGGCGCAGCTGCAGTCTCGTGCCGCGTTCACGTCACTTCTGATATACTGGTTTCTCATGTCTAACCAATTGCCGATCCCCACTTATCTAGAAGATTCCCATTGACATCCAATTTGCATTAAAAGTCATAAATACATGAAATCTTTTTGAATTGTCAGCTACCTTCCATCATGATGCAGACACAGCATCGCTATAGTTACAAAGACGTGTGTGAGGATGCAAAGTAGATGATTAAAAGGAGAGTTCAGTGGCCAGTAAAATGTTAACCTTGATCACTTTTCTAATTTCTAATTATTGTGCACTAGCTGCAGGAACCAGTGTTATTACAAACATTTCTTTCTCACTCTCTGATGATGATGATGTTATGTGATCCGTTAGGTGATCAGTAGTTTACCGCCAGTCAGCCACCAAGTCGTAAAAATCTACTTCCAATCTGCAGAGATATAAAACAGTTTTTTTACTGGCAACAAACAGTGATCAGGCCAGTCGATGTTGGGCTGCACACCTTGAGATATGTTTCACCAACCGGTGATAAAAATGCATTTTGATGACTGTTACATCCCAGGCTGGGGATGTGTGACAGCATCATCAGTATTAGGCAAGGAGAAGGAAGTGCAATGAAAAGTGAGTCATTTATTGATGCCTTCAATGATAAAATTAAGGATGATGAAAGCTGGGATTCAGGGTTATCTGTGGTCAATGTAACTCTTCAACAAGAGTCTACCGAAATCTCAACATATAGGAAAGAATCAAAACTGTAATCAATCTCATCTACAAGAAAATGGTTGGATGGATGAAATATTGTTAATATTTATAGGTATGAAAACTAGGAAGTAAATGTAGGCTTACGCAAGCACAGGCCAAAGCTTCACACACTACACACTGATGACACTAGTAAGCTAAGCCTAAGTTTGGTCCACACAAAATTTCAGGCACAAAAAGGATGATGGAGAGAGTTGAGCAGTGCGCACGTCTTCTCTCCCCATCATCTTTTGAACATCCCAAAAGCTAAACGGGCTGAGCCACATGAATAATCCCCACTGGAATCAGCACCTGTTAAATAACACAGATCTCACAGCAGGTTTGTGCATCACAACATGAAAAACTCCAACAGGGCCTGGAAGACTTTTACTCCTTCACATCTTTTGCTTTGAAAATTTGCTTTAAGCCCATTTTTGATTTGATTTCTCTGAGATTTTGATTGAAAATAAATAAGTGATTGATTTTCCGAGCTGTCTTTAGACATTGAACTTATGAAAAGCTTATGAAGCAAAAGTACAGCCAAATAGAAAGCTGTGTGAGGTGTTGTAGATACTCTAGACCTGGGCCCCTTTGAACCCGCTGACATCTGGGCTAAAATTCTACGTTATCTGTACTGTGTTAAAATAGAATGGGAGACAAAAAGTCTACCGAGATCAAAGAAAAGATTCTGTCAGCTCTGCTCTCTAAAAGGTCGCATTGCACATCAGTGCATAATAGAATATGATGTTAAAAAAGAAAGTGAGATTAGGATATAGACTAAGATACTTGAAAGAGAGTAATGATAGAAAGAAAGCGATTGTAACAGATAAGACAAGGAAGCGCGGCAAGAACAAGGTGTCTGTCAGAAATGATGACACAAAGGATTATGGACAGATTCTCAATTTTTGATACTGCAAAGAAACCAGAAAGGACAGAAGCTGCAGAGAAGCTGTATTTCACTGGATCTGAACATTGCAAAAGGAGCTCTTCTCTCTTTTGCTACATGCTGATTTATGATCAATTCAATACCACTAACTAACAAACAAAGAGACAGGAGAACAAATCAGTCCAAAAATGCATCGCGAAAGATAAGCCCAAACATCTATTTTATTCTACAACAGAGATGATACATAAATAGCTGTCAGGCTGCTCTGTCACCATATAATCTGTAACACACCATGCAATATCTCTTAAAAGTACAAAAAATGGAGTATTTTGCAGCTCACAGATGTTTCTGTCTCCATGAAAACAGACCGTAGATTTGAAAAGAAAGGACTGGCATCTTATTCAACTGCCTCACCAAGCCGGTGGACATATCAGCATCGGCATACAATCGGAGCTTGTCAGCAATGAAACACGCAAACCCAAATGCCAGGCCGGGCTAACATTGGCCCATAACTTCCGTAGCTAATGAAGTTGAGCTGTCTCTGTTTCAGTGCAATTCAGGCTTGCATAATGAACAGGATGCTAAATGGATAATTGGTTTTATCTTGGTATGAATGTGATATACTTGGTCAAGACCAAAAGTTGCAAAAGATTTTGCTTTCACTATTGCATACAAGACAAAAAAAAATGTCAAATTTTCTTATTCAAATATTAGGTACAGATTTGCTGTGATTTATGCTTTTCCTGTAAATTTGTTTTGCAATATTTTGTTTGGTCAATAGATGCAATTATTTAATCTACTTTTTAAACAAATGAGTTGATAATGTTGTATTGTCATGTTTAAATGTTTTATTTTGTTATGACCTTTTGACCTTTGGAAGGATGACTGTTGCCACGGTAATATCACATGGACATCCTAATCAAGCAATAAATAATTTATATTGAGGAATGGAGGTGACAAAATAATTTGACGTAATAATTAAAAATCCATATTTTTACATAAGGGTATGGGTCACATATGTACTTAATCATTAGGTACATATTTGTAATTTTTTATTTGAGCAAATAGCTTAAGTTGATAACGTCAATGAAACAGTCTTCTGATCTCGATGGGAGTCATCAGCGTTGGCGTTCACAAAGTCCTCTGAGGATAACTTCGCCGCCTCCTATAATTGGCCAGTCTGGTGGTAAATTGAGAGGATAATGGATTCTTTTCACTGCTGATATTATTTTAATAAGTTCCCCGAATAAGATATCTCAAAGCAAAGTAAAAAAAAAACAAAAAAAAAACAGAAAACATAAAAGACATGACAAGTTGAAGGGGAGATTAAAAATAAGTGCTGTCGATAGAGACGTTTCTCGCTTTAAGTTCTAAACTGTCATCCTCTCAATTTGTCACATGCCTTGTTATTCTATAACTTTTCTAGGACATGACTAAGTCTAATGCATGAATCTTAAAAAGTTTCAAGACTTGACACTGATTTATATATATATTTCACTTTGTTGCAGAAAAAAGTTCACTTGAGAATGCCACATGCCTGTCTCTGATGATCATCAAGGAGACATTGTGCAGGCTTTCTTAAACGGTACTCTCAGTGAACCTTATGACAAAATTACTGTGGATAAAGTGTCCCCAGGCAAATTTAATACTCCTTGTCTATTAAAACATTAATTCTTTATAGTCATCGATAATTAACAAGCAGGGAAGGAGAGATTCCACCTAGACTTGCATGTATTCACATCACGTCTAGTTGGTGCCTACGCTGTTTTGAAATGAGTAGATTGTTCAGAACATGTTGTAAAATCACAAATGGAATTAAAAACTGCAAATTCTCATTAATATTATAAAATATGTATTTTTTTTAAATAAGGAGAGACAAATAATTGTTTCTTGCAGCTGTGATGATTTTTCTGTCAGAATATGTTGGTGAATGTATCGTGACTGAAGGATATCTGCTTTTAACCTCGAAAAGATAAATCCCACTATGACGTCATGACAGTGGTGGTGGTGGCATATGACTCTGCTGAGACTAAAGAGGCTGATGGGATGATTAAGTTATGTGACCCCATCCTGACTTGGCCTATTCCTCCCTACCAAAAAATACCACATTATCTTCCCTTCCACCCTATCAAGTCCTATTGTGCCACAACCTTCCCACATCTCCGCTATTCTAAATAGTACCAGAGTTTTTTTCTCCTATCACATTGCATTTATCCCAGCCTATTAAATCCCATCAAATTCCATCCTCTACTATTTCATTTCCTCTTCTCCTCTTCTCATATTGGGTCTTCTCCTGTTGTCGTGGAGGGAAGACAGGAAACAGAAACTGGAGACAGATAAGAACGCACACCCTTGTCAGGTCACTGTGACCCCGACAGAGTCTTGGCAGGGTTCAGGTTCCATTCGGGGAACCAGATCCATTTTGGGGAAATCATGTCTACTAGGTGATAAACAACACCCTATTTGGGAAAATGACCAGTGATGGTTATCTTAGTATTTGTACTTGTACATTATCAGTGGAACATAAGCTGTTGCTGACTAAAGGAAAGTGAAATTCCCAGGACAGGAACACAGCCGAGACCAGAGAAGTCCCTTGGGTGACGAACTGTTTATAAATTTGTCATAATTACAGTGAGATGTCTATATCCATCCTCTATTGTCATATCCTAGCTAATCACATTCTATCCCTTCTCCTGTTGTTTTGTTCTCTCATCTCTTACTCCTTTTTAGCCTGTTCTGGTACCACTGGCACAGATATAATCATATTGAAAGCAAGATGACAGACTAACAATTAAGACGTTACTGTGTTAATGGATAGTTGTGACCAACTGAAGACAACAGCTGACATCCCAGCTGGCATGCTCGGACAAAACAACAGGAAATTAAGATGGACAGGAATACCAATCACAAATCCACTTTGTGTCGTATCAGGAGGACAGAGTCAGGGTAAAGACATGGAGCAGTTCTTCATGAAAGCAGGGCAGAGTCTAGAAAAAAAAAAACATGAAAAGGGGAATGAATGAGCTTCTTTCTTGTCAAGGGAAACACAACAATCAGGCTCCCACAAATAAACGTCGAGTCAAAGAAGCTTGTTCAGTGTTTGAAGACTTGACTGACTGGTCTTGTGTCAACCTCAAACAACAAGTGCATGCATTGATCCCCATGTCACAGGGGCTTCTGGTGGAGTCCAGACTTGAATGGTCCTGTGTGTACAGGGAAGTGATGTGACAAATTAACACATCTGGACAAAGTGTGAGTCCAGACTGGGCTGCTTCCTTTTTCTTTTTTGTTTTACCTTTTAACTCTGCTACAACATTCAGATTTGTTTTTGAGTAAGGATAGCATTACATGCATAACCTCTTCATAGTGTTTTGCAAAAATAGTGTTTGGTTATGTCGAGTCAAGTAAAATAAATTTAAAAAAAAAAAACACATAATAATGCCTGGGCTTGTCAATCAGACTCTCAGATATCTGTATGTGTGTTACAGCGGCCCATACGTGGTGGAGGAAAAGGTCAGCGACTGTATCATTTAATCACTTCACCCTTTACTTCAAAGCAAAACTGTGTTGCATTAATATTAAAACCATATCACAAATAGGAAAAAGTTCAACCTTATAACAAGTCTGCCAGCTACATTAAAGCAGTCCAAATACTGTGAAGTCTCCCGCTGTGCAACCCGCTCGGGCACCCGTGTCACTTCCCGGTGCTGGGGAGGTGAATCCCTCACAGGTGCTGCCTGGAGCGGAAATGTGTGGGGTTGACAGGCTGTTTGAGACCAGACTACAAGGCCATTTTTAGAACTCAAAGTCATCCTGTCAAGACGTTGATGTCAGGGTCTCCCCTCCAATTAAGCAACATCTGTGCGGAGTTAACCCAAGCAATGCTGGATTTAAATTCAAGTCGATGGCATTGCAGAGTGTTAGAGTAGAGTGTTCCCTGCTTACTAGCAGTTAATGCATTCCAGGATCACCTGCAAAAAACAAAATTCCGTGATATAGCAACAATTTATTTTATTATTTACGGTAATTTAAACATTTATGAACCCTCCCCATACTGATACTAAACTACCTTCTATCTGTATTATCTTTTCACACACTCTTACTGACTGTTTAAAACACTTTTATAATACACGGAAGTGCGCTGCGTCCAGTGAGTGTCGGCACGCAGTGCACTTCTGGATGCTGTCAGCCAATAGAATGCGCGTATGGTATCACGTGACTACTTACTAAAAATCCGCGATGTAGTGAAGCTGTGCATCTTTAAGCACGAATAAGCGAGGGATTACTGTATGAAATCTGATGGGTCTGATCAATTTCACAAAGACTAAGATTGCCACCCTCCTGTGCGAATGACAGACTGTGGAGCCTGTTAGTCCTGCCACTTTTTGTTATTGGACTTCTTGAAAAGCTACTGGCTGGTTCCATTGCTCCTGCAAGGCAAAGCAAACAAAAATAAAAAAATGCATCTTGTTGTGTAACACACAGTAGTCCAAGGACCTAGACTGCTGAGCTGGCCTCATCATTCCTGCCCAAAATCCTTTTGATGAATAAAGTTTAAAACAGGTTACGTTTCGATTTTTTTCCAATTCTCCAAAAGTGTTTGCAGTCTGAATAGAAGCCTCTCACAGTTTGGAGTTGGCTCATGGACCGCTAATTGGTTAACCCTGCTGTTACATCATTGGGTATAATGAACACTGCAGCCTCCAGAGTCTGCCATCCGTGCTCTAAACTTTGTCTTTTTATTTTTAGTCCAGCTTTGACAACACAATAACACTAAACAAACTTGATGACAGGACTATACAAGTCTCACGCTAACTTTGAAATCGCTTCAAATATACTTTTTCAAAAGGTCAGAATCAGCTTGTCTTTGTCTCACTTTTGTTTTTGCTCTTGCTACTTTATGCATTTGGCCCATGTCAGTGTGATTTGACTCACTGTTACCTTGTTATTGGGAGCTGCCGGAGCCTCCCACTCCCTAACTAAACTTTAGTTGTCATTCTCATAACCCTGTCTGACTGGAAACACAGTCAGGGAAAGCGAAAGGAGATAATAAGCTATTTCAAACAGAAAAAGGAGATAAAAACAGTTACTGCCACGGGGTGTTCAGCTACGACCTGCCTGTTTATGGCCTTTGTCTTGATGGCTTTAGCTTTTTGCAGTTTTGAGTAACAAATAAACTTAATGTATATCAAACATGTTCTGTATACACAAAACCATCCATACATTCATCTTTTTTGTAGATAGGACAATCACAATCACCTCATCTGCCTCGAGGGTCTATCCCATTTGGAGCCTATCCCAGTTGGCTATGGGCTGGGAGGCGTGGTACACCCTGGACAAGATGCCGTCTAATCGTGGGGCCATACAAAAAAAACAAAAACAAGACAGTCAGAGACTGCTACATCCCGCGACACCCCTGAATTCAAAATTTTACCTTGACCTACTTTCATAGATAAAAAGCACTAGCGTTGATCTATGGTCTTACTCGCACTGGCCCTCTCCCTCGTCTTTCCATCTTTCATCGGTTACTGAGTGTACAAAAGTTGAAATTTGACCTTGACCTAGTTTTCTCAAGGTCAAGGTCATCATCTCATTTTCATCCCCTTTGCTGCCAGAGTAAAGTGCTTTTTCTTTCATATTCCTATCTGCAATTGCTGCGAAGATATTTGTGTGTTCGTTCGTCTGCTCGTCCACCAAACACTGACAATTACCATACATCACCGCTTTGCAGGATGTAATAATTTTGTAAAAAATATCTTAACCCTCGTCTGTAATTAGTTTATTTTGTTTAAAATGTAAATCAGCCCCACGTGACACCAATATTGTTAAAGAATTTTTAAAAAATCAAATTGAGAACAATTAAAGCTCTTGTCAAAGACTGCCATAGAAGCATATTTAATGACAGAAGACAAGGCTTTTAAGCATGTATAAAAATAGTATCTAGTGATGAATGGCCCACTGGGTTGAGAGCAACACAAGCAGACAGGAACTCTATTCCTGAAGTAGACAATTCCCAAACTGACAGACTTCCAGGGAGAGGCAGGAAGTGGCGAGGGAACACAGATTCTGCAGCACAGCAGATGAAGTCAACAAACCACCAAAGAAGCAGGAGCAACATTTCCCCCAAAAGGCAGGCGTGGAGTCAACGTGTCACGACAGGGATCGGCTAACACACTGAGTGGAGAACCGGCGCTTATCGTTGGTGAAGAGCAGTTGATGAACTGATTGGTTGCGGGTCATCGGGAAAGGAGGAGGCGGGGGCGTAGCAAAGAGAGGACCAGCGAGCCGTGCCCTCCAGACACACAAACGAGCACACCGAGATAGGAGAGACAGACCAGAAGAGGGAGGAACAGATTAAATGTGAGGGAGAAGGGAGAGTTAAGGCCAGCAGGAGTTTGTTTAGCCACTGACTGCTTTAAAAAAAGACACTGAGCTATAATGCTTTTGAAAATCCGTTTCAGACTAACATCTTTTCAAATGTCAGTCTCTCTGTGTGAAAACAGAAGATATTTTTTTTCCAGACTTAGTATAAGTACATTTAGTGTATCTACGTATGAATGAGACGTCTCGGCTTTTTTTTTTAGACAGCCTTCAGGGTTGATGTTTGAATAGGTTGTATTTAATCTTGAGGTCCTTTTTTTTAATTTCCTAAATCAGTTACAACAACGAACATCCTTCAATCTGTTTTCTTGTAGATGAAAACAGATTGTAATCGCTGGTAATCGTCTTATCTACAGCAACTCATCTATGATCTGCTGGAGCCTATCCCAGCTGACCATAATCTATGAAAGGCAGGGCACACCCTGAATTAGACGCCAGCTCATTGCGGGGCCACATGAAAGACACACAACACAAATCATCCTCACACCTGTGGAAAATATACTCTATATACTGTATATACTGAAATCATTAATGAACACATTGTGATTATTTAGAATGGACTTTGCAGAACAACACAACTAATGAGCCTCAAACACACTGAGACTAGATGTTAGTGTAAAGCTAACATTTGTTCCTGTTGCTGCGCGAGTCGCAGCTGATTTATGAGCCAATTTTATGTTACATATGGATTGCATGAGTCAGACTAATTTAGGGTATGGTTATTTTTATATGATTACATTATGTCAGAAGTTTGCTCCATAATCAGGTCATTTATCAAAATTGCTTTGGCTGAGAGTGTGCTATCGATCAGGGCCGTACGCTATTTAACTAGTGCATTTACTGGCTTTACTTACATCAGTATGTTGAGGAATAATTGCAATCAGGCTTTATAATCAGTCAGAGCAGAACCTGTTATGATTTAACAGGGAGCACAGAGAAGCAGACTGTGCTGCAGTTTGAAACCCAAACATTTTTTTCTATCAGAGGGTCTCATCAACTTAACATGATAAATAATACCAGCAGAGATAGACTCACAATCTCTACCGTTATTGATCGAGTGCCACATAAAGACATTAGTATGATGTACTGCATGTCTTCAGTCCATGAGACACTGGACTAAACAGACTCTGTCTGCATTTATAATAGTATGAACCAACTGTAATAATGGCATCCGACCTGACAAACAATGATTCTTGCTCTCGGTGATGCTGATTGCATCAGCGTTCCCACAGAAGAGATTGTATGCTTGACTGCATAATTATCGAACAAACAGTGAATCTTATTTGTGGACTTCTGCTGTCAACAATTAATAGGTCGCTGAAGTGAGCATCTGGTTACTGGTTGATAGCGACTTTCTCAAAAGTTGAGAAAAAAGATCTTGCAGCAATCTTTCTTTTAGTGGCCACATATGTTCTCCCCTTAAGGTAAACATTTAAGAATCAGATGAAAGCGTCCAGGCAAAGAAAAGCTCAGAAACTAGTATCTGATGTGGATAATATACTTTAATGAGAAAGAGCATCAGACAGGAAAAAGGTCTCACTTGTGTCTGGGTTGTTCTGTCAGGCATCCTTCTCCCAACACTCTCATACCAGGAGCCCAGGCATGGTGGCTTGATCTTAGGATGACTTCATGAAAGGGACTTCCAATTGGGAGGATTCGGTTGTGTCAAGCGTTCTGGGTTGATGTGGTGAACAGGTGGAGGTGGGTTGCATCACTTCCTGTGCCGTGATGACAGCCGGATGACGGCAGAGGGAGAAGGTCTTCAAATTTTTTAACAGGTGATCGGCCATCAGCAGAAGGTGACAGAAGTGCTTGTGAGATAAAGAGCATTCACAGAGATACAGTCTTCCTGTCTGAACTTCACTTTCTGAAGTTTTTCTTGTATCTTAATATAGCTTGTTAAAGTAAATCCTGACTGACGTGTTTGGCACAACGCTTTCAAGGTGACCACACATTCGATAACAGGATGTGCTTTCTTTCCTTTGCAGGTGTGTCTGGTTCAGCAGAAAGCAGTCGTGTCTTTCTGCCAGCTGGTGTACCTGTTACATTTCACGGGACACAGTAATGCTTTTGCATCCATTCACACGGAGGCACTGACAGAAGGAACAGGACAACGTGACATCGCTGCCCTCTGCATATGTCCAGGTTTTGTCTTAATGAAGAGACTAGTGTTCTGGTCAACCTAATCAATACGCAGGTCAGTAGGCCAAGCGCGGAGTCTGGTCAACCACATGCTGTGACAGGGTTAGGGACCTGATTAATTACCTCCTCTAAGTACGGTTGTGTTTTGGGTCTGGTATCTTTGTCCCCTTGTCAGCACAATGACAGGAAAAAACGACAGTTTTTAAAATTATTATTATCTTGGTAGAATAAGGCGGTGAAACGGACAGATGAAAAATTCATTTTTGTGAGTGTGTGTATATGGTAATTTGCGAGTTAGCCTTCCCTCCTCTCCTCTCCAAATGATGTTTGGCAGCAGTGAATTAAGTCAACTAGTGCAGTGCACTTCTAACTGTGTTTAAAGACATGAGAGTAATGTCATAGTCAGCGTTCAACAGCAAAAGTAACGGTTCTATTATACTCCGTTTATGTATGAAAATATATTCTTATACCTCCATATCAAAGGCTGTGGTAGTAGCATGTCAAAAATGCTGATACTAGAAGGCAATGGGATAATAATCCCAAGTAAAAACAAACAGCAAATTTAGGCATAATCGTGTAGTCATCACTGAGTTTAGTTAACTTTTCTATTTCTCTTTATAACCCCCCTCCCCCCACTGCACAGGGCGTGGTTGGTGTGTTTATCTTTAATGCATTAACATTAAACATGTGCCACAACCGAATTGCACCAAAGTCAAGAACTTACTTCCCTTCCATAACTACTTTTATCCCACATTTGAGGTAGAACAGGTAAATTATTTTCACAAATTATGGATGGCGACTCCTTGCTTTGCAGATACATGACGACAGCCAGTGGTGTTAGTGACAACACGGAAACACAACCTTGTGGGAAGATGCCACATCTTGTGTGAAATTAGATGAAGTGTGTGTCAACACATACAAACCTGCTGGTCTTTAAATATCTATGACACAGACAGCAGAGGAGAGAAGGAGACAGTGATGCAGCCTGATTTCTATGCTTTCGGCTTGTCGTCTGATCTCACACCCTGCGTTGTGTTATTACCTCAATGCTACAAGACCACCATACAAATGTTGATGTACCATATAAATAAAAGTACTAACAAAAAAAACAAAAACTTTCTAGTTTACCTCTTTGGAAAATACATGCCCATACAGGTTCCATGCAGACAAGGACACGCTCTTCATTCAGCAGAGACATGTTGATGAATTGAAAATAATTGTTTACTGCAGCAGATAATGTATGATTATTAGTCTCATCATAGTCTTTGTCATTTGTATTCCTCAGTGGTTTTTATGATTGAAGGGCATCCGGCCTGAGCTGCTAGATAAATACCCCATCAAGTCCAGATGGTGATGGCGACGGCTGATGACTCTGCTGAAACCCAAGATGTGGACGAAATGATACAGATTGTGAATTCAGGCGGTGATGGGGTGGTGAAGGGCGCAGAATGAATGGACTATAAAGACATTAGCCCAAGTGGTTGCTTTTAGAGATCAATAACTCATTTTTAAATGTTTGTTCTCATAAAGTTCAACATAGTTCTTACAATTTGAAGCTTTTCAACAAAACTATTCCCTATGTGCAAAAAAAGTTAATTTTCTGTAAGGAGAAAAAACAACAAGGACGATTTATCATTAGAAGAAGATTAAGAAGAAACAAACTTTTTCTATTTCCTTAACTACAGTCAGAAAAATGCAAGGATGTCTGTTATAATTATAGTGACATTTAGAAAAGGAGTCAGACTGACAGCATATCATGTTCAGTACAGTATTTTATTTCAATCACCTGAGGCTTGAAGATTTTTTTGTTCTCTTTCAAACCAAAATTAATATCCAGTGATTTGGAAATAAGGGTGATGTTTGACAAGTGACTCAGAACAAGAACACCTTCTTTTAGTGTCAACTTCTAAATATAATAACCTTTTATCTAAATCCTTTGTCTCTTTTAGTTATGGCATCAGCAAGTCTTTGGTATTTCTTCATATCACTCTGTATGTTGACATGTCTCTATGCCATCTGTCCTTTTCCCTATTTAATCCGCCTGTCTGTCTCTCTGATAGCGTTTGAATGAATAAATCATTAGGTGGGACAGTTTGAGGGAGGTCTCAAGGTTAACTGCAGCAATATTATTCATTCATGGTTAAATCACTTCACACCTCTTTGAGTAAAAGTCCAACAATATTAAAAGCCGTGTCTTATGTTGTCAGTCGTGTTATTAAACTTCACAGTCACTGTTCCGTACAGCATCTGTAGCTACAGTGGAAATCAAACTCAATAATTAAACTTCCATGATTTTAATTTAAATATAAACATATTTTAATGGGCTCTGATGATTTACTGCTCTCTGCACTGTTTTTTTTTAAATATCATTACTATGGATGATTTCTTTTTACCATATGCTAAAACTTGACAACTTATAATTGCTAATCCCTTTTTCATGGTCATTTTTCAAATGGATGTCTTTGCATGATTTGAAAATCAAATCTGTTTCATAACATGATTTTAAATACAGTTTTATTCCTGGTTAATTTCATGAAGCAGATAAGAATGCAATTTGTATGTTTTTAAGGAGTTTTGAGTTGGACAGGGGTCCATATAAGATGATGCAAAAATCACAAATGAAGTTTTGGGATATTCCAAAGCATCCATTGGTTTTCTATTCTGGTCAGCGACACACACTTAAGAAGAGTCCTGCAAGCAAGGACAGAAGAAGGACAGAAAGAGACTTTGACATTTTCTACAAATGCATGACAAATGAATCAAATAATCAGTTTTAAATCCGTGTGTAGATCCTCATTCATCCAGGTTGTGGTAATCCTCAAAAGCTGAACCTTCTTTCTTTATTTAAGGAAAAAAGAAATCCATTTGATTTTGATTCAAGCTTCAAAGTTTTAACAGGTCAGCCCTTGTTCTGAAGCTGCTGGACGATCAGTAAATATACGTATATATACTGCATATATTTAAAAAAAAGGTATAAATCACACTGTATCAAGTGGAATCCAACATCATTTTACCTCTAACCATATTGTTAGATATTCAAACTGTGATAAAGAAAATATGTCACCACTGGGTTTCACAGTAAAAGTATGCAGTGTGGCTGACACTTTAAATTGCTGCTTCTGTCTTTTTTTATCAAGTCATTTTCTTAGAAGCATCGCTCCTCACACAGAAACCATCATCACACCGAACAACCCGTCTCAGTGAAATCCTTATAGCATTATATTCGCTGCCTTCTATGTTTCGTGTTTGTACTGAAATGGCTGCCCTACATTTAAGAATGCCACATCAACTATTGTTGTTTGTCAAATCCATTTTGGATCCGGCGAGAGCCAGCCCACCCACAGCCTGCGCCGCCTCTTTCAGCTCTGAACATTGTCAGTGTGAGTGTTATAACACAGCCTCTATCGGAGCGTAGAACAGTGTGTTTCTGATTTTGTGTCTAGTTCAGTTCCTTATAGTGAATTTGGTTGACGGATTGCGTACTGTTACACTCTGCACGGCTCACTTATGTCCAAAACCCGGCTATAGCCAGCCTTAAAAATACGACCTCAATTTTTATCAGGCAAGATAGAAAGAACAGCCTTCATCTCTCTATCACATAAAAATTCTAAATTTACTTGAGCTCAGTGCATTATGATGAAACAGGGCTTTGGTTTAGACCAATGTTCCTCATCACCAGATAATAATAAGATTTATTTGTTCTTATACACATTGTGCAATGAAATTAAGAGGTTAGAGTGCACAGTTATTCCTGAGTGCACTGCCACATTGGGCCAACATCATTTAATGTTCCTAAGATGCATGTGTTTCTGATGGTGGGAGGGAGACCCATACAGTGCTAACCACCATGCTACCATGACCTGCCCACTATTGGATTTGAAATAATATATGGCAATTTGATCCCACGAATTACAGAGTTTGTGCTACAAGAACAGATTTTGACCTGTGTAATTTGACATCCACAAATAATAAAATAATTAAAAAAAAAAAAAATTGTAAACAGGTTTGAAATAATCAATAATGGAGGAAATTTTGAAGAAAACCCTTCATGTGTGTCCGATCGACACACATATAAAAATATGGAGCATCTCTCTCAAAAATCAAAATGTTTTCTTTTTAATATTTATAAAGCAATACTAAGATTGTTAGAAACAACCAAGAGATGGACGTCCATAAGGAAGATATCTGACACTGTGTACTATTAGTCTGCAGCAACCCCCCCTCCCCCCACCTCGCTCTCTCTCCTACCAACCTTCTTCCAGTCTTTAATGCCCAGAAGTGCTAATATTAAAAAGCTTTTTAAACCTTGTTACACCTCTCTCCCAAATTCTTCCTATCCCCTCCACCTCCCCTCGCTGCATTCATCCTCAAGCCTCGGTTTGAGAATGAATGCAATTGTCACTCTGACTCATGCATGCAACATGTACAGTGACATTCCGATTCACGGCTGTATTCACACGCTCAATTATTAAGAGAGTCAGTTTTAAAAAGGTCTGCTCCGCAGTGCTGTGAAAACACAATCTCCATTTTCAGCCGCGAGTGTGAGAAAAGCTGCAAGCGAGCGAGGCAGAAGAGGAGGGAAGAGAAATCAGGGCAGCGATTTAAAATTCTGTTTATGAATAAAAGGGAAAGTTTAGAAAGTTGTTCTCAGGCGTTAAATGTTGTGTGTGTTTGGTTTTTTTTGGCAGTTGCTGCATCAGAGAGGGAGCCTTTGCTGCATGTTTGCGTGTGTGTTTTTCAGTGTGTGTTTGTCGGCCGTGACGTCTTTATGTGTGTCTGAGTCCCCTATTGTACAATAGGTGTCACTGTACACCACAGGTATCTGCTCCAGTCAGCGACCTTTAATGTTCCACAGCCTGTTATTGAGCCACTTTTTTGTCTTTGGGCCAACATTTTTGGACTGCAAATGGATTTCTGCTTTGTTTCCGGAGCGGCGGTCCAAATGTTGCCAGCATGAGCTGCATGGCACAGGAAAGTGCTTCATTTATTTTGCATATAGATGTATATCGGCACTGATTTTCACATCTGAACACTTTTGTTCTGTTCCATCTATGCAAATACGTAACCACATTGATATTCTTTTATTTTTAAAACAGCGTGCAAAGCATATAAAAAGGCATGTTTCCTCTGCTCACGGAATGCAGATAATGATTCGAGAGCACCCACACACATATTTTTGCATTTATGTGGTTGTAGTCGGAATATAATCACTTAATTTTTCTATGTTAAGCTGTGACCTCCATATCACAGTAGCATGATAATCGCTCGATGAAGGAGAATTCTATTAGCCGCTTAGGTCAGATAAGGTTGACTTTGTTTGACAGAACCAGATATTTGATTATCATTGGTTTTGAGTTTTGCCCATTTTATCTGCTAAAGAATCTAAACTTTGAGCCCAATGTGAAGCGTCTCTCCAATAGTCTGGTCTGGACACCAAATGCATACCACACTGTATGATAAAAATATATTTAATACCTGCACCTGTTTCACACTTTCATAAACCTGTTTAGTCACTGCTATATTTAGCATCGCCATATTTTATCTGTATGTTTAAAAAGAAAAAAAACAACAACTCTTACCTGTTGGCACGCTGCAGTAATGCCATGCACATTGATCTGATTCTGCTATATTCATGTTTCTGTTCTATTTTTATTGGGGTTTTTTTTGTTGTTGTGTTACTCCTGCTGCAGCCTTGACCCACTTTCCTGACAATCAAACTTGAATTGGTTATGGCACTTAAGTCATGTGCAATTTGCCATTGTTTATAACACCACAACATGGTGTT
The DNA here is from genome assembly GCA_013358685.1 of Antennarius maculatus. NCBI lineage: Eukaryota > Metazoa > Chordata > Actinopteri > Lophiiformes > Antennariidae > Antennarius > Antennarius maculatus. The sequence continues at coordinate 22,666,432 of CM023613.1, forward strand.
GAGTTGTAAGCTGCCAATTTTAAACTCACAAGTGCTTCTCCTTCCATCCCCTCCTCCTGTTTTTGATTTGGGTTACATTTTAATTATGTTGTTGCCTGTGTGATATTTAACTTATCCAATATTTCTGACAGAACGATCCATAAGTGTGTCTGGCATTTTCTGATAGAAACGTACCGACTGAGAAAACACAACATTAGGGTCAATTTGTCTTGAAGTCAGCTTTTAAGAAGTGTGTTTATAGATGCTGAGCTAAGTCTACATGGAGCATTTGAGAGATACAGGTACACACACACACACACACACGCTCAACCCACACCCACACACAAATAGAGAACGAACGAGAGAGGCCGACAAATTATTCATGTATAAATGTGATTGTGAAGCCCATAACTATTAAAATGTTTACTTATAATCAGTTCATGTGATTCAAGTTGATTTAATTTTAATAGACTCTTATTAAATGAACCTGTTGCACTTTGATCCGTTGTAGAAGGAGAAATAGAGAGAAGAAATTCATAAACTGGAATGCAGTAAGGTGAAGTTATTTCAGGGTAAGCTTAACATTATTGTCAGAATTAATTTAATTTAGCATTCAAAAAAATAATTGTTTCATTCTATTTGCAACAAGCGCTGTATTTTTGCAGCACTCGATCATTTTCTGCCTCTAAATATGCGAAAACTAGGTTGAGATGGAAACAAGTTCAGACTTACAATCATAAATACACTTTGCAAAATGAGACGAGCGCGTTGATGTGCAGCCGTGTTGCGCTTACACTTTCCATTTTGTCCACTCCTTCTCTCACATGAACATGTCATAAGAGTGTCACGAGACAAGATCATCCTTATCAAACATTCAATCTCACACGGCAGGTAAGCAGCTCTGCTGATGGCCTCGCTCACGCAACAACACTCTCATTTCCTCATGTTCCTCATGTGAAAGCCTCTCCGTGAAGGGGGCCAGGAGGAAAACACTCAGGAAATTCTCTTATTTCCTCACATGCGGGATGTGCATAAATATTTAAATTTAAGCTATACAGGTAAATCTGTAAATCCCAATTCCCTTACGCACACGTCCTGCACTCAGGGTATGCAAATATACGTGGAGACTGCCGATTTCAAGGAAATGTGTAGATGCACTCCAACATTTGCACGTAAAGAAAGGACACGTTTAATGTGTAGGAGTTCTATTTGCCTCCCCATCCTTTTTCTCCCCTATCTAAACAATGAGTGTGCTTTCCATGCATTTTTTTGTTTTTGGAGGTCAGTTATGTAACAGAGTTTTTCTTTTTCCAGTTGGCAAAAGCATGAAAATATTCTTTTTTGCATTCTCCAGAAGAGGTGGGAATGAAAGGAAAAAGGAAGCAAAGTAAGGAGAGGAGGGGAGAAGTTGGGGGGTTGCGTCAGTTTAGAATGGGCAAAAGAGGAAGAGGAGGTGAAGAGAGAAGGGGAATAAATGGAATAATGAGTGCAGCTCTTATCTAACGCTGCAAACACACAAAGATGTTTTCTCTCTTTATCGTCAGATAATACAACAGAATAATCAGCAGGTATCTGCCTCGTCTCACTGGCCTTTGGATGAGAATAAAACAACACATGACATGTTCCTCCACTGCCGATGCGCCCGCCCCTCCCTCCTCCATCTCTCTATACTCCCACATTCTTTTATCATTTCTCCATCTTCCCTGCGTTCCACCCACCCTCCTTCCTCGCTCCGAACCCAACTTCCATCATCCCTCCATCGCTCACCCTGGCCTCGCCGATAAACTCTGCTCCTCACCTCCGTCACTGTCTCCCACCATTTTTTCCGGCCTTAATGCGACTCCCCTCTGTACCTACGTGTTTTTCCCCCCCCCCCCCCACTGTTTCGACTCAGTCGTTTCATCTCCAGATTTCAAACATGACTAAACGATTTGCACGCATACGCACAAGTGCAAACAGCGCAGAAGAGAAAACAAAACATCTTCCCACAGATGGTTCTCGGTTATATAAATGTTTAGCTCGGATTACTTGACATTTCCTGTTTATTTTTTTTATTATTGTTTCACACTGTTTCTATGATGTACAAAGACCAGGAGAGGTTGATGTGAACTGTGGATGCGGTGCTGAAATTCTTTTTTCTTATAGACAGAATCCTTTTGGGGAAAATTAAGAAAGATATAAGCCGGTGCTCACATTGAAAGAGCTGTGATTAAGTTTAACATTTATTTCATTGATGCTACAATTTTAGCTTTTATGGACACGGAACTTCAAATAAACTAAAGAGGAAGAAATTTCCAACAACTATCTTTATGCAAAGTCCTTTTAAGCAAATGAATATATACATTGAAAATGAATTATTATTATCAATATTAATATATTTATTTATATGGATGCTTTACTAAAAAACGATTTGACCAAAGTGGACAGCAGCCATGATCTTAATGCATGTACTGAATATGTGTGCCATGTGCGATATGGATGGATGGCTCCATGTGGTTTAATGCATAGCAGCAGTGTGTGTGGGAGCTGTGTCATATAAACAAACACGTGTGGATTGTTACCCGTTATAAGGTGGGTTGTCCTTGAATTTTATTTTCCAGCATGATCTAATTTACATTGGAGTGCTTGACAGTAGGGAACTGAAGGTTGCTCCACCAAAGTGATTATGGACACAAGGCAGGATGTAGTTCTTCATGATGTCCCTCTACAGCAGAACAGCTACTGTAGATTGATTTTTGTGAAGCTCACATAAAATTTGAATCTATCATGGGATCACAGCTCCTCCAACTTAGTTACCTGTATACTAAGAAAACAATTTTTTTTTTTTTCAGCCTAGACATTATTATTGGATAGCTTCTAGTGATGTATCCAAAATGTTCACTGAACACTGAACAGTTCCTGTATCAATGAACTATTCTTACTTTTGATTTACATTTAATGCTTTTCTATTAATTGTTAAAGCCACAATTCAAATCCACTCAAGAAAAAAAAAAAAACACTTTTTTTTTTTTACTGCTTGTGGCATAATTTATGAAACTAAGTCTTAAAACCTGAACAATCTTGGCTGATAGCTCATTTCAAGCCCCATTGGATGCTGCTATCAACTACCTTCCAGATCCCTGCAATGGGTATGATGCCACTGTAGCTGATGGATACAACGCCTAAAACTGAAGACATGACAGTCTAACCTGTCATTTACATGCATCAAGTATTAACTGATCCAATGAATCACTTTTGGAGTTGTAAAATCAGGACATACTAGACACAGTAATGTGATAAGAATAAAGTGCACTGAATTCTTTTATCATCAAGAACACAATAAAGGGGAAATCCATCAAATAATAAACTGAGGACTGGAAATGTTCAGTTCAGGGAGGAGGATTGATATCCATTTTCTTCACCATCACAATCGTCGTGTCGTCAGGAGGATTGAAATGTTATTTATGACTTTAGTTATTTAGTTATTATCAGAAATGAAGAAGCCTCTTGGATGAGAAGTGAAACATCTTCAAGGAAATTTCTACAAGTCCAGTGGATTGATTTAAATATCTTTGAATAACCATGACCTGGATGAATGAGAACCTTCAGGAATATTAGTTATTAAAATATTAAAACTATTACTTTCAATCTTGAGGTGATTGAAATACTAGTTTTTACTTCTTACTGGGGATGTTCTGATATTCAGAGAGCAGTGAGGAGGATGTAAACAGCTTTTAGACGGTAGTTTGACATAAACACACTTTTGGATTTTATGGCCTGAGATTTTCATCTGCCTGAACGGGTCCCCAGTCTTTGCAGTAAAACTTATTTTGGTGCTTCGAAAACAAGAAAGCGTGAAACTCGGTAGAACAATTGTCTCCGCTTGTATATAGCCAAAACAAACACTCCTGACAACGTAACGGTCTCATGGGAACCACGGACCATGAAGCACGGAGCTCCGCTGATTGATTTCCTGCAGTAACATTTTTAAAGACCAATGTCTGTTATAAAAAAAAAAAAAAAAACATTTTAGTCCCTATGAAAGACACTCACACTGTAGAACCATGTCTCAGTTATGTATGCATCTAACTTCAGAAGAGAATATTATTCTCACTGAAGAACAAACAGACGCTTAATATTAAATGCATTCAGCAAAGACTCTTCAGCTTAACATTAAACTGTCCTGACCCATCTAACATTTACTTTAATTAACTCTGAGGGACTTTCTCAGCAGTTATGTGTTGCTACATTGCTTCTAGGAGTCATCATTGTCCCATTGGTAAACAGCAGCCCTGTTTGTGTTCTTCTTAAAACAAATTCTCAGCAGTCTCAAGGGAATACAGCAGACAGTCAACTAAGCTGGAGGCCAATGGGCGAATAATTTCCCTATGAAAGTAAAATATGAAAGTAACAGGCATTTTTTCATCCATTTTTCAATTCTTATCTATTTTCAGTGCTACTACACTGTCCCCGGTTTTCAACTCCTGTTCATTCAGCTCAGGGGACAAGGACACCGACACATGGCCACACATTACCGAGACCCCGCTTTAAGAGAGTGCCACAGGTCTAGGATTTGTAGCAGGAAGTAAATGAAATCACCCGAGTGCCAAACTACAATGTCATAATTTTGCACAAGCTACATAAGTAAATGACATGACTGACACAATCAACAATGTGGGACGAAGCATAAACAATTATGAATTTTAAATGTGAACCCCAGTCATATACAAACAAGGGTTTAGTGAATCACATGAATGTAAAGTACCAAAGGTTAAATGTTTATGGACTCACTAATATGTTTCTCTATTTTTACCGTTTTCAATATTATAAAAAAAAGAAGACAAAAATACAGAAATAAAGCTATAAAATTATGAACCAAACAAGGTTCACATTTCAGATCCTTAGCCAACCATTTCTTTGATGACTGCTTTGACACAATTGTAGTTATTTCCATCAGTTTTATCAGTGAGTTGCTGTACAATCAAAAGGTGCACCGATTAACAAGTTCATTAATGCCATTCCTTGTATTGTTGTTAAGTTAATGTTGGTACACAATAAAAAGTTTTTAAAAATTACTAGAAACAAACAGAACACAACACAGTATAGTATAACCTGCTGGCACTTTGAATTGGCATTGTTGTGTGAGATACCAATAAGCAAATCCTCTCAAAGACATAACCTGATGGTCCTTATATTCGTTTCAACATAAAAATGTAAATGATCAGCTGGGATTTATCCGATATTAGAGGATGGATAGAGTAGAAGACGTTCCTATAATATCACAAATTTTTAATGTGCTGAAAAATACCGGCAGGCATTTAACAGTTTGTAACATATTCTCAATGGCACTTTGTTAATATGTGCAGCTTCATCGAGGCTACCGGTTGGATGACGTCCCCAGTGGGGACCAAGTGAAGACATTTTGTTGATGGGACGATTTTCATGGCTTTTATCTGTGGCCTGTGCCTCAACATATATACACAACTCTTTGAAATGATAATGGTCCCATTTCAGAGAACACCACAGGTTCTCATGCATTGGATCCATATGTAGGATGGTCCATTCGTGTTTCTGCAGCATCACTGTTTGGTCACTGAAGAAGATCAAAACCTGATCATCTCAAACCAACCTGATATGAAGAAGATGCTACAACTTTAGTTCTGAGCCAGAGAAATGCGTTGTACTGAAAATACATCCGCACATTTTAAAGAACCATTCTAGTGTAACCAATCCTGAGCTGACATGCAATTATCATTATCTTTAATCAGAATCTTGTTAACTACACCTGTCAAGTGGATGGATTACCCAGGATACGCGCTCAATAACACTGATTTTAACAAACTTGTGCTGAATGTCCTTCACCCTCCTAAAAAGGAATTCTGTTAAATATTTTTTTATTCCACTCAAACTTTGACCATTAAATATCAAACAAAGAAGGGAACTGTAGTCCTGAGCCAAACTCCAAGCAACCTTGATCAACCTTGACTAGTGTGATTAAATCAGTATTTATGTTCTTCTTTCTTCTGCTGCGTTTTAAGTTTTTAGAGGAAGGAAGTCGTGTCTGCTGCACCAGAAAGGAGGTGAAAGACCGAAGAGAGAAATGAATTACTTATGCTTTGTGTGCATGAATGCAATGGCGAGAGCACGAGTCTGAGGAGGGGACAGCAGACGATGTCTCCACGTCTGTCCTGATCTTACTCCAAACCAAAATAATTACAACAGTAACAAAAGTATAAGAAACTCTGTAAATTATCACAAACTTGTGATAATTTACAGAGATGGATACTATCAGCTCCTCCGAATGTACATATGTATGTTTTCCTTTCACTCACCTTTGACCTCACCTCTACTGGTGCTTTTAAACCGTATTACCTTTTAAATTATTTGCACAGCGCAAACATTTCGGGTGAGTCCATTACTGTTTTGTTTTGACATGCATTTTCTTTAAAGATTCACTTAATTAGCCGAGCTGCTGCTTTTGGTATTTTCATTCGCACAGTAATGTCACTTCAGTAAATAAAATGAGACATCTAAGCGGTGAGACTAAAAGCTGCATTTACGAACTGGACAGGAAACTGTCTATGGGGACATAGAATAAAAACTAAAACTTAAAGCAAATGAAGTGTATTTAAACAGTCCTGAAAAGCAGTCGGGATGCATCAGGAGAGCTGTTTTCCCACAATTTCACTTTGAGAAACTGGACTGATTGGTGGAAGAATAAAATAAAATCTTTACCAATCATGATGTGACTTCAAACAACATTTGATGTTGAGCTGAAGTGTATTTGGCACAAATTTTCTTCATCATACTGGTCAAATATTTACTAGTTATTCTCACTGATGCTTCACAACAACAATAATGGTATTCGGGACAGGCCGAGGTAAATATACCCTCAATGAATATTTTTAAATGTGTTTATTCACAAATACAGACTAACAATGTTTAATTTAATGAGAATTGAAGCATTTGCTCAGGTTTCCCTCAATTGGGCTTCACCTATGTTCGTGCAATTGATGTCAAGAGATATCATAAGATGACACAGGTGAGATAAAAGAGAAAATACTACCAAGTAAAAACGCTCCTCCACTCAGGAACAATCATTCTGGTCAATTTGACGTTAAGTTAGGGCCTTCCCCATGAACAAAACCGCCTTTCAGCTGCATCACTGTGGAAAACTCTGCAGTAAGGTAAAGCTTTCACATTCAGCACGACATCTTTCCTTGTCTGGCGTTACCACATACATGGTAGCGTCGCTTCTGACAATCCTCCAATAGATTGTCAAGGATACCACCTTCTCAGTCAAGCGACCCGTCACACAGAGAGGACTGGAGCTTCACACCTTTCTGAGAACTACATCTTATTGTGTGACCTCATGTCAATCCGCTGTCGGATTCATCAGCTGAAGACGATGAATCCTTAACAAACCAGAATATATAATTCAGAAACTTGGGATTCTGCAAGTTTAGCAGCTCTTAATCATTTTTTTGGGGAGTGGGTGGGGGGTAGGGGGGGCTGCTTTAGATGTTACCTTGTTAAAAGAAGGTGTGAAATAGATTGCATAGTCGTCCTCAAATACTCAGAAATTTTGGCATGTGGGCGGAAGTGTCAGTTCTGCTTATGATAAATGTCTGCTATTTACACTGAAGGAGTGAACAAAGGATTCTCGATTAGTTGTTATTTCTAGGTGAAGAAAGAATCATGATATCACACACACACACACACACACACACACACACACACACACACACACACACACATTGCAAACATGCACTTATTAAGGCTTTGCCTCGATATGGCTGCTGATTAACAAAAGAAGCGCCTACCCCTGCAGAGGAGACAGCGGTTCACTCCTTTATGTCTTGTCCTCTGTCTGACTCAGTAAATGAAAGTTGTCAGTCTAATCAACCAAATCAACTGATCAGCTTCTCTTCACTTCAGTCCCTCTAATCACTGGATTTAGGTCACAATTACACTCTTGTGTTGATTCCTATTCTTGTTTAACGTGTGTAAGGTACTATGCATATGAATGTGTGTGATTGTGAAATTACAGTGTGTGTGTGTGTGTGTGTGTGTGCATGTTTGACAGAAGTTATTCTTGTTTTAATACAACTTAGATGATAAGGGAAAGTAATTATTTGCAGCTCAAGGCTGACTTTGTAACATTTTTCAGTCCACGTCCTGCTGCAGCCACAGTTATGGTATAGTTACAGGAAATAAAAATGATAAAACTCAGCAGGAAGGTAGCTTTTTATGCAAAAAAAATATGGAAATAAAAAAAGTTATACGTGTGCTTTATACATCGTATTTAATTATCAGTTTCAGCAGACGTGGAGCAGAACAGCCTGCACAACATTTTCCTGACCATCCCTCAACCTCATGGCTGCAGACAGCTGTTAGCTGCTGTTAGCTTCCCTGCTGATTAAGACTGACCGTCTAAAGCAGAATCAGCACAGCGATCTGATGACAAACACAATATAGTGTCATCAACAAACACAAACAGAACGCGGATAAGCGCGACGAGTGTTTTTGTGCTTCGTTCCAGATGTGACTGTTGAATTCAACATGAGATTCCCAGAACCAGGTGGCGACCGAGGGATAGAGGGAGATGCTCGAGTACGATGAGATGCAGCATGTATTTGCGTAGCGTAATATTCACATCACATGTGATCAAGACAGCTAATGAAGCCAGCTAACATCTATGTTGCTTTTAATTAATGTTACTTCTATGCCAGTAAAGTTGGAGCAACAAAATTCTTTATTACTGGAATAGCTTGATAAAAATCCATCTTTCTTTACCAGAAGGGGGTTGAAATTTACCCATTCCAAAGTTGCACAGCCTTGCTTTTTTCTTTGTGAGTGCTTTATTTATCTCCAAAGTAATTGACCCACCATGAGGAGCAGTGGACAGTGCTAAAGGCACCCGAAGAGCTAATCGGGGTTATGTATCCTGCTCAAGGATACATCGGCATGAGGACTCCAACCACTGACCTGATAAGTGCACGATGCTCTTACCACCTAAACCGCAGCCTCTCGATAGGAAGTTTGAGCACACTTCTTATTTCTAGTGGGCAAAAAGGCATCAAACTGTCCAACTGGGTTCAAATCCAGCTGTGGGTCTGTGACTTTTCTGTCTGTCTGGGTTCTCTCTAGGTGCTCTGGTTTTATCCCACCACCAAAAACATGCAATATATGTTTTTTTTTTGTTGTTATGTGCATTCCTGTGATGAACTGCAAACTTGTTTAGGATGTACCCTACCAATATGTATCTGATATCTTTGAGTGCACAGCTGCACAGCTATATCTTTACACCTGGACGACCCCCATCCCAACCAGAGAGTGTGGTGGCCAGTGAGAAGCTGCTTCAGAGCAGCTTGAGGTTGAATGCCTTGTTCAGCGAGCTGCAACTTTTTCACTCCCCCCAGTCACATTTTATTCTGCCAGACTTTCTAGGAGCAAACCATCAACAATGCACTGTACGAAGGTTATTCTTTTTTTTTTTTACTTCTAATTGGAAACAACTAAAAAAAAAGAAAAGTTTTTATCCTGAACAGATAAACTAAGCCTTTAAAGAAAAAGCTTATATAAACCTCTGGGTTTTTTTTTTTTTTTGTGATCATTAATGTGTTATTTCTGCAGTCGTGTTTAAGAGGTCGTCCAATTTCAATATCAAAGGCTTTTTGTGGTGTTTTGTTGTTAGAATTTGTTGAATTCACCACATTATTTGATGGATTCTTTGACGGCTTGAATGTTTTTTTGAGAAATTTGTGATGTAACATACAAAACTATCTTTTTGGTTAATAATTCTTTTCTGTAGTTAAGCAATATGTGGAGCTGTGAAAGCTGGATTGTAATTTTATTGTTATTGAGTGCATACATATACTTAATTTACATGTAGTCTTGTATTTACTATCAGTCTGTGGTGAACTCTGAGCCCAATATGAATTTATTGCTTTAGTTAAAAAAAGACATGCTTGAGACCAATAAAAACTGCGAGTACACAACTACTGTAATGCAGCCTGGTAGTTCAGCCTTAATGTACATCGTGTTGTACTTGCTCTGCTTCTTGTACTGCTTTCCTCTCTCTGGATACACTATAAAACAAGTATAGATTTGTTTAGACCATTACGGGGCTCTTAAGCAATTGCGGTTTCTAAATGTGCGCTGGTGCGTCTGGGACGGCAATTGTTCTCGGGTGTACATCCATTCTGGAACGCTTCCAGATGTTTTAGAATTGAAGGTTATGTATCTGCAAAGGGCTTAGTAGATTTTGTTCTTTTAAATCCTGGCAGCGGCGCCAGAGGAAGTGAAACTCTGTACTGCTGACTAATTGAAACAGCAGCCAGGTGGTGTTGGATTACGTGACCCAAAGCAGATCCACCATATCAATACCTTTGGGTGGGAGCTTCAGAGGCTACCACAACCTTGCTAATGATGGAGGGGGGAGACGTTTCATCTCTTCATCACACCCCACCTGCTGACTCATATCGTGTGTCATTGTGTTTCTTGTTACATGTTTTCCTGTATGTCTTGTCTATCTGTCTCCATTTTATTTCTCCCCTTTTCTTTCCTTTCTTACATTATTGTCCACGCTGCGTCCATTTCTGCGGTAACTTAATGACCCAACGCCGAAGGCAGAAAGCAAGGGTCTTGTTCTCCATTATCTCTGCAAGGGATGAGTACAAATTTAGCGTGTATGAACACAGAACACGTGTAGGGGCGCTGGGCTTTTTGATCTATTATCTATCTCACACTGAGGGAGGATCCTGCAGCAGTTTTGTGTGTGTGTGTGTGTGTGTTTGTGTGTATGTGCTGTGTGTGGATAAACAGTGCTTCCAGGGATACTGCAGGACACGTTGAAAAGAAAAAGACATGAAACAACGAAAGGCATGATTAAAAAAAGAACTTTTGCACCTGTATGTGTGTAGCAAGCAGATGTGTCAGTGTGTATCTGTTACCTATATGTAATGAACGTGTGCATTCTGTACTAGGAAGCACTTCTGCACAAGCACACATCCACGTCTGTATCCAAGACTTTTTTTTTTCCTCCAAGCAGACGGCGAGTCGTGAGTCACTGTTTAGGATGCTGGCCCATAACTGAATGATGAATGGGCCTGCTGGACAGTGTTCCACAGTGTGATTGGGTGATTTAATGCTAGATGGCCTCTTGGCAACTATGTGTGTGCATTTGTGTGTTGTTTTTGGCCAGACTGACACAGTTAGTTACTAGCTTTTAAACATGGTGAAGTTAAATAGTAGTGGATAGACAACTAACAGTGCTTCTCTGTCACTACCAAATGGAGACATGTTCACCATATCAAAGTAAAATGTAATGGATATAAGTGATTACAGTATTATTGCATTTTGAATTTTCATTTATAGACATGCAGGAAGGACCATTAAATACTATTTAAACATCAACATCATGTCTGAAAAGTTCCAGACAGTTCGAACCTTGAGACTTTTTCATAATCAGTTTATGCAAAAATCCAGCTGAGTGTATTTGCATAAAAACAAGGTCATTGAGGTTAGCAGTCAGTTAGGAATTAATATTAAAGTTATGCAACTAAAAAAAATAAAAAATAAAAAAATCACACATTACCAAAATAAAAACACAATCCCTCACAGGGTTTGAAAGACAACCTTGACTCGCAGTCCTACAAGGTGTAATGGAAATATAAATGTAAAAAGTTTTGTTAAATAGCAGGAGACTCATCACACACACGTAAAAAAAAAGAATAGATTATCTACAAGTAACACACACACAAAGAAAATCACCATAATTTGCAATTATTAAAGATGAATTTACATCATTTTTAGTGTATACGTAAAATTCCTAACTATTAAAATAAAGCTACAACAAAATGTTACGTTTCCCTTAGAGATAGGGGAAAGCTCCACCAGCCCCAAACAAAGTGCTTAAACCCTTAGACCCAGACATCTTCAACCCCTCTTAGAGCCTCGGGCAGTGCTGAGAAATCAGCATGTCTTGTAGCACTTAAAGTGGCAGGTGCTCGGAGACAAAAACAACTTTCTAGTTTACAGACTGTAGTGGGCTCCCACAGCAGCTGTCGACAACTTCTTTGGGAAAAAAAAAAAATCAAAAGTTATTGATGGGCACAGGTCCAGAGGGCTTACTGTACATCCCAGCTAGTGGTTTGTTACCTGCTGGGAAGTGCATTCATCAAATCTCCTTTGTCACATCTTCACATTAGTCATACCTCCTTTGGTGCTGTCATATAAAACCCTTCAGACCATCCAAGTCCCCACAGTAACACAGCCTCCTGGACTATAAATAGTGATGCCAGGAGCATGGGCTCCTGGCATCACTGCATTACTCATAACCTTTAATTAACAGACTTTTAAATATATTATTAGTTGCTCAGTGGTGGTTATTTCCTTCAAACATTGAAGAATATCAGCCGTTGACACCAAAAGTCTAAATAATCTGATTAATATGTGCAAAAATGTATTTGGTGGGAATTCTTTAAGTCATTGTAACTTGAAAATTGTTTAGCCACATAGATATTTTTTATGTTCAGATGGCCCTCTGTTGGATTTCACTTGGAGCCTTCCTGTGCAGACTTTGCATGTTTTCCCCGTGTCTATGTTGGTTCTTCAGCTTCCTCCCACCACCAAAAACATGCAACATAGGTGAATTGGTCTAAATAAACTATCTGTAGGTATGGGTGTGAGTTTAAATGGGCGTCTGTCTCTCTGTGCGACCCTGTGATGAACTGGTGACTTTTCCAGGGTGCACTCCATCTCTTGCCAATGGCCAGAGAGGTTTTGTTCCAAAATGGGTGTTCTGCAGTGTTTGAAAAATTAAATGTGACTTGTTTACTTGATTACATGTAAATGCAGATTTGTTTTTGTATCTGGGGGTCATGCATGGCATATTTCATGCATAGTTGTGTAAATTTTATCACAGCAAGACACGGTAAGATTTCATTGAAAATAATAAGACCGACATTGATAGACTAAAGACGAGGAAATTTAAAAAAAAAAATGGAAAAAATGAATGGGAGATGTTGCCATCAAATCAGCACTGGATCTTTTCTTGAGAAATGGAGACTGAAAAAATCCCCAAACCAGCCCCTAAAAGGGTTTGCAAGTGATGCTGCATTGGCGTTTTTTTTTTCATCATTTTCAAGTAGGTGAACTACATTTTATCAAAGACTAGCCTCGCTCTTGATTTGTTGTCAAGGGACTGCTCATTTTTCAGCGCTTGGCATGACGTGACAGCGCATGAAATTCATGAAACTTTGGTTGCAATATCCACATTTTGTTACTCCACAGGGGACAAGTAGACAGCCACTGCGGGTCTCAGCCTGCTGTTGACGCCGCGACGCCTCATAGCAATATTAGCGTTTTAACGTGAAGGAAACAGTTTCGTTTCTTACAGCACACACTGAAATGTGCCACATTTCTTTTGTCACCAATTTTTCCACATTTGTTGTGTCCCCTTGGGAACCATTCATCCGTGGGTTCCGGCCTCTACGTGCATCGAGAAGCCTCATGATAATATCATTCTCAGATGTGTTTCAGTCCAGGGCTTCCTACCTGCGGCGCATCTACACAAGACAAGAGTACCAATGTTCCTATTATATTTATCAGTCTGTCAGCCTGAGTCTCCGGTTAGGAGACAGAATTAAGGTTCACTTGTAAGATGAATTGAATTGCTTTGAAATACTCTGTTAAAGCAACATTGATGTTCCAAATACATTTAGCAAAAATGGTCACAACCTGACAACCTGTGAGAGAAACCTGGCAGCCACTGATGGCGACACGTCAAGACTTGAACAATTTTTTTTTTTTTTTGTAATTGTAGGGATTTACTTAAACATAAAGAGATTAATCAGACAGAAATATTTTTCAATATTTCTAGAGTCATCATGGCCTTATCTCATGATGACAGATCCGTAGCAGAAACCTTTATTCACGGCATCACTATTTCTAGATCATGCAATAATTACTACATTTATGCTCATAATGATGTCTTTCATTTCAAATGGACCAAACAGTCCATATGATTTCTTCTTGGAGGTGTCCAACTTTGCTCAGTACAAAGTAAAATATTGTATTTAAAAGTAAAAGTCATAATATTAATCTTATGGGTGACAATAAAAGATAAAACATGATACATTTAAAAACAATGGCAAAGAACATCATAAACTAGGCCAAGAATAAAGCTAAAATGATAATTCAGTAATTATTACATACAAGTTAAATCTCAGTGGAGCTACATGAGGCAACATGTTGGTGGAAATCTGATTCTTTCTGCTAAAATTAAGTTATTTATTGTAGATATATTCTCTGATCACACACTGTTTGAAGGTGGTTAAATAAAAGAAAGTATGAAGATGTTCTGCAGAGAATATTGTTGTACTGCAGCTTAAATCAACAGTTGGAATACCTTCATAAAATTCTGCTTTATTATGAGGGAACATAAACTGTAAGAGTTTAGAACCTGTGGCGGCTGCTGACGATATTTACTGCCGATCACTGCAGATAAAACTTCTAGGAGAGGACGCTCACACAAGTCTACTCTACGCTGCTACACCAGGATTATTTATGGATGTCACACTGTGATCTCAAATTATACCTAAAAACGGCAACACAACCAACCTACACAAACAACCCGAGATAAACACACGCTGAATTCCCCATCCACACGTGAGGGACAAAACGCCATAAATGAAAAATCATAGAGGACTCAATGAATGATTGTATCGACCTCTGAACTATTGGTCAATGGGAACCACTGGGCAGCAAACTGGATGTTAAAGGACATTCGTACTTGTCTATCGTTTGCGTTTCTTTTAATCGTTTGGTGTTCACGGGTCTGGTGGACCCACATTATTGGGTTTTTAAACAATATAGCCATAACAGTTCATGTAAAAATTTTTCAACAGTGAAATTGGGCGCTCTGATCTGTGAAATTGAGAGCTCTGATCCAAACAACATTTTGCTGACTCTAAGTTGTGGGAAACATCACAGCAGCTCTTGACACTTTTGTAGTTGAAACAGTCTGGTTGGGATCAGCACTGATTTCCCAAAAGCCAAATATTGTTGTAGCTGCTTCCGCACCAACTCGCAGGCTTCCTCGTTTTGCAAAAGAAGTCCCTCCTCGAATAGTTTTATAATTCCAGGAGGTCTAGACTTTATCATTTCAAACAGTTTTCTTTTTAGGGGTCTTTCTCTGTCCATATCCACCTTCCCCGAGTCTGACCTTGTCTTTTTTTTCATGCCGCTCGCCATTTTTTTCTTTTGTTTTAAGCCCTCCTAGAACTTAAAGAGGCAACAAGAGTCTGAGCACCACAGGAGGCGCTGCATTATTTATCATGTGCTGAGATGACACAGGTGGAATCAGAAAGGGTTTAAAACCCTGGTGATGCTGCAGCAGAAATAATATTCATCAAATTCCATAGGCCGATCGAATCACACCAAGTTTTGCGTGGAGCGTTTTGACGCTGGATGTAAAAATCTGCTGAATTATTTTACAATCATTTTATTTCCACGCCAAGTGACAAGAATATTTTTTGCTCTGCCGATGGAGTCCGTCATCTTAATGCCACGTCTAAAAATAAGACACTTTTCTGTCTTCAAATATGTATAAAACGTCCAGGGGCCTGAGTTATTTTAGTGAGAGACAAAGAAAAAAATGTCTGTTTAAACAAGTTTGTGGAGACATGGAATGAAAGTCAGTTTGAACAAAAAAACACTGACTTTAACAAAACTAAAGCACCATGATTGTTGTATACATTTATAGATTAGTACACAAACTTCCCATGTTTATTATTTGATTTTGTGTCTATAGATGAGAGTACATTTGGTCTCGCAGTACAAACCAGATTTCATTCCCGTCCTCCTGTCCTGACACTCGTAGCAGATAACTGGTCTAAAACTTAATTTGGTCCTGATGCTCGTCCCAGATGTGTCAGGGTGAAGATTTAACGGTTCTAGTATTTCGGCCCCCGATCTGTTTGTGAACACATCGATCATCCTCAATAATATTTACATATGGCTTATTTAAAAGGAAAGAAAGTCGAGATGATTCCATCAGTAAGGGAGCAGCTGACGCAGCGTAATGCTACTAGATAATGAACTGGTCGAGGTTGTGTTTCATGTTGGAGAAAAGAGATGACTGATCTCAAGAGGTTATCCTCCTGAATCAGCTTTGTTTAGCTGAAGGACAGACCATGTTCGCCACATCTCCACAACCACTTCCTCATTCTCACTCTTTTTTTTTTTGTGTTTTCTTGTTTTCCCTACTGCAAAAGTAGGCCGATCATTACAGCCGCTTCATCATCCGTTTTCTTTATGTTCCACAGCCGCTTCTCCGGAGATCACGAGTCGTGCATCCACAGCTCCTTCTGGCATGAAAATCTAAAAATGAAATGCTGGAATGCGTGATGTGCCATTATTTTTTAATCTTGCGCTGTGTGCATGTTCCCAGACTCAAGATAAGATGATCTATGGAGAGATTGTCATCTTGTGCGTCATGAAACCCAATTTAAAAAATAAATAAATAAATAAAAAACCTTTTAAAAAGGATTTTAGAACTCCTGTAGTGTCAGCCCTGTGTAAGCTACCGAATTTCAAATTTGAAGAAAGTTTAATTAACGAACTAAGCCGAGCTAAGAGCTCTGAAGCGCCGGAAGATGCGTCATGGAGCAGATTTAAATCCTGCCAGTTTGAGATGTTTTTCGTCTCATATAGATAGTTGTGCTCCTTATATGGGAATCACTTCTCTTGCTTTTAATATGAATAGTATTTCAACTGTTTTATGCAATGCATTGGCGGTTAATGTACACCAAAAACGATTTGATTGTATAACACAATGTCGCCTTCAACATTTAATTTTCATGAAGTAGACTTAGCGTGTTGTTTCACCTTCTGTCGCCTGTCTTGCCAATCCTCTCTACTGCTGTTGTGTCTCATCTGTTATTTATCATACTGTCCCCATCTCTCAGTTGTCTGCACCGGCTTCTCTTTTCATTGTTCACTCACTCACTGCTTCTACATCATTCTGCTCATCCGGTTTCCTTTACGTCTTCAGATGTGAAATAGATGGACGCAGCAAAATCTACGCGTCCTGCCATTTCTCTCTCTGTTCATCCTCCTTCATCTCTCAATCCGTCAATGCTTTATTCTCTCTGTTGGGAGTCTAGAGCATGTCTTCTCTTTGTCCAGATTCTGTCTGCTTTCACACATGTGAGCACAATGACACACATACATATAGAACTACACAGAGCTGTAACTGTCTCCTATCCTTTTGCTGTTATTTTGGCAGCAGCGTTTCTGTCCTCAGTGAAGCTGAATGCTGCTTGCTCCACTGAGTCACATCGTAATGACTGAATGTATAGACGTTAAATCAGGCACAAAAAAAAAAAGACTACACTATTGCCAATAAAGGAATGATGGGACGCAAATGAGACACATAAGGAAAAAAGGGGAAGAATGAGGGAGCAGTTAGAGGAGGAGAGGCAGATGGAGGAAGGTCAGAGAGGAAGCAGAGGAAAAACTTTATTGTACTAAATGGATGCCAACTGGAAAACTGACACGATCATTTGAACTACCAGCACAAGTCGGAGTTCGTTGGGTTTGAATTGAACACACTAAGCTCAGGCTGGAGTAGTGGAAATGACTTATCAAATTTGGGGGACATCTTGACAAGTTCTGATTTTGTTTAAACTTACAAAGAAAAAAATGTATTAAAAGATGATGGTTGATTCTGCAAAAGTGGTTGTGATTTAATTCTGAGTCAAAGAGGTAAGGAAAGTTGTGGCTGCTTCATGTTTTTTCATTTAATAAAAGCATGAAATAGAAATTGAACATTAACCTTCTTTTGCATTGTAATTTTAACCTTTCTTGCATAAAAACTAATCTAATAGACGCTCCGCCAAAAAAATCAAGGATTCCTCAGGCTGCGATCAGCTCTTAGTGGTTGTTAAATTAATGTAAAAACACTCATTTATTGGTTAAAAAAGAAGTCTGCCAGCACCACACCAATTATGTGCACACTGATTATGGAAAATTGAAATTAGCAAAAATGTTTCATTTATGAGTATTCTTTTGTCAAACACACAACTACTGATTTAAGTTGATCTGTTTGCAGCTCAATTTAACAAAAAGAAATCCATTTTAAATTTTGATATATTTTTGTTCTCATATAAAATAGGAAGAAAATGCGGAAGAAAAAGTTCCGTGAGGATTTGATCCTGCACTCATGCAGTTCCAGAAGCAGAAACTCAAAATTGTTCTCCACATTTTGAAACCACAATTTAGACAAGTGCAGCAGAGGAAAAAGACAAAATCAGGTACTTGAGAAAAGGCGTTTGAGTGACAGTCCTCTGAAAGAGATACGAGCAAAGAGAAGCCAGAAATGGAGGCAACAGATCTTAGTGGATATAAACAAACAAAACATCAGTGAAAACAACTTCCTGGATGCATAACAGCTTTTTTAGTATAGTACAGTATCACTGTATATATATAGTATGACTGTTCTCATTCAGTGCAGTGAAAATGACGCATTGAAATGACTAGCATATGAGAAATGAAAAAGAATTGGGTTTAGTTCCCCTGAATGTGTGTGTGTGTGTGTGGGGGGGGGGGGGGTTGATGAAGTGAGACATATTCCTCAACTCCTTTCAATTATTTGGGACTCAAACTGTTCTGATGCTGAGATCACGTTCTTCAGCCCACACAACGGCACAGTTGGGGGGTGGGGGGTGGGGGGGGGTTGTTGCTTTTTGTGGTTTTGTTGCTTCCGACAGACGTTCCTTGAGGTGTGTCTTTTCTCACATGTGTGTTGTGTGTTGATGCAAAGGCTGATTCTTTTTCCTTTTTTGAATGTTAGGATTCCTTTTTGGATGTGCATTTGAACTACATGTTACATCTGGTGTGCAACAGGAGGAGTTAGATGGTAGTTTGAAGGGATATCGCTTCTGTACTTTTGTGTCTTGGGTATTTTGTGCTGCACATGATATCAAGAACACAATAGTATGAATTTAGAAACCTTTGACTTGTGCAAAATATGCATTACTGCCAGTTACGTCTCCTCTGTACTAGGATTGATTTTGATAAACCCTGGTAGAAGGGATGAGAATGATCCAGGGGAGAACCCAATGAATTTTGGAGTGGAAATTTAAAAAAAATGGGAATTTGAGATCAATTCTTAGTCACGCTTCTGATAAAACTGGCAGATGGAACCCAAAAGCATGGCAGGAGACGGGGGGCAGATGCAGAATTGATGTTTGTATTTAATACAAAGCAGAGATCAGAACAGCTCATCAGTCCGTATAAGCAAACAAATCAGAGAAGGAGCAGAGCCTTGGGATTAGGCAGAATCAGTACAAGGCGTTCAGGTAGGAAAAAGAAATGCGGGAAAACAAGAAAACAAGACAAACACTAACAACCTGGAAAGGAGCTGGTGGCTGAGCAGAGTATATATAGGAAGGAGATTGATTGGGAGATGGGTTGCAGGTGACTGAGGAAACACAGGTGAAGGGAATGAACTGATTGAGTACAGGGAGGTGGAGAAGGCTCTATAATTACATTTATTACTACAGGAAAACACTCTAAATTAATCAAATTAAAATGAAATCAAGTGTTCATGACAGCAATGAACATGTCTTATTGGAATTTAAATTTTTGGTTCATTAAAAGAGAATGTTGGGCCACATTTAACTGGAAACATGGTTCAATGACCTTTACCAAAATGTTTTTGTTGCCAAAAAAACATCAATGCTTAAAAGTTACACGAATCAATCATTGGTCATTTAAAGTTGTAATGCAATAACATGAAGCTCCTGCAGTAAATACTTATTAAAATCTTGACTCTACATTATTGCTTCAGTTATTTCTGAGTTTTCCCAGTTCTATAATTTGCTTCAGTATGTTGGGCTGTATTTTATTGGTAAGCATTGTCTTTTTTTTTTTTTTTATTTTAATGTAATTTACAATTATTGATGAAGAAAAAAAACGAAACATGCATCTTCTGGAAAAATTCACCAACAAACTGCACAAAAAAACTCCATAACTTTATTCATTTCATTATAATAGCGATTTTGTGATTTTTTTTTTGCCTGATTATGTGTCAAAATATACAGGTGATTAAATATGGTGCACGCATTTGCCAGATTTGTTTGACCTAACCAGCATTAAAACATATGTAGCAGTACAATGGACATACAAGTATGGAAAATACCATATATAAAACAAAACTTTTTTGCTTGGTCTCACTGAAATCTGTGTTTGAGTCACGTGTAAAAGGTACCAATCAAACAATCAATGGTGAAAGGAGCCCTTCTGTAAACCTTAATGTGTTTACTTGAAATTAAGTGCAGTTTTTAAAAAAAATGAAAGCCTGCTTGCCTCGTTTTAAGGGATCCATGGCTTATGTTTCAACTATTTTGTTGAGATTGTTGTATTTTGTTGAGATGTTGACTAGTTGAATGTTCAGTCCATGAATCGGAGGTAAGAGCCTGCGAGTGTCTGTTGTTTCTAGGATCGGGTAGCTCAGACAACCGGTGCACCACGTGATTCAATCTGTTGAGCAGCAGCTATACCTGCTTGCCTTTGTTTTTAATCGCATGACCGATCTCATAGGGGCAGAGGGAAGGAAACGAGGCAAGAGATGGGGAGAGGAAGATGGAGGAGTAGAGCATTGGTGGAAAGTGAGGTGAAGAGGGACAGCGAAAGAAGAGTTGGAGGAAGGGATCGGCAATCAGGATGGGTTTGCCGTTAGCTGCATGACTAGACACAGATAAGACAGAGGGAGTGGATGGAGGAGGGAAAGACGAAGACCAAATGGAATGTCAGATAAAAGAAAAATGGTGTGAAGGAAGGAAGGAAGCCTGGTTAACTTACTGCACATTGAAAAAGAAAGGATGAGGAGATAAAAGAGGGGAATCAGCAGACACAGACGTGCTTCAGTCCCTCAAACCAGTTTCCACTGACTGTGACTGAAGAATATACAGTCATGCATGATTTTAGAGGAGATGTTTTTAGAAAAACATCAGACGATTGAAAGGCACAGGGCACTGGTTGAAAGGGATAGAAATGGTGCGTTTAAGCTGCTCGTACCTTATAAAATGTATTGTTCGCATTTGCTGCTGTGAGAGTTGAATGTAAAGGAAGAGAATAGGTCAAGAAAAATGTGTCAGACCGATATGGGGTTAGAGTTGGAGACAAAAGTAAAGTTTTAAAAGTACATCTAAAGGATGTGTAGAAAGTCATCTGGTGTCCTTGGACTTGGCTGTGCAGGGAGCTTGTAGGTCCGTGAAATTCTGTTGGGTTTTACACAAAGAAAAATTGATGATTTACTATTCACAAAAAGCAATGTAACAGATTCAACTATTAGAATATAGTATTTAATTTCATTTAATAGTATTTGATGCCTGAAAATATTCTAAATTGGAATACAAATATCCTTTGGAAAAGAACGTTCTTTATCATGCCTGACATGGAATAGTAGATGTTTTATTAGGTCTGTCATCTTGATTACAGCTTATGATATAAAGTCTATGCGGAATCCCCCAGATAGTTTAACCACCCTGAGATGCTGAACATGGTCTCAGGGAAAACATGTCATCTGAAGAAAAATCTTGTTATATTTTTGGGACTGAAAAAAAATTAATTCTTTTGTGCAGAAAAAAAATGACAATAAAATATGAATTAAATTACATAACTGCCTGTTGTGTATATACTCAACGGGCTTAAGCAAAAATGAGATCAGTGACTATTTGCTTTTCAAATTCAAATCCCTGAATGGACTCTTGATCCTCAAGCAACACGACAGTCATGAATCTCTGAGGATTATCAGAACACAGCAGCTGCTCTGTGCATTGGATTACACATGATTTTGATCTGGCATGACCTGGATGGGTTATTAGAAGATTAATAGTATGTTGTATGTTAACAATATATTAGACATTTTAATAGGAGCCATACTGATGCACCTCAATCTGGCAAAAATGGGTTTAACATGGAAAAAGTGACAAATCCACATATTTTAGCAAAAGATGGCCGATGGAGATGACTGATGTAAATTAAGGTAGGGTTTGCAGTATCTCCATGATGAACACTTGTCTGTCAGCATAAGACACAACTAGTATGGCTGAAGATATGGGTATATTTATGGGTATATTTGGGTATATTTTCAAATTAACCATCAAAATAAAAATGTGACGGTGAATGTAAGCTCTGTAGCAATCTGCTTGCCAATTCCTGTGCACATTATAGGAGAACTTATATGTGTGGGTTAACAAAATGAAAGAAGATATACACAGGGAGAGAGAGAGAAGCTGACAGAATGAAGCTAAGTAAACAATGTGGAAAGATTCACCTTTTTATCCTGCAACATATTCGTGCCCATTCACCATCTGCTGGCAAAACAAAAACCTTCCTCAAAGATGGAAAGCTTGTGATGAACACACACAAGAAGGAATAATAGCAGGTGTTGTACTTGGCGGCCTGTTATAGTCGTTAAGCTTAAAATATCATTCAAAAGAAATCTAGTCTCTGCCAAGACACGAGGCCCATCATTCAGGTGTCATCCAGCGAGTGTGTCCTGTCTGCTTCATTAATCTGCTCTATCCTCCGCTCAGATGGTCGGCTGCTGCGTATCAGGTATCAGTCATCACCATGGCAGCAAGGAACCAGCACATTGGCCTTGATGGAAGAAGAAGAAGAGAATAGCTCAGTAGCTGTTCTTCATCACTTCTGCAGGAAACTTAAGAGAGAAGACGGTTGGGTTGTGTGGCGTCTTCTATTGATCCCACACGTTCAGCCACAGAAACAATTTGTTGCTCATCCAGCGAGTTCAAGACTGTTTCCTGAGATGATGTTGAATCAAAGTGAGTGGGTAGTGTCTTTCCACAGCTGTTACAACAACAAAGCCGTGGGTCTTGCAGTTGTACTGGGAGAAAAGTGGTTTTGTTTCAGCATCGTCTGGAGTTTGAAATCTGACCAAATGTCATGACTTGGGGAGATTGACTGAGTGGTTTGTAGATGTGTTTTTCTTTGGTGCGTCGAGGCTGGAAGTTAGTCTTCAGTGTCTACATGTAGGCCTCCTTAAAATCTGACAGATGGTGAGATCCCAACATAAACCACAAGATTTGAATAATTAAATGAATATGACATTTTTCCACTTTTACTTTAATCCTGCTGTGCTTCAGTGCCTGCTAACCGATAAACCCCCCCCCTTAGATATTATCGCTTGTTATTCTTACGCTGCAACTTCTTGTGTGCATAAACAATTCTTTAATTTTATGACATTACCAGAACCACATTTTAGATATATTTTGCCTGTGCAAAAAGTTGAAGCCTGCCAGCTGTGAAGCACAGCTACAAGCTGATCAATGCTCTTGTACTAAATTCCTCAACACATACGCACACACACACACACAAACACACACACTCACACAAGATACGCACAGACAGATTGCATGTAGGACAGGAAACGAGGGAGGAAAAGATGAATACAGTCAATCTGAGAGCTAATCAGTGCCTCACTAATGGAGTTACGCGGAGCCATAGCTCTCTGGTCTCCTCTTTGACTTGCTGCCATCTGCATATCATTTACATACAGTTACCCTGGGCAACAAGGTGCGGGAGAGACCGTATATATATATATATATATATATATATATATATATACACATATATATATGTATATGTATATACGTGTGTGTGTGTTTATGCATGTGAATGTGTGTTGTTGAGAGTGTGTATGCTCCTGTGTATAGTTAAGTGGCGATGAGTGCAGTGTAAATGCTGTTAGATGGACCCATTAATCATGTGTTTAACCTCGTCAGGAACTCCAATCACATACAGACACGAGCAAAATGAGAAGCAGTGAGAGCAAGCAGAGGAAAGACAGATTGAGAAAGAACGAATACATCCTCAGTGGCAGCTTTCAATAGCGTTTGAACCATAAAGATGGACGGCTGACCATGAGTCAGGCATAAGCAGACTATAGATTGCAGTTTGTTGTGTGACCCTGTAGTATAAAATACATAAATATGTTTGAACTTGTGTGAGAGAAGAGGATGCAAAGGACAGGGTTAGATGGAGGCGGTTGATTTGCTGTGGCGACCCCTGAAGGGAAAAGCCGAAAGGAAAAGAAGAAGAAGATGTTTGAACTTGAGTCAACTAATACATAGGTTGCTCAATATAGTGCTCAAATGTAGTTGAGATTCAGTGTCTTATTCATATAAGTTCTCTGGTTCTCTGCTTTACTGGCTGTGACACACACAACAAAAATCTGAAATCTGCATTTCAGGTCCATTTACTGAGCTAACAGCACAGACTGTCATTGAACTGTCATGTTATTCAAGAGTGTTGTTAAGATGTAGTATATCTTACAACAAGTGAATTAACGGAGTAGACACAACATCAGGTATTCATGTTATATTTACATCAGCATTACCTTGTACTGAAGGACGCTGGTAGACATTGAAACATGAGGATTGATGCTGATGAAAAGTAGTGAGCTGGGAAAATTTCATTCATTATTTCCTTGCTGTGCTCAGTCTAGATGACAGTGACCATTCATCCTCAGATGTCCTTCTGGAGAAACGTTAAATTCCCTTCTAATCTTTCAAAATTGATTACAAATATCGCTTTTG
The DNA here is from genome assembly GCA_013358685.1 of Antennarius maculatus. Classification (NCBI taxonomy): domain Eukaryota; kingdom Metazoa; phylum Chordata; class Actinopteri; order Lophiiformes; family Antennariidae; genus Antennarius; species Antennarius maculatus. The sequence goes on from CM023613.1 coordinate 22,691,022, forward strand.
TCAAGATAAAAACTGGGGGTATTTGACATCTTGAAATCAATCGGTTTGATTGTATGAATAGCACAGGGTAAAATGGTAAGTTGGAATCAGCATCTGATAAAATATGTTTTTTTGTGCAGTGCCCCAGCATGAGATTGGAGGGGGGTTCTGTTATTGTCATGACAATAACAATAAAGGAAACTCCTAAATGATCGATAGAAAAGAGGAAGATACAGAAGTGGCCCTAGAAGACAAAAGATGTCAAAGCTGGACAGATTTGATTCATTTGTGGTTAGTGTTGGTAAAGTCGCGTCCACAAACAAAAAAGAGCACGGACATTTAGTGCAATATGTTCTAGAGGTCACACACTGCTGTGTGTAGTACGTATAAAATGTTGAGGCATGAATTAATAGAATTAACTATAATTGAGAGTTTGAGTGTAAAATGTGTTATTATGGAACACAATAAAACCAAACCATGTGAGTCCTGGGGCTACCTATGTTAAAAAAACATGGACTACTATCTACATCATGTTCAGCAAGTCACGATACAAAAAAAACTAATTTATTCCTTTTTCCTTCGAGGGCGTCACGTGTTTATGGACTAAAAGGAATTTATGATGCAAAGTAAGAGAATGAAAAGTTCATTGGGGCTTTGTAATTCATTGTGGCTGCAAGTAAAAGTATCAGCATGCAGAACATATCCGGGATGATAACATGTTCACAATTCACAATGACAGTGCTTCGCATGCTAACAATCTCCTATTACCATTTGATACAAAGTTAAGATCTGGCTAATGGAAATATAATTAGAATTTCAAGTATTTAATCATGAGCCAAAGACTGGAAGGTATGGCACAGAAATTGAAAACCTGATCGGAAAATGGTGCTTGATGAAGCATTAAGTGATCAAACCTGATTTTGTTACATCCATACATTCATGTCCCATCAAGAGGAAATACCTTTTGTTGGCAGTGCATCCAATATTTCCCGAGGCGCTTTACTCACTGCTACAAATCTACTGCCTACGAACGAGGGCAGGTCAAGGGATCAATGGGACTTCATTGACGGGCTGATGAAGATCCGTAAAACCTGCCGTTGATATATATGAAGAAAGACAATCCAACATGGCCAGTAATTAAGTTATAATGTTACTGTGGCTAAAGTAAAAAACAAAACCAAACAAAAAAAAACATGTTTGGAGAAGTAAGACCTCCTGAAAAGATGGAACCAAATACAAAAGGTAAACTGTAGATGCTACATGATTACCTCATTTGTTTTATCAGTTTATTTTATTTTAATCAGTCCATTTTGGGATTTCTTGCCTTCTCACTGCTCTCTGCACACATGACTCATACTCTTTCAGCTTTCGCCATGTGAGTCTCACTCTTTCCATCAGAACGTCTACTGCTTGCAGCATTGCCTGTCTGTGTAGTATCTGACACTCTCACTCTCGCTCTCTCTATCTGGCCATGTCATTATTTGTCTCTTTTTTACAGTTGGTGTAAATGGATAGTGTAGTCTGGTAAGCTATTCATCGTTCGTACAATGTACTTCAGGTTTTTTTTTAATTCATATGATGTGAAGACAAAAGGCATGGCTATGTCACACCGGGAGTCAGATTGATTCTCTGTAAATTAACATGCAAAGTCGTTCTCTTTCACTCTCACACATTTACCTGCACTGAGAGAGCAAGGCAGATTGAATTTCTTGGTGCTAAATACACTAAAACACTTGTGCAATATGTGACACATATACAGACAGACTGACTGAGGCTGTCCTTATATCAAAAGCATAAAGTTTTCTTTCTTCAAAGAAGAGCAGACACCTTGGGCAGATGACACAACGCACCTTAGAACTCTCGATGTCAGCTCTCTCTCTGCATAAACTACAGGAAGCCTTTACAGGATATTTAATCCAGTCTTAAAAAAAACCCCATAAAGAAGCAGATGGATGTTTGTCCTCCTTCATTCAGTTCAGTTTAATTTGATTTGCATGGCTTTAAATCACAAAAAATGCTTTATCAAGACATGTAGTAGTGCTACTAGTAGTACCTACAATTGCTAGTAGACTAACAACCCTAATAAAAGTAAGTGTAAAACAAAGTAATTTAGCATCAACCAGGGCCAAGAGAGTAGCTCAAATCAGAATCCATGGGAGCCTGTGATGTGAGACAGTACCCTGCACCTTGGGCACATAGTGCTGTAATCAAGTAATTAGAGTAATCAAGTTAGTTAATGAACATCATAATCGTTAATAAAATCTTGACAATACCACATGATAACAAACTAACGTAAAAGTAAAAAAAGTTATTCATTTTATATTAATACAATTGAATTAATTGACTAGTTTCATTTCATTTCACTGATATGTATATGCATGTATCATCTGCAAAACCATTAGACTTTATGGCTGACTTTTCCATCAGGCTGTCTAAATCCTAACTGGAAATCAAAGATCTTTTAGTAACCTCTTGCACAATTTTACAAAAGAAAGTTCACGTCAGTGATGGTTCCTATTTTTTAAAACAAACATTACTTTACACATTACTGACAGTTCAAGTCAGTAGTTTAATCACAGAGGACGCATGGAAGAGTGATGTGAGACTATGTAGATGGTGTGTTGTCGAGCTTTGATTTCACTCGTGTATTAACGTCCTTTCAAGTTGACTTGTGTTGCTGCTTGATAGCCACATGTGAATGCAGTCTTTGCAGCAATTACCACATTTAAGACTAAAGATTTACTCTATTGCTGACATGAATGTGCAATATGTTTTTTGAAAAACATGAGTGGTGAGATATGAACTTTTTTTTTTTTTTTTTTTTTTTTTTTTTTTTTTTACTTTTTCAACAAGGTAACATAAATCAGGACATTAAACGAAATGTGCTATGAGACGAGCATATGCTCTCAGAGGAGGAGGGCAGTTTGACTGGCAAAACCAATTACCAACTTCCGTCTGGAGACATGCTCTGTCTGTCAATGTGTCAATCTGACTGCTGTTCCAAGCTGTCAATACAACATACACCTATTAAAGATGAGGACCAGTACTGTTGGAGGAATTGTAAACAGTTTTAATCTCACAGACTGATGCTACCCTCTCCACGCACAAGGCCCACTGTCTCAACACCCGCACTGAAAATATATTTACACAGTTACACACAGCAGGAGGTGGTAAACACTCTAATTGGAGTGCTAACAAGCTACCTGTCAATCAAAACTATCCCAAGTTCACTTCAGTATTCTGTTCATACTGGGTCAACGCTGTAGTTTTTTTAATCAGTCACAATTTGGATAGATTTTCCTACTTGGGCCATATTTGGCGCATTTAACCAAGTACTTTATTCACAGTAGGGAGTGACAGTAAGAACACGAGAGTCTTGATTGGTTCACAAAGACATGATAAGAAAGAATATTCGCACTCCATATAAACAAAGAAAAAAAAAAAGGTCTGTAAATTTTCTTTTTGGTCATGAATATGTGGACTAAATTTATTGTATTAAATATCTACCAAGTGGGATATAAGTGCATTCAGCAGTAAGGTTGCAGACTGCACCCATCTGATTACATTCGTGGGAGAAGCCCTGGTGGCCACTTCAAACATGAAACACACTGTCGAGGTTTTCTAGTCTACTTCATAAATATCATGGTGTAACACGAAAAGATCTTTTCGTCAAAAGTGGAACTAGAACCCAGTGGTTCCTCTACTCCTCATTTCAGTGTTTAGTCTGCAATTCAGCCAATGATAAATAGAGCTATGGTTCCACAAACCTGGGACAACAGATAAAACAGAATACGATGACTAGCTAATACATTTTTGACATTTTCAAATCAAAGCAGAACAAAGACAATGTTTGATGTTTTACCCCTTCATGTTCACTGATTTCTGTTTTTTGTTGTTTTTTTTCTGAATCTGATGCAAGCAACAAAACCAGACCAAAAAAAAAGAAAAAGAAAAAGATTGCGATCACGACGCTGGAGGGGAGGGGAATCAGAGACCTCAGGCAGATACCTCAAAGACTGGATGGAGGCACAGCTGGAGTTCTCAGTTGCCCAGGGGCATGACCGGTGGGCAGAGAGGCTCTGTTCAGAGGTTTGGAAGCTGCTAAGCTGGACTGCTCCGAAAGCCTGGCAAGGGAATTGCCTCATGGTCAGTGATGATGGGGTACACCAACTGACTGATGACAATGCAGGTGGGACCATTCAAGAGCTGCAGATGGAATTCCTCTAGAGGTCTGACTGAAGACCTGCAGTGAAGCCTGGTCTGCTTTGAAGATTGGCCACAGAGGCAGGACTCCTCTACCAGCTGCATAGGTGGAACTATCCAGTAGTTGATAGCGTGACGAGCCTGGTATTAAAAACCTGAGACCTGGTTAAAGGTCTGAGCAAACTGGAATGAGGCTTACCCAGGAAAGCAGGAGTTGAGGATGGTGAGAGAAAACTTAGAGCTGGAAAAGGCGGAGGAGGCGGAGGAAGAGGAGGGTTTGTGGATACAGTAAGTTGCTGACACATGACCACAGAAGAACTAATGACTACTGCTGCTCACGCTGAAAGGTCTGTTCTAGTCTTCCATGAGACACAGGGATGCTAATGGAGAATGAAGGACGGAAGGCCTTTGGGCCACCAGCTGGTGACCAGACAGGATTGTTGGTAATTGGTGGTGGTTAGGGTTACACTAACACTAACCCCCACAAGATGCAATCACACAGGAGGTTAATCAACTCAGGAGTTAGTGCTTTCAGGGGTCTGACAGGTCTGAGATAAGCCTGGAGCTGAAGGCGGAGATAGGAATAGTTAGCTGGATAGTTTATCTATAGAGTTAATATATACCCGTCAATGGCAGTGTGCCACCATGTAAGCAACATCTTTATTCCACAAACGAGTGAGGCAACGCCAGTTGACATCCTATGTCCACGTTGGTCAGATTTTAGCGTCAAGTTTTAATGGTTCCTGGATCCAAACCCAAAAGAACAAGCAAACAGGTTTAAAAATGGAAAAGGATGGCTTTTATAACATGAAACCGAAAAACTGACAGACAAAAAAAGCAAAACGGCTCAATCAAAAGTGAAAATACACAAACTGGAGGAAGAACAGATCAGTTCGGTGGGTGGAAACCAGAAAGGGATATTAAAGGAAAACACACAACGAAAAATTCAAAAACTAGCAACTGAAAGTGGGAAACTGAACTAAACACACAAGAAAGAGGGAGAGGAGGAATTGACTAGGGAAATCATGAAGCCTGGGCAAACACACACCGACGGGATTTGTTAAACAGACTATGACTCTTATTATGAAAATTCTGTACACACTGGACCTTTAAATGAACATCAGCAAAATGCTGCAGGCATGTGTCTCAGAGAATGTTAGCTGGACTGATCTTGGGTTTGACAGCTCATTACCCCTTGCAGCGTATGACTGACCTTAGGGCAGCTTCTGTGCAGGTAAATCAAGAGCAAGGTCATAAATTAATAGATACATGCCAGTGAAACAGGCACGTTTCATATCTTACAGTATAGTTAGAGCAACTGGGAAAATCGTTGAGTTTAAATTGACATGACAACACATACTAGTAAATTTCTAAAGAAAGAAATATTTGCACTGGCCCACTTTAGTGGGATTTCTTATACATTTTATCACTCTTTAATTATTGTGAATTACTGCATTTGGTTTCTGAAGTGTGTACCCATGTTTATTGGATGGACATGGGTTGGCTTTATTTTTGAAAACGCTGTAAGGCCAGGCATCCAAGGCAGTGTTAAAAACCTTTTAATGCCTAAGTTTCTTTTGCAATCCTTAGTTAAAATTTCTTTTTATTTTTTTCCACATTATAATGATGTGATGATGCAATGATGTGATAACAACTCTGTTCCTGAAGTGATTCCTCTTAATTCTTAGCATCTAAAAAAACTTTTTTTTTTGACTGCCTCTTGTTAAGAGGATCAGATACACATATGTGTAGTCTAATCATGATGGACAAAAAATAATAATTTAAGCCTGCTTAAATCAAACTTGTGATCCTTTTCAGACTAGTCCTCTGCCAGCAAACTATTAGAATGCAGCTGAAATTAAGAGGCTTCACTAATGTAAGCCTTTGCCATTTTTAAGGGAGTTCAATGATGTGATGATAATATGCAAAAATCGTGCTATTCAAGTGTTAAACTGCCAGCTAACGGCCCTGCTCTATGAAAAAATTAGGATTTAGCTAATCTTTGGTTTTTGTGATATTGCTGTCTCTGAATCCCTAATGAGAGCAATGATAGGGTGATCATATCTGCTTTGCAAATTTTCAGTGAAGTCAGAATACTAGAGAATTACCCAGCTGGATCGCTGGGGAGAAAAAGTACATTCCTAGCTCTTAGTTTTCATTCAATCTGTTTCTAACCTCTACCTATTTTTCTAGTTCTCTCTGTCTTTGAAGTCCAGTTTGAGAAAAGCCCTACAGGGTTTGACCTTTAAATGTTTTATGATGCAACGATCCAAGAGAAAAGCCTGACACAAAACTTCTCGAGCTGTGAGAAATCCTTGATTTTAACATGTGTGTCAGCAATATTTTTTTATATTGCACATTTCATTCAATCCAATTCAAAATGAAGTTCTATATTTCAATGCTTTAAGGTTGTTCACCATTAATGTGTTGTAGCATCACTATAACAAATATATACAGTAAATATATACTGTAATCATGTTATTGACACTCATTGTCTGCCCTTGCACTTACTCTATCTGCCTAGTTGCCCTACTTGATTACCAGGAGTCTATCAATGATACAGCTATCCTCTTTTCTCATTGTCCTCTTGCCTACTGTACAACTCATAGATTTTCTTTTTAATTTATCTTTCTTTCTTGAAGCCACCTGCAGGTGGCAGACAAGAGGAGAAGAAGAACCCTAACAAGATGGATGGTGAGCTGAGGCAGATGAAAGGAGGAAGGAAGGCTTTTTTACTTAATGTCTGTGTGTTCATCCATGTGAGGGAAGAACTGGGATCCAGGCCAGACAAAAGACTATCAAAGAAAACACAGCACACCATGAAAGTGTAGCACATTGTCACAAATACACCCAAACAAACAAATGGCTTATTGGTGAAAGGAAGAGGAGAAAATGAGGAAAGTAAGTAATGAGAGGGCAAGGCAGAAGGAGGAGAAGAAAGAGAGGACGGGGATGATAAAACTGGGGTTTAGCCGGGGGGATTCAGGATCAGGATATGAATGAGGGACAGAAAAAAAAAAAAAAAGAAACATGGACAGGGGAGAAAAGGGAGTTAGGGTCGGGAGGAAAAGTGATATACTGGTCAATAAAGGAAAAGGTGAAATGATGAGGATTTGTTTCTCACCACAACTTGTCTGTAATAAAAGTTTATTGTTGTTACCCTGTCAGACAATCAGGCAAACTCAAAGAGAGAGAAATAATCGATAGATGGAGAGAGAAGGTGATGCTCTTCATCATTCTAACCTGCATGTGCGGAGCTGGATGCAGCTCCACACATGCAGGTTAAAATGATGGTGGCTTCCTCCATGCTGTCCTCCTCAGCAGGTCTTCTTCTGCTACCCTCCTGCCCCTGTATCTTGTCATTCAATCTTTCATCTTCCATGCATTTCTTTTTTTTTTTTAATGCATGAACTTCACCTAATCTGTTGTGCACTGGGAAGAACAAAATGTGTAGTTCATGTAGAACAGTGCTGGTTGTAACTTTGGTGTTTTTCTGGATCATGTCTTGGAAAATATTCATGGTTCTTGTGAAATAATATGTAAAACAGTACAGCAGTTACATCCCGCTTCAAAGTGGTGATGTATTATGATTTAGCTCATTTATAATGTTTTGTTTTGTGTGCATTTAAATTAAAAGTGACACACAAGTTAATTTCAAACATTTCCATCAGGTAAAACATATCTGGTATCTACTACTAGTTTTCTTTAGTCTCTGCTCCTTTGTGATTCTAAGCAAGCTGGGCAGGTCCTAAAAGGTCGTATGAAATACTGTAGTGTAGGTCGTTGATTGGTTAAATCTTTGCACCAGACATCTATGACGATAGGTTGAGTTTTATTTATAACCACAAACAACAAGACCTCTTGGATGGGAGAAAGAAAGTTACGTAAAGAAAGACACGGTACTTATGAGTATTTATAAGATTTAGGTCAGTCAGTAAGAATATCTTTCTATCCATATTTTAAAATAATCTTGCTTTACATATGCAAAAATGGGAATGACCTATGACATCCTGAGTGATGGAGCCACTCTTATTTTGGCAAAAGCACGAGATAAGTATGACACTAAGTGCTAGAGAGCAATATGTAACTCATAATTTATTAATTAAACATGCAGATATTAACTTTGTGGTATAAATTAAATTAAAAAAAATCTCTTTAACCTAATGAAACATTGGGCATGAGGATTAGGAATAATATGCCTTCTAATTCAAACTCATGATCATGAACTACTTTGTTATCTGTTATTCTTTGTGTGTGGAGAATTATTTTTATTAAAATAGGAAGACATGGGTGAAAGGCACACGTTTTGCAGCTGTGTACAGTATGTGTGCTGATGTGGAATTCTCATGATTAATGACATTATGTGAATGTAATAACTGTGTTATTTTACTGTCATGAATAACTTACGATCGATCTAATATATCAAGTTTATGGCATCTCCCTGAATTTTATTCATCTATCTTTTGCAAAGCATTCCAAAAAAACTGTTTATTGCAAACCAATAAAGAGTTTGAAAAGGTGAATCCCGACTAAACCTTGAATGACAATATCTCTACTTTAAGGTATTTTTCTTCTTTTGTTCTAGTTCTTGGCTTTTTGGCAAGGTGACAAAAAAATGGTGTCTGTAACAAAGACTTCCCACAGAACTTTAAGTCACAGGTTACCACCTGGGATTTGAGAAAGTTTTAAAAAGAAAACTTCTGAAATTTGGTAAATATTATCATTGTTTCCTACTGGCAAAAGTTTTTCTTTTTCTGTGTGCAAGTAGCAATGAGGCAAAGTTGAATTGGATACACAAATGTAAATACGTGTTAAATTATTGTCCCACATGCACTGTGCATCCATTTACGTAGTGTGAAATGGAATTAATATTGTTTAATACTGTACTATTACTTATTTAAAGTGTACTATGTTGTTTTCTTGGATGCTGTCAATGATCAAATCTTGTTCAAGACCAAACTGTTATGTAGAAAAGTCAAGTTTTAAGTACAGTATGATTTCTTTCTCATGCCCCCTCCTCCACTTCTTCATCCCAATACCATGGAATTTCTTAAACTGTCTTATTTATGTTGGACGCCTCGGGACGACCTTGTTTCTGCTTGTATACCTAAAATTACAAGATTCTCAAAATCAGCATCTTTGTCCAGCAATTTTGTAATTCTCCATCAGTCTAGTGTAAAACTGTCTCAGGTGAACTTTGTCCTTCAGAATTTTCTGCTCTTTGAAAACACGACGGACGGCACAGCCAAGATTTTATCATTTATTCATTTCGGAGTTATTTTCTAAATGAACTTCAGTCATAACAGTAAAGTTTTTATGATCAAAGCAAAACACATTTCACCTTGTTCTCACTGTTTTAGCCTTTTACACTTTGCAAAACACTGCAATTATTTTTTTTTTCACAGGGTATGTCGAATGCTTGGTTTCTTTATATGCAGAGGGATTTAATCACCAAGGCAACACATACCTTATCAGAAAAAGCTTCATGCACCTTTCTCATCTCTTTAATCTAGGTAGGTATCCTTGAAGTCAAGGTATTCGCACAGCCTTCTGTTTATATCTGAGATTTCCTGAGCCCTGTTGTTCTCTTCTCGACCTCCATCTCTCAGATGTACGCACAATCCTCCACTTAGTGTTTCTCCCAACATTTCTTAAAATACACAGGTCTTTTTTCCAATTAAATTTTATCTCCTCCCACACATTACCTCATTTATTTCTTGTTTCTCTGCTGTGGAATCCAACACTGTATCTTCAGATAAAGACAAGAAGAACATTTTGTTTTTTTCAGGTGAAAAAAATATTGTGTGTCGATTTTAGAAATGGTGAGATAACCGAAAGCAAATCAGGGAACTCAAAAGGATTAATACACTTATAGACATATTCTGGCACCTTAACACTGAGTCAGACCCTTGCTTGACATCGAAGCGCCGTTCTGGATGATATTGTGTTATCTTAAGCCAAAGCTAAATGCCAGATCCCCTTGAGTCGGGACCCCGCTGGCTCTTTCATACAAGTTAAGTCGTGTCAGTTTTATTTATACATTAATTCACGCAGAGCCGAGGTAGATATGAATGTGGCTTAAACCATTACTAATTCAACCCAATCTGCCCCTCATGCATCTCAATCAATAGTTCATTTGTGTCAGGCTAGTCATGGGAGCAGTTGTGGAGAAATTGTGTTCGAGGCTAAATAAGTAAAGATTAAACTTTACTTATTTGTGATTAAATAAGTAAAGATTAAACTACTGACCAAAGGATGTCCTTGCTTTTATACAAAGCACCTTTACTGCAGCAGGAATCACACTGTGCTAAATACTAGGAAGGTAGTAAGAGTTACTGAATGTTCCACTGTGTTAAGTTTGCCTGAACCTTTAGAAATATAGCCTAGGGTTGTGCAGAAAATGATAAATTTCTTACAAGTTGTGACACGTAATTTAACTTTGAGGAAATAAACTATATACATATACTGTAAACACACCCACACACACACACACACACACACACACACACACACACACACACACACACACACACACACACACACACACACAAATAAATTAATATATAAAAACAAGTGCAGGCTGCTGCTTGCCACCAGAGAGGCAACTGACTCAGACACAAGCAGATGTTCATACTGAAGCAGGTGGAAAATGTCACTGATACGCCTGATGTCTCTCTAGATTCCAGAGGTAACTGCAGCCAAACGCACATCACAAATGTCTCATCGCAGAGGGCAATCGGCGCATCGCGGTAGCAGCTCAGTCAACACCAGATTTATTGAGGAGGGAACTTTTCTGTTCCCGATCTGATGACTGAAACAGATCAGATTCAGTGGCACACAATGTTACTTCTCCTTTCCTGTGTTTTAAAACAGATTTAAACATTTTCTTTGAATATTGTGTCAGTGTGGGGAAATCCAAATCTATTTACGGAAGATTTTTGTTTGCTACTGCTTTAAATAATGTCTTAGGAGACAAAATCGTTTTCAATAATCGGATTTTTTAAAACTTGCTGTTGATGTTCAGAGACATACTGCTGAAACACTGTCATCAAAATATAAATTATTTATCTGACTCACCCGGGGATGGGATCAGATGTGGTGATCTGTGGGCAAACCAAGAATCCACAGATGCTGCTGTCCCAGTCCTGACCTGAAGATGCAGAAGATGGCCTAATATTTCACAGGAACCAGTAGAAAATGACTGTTATTTGGGTGATTGGGTTCTCATCTTCCACGTTTGGTCAGGGAGCACCGAGTCCCGGAAGTCCATCACTGCTGATGAAAATAATGGAGACGGTGCTGCTTATCAAAGGAATATTTCATGCGGCTCAGTAAATTCACTCAAATTAAAGAGTTCATATCACTATTCAGTGAATACTAAACTGAAATGCATGCAATTTGCCGACTTTCACACACCAGTGTGTAGCAGTTAAAGCAGCATATTATCTTAAAGCTTGTAAGTTTGGAAATTAAATGTGAAAGTCAGAAGGGTTCGCCGATCAAGGAAAATTATACTTATTTTGGGTGAGCTCTTCTGGACATACAGAATTCTAAATTCTCTTTGCACTTTGGAGCTTTAGGACTGAAGCATGATCAGACTGAAAATAAAGGAAGAAGTGTATTGGGGGAGTCCCTTTAATAGGAAGTTATGGATTAAAGTCCTTTGCATGACTAAGCTTCGGATTTGCACGATAAATGTCAATGTCATGTATTCAGTGTGACGCTACAGTGAAATATTACTCAACATCTGAGATGTCTGTGAAGGAATAAGTAACAGAAAAAAAGTGATTGAAAAGGATCAAGGGTGAATCTGAATCTATTTTCAAAAAATAAACATGAAAACAAAAACTCTTTAGGCTTTTTAATTTCAGTAAGCAGAAATCACTACAGAGGGTTGGAGATCAAGACTCAGGATGTTTCTGTTTGCTTTGGGAATATTGTAATTATAGCATCCCCAAATCCGTTCTCTGTGGGTCGTCTGCTCTCCTTTTGCTGACTTACAACAGTTTGAGTAAGAGTGGAGAACAACATCAGAACACAATTCAGTAAATCCAGCTAAGCAAGACATAGAGGCAAATAAAGCATTGTCAACGAGAGGCTTATATTTTTATTCTTTTTTTGTGTGTGTGTGGCAGTATATCCCAGTTTGAACGCCTTTATAAATTATTCATTCAACTACATTGTGAAAAGACTTCAAAAGCACTTAACCGCCTGCTATTTCATTTCAATGTATGCTATGTCACAATATTGTCAAACCTTACAATTCAACACAATTCAGTAATGTTATGGTGACACATGATTCATTTCTCTGACGGATAGCGGGACGATAGAATAGTAAATAAAAATGTTTGATTGGTTGATTTTGCGTCCATTGTTCTTCACACACACCACATACTTCAAAAACAACTAAACAACAGTATTAAATTGATATTGTACTACAATTAATCTTTTTTTAAAAATTCTATATCAGAAGTCCTTTGCCTGCTTGTATCATCACAGCATAACTCAAAATTAACAGAAACCATTCTACACCCCCTCCCAAAAAAAAAAATAAAAAAAAAAATCTATTTTCAAGTTTTCCTTTTTGTAAACTTATTTAAACTGCCCCTCCAGCAACAGTTAATCCCATTTTCCACTTGAATGAAGCCTATGATTCTTGATAAACAGAAAGTGCTGCGGTAGAAAAAAAAACTCATATGAGTCAAAGGAAAAAAGAAAAGTTCAATCACAATGGAATAAGTTATTTCCACAATAAAAATACATTTGTTACCAAACTTATGGACTTCTTTGCACTGAAGGAACCTCTTCATGGTCTGAAATCCAGTAAAGCCTTTGAGATTGATATACTGATGGGAAGCTGCAGATATGGAGTTTTTATATAAAGACAGATATATCAGGGTGATTGAAGATAAGGAGTGATGGGCTGCACAAACACACATATGCAGAGGCCTGAGATGACTTCAGGCACAGGCGGCGAAATCTCACTCGAGTCCTTGTGACTCTAATCTCTGCTGCGATTGGCTGTCCGTACTCTTTATCTCTGACATGATCGTTTTGAGTCTTCTAACTAGACTCTGAAACTTTCAGTGTCTCTTTGTTGGCCTTTACTCTTGGTACAGTAAAGACCCACATTGAAGAATTAGCATTATTCATCAATCAATTATTCTTTTATATCGCCACATATTCAGAAGCAAATTTGAAGCAGAATGGAAAGAAAAGATTGTTTTTCATAAAAGTCAAATTTCAACCCCCAACCCCCCCTCAAACAAATGAGAGGTCTGTCGTTTGTTGTTGCATTTCCAATCTCTCCTGAAAGCCTTGCAGAACATTACGTTTGACAGCAAAGTGTTTTCAAAGCCCTGGCCTCTTTTCCGCTCTTCTGTTCCATACTCGCCATTAGCAATAAATAAAAGCTGACCTCTCACTGTCAAAAGCCACTATGCCCAAAATCAAACATCAGCATCTCTCGCTGTCTGACTCGCCTGTCCAGATCCTCCGACATTCATTTTGAAAAACACAGCTGACACAGTGAAACAAGGGTAGCGTCTGAGTCTTAGGATGTTCTTACACTTTTTAAATTGGACCCGGTACGTTACAACACACCACTACATAGCATCTTACAGACTTTTGATGAAACCTCACAGGGAAGTAAGATTGGAAGTCTGAATGTGTTCTATCCAACATTGATTGGTATCATAGGGTTTTTTTATTTTATTTTATTTTCATACTCAACAAATTGTATTGATACCCATGGTGTATCTTTCAACACGTTTGGCTGCATATCTCTGCATTCATTCATTTATTCATTCAATCATTTTCAATACCTGCTCCCTCTGCTGTCACGGGTGGCGGGCCGATCCCAGCGGACTTGGGTCGTGAGGCAGGGTTCACTCTTGGCGTGACGCCGGTGCACTGTGGAACCACATCAAGGATGGACAAACGTGTACACACATACATCTACGGACAATTTTGGACGGGCCGATTCACCTGAAGTGCATGTTTTTGGAGGTGGGACTAAGCAGGAGAATCTGGAGAGAACCCAAACAGACATGGGGAGAACATGCAAACTCCGCACAGAGTGGGACTCGAAACACACACCTTGCTGTGAGGTCAAAAAAAAAAAAAAAAAAAACCTTCATGGTGCTCTCTTTTAATTCAGGTCAATTACCTTCATCAGTGCCACGGTCACATCAGACCTTACAACACAAAACTCTTTTTAGCATTACGCCTCGATCAGGAAATAAGTTTGACAGTTTGATTTACTAATAAAGGCTTAGTTAAGTCCTGTTTGAGGGTTTTTTTTTGTGCTTTTAATCTCAAAAAATCTTGAATTTGAGTCCATGTAGGAATAACTCCTGTCTTTGTGTTTTATGAATTTGATTGCCTGTTTTACTGAATACTGTCAGCCTGCACACACACACACACACACACACACACACATGCACACAAACAGATGGATTCCACACGGTGTGTGTGCTGACATCTGCCTAGTTTTATGTTTGAAGTCTGATGGAACTGATTAAATAAACGTGCTGCACATAAACCAGAAATGACTCATATTCCTCATTAATGACGTGAAACGTTTAATGCAATGTCCTGTTGTGCAGTTTTGATATCAGACATGGAGTGTAAAGTCCCGGCACACGAAGAGAAGATGTGACATAAATCAGCATGTTTCACTGCTTGGACAGGTCTCCATGCTGTTTCCTTTAGATACAGACTTCCAGAAAAGTCCCCCCGCTTCTTCCTGCCAAATGCAGACAAAAACTACATGCTTTGACAAGGTTTGGTCCCAATTAAGTAGTTCTGTGCATAGAAATAATGAACATATTTTTTACAGTCCAATCATCATGTCTTTCCTCTTTGGATTTCTCACAGCAATTCTCTCCTCTGGCAAAAAAAAAAAAAAAAAAAAAAAAAAAGGGCTGTGAGAGAACAGTAACTTTGGGTTTAATTAGTTGGACTAAACTTGATGGGGTCCTGCGGTGCGCATCCAACTCGAGCTAAAACCAGGGGGAGAGTAGAGTAGTTTGGGTATCTCGCTCTGTGTGCTATCCTCATTAAAATACATACGAATGTTGTTTGTGGTTGATTAAACAAAAACGCGATGAGGTGCTGTTGTGATAAATGCTGAGCCCTGCTGATAACAAACATTGGAGTCTATTGCCCTTGCTCCCTTTGCTTAGTGAGGAGGTTTACCCTTACAAATTCATCCAGTGGTCTTGCACAAGTGTTGGGGGGAATATTACAAATATTTCCTTAATGTGGATGGAGAACTATTAGCAGCAGTGCTTCAGCTGCTGGAGTATTTTAATAGTGAAAAACAACACAAATAGAGCCATAAATTAACTGGTGATTCATTCAGCCAATCAGACAGCAGCCGTGTGATGCAGGCAGGTAGTGGAAAAACTCATGATTTCATTCAGCATGTCGGACGTCGGGTGGCGCGGTTGTCTGTGAGCATGTGCAGAAACTGATATTTGCTGAATCTCATTTGACAACACTGGGAAGGTGTGCAGAAGAGGAGGGAGGGGAGGAAAGCGGTATAAAAACTGTAATGGAGCAACGCGAAACCCTCGTCGTTCCATCTTCTGCTCGGGGTTGGAAAGGAGTGTTAAAAGGCACTCACCTTCAAGCCTCTCTAACGGCATAATCATTTCTTTGATTCTACATGTGTACGACCCTGTTAAACCTTTATTTGACACATCATGCATCTTGCACACGCCTGATCTAAAAAGAAAAGTGTTAATGCATACAAGAAGCATTGCAAGCCAACCGAGATATTGGGAGGTCACTGCACAGGTGATATGGAGGGTGGAAGTTGTTGCATTTCACTGAACCGTGATCACTTTAGCCATGTCAAGATTGACGGAGATGAAAATAAGATATTTGTCTGTATTTTTAAACCATTAAATTATTATTATTTTAATTATCATTAACCTCTTTTTGTTATTTTCATAGATTGATTAATTTGATTGATCCATTTGAGCACATTTACACACAGCATGATGGGAAGAGCCAAGGCATATATCTAACAATTGCAGGTAGTTTAATGTAACTACATTTGTTATCTATTAGACCTATTGAACACCTTTAAATTGCAAATATTCGGTTGGATGGTTTACATGAGGAGATTGGTGGGTGTGTATGGATAGAACTTGAGTGAATCAAAGGAGGAGGAAATTTTAAACACTTTCAAACAAGAGTCTTTTAAACATCATAGTTTGAGATCTGTTCGAGGATGATGGATTCTTGCCGCGTGGCTTCTTGGTCATTCTAAGTTTACTTCATTCATCTAGGTACTTTCCAGAAGCAGTCACCGTTGGCCTGGCATAGAAGGGAATGTGAAGTCTGGGATGACAAATATATCTCACTTAATCACAGAAATAAATCATTCAGTCACCCAAAGTAACAGTTGGATGAGCGATAACGGCACACGGACCTCATGCAATAGAAGTAACTCACGCGTGGAGGAAGTCTGTTACCTCTGAGAAGAAACTTCAGCCACTTTCAAGATAAAATTTATTCTTTGTGTTCATATGCAAATGTTTCTCTGTGGACATTCTTTCTGCACAAATGTGTGTGTAGATGCCAGACAGCCTGTGTTTGTATGCTAAAGTCGATATCCATATGTGAGTGTGTCTGTTCGCATGTGATTGAGAGTTGATTGTGGAGTTTTGTATTTGTAGGCTACATCTTAGGTTTTTCTTTTTGGTTTTTTGTTTAACTGTTAACTATTTTTTCCTTTCCATCCAATTGGGTGTGTATTTCCACACCCATGTGATTAACCAAAGAATCATGTTAAATTATTATTTTTTTAATACCATCTGAGGATTTGATTTAACAAGATACTAATTCTGAGCCAAGCGCGTTTGAACATTTCTTGCACTCTTTGCGGTTTTTTTTTTTTTTTTTAAATGCCATCACGCTGACACGTGTCTGTCTGCGTTAATGCCCTCATTCTATGCACACTTTGTCACGACTAATAAAAGTGAGGCGTTCAATACGGCCACAGGCTGCTCCCGTAGAGGATGGTAGTGATTTAATTTGGTACACCTCGCTGCATAGATTTACATTTCGATCCACAGGTAATGATTTCCCTATGAGTCTTCATTAATACCGTGTAAAGTATGGCTGCTGATGTAAATGTTTTACTTGATTAATGAATTCAGTAGCACAACTGATTATTTCTAACCCAGGATCCCAGTGATATTGATTGACTGAACCCAATTCAAAAGACGTCCAGTTAGCCGATACCTGCAAGTGTTGCATTTGGTAAAGTACAGCTGACGTATGTCCAATGAAGTTTTAAAAACACTGTTTCTGGGTGGGGTCAGTCTCCAGAGCATCAGTATTCCTGCCACGGTTACGTCATGAAGATTAAAAAAATAAAAAATAAAAAACACTCCAAGCCATTCAGATAAAAGATTATTGAAAAGTCAGGAGATGCTACAAGATTCCCAACTCCCTGGAGTTCAGTTAAGTCCATCAACAGATATGGAGAATGAAAAATATGCCTAGAGTTGTCCGTCATCACACACTGAGTGACCAGGAAAGAAGATGACGACGACTGGTGAGGGCAATAAAAGAAATATCATAGATTATAAATACTAGATTATACTTTGACTCTGTCTGCATGACAACTATGAAATGGGAGAAAATGTACTTTCCAGCAAGGCGACAACTCCAAGCACACACAGAACTGGTTCACAGACAACAAGGTGAACGTTTTAGAGTGGCCAAGCTAAAGCCCAGATTTCAATCCAATGGAGAATTTGCGGGCGGACTTGAAAAGAGCTGTTCGTTCGTGACCCCCGAGCGACCTGACAGAGGTAGAGCTGTTTGGCAAGATAACATGGGGAAGAGTCACAGTGTGTCCAGATGTGGCAGCCTGATGCAGACATGTTCACACCCTCAGTGCTGTGATCACATCCAAAGATGCATCTGAAAAATACTAACCTGAAGGGGGTGAATATTTATGCAATCATTTACCTTTTTTTTCAAATATTTTTTTTAATTGTTTGGTATAAATTTGCAAATGTTTGTTCTCACTTTGATATGAAAGAAAAAAAAGCCAATTATATTGCCCATGATTTCACTTATAAAAGCAACTTAATTCATAATAACTGTACTTAAATTTGTGTAAGAATTAGTATTTTCCAACTCTACTCCAGAGTAGAGCAAAATTTCAATATTAAGACTTCTTGTCAAACATCCTGGGTGGCACCTTTCCTCCAGCTGCACTCATGGGGTGACTTAAGTTCATGTTTCATCCTCATTCCATTTCTTTTTTCTGTCTTTGGGCTGCCGTCATGCTGAAGCAGTCATTCGTTTTTTTCAACTTCTGTCAGGAAAGATATATTTTACTTTTCCTTTCACTACATGTCATTTACTCTAATTCTTTCATAGGGAACACAAAAAAAAAATCAGAAGGGTGAAGAAATGGAGTCAACAGGTGGTGATGAGAGCAGAGGCGATGGAGAAGACAGAAATGGCGAGGATCTTATCTGGTGCTGGCGGCTTGCCACGAATGAAGGAGCAGAGATCTGACGAGAGGAGCAGAAGTCTGAGGGAGCAAAATGGAGTTGTGTAGAACAGATTGGGTATTAATGTTGAGAGGGGAAAATGGAGAAGGGAAGAGATGGAGAGATGAGGGGATTTGAGGTTAGGATATGGGAGAATGGGGGTGACAATCTGAGGGGAATAGATGAAGGGAGAATTGGAGTGATGTGGGAGATAATAGCAGAGGAGTGTATGGGATGAGCACATAGATTTAGGTTACATACAAACAAAGATGAAAGAAGCACATAAGTGTGTTTAAAGGGCTCTAATGTTCAATAAAAACAGCCTTATGTAAAGATAATGTCACATCGCTGCCTTCATGCGCAATATGAATTTATAGATTACTGTGAAAAACAAACTAGAGCATTTCAAGGACACAAGTAATATTTTCCAGTTGCAGTGACAATAAAAAAACAGACATAAGCTGCACGTATGTCTAAGAAGGCTTCGTGTTGACGTCTCACCAAATCAGTTTTGAGGTGTGTAAGGACTGAAAGATGTTTGATCACCAAAATCCCAAACTGAGCCTCGCGTTTCCTGTCACCTTAACATACAGTACAATAGAAAACGGGTGTTAGACTGGAGATTGTTTTTATCACTCATGGGCCACAAGAACAAGATGTAAACACAATGTGATCGACATTAAGGAACCGTTAGCCAACGGGTTCTTGTTCACATTTAGTGTAATGAACTAAGGTGTTCTATTTTGTTCCACATTGATTCCTGAGAGAAAGATCTGGTTTTAAAGCTAGTAAATGCTCAAGTACTTTGAGCCGCTCAATGCTGACTGTGTTTGTATTCACGTTGGTGCTTTATTGACTCCTCAGCTCAAATAGGGCCGGCTGCTCTGGCCAAAAATAACCCAGGTGACACCTGTGAAAATGAAGTCAGTGAAGATGAAATAAAAGCATGATCTCAAAGATGCTGTAATTTTCTGTGATACTGAGGGGAACTGAACTAAGATTCCTCCTTACAATACACAAAGTTATTTGGTCTGCTGGTTGAGCCACTGTAACAGAATTTACTTCTTTAGTCTTTTTTTAGAATATTCATATTTAATACTTTTGGAGGTAAAAAGTTAGCATTTGGATTCACACATATTAAAATCGTTTCAAATATATAGAAATGGATGGAGATGTATAAATTTACATTAACACAAATAAATGTACATCATATGATGGAGGAAGAGTGAACAACACTTGGACTAGTTACTTTGGTGTTATTCTGAAAGAGCACATTTACTGTCCAGCGATTCCCTCCATTATCTTTTACATCAGAATCCATGAAGAACAAGATTGAAGAAATTGCAGTCAGTCAAGGAGAAAGTTGTCCAGTTTTGTTTTATTTTATTAGAAAAATTCCACGCACCATAAAAATTACATGTACAAAACTATAAGATTTGGAATTGCTTTATGTATACATACAAAAGATGAAGCCCAAAAAAAAAAAAAAAAGTAAGGGGGACACAGAAGGAGAAACGTGAAGACAAAGCACTAGTGTTCCTTTTTTTGTGAGTTTCTTCTGGTATGGGTCAAAGGTCGGGGGTTCTCTCTGTTTGCTCTTCTGCCAGCTTGGCTCATCGAGTGGAACCGTGTCGATCATGATGGCAATGAAACGGCAAAGAATGCAATTAAGTATGAATAGCTATACTGTATATTTGAGATGGCACCTGTGAACCTCCAAAACATGATATGAGATGGATCACCTGTGTTATTACAAAGGAATAACCGTCAAACACATACGAGGATGTAACTT
The DNA here is from genome assembly GCA_013358685.1 of Antennarius maculatus. Classification (NCBI taxonomy): domain Eukaryota; kingdom Metazoa; phylum Chordata; class Actinopteri; order Lophiiformes; family Antennariidae; genus Antennarius; species Antennarius maculatus. The sequence continues at coordinate 22,711,521 of CM023613.1, forward strand.
TAGAAGGAGACCATTAATCGGGGATGTCGTCGGTCATGCTGTGTGCACTCAAATGCATCCCATTGGTGTGATTTTTTTTTTTTTTTTAAAGAGGAAGTGTGGAGCACCTGGATGACTACAATCAAGATGTCAACAATGCGGGAGGTGTAGCCACATACAGTCGTACCGTGGGTAATTTCACATTGAAGTATTTCCAGTTTCGAGACTAGAACTCTGGACCTGTAAACCTATTCAGTGATGACGGTGACGATGATTTTGATAGGTACTTTTTTTGGATGACGTTGGTGAGAATGAAGACTGGAGATCTCGGCTCACTTCTACGCTGCTACTTTTATTTTTTCCATCCGTTTCTTTCTTGACATCAGAAATGTGGGCTTTCCTGCGAGGTCGCTGGGTCTGAGAAGACAAAAACAGAAAAATGGTGCGTTTAATTGTGGTTCACTGGAAAAAAAAAACAACAGATCAAATTGGTACGAGTATGGGATGACAACCAATTGAAATAAAATACGTAAAGCTCTACATATGATGCAAAAATGAACATCTGATAACGTGTAATGGAAAAGCAGCATTTACGAACACTGGTGAAATGTGTTTTCAGCCTTGGGCAAAAATAGCTGAAAGAGGTGAGCTGTTGTCACGGGAAAAATGCCCATGTGTATTTTGGTGTATGTGTACTTATGTGATTTCTTTCCGTAATAAGGCCACAGAGCCAGAGTCAATCGCCTTTGTGTGGATCAGAGCAGCTGATCACACTTCAAACAAACTACGAGCAGCACTTCATCCACTCTCAAATTCAAAGGGATGGTCTTTGATAAGATAACATCTACAGCCCACATGATTTAGTCACATTTATTCTGTCCTGCGTCTGGACAAATTAAAACAAACGTGCAGACTGTGAAGCCAAAACCCAGATGAAACGCTGACGTGCAATCCCCCCTGCTCTACTTTAGAAGCTGAACTAAATCAGGTGACGTTCACACTACACTTGAAAGTGACACAATTAAGGTGTTTTTTTTTCTCAAATGAGATCTTTTCCCCCCGTGACAGATTCATTGCTCGATGTTACCATGTCTGATATTCTTGTGAAATGAACAAACATGCATATAAAACTCCGTAATTATCATTGGCGTGTTAATTTCTTATGAAAATAGAGGAAATATTGACACAGGCTTTCATTTCTCTCATTGCTTGCTGTACTAACAGTGGCGTGCTGTCGATTTTTTTTAGGTTGAGGACAAGAAGGAAAAACAGAATTTGATTTATTTTCTTCATTTACTATAAAATTTGCAATTTGTCACTGCTGCAATCCTCATTAATTGACCATGACCATCATCGGTGACAAAAACGTGCTCAGAGGGAGGAAAAGTGACACGAATTCTGATTTTTCTGTTCACACTACTGTCACATCAACAGGATTCAGATACATATCTGATTCAGGACCGTATATGAATTGAAAAGATCACACAGCCTGTGAGTTAGCAGTGTAAAGCATTATCAAAAAATATTGAAATAATAATAATTCAAACAAAAAAGCATGATGTGGTCTGTTGATTCCCGTGTTGAAATACATTTCTGCTAAGTGACTGTAGGTTTATGTGGGGGTGTGGGGGTGGGGGTGTGTGATGGAAGGCAATTTGCCAGCCCACCGTCGTTCTTGTTAAACAACCACACCAACAACCCTCCTACCATTGGCCTCATTAGTACTATAATATGTGCACACAAAATGATTAGCTGTCACACTGTAAGTGGTCCTCTTGGGGGAAATCTGGTGCTATTTTCATATTTGAGGATTGATTGGCTGGCAGAAACAGAGTGTAGTTAGATGCTATTGGTTAAAAAATGAGAGTAATAATTCAACCTCCAGTAGTTTCTCAATCTAGAAAATGACAACCAAAATATTGATTTGTACCAGCAAGTTTGAACTTAATGGGAATGTGAAGAATTCTCTGATGGATAAATTAATAGAAGAGAACAGCAAGTCAGAGGCAGTAACTGGACAATGATATAGACATTATTTAACAATGAAATACTCTATATTTACTGAACACTGTTTCAAAATGTCAATATTTTAACAGGATGTTCAACTTGAGCCACAAGCACACATGCCTTTCAGCGTCCATGGTTTACAATTCTCACATAAAAAGGGCAGAAATCAACAGTGTTGAAATCTGGAAGTAGCAGGAGCCGAGTGAATGCATCATTAGAGGAAGTACCCAGAGAATGCAAGGTGGAGACAGACTTCAGTAATGATCGTCAGACTGACAACAGTGCATGTGCTACCTGCCAGATACTTGCACAAATACAATGGATTGAGAAATTTCATGCAAATTTGCAATAATCAAGCAATCATCATTTCCTGGGTGGCACTATAATTTTGCACCAGTGAAAAAACACCAGTACAATTTAGCTCGGAAGAGACAATTCAGAGGGCTCTTTAGCTCCGGCAGTCACATCAGTGAAATGCTTATTAAAGAAACGGTCATTAGCTTCAACTCGGTGGGCAGTTTCCTAACGAGCCTGGAGTCCAAGCCGGTTTTTCCCAGGAGACACGTTGCTCTTTGGGTGGAACATGAATGCAACAGCACTGATATACTGTACCTCCAGTCTGCTCCCTGTAAGACTGGAATTAACTGTTAAGGAACACCAGTGTTCTCTGTGCACTGAAGCAAAATAAAATATGTACTGATTAAAATAGCTGATTTCCAGCACTCTAATAGGCAATCTTCATAAAGGACATGAGTTTACACTATGTTAATTTTTTGTGCAGATGATTTTTGTTACCAATTATGATCTATATCATTACGCAATAGACAAACCTCAAGGTTTATGAAATTTACACACCTTTTCAACTGCAATTAAAATAAAAATAAAAAATCTATTAGGTAAATGCCACAGATTTTGCAAAATTTCAAACCAAAACTGAGTAAAATCCCACACTGCTTAAAAAAAACAGAGCCCTGAGACCATGCTTTTCCACTTTGAATAAATAAATAAATAGATGGATAAATAAAGCCTCTCCTACATTATGATGAGATCCTTTCAAAGACATAGCGGGAGCACCCACCCAGAGGCCGTCAACATTAAAAGAAAACACAGGATGAACTTGAGTTTGAACTTTTAATGCAGCAACAGCTGTGACTGCAAATCAACACACGGATAGCCTAACAGCAGCATCGCCCCAGACCAACTAAAGTTTGTTTTTCTTGTGTCACCACACATTGCCTGTCACAGAGTTGCACTTGAAAACACTGCAAAGACTAAAGCCTGCAGTGAAATTGAACATACAGTATGTTTCGAGAGGGAATTTCTCTCTGCACCAGCAGGTGGCAGTAGTCTGGTTAGTGAAATGACGAGGAGTGGAAGGGTCACCCACAAAACCATCAACCAGCCACTGCAGAAACTGCCCAACCAGATTCTTACAACTTTGAATATGGCACTAGTGTTGGATAACGTCCTTGTGCCAGACGTTCTGAGAGCCTTGTGCTCTCTGAAGGGCTACAAATCCCACCGAGTGTTAGCCCAAGTGATTAAACCTCTGCTAGTCCTCCCTAATGCACTGCAACATGTGCATGATTGTACTGACAAATAGGCATAAAAGCACTTCCCAATTACTGTCTACATGCAAATTTGAGCCACGGCTTCATCTGACGTGTGTTTTTATCACAGCTGAACTTTGGCTAATGATTATTTAAAGCATGTCTTATCCTATTTGGAAAAAAAAGACATGACTCTGAGTTGTTTGAAAGTAAAGTTGAGGCAAATATGTTTCTTAGTTATCAATCTCAGAGCTACATATTAAAAATAATGCACAATATAGCATGTGGAGTTTATATATATGTTTCTATCTTCAAAGGATCAGGCAGCATGTATAATTTAAATGTCACATAAATATAATGATGCATACATACATACATATAAACTTCATTTTGCATAACTTTACGTCCATCCGCCTCAAGTATTGGAATCGTAAAATCAGTAGTAAACTGTTAAAAGAACACGATATTATGTTCCTGTACAATAAATAAGAATAAAATTATCAAATTTAAAATCAAATTTAAGTGTTTGACAGCTTAAATAGATTCATATCAACCGAGTATTATTGAATTGCATTAATAATAAAGTACAGCACAGAACTGGGAATGATTATCTTAGGTTTAGCTTGGATACAAGTTAATTTGACTTACATCCTGTCTCCTGAAACTAAACAACAGTGTAACCTGATGTTTACCTGTAGAGGCAAAGATTCTAAACTTCCTATGACCAGATTCTAAAGCACTGGACTGCTGCTTTACAGCGTACTACACTGAAACTGGAGGTTTTAGTGCTGAGAAAACACAGAAGCAACCAGTTACATATAAATCGCTCAAGGTATATCTTGTATCATTTTGTTACCTGCTGAATAGTGCCACCCTATTGGTTTCTGTTCTTTTTATATTTCTTTGCATCTGTATCCTGAAGGGGAATCTTGCATCAAAGAGTACTAGTTTTGTGTCAGTGATGCTTGTGAACCTAGCGAATGTCAGAAAGCAGCGAGAGAAAAAGAAAGAGAACGAGATCGTTGTGAAATTTTCTACGTCAAACAATGCTGAGTGGTAAAGCTGCAGCGTCCAATTATAGCTTCCCATTAAATGCATCCTTTGCTCAACTCCTTTCTTTTTTCTTGTGACTGAATTGCAACACGGTTGACTTTCACAGGTCTCTGTGTCACTATGTGTCAGCCAGTTTCACTTGCTAATGTGTTTAATATTTTAAATGGTTATAATTACACAGTAATTGCTGCTCTCTCATTTGCATCAAGGGCTCTCAGTTCCAATTAACGATTACTCTGCTATCCTGAACCAGAAGTTTTAGTCACTTTCTGTTTTAGTGTATAAATAATATGTGTGATCTACAGACTAATAAAAAAAACAAACAATCAATAAAAAGAAAAACAAAAAAAACAAGTCTGATTACAAGAATCACCCAATCACAAAGCAACGCGGTCATTTCTCAGAGCATCTATGGATGTGTGGTTCTCAGAGCAGACAAGGGAAGTATGGTAGCATCTTGAGATACAAGTTTAATTTGTACCATGACTGAGCTCGTAAATAAATCTGCTCATGTCTCAAAGTAATTTTCAGCTTTTAAAATATCTAAAATAATTTTAATCCATTCCGGCCTTGTAAAAAAAAGCCCCAAACTATGAAAAAAGACATTTTCTATCAATCAATAGACATGCATACTTTTCCTGTGCATAATTAATTACGTATAACCCGAAGGTAACGAGCACACACGTGCTACGTATTTACTCTGTGGACAACATGTCATAAATGAGCTCCAGTCTCAGCTGATGGTTATCCATCCACCAACTTGCTGTGGTGTCTCAAGGCATGACTTAAAACTTGACTTTTTTCGGTTTTATGTCCAACAAAAATATGAACGACGTGATGGCTTGTATCTCAAAAAACTTGGATGTCAACTCCATGAACTACTACATGCTCAACGATGTTTTATAAAGTGGTTAACTGTAGTTTTTCAGTTGCTACACAGATTGGTTTATGTATCCCTCATTGCTTTCTTGGTCTATTCCCGCTCAAAGATCAATGGATCTTTGCCTGAGTTTGTTGTTCTTCACGATAATAACGTATTCGACTTTGAAAGTCATATTTTCACATTGCTGTATTTGACTGTACATGGGTGGGGATTTAGACTTTAAGTAAATACAAAAATCGACAGCAGGACTTTGAAACAGCTGAGTAATCCTATGCTGCTGACCTTCATAAGCTGACATTGAAACACTACGGTAAGACCAAGATGTTTTGGTGAACAAATCCCAGCGGTCCTCACATTTTAGTTGCTGAACCTGCCCAAAAAGCTGTCTTTTTTTTTGTTTGTCTGAGGCTACTTCTATTTGCAGCTTTCCAAATGCTTCTCCTGGGGTGGACGACTGCAAGAAATGTCAGCTTTTTCAGTGTGACTGACACATGAATCCATCGGCTGAATGGCTTGCACATTTAATAAGGGGCACCATCACTCATGCAGAAGCATCAACACACACACTGTGCATACAAGCGTAGCCGTATCAATGGGAGGTCACCGGCGCTATCCTCCAGAATCTCATTTGACTCCTTTAATATGTGTCCATCAGCTGTGGACATCATATGCTTGGATGTGACGGCCTTTTTTCAGCCACTTAAGTTAAAAGAGGACAAGAGGTCGCGCGACAAACAGCCACGGAAATAGACGTGCTATATGTGTATGTTGTGTCATCTATTATTCAGACTACCGAGTTTCCTTTCTGAGGGACCGAAGATAAACGTCACAGCACAGCTGCAACACACTATGTAGTCCTCTATACACCCGAATTTGTGTTCTCCCGTGATGCTCTTGTTGTTCCTTTTCTCCAATTTCTCCGCCATCTCTTGTAGTTCTCTTACCCATCTTCATTGCATCTCTATTCCTCATTTTCTTAATCTTTTCTCTTCCTCTCCTTCCTTTATCTCCTGCTTATTTGTTAAGCTGCTTATCCTGTTGCATATTCTCTAACCCATTTTATTCTTTTCTCCCAAAAAACACAGTTTGTCACAAAAAACAAATTAAAAAATCTTCAAGACTGTTGCAGGAGCATCTGTACCAAAGACCATGCCAAAGACAATGTGTTTTCACACCAAGCTCTCCTCTATCGTGCCTTTCCTTCCATTGTATAATCAATTGTCTTCACATTGTCATGTTACCCATCCCTGCTCCATCTTTTCCTACATGTCTCATTCTGTTCCAACTTCATGTTCTCCCAGCATCTGTTCCTCCACTCCCATTTTTCGATTACCGCATGCATGATTCACCTTGCCGTGCTATTGTAAGGTACCCATCTTACATGACCAGGGGTCTGACAACACCAGGGTGAACACACATGTGTACATCCCTCATTTTGTATCCTCTCTACGTGAGGCGCCTCCCGTCTTCCTTTAGGATCCTCACACAGCTAGAAAGCCACAAGTAATGACTGCAAGATTCAGCCGCGATGTGTGCCAGAGACTCTTCCCATTTTTTTTTTTTTTGTTTTTGATATACAAGTGCATTGTGTGTCTGTATGTGTGTGTGTGCTAGTCAGATTGTAGTCAGACTGAGAGCTTTATTCATAGGCAGTAAGGCATGGTCACGTCTAACTACATCACTGCCACATCAGCAGCTGTTGTAAATAAATTGAGGTCCTAGCATGGCCCATCAGCTCTCAGGGAGACTGCACACACTGCATATCCTCTACATTAAGGTTGTAAAAACAACTCCAGCCTGCAAAATTTCTCAGAGCGGCCGTTTTAGCCTTTAAACGAAATAAAAGGAACGGATGCTAGGAGGGATCTCTCAAAACGCCGCCGCCGCCAAAGAGCCACAGATGTAAGCTGTCACATTAGGTGAAGCAACGTCATGCTAGAGTTCACATGCGACGCTTAAATAAAGAGACACGGTGCAAAATAAAAACACGTCTGGTTTAGAAATCGTAAAAGTGATTACCGGTGAACATTATCAAAAATGTCCCCCTATTTTCAAGAAATCCATCTCTGGCTGAGCAAATTTAAATGAAAAAGAAACAGTTTGACATTGTGAGTAATAGGTTTCTTTATCCAGTTTCAAAAAAGAGAGTATTTCTATTAACATAATGTTACAACTACATGCTGGTTAGCGCAGCAGCAGAAATCACAAAATAAACCCCACAAATTCCTATTCAATACAAACATTTCCTTTCTCTATGTAGATTTTGTTTTCAGCACCAAATCACCAATCAGTGTAACCGATGCGGCTCCTCGTGTCATTAGTAATCACGCAAGAGGAACGGATTTCCATCAGGAGAACAGGCTCTTAATGCGCCTTGGCGACCACTACACTTTGGTGAGGAGGTAATGACAGTGAACAATGTCAGGGAGGACAGAAGAACATGTCTCAGTCATTCATCACCATCATCATTATCAGTGTTATAGGAGTCTCTAACAAGCTTCATTCACTTTTATGACTAAGAGAAAGAAAGGGGGAATAAAGCCAGGATTTATTTCTTGAGATGATGATATACTTTTTTTTTTTTTTTCTCCTGCAAAGAGCTCTCTGTAAAGCAGACAACCTTTACGTCGCCACACGACTCCCCAACGACAAGACAACATGTTAAATGCAACGTAAAGCCGTTTTTAAGATACACTCTACTGAATATTCTAATTTGCCTTCTGCCACGCTAGAGGAGCCAAAATGGATTAATCAGTATAATCTGGTCAATAATGAGCAAAGCCTTCACAATCTGAAGAGGACACTCCCGAGAGCCGCCATGATGCGTTTGTCGATGATATGCAAATAATCAGTGATTTAAGATCATTTTTGAAAAGTTGTGAAGACCTTTATTTTAATGCAGTTACTAAACACTCTCACCACACGCTAACTCAGACTTAAAAAAAGCCCCAAACTATGAAAAAAGACATAGTTTGGGGCTTTTTTTAAGTCTGAGTTAGCGTCCCATGATAGTTTATTATTGAATAAACTATCATGGCTGTATAATATACCATTATTTGGCAGTGGTTGGTGAAATACTGTCAATCACTAGCGGCTCAGATTGAATTATTCCATTCACAACACCTTCATACCAGCTGAGATCCTTCACAGTTGACAAATTAAATCACTCCAAAGCTTTCCCCTTTATGTTTAAGAGGCAGCGCGCTATTGAGTTTTTATTTTACTTAAGGAATCTATTACTACACCTTGCTTTAACTTGTGTATCTATTTTCATCTTTCTATACACACAAACACAGGAAACGGAGAAGAGAGCACAAACAATCAGCAGCAGCAACAGAAGAAAGTGTGTTTGCTTCTGGGTTCTGACATTCTGACGTCTGTGACACACACACACATGCACACACACACACACACACACACACACACACATTTTGAGCGGCAGAAACAGCATCATTCTGGTTCTGGTGTGTCTTTGAACGACTGGATACCTGACCTGACTCATTAATTGCTGTTATTATTGAACAAACTATCATGGCGCTTCATTCTGGTCAGCAGGTAAAAGCGGAGACAGCCGTCACCACTGGCAGTCCGTGTAATATCACTCATTATTGGAGAAACTGACATCTTTGGTTTTTTCCGGCAAAGGCTGTTACATCAATGTGATATCCGCACTTCACCATCTGTACGTGCACAACAGCACACCGTGCACCTGTCCACCGAGGACAGAACGGACTCCAGCAAACAAAATACATGAGACGATAGAACAATAAGCTGTGAATTTTCCTTTTTTTTTTTTCCCCTTTTCCTTTCCAAATAAACATCCCCTGAACATTTTTCACGTGGGTGTATCCAATAATTTATGGTAAATATATACAGTGATAATTACTTCAGGCTCTCTTTTCAAAAAAAGGTTTTCCATATTTAAAGTAAGGCTGTCAGAAAATGCAAGTACAATCAATTTAAGAGTGCTCTTTAGTCGTTTCCTGATGGCCTGATAGTCAAGAACCTATCAAACGACTGCTGTGATGTTTTTGTTCATACAGCTAGGAACTGAAGATCTTACACTTTAATTTTATGGAATTTTTGAATAGAATAAAATTCAAGCAATTATTCTTTCAGTGGGGAGCAAAAGAGGATTGCTGAAATAACACAAATATTTAAACAAGTTATTCTTGCTGGTGATTATTATTGGTAATAAATGCACCAGTTAAATTTGACAGTGAAAAAATCTAACCCGGGCAGCGTTCCAATCCCGCAGCATCAGTCAGGAGCCGTGACTAAAGTGATATTGCTGATCCCTCCGCAAATTACCTTCCTCAGGCTGTGCTGTTAGCTCAGAACCATATCCTCTCCCTGTGTATTATAATTTCCACTGGTTTTCGATCACTGCCTCAAGCAAAAAAATGCAAAAAAACCCCCCAAAAAACAAAAGCACTTGATGGACGGGGTGAAGAGTGGAAGGAGTTGCACATGAGATGTGAGTCAAACATGAAAAGAACAAGACACAAAGAGGGAAGGGGATGCATTTCCCATCGTCTGTTGTGATACTGTCATTGGAGAATGGCAGCAAAGTGGATCACTTAGCCAAGGTGGCTTTCTAATTGTCTGGTTTACAGCAATAACATGTCGCTCATTAACGAAACTGCCCTCATTATGTTGCAGAACACATGGCAGCAGAAGAGCTGCTAAGAGTAAAAACAGTCTTAAACTATGACCCAGGACCCAGAATTGGGTTACCTTACGTCACATGACTTCCAACAGAGACTCTTGTCATTTGGCTCTTTTTTTACTTAGGTCCATGGGCTAATTTGCACTTCACTCACCTCTTTAAGTGAGCCTGAAGAGAGAGAAAGGCTGGAAGGTCTTCATCAGTGCCATTCAGTAGAACAGTAGTTACTGGAGTGGGGAAAAAAAACCCAGACTAGCCCAATGGAGGACAGGCCTGTCTAGTCTTATTTTATCTAGTACATCTGAATCCTTTAACTGTGCAAAAATCCAGGCTGCACTGGGTTCATTAAGGTCTATCCAAGTCAAACCAGTCCTCTTAAGTTTCCTAAGCGGGTCCAGTCAAGGTAAAGACCGAGCTCCAGTCCAGCCCAGCGAAGATCAAACTCCGGTCTTTAAAGCAGGATTGCGTTAGTCCACGTAGATTAATAAAGTGGAGCCATTTCCAGTCCCTCATGTTTTGCTGCAGAAATAGTGAGCAATAATTATTTTGAGTGTGTAGAATGTCCAAATATCCAAACAGGGATCCATCCATATGCTTTGTGGAATCTTTGATGCTTGTGCAGACAAACGTAAGACAGTTCGTTCCAACATTTGCAGGTGTCTGCTTTTATCATCCACTTGGTATCTGGCTTTGCATGTTGATGCTGCTCCAGATAATGATTTCATTGATATTTTTCCCATCAGTATGTATTTGTAGAAACATGCATATGCCTCCTTTTGTTGGTCTTTAAATGACTCACCACCCACTATCTCCGTTTCTATGCCAATGGAGATGTTTCCTGCGGTAACTGGCCAATTAACAGCCAAACAGACCCCAGGCTTTGACACGGTCGTCCAATCGAGAACCGAGAGCCAAGATTAGCAGTTAAAGGTACATCAGAGAGTCCAGGTCTATGACCTCATGATATCCATGGAAACAAAGTAATGGGTACGGTAAACAAGAGATACAGGAGAGGAGCTTCAGGGCCTTCTTCAGTGTTTTCACCAGCTTCTCCTCGGTGGGGACGATCATTCTCCACATCTGCCAATTAAAAACATCAGGGTTCTAGAAGACAGGAGAGCAAGAAAAAACAAGGATCAAGAGGACAGAATGCTGTTTCAGCTGCTATTTGCGAAGGGAAGAGACATAAGGGGAAAGGGTAACATCTGTGTTCTAAAAACCAATATTTAGAACAGATAAGGATAAAAAAAAAACAACCAAAAAAGGATCAGGTTCAAAAAAATAAAGGATAGATAAGAGGTTCTGGGAAGAAAATGTTTCAAACATTGAAGGCCTCAGAGACACAATTTAGCACCTGTGAAATCTGTAAAATCCCAATTAGAATGATAATAACACAGAGAATTAAGAGCATCGCATATGGGAGGCACAAACTTTTAGTAGATTTAACTTCTGCTGCTTGGCATCACAAACTAGACTTAGTTCAAACCAGGGAGGCTGAAATACAAAATTCTCTGAGGGATGTCTGTGTCACGTTTCTCTATAATTTTGCCTGTGACTTGATGTTTTTAAGAACAGCTCACATAGTCACACACAATATTTTTTTGTTTCTGTTAATTAACTCTGAAAGGAGAAAAAAAAAGAAACCAAAGTTCAATTGTAACTTTTTTTTTTCCCTTTTGACTTTATCATATGATCAACACTTCTCTCCCAGTAAAATGAAATTAAGTCAATTTGAAGTCGATTAAAGATTTTCAAGTTTGTGTTGTTTTTTTAAGGCTTTACAGTGGAAATGGGACTTTAATCTTCACATTTAAGTGCTGCTGAAAGCCTTGAGAGGAAACAAGCTTGTCTATAGGAAGATCCTCCTGACAGAGAAACCTAAACAAGTGCAATAGCTCGGAGGATGATGAAACTGCACTTGTTATTGGTGTTATATTGCCACAGCAGTTTTTATGTAATGTGCATGTTTGTCAGGCGAACATTTCTAAACTCTATTTGTCAGGAGGAATATTTCTTAACCGCATTTATGTACAGCCAGCACTTATTGTGTCAGTTTAAGAATGAAGCAGAGTCTTCTTAATGCCTCAGACTGTATGCATCCATCACTACTACTGCACATCGCCCCTGTCTTCTCCTCCATCATCCAGCTCTCCTCTTTTTCTTCTTCCACATCACTCTTTTTGCCATACTGACGAATATTTGACGTGGTGGTTCAGACACAAAAAAAATGTAGAAAGAGGTGAGTGAGGATGAAGTTTGAGTAGTACGAAGATGGATTGGAAGCATACTACAAATCAGAAATAAGTACAAAGGCAATGTTGATATAAATTGAAAGAGACAAGAAAGGGAGACGTGTTAAAGGATTTAAAATAAACGGCAATCTATTCAAGCAGAGTATTAGAGAAGAAAAGGTGATCAGCAGGGGGGAGAATAAAGGAGGATAGAATGAGGTTAGATTTAAAAAAAGGATTTATAAAGAGACTGAAAAACATAAATGAAAAAGAAAATAAATCAAAAGATCAGTTCACTCCAAAAAAAAAAAAAAAGTCATTTTCTGCAGTGGTATTTCACCCTGCAGATGTGTTTGTGCCGCAGGTGGGTTTAATTGACTTAGATGGGTGGTTGTGGTTTGGGATGTCGAATAAGATGTCCGCTAATCTCTGTTCTGATCTGCGACGCCTCCCTTCCACCACTAGGCATTTTTGTGCAGGACACCGAACCCTAATTTCATTCCAGTGGCCCTGCTGACGCCTTGCATGGCGGCTCAGATAACAATTAGTGTCCGATCCAATGTGACGCCGATCGTATTTACCTCTGACGTACCCGTCCTTCAGATTCTTGCATCGATCAAATAAACTACAGCTGCATGTCAGTGTTTGTGCTGATCACGGCAAAGAGCAAGCATGTTTTCAAAATAAGCAGGAATTGAAAGAAAAAAATGTAATTTCGGATTTTCTTTCAGTGCATCAACAATTATTGTAATCATCTAATAATTAGCTAATACCAACTATCAGACATACATGACTAAAATAAAGAGTTGCATTATCAATTTATTATGAAAATCAATCACATTTCTGTTGGTTGGCATATTGATAGTCAATGACTTATTGCATTTTCACCATGTTGAACAAATTGAATGTCATTTTTCATTGCCGCGAGCACCAGAAATGAAATCTCTAAAGATGTTCTTGTATCACAATGGAAGCAAGAATCTCAAGGACTTTGCTTATGTTCAATTTATTCTATGTGTGAACCTCTCCGGAAAACAAGCATTGATAATTAAGAAGAGTCTGACGGCAGCATTCAGAGACTGGTACAGGAGCAGTAGGTCAAGAGCGGTGACAAAGGGAGACAAGGAGGAAATGTACAACGAGTATAAGAAATAAATGCAGGGAGATCTTAAGTTTTAAGTGGAGATCATTACTCTTGGTGTTTGTCGGTGTGCTCTTTTTGTTAGGCCAGGAGACCTTCAGATCTTGAAGTCTCTCCATTCGACACTATGAGGCCGCCTGACATCTGCTACTGGAGTCATCCAAGAGACAGGAAGAGAGAGAGAGAGCGAGAGGAAGAAGGAGAGCAAGAGAGACATGGAGAGGAACAATGAAAACAGTGAAAAGTACTGACACAGATGCAGCAAAACAGTAGCAAAAATATGAGATATATATAGAGAGAGGAAGCAAAAATTGACGGGACATTTGGAAAGATGGTGCAGCAAACACAGATGGGAACGTGACGGAGAGAGTTTGAGAAACACGACGGGAAGAGAAAGAGGGAGACTCCATGGATGGATTCAAAGAGACAGACAAAAGTGAAGAATGAGGCTGAGCGTACCGGATGGCACTGACAGGACTGATGATAGATTAAAATACTCAGAGGACAGACAGGCTACAGGGTCACGGATGGGCCAGTGGGGAGAACACACACTTGCACTTCACACAAACTCACACACGTCCTTGTGTTATCCTCGACTATATTTGTATCCGGCCCAACCTTGTCAGAGTGTTTGCACTGGCTCAAGGCATTTAATGCCCGTACATAACAACACACACATCTGCATGCACAGACCTGCAGGGGATTTAGCCGACACAGTGTTTACACACAAACAGATCCGTGTTGCCGTGAGGACATTTTATTCACGTGGCCTGAAATTAGCCAAACTATGATTCTTAACCCCCTTAATAGAAATGGAAATCTCATCGTTGCAATGCAAGCAGTGCATCAGACACACACTCATATATTCAATGTTTGGCTGGCTGCTCTTGAATTAACAGCACTTTGCTTGACATCATTATAATATGTTTGTGTCAAGCATGTAATAACGGCTAATGCTGGTAGAAAATTCCCCACTTAGCATTCAGGTTAAAGAGTGACTCCTGATTTTATGCAGCTTCCTCTCACAAGTCTGAACTCATGCAAGTCAAAACTGGCTGAAAAATGTTCTTAAGTTTGTATTTTTTAGTTTTTTTTAATTATGGAATCTGCTCAAACTTTTATTTTGAACCTGTGTCGATGCAAATATGAATTTTGTGTTTTTTTTCATGTCTGATTCTCTCCTCATGTGACTTCACTTCAGAGGTAAAGGATCCATTGTCCTTTTTTTTTCTCATTCTAAAAAATGAATGAAAGAATTCAGCAGACTTTTTTTTTTTTTTTTTCTCTCCCAAAGGTATTGTCTTTTTGGAATATTTGTTCTGCTTATATTTTATTCCCTCTATTCCCCACTAAAAAGAGTGTTACTCTGGAAGATCCCTGCATTGTTTGTCTATCTTAGACTGCTGAAAATTCATGATTACTTCAGAGAGTGAGTGTGGATTTTGTGTTTCTTGTGATGATCTAGAAATAACTATAGAAACCAAAACTCTTCCTATACGTGGATAAATTACTTAGTTATATCTGAAAATATATCCCATGAGTTATATTCCATTCCACTTTCAAAAAATCATATTTAGTATTACAAAAGTATTAAACTACAATAAAATCAAAATTAGGCCTCTATTGAGGTATGGATTGTTCCAAACTATTACCCACAATGTGCAGATTGTTCCTGTCGAGTCACATTTTTGACAACCGTGGGCCTTTAATGGGGTATCTTTGTGCATCTGTCAGTTGCTGTGTTCCTCAGGTGCTCTGAGTCACTGTCGCTCTCGCTGATCAGATCAATGTTGGATTTCTCTGCAATGCAGCAACCAATGAAACACATCACAGACGCAGATATACCCCCCAGAGACCCCCGGCAGCCTTTGTGCAAACACGAGTATTATCCGTCATTGTAGGTTTGCCCTCAAAGTGCCAGCAATCATGAAATCAAAGATGAGAAACAAAGAAGACAAAGGCCAGTGGTAAATTTTTTTTTTTCCTCTCTGCATGTTGTCCCACAATAAAAAGTAATAATTGTCCTGTATGTTGGTTATTTTGTAGTCTGAGATGTTCTTTGGAAGTTATTTTGACTGACACACTTCACTTGGTTGCAATGAGGTTGGAGCTGTTAATTGGGACTATTGGGGAAATGAAAAAGCAAAGTTTGCAAAGTAAAACAACTTTTACTTTCCAAAGTAAAAAGACCCAGAACACCTGCTGATCTGGTGCACAATCTTTCCCTCAATTAGAGTAGATACAAAAAAAAAAAAAAAAAGGTTGGAAAACAAGTTTCACTATCCAGTGCTATCTAAGGCAGTCTGTTATTTAGTGTGGCACCTGATGCCGTTGAGCATCTGCGCATCTATTTTTTTCCATACTATTATTATAGACCGTGATATGAACAGATGTCCGGGGTTTTTAATTGTGGTTTAAATGTCAGACTGGCTACCAATCCAGCAGAGTTCATAAGGGTAAAAACTTTCCTTGAACTAAACTGCCGGGCGTCACACATATCTCTCGTCTCCTTTTTCTGCGATCAACTTGAGGCTTAATAACACCTCATTTCAGCCCATTCACAAAGGCCAGACGAGTGACATAATAGCCAGATAAAGTATTTCAAGTCAGCAGTTTAAGTCACTCTGTAATGGCGTCCGCATTTATTCGTCCTAATACAACCCCAATTTCCTGAGTGGATAGTGTTAAATGGGAGGTTCACCGGAGTGGCTTCACACCAGGAAAATCTAAAAAAGAAGAAAGCGTCTTTAGCACTTTATGATAACTTCAGCACCTCAAATTGAGAGATGTGGGACCTGATTCTATAAATGTAGGTTCCATTTACACCTTTGCTGGCAGTGACTGAGTAAACATAATAGTTTCACATATTACACATTCCAGATGTGTATCAGCATTGTGCTTCACCATCATGCTTTTTTTGCCCTACTTGAACGAAGTTGTAAACTAACATTCCATCTTGAACGATTCCACCTTCAGCTGAGGAAAAAAAACAAACATCTTGATATACAGTTGATGTCCTCTGCGTCACACATATGAAACCTTTTTGTCAAGCTTTTCTTTTTGTTTGTCGTCCTTTTATTTCTTCAGCACCTGTCATTGTGGGGCATTCTGTGAAATAAACAATCCAAACAGACTCATCCTAAATCCACTGGCTTTTATTTGGACTAGTTATTGAAGCTGGGGAACTCCAACGACACTATTTACCAGTCCTATTGATTTCCTCCTCCAACACTATGCCTTTATTTTCGTACATATTCTAATCCAGCGGTGAGACTTGCTGCTTTGATTAGTATTTATTGTTCCGTGCTTCCCTCAAAGTGAATTTCTTAAAATTAGTCCATTGCATTTCCCTAACCCTCCCCTGTTTATGCGCCTGTGTCCCATTCCCTCCTTCTCATTTTCTCTATGTTTGCTCCTCCATCTCTCTCCCATCCAGATTGCTCCCTGCTTGTCCACGGGTACGTCTCCTCGAATCGTGGATCTGGTCCATCGGGACATTCAGCTTCTCCCTTTCTCTCCCTAATCCGAATCTTATCAAGGTTTTCTGTCCGTTTCTCTGTTCTCTTCTTTCTCTGCCATCATCCTGTTTAGTAGGTGACATAAGATGCAGTTGTCTTAATCTATGTTTTACAGTGTCAGTCAATTTTACAGTCGCATTCTGTGTTGTGAATCCGAACACGTCGCTGAATGTTATTCTATCCTGGTATCCTTGTTATTGGATCTTCTTGATGTTTTTTCCTTGTATTCCATGTTAAAGAAAACTTATTCCTCATTAACTCAAGTGTTGCATGATGTACAGATGAAGTCCCTTGAGGCAAATTTGATTCACTACACATAACTTTATAAATAAAACTGATCACACTTGACTGCATCAGTTGTCTTTATGTAATTATCTATTATGTAAAGGACATTTCTTTGAAATTAGATGTCTGCTGGATTCTGCCTTGTTACCGCTGGAGGGGTTTCAGCTGTACTCCCGGCTTTACCTAAAGCAAGTTTTTTTCTTGACTTTACACAGAGAGAACCCTGAGGGTACGTCTGAGCTGTGAGTGTATATAAGCATATAAATACGTACATAAAAACACTGGTAAAAGCTTAAGGTTATGATGATGTGCTTTAACAGCTCACTGTATGGTGGCTTTGTTAATGTATTTATAAGGACCCTGTATACAAATAAAATATTTGAGATAGTTGCTCTTAGGCTCATGTGTATTCAATTCATTGTCATTTATATAGCGCCAGCTTATAATAAATAATCTCAAGGATGATCAGAGAAAGACCTGCAGGGAAAGACAGAACTCAAATTGTCCCACCTGGTCAAGCGCTTTGGGGATAGAGGCAAAGAAAAAGTTCCTTTTAACAGGCAGAAATCTTGAGCAGAACCCAAAGGTCATAGGGGGCGGCCATCTATTCTGATTGATTGAGTGGAGAGAGAGGTAGAAAGAAGGAGTGTCACACTATGTTTAACTGCGTGACATGCTGTAACCAAAGAAGAGAGATGTGACAAATAAAATGTGCAAATTTTTAGTTTCCTTGAGACATTCAAACTTTTTTAAATAGAGCTGAAAAGTGCTTTTCTTCCAGTCTGTTATTGAGTATTGGCAAACCTTGAATAGCCTTTCTCCCAGACTGAGACATCCTTTGTTTTTCAGTCTTAGTCACTCTGCTTGTGTAACTCTTTATGGCAAACTTGCCTCCCAAGTCTAATAGCATTTGGTAATCTAACCGAAGACCAACAAAAGTTGAATAATAGTTGTGGGGAGACAAATGATTCCACCAGCATTAGCCGTTCCTTGGCTCGTCGGTGAATCTTCTGGTAATAAGATGTGAGCATCATGTCAACTTGTGCAAAATAGAAGAAAAAACCCCAAAACAAAACAGCAATTTCGTTAGCTTCTAAAAACCTTTGATGCCTTTTACTTACCACCTTGCATTTTTTAGAAATTACACCAAGAACACCACAAGAGAATGACGCCAGACTCGACAATCAGTCAAGTTTGGCAATGTAACAACAGGGTGTGAAAAGCTTCGATGCGAGTTTGAGCAACAAGTAGGGATGCTAATTCAATAATAATCACACCCTCTCTTTCTGACTAGTCCCTCAGTTCCCAATAATGAGATCTTTCCTGCTCGTTGTTCCTGTCCGGCTCTATCTTGCCCGATTTCAAATCTCCACAGCATCTCTTTCTGTCTTACTTTCTTCATTTATCTCTCACCCAATATTTCTGTGGTACATGTTTGTCTATTCCCCCCTATCTCTTTACTACCTGCCAGTTTGTTGGGGGAGGTGGGCTCTTTGGCAACAGATGACGGTCTGCTTTTCATCTCAATGGCAACCCTGGAGGAGAAGCGTGTCTTTGTGGGTGAGAGCAACTCCTCATTAGCCAAGGAATCAGTCCTTGTCATTCTGCTCCGACCACTGCAATCCTCCTCAACCAATGCCACAGTGTCTCTCGTAGCGTTAGTAGGTGACATTGCCCTGGCCGAGGCTAGCGCTTGGTCATCCTCATTTTCAGGTATTTTTGAGGCAGAGCGAGGGAGGACTTGGACCTGTCCAGCTCCTCCTTGTCCGTTGCTTTGTGGTCTCGCCGCAGTTGCTGCAATTGTCGCTTTTCCGTGGCCGGCCCCTTGGTTGCTGTAAACCTTGTATCGGATCATTAAAATAATAATGAAAACCAGTACAGAAGCAACGATAATCCCTCCAATGATGATGATCATTGTGCCACCCAAGAAGTGGCTATGCAGTGCTTGGCACTGGCTGAACTCTGTATCCGTAGTGAATGACAGACAGCCCAGAGGACGTGTTGCAGTCAGGGATGTGATGACATCATCAAACACAGCCAGGACACAAAGGTCATAGGTGCGTCCAGCAGCGAGGTCCCGAACCAGGAAGTCGTTGCTGCTGGATGGAATCATCCTAGCAAAGGAAAAGACAGAAGACCCAAAGATGTCAGAGTGGGGAAATATTTTAATATTATGGTGGTGTTAACGGTGTGACTGTGTGTTAGCAGACATTAGAAAAGTAATTACATGCGAAATAGACACATTTTTCAACAAATTCAAACACATTAATTGTTACTAGAAACCTGCAGTTGTTTTTTTATGTAGGGATTTATTTTAATAATGCATATAGAAGAAGGTCATCAAGTATACCTCTACAAATGGGTTCAGAGACCTGCTGGGAAAACGAAGTAGGATAATTACTGAACCATAATGCTGCAACAAATTGAAAATAAAGACACACTACAACAGGTTAAATTGGCCCTTTAAGCATTTGGGCTGGTCAATTTAATATTTGCACACACAATTGTGTTTGAACACATGACAAATTTATCTAACACATTAAAGTTTATAATGCAAGTTGAAAGTTTATAATGCAAATATACTTTATCCTGCACCCATAGACTTTTATTTGAAAGAAATTCCCAAGAATTTCTTGCCAGATAAACATATTTTCTATTCTATTTTCCAACTTGAGATTACTTAATTGCAATTATTGTGGTGAACTTGACTAAAAATCAGTAGTTCATAGGTACAAAAACAAAAAGTTAAACCAAAGGGATTAAATTGTGTAAGTGTTACACACCTTACAACAATGTCTCAATGACAATACACCATGAGGCTGCTCCGATCTGTCATACAAGGGATTCAGAGAGACAAAATACCTGCCGACCCAATCCCCTCTGTCAACCCAGGCCTGTACATCCGCAACCACATTGTACCAATGAACCGAGCAGTGAGTCATCACTACATCTGTTCTGGTATTCTGTTGTGTGTATTATATGAAAGCTGCAGCTGTGACATATGCATCACAGTCATATTGTACTGTATATTCCATGCTTCACTGCCTGTGCCACAATAGTCATCTTCTCACTCGAATTTCATGGATTTTAGATGCGTAATCTGGGATCTGACCCTCACACAGCTCTGCCTCTTTCAGCTGCAGAAATATTCATTCATTGATTAAATACATTCTTAAATCTAATTACTTATCCCTTCTATCTTGACATCCCCTCTTGTACTTTTCCAGTAAACAATTCCATGTGAAAATACAGTTCAAGTAAAGAGGCTTTAGTTTTGCTTTCTCAAGGGGTTTTCGGTAAAGCTAACACTCATATGTCACGTAAACAAGTTACCTAAGTTATGTTTCTTTACTGCTAAATCCATTTTCCCCGGTGTACTTTAAGACCTTGGCCCTATTCCATCCATTCTCATAAATGTATTCATACGTCTGCTGAGACATGTGGGCTTATGATATAGCTAACGTGGGAAGTAAATGTGATTGTGTGTTAATTGCAGCAGGGCAGGACTGAGCTTCCAATAAGTTATTTTTCAAATGGCGAATACATGAAAAACTTCACAAAACTACCGACGGGGAGGTCTCCTAACTCTGTTTGAACAAATGATACCGTAGTTGTGTGCCTCTCTTCTCATCTTCGCAGTGTGACAAACTAAATCATAGTTTATTAGGGCAGAAACTTCTGGGAAATGAGTCGAAGACCAGGGCTGGCAGTGTCTTCGCTTAAAGCCTCAAAGCACACGTGGGCTTCTAATCCACTATCTGCAGTATGAAACACTGGTTTCCATTTTAACAAGCAATTTATTGCTTAAACTCAGACCATAGGTTTGCCTTCTGTGAAAACAAAACCTGTGACACACACACACACACACACACACACACACTGACGTGTGCAAAAGTGAAGCAGGAGCTAAATAATCTGACTCAAACTGGGTAATGTAAAAGTCGTGACCGATAATATGTGAAATTGTCATGGAGACAGAGGGAACAATTTTCAACAGGCATCATCACTTTGAAAATTGTACATGCTTTTTTTTTTGGGGGGGGGGGGGGGGGACACGAAAAAAATAAGTTTTCTTTTATAAGGACGTTTGAGAGCTGTAATCTGTATGTAATGATACATTTTTCTGTGTTGCTGTAATTCCTTTATAATGAAAAACACTGCTAATAATTGCAGTCATTTCAAACAGTGAGAATTCACCAGAGAGGTGGGTATGAGGTACTCTGCCAATATATAACAACAAGAGAGGAACTAATGAAGGAGCTCCTGTGTGCTCTGAACTCAATTCTGTCAGTCTGCCAGTCAAGAACATCTTCTGGTATTCTGCTTTTATGTCAGTGCTTTTCAAGTGAGCTGTTTGTCATGGAAATTTCACTAGTGTATTCTGCTCTTCAGCTACACTGAACAAGAAATCACACTTACGTACTGTGGACACAAGAGCACGATTATTATATAGTCTAGGTAACACTGGTGGGAAACAGTTTGTGCGCCCAAATGTGAGGAATAGCTGAATTGCGCTGCGTCTTGATTGGTGGAAATAACGTATTTCTTGTCAATGAAGCAGCTCAAACCAATCACATCAATTATTCTAGATGGCATCAAATCAGTGAGCCTCGTAATATTATCCTTAAAATCTTTGCACACCATAGGCGTCCCCCATCCAAATAATCTCCTGCGATTATCATGAAGGGCAGCTCTTGCGGAAATCGTCTCTAAAATGCCTCTGTGTGTCTCCTCTATGCAAGTGATCTGTTCTTAAAAGGATTAAGAAATGGAAACTTCCATTGGCCCAAGGCTTTGCCAAGAGGCAAGCTGTACGTGATCCAAGAAGCAAGTGGGAAGGATGAGGTGGGATGAGGAGGAAATTCTCACCAAGATATTAAAACAGAAACCCCCATCTGAAACCACCATCACCACCATCTAACCGCCATCTGTGTTGTTAAATTTGAATGAGTAGGACTTGTAGCAGATTTCCCCCAAACGATCCCCCGAATAGAAATGTATGCTTAAATGCCAAGTACATGAGTGAGGATTTTTTTTTTTTCCTTTATAGACAATGCTCATTTGGAACGGGTGTTTCTCTTTGTCGGAATTTGGTTACAGAACATCCTTGTTTTATATATTGCAGAAAATGACTTCTTTTTGATCATATTAGCACATGTCATTCGATTTTGTCATTTGATCAACTACAGATCCGTTGAAGTCTACGTCACGTTACCCACTGAATATGAATATTTAGCTGTGGCTCTTTGGGATCTTGTGTTCTTGTATATCAGGATTTTAGAAAACAGGACTTGGGCTGTTGGGCAGAGCAGAAATGGTTCAACAAGCACATTTGACACTGTAATAATACCGGATGAGTTATTCAGTTAATGGGTCCAACCGGACACACACACACACACACATGCTCAGATAAAGTTAAACAGCTTAATGGATTCCTTTCCTCCACAATTCAGACAAACAAAGACACAGAGCTACAGAGAAAAACTAATGGTTTGTACAACTGCCGCTTTCACACACAATGGACAAACAGATCAACAGTCAGTTCTGATTTTTTCACTCCTCGGTTTTTCCTCACACCTACCAGTACACATGAAACACACACACACACACACACACACACACACACACACACACACACACACACACACACACACACACACACACACACACACACACACACACACACGCACACAAGTAGTTGACAACATGCAGCTACAAGACCGCAAGACTCATTCGGATACACATTCAAACGTATCTCCCTGCTCAAATGTGATTGCATAAATTGGTAATTCCTCAAAAAAAAAAATAAAATAAATGGGGAGATCACTTTAACAAGAATTAAAAACAAACAAACAAACACACACAGATTTTCATGTCCACCACTGTAGTGGAAGTGTGAATTACTTCACCTTAAACCAAAACGGCTCTGAGCCTGTTGAATCTGTCGTCTCAGACAATGACATCCAGGACGCCGTAAACCCTCATCACTTCAGGGTTTTCATGATCAAACACTCTGGACTGAATACTATAACTTGACTAATATGACAGAAAACATCTATGAAAGAAATGCTAAAACACACATCAAATGGTATCAAAAAAAAAAAGACAGATACCGTCAACTTTGAGCACCGCGACATAATGAGGTAAGTGAGAATCTGTATTGCTTTTAGTGTGGTTGTAAAAACTCTTGTACTAATACATAGAACACGTGTGACTGATATACAGTATATACCTTTCATGTCATGGATATTGCTGGAGCCTATCCCAGCTGACTGCAGGTGAGAGGAGGGGCACACCCTGGATGCGTCGCCAGTGCATCATGGGATTGATCTGTGTATGAATTCTGCAATTGTGTGCATAAATTTCTAGTTTTTTTCTTATCTTTCTGTTCTAATATCCATTCACACAAACCCAAATATCAAATGTTTTTGTTTTTTTTTTCTTTTTACCTTGAGTGAGAACCCGGTGAGACAAGACAGTAGAAATGTTGCCTCTCCACATGTGTGCGATTCGGTTCAGACAGAATTGTTTGGAGACTTCAGCCTCCTGTCATTGTGTTTTGATACCATCAGGCCTATTTTTCTCTTGTATTTCCACTTTTCATCACAATTTCTATTGACATTCCAACCCCCCCACCCACCAACTGCTTTTCAACACCACTCCAACTGAAGACTGGTAATTACTGTCTGACTGTCATTTCCCCAGGTTATTCCTCGCCCATATGGCTCAAAGCACACTTAAATGTGCAGTGCACCATCTAACTGCTTCGTAACGGCAACGGGGGCTCCCTCAGAGAGTTCCACAAAAGTTCCACAGTTTCTCCAATAACTTTAGATCCTTCAGTAGCAGATGGATTGACAGATAGACAGACATTTTATTGTCTTCAGGAAACAAACTTGAGCAGGTGGACTGTTCACTATAACACACTATAAAACACACACAGTTGTGAATGACATTCTAAAATCTGGGATTTCATTTTTTTGGATTTGTTTTTAGGATATGCAACTTAATTTTCCCCACACTTACATTAATGTGGAAAAAAAAACAAACCAAAATGCACACTTGACATTCATGTAGAATAACGGAAGAACGAACTGCGACTCTCCCTAAGAGGGGGTGTCGTCGGAGGTATCGCCAGTCTGAAGCTGACTGACTCCTCAACATGTGCGGCGATACTAACAGACTAACAGATACCAGCGGCTCGACTTTATTAGCATGTCATTATTGTCTTGTCTGGGGCGATACAGTCACCAGTTCGTTAGAGGCACTTGTTCAACAGCAAAATTTTTGTGAGCTGTGTGTTCACCAGTAGGGCTGACATTTTCCATGCCCTCTGTGGATATCCACGCTCTCACGCACGTATGTGTCCGTGAGTGAGCCTGACATTTTCATGCTGTCTGCATTCACTTATGTTGACTGATGGGAGGACGCTTGGTTTGTAAATGCTGTCCATCAATCAGCCCCCGTGGGCACTCACAGTGCATTCGCTCACATGTCGTTACACACACACACACACACACACACATACACACACACTTTCAAACGAGATGTCATGGAGTCGTGTGGAGAGCCCTGGGTTCTGACTGTTGATCTAAGCAGAACATCAAGTGAATATTTATGATAATGTGCCCTGGCTGTTTTTAAATAATTTAATATGCCAATTATTCCTCCAGTAGAGGTGCTGCAGAACACAAGAGGGGCAAGAGGTTGACAGTAAAGTCACCGCAGCTCGCATCCCATCATCCAGCTCGACATACGACCAAAAAAAAAAAAAAAGATAACATTTCACCCCGAGCACCCCGAGCGGATTCAGAGATGGATGTTTCAAGCCTACGTTAGCATTTAAATAATAACTTCCCAATGAAAAACAGTGTTTGTCAGCAAATTATGATTGATAAAGCAAACATTTTAATTAGAATTTCAGAGCTTGTTGTTTCTCGCAGAAATGAGTGACCTTTTATATCCTCGCCGGACCCCAGGGACAGAAGTTGATGTTACAAGCTTTAATTATGAAAATACGTGCCACGTAATTAATCATTCTGCCTGGACTTCCCCCTCTGAGAGTCGGGGAGCTAAAGGCCTCGTCCTGTCACCCCCTCTTAGGGGGTGAGTTGTCCCCCTTTTGCCTTCCCCTGGGCGTCTGATTCAGTGTTTCCACTGTGAGATTTTCACTCCACCAGCATTTAGACACAGCCCATCTTTCTGCATCTCCATCTGTATCATTTGTATTCACCCTCTTCCCTGTCACCCACATCCACACGGATCAGATTTCCAAGCAGTGAGACGAGAACATTTGCACTTAAATCACTTTTAGAGCAGATGTAAATGGTGATTAAATCATGAGATATTTTTTCTATTAGCAGTGACAATAATCCAGGAGCCAGCTGCATTAACGGGGGGGATTAGCACTAACTCACTCAAACTCTAGACATGAAACTTATATCAACAGCTGAGTTTTTTTGCTGCTCTGCCATTTTCTATATCAGATAGCACAGTTTGATCACTTCTTTGGTCTAGTGTAACTCTTATATGCCTTACACACTGCAAAACTATTTTAATGTATTATATTGGATGGATTTCTTCAAAATAAAACTCGTATCAATTTAGCAGGAACATTTTTTGTTCTTTTAAAAGTGCAATAAATACATTGACATCATTTAGAGAGGTGTCATAATTATTGGTGACATACAAGCACATTCCACAATTACAATTATAATGTAAAAATTCATCCTTTATTTTCTTTACAGTTCAAATTTGTGCGATTTCATTATTTTTATGACATGCTTTATACAAGACAGTACAGTATTCAATGGGTAATGGTGCCGTCCTGCTCCTGGGCAACTATTCCACTTTCAAATGTCCACTTTCAGCTGATATCAAAAGGGAATATGAGTGGTAGGTCAGGTAGAGGTCGTTAAACGGCCTAAAGTTCCAACAAATTTTGAAATGAGACGGGAAATGTGTCACTAAGTACAAACACTTAGGAGCAGCATTTTTCCATAACACATAATAGCTTTTCTTCTACTTATTCTTTGCTTTTTAAAAGGTAAAAAAAAAAAAAGCACCAAAAAAGTGTGAGACAGGAATAGATGCTCCACCACATCCCTCTTACCGGGCTGTGTTCCCTATTACTCATCTGCTGTGCCCCAGTAAAATCTCACATTCAAGTTTTTTAACAAGCTCCTCTACTGTATTTGGCAGTGGGTTAATTTGGGTTACTAACAATGGGAAAAGGCCAAAGGAAGTCAGGAATGTAACATCATTAACAGAGAAGTTCTTTTGTTTCATTGTATTTCAGGTTTGCCTGTGCAGATGTGAGAGTATGTGAAGACATTGTGCACTAATTACTTTTTGTATTCATTTCGTTTGACTGGAATTAGGGTGTGAAACTGCAGTGCAGCATCAGTATGCCATCATGGGGATGCAGTATGACCTCGACATTAACAGTGAGCTAAATAAAAAGTAGTTTGTGTATGTTTTATGCCCAGCAGGCCTTTACCAAAACTTCAGTGATTTTAGAGATGGTGGCCTGAACCTTTTTTGTCTACAGCTGGAATATAAATGATTGTTTTCCTGCTGGCTTGACCTGTTTAAAGAACAAAACAAACAACAAAATACCTTAGAATAAATCAAGCTCCACTGTCGTCCAGTGCGAGCCTTGCATGTTATTAATGGGGTAGTTCATCATATTTGAGTCTTGTTTCCTTTGACAGAGAAGAAAAAAAAAAAAGAATTGCAAAGAGCTCTTAAAGACATGAAACAAAAGCAGCACTCAGCCTGCATCAATTAGTTTGCGTGAACTTTTGACCAGATGTATCCTGATATTTCTTACTGAGGAATGAGAAAAATCTGAGGTGACCTCTGCTCCATGTAGATTTATCTTTTTGTAACGCTCCATTCAGCTGAGACAATAAAAATGAGAGGCACTGCACTTTGTCGTGTCATGTTGCATTTCAAACAGCAACTATTTTCTCATTCTTCTTACGTAAAGACTATCTTACATTTTATCCTTTACATTGACTTATTATTGATGATATAACCTGTCAGCATGGCTCAAGCTTTACATCAGACTCATCCAGTGATTCCGTGGCATTGCTATGCTAGTAGATTCACCAGTACTGTTTTTCTAAACGATGGAGCTAGCCATGATCTTATGTCTACACTTAACTGACTAATCCACTTCTGAATGGGTAGTATTTTTCTGAACACTACAATGTATAAATCCATGTATTTATTTCATATTATTTAAGAACGTGCCAGAATTTATTCCTACTTTTCAACCCACATATTTTTTTTTTTGTTCCATCATTGCTGCTTCAAAGATTTTCATCGACTGCGTTGGAAAAGCTAGACTTTAAAATGTGATTTAATTCAGAGATGGATCAAGCATTTAAAATTGGTACTAGTACCATTCCACAAGATTACGATACCACTAGCATTTAGAATCTCTATGTGAGGAGACAAAAGGTATAAGATAATGAAACACTATAGGACTGAGCTGATAGAGCGTCCAATATAGAGTTGGATCAATTATGTAGAGCAGAGAATGAAGATGAATCCTATTTATCGATCCCTACAGGCTTTTCTTATGGGTTTTGCAATCCACATCTTGGGTTTAAATCGATTCAGTAATTAAAAGAACTTTATTTATATTTTTAAGAGGAGCAGACCCGTTATCAAATTAACCAGAATCGATGAAAAATGACACCGTAATCCTTGTTTAACAAATGATACGGCATTTCATTTCACAGCTAGTGTTACAGCTTCAGTTCATTATGGAAATGAAGTGATTTAATATGCAATAGTTACCACATATCGTTTACGTTGCATCACAATGTAATTTCGCATAAAATAAATGATGAATAGAGTGGAGAGCAAATATTTCTGTGTAAGTAAATTAGAACTCATTAGAATCTCACATCCTTCTTTCAATTCTATATTAGAAATCTTGATGGCAACAGGTTTTACTCTATGATAATGGAAAGTAATAATAAATGTGAGATTGCATCTTTACATACAGTATTTTTCATGCATCAGAGAACACAAGTCAGTCACTGACTTCCCCAACAGTCGGGAACAATAAGCTAACATGCTTTTGATTCGCTGATTTCCCTTTTGAAAGACAAGCGCAAGCCTGACAGCCGAACAAAAGTCTCAGGAGCCAGAGCCGAGAGTCAATCAGAGTCCTCTGCAGACTTCAGCACTATAATTATGACAGTGAGACAGCTGTGACACACACACACACACACACACACACACACACACACACACGAACATGGAAGATGAGAAAACAGCAGTAATAAACTCATGCTGGAAGAGCTTGTTCTCAGTCAGGAGGAAAATACACTTTCTGTACTAACTTATCTTCTTTTTGTACTCCATGTGCTTAAATCTTTAAATTATGATTCTTTAGTCCGAGATAAAAAGGGAAGAAAAATACATCGCAGAACGTTGATGACTCATGTATGTGGTTAGTCATGCATTTTACATTGACTTTTAAACTACATTTGAACTTTATAAAGTTTTACCCATACCTTGCTCCTCCACGGAAACTCGCAAAGAATTCAGAAAATTAGCAATTCATCCTCTACTGAACAGATTTTAATATCATTGTTTTATTTAATTCTTAACATACTGTTGCATAATATCATCCAGTATCTCTAGCAAATTCAAAATGTGCTCCTGTCCTCATGGATATGTAGTTGTGCTCCTTAGGATGACTTTCTGTGGAGAAGATACATAAATATGTTGATTCTATTCAAGAACCTTACTTTGTCCGCAAGCCAGAGTGACAGTTTGTCACAATATTCACAAGAGAAAAAAACAGATAATATTCTTAATTAAATGACCTTATTACTGGAATTTAAAGACATAACACCACAAAATTAAATGTTACCAACCTCTTCCCCTTTTCTTGGTTTTAAAAAACCCTTTAGAATCGTGATCAGTTTGGCCTCGGTTCTATTCGACCTTACTCAAACACGTTATCATTTTTGCAGACGTTAATGATGTAAATGTTTATCTTGCTGGCCGCTAAAAGAAAGCATCCAAGGTGTCCATTATGTGATGTGGATACTGTAATGTGACATTGCAAGAGACATTTGGTCTTTTTTTTTTTTTTTTTTCCCCCCAAACGGTTCACTGGACGTGGGGAGGAAATCAAAGCTGAGCGACATCTCATAGTGTGCAGTGCTGTGACATTATAATGGCATTTCAATTTAAAAAGGATGTTCTCCCTTTTACTTAACAGAGTGTGATTTCCTGTGTGCAGCGGAGCGTGTTGCTGCCGAGTTCCTCGGGTGTCACTGTCAGGTTCCGTCTGCCGTTCAAACGGGGCAGGGGAGCGATCTGCCAGGTAGATCAAAAGTTTTTGTGGTGACAGAAGGAAGATTGATAATCGACATCAGCGATCATAATGATGTTTTCAGGTTTAAAACTTTGCAGCCTGGTTGGGTTTCCAGTTCCTCGTGTCTTTTTTAAAGTTTACCAGCCATCGACTGAGAGGACAGCCCAGGTCAGGCTTTAAAGAGATGCTGGGGGTATGTGCTGCATGTTGGATCACTAGGTAGCACTGTTTCCTCGTAAGAAGGTCCTGGGTTCAAATCAATTGTGAAATTTTGCTTGTTCTCCGAGTGTCTTTGTGGGTTCTCTCGGGGTTCTGTGGCTTCTTTTTACCAGCAAAAACATGCATTATAAATGAATTGGTTACTCTAAATCAGTAGACATGACCATGTTTGTCTGTCTATGTGCAGCCAAGTGATAACTTGGCGTTTTGTCCAGGGTGCAGCCTGTTTCAGGTAAATGAATGAAAAGATTACAGAAATACAGAAAATGAATTTGGATGGCATTGGGAGTGATTTAAAATGTCTTTACCATAGACGCTGTATCAGTAAGAGTCCCTGGTCCAACAAAGAATAGCCGGGAAAACCAGATTTTGTCTTTATATGAAGACGTTTAATAATTAATAGAATGTGGCTGATGCTTTTGCAAGGAAGATGGTTGTCATAAAATATGAACAAGGGTGTCACAGCAATAAGCAGCGTTCTTTGTTCAATGAGCGTGAAGACATGTAGTGTATATATTTTTAATATATGTATGTTCCACTAAATGTAGCCATTGTTTTATGTGCCCTTTTATTTTATTGTACAAGTCTATTTTACGAATTACAATCGAGATTATTTGTATGATTTTGGATGCCCCTCCTGGGCACTCTAATGCCCTTTTTACCGACAAAACAAATTTTACACCATTTCTTTTGTGGTAGACAGACGTTAAACACTACAAACCTTATGGGACAGGATGTCAGAGGGATACACAATGCAAAGTGAATGAGAAATGGAAGGTAATAGGTTTTATAAGTGTGAACTGGACTGACTTTGTAATGGTCAGAGACATTTATTCCCTATCTGTCATGGATTTCAGCGATAGGATGCGAATAGCTAGTAGGTCAGCTGACAGAATTGCGATTGGCAGCTGCAGTTTGAATGAATCTCTAAATGCTACCAGTGATGTGCTCTGACACCATGGCTACGTGTTCTACTTCAACAAAGCTAATATTTACCTCAACTATTAATAACATGGCCTTATAGATAGACAAATCAGTAGTGTTCTTGGTTCATCTGTGATCCAGTATAAAGCCAGGTATGACCTTCTTTCTGATTGAGTCAGAGGGCAATGGATAACCAATATGAGATAACGTGTTAATCCCCAGTGTCACTACTGTCTATAATGACAAGGCAAGACTTCAAATTCAGATTAAACATTTTATATAATGCAAGCTGCAAACCCCTGGCTTTTATTAAAGGATTTCATATAAGAGATAAATATAGAAGTAATCTATAGGATTTACCTATGGCTTAATCCTGTGATTCAGGGGGACAATGTCCTTTCTGAGGAAATACAAAAGTGATTTACTGACTTAATATTCTGGATTGACCTTTGGAATAATATTATGACACATTACACAGAGATGAATACACATTACAGTTGAATGTAGTGCTGTTAAAATGAAATCGCTCTTAAGCCCCCTTAGAAACCTTTGTGTAATATTTATGATTGTGATAAAAATATCTGAACAGAACTTTAAAGGTATTAAGAAATAGATGGATGTTTTAAAGTGCTTCCTGTCACACATGGAGGTGAGTTCCCGCTCTACTTTCCTGAAAGCATGACAAAGACAAACTCAGAATAAGGTCATCCTCATATGAAGTTGATGCTATTAAACACAAACAATTGATATTGCCTTGATTGTGAAAAATGTTGATAATCGCCAGAAACATTAAGACTTCAGATCCAGAATTCTTTTTGTGCATGAATCCTTTTGGCCACATCGTGACCATAGTGTGAAAATTAATAAAGTAATAATGTGAAAAGCCTAAAGCTCTGTCAGCTTGATATCTCATATCTTCATAATGACACACTCTTATTAATAAATGTGCATATTAATCGAAGGATATTATCCCTTTCTGGGTGTACTGAACATGTCAGACTCCACAGTGTTCTGTTCTACTGGGCTGTCTCGCCTTGCAAAGCAGTGGTTTCCGGTTGCGAATACACACACACACACACACAAAAAAGGACAGATAACATGAAACATTATCGAACTTATGGTCTAGCATTTGGTAATAAAACAGTTTTCTGATAAATTAAGTTTTCAGATCTGGTAAACAACATTACAGCTAGCTTTTACTGAGCTGATATTACAGCTAATGTTTTTACTGACAGTGTCTACAAGCTTCTAACGGTGAGACCGTTTTGGAAATCTCACTGGGGGGAAAGTGCCTCTTGACATGCCTTTCTGCACAGATATCAGAGATCAAGATCAGCTACGGTGCAAGATAAAGTATATCCAAGCAGGATGGACTCTAAGTCCTGCAGTGGTGTCTTTATTCAAGCTGCTCCCTGAATACTACAGCCAGCACCTAGTAACTCTGCCTCCACCAAGCTGTCGACTTTTCGCTCTCTTTTTTTGGAAAAAAAAATGGAAAATTCACTATATTCTGATTCTGTCTCCAAGGATCTAATAAAGGTTATCTTGTATTATTGACAAGTATGACTCCCATGAATCATTTTTCCAATGAACAAACATGCTGTCTTCATCCAGACATTAGCTTTGCAAGAACATGCACCTGAAACTATATCAGAAAGAATAAATGGATCGGCTTCACGAGAATAAACTCTGCAGGAAGAGAGAAATGACAGAACACACTGTTCTCCTGCAGTGCATGTAGCCGGGTCACTCCACTGAAAGAAATACAATGCACAATAAAAGTCCTGAGTGCGTTTGCATGCTTGGTGAATAAACTTCATTCTGATGTCAAAGCTGTAGCCTTGACAGCAGACAATGCTAATATGTGTTAGCGCAAGTTCCACCACAATTTTATGGTGCACTCCAAGGATGCCTGTCACCGCACTATTATCCAATAAAATATGAAACATGGACACATTCTTCCCTTGTGTTCCCACAGTGACAGCATTCAATAACGGTGTGTCTTTCAGATTATTTCAACCTCAAATTGAATATGAGCTTTGACATTTCGGTTATGAAATTTATTTAGTAAATAAAAATTTTGTCTTGTGTGATATTTCTGTGAAAATTTGTCACAATCATTGTGTTTATTTGATATTTACGAACAAGTATATAAATATTTAACATGATTACTGTGAGCTTTACTATTGGCCACATATTCTAATCAGGTTGTCCTTCAGTCAAAATGGACATTTACACCAAAAAATAAAATTTCCTCAAAATATGAACTATTGTGCTCATGAGAATAATGTAGCCGCAAGAGGGCACAAGCCAGTGTCTTATTGTGCCGGTCCCAAGCCCGGATAAATACAGAGGGTTGCGTCAGGAAGGGCATCCGGCGTAAAACTTTTGCCAAATCAAAGATGCGAATCAAAAAAAATGCAGCGTAAGGTGAAGGTAGAGGTAGCAAAGGCCAAACAAGAAGCTTATGATGACTTGTATGCTAGGTTGGACAGTAAGGAGGGAGAGACTGATCTATACAGGCTGGCAAGACAGAGAGATAGAGATGGGAAGGACGTGCAGCAGGTTAGGGTGATTAAGGATAGGGATGGAAGTCTATTGACAGGTGCCAGCAGTGTGATGGGAAGATGGAAAGAGTACTTTGAAGAGTTGATGAACGTGGAAAATGAGAGAGAACAAAGACTAGAAGAGGTGACTGTTGTGGACCAGGATGTAGCAAAGATTAGCCAGGATGAAGTGAGGAGAGCACTGAAGAGGATGAAGAGTGGAAAGGCAGTCGGTCCTGATGATATACCTGTAGAGGTTTGGAAGTGTCTAGGAGAGGTGGCAGTAGAGTTTCTGACTGGGTTGTTCAACAGGATCTTAGATAGTGAGAAGATGCCTGAGGAGTGGAGGAGAAGTGTGTTGGTGCCCATTTTTAAGAACAAGGGAGATGTGCAGAGTTGTGGCAACTACAGAGGAATAAAGCTGATGAGCCATACAATGAAGTTATGGGAAAGAGTAGTGGAAGCTAGACTAAGTGCAGAAGTGAGCATTTGTGAGCAGCAGTATGGTTTCATGCCAAAAAAGAGTACTACAGATGCAGTATTTGCTTTGAGGATGTTGATAGAGAAGTACAGAGAAGGCCAGAGGGAGCTGCATTGTGTTTTTGTAGATCTGGAGAAAGCTTATGACAGGGTGCCCAGAGAGGAACTGTGGTATTGTATGAGGAAGTCTGGAGTGGCAGAGAAGTATGTTAGAGCGGTGCAGGACATGTATGAGGACTGTAAGACAGTGGTGAGGTGTGCTGTAGGTGTGACAGAGGAGTTCAAGGTGGAGGTGGGACTGCATCAGGGATCAGCTCTGAGCCCCTTCTTGTTCGCTATGGTGATGGACAGGCTGACAGACGAGGTTAGACAGGAATCTCCATGGACTATGATGTTTGCAGATGACATTGTGATCTGCAGTGAGAGTAGGGACGAGGTGGAGGAGAAGCTAGAGAGGTGGAGGTTTGTCCTGGAAAGGAGAGGGATGAAGGTTAGCCGCAGTAAGACAGAGTACATGTGTGTGAATGAGAGGGACCCAAGTGGAAGAGTGAGGTTACAGGGAGAAGAGATCAAGAAGGTGGAGGATTTTAAGTACTTGGGGTCAACAGTCCAGAGCAATGGAGAGTGGGGAAAAGAGGTGAAGAAGCGTGTCCAGGCAGGATGGAATGGGTGGAGAAAAGTGTCAGGTGTGATGTATGATCGAAGAGTTTCAGCTAAAATGAAAGGAAAGGTGTACAAAACTGTGGTGAGACCAGCGATGTTGTTTGGTCTAGAGACAGTGTCACTGAGGAAAAGACAGGAGGCAGAGATGGAGGTAGCAGAGATGAAGATGCTGAGGTTCTCTCTGGGAGTGACCAGGAAGGATAGGATCAGGAATGAGTACATCAGAGGGACAGCACATGTTAGAGGTTTTGGAGATAAAGTCAGAGAGGCCAGACTGAGATGGTTTGGACATGTCCAGAGGAGAGATAGTGAATATATTGGTAGAAGGATGCTGAGTTTTGAACTGCCAGGCAGGAGGCCTAGAGGAAGACCAAAGAGGAGGTTTATGGATGTAGTGAAAGAGGACATGAAGGTAGTTGGTGTGAGAGAAGAGGATGCAAAGGACAGGGTTAGATGGAGGCGGTTGATTCGCTGTGGCGACCCCTGAAGGGAAAAGCCAAAAGGAAAAGAAGAAGTGCTCATGAGAATGTGGCCGACAAGACAACCCACAAAAAAATACCAGTTGTTGCGGCTGCCAGGGGTAAGAAAGTGTAGGTGGAGCTATTTCAATAGCTGCTGTAAAAAAATAAAATATTGTGCAGTGGAAAGAGAATATTGCTCAACATTTTACTTGAATAAAGGAAATAATCAGTATTGAATAATCTCTGCTACTCTCCACAGTAATGATTTTTGACTTAATAGAAAGTGTGAGCTTGGCCCCACAGTGAAGAACAATGGATGACCTTTAGAGGATAAATGCACAATATGACATATTTTATATAAATACTGCACTTTAGTAATGGCTTGTACTGTATCATCACACTATAAATCAGCATAAAGACCCTGACCCTAGTTTAATCCTGATTCCTGAGTGCGGAAACAGATGAAACTGAAAGAGGAAATACCGTATATGGTTAAAACACATTTTAGCATTTGTTGTAGTGAGACTTTTTCTGTTTTGTCTTTAATGAAAATTAAATTCTGTCTTGACTGACTTATGTTGTAACAAGTTCTTTAATCTAAGTGATGCACTAATGCAACATTCGTAAAACTCTTTATCAGATAGATATACTGTCTAAAGTGACTGAAAAAGCTCTAGAAAAACTGAAGCACACAGTTTTAATAATGACTTAATGAAGTACTGATAGATTATTTAGCAGCAATGAGAGTTTCTCTCACAGCAAACTGTACAATCAAATTGTCTGACTGCAGTATAAGAAGGGAATTTAGGGATTAAGGGAATTCCCCTTGTGGAGCTTAACTTTTTATCCATCTATCTGGGAAGTCAATCTGAGGATGTCTTTATCAAGCTTAATATCAATATAAGTTGCGACTGTTTCATAAGAAGTATTTGTATGAAAATAGAGAAGTCGACTCTAATCCTTCTCTTCCTTCCTCCCTCTTCGCTCCCTTCCATCCCATCACTGCAGCAAACGGGAACAAGATTATCTGGCCAGAGATTATTGTGAGATTAGTTGTGTCTACTATATGTTGTGTGGATGTGAATGGTTGGGGTAGCTAAATTCAGGATTGACGTTTATGCAGATGGAGAGAGGAAGGGACGAAGAGGTCGGAGTCAAGGATGACAAGAAAGAGAGAAAAACTATAATGAAGAGACATGGCTCTACGTGAGAAATGAAAACTTTTTTAAAGTAAATCTCAACAACCTGGTTAGCTACTTTTTTGACATGTGCTATGACCCATATGTGTGTCCTGCTCTAGAAGTCAGCTAATAGCTTTCAAGTGGCAACACGTGATGCTCAATGATCCGTTATTGTAGTTATTCCTGCCTGCCTTTCTATAGAAACCGTAAACCACACAGCAAATATGTTGCATATTTTATAGAACTTGCACTGCATTGTTTACAGTAATAAAATCACAGTAAAAGCATTTCCTGCATTCTTTTCCTTTTTGCACATTTCAATCAGATAATTCCAGGTTGCATATTGGTCATATTGTTATCCTGTTTTTGTCTGTTCTGTTGTTGAGTGTATCTCTCTCTCTCTCTCTCTCTCTCTCTTGATGTGTGTGTGTGCGTGTGTGTGTGTGTTCTCCCCTGCCTTCTCAAATTATTTAAAGGGCAGCAAAGAGGGCTCGGGGTGTGCTGAACTGAAGTGTATGCAATCCATTCACTAGTGAATGTGTAATGAAATAAAAATGATGTACATGTTGTTGACACTTGGGTAAAACGCTCCTCTGGACATAATGATAGACAGTCGGGAAGAGTTAGAGAAAAAAAAAAAGAAAAGAAAAAAAACATTTCTTAAACTGAACAGAAGTTGAAGTATCTGCAGTCTGTCAGAATACTTTTGGACTGATGGGTTTTGGTTATTTCCTCTTCCTCCAGCCTGGGGAGGATCTGTCGAATTGAACTGTAGCCTTGTCTAAAGAACAAGAATAGAGAGAATAAACAATTATTGCTCTTTTTTAAATCATATTTCACAGGCCATTCCCTAAATTTTTTTCTTTTTTTTAAGGTGTGTCAGAGTGCTTCTTTTTTTTTTTTTTTTCCTTTGGGTGCAAAATACCATCTGGGAATCAAATGTGGAGCTTTGGAGGGTGGGAGGATTTGTTTGTGGAAACTAATATTCAATTCATGTGAATTTATGTGCTTAATCAATGAAATCTAAGTTAGGAGATTTCCTAATTACAATATTATAATAATAATTAATAATAACTAGTAGTAGTAGTAGTAGCAGCAGTACTGTAGTAGTATTTATGACTAAACAGACCCATGAACTCACACTTATCCAACTTGTCAGTTCCTTGTCAGTGTGCTTATAACACAATAGTCACAGACCATGCACACACTCCACAGACAGAAAAGGTTATCGTGGCTCTGAGTAAATAATGTCCGAGGACAAACACACACATAGTCACTCACACTGTGACAGTCGTAACCATGCACGGGGATATGTCAATCTCTTTGTCAAGCAGAAGAGCCTGACAGAATCAATTAGCAGGCAGGGAGAATAGAGAACACTGGATTCAATTAAACTGACAGCTTTCCCCATAGGCGCACCACTCACTGGGCTATTATTCAACCAAAGCGTGTGTTTGTGTGTATCTGAACGAGAAGAAGACAGAATGGCGAGTAAGTGTGTGTGTGTGTGTGTCTAAGTGTGTGGAGGTGGGGGGGGTTAGGTTATTGGAGAGAGTATCCGAGTATCTGAGTGTGCTTATCTTGAAGATGAACTCATTTCTCTCCATCCGCCCCAAGGTCATTCAGCTCTGGGAAGGATTTAGAGACACACAAACAGCCAAAACCTAATCCCCCCCCCCCTTCGCCATCGCCATCAAGGCACACAAGGAGTCCACAGTTCAAAGAGCAGCTCTGGTATCGATACGGCAGCATCATCGGCTATGTTAGCATCAGGAGGAAAGCAGCTTTCCGACACGGGCTTTTAGGAGAACTTCAGCAATATGAGATGTTTCTATTAGCCTTCATCAAAGCTAAATTTACAGTCAAGGTTGAAGGTTTAGGAGTATCCACCTTGTGAGAAAAAAAAAAAAAAAGAGTCTTCTTCAAAATCTATAAGGTGAATGTGGTTACAGATATGCATAATGTGTAAAATGAAGCAGCAACATTGGGAGCTTTGGGTGGGCACACAGTTGCAGATATTTAATGGTGTTTTTTATTATTCACAGACAATTTAAAATACTGTCAGTCTTCAAACCTGCAGTGAATTATAATGTGTAGCATGTCTTATCTGTTGTTGTGTCTGACATGGTTTCTGGGAAGGATTTATTTTTTTAAAAAAACAACTAACAAAAAAAAAACAACTTCTCCTTTATGTCCCTGTTCTCTCACCTGTCATACAGTTCAGCTTGTAACGGCATCTAAAAAGAGAGAGTCATGAATTGATTTAGAAAATATTATGTGAAGCAAACATCCGCAGCTGAATGGGATGGCGACACAAATAAAGATCCTTTCTCAGTAAATATTAGCGATTGAAGACAAAAGGCATTTTGCTTACCATAACTCAGTATTATGTAGACTGCAGTGAAACAGAGCAAATCTAGTCAAATATTTGATGCCTGTATAAATAAAATCGGGTTTAGCTTCATCACAGATAAATCATATGAATATGAGCAAATGACTTCCCAGGGGGACAAACAATTGGAAAAGGGCTCTTAAAAAGTTTAAATAGATTATGTTGGAAAATTACTGAGATTTAATTCTTGTTTTAAATTCCACATCCTCTTCATTTCTCAGCAGTTACTAATAAGAACCTTAGTAATGTTGGCTGTTTTTACCAGTTACCAGGAAACTTAAATTACCTTTGTTTTTTAAGCTAGATCCATGTCAATAGTAGTTTTCTTACAGAAACAGAAGTTGTGTTTCTCAATTAAATAACTTATTGTGTATCAAATGTGACATGTTTCAGAAAAAAAGTAAATCTATATACTATAATGTAAGGGTTGTTTTGTGGCATCCAGTTGCCCCCTTGCTACACTTGTTATATCGAACAATCTCTTATTTTACCAAATGCAAATATTTATTTTAGGTTAAAATCAATAAGCTGGTCTCATTATATTTGGTTTCTGCTGGTATTATTTAAGAACGCAAAGTGTTCACAAAGTGGAAGGGTTTCATCTTCATTGTGAATTATTGTAACCAGTTGAGTTTTTTGAGACCCCGGAATGACTGATTCATTCCCAAATGACACCTAAAACTATCACAATTCTCATCCTAATTTATGTGACAGATGGAGCAGCATTTAATGGCATGAAAACCAAACCACTGAGATAATGGTCTATGTTTGTTCTTTTTTTTTTTCCTCTGGCTAACTTTGTCTGCCTCTCTTTTCCTGTTTTTCCATATCCAATTCACTTTGTACATCCTTTTTTCACAAGCGACCGTGCAGCATGTTGCTATTTCTGTGTCCTTGTCGCACACAACACTGAAGAAGAGGTGCATACAAATAAGACGAGGCACGACAAGGTGCTGGCACTTCATGTGAAGTAATTGAAAGGACCATGTATCTCATTTTCTAGAGGTTGGTGATTTCCCCTGCTTGTGTGAAGGGAATGTGTGTTCTAAAGGTAAAACAGTTGCGTAGTCATTTAAAAATAATCTCAATGTAGAGTTATAACCTGTAAAATACATACAAATAACTACTAGGAGCCCCAGCTCACTTGTGGACACTGGCAGTATTGCATCTTTTAACAAATTTGTGGGGTATGGATGGATGGATGGATGAATGACCACAAAAAATGATAAGAAAAACCAAGAAATATTGAAGAATCAATATATTTTTTAAACATGTTAAAATAGGTTTTGTTGATTTTCTGAACAGATTCTTGTTATTATGTAATTGTGGATCTGAAGATGTACAAATACAACTTCAAATGCATCCACTGACGTATTTAACAAACTTTTTTTCTGACAATGAATTCACACAATATATTAAATACATCTTTTTGCATCTCTGTCTACATGCTTTTGGATTGTGTTTCTCTGAATATGCCCATAAAAATGTGATACTGTTTGTGCATCTGCTTCTTTCACTGCAAGTAAATAAGTAAGCTCAGCACATCTATACTGACTCTTAACCTAAAACTGCTCTAATACAATAGATTTCCAGGAGCATTGCCAGATTGCCTAACATTTATCAAACCTATTGATCCACAAACCACCAATGGCCCATCAACCACAGAGAGCAACAAAAAGGGGGGTCAAAAAAAAAAAAAAAACGAGAGAAAGGGGTGATTGCATTCATTTAAAGGGCAGTGTTGACAGTTGGGGCCATTTACTAAATTTAGCACATCTATCATAGATGAATTATGGAAAGAGAGCGAATGAATGAAAAAAAAAAATGAAAAGACGCTGGGATTGCTTGAGCTTGAGAAGGGGACCTAAAGATGGAATATAACTGCAGAAGCAAGCGGGAGAAAGAATTGAGAAATGATGAAATGATTATGGAATGTGCGGTGTTGACACTGGGGAGCATGTATTTAGTTCAGCTGGTGGATTAAAGCCTAATTTTACATCCATCTAAGTGGGCCATAGGGGGAGAGAGTGGGGATGAAGCCGGTGCTTGTTAATAGCTTAAGAGTCTTTTAACTGCTGGGTTAGACTTTGAGTTCAATGACAAGTTGTTCTTGATCCACGCCGGAGGTTTTAAGGGCTCAAGAAAAACACGTTTTCTGTTCAGTTGGGAGGAATTCTAGAGTTTGAATGTCCTCATGTCCTAAATGAGAATCATGTGACTCCTATCTTGGTATTTTTTTTTTTTTCTAATCGAATAGACTGTGCTTCATATACAGTAGATCCACATTCTGGGAGCATATGTTCTTCTTTATTAGCCATTTTTGTGCTTTGTAATGTACAAATTCAAACATAATGAATTCAGATGCATTTAATATCAACTATAGCTTCGAAAGAAAATGAAATATGCATAAACTAGAGTGTAGGAATAGGAAAAATGAGGGATAATTGTCTGGGTGGTGGGTAAAATTTGTTGTGAGTAAATATGAATCAACTAGGGAGAGTTTTCAGGGTGGCTGGGCATTTCTAATGGGAAAAACATATTAATGCTAATGTTATGTGCTCATAGAAACTGGCTGGGTTCTGCCTCACACATGCAGTTCTTGCAAATTATCTACTTGACTTATGCAGACGAAGAGTCAGCAAAACCAATAAACGCCACAGATACACACAGACACACACACTCCTAAAACAACATGTCTTTGAAGACAAACAGTAGCCTTTACATAATGAATAAATATTGATATAATAGGCCTTCATATACATCAATGCTCCTGCATGCATGCACACATGCAAAACCTTTAGTTGGCTATGTGCTTTCTGTGCGCATAGCAAATGACGGCATAGAAATTGGATATGCATGCATTCCGTTCTCACCCTCTCCATCTCCTTCTTCATAATAAGCGCTCACATATTTTCCATAAGAGCTTCTATTGCAGTGTATATGAGTCTTGCTCATATAACTGCAAATGTGCTTAGGTGATTTTTTTTTTATTTTTATGACTGATTGCTTTAGTTTCCTGCTTTACGAGAGACAAGAGGCGTAAGACAGGGATTGAGAGAGGAGGTGGAGAGACGTGCAGAATAGGAGGTTAAAAAATCTACTACAACGACACAGTCAGAGAGATGGGGGTACAGCATGAGGGACAGTGGGACAGAAATACTTATTACCAGCCTCTGTAATCAGTGACAGATCCTGCACATGAGCCTGAGTGATCACACATATACAACACACACCACAGTAGGAACTAACAAACTGACATAGGCCAATTAAAAGAGACCTCTACCGAGATATCGGTCTGCTAACAGAGATGGGACACTGTTTTTAACTATTAACAATGATTCCTGAGTGCACATGTGACGCCTTCAGCTCAGGGCGAGACAGAAAAATAAAAAAAATTAAAAAAGTACTTAAAAAAATTAAGTAAAAAAAAAACAAAAACAACTGGACGTGATTTCTAACTCAAATGCCTCAGTTGCAATAAAAGATTTACATTTTATGACAGGCACTGTAAATAAATTGAGATTTGAATTATGAACAGATGCTAAGAACAATGATGGGGTTAATTACAGCCTACTTCTAAAACCAAGATGTGCTAATAAATTGAAGAAGTCGTCCTGTCAAGCCAAGTTTACAGACTATATTTATGAATACAACAGATTGATAAAGAAGCTGGTGATGTGTTGTCATGTGATTTGCATGCAGCCTCTTACGCATCAAAATCGTTGCTTAGCTACATGTGTTGTTTTTCTTCATCAGCTAGCTCTGACTCCCCCTTGACACCACATTCTCTTACAATATTAGTTCCACAATAAAAATCTTTTCATGTTGTTGTATTTATCTCAAAATCAAAATTCTTTAAAGACAGAAAAGGAGCTTTTGTCAGAAGGCCAGACTCCCATCATCTGGGCTTCTATGGGCGACAGTTCTGTGATAACTTTTGTCGCCCAAAAGAGCCTCATATTGAACTGTGCAAATATTCACACACTTCATTCTCTGCTCGTCTGTCAGTCGTTGTTAAGACGTGAGTGAGGCAGTATGTTTTCAGAAAGTCGCTGGCTTGGTTGTACATTAAAGGTCAATTATTCCAGAAGAACCCTGAAAGCAAGCCCTCTGCGTGGAGCGGCTCCAGGGTCCTCCATCCTAATGAGACCCCCACCCTTATTCTCTTTTGCTCCTTTATTTCATCCCCCTTTTATCCTTCACTCTCCTTTCACCCTTCGCTTCCTCCATACCCACGTCCTCTCAAGGAGCGAGGAACAAGATGAAAAGCATCTTGTTCCTTGCCCTTCCGTGCTCCTTCACCATTTGTGCTTCCAATCCTGCTCTTTCCTTCCCCACTACCCACCTCTCCTGTCTTCTTTCATCCATCCTCAAATCTAACCTATAAGTCCTTCTTTTTAGTATGTAACTCCTTCAAAGTCCTCCTCCCCGTACACATCGCCCTTATCCATCAGACCTATTTTCTCCCTCTCTGCCTTGCATCAAAATAATATGATAGTAAATGTATGTGCTTCTCTGAAGTGCCGGGCAAATAAAAAAAAAAAAACGTATACGTAAAGAAGGATCAAAGAACACTGGGACTTAAGATAAGCCTGTTTGATGTCATTTGGACAGAAAAGAGATGATGCTCGTGCAAATGCAAATCAGAACTTCATCAGCATTCAACAAAACATCTAAATTTAAGAACAATATTGATATTAGAAGCAGAAATACGGGAAAAATATATTGTTGATTATCAGAGTTATCCTGATATGTTGAGTTGTAGGAACTCTCTCAGGACTGTAGGTGATTAGGA
This sequence comes from Antennarius maculatus, assembly GCA_013358685.1. Lineage (NCBI taxonomy): Eukaryota > Metazoa > Chordata > Actinopteri > Lophiiformes > Antennariidae > Antennarius > Antennarius maculatus. The sequence goes on from CM023613.1 coordinate 22,754,844, forward strand.
CAGTATGTGGTTGCTCACCAGAACAGCTTCCTGTGACATTTAAGAAGATGACATATGAGCTAACATCTTCAGAGACCGGCGAACACAGGTGACCAAGTGAGAAAGTGAAGGTCTCCATTGGGACATGTCGGAGAATCTTGAAAACAACGTCAGCTTTTACTTAAATTTAGTCCCGGCTCCTACTTTTAGAATAAATTCTAAGCCAATGACGATCTCGAACGCCATGTAGTCACGGCTTCAGCAGACTTCAGCAGTAATTATTCAACAGATTGATAAAACATTCATACAGAGGTTGCTAGGTGTTCTTTTCTTGTCAAGCTGCTTTTATAGTTCAAATGCTTAATGGGAATCCATCATTCACTGAATTCAGTTGTTTTTGAAGAATCTATAGTCCATCTATAGTCCATCTATTTTAACAAAGAGAATAAATACTGTAAAGGAATAGTGTAAAGCCGTGTTTTCATTCAAGATCTACTATGGTTGTTTTCAACTGGTTGTTACTGCAAAACATCGCCTTCAACGCAAAACACAGTGATGCAGTTATCAAAGACAGCAACATTTAATTGATCAGATAAAAATAAAAAAAATCTACTGCTACAGTATCATAGTATCTATGTTGTTCATAATTTTATATTTGAGTAGCTTGCATTCCAAATAGTAACTAGCAAGCATATTTTACAGAACGGCCAATGAAAGGCGAGTACAATCAAATCCAGTAGGTGCCATATAATTAAAATGTCTCAATCTTGACTTAACTGCATCTTGAATTTTCATTCAAGCTTTAAATCCAGCTATGATGTGCTCATTGTATTTCATGCACCTTCCCCCCCCCCAGCATTTTCAGTTTGTACACTTTTGGGTACAAAAGAAAAATGAGTGGAAAACAAAAAAAAAGAGTGTTTAAAAGCAAAACGCCAATCAAGAGACAATTATCTTTATAGATGAATACAACATTTCTCACTCTTGTTGCATGAAGAAAGCATTACTATCAAATTCTTCTGGTTCAAAGAGAAATACAAATTGTCAACATTTATTTCCACATCTATTGTGTTTACACATATTCATTTTCATACATATTTATTTTTTTCTACTCAGAGTAACAACTTTTGTTTTCATTCCTTTTAAAAAAAAAAACCCACTCTGGGAATACTGAAATTGCTTCATGGAGCTCTTAATAGGTGAAGTCAAACACAGCATGTGTGCAGCAAGGTTGATATGTTTGGTTCAATTTTTATGTATATCGCGTTTTGTTTTATCTCAGTATGCTGTTAATTTACTATAGAGGCGGTTAAAGGCGTAGAATTTAAGCACAGTAGTTCCCACTAGAGATAATTAATTTTATCTTAATATCATGTTGTCACTAATGCTTCTAAATCTCCAGAGTGCATACAGCTGTACAGCAATACACGCTTAATGGGGTCAAATGGATTAAACAACTAGTTGGATAGAGATCGAAATATACCGAGATTGTACATGGGATGCAAACAATAGCTCCTCATGGTCAATACAGCTGATCAATGTAACAGTGTGTCTCAATTTAAAAGTCAGGGGGATAATGATTACATACTGTACTCATGTATGTGGAGGCATGAAGTATTGTTATAGTGGGAATCTTCGATTAAAAGCTAGAGGGAAAAAAAGCATGAAAGAATAAGAGGATGGAGCCTGAGCAGAGACAGATGACTAGAAAGAGAAAAGCAGCCCTAGTGTCGTGTTTCCAGTCTGTACCAACAGGATAGACCGTCCCTGTACATCCACAGAGCAGAACATCAATACTTGGTGAGAAGTGTTCCTCATCATAAGTTCATGTGTCATATGCCCTTGTGCTATATTAAAGTCATGCAGTCAGAGTCATGTACATGAAATGTAAATGTATTTATAGCACACCTTCATTCTTTCATTAGCAGAGAGAAAGAAGAATCAAATGAGACACAGACTGGGATTCTGGTACACACAGCAATGGTACACACAGCAATCATGATGTTTAAGTCAGAATTTGTTAAGGTAATATAAAGTGCATGAAATTTTTAAGAAAGAGACCAAAAGAAATGGTTGTAATGTCTGCAGCACCAGTTGAAATAGGATGACAGAAACGCCGCACAGAATTAGACAGGAAGTTCTCATCTATAAAACAATCTTGTGATAGCAGCTAACACTGACTGAGCAAGGATGCAAATGACATCTAGCATGGTGTGTCAAAGAGCCCCTAACACCGGAAACATTCAAGAATGGGCACTGTGATAATCCTAATAATAACAATCATGTTTAGTGTTAGGATTAGGCGTTTAGAGTTGAGGCTGAGATGGAATAAGGCCAGGGTTTGGGGAAAGGACAGAGTTGCCGTGAATGTCAGGTTTGGACTTGAGATGGAGAGGGGTAGGGGAGATTTTTGGAAATACTAGGGTTATGGCTAGGAAGACTAGGATTAAGTTTGAAGCTGGGGTTATGGTTGTATGTAGGTTTTGGAATAGGGTTGAGGCTACTGGTTAAGATTAGATCTGAGTTGAAGCTATAGTTAGAATTAGGATTGCAGGTAAATTGAGGGTTAGGACTGCAGCTAGGTTTACAGTTAGGCTGCTAGTTACTGTCTCTAACCAAAGCTGCAAACTCCATCCCTATCTTAACCCAAGTGTCAACCCTTTAATGCTAACCCTAGCCTCAAACCTTTGGGGTTGGAGATGTGGTTTTGGTTAGAATTGCAGGTAGGTTTTAAGGTGTACAATTATTCTATTTTTCAATAGATCATTCCTTCATTCATTCATTCCTACTTCCCTCTTTAGCTCCATTGAAGTGGCTACATCTTGGACTTCCATGAAGTCTGTGTTGCAGGATTCACTACTACAAATGCATGACTTTTTCCAAAACCACAGAGAATACAATAAAACACACCGCAGGCAGACACCCTGGAAGAGGAACAGAAACACTCTGCTTCTGTTACAGATGAAATCCCACACAACATGTGAGAAACAGACAATTTCTAAGATTTGTATTTAGCTTATTTTTGGGTGAATATTTGCAATGTGGAACTAAGCAAGCAAGAAAGAAAAAGTGTGGATCGCCAAACAAACCAAACATGCAACTTAAAACACTTTAGTTGCTGCAAGGCTGCAGTTTCTAAATATCAACATCATTTCGGTCATTTCATGCTCTACACACACACATGCAACTTCCTTTTGAAGTTGAGTACTAAACCTTGTAATATGAGTTCATATTCACATGACTATTCATAGACAATGTTGTGATGATACAGCTTTTAAAATCTGCTGTAAGAAAACCTGAGTTCAATTAAACCAGGCAACTTAAAACAAAGATAAACCAAGCTAGACTATTATGTGTTCAAGTAAACTCAAACATTAATGAAGAGTGTATTTACTCATATTTCACTGAGCGTGGTGGGATGCAATCCATCTTACCTACTCTCCTCTCTTATCCCGACTTACTCTCTCATGCTCTCTTTACCCAGTATCCTCTCCTTATCCCTCTGCTCTGCACCTCCCCTTCATGCCCACCATCTCCTACCCCAACCCACAGCCTCTTTTTCTCATCATCCTCTTCTCTTATTTACTAGCCCTCTCTACCCCCACACCACCAACCACTCTTCCTCACTGTGTGTGTCATGTGTCCTTTTACTTACTCTTCCCCCACCCATGAAGGCCTGAATCCCGGAGTGTGTGGATGGAGAGGGGGGAGACAGAGGGGGAACTGTGGAAGGGGCACCGGGGGTGTGTCGCAGGATAATTAAACATCGATTTAGGCTGATGATGAAAACAGCAACAAGATGCCAAACAAGGGGATTATGGGTTGGGCATCCGCAGGCATTCTGCTGAGCGCTGCAAATATCCAATAGAAGGAAAGGAAAAGGATGAGCATAAAGGAAGAGATGGAGAGAGGAAAACGGAAAGGTAAGGTGAGAAATAAAAGGTATACAGACGGGAAGAGGAATGACAGTGGTGAAAGATAAGAGAATAAGGAGTAAAGATGGGAAAGAAGACAGTTGGGATGAACCAGGAAATACAGGAATTAAAAAGAAACAAACAAAGAAGCAAAGAAACAGAAACATGTTTTCACAGTCTTTGAACCTAAACTCTCTGATCTAACTCATTAGTTCTGCATTGAAGAGGTGCAAATACAGCAGGTGCCACTGATTGCAGAAAGTGTGTGTGTGTGTGTGTGTGTGTGTGTGTGTGTGTGTGTGTGTGTGTGTGTTTTGCAGGCATTTACAGTTACATTTAACATCAGGCCCTTAAGCTCTTTATATCATACACACTGAATCATTCAGTTAAAATGACAATGACATCAAAATGACTGCCCTTTGCTGCAAGTGGAGCAAATGTGTGAATGTGTGTGTGCGTGTGTGTGTTGTATGATTGGTGGAATCATAAATTAAGCAGGTATGACCCTGAATATCCCGTCTGAATAATGTCACACGTTTGAAAATGTACTTAAGGAGGAGCTAATGAATCCTACATTTGTTACAAAATGAGATTATTCTAAAGTGAACCATCGATAGCAGTGTTGGGAGTAATCACATGTTGACATGTAGCAATTTAACAGCAGGGATATTCAAACAGCAATGCAATAAATATAAATTTAACACTTCTTTTCTGACTAATTGAAGATCTAGTTCAAGAAAATAAGATTGAGGTGAGGCGTTTGAAATATAACACATCTTCTGCATGTTTTTATGAACGTATATGCATTAACACAACAGCCTTTAAGTAAAAGTGTATTCCAACGGTCACAATATTAAACCTAAAAAAAAAAAAAAAAAATTCTCCGGAGCAGACATTAGCAGGGGAAGCTGACACGCACGTCAGCCTCCCCGCGTTTTTATGAGCCACACAATATATTCATTCCCATTCCAAGGTCAAAAGCATGAGATCAGGAGCTCACTCATTAAATTGTAATTTGGTTGGCAAAAGGCTAGCCAAGATTAGCTCATTATCTGTATTACTCAATTTACCACAGAAGGTTTCTGTGAAACGTTGTGTCATCCTGGTGTAATCCTGTCAGCAGAGATGATTTACAAGTTCCACAGCTGGAGTTTAAAATGGAGAAATGATGCCTTTGAATTTAACATATGGGTATTTTCTTTTAGTTATAATGCCTCATTGATTAAAAAAATATATATAAAGTAATTATTAAACAGTGTAATAAAGCATCAGTGGAGTGTAATATCTGTATGAGGAAAATAAAAATGCAAAGATTGGATTTAGCGTTCGCTAAAGCATCTCAGAAAAAAGAACTACCCAACAAGCATGAGAGCAGCAATTTACTGCTGCTGGTCTAACGAGTTATTAATGCACGTTTCCAAGTCACTGTTTCCTTCGCCTGCTGGTCTGTGTAAATTTTACATCTGTGAGCCCATTATCTAAAGAATCGCAATTCATATAGGATGCAGAAATGACACAGAGACAAGATGAAGAGAAAGATGGGTCGCAGGTAGTGAATAGGGGTGAATGTGTTTTTAATGGGAGTATATAAGCTTCTTTTTGGTCAAAAGAAGGAGTTCACACTGACCCCTTTCCACCCCCTTCGTGGTGAGGAGGGTCGGGGGTGAATACACTTTGCAAATCAACAGAGAAATACACTAACGCAGGTGCATGCACTCCAAAATCTTATCCTACATTCACCCGAAAATCATACCTGATTTAGACAAAAGTGGTTTGAATTTTAGAGAGAAATCAAAGGGGTACAGGCTGAAAAATAGGATGTGAATGTTTGTGCCTGGGTTTATGTGTATAACAGTGTTATACATTGTATGTACATATAGTGTGTGCTTATAGTGGAAAACTACCTTTTCTGGAAAAAAAACACTGTAAAATTATCTGACTATGATGACTAATTTACATTGTCACAAAACATTTTTATTAAATCAAAAACAGTTGTTTAATACTTTTCAAACTAAGTAGTTTGTGTGTACAAACTACTTAGTACAAGCCAAGCTGAGTCTAACCACAGGTCTGTATTTTTAATAAAGTCTTGTCACTTTTCCAAAAGCTCAATCTGCTTCACATAATATGGGAAACAGTTTGACTCCGTCTGCATCACATGGAAGGCAAAATATGATTTATATACGTTTACTGATATTTCTAAGTGTCAAGTGTTCGAAAAAAGACACCATCTCCACTAAATCGTCCTTCAATTAAATAACACTGGAATATCTTAGGAACCAACAAAACGCATCATTCACAAGGAGCGGTGGAGAAAAGGGGATTAGTATGAAAAAATACCAGATAAAAGGGAGGGCAAAAGGGGAAGTTATTAAAGCAGGAAATTTGACAAAACTGGAATAAAGCAGATAAAGAAGAGTTTAACACGGCAACACCAAGTTGAAAAAGAAACTGCGCATTTATCTCATCCATTCAGGAAGCAAAATTAATATAGCCACTGTCCTGTACTAGAATTAAAAATGGTTTTCTACTCCAACTTTTTATCAGAGTCGGGTTCTGATGGCTCAATCTGACCTGCACCAAAAAGTCTATCACTGGAAAGCGAACGGAGATTATGATATCAGCTGTCTGCAGCCAGGGGCGTTTCTCAAACTGGAGGATGGTGAGTGCTCAGCCCAGATGGGTCTGGGAGGATGCTAGTCAGTGTGTGTGTGTGTGTGTGTGTGTGTGTGTTTGTGTGTGCTTTTAAACTCTCACACAACAGCATACATTATTTTCACATGCATTTCATGGAGTGTAGTGCTGTGTTGAGCTCTCCATCATCTGCCGACTACCGCTGTCTCTTCTTCCTCTCTAAGTACTCCATCAGTGCCCTGCTCTCTCTCTCCCTACACGTTCTGCTGCTTTCATGCTGCAGCTGCTTCATAGCTGTAAGTTAGACCATAAGAAACTGTTTGGTTTTTTTTTCCACATAGTCTTTAAACATAACACTGGGATATTTATTCAATTCTTTTTTTTTTTCAAAAAGCAAACATTTTAATGGAACCTTTTTGAGTTGTACAAAATTAGAAAATGGAATTTAATCCTCGAGGAAGTAATCTGATTGTCTTTGAAGTTTGCGAGTTCGGGAAAAAATATGTCTAAAAGATCTTATTACTGTTTGTCCAATTTTCTATACGTGTCTGATAGCATCCATTAACGCATTATTTTCTTTGCATAAAAATGGGCCAGTTTGTGGGGTTTTTTTTTAACAAAAGAATCCGCATTATTTGTTTCCATTGATCTGATCATATTCCCCTGGCTAATCGGGCATGTTTGTGTCAGCGCTCTGCTTTTCACTGGTATATCATGACCGACTGACAGATTGGACGGCGGTGGGAGCTATCTAGCATGTTGCAATTATGTCCTATAATGTCCGTGTCATGCTCTGTTCATTGCAATGTTGAAATTCACAAAATACAACACAGTCTTCTTCAGTGACACAATGACAAGTCAGAGTGTGGTTGTCCAGAAATAAATGAGAACTGTTTGAGGCTCCAGCCCAAGAAGCCCGGGCCAGTCTACAGCTTATTGCTGCATCAGCATTTCTGGAACACCCTCACAGCAGAAAACCCTACTTTGATGAATCCAATACTATAGTCAGAAACTACTACCTTAAAAATTCATCCAAAAGGAACTCTCTGCATGCTTAGATGGTTTACTTTTGATTAGACTCAGAGTCTAGTGTATAGGATCAATGGAATTGTACCAATTATGGTTTTGGTGGCACTAGAAATCATTGCATTATTTACATAGGCCACTGTCTTTACTTCAATTTAACCTTAAATGGCATGACCCCATTTTAAATGAAGTTAGAGACCTTTGTTTTGAAAAAAAAATTGTAAAAGGGTTGTGTGCAAAAGTATTAAACCAAGTAACATTTACTTTATTATAATCAAACCAATTATAATCAATCATTTCTCTGAGATCTAATCCTAAACGCACATAAACCAATTCAAAACGGCCGTTTTATAATGAATGCATTTTTATGGATTGAGGCAACTTAATTTATGTTATTCTGTGTTACTACTATTAAGTTGGACCAAAAGAAATGACTAAAATGTTGCTGTGTAGTTTCACAGCAACATTCAGAAAGAAATAGACACTGGAGACACTCGGTCTCTCTCTTGGCGAGGTCTGTTGCAATGGATGACTGACGCTGGGCGTTTTGGATAAAGCACAGCTGTAAGCTGATCCAGTGCGTACTCACATAAACACTTATGACACATGAACATGTGCACAGGAACACACTTCTGAATAGGCATTGATTATATTAGTCAGAGGGGTAGAAGAGTATGTCTCTGATGCAGGTTTAACTATAATTCAGTGCTGGCTGATGGTTTCCAAGTGTGCTACGTACACACCAATGCACCTGCACACTACATCACACGCTTTCGGAGCTGTAATGGCATTGATCGTAAGCAGACAGGGAGTTTTGGAGGCTGTGTCAGACAGTCATCTCTGTGCTCTCAACTCCTCGGAAAATCTCTGGACTGTTGGTCGTCTCCCTGAAATGTAAATGGTCCTAAACTGAGCTGCTTGCTAAAGCAAAGGTTGAATAATAAAGGAAACAGGGCATTTTAGAGTTGGACATGATAGGATCTGGATGCTCAAGGTTGATTTGTCCTTATGTCTTTAAAAAGTAAGGAAAAATCAATAGAAATTCTATCAAATTTTTGCTCCACAATAAAAGTCTCAAATAAAAGTTGATAAACCCGTCCTCTCAGTCTCACCATGGGAGCTATGGCAACCACTCCCGTGAGTGTGTCTACACACATTATATATATATATAATATATTATATATATATATATATATATAATATATTATATATATATATATATATATATAATATAATATATATATATATATATATATATATAAAGATAGAGGGGGGTGAGCGAGAGCTAAGCTAAATATATTTGTTGAACTCAAACGCCCTCCTTATAGCACAAAATAGATTTTTCTTCTCTTTTTTGTTTTCATGTCTCCTTTTTTCTCCTCTCCACAACACTCTGCCACCCCCCACCCCCGTCATTCACACACACACACACACACACACACACACACACACACACACACACACACACACACACACACACACACACACACACACACACACCTCTCAAACAGCCTCTCTCTTCATGGCATTTTGTGTCACCCCTCCTAATGGATATTGACCAAAGAAAGACAGAAGAGAGGATGGAGCTGCATAGACATACACAAGGAAACACTTTTTTTCTTCTCTTCTTTTTTCCCTCAGAACAGAACTGGCTTAATGATAACACCTTCATCTCATCCCATCTACGGTATCAAAGTTGTGATTCATCTACGACCTTACAAAAAAATAATGTTCATGTCGCATCACATCAATTTGAGAAAAAACAGCCAATATGGTTGTGCAACACATTCCATTTGCACCTCAACTAAAGGCTAAAATTATCCCTACTTTAATAATCATTCTCTGATAAAATATCTTATTATACTTATTAATTTATTTCCCCCCAAATGTTAAACTCTCTCATTTAGAATTAGTGCCACAATAAAACGGTTTCCTTTTAAGAAATACAACAGCAGACCATCTGGTGTATTCCGCTTCCATCAAGCTGGTTTTTGATCACCGTGCCAAAAAGTAGGATGTGTGCATTTTGTCACCTACAGTTCTTCATCTAGACGCTCAAAGTGGTTTTTTCATCAATTACAAAAAAAAAAAAAAAGGTTAGCAAAGAAAAAGTCATCTGCGTACATGGAAAAGAGCCTTGAGAAGAGGATTCCATGTGTAACGACCTCCACTGTTAGGTTTTATGTTATATCTTTAGTGGAAATTAGTTTTAGTTTATAGATACTCTTATTATTGTTCCAAACAACTACAAATATACTTCAGATGCTCAACAATGTAACACACAAGGTAAGACACACATTCAAAAGCATACAACTGACTAGTTAGGACTCTCTTTTCGTACCTGCAGAGCCGCTGACCCAACTAACAGCACCCAGCCCTCAACAGGCGGGTGCAGATGGTCAGCTGTCGTGGTTAGAATTCTAAGAAGCCGCCTGTCTCCCGCAGTTAACCAAACTGCCTAAATAAACAGGTGTCCTACCTTTCAAATAATATTTCTTCGAAAGTTTTCAATAGACTATCTCATTGCTGTGTCAGAAGTGTCACATTTTCAAAGAGAACAAGCTTGATTTGATAAACTGCGTCACGGAGGGGGGATTCTTCCCACAATTGTCTCTTCCAGAGAGACAAAATCAGCTGTTTATCAAGATTTAAAACCTCATTTACTATTACTCTTCAGATAAATATAATGGATTTGGCCATCTTATTGTTCTTAAAATACAGCTGGCATTAGTTGTTTGTTATACTATAAAAGTCAACTGTCATTCATAAAGGAGGTTTTCCACATGTTTTGCCATGTCAACTTCAAAACTTGAGCTTCTCTTGATTGTAAATAAACAGGGATTTACTTAACTTAGGTTCAGGAACAGCGCATCATAATCAGTTTTGTTATTCTCTTACACTTTTTCCTTAAATAAACTACAACCTATAATCTATATGCAGTATCTGGTGCACACACACACACGCACACACACACACAATCAAAATGTTTGCTATGGAAGCTTGGACAAATTAGAACTTTTTGCCAATATGGATTAAAATGGTAATATTCCACTAGTGGTGTGTGGTGTCAGCTGTCATTTTAAGTGTGCCTTTGATTCTATACTTAAATCAGAGGCAATGCCTCTGATATTGCCGCTGATTCAAATCTGACAAGATAATAACTTTGACTAAGAGTCATTACTTTGTTAAAGAAATGTTCTTCTCAAGTGAACCCACCAAATAAATACAGAAAAACCATCCAACCTATGAGTAAATAATCAGTGACAACATTACCGGAGCATCAGTGCAGCCCTGAAGCAAACTGACAGACATTAAAACATATTCTATGACTAAACTTGTCAAATTTTCCAAAGGTATCCCTGCATTAAGCGAACCCGGTGATATTTCTCAACTGCAGATTTCTTTCTCATGCAAGCTGATCAGACGTTTATGACTGGATGACTTTCTAATCACTCACCACTCATCCATCATCTGCTCCGATCCTTGGAGCAGGAGCTGACATAGCCGAAATTAACGTACATGCAACTACACTCCATCTATACTGGCTTAAAAAACATAAACGAGTGCAAGAATGTTTTAATACGAAAAGGCATCACAGCCTTAACAGAAGTCACAATAGAACATAAACGGAAGATCCAGACAGAACATAAAATGAGTGTGCGGACAGACAAACCTGTAAACCAGCGTGTCATCCCCAGAGCTGTTGTACTGGACCTGGAACATCCTGACTCCAGTTATAGGAGTCTGACTGCTCCACCTAATTAGGGCAGAGTTTCCTGTCAGTTCCACCAGTGAGACTCTCCGGTCTATCCCTCTTGTCTCATTGTTTGGCAGCGCAACCTTAGAAGAGGTGAGGATGTCAGAGGGGGCAGGTTCAGAGGATGGGTCTCGGCTGCGGCTTGTGCTGTTTGCCAGATGGGGCATCGCGGTGATGACTAGCTCCACCCTTCCTGTGGATTCACCTGCTGCATTGGAGGCAATGCAGGTGAAGTTTCCCGAATCCTTCAAGGATGTTACATTGATCTCCAAGCTTCCATTCGGGAAAACCAAAGTTCTGGAACAATTTCAGAGAAATCATGACAAATCAGTAAATCACCTAAATGACAAATGAATGTACACCACTATGAAACACAATGGGATCTTTAAAAACCTTCAGGGAACAAAATCCCTCCACCTCTAATCCTTTACTTTCCACTTTCCTCTTTCCTCCTTTTCAAATCAGCAGACTAGTACATCCTGGATGATTGAATTTCTCACTAGTATAGATTGAGTCTTGGGTTGGCAATCAGAATTCAGGTATTAAAATATGGCAAGCCATTAATTTCAATTAAGAAGAAAGGTATGCTCACTTCTTTTGGAGAAATTACCTATCATTATTCTGTCGGTTAAAATGGATGAAGCGACTCCATTCTGGTTTCGTGCCAGATAAAAACATTGAGAAAGATGAAAAAACAGCCCAGCAATCATAATTCAGGGGCCTCCCCTCAACAGATTTATCTACACCCACCATTACAGCCCCAAATACCGTGATAGTTTTTGGGTCGCCAATTTTTCTGACATCATTTAAAACAGACCAGTGCAGTAAATCGTTTTTCTTTTAATTAACACATTCCTTATGTTTTCAGAAAGTCTACCAAGCGTAAAACTATGGAGAAATGTACGACATTAGTGTATGATACTAGACAGAAAGACTATTATTACCTGGACCCATTTGATATAAGTCTCCCTTCAGGGCTGATCCAGTGAACTTCAGGCTCTGGGTCACCATTTGCTTTACACTTGAGGCTTGCAGGCTGTCCTTCCATAGTCACTGTATGAGGCGACTTACGAGTCAGAACTGGTGGGTCACAGATAAACTCCTAAAGGACAATAAAGAATAAAGTCACTTTCAATATCTCTCATTTTTCTTGAATATTTAAATAATAAGGTCAGTCTCAGTTTAAGATTATGAGAACTTTTCTTTCAGTTTTCTGCATGGCACACACACACAAAAAAGCTCCAAATGTCACCTCTTCAGGTATTGTCCAAAAATACTTGGCACTGAGGTCAGGGGGTGAGGCGCACGTCTCAAGGTCATCTTCTCTGGTCAGTCGCCTCAACCACAGAAGTTCACAGTTACAGTGAAGTGGGTTACCACCAAAACTCAAAACTAGAGAGGATAGGGGAGAGCCTTTGGACTTGGCATAAACTGGGATTCTCAGGAACAGCGGGTCTGGAGGAATTTTCTTCAGCTTGTTCGATGTCATGTCTAACCTGTTAAAGGACGGGGTAGACAGAATTTGGGGGATGCATAAGGGAAGGATAAAAGAGAAACAGATATAGACATCAATAGACGAACAGTAATGCATTCAGTTTCTCAACAAATCCATACTGCATCTATTCATGATGTATATCTACAAATGCTCCAATCCTTTACCTGGCCAGTTTGTGCAGGTTGGTGAATACACCCTGTGGAACGTTTTCTATCAAGTTATGATCCATATTTAGGGTATTGACGTTGGTTAAGCGGCCAATTGTGTCCCAGGGCACTTGGGCAAGGTTGTTGTAACTGAGATCAAGATCCTCCAGGGTGGACAGGAAGTCATCGAAGGCATGTGGAGAGATGGAGTGGAGCTGGTTGTTGGCAAGGATCAGGTGACGGAGGTTCGTCAGGCCTTTGAAATGGTCATCCTGTTTGGTGAAACGGTGAAAACGCTGTCAGAAGCATTGTGGTTCTTTTGTTCGCTTCTGTGCACCCAATAACAATCAGTCATCCATAGAGCCACCCATCCATGGGTCTTACCTTGATCACAGTTAATCTGTTGGAGTCGAGGTGGAGTGCTCTCAATCGCCGGAGGTCACTGAAAGCTGATGGCAGAATCTGACTGATGGTGTTTCTGGACAGGGTCAGGTGTAAAAGACTGGTCATGTTTGCAAAGTCCTTTCTTCGGACAGCTAAAAGAGTGCAGAGTAAACATAAAGACTTCATTAACTTAACATTAGTGCCAGAATTAAATATATTACACACTAGTATTAAGGGATACCAAGAAATGAGGAGATGCACATCATCTAAGTATGAATTAAAGCACAGAAAAAGGCTCTTAAGCATTCATAGCCTGTGCCTTATTATATATCCAAAGAACTGCAGTGGACAGCAGATCTGCCCCCCCCTAAAATAAATAATGAAATTTTCTTTCTGGACATTGTGGAAACGAGACTTAATTTAACTTGTGTGCCTTTTGTTTTGGTGAAGTGAAGAAAATTATTTCTTCTAAGTCCAGGCAGGGAAGATTAGTTGGCTGCCTCGTTTGGAGCCAATAGGAAGCCAGATTATAATTAAAGGATAAAGTAACACTCCATTTCTTAAAAAATAAGTACATTTCAAAGAGAAGTCTTTGATAAAGGGAGGGGATAAATGATAAATGAGATTTGTTTGACTGAAGTGGGAAAGTAAAAAAGAAGTACTGTGAAGTATTATTTATGCTCTCAAACTGTGCAAACAATAGAACCAATTACTGCACAGTGATATGCTCATACATGTCTTGATTCACCACTGTGTGTGTCAGTTGAATTTGATTCAGTTCATTACTCAATCTTTTTTTTTTTTTTTTGTGACCATGCTGCTACTATATTTTTTAATGTCCAAACACTTTCGGTGCAGCTGCTGCCACTCAGTATTTGCTCATATACATCTGCTAGTGCAAAATCCCAGTTGCCTCTTGAGATCATTTAAAAGTATTGTTTGATGTTTATGAAAAAGGCTGGACGAATGACTGTGCCTAGAGTTACAAGTGTGTCACCTGTAATGAAGTTCTCTTGAAGCCGGAGCTCCACGGTGCGTCTGTCAATGGCAGCGGGAACAAAGAGCAAGCCCGTCTTGGAGCAGAGGATGGCAAGCGATGGTGAAAGGCTCTGGCACATGCAGCGTTTTGGACATGGCTGTCCCCTGCATGCTGCTGCCAGCAACAGCAGAGAGAACCACAGCCATTCCATTATCCTCCAGTGGGAACAGGGCAACTGGAAGACAGAAGGAAAACAAACTCAACACAAGTAAAAATGGCACCCAGCAGACAGCAGACAGTCCTGAACATCTGTCTGCAATGCCTGATGCACGCCACAAACTTGCACAAAGTTTACTGGAAATTGCATCGATAGATTTTGCAGGAGAAGTTAGGAAAGTCAAAAAAGAAAGATGGAGTTTAGCTGGAGTAGCTCCAAAATTTAACAGCTTCTTCCCGGCCAATTCTTAATCCTGTTAATAAAGACAAACCAAACAACAAACCAACCAACAGACACAGGTCAAGTGTCACTCAACAAAAAGAAAGTGACAGGATCACTGACATTTAAATTGTTCAGTCATTGAGACAAACGTAGAGTATTTGGATAGATATATTTTATTTATCCCAAACTGGGAAATTTAAATGTTACAGCAGCATTTAAATATAAAAACAGACAGAAACAGGGAAAATATACATTGAAGAAAATTAAGACAATAGGGAAAGGGAATAATAATAATAGTTAATAATAATAGTAGCCAAGCATGGCAGGCATTAAGTTATAAAGAAGTGTGGCACTCTGGTCTGCGTCAACTCCACAAATGTTATTTTCTAATTATCTCAAGTTCCATGCATTTGTCAAACACAAGCAGCACTGATGTCAAACATGACACAGATAAATAAAGTTCAGCCAAATTGAGCAAACTGAAACAGATGCAGAAGTAATTCCCAGACACATGTAAAAGAACAGGGCAGCATGGTGGCGCGGTGGGCAGCACTGTTACCTCACAGCAAGAACGTCATTGGTTTGATTCAACCTTCTGTGGATTTTTTTTTTTTAATGTTCTCTCCATGTCTGTACGGGTTCTGTCCAGGTTCTCCATTCAATAGCGGGGAATTGGCCACTCTAAATTGACTATGTGAATGAATAGGTGTTTGTCTCTTTGTGTGGCCTTGCGATGAAGTGGCGACCTGTCTAGGGTGTACCCCACTTCCTGCTCAATGTCAGCTGGGACAGGCTCCAGCGTAAACCTGTGACCTGAATTCAGATGAATGGCTGACGATGAGACAATTATTGGTTGTCTTCACCAAAATGAGTGAATGAATTAATGAAAATAATGTCAAATTATATCTTTACTAAGTTGGCTAGCCTGAAAACACATTAGATATAGCTTTATAGACGGGGGGAACAACTGACTGCCCTTGAACACCTTCATGTCAGCTTTGATAAGAAAACATAAAACACATTAAACTGCAAGCAGGGAAAAAAAACAGGAGTTCTGTGATGCACAAAGCAAAGTTTACTGCCTGTTCATGCTGGGCAACAAATCAAATTCCTTTCTTTGATCAAATGCATGTTTAGAATCCATGTGTAATTTGGTGATGTCATCTTACACAGCCCACATTAACATAATCTCCTTGATAGTAATCTTGCACTGTATTTCTAATCCTATCATCACCGTAATGCCAGCAAAGCAAAACATTAGGAAAACTTTCATCCAAATGTATTGTGCAGTGAGTGAAGACTTCTTTGTTTGATGACTCTCTATACACTTGACCTTTTAAGTATATGCAACAATTTTCACTTAAATGCTGAGCAAGGACATGAGGGACATACACAAATGGAGCTCCATCATAAATTGTTAGACTAAAGTTAACCTCCTTCAGGACCGTCCCTCCACCGCTCAGTATGAGTAGTTCCAAACAAAAACCTGTCAAGGTGTAGAAAAACCCTTTAGTAGTATCACATATATAATTAAATGCTGACCTTTGTCTGCAGTGACAGGATCACACCTGTAATAATAAAACACCTTAGTGGCTATTAAACTAATTGTGGATGATAAATAGTGGGATATGGTTGTTAACAACTCTGTGTCCCTGTTTATTTAGTCATAATTAGACAAATTTTTTCATAAAAAAACAAAACAAAAAACCTTTTAAATACATATAGCTGTGTCCAATTTGCAATTTATTAATATATCAGTAAACCAAGGTCGAGTATTTGTAAAATATTAAATTCTGATCTGCACCGTTCTTTGTCTTGCCCTGATGTGATTCTGGGGTTTGACTGAGTGACAGAATCACTGTATTCAACACAGACAGATCATTACCCAGGCTGTCATACCCAGTCTTAAAATGAATTTTTTGGAGTAAAGCACAAGATGTTTGTTTTTTTTTAAATTCCTGTAATGCATGATGTAAATTACTAAGGACAGTTGATCCCAATGTATCATCCAAATGTCTTCAACTGCTTTCCACATGATTGCCATTAAGTTATCATCCCCTTATAATGTCTAAACCAGGTATGATCTGATCTGTCATCTTGCATCTAACAATTGCCCAACTGTTGCAAGTCAATGCTGGATAAAATATTTGACTGGAATACATGAATTTGTCTTGTTTTTAAGCAACTTGATGTCTTCTGCTGTAGCTGTCAACAAAGTCACCGAGGATCAAATTCCACCTGTCGTGGTTTTAAACGAGCAGATAAACATGGAACCATACCAATTTCCGAATGCTTTATATATGGCTGAAAACTTGTGAAATGTGTGTGTGCAACCAGGCACTAATATACTATATCTGCTCCAGCAGTCTGTCAAGCTGATGAAGAACAGCAAACCTGACTTTTTCCAGAAACCCGTTTGCGGTCCTTGTAGTACAGAAGACATTGGTCTAAAGAAATATAGGATGTTGCTACGTGATTTTGTTTAATCGTAGATTTCCCTCTTGTGCCACATTCCCAGTAACAAGCTAAATAACATGAGCTATAACAAACACACACACACACACACACACACGTTTCAATCAGTCGTTCCTCTTTGTAGCATCTATAGGCTATTTCCAGAATCCGACGCTTTATTCAACCATCTATTACGCTCCATTCTCCCCTCACCACTGTCTCTTCAATAACGCCTTTCATAATGTTTTTTTTTAATGACTATGGGAATACCTAATGTTACACATGTTTCCCACTCTTATTGTATTAAAACTGCATCATTTGTTTCTTTCCACTCGGCCTCCGTCTTCCTTTACTTCACTTTTTTGATGATTTGGTAGCTTTCCATCACTTCCCGTAACAAATGGATTTTCTTTCATCTACACTCATTTTGGCTCTTGAGTTTTTCTCCCACTGTCCCCAATATTGTTACACACACACAAACACACACACATACAGCCAAATTCACATAGTTAAACCGTCTCTATGGTTTCCTTTGGATAAACTTTTCTTATCGGAACATTTTTTCTTTTTAATCACTTCCCCATACTCCTGCTTTCATTTTCACCAACTTGTTTTGATCATATATCCCACCATCCCCTCTTCCTATATCTCTCAATGCCTGCTTCATGCTTTTCCCAACTCACCCATCCCTCATCCTGCCTCAATCAGTTCTACAATGGCTTCATTTAAAAGTGTCTTTCGGTAAACGGTTACAGACATTGCTACCAGAATTGATTTTTTTCAATCCATGCATCCGTCAATTGGCTTGACATATCTCGCCCCAGCTTGCATGTGTATGGCATTATTCTATTTCAAACATTTAAACGACTCACTTGTGGATTCCCTGCATGGACTCATTGGTTTGTCAGTGAAATTCAGTGAGAATAAGAGCAATAAGTCCAGTTTGTTCAGTGATAATCTGCTTCCAGTTATCAAGCAGAGTGGACCAAATTATCTGGTGGCAAAGACTTGAACGATGGTGTAACGCTCTGTAAATGCTAACTCCTGAGTCATTTTGGGTCGATGGATGTGCGTGAATCAGATGTGACGGTTACTGACTGAGTTATATGGACTCATACTAAAAGTCCCACGCTGCATGGTGGTCTGAACAGTCAGCTGCTGAGAAAATGTGACCCAAAATAGGTACATGATGTGACAGGTATCCTGGAAGCCTTCCAGATTTCAGACATGATAATGATGGCCTGTTGGAAAATCGTGATTGATCATGAGATTTCAAGAGGTAAGAAAAGTGTCACAACAGTGAAGTCTGGTGTTTACTAGTTGCTGGATTTGCCAGTCGTGATCTACACAATATTTGACTTGAAAAAAGGTTTAGTTATGATAGATGGTCTGGATGTTTTAGCATTTCTCGTTGTGACTTTAACCCTGATTGGAAGATTTGTGAATGTTTGTGACATAAGAAAACACAAAGCCATCTATGGTCAACATAAATTTAATTCTCACCCATGTTAGATAAATGTTATACATCACCTGTGTGTATTTATTTATAGTAGATTGCCCTGGTGGCTTCACGGGTGACAAGACTAAACTTTATCATTGCCATTAGATGTCAACAGAGGTGGGAAGGTCTCATGACAGACGATAAATCAGGAACTCCGTTAACCTCGTTACGACCTAGATGGATAAAAAACCACCTAACTGGAAGGAAAAGGTGTTTGCCACTAGGATGGGGTGGATAAGAACCTTTACAAGACAAAGGGTAAGCTGCCAGTGTCATTTCAGGACATCCACATACGTATTACTAAGTAAGTCTGTAACTCAGATTCCTAACAGACCATGTAAGTCCAATTTAATGGGACTCCAGGGACTTAAATCTGAGAACATTTCTGTTTAATATACTACAGTCACACACCATTTTTATTTGAATTAAAAGAATATATTCATAAATGATGGATGTCTTAGTCTTGAATAAGTTCTTGAACCTTTAATTTCTACCTGGTAAATCACATCATATGTTGCATTTGCCCTCAAAAATCCCACAACACTGCTATCCAGGAACAGTTAAAATGTCATTGGAATATATATTCTAACTCGTAGTGAGACTCCTTGAGCTAAATGTCAGACCAATAAATTTGAGTGTAGTGTATTTTAATGTTTAAAAGTCAGAAGTAAGACACGGAACACACACGGCATTATTTTGCACTAATTGCACTGGAGAGCTCCGCATCGCTATTTATTTTCTACGAGTGACTGTAAAAACTGTCAGAAAAAAAAAAAAAGAAAGCATTACCGATGTCTGCAGGAGTGACAAATGTTTATGTTTTTTATGTTTGTGCAAAAATACAAACATTCACTGATGGGCTTTGTTTTTCCTGACAGTATGATCTCCGGTTTGCATTTTGTAAATCAATCAGCTCCTCCCAGGCAGGGTATTTTTCAACGTGTGTAGGACAGATATTGCCGCAGACCGAAATGTTACTGTGCAATTAGTGTTGCAAACTGTCTTTTGAAGAGAATGGTCATTAGTTATGGGGAAAAATGCGAGATATGCACCTCAAGCACTGTATGAAATAGATTAAAACAACAGCTTATTCTGAATTCTTTATGCTCAGTAAGTTATAGTAGAAAGACCTGAAGAAAACATTAATTACCAACAAAAAACTCAACATGTCTATCATCTGCAAGAAAAAAAAGATGTTTTTCTCTGAATATATATCAACTCTACCTGATAAGATTAAAGACAGCCTGTTGTTCATGTTTTTCTTCAGTGTTTCACCAGACATGCAAAAGTGTTTTTTACTAATGCGTTTATTGTTGGAAGGAGTTGTGAAGTTGAGTCTCCCCTCAATTAACGTTTCTTCTGATGAAGTCTGCGCCCCTTTAGTCATCATCAAATATTCCGAAAGCTACTTAGGTTCGTTGTACGTGTGATGCATTTAGAGCCCAACAGATAATAAACCAGCAGCAATGAGTTTCTCATTAAAGAACATAAGATCAAGAAAGAATTTGGAAGTAGCAAAGAGGTCAGTGATTGTGAGAGCTAGAACTAAAAGAACTTCAGAAAAACATGATTGTAGCCTCTTCTAAAACAATTAGCAATGCTAATATGCGGACATGCATAAATAAGGGCGTTGGAGGGACGGAGGAGGATGAAGACTGATCACAGAAACCACTACAGTAGTAAAAATGACAAAAAAAAAGTGATGGAAGTTAGTGAAGAAGAATGAGCAGGGACGTGAGTGTAATGAGATTAGGAGAGGGTAATTTGAGTCTGTGCTTGTTTCAAGACGTGAAGATTCATTAATAAATTTGTGTAATTGCATTTGCCCCACGTAGTTCAACTCAGACATGTGAAGACAATTAAAGTTTTAAAATATCTGAAGCTCCTCAGATCATTTTAACTGCCAAGGAAGCAAACATCTTATTCCACCATTGAAGGAAACCTGTACAACATCAATGTGATTGTACATCTCCATGGATTCCAAAAAAAAAAATCACATTTAAAGTCCTGCAGAGATAAATTGTAAAGTTAATTTCAAAATCTAAATAATAATAATACAAAAAAAGAATACTATATTCTGCAAATATGTAGAACTAAACCTGTACCTGTAATTCTATTTAATGAAATAGGCTTAAACAAGGATGATGACATCAGTGTTTTCCTTACGCAGTGAACAAAATAACAAATGACAACGACGATGATTGCCTCTACATGCAACCATTCAGTAGAGATATCTGAACAATCAGTAGGTCGGTGCGTCTGCTAGTGAAAATACCGGTGTGTGTATATAAAATCAGATCAAACTGAATAAAAATTATTTTGTAGATGTGTGATTTTTATACCCAGTAGTGTTTTACTGTTGCTTGAGTAAAGAATGAAAAAAAAATCACTAACAGTTAGAGAACAGGTGTTTTGGATTATGAAGCACACATTAAATCAGATGCTGTGGCCATCAGCATAGATTTAGTGCACCTTTGGCTCAGTAGGACTTTCATCCCGCCTCCGTGTGCCATCATTCATTGGATTATAATTGGAAATAATCTTCTGATGCGATCTGTGCACTCAGTATCAGTAATTCATCCATGTCTTCATGTGTGTGTGTGTGTGTGTGTGCACGCGTGCATGTGAGTGAGAGAGAGAATGTGTCAGTGTCTTGTCTGGTTGTACGTATTATTTGTGCACATTTGAGTGTGCGTATAATGTGTAGAGCATGCTTTCTGGGAGAGCGCTGCACCTCGCAATGGAGATGGATTACCCTGTCAGCTCTCCACCAGAACCACAGCGTAGTGTCTTCTGTGTGTAATTTATTGCGTCTGTGCAGTAGTGTGAACATGTTCATATGTGTATGAGCACAAACGCTCACTGAGAGCATTTCATGTACGTTCTTCAGTCATATCTAGCTGGGTTCTTGTGCTTTCAAACTTGCCTGTGTGTTCATGCATGCACCTTTTTCTGTTTGCACAGAAACCTGTGTGTTACACTATTTACTGCATAGTAGCATTCGTTTATAAATGCTCGTTGTACAGCAGCACTTGCTGATACGTCTCTGCTACTCTTTGCACAAGAGCATAGCAGCATATATTGCACGTGTGTGTGTGTGTGTGTGTGTGTGAGTGTGTGTCTTTATTCCATTTGTGTAGTATAGCCCAGCAAGAACATTGTGATATTAATGACTTTGAGAGCAGCGTCATCCATCTGCTTCTTACACACACAAACACGTGTGTGTGTTTGTGTGTCTGATACAGTACATGCACTTCTAAACAATATGTTTGTTTAGAAGTGCATGGACTGTATTTATTGGTCCGTACTAAAGTAACCATGTCTACAGCAGCACGCATCTGATGGAGCTTAAAATCTGCACAATGCTGTGGCAATTAATGGTGAAGTACATCTGTACAGTTTCCTCACTTACATCAACAGGATAGCAATTGTCACTGAACTAAATTTCCCCTCAAAAGTGGGAGCAAAACAGGAAAAGACAAGAAATTAAAGCATCGGAAGGCCTGAAAGCAAAGCGAGTAAAACAGGGCAAAGAAAAGTCATGTGGAAATATACTCTATATCTGATGGAAAACAAAAGTCAGCCAACAGCAGCGGCGAAGGCTATCCTTCTATTGGTCGAAAAAAAATAAGAAATAAAATAAAAAACAAAAAAACTTGGTGGGGGCTTGTAACTTAGCAACAGCCAATGACACATTGATGGTAATAGTGTGGAGGTGGCAAGTGTGTGTGTGTGTGTGTGTGTGTGTGTGGGGGGGGGGGGGGTAGGGTTGTAATGTTACTGTGTGGTGTTTATATGGGGGCTGTGAGAAAGTGCAAGAATGGTTTTTATATCTTGCAAGTAATGAATCTGAAGTGTTGGCATCTGGGAGACTGAATGTGAGGGGCAAGGGGAAAGATGGGGGGGGGGGGAGTAGTGTTTCAGAGTTTATTTTTATCCAAGCTATGAATCAATGTGTCCTTGCATTATCATAAAAGCCAATGTATGCATTTATTCTCTCGGTCTCAAGGTGAAATTTTTACCATGGACCCATTAAGAAGTACGATAAATAATATATGTTGAATTTTAATTTTTCATAATAATTGAGGGAACAATTACAAAGCAAAAGCAATTCAGTAAAGACGCACTTGAATAACTGACATTATTTCAGTAAAATATCTGCTTTGAATTGTATTCAAGGAACCTCTAGACTGACTGCAGCAAAGACTGACTGTTAATGAAGCAGTGAGGTTACTAACTTTAGCCAAGTGTGGCGATAAATGCTTCTTCGCAGAAAATTGTTGTGTTATGGTTGCGCTCGTTGCAAACAAGCAGTAATCATTGTGCTACGGGGGAAAATAAAAACAGTATAAAATAATTACCATTACTAAATCATGGAAGAAAAAGTAATTACGAAACACGGAAGCTGCTTCTTGACCTTATGTATAATCCAAAATCAATTTCAACACTCCAGACTTCTATGACGCTTTCAATTATAAAACAACATCTCCTGCACAAGTTGCTGACGGTCAAAGTGTCAATACTGAGTGAGAACTTTGTCAATTAAATAATTTTAATTTGAATCTTGTCGTCTTAAAAAAAGATGCCAAAAAACAATCCCTTTAGCATGAGCTAACTGTAAATCTTCACCTTGGAACTGAAGTAGATCAAGTAGATTTGTCTGCTACCAAAGAACCCTGATATACATCATTGATATAAACATCTTTCAACCATTGTAATTGATGATCAGTTACCTAGTTAGCACAGTGTTCAGCTGGGAGACAAAGGGAAAACCTTGTGCCAGCTAAGACATCCCTGCCAAACAGGAAGTTGTGTCTGTTGGCTGTGATAGTGCTGTTCTGCCGCTGACCCTGACCATCCCACAGAGGAAAAAGAGAGCAGCAGTTTCTCTGTGGGGATCAGTGTTATTTTTATAACTGGTGTGCTGCTAACCTTTTGAAATTAATGGGGGCAACGTGTGTTAGATCTTCATCATTTACACCCAGAGACAATAATGTGTCTCTGAGAAGTCACAATGCAACTCACACTGTCCTCTTTTACTTATCTGTAACAAATGATCTTGATTGCTCTCCGCATATCGAGTGATCAACATGTGAGGTTTTGATCTAACGTAATTAAGATTATAGAAAATGATATGAAAAAAAAAATGGGTGTATAATTGAGAAGATATTCCTTTCTTTGGTAGTCAGTGACTTTTCCCATTTCTTTCTCATTAAGAAAATTATTTTATAGCAAGAGGTGGTACAGTCCACTTATGATACCAAAGCTGAGTCGAGGCAGCAGCATGTGGTAGAAACAAAGCTTGAACATAAATGCACCATGAAAAGTACCTCATTAATCATGTGTCCAAGTAAATTAATTCCATACAGCTACACAAATCTGTACACATGCTACACACACAAGAGCAAGCCAATTAATATGAGTATGTGGAGGAGGTTCAAGTCACGTACTTAACGAATGGCAAAAGAAAAGCTAATAATACTACAAATTCACCCCTTGTTGGCAAAACATTGCATTGGCGTATTATGCTGTCAGCCTGGAGATTTGGGAAGCAATACCTGCAGTAAACAGCATTCAGTAGCTTAGATCATCTAATATTTTCACAAGGAGGCCTCATAAAAGTTTTATTTGCTGCAAATGTGCTCTGAAAAAAAATTGAAATCAAGGCAAAAACTGTAACATAAAAAAAAAAAAATTAATTATTCTGCTGATGTTTTCCTGTTGTTAAATATTCTACTGATATTGCATCACTTGTTTTGTGGTTTATTTTGTTCATCAGGGTCGCGTCAAAGTCAGTGTTATTATGTTGTTGATTAGAAGGTCACAGATTTAGTCCTTCTCTGTGGATTCCCCGCAGCATCGCAATCATTCTCCACAAAGGTGAGCAAATTCGCTTTCCTCGCATTTACACAGATACATGCACGCACGTACACACACACACACACACACACACACACACACACACACACACACACACACAAAGCCTTACGCAAATAGACATCTGTACAGGTTCTGATGCACACAGTTGCCCAGGCAATGGATTGGATATTTTTCTAGGATCTGAGCCACGCACACATACACACACACACACACACACAAACATGAGTGGAGAAGGGAAACATACATTTTCTCCGTTTATTCTTTTTTTCTCACTCATCCCATCTCATAATCCATTTCTCTTTTTGTTATCCATCCATCCTTTTTCTTGTAGATGACATGATCACTATTTGTCTCGTCAACAGCCGCTGATCGGACTTGTGGGTCACGAGTGTTTCTGTTATCGTTATTCTATTTTTATTTTTTTTTATTGAGTCCCACTCTGTTGATTTTCTAACACTGCCCTGTATCTGTCAGTACAGTAGATAATTAGTTGAAGCCGCTAGCGCAGTGCATCAATGCCTGTCGCACTGCACTCTATTGTAACACTAACCGCAGCCTCCGGGTTACTGTAATGCTAACCACACAAATGCATAGACTGGAACACACATCCGAGCTGATATCCATCTCTCTGATACAAATGATGCTATTTTGCTTCCTCTTGTTGTCTTTTAGTGGTGCAACAGAATATTTAATATACACATCAATCACTTCCTCTTCCTGCACACGTCTCTCCTCACTCCCGTGCCTAATTGTGGTCATCTTTATTCATCATTATTTCTCATCTTCTATGAGATAAAGTGACTTCCAGTGACCGTTCCGTACTTCTTCGAGGACAGCCGTCATATCTCCATTACCACCGTCGTATATGATATAGTTCCAAACATCGATAATCCTTCCTTTTTGTGTTGTATACAGTATGTAACATAAAGCTCTGCCTGTGTTCGGTGTAATTTTAATACTTCCAGTCGGTCTATTAATTTGCTTGAAGAAATAACATTTTGGAGCATTTATACATTTTGATTTCCACACTTTTCACCTGTTTTCATAATGGTGATTTAATGTCACTCGATACACTACGTCCACATTAGTACGCTATGCATCCTGGTGAAGAATCTGACATTACGGCGAGTTAGATCAGTTCATGTTTCAATCCCCATATTTGTGCTATACTGTATTGCAGAATTTTTGTGCTGCTTCCTGTAGGAGATTCCATGTATTTTCTTTCGCAATAAACACATCGCACTCCCTTTTTTTTATTATATTGAACGAAACGGGGGTTGACAAAGATTCACACTGAGGAAGCTGTCGCATCGGTGTCACCAGCGACTTCTTTTTAGTGCCATTTTTTGGGAGATTTCTCGTAGGATGAAGGAAAGCACCATGAGTGACACCACATATTACTGTGTGTATTTAAAAGTCTATTCCCAACAGCTTTCTCCTTTTCCACCTTTAGCCAAGTTGAAAATGTGACACCTCATTTCACAAGTTTCTCAACTCGCACTCTGTGCTCTTCAAGCTTCTGAAAAAAGCTGCAGTCATCTTGATTCTGCTAGTACAAGTAGCAAAGAGGCAATCACGTCAAGACGGCGACAATATCATCACACCTCGCAATAAGAGCAACCATGAAAGTCAAGGGAATATGAAGATCTGGAAGCTCTTTGATCATCCGTCGTTTGATATGCTGGAACAAGCAGTCAGGTCAACCTTGAACACATGATAAACTTTAAAAAGCTGAGAGCAAGGTGATAGTATGTAGATTTGATTAAAGGCGCAGAGACGGGAAGGACAATCAATGCAATCGAGTCGGGTGTGATTTTTTCAAACTTGTTTCTTTTTTAAAAGAATCTTTTTATCTTTACATACAAGTTGTCCCCAAGACAGGACAGGAACGTCTGACATCTTTCGAACATTCGTTGATACGAACAACCACACCCCAACCTTTTTTGCATCACGAATGTCAGACAATATTTTCATGGCCTGGCCTTTAAGGTGGTATAAACTGGTATTTTGCAGCTTTCTATTTATTTGAAGTCGTAGGTGGTTCTTCTTTTTTCTCACTGGCTCTTTTACCCTGCACAAAGAAACATTCCAATGACCGGTACCTGTCCATGACCCCAGGGGGATGGAATCTAAAGGTAAGTGACAAATATGGTACTACAGCTTTATTTCATTTATGTGATGTTTTTATGTCCTGTAATTGTTTCTGGTAAGTCTTTGGGAGTACAGTAATACCTCGTTACTCGTTTCCAGGACCATACAGCGACAAACTATTTTATTATTATTTATGAACCCCATACTTATTAAACCACCTTATATCTGTATAACCTTTTCCCACACTCTTATACACTGTTTAAAGCACCTTTGTGTTTCAAAGGAAGTTCGCTGCATTCCGCAGAATGCAGCGAACTTCCAGATGCTGTCAGCCAATAGCAAGCGTGTACTGTATCACATGACTACCTACTAAAAATCTGCGATGAAGCCGTGCATCTTGAAGCGCGAATCAGTGAGGGATTATTGTAGTACTTTAGTATTTAGAGTAGGAATGGCATTTAAATGATTATCTATTGAAATTTAACATCAACTTACAAACAATTCAGCTTACTAACAGCCTCTAAAAGTCAGTTGTGTTTGTATGTTGAAGACTACCTGTAATTGCTTTCTTAATGTTTGACACTCCCATATGAAGATTCCTGATACCTTGAAGTTCACAAGCCAAGGAACCATGACGCCTCTTTTCATCTATCCCAGTTTTGCTTTTACAGTATGTGCACTCACACACCTTATCTACCCTACCTCTCTCTAGAAACTCCCTTCTGTAGCTAATGGGGTTCTGACATCCATTTCCCAATCAGAAACCCAGGTAAATATAGATGCTTTCTTTTCATCAAGTCTGCCACCAGTCTTGCACTTCTTACCTCTCCGTAATGGCTTCTCCATCAACATTCTAGTGATATATTTCTTGACTTTTTATGGTTTCATTCAACCTCACCTTTCCTCTTTTCTGCCACCCCCCCTCTTTCACCTGCTCTTATTCACTGTCTTCTTTTTTGCTGGGTTTAGCTGCGGAAGATGTGTCTCATTTTGCACAGAGAGCAGCGGCAGGCCTTTTCTGATTCTGTTATTATGGTGATTGTGGTGTAATAATAAAAAGAAAAAGAGATAGGACAAGCCGAGCTGATAGGGCAGAAATGAGAAGAGGAGGCAATGAGAAGAGGAGGCAAACAGGAGGGGAGCACAACAGAAATAGGGAATATAAGATGCTGATCAGCATAAAATCACTCAGAAGGGGGGAACAAAGTCAAACAGGAGAGATAAGGGAAAGTAGAAAGGGAAAAGAAAGGAGAAGAGAAATGAGGTTGGAGAGACATGTGTGCCACTTGGTAGTCATCACAGAGATGCCTTCTCCATTCAGGAATTCCAAGTGCAGCTGTCGCTTCAGGGAAGTGATCTCACACACGCTCACACACACAAACACACCTGCAGGGATGCACATTACAGACATGCACACACTGTCTCTCTCTATCACACACACAAACATACACACTCGCTTTGGGCTGTGCTTTGAACTGATCCCTGCCACTAGAGAGGCACACACAGAGAGCCGGGTGATAATAATATTATCCTATGGCCTTCATATGGTAATGTGGTTTTATTGCTATAGAGAAATATGAATATTATGGCTTTTAGAGGCAGCTTAGGGAATTACATGGCTGTCATGTTTCTCAGCTTCAATGGAATATTTAGATTCTCCATTTATCTGGGGTCTATGGGTGGGAAATCCATTGAGTTATTTACCTTTGCCACAATGTGCCCTGACATGTTTTATATTCACACATGTGATGAAGAACATGTAATTGATATGATGACGAGCTGGTCACAGGTCAGTGGGGCAAACCAGGACACAACTGGAGGATTGAGTGAGACAGGCATGATGCTGCACAATGGGAACAGAGCAGGATGAGTAAGGAAGGGCTAAACAGAGACACATACCCCAAGACTCTTCACTAGGATCACACAATGATCTCTACAGGACTCGTTTCATCCATTGTCCTCCATCTTGGATCTCCAGTTATCACAATCACTCTCCAGGATGCTAAATGTGGACCTCTTATGGATTTCCCCAACATTCCCAACAGGCAGAAAGGATCCCACTGATGGATAGTGGTCCATCATTTGTTTTAGTGTGCTGTTTAGAGAGTCTTTTACAGCTTCTGTAGTTGGATGTGTGTAAAGTGTTGTTTAATGTGTGTTTCACAGAAACTTCATTCCATTTTGCTGTGGTGTGAGTTTGTGCATTTGTTTATGATATTTGTCATTTATTATCTTTTTAATTGCATGTGTTTTGATGATTTGAATGTGTGCAATATTTTTGTTACTGTTCTTCAGCTGAATTTTTAATTTACTGGAGATTTTTTTTTTCTTCCTCCCGACAGGCTAATGCAATTATATTTTTTGAAACTTATTTGTCACAGCCTCAAGATTGATTTCCATCTAAACAATCAGTAACAGACAGAAAATGTGGTCCCCAAGTGTAGCTATTGGTGCGCATACAGAGACATGAAGCAGAACAAGAAGATGACCGTGTAGAAAATGTATTTCTATGCTCTTTGAGGTTCGTGTTCTACATTATGGTCGTTTATACTATATATATTATTTGCCAGTAATAGAAGGAGAAATGAAATCCCAGTTCACTTAAATGGATATCACATTAATATGATATGAGCTTGAGTTCAGACTGCAGAGAAGCAGCAGGTAGAAATGTCCTCAAAAGGGCAACATTTCAAAGCCTGTACTTTTTCACATTTGCACCAGTAAAGAAGTTACATCACTACTGGTTTTTATGTAAGACTCCACCCCTTCTTCAATGTTTTTGCCACCTTTGATAATACATGTCCCACTGAACGGCATCCTTATCTTGATGGCAAATTTGAGCACACAAATGATCCTAGGTGCTACGTTCCTGTATGTTTAGGATCCCGGTAGGGGCTTTGATGGGAAACAAGTCGTGGGTGATGGACCAAACTGAACAGTTCAAAAACCCAAGGACCATGACATTGCCCCGTATGGTACAAACGGGGCCCCTTCCCAGAGCCAGGCCCAGGATCAGGGTTTCTGGGACTCAGGAGTGTTGTTCCATTATTGGACTTGAACACCTTGAATACCTTATTCGAGCAGAGGGATGTCCATGAGTGCACATGGTACCAATCACCACCTAGTGGAGAATTGGATCCGCTGACGGAGTAGGGGACTGGACAGGATCGACAGGCCTAAACGTATAGTGACAATCTGTTAGAAATGTCTGGAGGAGGGTCTGTTGAGAATGTCTGGCAGTGCCTCAGGAGAGGAAAGTGGTGCACCACCAACACTGTTTACCGCAGAGGCAGGGAACTGCTGACCTCAAACTGGGGATGTTGTTGAGCAGAAAAAAATACTTAGACAATCTCCTCCATTCAGTGCCTTTGGGTCAAGAACGAAAGGACAAGATCCCAGACGCCAGCGGTCGAAATAAATTTCCTGTGTGGGGTGGCTGGGTGCACCCTTAGAGATGAAGCTCAGTCACTAGATTGAGCAACAGCTCTACTCTGAGTTGTTGCTCTTCCTCATCAACAGGGGTCAGCTGAGGTGGCTTTGGATGCCTCCTAGACGCCACCCTGGGGAAATGTTCTGGGCATGTCCCACTGGTAGGAAGCCTTGGAGAAGACCTACGTCATGCTGGAGAGACTGTCTCTTGGCTGGTCTGGGAACGCCTCAGGATCCCCCCGGAGGAGCTGGAGGAGGTGTCTAGGGAGAGGGAAGTCTGGGCATCCCTGCTCAGACTGTTGCCCCAGCAACTCAGCCCCAGATAAGTAGTAGAAGATGGATGGACAGATAGATGGATGGACAAACGGATGATTTGCTCATAATATATGTTGAAAATCAACATCAACTTGCTTCACAGACAAGTTCTTGCTGACAGTCATTTCACATACAGTCTTCTTAAATTTGGATGAATGACCCATGAGTTTGGGCTTCAGACAGAATTTTGGAAGGTAAATGGATCTGAAAATCACTATATATAAGAAGGTGACACTTTCATCACTGCACCATATGTAGGCTGTATTTAGAAACATTACAGTTACAATAAAAGAAAACACATCTGAATAAAGAATTGTAGGCAAACTTCAACACAACAGAAATGAAAAGGAAAATATACCAATTATTCTTTTTTCAGCTCTATGTACAGCTACGCATTAAGGAATTATTCCGGCCCATTCCAGACTTCTAGGCTTTGTCAACTTATGCGTCTTCATCTCCAGAGGCTGCAAATATCTGATTCCCTCACATCAATCCCCCTCAATATCTGAAATGAATAATCGTAGATAAGATGAGCCTTCTTTGATATGACATTGCATATTTTATTTGATTCAGATATGTAATCTATGAAGATTTCACAAGGGAATTAGAGAATAAAAATAGACAAAAATCGCAATGGATATCACCAAGTTCAAAGGACAAATCTTGAGCAATCTTGGAAACTAGTGAGAAGATAAGAGGCTGGTTGTTTGATTTGATCTTTTATTGTTACTGCATAGAAAAACGGTTTAAAGTAAAATAAAAAAGTCTCATTTGAAATCATATCCCTTGTGCTCGGATAAGTGGCTATATCTTCCGTCCTGTTATTGAAATGTAAAATGTCCTGGACATTTTGGCTGTTCATTTCACTATAATAAACTGCTCATGGCAGATCTTTCTCCTGGGTGTTAGTAGAAAATAACACTATCTGGGGAAAGCAGGGGAGGCTACAAGTAAGTCGACTACTGGATGATACAAATTGTTTTGTAACCTCTGTAATAAAATCGTTTTTCAACCCATTTCTCAAATAGTGTGTAAACCACAGTTTGTATGCTGTTTTAGGTTGCCCGGAGAGC
This sequence comes from Antennarius maculatus, assembly GCA_013358685.1. Classification (NCBI taxonomy): domain Eukaryota; kingdom Metazoa; phylum Chordata; class Actinopteri; order Lophiiformes; family Antennariidae; genus Antennarius; species Antennarius maculatus. Next base: position 22,786,340 of record CM023613.1, read on the forward strand.
TTTTCTGAAGCACATCATAGATCCTACTCTGACTCTACAGTAGCCAAGCCTTGGCACAGCTCATACTTGGTGCAACAAAACCTTTCCACAGCACACAATGTAAGAGAAAAAAAAAAGATACTAAGTGCAGGGTTAATAAAGATTCTGATGTTGAGATTATTTCCATGTTTCACAGTAAATATATAAACATATATAATAGTGCTTAGGTAAATCCAGAGGTAGGTCTACCGTGTCAGTTCCTAGCTTTCCTGATAATTTATATAGTAAATATATGTGACTAAATGAATATTTTAATTGTATGCTACATTCATTATTGCAAATTAAACTCACCGCTGTGGTAATGAACTCAGGGATAATGATAAAAGGAGGAAGATCACAGTTAAAAGCACCTGAAGTGAGTGCCATCTACATGGTGTCTAGACTCGGCTTTAAGGATAGGATAAGGAGTCCAGTTATTTCGGGCGGTGCGATTATTTGGTTAGGATCTCTGGGGAAGCTTTCCAGGCCACTGCCACTGGGACACCCTGGTGTAGTCCCAGAACTCAGTGGAGTAATGATATCTCTGGACTGGTTTGGTAAGGTAATGTATACGCCCCAGGAGAGCTGAAGGAGGTGGCTGAGGAGAGGGATGCTTGGGTTAATTCTACTGAGACTGCTGCCCCTGTGACCCAGCCTCTGGTAAATGGAATAAAACATTCATCCAGCCATCTATCCATCCACTTTCTACAGCTTTTTATCCAACTTTGGGGTCAAGGGTCTGCTGGAGCCTATCTCAGTTACGGGTGAGAGGCAAATTCACCAAAATTGCATGTTTTTGGAAATGGAAGGAAGCTGGAGAACCCCAAGAGAACTCACGCATATAGGGAAAACATACAAACTCGTCACAGAAAGAAATTGAACCTGGAACTTTGTTGCTGTGAGGCAAGGAACAATGGATAAATGAATTTGGGTGAATTTTGTTCACTTTTTGATCCAGTTTACAATTCAATTCAGTCTATTTTTATAGTTCCACGAGTGAATGTATGACTCATCAATGTCTCAGCATCAAGTAAGAGTGCCTGATGGACTGTTTCAGAGCCAACAACTTGTCTGAGCACGGACCAAAAAGAAAAAGACAGTTGTTGCCTAAGAAGCAGGAGTAACACCAACAGCTCTCATAGAGATTGTAGGAACCACTAAATTCCGTGATGTACACTTGGCAGAAGCCATGAACTTCCTGTGCAGGCTAAGAAGACTTCCTCTCCCAACCCCCATCCTCACCACTTTCTACAGAAGGACTATTGAGAGCATTGTGACAAGAAGCATCACTGCCTGCTTTGGGAACTACACCGTCTCAGAAGACCATACAGCAGGTGGTGAAGGTAGCTGAAAAGATCATCAGTTCCTCTCTCCCATCCATCACACATATTTATGACACGCGTTACATCCAGGAAGCCACAAACATCATGTGCGACCTCACGCAGCCATCACACAAACCCCTCTGTAAGAAGCACCAACGCATTCGGGCCCTTGCAGCTAGACATTACAACCAGGTCTTCAAAATATTCAACACATAATGCCTGGACTTAAAGCCCACACACACATAATATATACACACAAATGCAGACACACAAAAACTCAGCTGACAATCAGTAGCACTGTACATTGTCTTCTGTTCATACTTCCCTTTTGGCAATGTTTAAAACAACATTGTTAGATAGGCTATAGTTTATAATATTCTCATCATCTCACACATACAGTATTCACCTTTAACAATGTAGACTAGTGAGCTGCTTGTATTTCATGTGTTCTTTGTATTCTGTTGGGTGCTTTGTTGTGTTTTTATTGTCCACAAACATTTACATGTACAGGGTTGGAATAACAAAAAAAAAGCTTTCTTGACTTGAATTTACTTGAAGTCACTGAAGTTGTCTCAAGGCACAACCCAATAAAGAACAGGCCCAGAGCATGTTCTTTATTACACAGACACTCAACTGGATCCAGTAGGGAGGAAACAACCATCTTCATACGTCAACTCATTTGAAGCCAAAGCCCACATTCTTTGAAATGTTCTTTTGTATTATATGTAAAAGGAACTCGTTTCCCACATAGTTTTTTATATACATATTATACTGATCCCCGTAGGGAAATTATTTTTCCACTCTCATATATCACACATATATGCAAGCCAGAACACACCCTCTCTCACACACACACACACACACACACAAGTGCACACACATATACAAAAGGGGCTTTCAAGAATGTCAATTGATGATGGTAGTGGCAGGCAGCCACTTAAGCCTCAGAAGGTGTTCAACAGTTCATACTCCATCTTTTTTGGTCCAAGCTGGTTTAGAACCAGCCACCCTCCAATCCCCAAGTCAAGACCTTATGGACTGAGCTACTGCCACCCCCTAGTTTTAAAAAACAGTGTGTCCACATCCACTCACAATTTGACTGGTTTAATAAAAAAATTGGTATAAGTAGGCTTCATTGGCTCCTAATTTCCTTCAAAAGACAAAGAAAGCTGCTACAGTTACTGATAATTTAGATTAATCAATAGATTTATCCTCTACTCAATATCAGTAGCTGTATCTCTGTAATGGCTATACGCCTGCAGACAAAGCTGGTCTTTGTGCTCCTGCAGCATTGCTAATTTGTCTGTTGCTGAGGCAGAGCGCGTCATTCTGCCTGAAACATACTCGGCAACAGATGGAGCGCTTATACACAGGAACACATTTACATTCACATGTGAATAACGGCACAGATGTTATTGAAAAGAAACACATCGTTCCCAGCAGGAAGTTTTTAGCACTGCTGAATTAGAAAAGTTTTGAATTCATAGAAAAAAAAAAAAAGAGCATACTTGAACATGAACCCATATTTACCTCTAGCAGGTGCACTGGGATTTATTTTGATTCAACATGAAGATCCATTATGGGGACTGAGAGATCAACCGAAGCAAGAGCGATGGCCTGGAGAGATCCAAACACCTGAGAAAGAGAACAGATTTAGGAATAGTGTTATTCATATATTTATAATGCACCAAGAACATATGCATTACATATAAGTAATATGCACATCACTAATATAGAAATATAACTTCATTTGAGTGGACATCATGTTTGGAAAACAGCCTCTGATGGTGGTGGTGGTGAGTGACCAGCAGACATTGACGAATGGATAAATAGGATTTGTTGTTTTATGAAAACTTTTCAAGTGACCCACAACTCTAAAGCTGCCCCCCAACCATCAAATATGACCGGACCTTTAAGTCGTGTCCACTCCACCCGTAATGTTCAGACAAGTTTTGGATTTTGAGTTTCATTGTATGACTTGTCAAACTCAACGTTCAGAACCTCCAACACAACAGTTAAGTTAGGCCGTCCCTTTCGTTAACTCCATGGAAATCTGTGCTGAAGGTTCACAAAAACAAGATGTCAAGGTCTGAGTTATGACCTAAATTTATGGCCAACAGCATGCTAGAAGTCAGAAAATAAATTCCCAATCCTAAAGTGAAACTAATTTCGACACCACAAAATGTGGGCACTGATGCAAAAATTATGTCAGTTTTTTTCAACAATTCATCCAATGTGGATGAAAGTGCAATCAAATTGAAAGTGACAGTCTTTGCTTTTGTATTTAAGTAAAATACACACACACACACACACACACACACACACACACACACACACACACACACAGGGTGCAGCCACTTTGACAGTCAGTTTTCCAGCGAGTTTAGCTAACAAGCTGCAGGTTCTTAGATGATCATTACTCACATCACGGGTTCAGAGTCTCATCACGACGACATGAGACAGCAGTGTGACTGCACAGTGTGTGTGTGTGTGTGTGTTGGGGGTGGGGGGTGTGATCAACTCATCACGGCAAACATGGCACTCCCCATGTAGGTGAATGTACACACCGACGACGATACCGTCAGTGGTGACAGCAGCACCAGTATGGCAGGTACACGCGCCTGCTTAAGGTACGTGTTCACAACATGCACACATACACACACACACACACATACGTACACTATATATATATATATATATATATATATATATACGCGCCTGCTTAAGGTACGTGTTCACAACATGCACACATACACACACACACACACATACGTATACTATATATGTGTATATATATATATATATATACACAGTATATTGTGGATGAATCCAGGAGAATACACCTATAGTTTATATATGTATATGAAAGAGAAGCTCATGTTCCTAAACCTAACACATACACACACACACACACACACACACACACACACACACACACACACAAACGCAGGTTGACCGCACCATGTGTGTGTTATAGATTTACTTCAATTGTCATTCTGATCCTTTATGAAGACTTTTTTTCTTGGTCACACTGCTTTATTCTGTACACTACTATGCAAACAGCCATACACAAGAGGCCTTCTTTGGTTTGATAAGCTGGTGCAGCAGCTATCTTTAAGCCCCTTGTGACACATGATGGCTTTGATGAACAAATCGTAGTAAACTTCAGTGGAGCGGCTTTTATGAAACATCAGGGTTACATCCCAAAATAATATATGCTAATTCTTAATAGGAAAAACATTCCTTAAGTAAACAAGCTATTAAGCCTCATCAGTCTTTGGGGAGAATGAATAATTTGTAGTATTTACAATTTCTACCTTATTTTTGGAATTTTCTACCCTGAATTACCTCATTCATTTTGTTTGCAAATTTATTCCCTGGATTTATTTGATCCCCCCCAACCGACACTCTTTCTCTATTGATCACATCTGCCCTCTTAACATGCAGCCATTATTCACTTCTCTTGCTAACGAACAACCATCTACTCTCTCTCCTTTAATCTTGAGGGAGAATTGTAATTAATGGATTTTGAAAGAATTTGTTAAAATTAGTTTGTTACCAAAATAACATCTATTTGTATATGTGTAAAAATGTCACAATGTCATGTTTATTAGCTAAGCCCAATACAAATACACAATTATATCAGCATGTAAATAATTATTCAGGCCATTTAGAGTCTGTCACCTTGCATCACATTACATTATTCATTTAGTGCCACATTTCTAAGCTGTACATGTACAAAGGTGGCCTAAGCATCTACTTATAATGTTATTGAACCATGAATAATGAAACAAACACACAATGTAGCACCAAATCTGTATCAGAATGAGCGTGAGGGAACCAGAACAAATAGCATGAAGGATGAATTAGCAGAGGTAATGAATCTACCCTGATGCAGGAACACCTGCTTCGCACTCATTGGCTACAGCATTCTCCAAAATCGAGCCAGTCTCCCACAAGGTGATACCCTGGTACTAAAACTCCTGGATGTCAATTTACCACAGAGGATGTAACAGTGAAATTATAATCGAGTTTTTGCTTTACAAGAAACAACATTTTTCTTACCACATTGCGTTGACATTTTCAGATGTTGCTGCTACGTTTGGGGGTATACGATGAACACATTGCAGCTAGGGTCGACTTTGTTATTTATTTGTCATCTGATCACACTGGCATTACCAATCCGTCATAACTGTCCCTATGACGATCCTATCCTTGCCCATGTTTCTGTAAGGACGGTTTGTATTCCTCCTCTGTGACAAGAGATTCTGTAAAGGCTAATTCTGGCATGGTTAAATCTGAGATTTATGCTCAGATACTGTATATTAGTGTGAAAATGACTTGGAAAAAGCCTTGGATTCAGTCCAGCAGAATGATTCATCTGACACCTACATCACAGTTTCAACATAACTGTTTGGGGCAACTGGCTGTCAGAGTTACATCCAATAAAAGTGTGTGTTTTTGCCATTTTACAGGCTGAGATTGTTCCACTGTCTGCCAACACCAGAAAGGACTCACACAAAGATAGAACAGTAACTCTTCATTGACCTTTTAAAATTCTTGTGATGAATCACAAATTATACTTGGCCATGGTGAAGTTCTGGTGTATCATCTCACAGGAGGTGAGTTGCAGCAGCTGCCTCCTCGTCTCCATTGTTGAAAATCGGCAAAATATTCAACCGTAACTTTGTAAACAAACAAAATCAGACCTACAGTTCCACTCGGTGAACTCCAGACTCCTCGCTTTATCTTTTATTCATGTTTCCGCTATTGCTTTTCCTGCAACAACTCACCTGTTGTGAGATTTGGGACCAAATTTCTCCTTGAGCTAGACTTGTTAAAGCGGTTTACTCTTTAACAAAATGCTGTGTCTCCGTGGGGTTCCTTTCTCAGAAGATGCTCGGCGTAACAACTTCAACCTGTGAGCAGCAGAAACGACGACGCATTTGTGACGATCGCATCAAAATAGCGCTGGAGAGATTTGTTTTCCTATCGTAATGTTGTCTAACATACAATTTGAAATCTGTAGATACAATCTATTATCATTAACTATTTCTAAACCCCACATTGAGCAACTTTGCAGTTCACATTGAACGTTATTGTTATTCCAAACCGTTGGCCTCTATATTTAGCATCTGTTCTATCCAATCAGCTGCGTTAGATTGTGTTGAAAATGACCTGTCAGTGAGTTCACAACGTATGTGCACGCTAGTGCGTGTGTTTGCTTGAATACAAAGAAGAGTGAGCAAGAGTGTGAAGCATATAGGAAGTGCAGCTGCAAGGTATGTATTTGTATGCATGTGATATGCTGTTATAATCTGCCTCAATCTCTCCCTTTGAACTTGAAAGTGAGACAAGAGAGAAAGGAGTCATGTGAGAAAGAACCTTAGAGAGCTGAATGATTAAAATAATCAGGGCAGAAACCCCCAACAGTCCCCCCCCCCCCCACACACACACACACACTAAAGTGTTAGTTTGATGTGTCAAGCTGGGAAGTCCTTGTTTGGTTTCCATTTGTTTCTTATTTTTATTCTAGTATATAATACCACACGTTCACCACTTGAATGGTTAATTGCAAACCTGCAGAGCTGGTAATGTTCTATTTCCTCATATGAAAGCTACTGCCTTCATTTACTTTTATATATTATAATAGCGAGCCTTTATTTGAGACAAGCTTATTTTAGAGGCAGGTCTTTATTTCCAATTCTCTCTGTATTATGGGCATGATTGGCTACTATGAAGCTGCCCTATTCTCAGGTCTGCCGCTGCTTTTCTTCACTGCATGAAACAGGAACCTTCGATTGTACCCATTTACAACGTAAAGGCCTCACTGTGTTGGGAACAGCATGTCAATTCAGCAGCATGTCAAATTCAGTGAATGGTACGCTTTCTTTATTGTGTTTCAAATACAGGCCTCTACCTTGTATTGGTACTTCCTAATAAAATAGTTTGTCAGGGATAGTAACACGGCCGCAGCAAGTGCAACAAGAGAATATTAGATGGGTAAATTGAGTGAACCACAACATCTTAAAAATGTCTCTCACACTATAGACCTCAAAGTTTCAGGTAAAAAAAAAAAAAAAAAAGATAAAATAGGTTTTATCATTTGGCTATCCATCACAAATACACTAGTATGCTATATTTTTGTCAGCTGAGGCTTTGTAATGTGTATTCAGGTCTCTACTGTAGATTTCTTTCTTTAAACATTGAGTTGGGTTATATTTAATAAAGCCGCTCCTGTGAGACCCTGGTGTTGTTATATTGAACCCTGCTGTTGAGAATTGCCTTTTTGAGATGAGTATTTGTGAATATTCATAACTTAAAGTGGCAAATATTGCACTTAATTGATTTTCTCACACAATCAAATTCGTATCTATAGGTTGAGTTCATACCGTTTGTGTGGCGTAATTGTTTGAAAACTAATTTCAAGTATTGACTTGAACATGGATTCGGTGTGCTGGGACCATATATACCTGCTTCAGTTTATGACTGCTTGTCTGGTAGGTATTAAAAGTAAATGAATAAAGCTGGTATGACCGGTACATATTAGAAAACAGCTCAGCCACTTGGCTGTGTGAAATCTGGGCGGACAGCAGCATTAACAAAAAGCGAGTGCATCCGTTCTGAGAAGGACTCCAGTTCCAAAACATGCCAAAAGTATTTCTTGTATTATTCATAAGCCGACAACCTATTCAGGAATAGGTATGCATGAAAAATAGAAGAGTATTTACGGTTGTCTTTACAGGCCTTGAGCTTTCAGTGTACATGCAGTATATCAACATGAGATATTTAAAGATGCTTTAATGGACCTTCCTGCGCCCTCCTCCCATCCCATCACTTCATATTCTCTTCTGATTTCTCACGTTGCGCTGATTCCTGTACCTGCACTCCTTTCTCATTCCCGTTTGCCTTTTTTGTTTTTAATCTGCCACCCAAGCGCCGTCCTCCCTGAGCCTCCTTCCCTCCCTCCCTCCCTCCTTCAGATACCGTATAATTATCTGGTCATCAGTATCAGAATAATTCTGCTTCCTCATTATGAACCCATCTGCTCTGCTTTACTTTGTAATGCAACCAATGACAGAAACGCACGGCCATATGAAAGCAAACTCGATGCACACACACACACACACACACTTTTCTCCCTTTCCCTGCCTGGAGTTTTCCCTTAACGTCTCATCACTGGAGCCACTTGAGTGACTGAACACATTCAGTAACTGGTGTGAGGTAATTATCTTGAGAGGCAAGTCAAGATGTTGGAATAATCTTCTGAGATCTGTAGATGATTGAGTGTTGAGCACCTTTTTTTCTGAAGTCTCTGTGTAAAAAAAAAAAAAAAAAAGTATTTTAAAAATAGTGATTGATTTGAATGATTTTATACTGCCGTTCTATTTTTGTTCAGTTTTAACACCTGCAGATGTGCGACTTTGTTGAATCTTCCAGACGTTCAAGGACAGAAAAACTGTCAAAAACAACAGACAAACCATGCCAAGACCTGAAGAACCTGTGTGATATTGTTTTCCTGCTGAGTCACAAAATAAAAATTGTGATATTATGCAACGGCGTCCAGGAGGTAACTTCATGTTCACACTGACTACAGTCCTCATTGAGGATAAAGCTAAAATACAGGAAGAGAATTGTGAGACTTCCACTTATAGACAAAGGTATATGAAAGCATATGAAACATGAGGAGCAAGTGTAACCATGGCAACCACTAGTTTGCTATGTATCCTGTCCAGTTAATCTGTCGTTTGTGCTGCTTTTCTCTTGAGAAGTTAATGTCAGCATTCAAAATTACTTCATCACACCTACGGGAATATATCGTTTGATTAGAAATTTTGAATTTTCTTTTTTCATTTTAGCTCATCATGATTTAAGAGTTAAAGGGGAAAGATTGTAAAGCTGTCAAAATGTGATGGCTCATAATTACAACAAGCATTATGCAATATATTTGATTGAAAATACACCCTAAGCAGGAACAATAAACACATGATTCTAATGAAATGTTCTCAGTCCAATCGCCCTATAGGCTGTACGGTAATTATTCAAGGCATCTATTGAATGCAACAACATTATTGAATTCAATAATCCGTCTCTTCCTGTGCAGCAACAGTAGCAGCCATCCAGGAGTGCTTGATTCGAAACTGTAAAAAAACCTGTTAGATTGGTGAAGTGCAGAAATGTCTATCACGGAGCATTTCATGCAGTGAAATAATGTCGTGATGGCATCCAGAAGCTCCATCTGACGGCTAAGCCTTTTAGCACTACTCACACAACCTCACGGGGAGCGCTTTCACCATTTCATGCCAGAGCATATGTGTTCGTGTGGATGATGGTGTGTGTGTGTGTGTGTGTGTGTGTGTGTGTGTGTGTGTGTGTGTGTGTGTGTGTGTGTGTGTGTGTGTGTGTGTGTCAGTGAGCACACCAGGGCATGAAGTCATCTGGACACGGCGTAGCATTTGATCTCCTGCTCTGATGTTGTGTCATTTGCCATGCTCACACATATGTGCCCCCGCACTCAAGAGCATTAATGCTTGCACCTACAAGTGCGCACGCACAGACACACACGCACACACACGTGCACACACACAGATATAGGTCATCACATGTTTTCAGCGTTAGACGTTCTAGTTAATGTGGAATATGACCCGCATGAAAACAGTCGGCAAATAATATCTAATTTTGGACAGTTATGTCAAGATATGGATTTTTTATTTAAAGTTGAGATCATTTGTAATTTATTTATGCTGAATGTGCTTATTATGCTTCTATGCTACGAATAATATGAGCTCAATTTAGCATCGTTAATCCAACATTGCTCATTTGCAGATTGTGGAGGATGGCAGAAGAACACGCAAACTCCACGAGCAGAGAATCCAAGCTGGGATTCAAACCCACAACCTCCTCTCTGTGAGGCGACTGTGATGACCGCCATTCCATACAGTTGCCAAGCATCTCAACAAAATGATCGAGGAGCACCATGCATCAAACATGATTAGTTTCAAAAATGTGAAATTGAGTAATTTCACCGAAAAACATTGTGTTTCAAAAATGATTAACAGAAAAAAAATAGAATTTAATGACAAGTTTAAATTATAACAAATTTGATTGAAATAGGGCGGCACAGTGACGCAGCGGGTAGCGTTGTTGTTTCACACGAAGAAGGTCTCGGGTTCGATTCTTTTCTGTGCAGTAGCTCGTTTGTTCTGGGATGCAAGTGTTTCACTCTCCCATCAAAACTGAAATATTTGCATGGCGTCTACCACAAGAGATCCAACCATCAGCTCACCTGTGATGATCTACCAGGCAAGTGTTGGACTCACTTTGAATGGGACACAAAGCACCAGCACTGTGTTCTTAGTTATTCACAATTTATCTCAGGTTTTCTATTGTACTCCAAAAGGGACACATTTATATTTACTGTACTTGATCATTAAAATTAATTTATCTTGTAGGATTTTTAACTCGGCAAACGAAACTTCCTGAATGTGTTCCTCTAATGGATGTTTTCTCTAATTACTATGATAATACATGAGGACGCTATCACATAATACCAGCGTATCATTGTTGGAGGGATTACAATCTCTCTAGAGTCCGTCTTAAGGTGAGGAGAACTACATGCCAAACAAATAAGCTTCTTAGATTTTTGATAAACACAACTCCAAACTGCACATGAGAATACTGATAACATCCTTCCTGACCTCTAATCAGATCTGCTCTGGTAATTATAAGACATTTAATTTCTATCTTTTTTTTTTTTTTCCCCTTTTGTGCTATTGTTTTAAATAGAGACATTGCAAACCAAGACGATTAGGTGATCTGTTTGATGCTTCAATTCACGCTGTCTTTCTGCATCATTCTGCAAATTAAAAAAATCCACAAAATTAAAAACCAAGCAATAAAAAACTATAAACTCATAAAGCACAAATTATTTCTGACAGATATCTCAAGTTCGGAGGTAGATCTGCTTACTAGACAGTCAGGAAAATGAAAACATGTTTTGACTGAAGACTGATTTTGCATCAGGATGGAAAAGCTGCACTAAAACTATGACAAGTAATTTCACTTTAATTATGGATGAAGGAAAATGACTTATTCGTGTAATAAAACCTGGCTCACTGCCATCATGTGGTTTTAGCTGCAAAACAGGTTCAATTGTAAAAAGAACAGACAGGGACTTAAATTTAGTTCCCAGAGATGACTAGCAGAGGAGATGTAAAATAAAAAGGAACAATGAGGGAATAATGATAAAAGGATAAGAGGGGGAAAAAATAGAGCTGAACATCACAGATTTGTCTTGCATATATAGAATCTGAATAATTTTATAGATGGGACTAAAGTACCCATACTTGCCTGACTATTAAAATTAGTTTGGATAACTTGTGGATGAACCCAAATCAATTGTCTGCAAACTGAAAGGACTAAACTAAGTTCTGCAAAACAAAAAAAAAAACAGTACACAGATTGTTCACACTGATCCTTCATCAGAACAAAGATGGCATTTTTAAAAATCATCATCTAGGATCTGTTTCTGAGATGGGTTGTGAGCATGAAAATGTGGTCTTCACAGAGGATGCTTCCTCATTATCTCACTGTTTGTTCAATCTTTACAAATTAAGACTGTCATTAAAAAAAATGCTTTTCCTTGGAATAAAGATAGTGTTTTTGTAAGAACTTTCCATTCATTAGAAATGGCTAAAAATGAAAAATCCTATCTTCTAAAAAACATTAAATTGATTTCTTTGTCTTCAAACTCACTCTATATATACATATATATTCACTCAAGTAATGGTATTCATGGTCTACTGTTGCTTCAGACAATAGGCTGAAAGTAGTCTTTAACCAAAGACCAGTAGGTCTTTGTTTGAAGGTCAATCTGGTTGACTTAGTGCCGACCAGTCGGTGACCTTTACCTGATCAGCCACAGACAAATCACAGACTCTCCTCCAGGTAATGTGATCCACTTTGTCTCACTGCTTAAATGGATTCCATCAAAGACACAGAAGCACCCATGAGCAAATACACACTATCACACACACACACACACACACACACACACACACACACACACACACACACACACACACACACACACACACACACACACACACACACACACACACACACACACACACACACATTCAGGGAAAGAGAGAGACAGAGAGAGAGAGAGACTATGATCTTGCACCAGCTTCTCTCATCTGAAACAATCTTCATTCCCTCCCTCTTTCCATTTCCCAGCCACTTACAGCAGCGCTATTTCTCTCTATTTACCTTGTCTACATCACCGGGAGCTACTATGTGTGTATGTTCCATCAGAGTGAGTTGATAGGTTGTGATAGGTCTCAGGGAGAGAACCAGACCACAGCAGTTAACACAGACCTCTCCATTGCCTTCCCTCTACCACATCACACCACCTGTCTCTCTCTCTCTCCACTCCACACTGTCTATCTCTCACCTCCTTCATCCGTCAGTACACCATGTATCCTTATCTACAGCTACTGCATCTCACAAATTTCTTTGTTATTCACATCTGCCGCCCTACTTTTTTTTTTGGGGGGGGGGTTTGTTTTCAGAACTCTCACCAGATAAAAAACAACTTTATACTAGAGTGTATCCCATTTTCCACACTCTTCCTGCTGTTGCTGTCTCTCCATTGTTAATTTATTTCATCCTCACCTTCACTTCCTTCCGTTCAACCTTAGCTCAACACACTGCGCCATAACGTTAGTCGTCCCAGCTCAAAGCCCATCAAACTGTGGGCCTGATCAAAATTGTGATTATGGTCACTTTGATTGTGAAATCACTTTCAAAGCACGGTCATGATTTGAAAACAAACACGAGAACACATTTCCAATTTAAATGTTGACCTCCTGGAGCATTTAGAGGTGAAATGAGAGATTGATAACATTAATATGTCCTACTTTGCTAGGGGATAAACACTAACCAGGACTGTGCTGTCTTGCCGTCACTCCCATATTGACAGAGTGCTAAGGGGATCTCTTGCCTCAAGTTTTCTATGGTCGTTCCACTGCTGTGATAAGCCCTTTACAATTTGCAGAGCTTACAGGAAACCACATTGTTGGATCTCTTTCTAAAATACTCCCACACTGATCAGGGGTGAGCTGTTACAGCTGCAGCTTCCTCTTCAGGGTAATCCATGGTTTGACACGGCGCATGTCTACCCATCCCTCCGAAAATCATTTGGATTCATTGTCTAAGGACCCTTGAGCACAGTCTAACAAATTCCAAGGCCATCCAGTGAATATTTGTGGAGGGTTTCTACTCAGGACTTGTTTCTGAAGTTCAAGAAGGAGACCAATCCACCATCTCATTTTTCCTTTCTTTCTCTACTTCTTCCTTGCTTATTGAACCCTCTCTGCCTCATAAGTCATCCATATATTATACACATATACAGTATATGCATACCTATATAGGGCAGAATGGTTTCTAGCCCAGCTACAGTACAGCGCAGTAGCAAAGCCCCAGATTTGAGCACCAAGGAAGCTCAGAGGAAGCACAGGGGAGGGATGATAAAGCTGCATGCTCAGCCCCCAAGCTGAGTCTCGACCTCGGCTTCCTAATTGCTTCAGCTTCCTCAAGACCCTCGTTCATCCCCGTCGTCAAAATCTGATTGTACGAACCAACGTGAGCCCATCCCATCATTCCAAATCTGTAGCCATTGGTAACACCACTCAATGACATCACTGCATCATTCCCATTGGAGAACTGGTTCCTTCTCCTGTGAACCAGTGGTGGAAACACCTCCAGGATTTTTCTCACGATTATTACTTTTCCAAAGTTGCCAGTGTTGCACAATGCAAATGACCTTTACTCCTCAGTTTTAATGATCAGCATTTCGACCTTGAGATGCTAATATCCTCATTGCCTCCCTCACTATCTCCCCCTTTTTCCTCCACCCTGATAATCCCTTCATGTTGCACGTTTTTATTTTTTCTCTTAGTGTCTTTTGTTCCCGTTTGGCCATCTCTCCTTTCATCTCGTCGTCCCCTACTTTAAATTTGTCACCATCTCACTCCATTTTCGTCATTCGATCACTTCCTTGCCTTCCTTAAATTGCCTACCCTCCATTTCACTGCCTCCTCCTCCTCCACCCATCCATCACCTACTCATTTGTGCATCACCAACTTTCAAATCTCCCTGAATTCATTCTGCAATTATTGCAAGAATTTAAACGTAATTTCAATACGGCATGTTTGCCCTCTCCCCCGTGTCTCCATTTCTTCATTGCCTTTTCTCGCACTTTTTTTTTTAAATAACTATTTCCTGTCCTCCCTCCTCCATGTCAAAGCCGTAATTTCTCCTTCCACCCACCCCTCTATCTGCCTGCTTGTCCTCGTTTTGTTTTTTTTTTTTTTTTTTTGCGCTCTCTCCCTCCCACCTGCTCCTCATTGCCTTCCTCAACTGTGCAATGGTCAGTGCTCGTTCACTTCTCTGTTTATCCACCCCATGCAGTTTTGTGTGTGTGAGTGTGTGTGATAATGAGGGGGATGTCTGAAACTTTGACATCTCACACACATAGTGGCAGCTTTTTCCATCCCTCACATCCCCCTTCTTTTCACTTCATCCCTCGACGTGTTCGTCTCTCCCTCTTTCTCTCTCTCTCTTCAGTTTAAACCCCGTGTAGTTTTCCATTTAAAGACAACTAAAACTAGAAAGACCATCCAAACACTGACGGTATTAAAATAGGAGGCATTTCAATCTGAAACCCCTGGACAAATGGTGTTTTTGTTCAATCATCAACTTAGCTCATTTTATAAACTCATAAAGTTCAATTTATGTCAACCTACAATGATTCCATATTTCTTGAATTGCAGGTTCTCCAGCATTTTCTACCCTTTTGCATTGATTCTGCTTTCTTAGCAAAATGTAATCATTTCCTGTCCTTTTATCCTTTAATCCACTGAACGTTTTCTTAACTAAAGTCTCCCCATTTTACCAATGGAATTAATGCACTAACTATGACTCACATTGAGGGTTGCGATGACCCATAATGGACATTTATCTGCAAAATTATGGGGTGTTGGCATAAACCCACGAGACACAAGTTGTTGTTTTGTGGTTGATTTTCTCAGTATTTTCGCAGAGAAATGTTGGCTGTTCCCAAGTCGTGTTAGCTTTAGAAACACAAATGGCTTAAGGCCAATGGCCACTGAGTGTTTTTGATTAGATTTCTATTCAATACTGACCATCAATAAAACTATTGAATTTAATTTATCCCAGCTGGTTTTCATTCAGCAGAGGCAACCTCTTAAGCCTTGAGCCATTTTCAAATTAGAGCAGCGGATAATGTCATCCACTTAAGAACAAAAGAGAAACAGTGTTTTGAAGCTGTAATGAATGAAAAACACAGTGAGTATAAAGCCATGCTACAAAAAAGACTTGGTTAAGGGCTGATTTACTGCATCTCTACATACTTTACACCTAAATAACATTTATTTTCTTTGAAATAAATCTTTAAATCTTGGAGGGAATGAGATTATGATTGCTAGCAGACACATTACAATATAACAAAGATAAGAAGGGATGTTGTTTGATAGTTAGAGCAAGCAAAACAGAGTCTAGACATGTATATCCTGTACACAAGTCTGGAATTAATCTCACCCAAATCATTTTCAATAAATAACCAATGGAGTCTGAGGATACATTTTGTCAGCATCCTTTTTGCGTCTTACAATAATGTGAAATATGCAAGACACACCTTTAGAATGACGGTTACATACTGTACTTTCATGTCAAGCAAAAATTTTATTTAAATTTTTTGGACAAAAATGCATTAATACATCATACAAAAACCATTTAGAATGAGTGGGATCACTTGGTTTGCCCTGGATGAGTAAGACTAGAGAACCGCACCTGTCCTTCAAAGCTTTTTAAAACTTTTTTTTTTCACCTTTTCAATTTTCAAGGTGATAGATTGTGACTTCAACCTGTGGTAACATGAAAGAGCTCTTATTGTGGCCCCCGGAGGCTCAGTTCGATATAAATGAAAGACTTTCAGAAATTATCACAAACCAATTCATAGACACACGTGTGATGAAGGTATGAATGTGTCCTCAGTGTGTGCATGAAGTCAGGTTTGTATGTCCCGTACACACAGTTTGTTGCTGCATAATGGTGTAGGGGTCACCACTGCTGCCTCATGGGGGGCACAAAAAGGTTGAAGCCACATCTGGAGGCTTCTTTATGTGGAGCTCCGAGGCACATTGGGTGAAATGAACAAAATATTTGCTGGAAATGCTTGAGTCAATATTTGGATCACAGACATAATTCTGTGCCGTTAATGAAGATTCCACATGATCAAAGCCAATTAGGAGACAGCAGCAATGCCAATTTGTTTCATGCTTTTAATGCTGTATAGCACATGTGTCAAACTCAAGGCCCAGGGGCCAAATGTGGCCCGCCACATCATTTTATGTGGCCCATGAGAGTATAAAAGGTCAAAGTGTCTAAAAATAATTTAAAAAATTTTTTTTAAAAAGTGCTTCGGCCAAAAACTACATTTCCCACAATGCAGTAATTAAGCACATTTTAAGTCTGACAAAAACGTTTGGAACAAAGTTAATGTCCTAACTTGTGTTTGATGTTTTGTTTTGTTTTTTATTCACTTGCTTTTATTTTATAACACAGCAAAAAGCAAACAGTTTTTCTGTGCTACATAATGTTTGTAACTTGAATAAGTTGTTTAACATTAAGGAGTAGTTACATTTATTTTACATTACATTGAGTTATATTTACTGACATTTATAAGTTACATCTGGCCCTTTGAGGACAGTCATTATGCTGATGTGGCCCTCGATGGATATGAGTTTGACACCCCAGTTGGATAATGTCAAGAATGTGTCTAAGTGTTTGGCTCTATCAAATGAAGCATAATCGGTTTCCTCATTGATTAATACTTTTTACCATCTCTGTGTTTTGTACACTTTTTCTACTCAAGCATTACAGAGCCATTTTCTTTCATTTCTTCTAATGAATAGCTGTTTATTCCAATTAAAACTGGAGTTTTTGTATCAATATTAGTTTAATCTGTTTTCACTCTTTTCTGGATAGTTTCACTACTAATTTTTTCTATCTAAAAAGGCAAGAAATCACTAAAGTTTTGCATTATTTTTGTCTCGTCTCATTCCCAGTAGCTCCTACTGTTTCCCTCTGACACACTCTTTGTGCCGCAGGCTTCAGTCTTTCACAAACAAACTCACCAAGTTCATCAATTCCAACCAGATTGAACAATTAGTCCGACACCCATACACCTGTCATCATTACCCCCCGCACCAAACCCCACCTCAAATTTACCTGGTCCATAATTACTCCACTCACTAGATGTGAAGTTAATGATAACATTTTTATTATAAGAAGTGCAACATGCATTTTATTTCAATAAAATATGAATCTGTCTTGTAAAAGGAAGCTATCTGTTAATCCTCTGCACTCCACCTACATCCTTTTCCTTCCCTCTGCAACTGGGATCTGCCTTCTGCTTCACACTAATGATAAATTATCCAAAAAATAAATAAAAAATCACACTGTATTAATGACTCCTATATGTATTAGAGGTTTCCTCCACGTAGACTAATGTCATCCTGAGGCCTCCCCCAGGGGAAACAAACACACAAAAACACTTAGCTATTTCAGCATGTCTCTCTCATTCTGTTTTCACATTTTCCTGTCACCTTTCCAAATTGTTCCTCACAACCGTTTTTTCCTCTCTCACCTGCATTGCTTCCACTTCCTGATTCATCTATCCTATCTTTTTTCCATTACTCCCATTTTTTCCATTTAGTTTCCTCCCCTTTCCTCTCTATAATTGGCACTTTGAGACAATTTAATCGCACAACCAGTGGGCTACAAAGTGCTGGCAACCTCAGAAGTACAGAGGTGTACGAGTCAGGATGCCAGTTGGCCTGAGGTACAACAATCTCTCCTAATGAAGCCATCCTATGTGCTCTCCAATCTGAATTTATTTTTAAACAGACCCCATATAAACTCATAAAACATACTTAAAGTCTTAACAGGATGTTTCATAAGGTAAATATGAATTCTTTAGAGGTTAATTTGGCAAAGACTTATATTTAGCTTCTTTTAGCTTTTGGCATCTTCCCTTCTGGGGTGGACACAGCAGATTATCTATTATCCAGTACAGGATGCTGGGGATGGCAGCTCCATCCTTTTTCCTTACCTAACTATCCTCCTAAAATACACAACCAAACCAAACAAACTACCCCTCCCTCACTTTTCAACCAAACTTTCCAAAATACTGTATACATTTTTTTTTAAATTACATAATAGAAAACTGGTGAAGTTTTGGAAATAGGCAAGGATTGTCAGAAGTCAAATCGTCAATTTCACGAGGATACACTGGGGAATATGTTATCTCCTCAATTATAACTTTGAAAAGTAACCAACCATGCTGTTGAAAGTTTCCAGCAGTCACCATTTCAAATGAAGATGCACTGGAGCAATTTATTATCCTGGTAGAACCAAAATGGAAAAATACTTTTATCATCCATGCAAAATAGTTCAGTGTAATTTACCTTCTTGTATTCGTGCCAATTATTCAAAAAATCCACACACTCCACAGCGGTGATACAATGTTTATCAAAATTCTGATCAAATTTCATTCTAATACTCGTCACCCATTGGCTGCTTGTGAAATGGTGATCAAATGGCAGAACTGTGCCAGTCATGACCCCTGTTGATGACTTCACAGCTTTCCTCACACTCCTATCAGAATGATCAAATTAGTGCCACTAGTCTAATCCCTGGAGAATCAATACACTAATCAGATTAGATACCGGTTATCTAATCCATCATTTCATCAGCAGACACAATCCCAGAACCAACATTTGAAGCAGAAATCAGTTTAGAGCAATGTATTACTAGACAGATGCCACGCGGTCATAATGAACACCTTGCCATGCAAATGCAAACACTTAACTCAATGCACTTCCACGTATAAGTACACACTCACATGGCTGTAGCTGCTCAGTCATCTTAGAATATATCTCCAGTGCAGGTGAAGTGGGAAAAGGGTTGTTGCTCTTTCCCACATAAAATTGAGTCAGCTATGGCCTGTTTTACACCTGATCTCCCTCCTGCTCTGAGAGGCTGATAGCACAAACATTCAAAGTAATCTCTCTGTAAGTTAAAGTATGCAGTATGTGGTATGAGTCTTGTCACATCTGTCCTGGTTCTTTGAAGAATGACTTCAAACTACTGTCTCTCTTATCTGGTGACTCAGTCTTTTGCCATTAAATTGTCAAACCAGGTTTCACTCCAGAGTGTGACATGTTTAACATGAAAAACATGACAGGTGCAGATTTAGTTTATGTGGTGGCAAAAATAAAAAAATAAAAAAACCTGTCAAGATTAAAATGAACAAATAGGAAATACAAAATGAGAATCAGGAAATTGTCTTTGTGTGCTTTATTGAATGAGATTGCAGGGAAAACAATTTCATGTACGACGGCATCAGCGTGTTTTTTTTTTAAATTGCGTGTTCCATGACAGACTTGATATACAACCTGTAGAGAAGAACAGACATCTTAAAACCTATAGTAGGGGGGCAGAACACCATGACTATGTCAAGGGTTTATCATAAAGGTGTTCAGCTGAGGTCTACACTTTATAAATTATTACACATGAAAAATTATTAATAAGAAAATAAAGTAATATAAATCACTAAAGTTGGTGTGAATATTATAAATTCCTGTAACAGCAGGTGGAAGTTGTTTTATGGGAGACGACTGATCACTGGTTCAACTTGCTATAAATGACATTACAGAAAGGAGCAAACATGAGCCGTTTCCTTGACGTTGCATCAAGGTTGTATTTCCTGAAGAACCATGTGGTCTATTATTGATCCTTCATCCATCCATCCATCTATTTTCTGGTAGACGACACAACTGCAATCGTCTCCATGAGGGTAACAGGAATTTTATTGATCATACTCAACAAATCCTTTACAGTATTTTCCTCATCTTTAAGAGTTAAATATATGTAACTATGAGGATAAGTCGCCATAGCTGGAAAGACATGTCACCATGTTCACGCCTTTAGTTAATTTAATAACAGTCGCCAAGTTTTCAAGGTGTTGGCAACTGTTGATCCACTGCGGCTTGTTTGTGCATTTCAGTGTGAATGCAAGTGTGTGTGTGTGTGTGTGTGTGTGTGCGAGCATAGAGATTGAACAGGAACGCAGGTGCATGTGTGAGATGAAGCAGCCCTGGATTCCGAGTGGCTTCATCTTCTACTCTGCTGAGAAAACACGCCATCGCACTCCTTTAATAATAGATGGACTTTGCATGATATATTCACGACACAGCCCCCACATATATATTCAGGCTCAGCCATGCTTTGCATGTAATCATGTAATGTGGGGACTAATAAGAGATTGGTGTGTGCATTTCTCTCGCTCTTCCTCCATACATACAGTATATATTCATGTATTTGCATATGCTTACGTATCTTACAGTACGTGTGAGTGATTGTTTGTCTTGTGTGTGTCCCTGCAATGAGCTGGTGTCTCATCCAGGGTGTTCCCTTTCTGTCACCAGCAGCATACTCTAACAGGACCCAGCAGACCAGAGACCCCCATGTCAGATAAACGTAGAGAAGAACAAAATGGATCTATTTAAATGTATCTATCAATCAACCTATCCATCCATCTGTGCATATGCAGTATTGAGAGTTCATTCTATTTATTAGAACAGATACAAGACAGAAATATCTCAGTCTTTTCTACTTAACCGATTCCCCATGGAGGTACTTATTCTCTCTATAGCCCCATTTCCACCATCATTACATTTTCTCACGTACTCACAATATATAAGAGTTCTGTTCCAGGAATTCCATTATTTAAATATTATCCAACAAGAAATTGATTTGTTCCCCATAAACACAGCCTGTGAGAAGGTTGAGCTGTCGTCCTCTGACATACCTCTTAGCATTATGCCAAGTACAGAAAGCCCAGTGGGAGTCACAGAGTATCGCCGAGATCCTCTCTCTCCTGCTTTCCTTCTTTCTCCTTCTCTCATTTGCCATCTATTCTTTATTTATTCAAATATTTATTTACTTTCAACAAATTAACATCTAATCTTTCTTTACAATACAGTCGTCATTATTTCTTTATAATGAGTCACAAAGGTCCCCTAAACTTGGTTACATTATAGCAAGTTCGCCTTCTTCATAATCTAGTGCTATCCACCACCTTCGAGCTTCTATTCTATAGCGATACACCCACTGCTGAGAGAAGAAAAAAAAACTGCAAACAAAGTCACCAAACCATGACAAAAATAAAGTGTGAAAATCTATCTGCTACAAATCATTTGAGAAAATAGCATTAAATTCTGTCCAGTGGTTTTCAGGAAATGTAGAAAGAACATATCCCATTGTGTAAAGATGGACAACGAGTAACTCTATATGCCTTTTTTAGTGAGGGCAGAGAAGTGTTCAAGGAAAGTTGTTTTAGCAAAGCACTTAGTCTAAAAAGAAAATATATAAAGTAGTAATGGCACTCATGTTTTACCCACTGTGGCTCCTGTGAATTAGAATTCATGCAATTCTAAGAGGAACATCGACATACTAACGATAATTATTAACACTTATCGACTTCAAAATGATGACTGACAACATTTTTCATTTTAGTCAAACTGTTACTTTTGGCAGTTTCATGAGGACTTTGATGACTTAACAGCTGGTAAGTAGAACTGTACTCTGAGTCAGAGGCTGAGGCGTTGTAATGAAGGGAGGTTTAGCAGGTTATTAGGAGCACAGTTACACTAGTAGGAACAAGGAGAACATAGGGAACGGCATGAATCAAAAAGTCTGCATAATCTTTTTTTCATGTTCAGACAGTAAATTCTAAAAGGAAAGGTAGGAACATTGCAAAATTCAAGGTACTGCTTGTCAGAATAGAAATATCTCATAACTGGGTACCATTGGTAACAGTTATATCATCTCACACATACAGTATGTATACACACTTTTCTTCGTCCACTCTTTGTGCTTGTGGGCGTTTCAATATTTCATTCTTGAATGGCATCAATGCTGCTAAATGTTTTGTAACTTTCCATGAGCGAAAAGCTGTTTCAGGGTTAATGCTGGAGTTAGCATCAGAATGTAATTAAAAATCTTCTTGAGTGCTTCGACACGCTTCCTCATATTCAGAGCTGAAGCCACAGCCCTGTTCTCTCTGACAGTGTGCTTTTAATCTCCCACTATAACGAAACAGTCCTTGAAAAATAAAGGTATGTGTTTCAATTTTGGTTTTTTTTGCTGTTCTGTCGACACCGTTTAAGGAGACTGCTTTACCAGTGACATACTAATGGGGGGACGGAGGTGTACCGGGTACTTTATTGCTTCCACTGCTTTAACAGTATGACACAAACCATTTATAATAACACGTTAAGAGCGTGAGAATATTAACTGAGAACAGGTATTTTGTATCTTTTGAATATCTGTACGAAATATATTTCCCCTACATTTAATGCAAGCATTTACTAGCTCAGCTTTTTTGTATGTGGTTGCATGCAGGCAGTATTTACAGTATATGCCTCTCAGTTTAATTGGCAGTAGTTAGAGCTCTGCATAAGAGCGGCCTCAGGACAAAGCCACACGAAGCTTCAACACCATTTGCGATCACTCCATTATAAAACTCCGTGCTGGAGGGCGCCCATTTACCCTCCGATGCAATACGCTGAAGCATCTATTAATAAAATGAATGCTTTCACAAAACTCTGAATGGAGGGAGGAAAAGATTTGAAAGAATTGAAGGGATAAAAGATGAAATGTATGGAGCTATGGAACATCATTTAATGCAATAATAACGGCAAAGAGAGGAAAAAATTTCCCTCTGAAATATCCACCATGTCATCCCTACCTCTTCCATTCTTCAGCCCTTCCATCTCCCAATTTACATTCCTCATTCCTTGCTTTTTGCCGATCGATTTCCGCTGGATATCGATTACCGCTATAACTGCACAATACCAATCATCCGTCCTCTGGAATGACTCTCCCTCGCTCTCCTCTCACCACTCGGTTTTCTGTTTTTTTTTTCCTCCTTTCAGAGCAGGTCCCATTACTCAGGAAATAAAATGCATCTATAGTTTATATTGGACGGGAAGTGATCTCTGATTTCTTCGCGCTATGTGATCATTGGGGAGATAAATCCAGTAACGTCCTTGTCCAGGATTTTTAAAAAATTTTTATTACCTACTAATAAGTGTTATCATTATTAGGTGCTCAGGTGGAGTATTAACAGTCTGTTTGCTCATGTGAGTACTCATATCCAATGCTTTCTGCAGTGTTACTGCTTAGGGATTTATGATGTGCAGCGTTAAGGCTTTGCAGAATTCAAGAGGCCTGTGTAAGGAACACTCAGAGCTCTTTTACAACAACCAGTCACAAAGGCAACTGGAGACTGGTGTCCTGGTTTCTGCTTGACTGAACTGCAGCAAGAACCTTCTGTGACCCAGTGGGGTGTCTACACTTCCAAATTTCAGGTTGCATTTAGAAGCTTCATGGCACTACAATGGTCTGAGATACAGATTGGGTTTTTTTTTTACACCTCATCAGAATTGGATTGGATTTAAAAGCACCACACACACACACACACACACACACACACACTGCATATCATCAACCAACAATCTGTGTGTATCTCTCAATTCTTCAGGCACCATGTTTGCTCGTGCAGCCTAGCGTCACATGTCTGAATTGAGCGCTCCTAAATGCTCTAGTGGATTCCATCACAGCAAGTCAGAGTGTCTGAATCAGATGTTTAGCTGTGTTGCTTGGCAACGGTACTTGGCAAAATAGAAAGCAAAAAATACATGTCAGGTGTTCCTATATGAAATTATAGACAGGACTAGAATAAATCATATACATCATGTAATGTTTAGGGGGACAAGTTTGCTGTTCCTTCAATTCATTTTTGCTGCTTTTGGGGGTTTTGTCAGAAGTAAAATATGAACTCGTGAACTTTTATTTTATTACGCCATTTTTTTTCAAGTTTGATTTAGCATTTGTCCATCCTGTCAAATTCCACTTTAACAGCAGCATAAAATTCATAATGATAACATGTATAAGAAGGTTTGTGGTTTGTTATCATGAACTACACAGAGTAGAATGTCTGATCTTTTACTGACAGACAACAACAGTATAACCAAAAAGATTAACACAAAATACTTTTTCCTTGCGAGTAAATCCATTGATTTCAGTGAAATAAGCTGATTTTACATCCCTCTAATGCTGGTCCATCAGTATGGCACGTTATTATGGCAAAATTATAATTTTACAGAAATAGATTTTAATCAGAATTTTGGAAATAGAGCAATAATTTACCATGAAGGGGTGCAAATATTTATTTTTGTCATCTACCTGAACTTCACATTCTAGTCCCCCCCCCCCCCCGCCCCTGTCTCTACAACTCTCTCTGAGGGGTTCCTTCCTGTTATTGGTCTGATTTCCATTTCCCTCCCTGTTGTTTTGCGTTTCCCTTTTTCTCAGCTCAGTGAGTTGACTTCCCCGTCTATCACAGGCAGCATCCTCCCCAGAGTGTCAGTTTTATTTGTCTGTCCCATCTATGTTCCCTCTCACTGCTTCTGTCTCTATTTTTTGCTTTTACATCATCAGTCTTCTCAGAGCCCTCACACTCTTTTTTTTGCCCTCAATTGCTAAAATGTTTATAACTCTTCTTCCAAAAAAAATACATGCAACCCGATTTAGTGCCATGTACAGTCATAGTGGCAATCCTTCATCCTCAGATGTCCACATGTTCTTGGTACAGTGTCACTTGCAGAAATTCCAAGACTCCTATATGTGACTTATTTTAATCAGGAATGGAAATGAAGCCTGAAAACATAATTTATGCCAGACGACAGAAAACAAAAGGGGTGATAACGATGTGCGGGGATAAAAATGCGATCAAAAGACATCTGTCTATAGGAGACGAGAGAGAGATCAAGAGGAGACACGTGGCAAATGAAAATGAAATTTGAAGATAGAAGATGGGGGAACAAGAAGAAGATGAAAAAGCAGAGAAGAAGTGGTTGAGAAGAGAGAGTTCGGACAAGAAGAGGAGATTGAAAGATTGAGGGAAGCGATGAGCTTTACAAGAGTCCCTGCTGGTCAAACGGCTTCAGTCTTGTTGCCAACATTGCCGTCAATGTTTTCCAGGTGATGTGACGATGAGCACCTGTCAGCGTCAGGTGGAAGAAACCTCCAGTGGCAGCCAATCATCTCGCTGATCCAGAAAACCAATGAGACGAGTTGTCACCACTGTAAGGAAACAACGCCAGCAACTTTAAATGACACCTGTTTAAGAAAGACTTTGGAAACTTGGTCATTTAAGTGCTAATGCATCTCACCTCCTTTAGTATAAGACAAGAGACATAAGCATGTTTTTCTGTATTCAGGGTAATGGAAGGACAAAAGCCTTTTCAAGGCAATCCAGAGTCAAACGGGTCAATCTGTACAGTCCTTCCAGTTTCAGACATGTTACATAAAGAATCAGGAAAGATACTCAACCTTAGCCTTCAAAAATCTGTTCCTCTAATCTCTGAATTGTCCTCGCTTTACTATCAATGTATAATTTTGCACAACATTTTCCCTTTGATTTCCGCAAGGGGATTGAGATACCATGAAAATAGAGCAAAGCAGTTCAAACTGTCCCCGTTTGCACAGGATTCTGGGCCCCCGATGGAGTTTCACACAAAGCAATTCAGTATGTTTCGCTGTGTGATGCAGGCAGACGAGTGGAGGGGATGGGCACATAAAATATTCCCACACCTGGGTCTACTGCTGCCTAGCAATGCCTGAAGCTGGCACTAAGCCTCACAAATTGCTGAGAAAGGATCAGATTGTGCTCTGAATGATAAACGAGATCAGCTCGACTAAGCGCTGTAGACACTGATCCAAGATCAGGGCTGCTGCTAACAACCTAAGACATAGTGAGGCAACAATTCTCTGCTAGCACTTACCTGACTGGTGAGACTTGCTTTGCTCGCTCTAAGTAATAAATCCCCACAAAATGACTATCTTTAGAGTTTTTACTGGAGGTTTGGAAATAGCTGCAAATGACTGCAGGGGGAAAATTACACTGTAAATCATTTTATCTCCCACTTTATGTTGTTCCTGTTTGGGTTAACATGTCTGATATTCAGCCGAAGGGATCATTCAATCAAACCAACCATCTACAAATTCATTCCTTTCACATTTTCCAAGGCAGGAACAGGGATATCCGCTCCAAATACATCTTGAATACATTTGCTGAGGGAGTGATGGAGTCATTCTGAAACACCTCTGTAAAGTCATGTCAGAATACTTGGTATATAATGCTTCATCTAGGAGGAACTTGACATTCTTTAGACATTTTTCTGCACCGCAACGTCCTACTTAACACCACATGAAACAAAAGAAAAAAAGCTCCCTTAGAATGAGAGTCAGGGGAAAATGACTGTTGCAGTAAAAGTTGTAGATTAAAGAATAAACTGCATGGCTGTATAAGTAATGACTTACTATGTTCAAACAATTAGACAACCTCATTATAAGAAGCCAAATATCCTCAATAAGCAGTGGGTGTTATTATTGGATAGGATTCATACGGTCTATCTGTAGCAACAAGAATCAACAGCCAGCAGACATCCATTATCCACATTTGTGACTGATTACGAACTAAAAGCCTAAATGCAATTAACATAATACATGACCATGCAATAATAGCAATATTCTCATTACCATGTTAAGGGATATGTAGATGTGAATGTGTGTGTGTTTGTGTGTGTGTGGGCATGTGCACAAATGCATGTTTCTTAAATACATTCAGTGGAAAAGAGGTAATTGGAAATAACACTCTCTGCCACATGCATTTTTAATCGATGGGGATGTATTGCTGGAGTCATGGGGAGTTTTCTATTAAACATTCCATTAAATCAATAAAAGCAACTCAACATGACCATGTTTGTGGTATATGAAATATAATTTCTGGAGCCAGGGTGGCACTGGAGCTTTATTTCTAAGTAGAGGTAACAAAAACGTGGAAAAGCAAATTCAAATTTCACTGAAAAGTCCAACAGCAATGCAGCTGATAATTGTTAAAGTAGGTTAAATTAATAATTTCATTTCAAACACAATCATTAGTTTTGCTCTATTTTACTCAAGCACTTCCTTTCTCCTGTTTGGGCTTTTACTGATTTTGGATCCCAGAATATTTGCAATCGAGACAGTACCACACATCTGTCAGCATCCTACCTTTAACAGTGAACTGTAAAAGAACATTCACACATCAATACAACACACAATAAAGAAATCACATCAGAGCTCCTGCTGTTCGGCATAATTAATACAGAAATACAGCCAGAAAAAGACAGGTGAAGGTGGAATGATGAACATCCAGGTGTATGCAGGATTTTATTTGTGTAAATAGTGTGGTTGGTTTTGTAAAAAGGAGCAGGCGGATGATTTAAGCGTAAGCATTAACAGTCAACACACTGGCAGCAACAAGGATTAGGCTGGTGAGGAATTTAATTACTTGTTTTTCATTATACAAATATTTCTTTGCAGTCAAAAAAAAGTCTTGGTTGAAGAACCTAAAGTTAGTCACCGACGGCGTCAGACCTGGCTAGAAAGGTGTGTGTGTGTGTGTGTGTGTGTGTGTGTGTGTGTGTGTGTGTGTGTGTGTGTGTGTGTGTGTGAAAAATTTGTTTACCACACACTTCAACCCCCTTCCCTCCCAAAACGCATGTCCCTAATGGTCACGGCCACTTTCCCTTTGAATAAACACTATTCTGCAACAGATGCATTCCTGGGTCACTTAAATGGATGCACAGATACAAAAAAGAAAATTAAAAAAATAGAACATATAAAGAAACACATTATATTATAGAGTGACACTGCATAAGACTGTGTCTAGACAGCTCACAGAAAATGTCAGTTAAAAAGCTTTTGTTACATTTTGCTGCATTGTGCCGCCTTGAAATACATAGTGTAAACACAATCCTGTGTCCTTATATGCTTGATCTACAGCATTCCTGTTACTGCAGATAACTTGATGTAATAACATTTTCTGATGAGGAATGAGATGCTTTTTCTTTCTTACTAACCTTTTGAAAGTTGTATGTATAATTCCCCCATAGGAGGAATTTGGATTTATTGTTAGTCTCTACCTGGAAATAATGACTACGGGACCAAACAATTCAATCCATATCCTACCCTTCATGCAGTCTCAGCGATCATTACAAACACAATCACTGGTGATTGTGTTTTATTTGATCGGAACTCTTTTGAAGACACCGACTCGATCCATTCTAGTAAACACTTGTGTTTTGCTTTGCAACTTATTCACCTGAAATGAATGCAGGGGTGCTCAAGTTGTACATGTGAAGAAGGGGGAAACCATAAACCCTGTCTTAATTCTAAGATTCTGAATTTGTTGCGTGACTAACGTGCAACTTCAGTCCATCATATCTGCAGCTACAACTCTTAATATTTCCTACAAAGCAAAATAGGATTCTACAAATCTTGAATTACACAAAATAATGCATCCCAAAAAACAAAGATATTGGCTTCTGGTAAAAAAAAAAAAAAAAAAAAAAGTATGAAATAGCACACCATCAAGGGACGGTTGAACAATGAAATCACTCCACTGTCTTACACTGATATCACTCAGTGGAAGACAAAAGCTATTGCAGACCCCAAACTCTGTGGGGACAGACAAATGAGAAATGTTGGTTTAAGAACATAATAATATTATTATTAATGTCTGATCTCTCTCCACCCTCTGCCACCCTCTTTCTATCCGTCTCTCTCTCCTCTTCCCTTCCTTAACATCTTGTTGTGTTCCTTGATGTCTGCGGGCAGCTCCGAGACACATGCATCTCTAGCAAAGCTATTAATGAACCACCTAAACACACACACACACATTTCAAGGCTCCTTTTTTCCAACACAACACACAAACCTACACAAACACGTGCGCGAACAGACACTCTGACACACTCACGCAGATGGGGCTGCAGGCACGTCTATCAGAGGGGGACTAAAACCGCGCCAGCCAAGTTTAGCCAGTCAAAATGTGACAGCACTTACACAAGATGAGAGCCCTCGCTCTGCGCTCGTCTGAGCAGAAGGTCACACTGTGAATGATGGGCCGCTCACTCAAGCAGTCTGCTTTACCCTTAATCTGTCCAAAATCGGTTAAGTGCATGCTAAATCCAAACTATGCATGGACTAGCAACGTTTTCTCCAGTAGGAAGAAGCTCAGCTTGCCAGGATGGTTTTCATACATGCACCTGTCAGAATCGGGCTTGAAGAGAAAAGTGTTCTCTTTAACGCTGAACTCCCAGGATGGCTTATACAGTTTCTTTTAAATTTAGTTTGATTTCATTTGCTTTAATGAATAAATAATGGTAAAAACTGAATTGTTAACTTGAAGTTGTTGCTTCTAAACTGAGGTTAAAAGTGAATGAATCGGTTCATTTCACGTTTGATACTATTAACTTATGATGACTAATGACACTCATTAGTACTCAAACCAACAAAGTAGTGATTTTATCAAATGAGATGAAATGAGATGAGAAATAGATGAGGAAAACTGTCTCATGTTCTGTTACTCCGTGCTATTTGATGCACTACACACACACACACACACACACACACACACACACACACACACACAACTTATTTTTGTATCAGTGTTTTAGAAGTGTATATTATGATATGATAAAAGCTTCAGTAGGTTAATCAGAAACCTAAAAGTCAAATCAAAACCATTTAACTCACAAGTACAGATGTTATTCCTCTGATGAACTAATTTCCATAGATAATACTCTACACAAAATGCAACAAACACAGACGTAGCTGAGCAGTAAATACCCAAAACACTCGTCCATTGTTAGAACACCAGAGCCACGAAGGGTTTGCCACATACTGCACACCACAGTTGGGGTAATATCATGACGGTTTGTCTGACCTTTGATTATTTTCGTATAAAACATTAAAGAGCATTATACTAATGTACAGTGTGTCGAGAGAGGGGGGAGGGAGAGAGAGGGAAAGAGACGACAGCTTAATAGCTCTAATCCAACACTTATCAATGTCCACGTTTTCTGCATAGCTGTAAAAATCTTGATGACTTGTTTAAAAAAAAAAAAAAAAAAAGTTAATTTTACACAAAGTCATTTGACACAGATTGTTGAAGTCGTGTATACGATGAAAATAGGCTCAGTGTTAAGTATTACTAAGCCTGACGTGCTAAAAACCAACACTTTTGGATAAAAGAGTCCACATTTGAATGCTTAGGAAGAAATAAGTGGGCCGAGAGAAGGGGAGAGGACATGCTGTATTAAGTTTTTAACTTTATAGGAAGCCATATGTGACATTAAATATTGAGAGGGCCTATCTCATAGATTAAACTACAGTGAAGAGCTGGGATCCTGCAGCATGCACTTATATATTCTCCTACAGTCAGTGTGATGAACCTGGTGCAGCAACGGCTTTTCAAGTGCACTGGTCTGTCCCAGGACGAATATCTTCATCACAACAAAATGACACTTATTACTCGCAACATGGTGGACTCATTCACTAACTTTTGCACTTTTTTTTTTTTTGCTATTTTTGATAGAAAAATGCCAAAAATTGGAACTGAGGATCTCATTCAGTTTAAAGATTTATTTATTTATTTATTTTTAAAGAGTGTAGTGGGACAACAGATGGTTGGAGGACTGTTTTTGTTGAAAACGTCCCACTTAAGCAGAAAGAGGAGTTGTTATTTAATTTATGGGACACAGTAACGACCCTTATTTTCATTATTTTTGGCATGTTTGCTTAATTTTCCCCAATTTTGTTCCAATATCTGGTAAGGTCACACTGAGATGTTGATGCACTTTTTATTTTGTAGCCTCAAGGTGTTTTTTTTTTTTTTTAATAGCTCACCACATAACATCATCATAATAGCTTATTTTTTTAGTCATCCCACAATCCTTTTAAAAAATTTGTATTTTTTATATATAATTAGCACAATTAGAACAAGTAAACTACAAAATATCACAATTTGCCTCCATAAAATGTTGCATGTTAAATTCTTAGTCAGACTTTTAGTTGAATCATCCCTCCTCTGATCATTTAAGCAGCAGCTCACGTTACGTGTCGGCATTTCCAGGCCTTGAAAGGTGTCATATTAATATGATAAACTCTGAGGGTTAACTTTATATGTATTTATGTGCATTACTGCTCATCAGAGTAGAAAATGGCAGGCTCCCCATGAGGCGTGTGTTTTTGACTTCACACTGAACAGGGACAGAGCTGCCAAACCGCAGATTTCTCTGGTGCAGAATCTCTCTTGATTCTCTCAACAGCATGCAGCCAAGTGGCTTCAGGCTAATTCTCAGTGACTAGAAGTCTAGGCAGACTCGCTGTCTTGATGTCTCTGCCGACTTAGGCCTCAAATAGAAATGAGAATCTTTCTACAAGGACTTATCCAGTACAGTTGTTAACACGGAAAAGCTTACAAAAAGAAAAAAAAAAAAAAAAAAAAATGACCGGTCCCCCTGCAGACACAGACATATTCATAACTGTCTCATTGCAACAACTGTCGTTCCAGAACTGTTCACAACTGTTAAAATACCGCCTTAGAGGATTTTCAGAGAGAATGGGAAGAGTAGGGAAAGAACGGAGGACAGAGAAGTCATCCGCTTGGTGATGGAGAGAAAATAGAATCTTAAGGGAGAGGGAAGTAGAAGCAGAGAGAAAGGAGGATAGATACTTTGAGCAGAGAGAGGGATGGGGAGTGAGAAACAGATTTGCATCGGGGCGTGCTGACAGTTGCAGCTTGTCATCACACACGAGGGGATTTCGAGTTGTGCGCGTGTGTTAATGGGTGTTTGCTCGTGTGTGTGTGTGTGTGTGTGTGTGTGTGCGCATTTGTGTGCCCACGTGTGATATGATTTTTGAATATTCACTGGCAGCTCTCACAGTGAGTGAAGGCACATGTGACATATCTCTCTCTATTTCAATCTCTCTCCCTCCTCTCTTCCTCCCTCACTCTGTCTCTCTAAGACAGACAGCTCAGAGGAGAAGGAAATGTCGTATCTGCCTAGAAACTATGTGGTCGCCCTGTGGAGCAAAAGGGTTTTTTTTTTCATTTATTTATTTATTTTTTATTTCTTTTGGTTGTTTTTCTTTGCAAAATTTATGCTGCAGTTCAACGGGACCATACTGGCGATTCGCATCACCAAAATTTGCTTGTCACACATCGACAACCTTTCTGTAAACTACCACATATCTAGAAAGCCTTGAGAATTTCACCAAAAAAGAAAAAAAAAAGAGAAAAACAGAAAATCACAACTGAACAATTCCGTGAAGCTCAATGTGAAACAAGGTGAGGAATAATGCAGAAATAATGATAGCTTTTTTGGATGGAAACACATTTGAGATTTACCTCTGTCTGTCTGCAGTAGTTTTTATTCAGCACAAAACACTGAATGAAATAAACATCAATCATGCAGCACGAGTCCCTGCTGCCTACTCAAAGTACAATCTACAGTGTTTAAATAAATCTTTGCTGAAAGGTGATTTTACTCGTAGCATTTTGTCATCATTCTTTTCGCAACCTAAGTGGAAGGTGAAGAGTTTTAGTCCAAAGGCTTCTCCCCCTGCAGCGACTCATGCAGCACCACTGTGGTGCTTTATGCAGTCCTGAGAGCCCTACTGGAAAGAAGGAACAGCCTTAATGCCTAACACATACACACACACACACATTCTGGATGCACTTTTTTAAAGTGCAACTCAACATTTAAGCAAGCACCCAGCTTCTCCAGACAATGACTGGTGTGTGCATAAATAAAACATAGGCAGAAATCATGCGGATAGGGGTCACCAGGATCAGTCGATGTTCAGCTGAATATTACAGTGTGTGTGTGTGTGTGTGTGTGTGTGTGAGGTTGCTAGAGCCACCGCCAGCGACTGTTGACCCTCGTGGGGGTTTACGAATGCAACTGCAAAAGTGTTAGAGTTTCGAGAAAATGGTATGTTCATATTAAAGTAATAAAGTTCGACTGCAGTTCACAGAAGCCAGCCGCCCGGCGGCGTCACAGCGAAAGTTCAGCTCCTTCTCAACTTGTCAAGCCTAAGGCCAAAGATATTGAGCAGCAGAAACAATTTGTCAAGAGATCTCGGTTTCCCGTTACAAAGGCTGACCTAATGGTTATTGGTTATTGACTGAAAATAGACTCATTACTTACATTTTTCAATTACAGTGGTACCTCTACTTACGAATGTCTCTACATACGAAATTTTCTACTTACGAAACGCCTCAACAGAAAAATATTGCCTCTAGTTACGAAATAAATTTCGAGTTACGAAAGGTAAAAATACAGTATGGGCTGATACTTGCGGCTCCCACAGGTTCCTTTAACGCAACATTCTTATAGCTGCTCTGTCATTGGTTATTACCTAGCATCCTGGCATCCCATTGGCTAAGAGGGACCTCTGTGTGGAGCTAGATAGGCGTCTATGCAGCATCCTCGTCATTCGGCCCTCGACCCATGAGGTGTTCTGATAGTTTTATGTAAATATATTAACTTTTAGAGTATTCACTATGGACCCCAAGAAAGTGACGGAGAAAAGAAAAGTTTATTTGTCCGTACAAACAAAGCAAGAGATCATAGAAAAACATGAAAAAGGGATGCGTTTGGTTGATCTCTCCAAAGAATATGGCCGTAATGCATCTACAATCACCACGTTATTAAAACTAAAGGAAGTTTAAGGAGTTTAAGTTCAGAAGGAGGACTGGAATTCACTCTGTTGTTCATGGTGAGGCAGGAGCGCATGAACCAAAGAGGGCAAAAAACAATGAGGACAGCAGTTAAAAGGTTAATGACCATCATTATTATTCTTTATTCTTTGTTTTTTACGTTATGCCCAACTCTCATTTATTGTGTAATAATCTAATTGTAACATGTATTTGTTACATGTTTTGATGCGTTTTTATGCTTTATAAAACATTTATGTCTGAATTTTGGGGGGCTTGGAACGGATTAGGGCATTTGCATGGAAAACACGTCTCTACTTACAAAATTTTCTATTTAGAATATTAATTGGTTCTGGAAGAAATTTCATAAGTAGAGGTACCACTGTACTTACTCTTTGCAAAACTCTAAAGGTAATAAGTGAACTCTTCTTCTGCATTAAGGCTATGAAGGCTAACGCTGACTTAACTCCTTCAGTGTGCTTCCCATTCTTCATAATCATACGTAATCCTCCTGTGTTGAAACAAACCGACTATGCATGACGTGATTCACATAATTTATTCTCCGAGTCCTCACGGCCGTGTGTGGAAGCCCCTGCATTCAATACGTTCATCCATTCGTTTATTCAGTTCAGTCTGACTGGATTAAATATGTGGGGACACAAACCGCAGGTTTGAACAACCACACTATTACATTGTTAATTGGATTGTGAACACAACATGTGGTTATTTATTTACCACATATGTTGAAATTTAAGAGCCCCATGGGGGATGTGTTGTATTGTAATGTACTGTAACGGATTCACATCTTTATTCACCAGTTTCAAGGTGACAAAACGTGACGTACTGACTGCACCTCTGTGCGTCGACGCTGTTGAGCCTGACATTAAAAGAATTTTTTTTTTTGAAACCCCTCTGGCACATTGTTGGAATCAAGATATGTACAGATATGTTTCTTTATTGTCTTTTGGATATTGCTTTTAAAAGAAATTCTTCAGTGAAGAATCTCATCATGAAGTTTAGCCTCTGCTTTGAAATCAAGATTTATTAAATCGCATTGTCTCACTTGTTATATTGGGGGGTGAACCACAAGAGACGGGTCTACAACCTATTTTCGGCCTCGTCCTGCAACGTTGGGAGCCTGTGAGTGTGTCTGCAGCGGAAACTCAGGCAGTTCCTTCTGTTCTATAGGGCTCTTAAGACTCCATAAGGCACTACAGAGATACTGAGAAATAGAGCATAACCAGCAAAATTAGATCTTTCTGCAGGCTCCACCATAACTAACTCCTTTCCTTGACAGAAGAAAATGAAAGAGAAGCAGACTGAACAAATCACACAGCGCGACGCCGACAGAAGTATCCCATACAGCAAGAAGCAGTTTGTGCAATACGTTGGTTAAACTTGCTTAATTTGTTACCTAACTGTGAAGTTAGTGAAGTGAATACAGGAAAATCATAAATGTCGCCAACTTTGACTCAACTTTATTTATAAGAGACCAAAAGTTCAATGAAAAAGGCAATAATACCTCCAGAGGACATGGAAACTTCTGACCTCGACGTCAGTATCTCTAAATAACGTTTTTGGAACAGAATTTTACAGATTTTCCCAAATTTCTTTTATAATTTAATGGTAATCATCAATTCCTGGTTTATTTATGACTTCTTCCATATTGCAACAAATCCAGCTGCAGTAAATGCATTCTATGAATTTTCGTGATGGCACAGCTAATCAGGAGATCATCATGGAGAAACAGCTGGCCACCACTTTCTGTTCTTGTCTCGCCGCTCTCCCTGCTGCCCTTTCATCCCCCCCCCCCCCCCCCCCCCCCCCCCATCTTGCTTTTTCTTTCTCTCAAGCTGTCTCCCTCCCTTCATGTCCTCCCACCCACGGTCTGCCTGTATGTCTTTCCTTTCTTTAAAACAGTCGGTAGCGCGATGGAGGGTCGGTGAGAGGAATCCATAACCCCTCCCTTGTGTTTTTTATCTCAAATTTGCCACTTTAAGCAAATAATTTCTGTGTTGCTGCAAAAGAGAGGGAGAAATGAGAATTAAGGTTTAAGCGTATGACAAACGACTTCATAAGGAACTTAAACTGCATCATGGAAATTTAAAAAGGCACACCTCATCAGTCTTGCATTTGGAAAAAAAAAAGTAAGGGACCACTGTTGGATAATTGGTTGAATTAATGGAAGAATAGTTAAAGAGACAAATCAATGGAGAAAAAAAAAAAACAGTCCAGACTGCGCCTGGTTTAATCCTCCACGTCTTCTCACGCTCTCTTCCTCTCTAAGCCCTCCCTCATCCAGTCCACCTGTTTGTTATGTCTGTTTTTTACGTACATGTGTTGTGTGTGTATGCGTGTGCGTGCATTAATCCTGTGTTTATCACATTCACTGACACACTAACCTTGACCTGGATTAATCCAGATCAAGCACCCCACCCCCACCCCCCTGGATGCGACGACATATCCCATCACCCTCATCCTGTAAAATCGACTGTATGGATGCAGATTTTTGCTTTTTCACTTTGAATTTATCATCTTTATTTGTTAACGTTTAGCACAGGGCTGTGCAGGATTGTTGCAGCTTTCTGTTATCTTTTTTGCTGAATTGCACGAAGATGCTGCATTTTTTGGGGGGGGTTGCTGCAACATGCACATCAGCATGACAGCTAATTTCCAGTTCCTTCCTTACTATCATTTGGTAAGTCTTTGTTTGATATGTTGCTCAGCTGTTAGGATGAACTGAAAGTCCTGCAGTATTTCTGCATTCCCATTTTTCTACCACAGTCTCTCTCAACTGGTTACAAGTGGACAATTCCAGGTTCCTGCAGGGCACCATGCTGGTGCTGAGAGAAAACCCCCCATAACACCACTAAAGTGTGGTGTTGGGGGGTTTGTATTGTTGGCGGTGTAGACAGGTTATCTAAATCTATGCTTGGTGCCTCAAGACAATCGGCTTAACAATATTATTACTTTACAGAGGCCATGCCAATATGGCGTCTGAACTATAACAGGCCAACATAGTTCACAGCAGTCACATTGAATATCACACACAGAGGTGAGCTGCCTTTGTGGAGCCAGATAGTGACACAGAGCTGTTATTTATAGCCTTCGTCAGCGGAAAAAAAAAAAAAAAAAAAGAGGATAGAAAACAGTAAAATCAAGCAATAAGCGCCTCACAGTCTCTCACAGGTCTGATGTCTACATCTGTGACGGAGTATCTACACACTAATATCGATCCACTGATCTCTGTCACAGTCATGGAAGGTTGCTTCAGTCAAATGTACCAGCGGCACCGCAACCAAGTCCAAGTCTGCAAATATACTTTGTCAAAAATGAATGTAAGAGCTCACCAAATAAGTCATTTATTCTCATTGAAATTTTACCTTGAGTTAGAGCCATGCGGCGTTAGATAATGGCTTCAAATTCAATGGGCCACTTTATTTCCATTCCATTTAAGAGCGCCAGAAGCGCTTAGAGAATTTAGATAACATTCAAAGCATGTTTGTTGTTTTTTTCCCATTTGCATTTATATGTATCATACAAGATTTGATTAGGTGACAGTACTGCTGAACCTGATCCCTTCTGGATTACCTTTAACAAAATGCAGCAATTCTATATTAAACCATACCAAAACTGCAGGCTTATAGACAGGTGAGGCCTATATAAGTTCTTTTAAAATCAAGTTGGTGCGACTTATATTCAAATGCGCTAAATTCACCATACTTTATTTGAATGTGGATAACTTTCAGATCAGCATTTCATAATTTAAAGCACAAGGTGCAGTAGTTTCACTTTGATGAAATAATAAATGATGCGCAGGAACATCATCAGTCCATCTGCTATCTTGTGAGCGCATGCGAAGCTCCCATTTGAAACAAAAAACTGCTTTCCAGTTTTCCTCAGGTTATTTATGAAACCTAAATTTTGCTGCACGTGCTATTAAAGGTGAGTCATGCTGAGTCACAGAAACCAACAGTTCTACAAGTTCGACAAAAGTCAGATGTGATGTGTGACTGATGGGGGGGCCTACTCTAAAATAAATCGCACGTCACTTTTTATCTGTTGAGCCGTTGTAACGACGATAGACAGACAGACAGATAAGATGGATAGTCAGCTGGGATAGGCTCCAGTGGAACCTGTGACCCGGCTTCAGATAAATGTCTGAGGACCAGACCCTTACTAATTGTCTCCCTTCAAGAACTTTAATGAATTAATTACATGTAGCTGTGCCTTTGATAAAAACAATACCTAGATTTTTTTTTAACGTGATTTTACTTTTGGTGAATTCAGGAATTGATCTCCTTTTGTTTGGACTCTGAAGTCAAGTGAAACCTAGTCAGTCTTATCTATATAGCCCAAAACAGAAAAATGCAACATCTAAATGTGCTTCAAAGTGTGACATCCTCAGGCTTTAAATGCTTGTCGCAATCAAGGAACACATAGGAACATATAGTACAGTCACTTTTCAGTATAAATTGCTTCAAAATCCATCTGTGGCTTTTGGAAAATGTCTACCCCTGGAATCTTGAAGCAGAATCAGCTTTTCAGTGGAAGCTTTTGGCGCAATACCCACTGCTTTCAAGGGTTCTTCTACTGCGAGCTGTTTGATTTGATGTAATCATCAGCAAGGTGCTTGGTGAGTGCTAAAAAACAGACGTCACAGAGACACGTTGAACCATATCAGAACTCCCAAGTGATCAGCGGAGAGGCTGGTAGGAGACGTGTTTGTGACTGTCTGGCTCACGTATCGAGCCACCCATCAGGTGGTTTCGGGGGAAAAAGTGCCGTTGAGCTACAAAATTAGGGTCCAATCTGTAGTAATGCACTCAAATAAAATTGTCTTGACTTAACATAAATTACGGTGGTTACTGATTCCATTCCATTAATGATTCCATACTTTGTGATTGCGGGGGGCTTGCCTCTTTACCATGATTTACTCAAATGTTCGTATATTGGCTTTTTACAGCAAGTCCTCTTATAGCTTATATTGTAACAGGAGAGGTATGGCTGAAATGCACTGGTCTTCATTTTTTTTTGATTAAGGAAAAATGGGATGCTTGAATAAGAAGCAGATTACATGTAACAGCTAGGTCATACATTCAAGAGGTGTACATATATGATTTTTGTAGATAATAGTTATAAGTTGATGTGATGTGAAAAGTAAGTCTGAGGCACATCTTCCTGATTAATTTCCAAAACGTTCATTTAAACAGCAGAATCCTCCACAGACTATACCTAGTGAGATCCAAATGAAAGAGCTCCTGACAAGCTGCTTCACTGAGAGCGGAATGCAATACTTTTATTACGGGTTGCTCTGGGACCCTGATCTCAACATTTTAGCTATTTAATAAAGCATTTTTGGTTTTCCTAGAATGCTTTCAAAGACCACAGTTTGTCATCATAAAGTTAGCATACTGGTGGAAGACCACAGAAATCTGGGACCAATAAACAATATGGATATCAAGAAAAACTGATCAAAATGAGGCTGGCATACAATATATCCGATAAGCATCGTTTTCATCTTTGATTTAAAGATCCAAACACTGTGCATTATAGTGTTTCATAATAATATTATAATATCAATAATATAACTTAATCATAGGTTATTTAAACATTTGTATATGATGCTTTTATGAGTTGGGCCTGTAAACCCTGTTCTAACACACCCGTGTTCCTCTACATCTGCACACTGGTCTGATGCTCAGTGCTGACTGGCTGACTGTGATTTCTCTGGTTTGTGTGGACGCTGTAGCAACTCATGTATTCTAATGTACTTGATTTGCATAAGTGGGCCTCAGATATCAGATAATACACTCGTGAAAGGTGCACTTGGTAGCTTGGTGCAATTGGTATCAATTAGAGCACTTTAAAATAAATAGTGCTTGACTTTCTTGTTTAGGTGCACCAACACAACAGCATATAATGATCTCAAAGGCTTGTCATTTGATATAATCTGCTACTATAGCAGCCAGGGTAACGTGTGTGCTGGCTGTTCTGTGTCTCCTGTACCTTATAGCGCTGTAAGAAGGTAAGATGAGCTTGACTCAGACCAATAAAATATCACTTCTGGCAGCTGGGCTAAAAACTATACAGAACCAATTACTTTAGACCAGAGGAGACAAAAGAAATGACAGAGGAGGGGAAAGGGAGATGAAATAAGGAGGAAGAACAAGCAAAGGCAAAGGAAATGAAAGAAAAAAGAAGAAGACAGAAGGAGCACGAGATGAGTTGTTTATGAGTTGCCTTAGGAGAGGTCAGCTGTGACAGATAGACACTCATTAATCTGTCATTACTCTCATCAGGCCTCTGGCATCCCCAAACTGGCACCGTGTGTGTGTGTGTGTGTGTGTGTGTGTGTGTGTGTGTGTGTGTGTGTGTGTGTTTGAGAGCAAAGTCTGATTGGGATTCTGGTCACCGGTCAGTGGCCGGTGAAAAGAGAGAAAAGCTGAGTCACCATGGTGACCTGAAATCGCAGAGGAGAGAAAAAGAGGAAGAGGAGGAAAAACAGGTGGATGAGAAGAGAGAAGGGGAGAGGAAAAAGAGAGCAGAGGCAAATGAAGACAGCACATGTGAAGAAATGAAAGAGTAATTAAATTTAACTCCTTTAAAGTTTGGGCCGTCCTGTGCCATCCAGTTGTTCTACGAGGAAGTTCTACAAAAGGCTTCTAAAAAAAAAAAAAAAAAAAATCAATCTACTTAAGTGAGCTCATGAACATAGGATATAGAAAAAAAAGTCTAAGATTGAACCCTATGCCCTCGTGAACATGTAAGAACATGATCAAATATATGAACATGCATTCGGTGCGACTGTTTCACAAGACATTTAATTAATTCTGATTATCATTCACTGCTCATTATTTCCTGT
Source organism: Antennarius maculatus (assembly GCA_013358685.1). Classification (NCBI taxonomy): domain Eukaryota; kingdom Metazoa; phylum Chordata; class Actinopteri; order Lophiiformes; family Antennariidae; genus Antennarius; species Antennarius maculatus. The sequence continues at coordinate 22,827,307 of CM023613.1, forward strand.
CACATTCAATATGGAGAGTTCTAATGAGTCACTTGTGTGAGAGGCAGCGCTGAGATTTCTAAATGCTTGCATTACCTGCAGCCAAAAACATGCTCTGGAGATGATTATCACATTTTTCATTAAAAACACGTCATATAAATTTAGATTTATCTATATATACTGTATGAACAACGTATGCACACAGCATTCTCACATCATGTGTTGATTTGGTTCAAAAGAACTATAGACAAACTCACTGATGCATTCATTGTAATTATAATGTAAACTTCTTTGAGGCTGTGTGTGTTATACTATTCAGGTTTAACATTTCTTAGCTGTGATTTAAGCGATGATTGTGATTTTTTTTTTTAAAATGAAGCAATACAAAATACATGTGTGACAAAGAGAAATTTACTCCTGGGTTTTCAGCCAAGATAAAAGCTCTTACGTGTGGATGATTTTGAGAAACACTAAAAAAAAAAAAAGAAGAAAAAAATGCAGGATTTGAGACTTATTGGCAACAGTTGGAGAAAAGGACCCTCCTAGAGCCATGATGCCAAAATGGAGAACAATAGGGGTTACCATTTCACAGCTGTACACAAAAGCCCCGGAAGGTGACGTTCTGAATTCAATTTGCCCAAATGATTGCGCATCTTGAGCCTAAACTGGCTGCAGCACATACAACAAAAGAAACGGCTCTTCTGCTAACCTTTCCACTCCATTTTTCCCCTCTTTAGTTCGTTTGTTGGTTTGTTTTTCCATGACAACCTGCTCCTGATGCCACTGAGTAATGGCCCTTTCCCTCCCAGTGGAATCCTGCGGACCCTGTGGGATTCAACAGGATGTCAGACTCTCAGTTGTGCAAAGTCAGTCTGATACCAGCAGTACCCACAAAAAAATGTTGTTTGGCACTCTGCTGCTCACCCCTGCATTGCATTCAACTGAATATATTATACAGTCAAGCACTGTAGTTGTTTATTTGTTCCAACACTCGATGCAGAATGAAATATTTCACATTATTCATATTACGACGGGTTAAATTACCATTATATTTGGTTTTTGGTTTGGTTTGTTGAAATGATTTCTAAATTTTCTTCCAGCCAGTGAAATATATCTCAACATCTAGTAAATAGATTACATGAATGCTTTCTCAACAGTGTGTCCCAGTGTCAATTCATATAGCTTCCATACAAGGTCAAAGTTCAAGTCAATGCAGTAGAATAAAAGTAATTAGGATGCATAACAGTTTTTTTTGCAAAATGTCTTAACAATTAAGGTGAATATTTACAACCATTAATGTCTATGTGGCTGATATTATTATTCTGGACATTGTAAAACTCTTGAAACTAAAAAAAAAAAATTTTTTAAATGATATTGAAGGCTGATTTTCCCGTCTCGTATGTGAACGCCTGAGTAGACAAGAAGACAGATGAACACTCCTGGATGACTGAAGAACGTCGAACTGCTGCAGGCATTGACATGCCAGTCAGCGGACATAATTGATTTTTCTTTTAAGGTGTAAAAAGTTCTTGAATCGTTCATATCGACATAACTTCTGTAAGAGAAGAAGAGGGAGAAAACGAATGTACATGAATTTGAAAGAAAAATACAGAGATGGGGAGAGAAGATAAATGTGTGCCTGAAAGATAGAAATCAGCTGATAGTGTGAATAAATGAAGTGAAGAGGACAGAGTCAGCTGCTCCAGCAGAAAAATGAGAGTTGATGAGGATCAATTGGTAAATTGCATGCTGCGCTGATTATCAATCTCTAAAGTGGCTGCTCTTACACACAGCTGAGAAGCAGGCTGCTGCAAGAGGAGCATCTGTGTGGCAGAGGTCTGATGTGGGCCGCACACACACACACACATATATGAAAAAATCATTGGCGGTGACTTGATGCGTACACAAACACACACGTGGCGTTGGAACAAAGTGGTCTATCGGTCCTGCATTGTCAGCAATAAATTAGAGGATATAACCAGACCTGTTCAGGCTAGAAGGATACACCTGAAATGGAAATGGGTTTTCTACACTAGTATGAGCTTGTTTCAGTTTATTGGAGGGTTTTTGAGGCATGTTTTTTGGACTATGAAGGACTTACTCCGAGCAAACTATCACTGAGTCGAGGATGTGGTGAAAATGCCTTCATTGATTTGAGTCTATTCAAGGAAAATGATTCTTTAACAAGAAGACAGGATAGACGTGTTTTGACAACTGTTATTCTTCAGGGAATGAACTGAAAATGGATATTTTTGGTTGTTTGGTTTATATGTTATGCTTTTTATGTTAAATTTTACTGGTCTTTTCTTAATTACCTCTGCCACAGAGGTTATGTTACCGTGGGTTATTTTATGACCTCGGTAAATTACAGGAGACAGGAAGAGACCGACGTTAGACAAAGGCATAAAGTTGTCTTTAGGAAACGATTGATGACAATTTGCACCGATACTTCAGACAACACACAGTCAGATTTAAATGTGTAACCCACTAAAGATTTTATTAGACTCTCAGCCCAATTCTTTTTTTTTTTTCCAGCAGAAAGAAAAAAAAAAAAACACATTCAATCCAATTCTTGCAAATCAGATGCAAGCAGCATCAGAGGAGATATAAAATTCTATTCTAAATTCAAACACAGGCTGAAGAAGTATTGTTTGCATCATACATAACAATGAAATCAAACCCAGACTGATTGAAACACACTAGAGGAGCTGTGCAGAATGCATGCTTCAATAGCAGACCTGTATAAGGATGATAACGCAGACAACAGCGGTCTATAGGCAGATCCTGAAACAAAATCATTTGTATATGGCTGAAATGTATATTCATATAGATCAAAAAAGTCTGGTCCCAAAAATCTAACGCCGTCAATCATAACAGTGCTTTTACATGGGGACGACCAGTTTGTTGACAGACGCCATAGATATTCTTAATTAACTCATAGATAGACCAGTATCGACAGCATATATAGACAGCATAAAAGAGGAAGTGGATCAGAAGATTAGCTTTAATGGCATCATTTATTGATCATTTTTATCTTCTAGGCCAACAAGCAAAGTCTGAGCCGGAGCTGATGCTGCTTACATTTACTGACAGACAACGACGGGTTAAAACCACTGTTTACACTTTTTTTTATGGCTGCTGTTGTGTATTTAACATTTAACCATTGTTTAAATCCAAACCGCCTGCTGATTTGCTAATGGATTATTCCAACCTTCAAGAATGATGAATAAAACAAACATGGTGTTATTTCAAAAGTCTAATGTAGACAAAAGATGTTTAGACAACTGTCTACACAGTCAAGAACATTAATATAACTGAGGATCAAAAAAGGTGTATGTGTGTGTGTGTGTGTGTGTGTGTGTGTGTGAGAGAGAGAGACAGGACAAATGCACGCATACTCCCTGTCTTCCTCATATTGAAAAACCCATTCACATTTTTTCCATCCACAATGAAATAATCACCATCGACGCCATAAGAAAACCATCAAGACGTCTCCTACGCACATCAGATGTAAACAAAATAAATAATAAAATACAAACAAGCCGAGAAGAGAAATAAATAACCAGAAGTTATATTGGACAGAATAAAGAGGCGACGGATGCAGTAAATGCATTCATAGTGCATCAGATTAGACCAATTATGGATTGCCTTAAACATTTACAATAATCATCCTTCTCTAATCCCTGTGAAAATGAACTTTCTACTGTGGAAATGAAGTTAAATGAAGTACTTGTGGAATCTAAAAGACAGAATGTAATTAGTTGAAATACTAAAAAGAGTCAGAAAAAACATTCTGTGATCACTAAAGAAACTCTGAAGAAAGAGGACAAGAATTGTATTTTAATTGTGGTAAAAGTTGAACTAAAAAGACAAAATAATGTGAAAGAAGGGATTCTGATATACACAAGATTACCAAAAGTATTCACTCACCTGCCTTCACTTGCATATGAACATAAGTGACATCCGGTTCCTAATCCATACCATACGGTTCAATATGACGTTGGTTCAACCTTTGCTGCTAGAACAGCTTCAACTCTTCTGGTTGTCCACAAGGTTCAGGGAATTTTTGGACCATTCTTCCAGAAGCGCATTCGTGAGGTCACACACTGATGTTGGAGGAGAAGGCCTGGTTCTCCGTCTCCGCTCTAATCCATCCCAAAGGTGTCCCATCAGGTCGAGGTCAGGACTGTGCAGGCCAGTCCACTTGTCTTTACACCAAACTTTACACTAATCTGAAGCTCACATGAAGTTTGGAGATCTGTAGCGACTGACTGAAAGCTGGTGACCTCTTCGCACTAAGCTCCTCAGCATCCGCTGACCCCACTCCATCAGTTTACGTGACTCCTGAGAGTGACCCACTCTTCCACAAATGTTTGTAAAAGCTGTCTTCATGCCTGAGTGCTTGATTTTATCCACCTGTGGCCACGGAAGTGACTGGAACACCTGATTCTGATTATTTTTAATGGGTGAGCAAATACTGGCAATATCGTTTACGCTGATGCTTCAAAATGAGTGCAGACCAAAGGTCCCCCAATTTATGTGTGATGAAAAATTAATGAAACAGAGAGTAAAAAAAAAAAAAAAAAAACCTTGCCAGAAAAGAAGTTCTTGTGTTGATTTAAGATCGTGTGTCATGCAGTTTGAACCAACCAGAGACGAATGTCGGGATTTTCCATTGATAGAACGTAAACCCCTTTACTAAAGCGTAATAGTCATCTAAAGATAATTAAATAATCCTTTATGTACAACCGTCCGTTATGAAAGGCTCACTAATTTTTTTCCACTACAAATGTTCCACTCTGTGGCTCCATATGATGGGACTGTGCTCATCATCAGTCCCATCATCAAACTTCTTAGTGGTTTTTAATTAGATATTGTTTTGCTGAAATTATTCAAGATTAAGTGCTTAATTTCATTATGTGAAGCCCCTAATTTTTCCTGACATTTACTCTGGGTCGTTCATCTTCTCTCTGCCCGTCTTCTTTCCTTAATCAGCTGTCTGGAGCCATTGTCTTCCACTCTTTTTTTTTTTTTTTTTCCCCCGATCTATATCCATTTTCAGCCATTGTTACCAAGCGAGTCTTGAACCAGTTCTCGTCTTGGTTCTGTCAGCTGTCATCTCGCAGTGCAATGACACCTCCTTCCACCTCATTCACCTCCAGTTCATCATATCCATTCCACAAGCTGAACTCATCAGACTCCTCATCACATCCAGATTCCACCAGCTTCCTCCTCCATTCCATCACCACCGCAGTCAGCAGCAGCGTCTGGGGGGAATTCTCCTCCTCATCTCACAGCTTCATCGCCCGCTCATATATGGTGACAATCACAAGGGGGGGGGGTGTCTTAATCACCTCAGTTCTGATGTTCCATCTTTCCACGCAAGGCAATAAAATCATTTCATTCACTTTCATGAAGTGTCTTCTGATTGAGATGTCACTGTAGAGATAGCATGTGGAGGCTATAAAAAATAAATAATCAGCTTGGTCTGCTTGTGCTTTTTTTTTTTTTTCCTTAGGATGTCTGATGCCAGTGGAGATTGCAGGTTGCAAACAACATTAAGGATGTTGAATAGAGATTAGTAATCTTCTCATTTTCAGTAAATCCCACTCAATCGTAAGCCTCCCGCTTGACATGTACACATTTTTCATTGAATTTCAGATGCGCTGTCTGCTCAAGGTGGCCCCCAGTGGCCACTTTAAATTTATTTCCTATTACATTCAAGAATTCGTCTTTTTCAAAACTTAACTAGGCTCGTAACCTAAAGGCAATACGAGAACATATTTACATGACGAGCACTCCTCATCAAATGAGCATTACCAGGGAATGAAGGGTGATTTTATGCGATTTGTTCTCATAGCATGAGATTTAATCCTCACTGACTCTCTGACATATCATATCGACGTAAATCTAAATCCAGAAGAGGAAACCACGGCCAAGACATTGATATCACATCTCACTGAGCACAGATAAGTGAAATATTTATTCAAGGTGTTTGTGTAGATTCTCAGTCATCCAGGTCATGTTGGATTTCTGTGTTGAATAAATTCAACTGGACTTGCAGGAAAAGCTTGAATGTATTTCCATCTCTTAGCCAAGAGGTTTCTTAAAAGATAGACTGTTGATAAAAATAAATTCCACAATGCTCCTTCGACACAGAGTTAGTTTCATTTGGCCAACATGCAGTGAATCTTTTTTTTTTTTTTTATATTTTCCTCAAATGCAGTGTGGGATACACTGTCCCTCAAACATGCAGCTGCCAAATTCCACCGGTAAAGTTCAGAAACACCAGAAAGAAGTTTCTCAAAACTGCTTGTAAGCTTTGACATTCAAATAGATAAGTGATGCAAATTTTTGGATTTTTTTTTTTTTTTTTAATTCCTAATGAACTTTGGCTGGTTATTTTGGACAAGCATACTTGTAAAATAATTGCAAAAAAAATGAAAATATGTCAACATTTCCTCTTCTCTGGACAATGAGGCTCTTACTTATAGATTCGGGACACGCTGCTTAAATCTCCAGGCAACGACTGTCAGAGAAGGTCAGAAGAAGTTTAAGCTCCACAAAGAACTGCTGTAAGTGCTTGTTAAATTCATCAGAGAATTATTTCATTACCATGTGCGATGCACTGATAACGGCTACGTGCGGTGAGGGTTATTATGCTATCTATGCATGGGGGCGAGTCATTTGGCAATTGGGGTAATTTAGATATTAACAGTTAGTGGTTTTAAAAATATACAAAAAATCACTTTGTGGAACGCTTTTTTTTTTTTTTTTTTTTTTAGAAAAGCTCTCCACAGCAGTACGAGCAGCAGCTCCTCTTGAATAGTTTTCATCTTCCGTACTTTTGCTATGGATCCACTAGTTTCTGTTTATCCACTCACTAAATGTGACTCAGTGGGCAACATGAGAGTCATAGCACAGCCTGACGTGACTCCTCCAAACGGCACTTTGTTTTCTGAGATTGTGACCTATTTGCACATTATATAACATGCTCAGATCATTATTTGGCCTCCTTGAGGGGGGGGGGATGGAGAGAGAAAGGCAATTAAATCATTATTTGTGAGACAACAATTATCATTTACAAAATCCCATTATTGTCACAGTCGTCACGACAACCACCAAATTGGAGAAAACAAGGTGTACACCCACGAGCAATGATAAATGTCAGCGATGAATCTGGAGTGATTCAAATGGCTGGAAATTCTTGCAGGATTATTATAGGATGGCATGGAGACACACTACAACTTTATTGTAACAGCTGCCAGCTCACTGAGTTGGCAGCAAAGTACAACAGCTGGGACAAGGACTTCTACAGCTGCCACACACACACATTCGGATTCTGCACACACACACACACACATACACACACAGCTCCGAGCCAGTAAATGCTGGACGCCATTAAAACGAAGCTATAAATGTCCTGTAAGCACTGATTATGCGGAGAATGCTTATAAAGCCACACTAAACCTGAAAACTAAATGCAGGAAATGTGCACAAATCAGACCAATCAGGGATTGTTTGGTCACTCCAGTTCTTAATGGTGACCATCTTGGCCTTCAAACGCCTTCCCTTTAGCTGTTGCAAAGTAATTTGCGCACCACTATAACCTGATTTATGGACTGCTCAGCACATCAGCACCAAATACCTCCCAGTTCTAGAGAAGGGAGGGCATCTTTGTGACTTTATCTAAAACAGAACGGGCTTGAGTTGGTGGGGGGGGGGGCCCGAGCCAGATGTCTAACCTCATCAAGTATGTGTTGATCCAGCGGACCGATCGATGATCCAGGGCGACATTTATCAGATGGAAGATCTATCCTATGCATACAGTATACTGACTTTGTCTGGAGAGCCATAACAGGAGAATCTTCACGCTCGCTCACGATGATGGATTGTTTTGGGTGAAGCGGGATTGTAAAACTTTAATGCATTCCAGTTCTATTTGCCCGAGCATTCCAGTTCTATTTTTGATCTTGTATTTAAATACATCGACGTTAAACGATACCAGCATGAAGTCATGAACGACATAAGTTTACTTTTAATGTGTGCAGCATCACTACATAGATGCTACAGAAGATCATGGAGGCAGATTAATCTGTGAGGGTCACAGATTAGGATTTATTTTCTTTTGATTTTAAATCAGGAGTGTCAAACCCTAAAAGGGTCAGATGTAACTAATAAATGTAACTAAATATAACACAATGTAATGTAAAATATACGTAACTACTCCTTAATGTTAAATAACTGAATATATTAATTATTGAAGTTACAAACATTAAAGTTACACAGAAAAAAAATTGTTTGCTTGTTCCTCTGTTATAACATAAATCCTTTGAATTTGTCAGGTTATTAAACCCACAGAACTCCATCGATCAAGGTTCAAACTATCCAAGAGAATAAAAAAAATAACATCAAACACAAGTTGGGACATTAACTTTGTTCAAAATGGCTTTAGTCAAAGTTAAAATGGGCTTATTTACTGAATTGTGGGAAATTTAGTTTTGGTCAAAGCACACATTTGACCTACTTATTTTTAGACATTCTGACCTTTACTGCTCTCGCAGGCCACATGAAATGATGTGGAGGGCCACATTTGGCCCCCTGGGGCCAAATGTGATTTAAAGCATGTTTTTTTTTTCAAAGAGGAGGAAACACACCTACACTCACCTAGCTTTACCTTCACAAATTATATCCCATCAGATAGAAATATTAGTCAACACCATGCTTTTACTACAACAGGAGTCGTGTTTCTGGTTGCACAGCAAATGTAAGTCCCTCTTTAGCTCCGGTTTGTTGTTGTTTTCACCAGCCCCTGATGGAAATACCTGGCCAGCCAGTCACCAGCAGTACCCATCTGCTGTTTGGTGCTGAGCGGGTAGTGTAATCGTGCACCGTGGGGGGAGTTTTCACAACGCTGCCTGCTACAGAGAAAAAAATCACAATGGGGAAGAATCCTCCAAATGAGAAATATTTAGGATGGACAACTAAAGAAAGCAGCAAACCTCGCCGTGGGGAGCTGAATATAAAAGACCCCGCTCAGGTTTTACACCTTTAGTTCACTGATCACTTGTATCCACATTAAAAATTTGTGACTGAATGTGAGAAAATATCCTACATGTGTGAAGGATTATCAGTCAGCATTCACGTCAGCAGGGTGGCAGCTGAGGCAAATGTATTTATTTGTGCACTAATCCAAGATTGTGTGTTGTAATTTCAATGTAATGCATAAACTGTGATACATTATGGTTAAAGTTTAATTCTGTGTTGCATGCCTGAAGCTATGTCGACAATCTACAGATGCCGCCTTCAAGAAGAGCTGGCTGGACCGTGACAGCGCCCATGCTGATAAATCCAGACACGCTGTGTCAGGAAACAAGAGGTGGGGGGGGGGAGTGGAGACTCACAGAGGCTGGAAACTGGATCTCAGCTGGCTGGCAAGCAAAGAGCCTCAGGCTGAGAGCAGCAATTTTAGATGACTGGCACTGTAAAATGTGAGAACTACAAAAACCAATGGAACAAATGGAGTAATTCAAGTTAAGGATACATTTGACTAATCTGTCGGGTTAAAAAACTCAACGTGCTTTCACAAAAACCCCAATTTAGATACTGTCATTCAATGCAGCTGCAGTTACTCAATGAAAGTTTAAAAAAATAAATAAATAGTGTCTTTGTTTAAATGATATGGTATTCACATTTTACTCCATGGGCGCAGCAGAATATTTTCCTTTAGAATTAAAAGACAAAAAACCCAGGGATATGTGACAGACATTCAACAAGGTCTAAAAATGAAGTGAAAGTAGAAGAACTCTGAGGCAAATTCAGAAAAATAATGGCAGTGAAGGTCTATCTATATGTTCAGCAGTTAAATCAAAGCCCACATATCTGCAGAAAAACTGTCCACGTGTCATTTGGTCCACATGATGGGTCAACAACTTAAATATGATGTTTGAGACTGTGGTGCAAATGCAAACCAGATTATTGCGAGAGATTTAACACTTTTTTTAAAAAAAGAGTTTCCAGTGGATCCTAAGGTTTCTTAGAGCTGGCATCTTGTTGCCATCAGTGGTACTCCACCTTCAAGCACTTTGCATAATCATCAGCTCTTCTTCATATGAGCTGCTGCCTGCTCTCTCTTACACACACACACACACACACACACACACACACACGCACACACACACACACACACACAAAGACACACACAAAGCCTTTCGCCATTGTCAATCAAACCATCATCAAATATGCATCAGGCGCCTTTAAAGCAGGAAATAAATTAGCGTGTAGCGTGTGTATGTGTGTGTGTGTGTGTGTGTGTGTGTGTGTGTGTGTGTGTGTGTGTGTGTGTGTGTGCGAGCAGAGAACGAGAGAGCGATACGTGCCTCCGTGCACGTGTTCTATGATCTGTGTGCCAAACAGCATCTGCAGACTGAGCCCAACCGCTGTGTGTCGGCCTCATATCCATATTGAAAGAAAAATCTAACCCACATTCTGCATTCACAAACCAACCGACAGGCTCGCCAAAAAAAGTATCAGCCAGATAATTTCCCCAGCGCCTCATGAGAGCATTGTAACTAGCTAAGCACTTGACACAGCGACATCTCGGTCAATCCAACAATGTCCACTTACAGACCTTCAGTGTTGTTTACCCAATTCAGAATACAAAAGGGTGAAACAGATAGATAGCCGTGCCGCATGGTTGTTGGGATTAGAATAAAAACTAAGCTGATAATCAGGGTCCTCTGCGAAAACAGCGACCACTGAGTTTACGAACCTTCCTACAAGGTCCTTCAGAGGACTAATTATCTACAGTAGATTGCACTCAGGTCTAATTATTTCTCCTGACTATCTTGCAGACGATCAGCCTGGTGGTGTGTCAGGTGGACCATTTTAACCCAACGGGGCCTGTCCTCTCAGCCTGTGTTATTATATGCTCATTTTGTGAACTGCTGAGTGGGATGCATCAAAGCAGAGGGACCGACTGTTCCTTCATCATCCAAAATCCAAAATCAGTGACAAGGTTGGAGTTTGTTATTTGGCATATGCTTGGACATAGCATTGTCCAGGGTGACACACTCTCACCTACTGTCTGTAACAGTAAAGGCCATGTTCTGAAAAGTATATACTGCATCCTATGAAGTGGAAAATGTTCCTCGTCTTTAAGATCAAGAGGCACGGGAAGACATTCAAGTTTGTAGAATCATTATATAAGAGCTGGGCTCTGCGAGATCATTAATTTCTGGTTTCACTTGTCACATTATTTGCAGTGTGCACTGGTTAGGGGAATCGAGTTTGCATTAGTAACTCAGAATCCCAGGACTATCGAAGCACAAAACGTTCACAGATGAAGAAACATGGTGTTCAACCACTGAACATCTTCCTTGCTGGTTTTCGGACAGTTAATGTTATTTGGTAAATGTTAGAGGTGTAGGTCTGCAAAACATGCAAGTTGAGCTTTTTCCATTCATTCTGAAAACAAGTGCTTCACATATGTTTAATGCAACTTGCCAACATTTTCCAGGGCTTTTAAAAACATCTCTGCATATATTTCAAGCAAAAGGATTGCCTTTGGAATCGATGAAGCAGAGCCCCTTGATTTGGTGAAAATGCATCTGTTGAAATAAAAATTAAAGGAACACAGAAATAGAGCTCAAAATATACCAAAACTAATGAGAATGCAATTTGTTTCTGAATATTGTGTCATGTTTATTTATTTTTACTATTAAAAGAGACGTTCCATTCTCACCATTTTCAATGCTTTTATGTATTATTTATGACAAACTCTTACACCATAACTATTTGTTCAGTCTCTGATTTGTCTAACACTTAGGGTAAGTATCAAACTACAAGCAACGCCTCCCTTCTAAATAAGGAACATATTTTGAGTTCCAATGATGAGTTATTTGGACACTTGGACTCAGAACCTTGACGTTTCTGTCCTGTTACAAGTGAATCCACCGTATTTATGGAGGGTTAGTGATGGAGAATGATCATCCCTGTGGTGCTACTGTCACAGAGAGCAAAGCATATGGAGAGCATTCATGTGCAAAAGATTAGCTGCTTACTATCCATAAACTGTAATTAGGGGGTTATTGAGGGAATACTTTTAAGTGATGGTAATGTGGAGAAGGATGGAAATACTTCATAATGCAAGCCTATACACTATTAATGTGCATGCTAATAAGCAATGAGCTAATGTTTAGTATGTGTTCCAAACACTAAAGTGTTTCAAAATTCATTCAAATCTATTCTATTCTTTGGAATAAATTACCAGATGAATCCCTCATCCACTGCTGTGCACACAAATCAAGGCATTCACTTTAGAAATATTGAACTTTGTATGGACACACAAAGAGATATTCAGGATGACACCTCATGTATAATTGTTAATAACCTTCAAAATGGGAGTATTTTTTTTTTTACTTTTAGACTTTTCATTCCAGAAGCAAAGGAAGAACCCATCATTCGCTTCATTCATGCCATCACTCATTGTGTCAGCTTCGACCAAGGCCATCTTCTCTTTCCCTGTCATTCTTCAAATTCTTCAATATGATTAAAAGAATTCATTCCACCGATTACATGACTGTAACACATTTCCGATATCTGTCTTGCATTCAAACATCTCACAAAAATCAAAGATTCAAAAGGTCACAACTGAATGTGACATTGTTACTGCTGAAATGTGTGCCTGGAGTTGCCCTTGGCCAATCTGCAGAAGTGGTGCTAGAGATGATGAGGGGGCTTGTCCTTGATCAATATAAACAGGTTTGGTATCTACTATGTTTTTCACCCAATGATCAAGAAAAAAAACATCACTGATTGTGTTGGACAGCATTTTTAAGTACCTTATTCATTAAACCTGAGTGAAGCACAGAACATACAGCTCTGCAAAGCAAATTAATGAATGAATCCTGTCACGTCAATGCCAAAAAATGACCCTCCACGGCCTCTGATTGGCCGGACATGGTGATAACATTTCCCATCTAGTCCCTCACTCACAGATTCAGACCACATAATAATGAAGACAATCACAGACAGCATAGGGAGGGTGCTGGCGTCCCAATCGACTGGGGTAAAAATCCTGCTCCAAACCATTTTCTGAAATCAGCTGAAAAACTATGGTGAGATGCTAACAAATACACACACAGATAAACAAACAAATGGTCCAAGTCATATAACCAGCTCTCCAACTCTCATTGGTGGAGATAATTAACAAATAATGAATGCAACTTTGGGTTGCAAATGTCTCGGTCAGCATTTTACATCCTTAGTGCTACTTTTGTCTCGAGACAGCACAACAGTATCACTATTTCATTATGCTGGGAGGACCTCGGGGGTACGAAGGCCAGTGCATTCCTGGTACCGGTTCCAGATCTGAATCAATGAGGCAGAGTATCCGGTGCAGAACTTCTGATGTGAAATATAGGTATGGAAATCCTGTATTGGATTAGTCAGGGGCCCGAATGATGGAGAGAAGTGCAGTAGTGAAGGAGTGAAGAGACGAACCAGTTGGCAGCTATTTGGAGCGAGTACTCCTCTGTGATTCTTCTTTTCCTTTCGGTTTTTTCCCTTCAGGGGTCACCACAGCGAATCAATTGCCTCCATCTAACCCTGTCTTCTGCATCCTCTTCTCTCACACCAACTACCTTCACTACATCCTCTTTCACTACATCCATAAACCTCCTCTTTGGTCTTCTTCTAGGCCTCCTGCCTGCAGTTCAAAACTCAGCATCCTTCTACCAATATATTCACTATCTCTCCTCTGGACATGTCCAAACCATCTCAGTCTGGCCTCTCTGACTTTATCTCCAAAACCTCTAACATGTGCTGTCCCTCTGATGTACTCATTCCTGATCCTATCCTTCCTGGTCACTCCCAGAGAGAACCTCAGCATCTTCATCTCTGCTACCTCCAGCTCTGCCTCCTGTCTTTTCCTCAGTGACACTGTCTCTAGACCAAACAACATCGCTGGTCTCACCACAGTTTTGTACACCTTTCCTTTCATTTTAGCTGAAACTCTTCTATCACACATCACACCTGACACTTTCCTCCACCCGTTCCATCCTGCCTGTACACGCTTCTTCACCTCTTTTCCACAGTGCCACATCCACCTCTCCATTGCTCTGGACTGTAGACCATAAGTACTTAAAATCCTCCACCTTCTTGATCTCTTCTCCCTGTAACCTCACTCTTCCACTTTGGTCCCTCTCATTCACACACATGTACTCTGTCTTACTGCGGCTAACCTTCATCCCTCTCCTTTCCAGGACAAACCTCCACCTCTCTAGCTTCTCCTCCACCTCGTCCCTACTCTCACTGCAGATCACAATGTCATCTGCAAACATCATAGTCCATGGAGATTCCTGTCTAACCTCGTCTGTCAGCCTGTCCATCACCATAGCGAACAAGAAGGGGCTCAGAGCTGATCCCTGATGCAGTCCCACCTCCACCTTGAACTCCTCTGTCACACCTACAGCACACCTCACCACTGTGTCAATGCAGCTCCGTCTGGCCTTCTCTGTACTTCTCTATCAACATCCTCAGAGCAAATACTGCATCTGTAGTACTCTTTTTTGGTATGAAACCATACTGCTGCTCACAAATGTTCACTTCTGCCCTTAGTCTAGCTTCAACTACTCTTTCCCATAACTTCATTGTATGGCTCATCAGCTTTATTCCTCTGTAGTTGCCACAACTCTGCACATCTCCCTTGTTCTTAAAAATGGGCACCAGCACACTTCTCCTCCATTCCTCAGGCATCTTCTCACTATCTAAGATCCTGTTGAACAACCCAGTCAGAAACTCTACTGCCACCTCTCCTAGACACTTCCAAACCTCTACAGGTATATCATCAGGACCGACTGCCTTTCCACTCTTCATCCTCTTCAGTGCCCTCCTCACTTCATCCTGACTAATCTTTGCTACATGCTGGTCCACAACAGTCACCTCTTCTTGTTCTCTCTCATTTTCCACGTTCATCAACTCTTCAAAGTACTCTTTCCATCTTCCCATCACACTACTGGCACCTGTCAATAGACTTCCGTCCCTATCCTTAATCACCCCAACTTGCTGCACGTCCTTCCCATCTCTGTCTCTATGTCCTGCGAACCTGTATAGATCAATCTCTTCCTCCTTACTGTCCAACCTAGCATACAAGTCATCATAAGCTTCTTGTTTGGCCTTTGCTACCTCTACCTTCACCTTACGCTGCATCACCCTGTACTCCTGTCTACTCTCCTCAGTCCTCTCAGTGTCCCACTTCTTCTTAGCTAACCTCTTTCTTTGTATACACTCCTGTACCTCCTCATTCCACCACCAAGTCTCCTTATCTACTTTCCTTCCAGATGACACACCAAGTACTCTCCTACCTGTCTCCCTGATCACATTAGCTGTAGTTGTCCAGTCATCTGGAAGCACCTCCTGACCACCCAGAGCCTGTCTTAACTCCTTCCCAAAAGTCACTCTTCCTTTTTCAGCTTCCTCAGTTCTCAGTACTCCTCTGTGTACTCTCTGTACTCCTCTGTGATTGGATAGTAAAAACTTGGAAAGGGACACCATATGAAAATGGTCCATTTCATTTTATATTTTGTTTCTGTTGATCAGTGGGTTTTGTTTAAGGTCCAAATTTAAAAACCATTAAGAAAAGCAATTACAGCTATTAAAGTACTGTATGTTCTTGAGCAGAAATACACACATCTTTCAGCTTTACTATATTTAATTTAGGTGTCTTTGTGGCCAAGCTCTTTTCTGTGTTCATTTACAATTGACAAGCTCTAGCTACTGTCCCTGCAGCAAATAATTGAATGTAAATACTTTTCCTTTGCGACAGGCAGTTACGCCTTTAAAGACATAATAGACTGATAATGGAAAAAGCCAAAGAGTGACAGAGAGCACCAATAATTATAAACTCTGGCTTTATGTCGGTCCCTTTAAAGATATACTAGAATTGAAGCATTTGCACAAAAGCCCACTTCCTTATAAATGCATTGCTGACAAAAAAAAACCTAACAAATAGAGCAAGGAAGAGTGACAGAGAACGAAAGATACTGTAGTTACAAAATGAGAGAGGTCTTCAAGATATAATCTAAAAAGATGGAGGCAGGATAGATGATGTGATGGGAAGATGAAGAGAAACCAAGTGTAGGAAAATGAGTGAATGGAGAGGTGGGCAGAGAAAGAGCAGGACACCAATCCATCATGTAGAGCTGCCTCTCGCTCTTGCACATAATAGATGAGGAGTGATAGAAGGAAGAGCCAACACTCCTCTTCAATCTATCTGTGCTCACTATCTGGGATCGTTTGTCAGGTCTGCTCTGTTATCCCGCACCAAGACAATTAAACAGAGGGAAAAGAGGTGCAGCTGCTCCCAAGCACATGGGTACAAACATAGGGAGTGACAGACCCCAACACGGAGCAGCTGTTCAACTGAAATCGGTGTGACTGGGATCAATCATTAATGTGATCACTTTACAATACAGTATGTAGTTTGTTACAGGCTTGACAACACAATATGATAACACAAGGAAAACAGCAGGGCCTAAGTAGTCATGAAAAATAAGCAGGAACAACTCGACTGTGTTTTTACAGCTGGGATGGAGTCATAGGAGGAGGAGGAGGAGAAAAGGAATAAGGAAACAGAATAAATTTCCTGCGTTTATCCTACTCCACTGTCCCCACGTATGTGCAGAATGATGTCAGTGTGTAGTATTAGACGGAAATTGTCGATTACTGTACTGTAAAATTTACACACTACAAGTGACAACATGATTATTTCTACAAAACAATGCATCTATTGATTATCTCATGATTATTTTTGTGTGCAGAATGTAATGACTTATGACAATGTATGTAACTCAGCTTTGGAGGAGATGTTGTTTAAACATTTATCAGCTATTCATGAATGACACTACAGCAGCTGTTTCAGAGTACAAAGAAACTAAATGGGAATTATTCTTTTTTTTTTTAATGTAGTACCAGTAACACTTAATATAGTATCTGTCTCTTTTTTTAATTCATCATTATATAGAACCAGATTGATTCAAGGCTAATCATTATTATTTTTCACATCATTTGTTACTCATTTGAAAGGGAACATAATAACACGTTTAATTCATTAATTGTTAAAAATAAATTGTTAATTATCTTTTAAAGCAAATCCTACAGAGAAAATCCCCTTTGGTATCCATTTATTAAACATAAAACTACATTCAGATGTTTAGTTGACAATTTTAAGGGAAGGAGGCACTTTCACTATATTCATGCAACATTAAATTCAAGTGCATTAACATCTGCATGATGATAATGGCAAACAATGTAAAAGCCTTAGCAAAAATAAACGATAAGGGCCTTTACGTTAAGAAACTGCATAATTATTCGTGACAGTACTTCAATATGATTAACAAAACATTTCTACATTTCCATTTATCCACCAAAAGCCTAAAACAGAAAGGCAAACAGCCCTTTAGTGCAAACTTGCAGCTTATAGTTGACTATAAGTGGGTAATAGTGTTCTTAAATACGCTAAATTGACGTAAAATTGTATTATAGTCCTGTAACAACGCATTCAGAAATAATGGTGACTAATGGTAACAGGTGTAGGGGACCTACATATATCATGAACATTCAAACACTTTCCATGCCCTTCAAAACCAATTTCTCCTGAATGACAGACAGGATTGACAAGACAGAGACATCTGTCAGTTAGTGAATGTAAATGTCAAAATACATGAAGGTTGTGTGAAAATGTCCCTATACATGCACCGTCCTCCACCAGATAAACCAAATCAGAGCTCTGATTCTGCACGTCTGCGCGTTTCACACGCTGATGATGCAAAGATGGGTCAACAGTTGACAAAATTACACCCTGATATTACAAATCAGAGGCATCATTAGTGGATTATAAGGTCCTGTAATGATAATGCAAGCAAACCGGTTATAGGTCAGTATTTGACTGTTTTCTTTTCATGGTTTTATTTGTGTTCTGCCCTGTGACAAAGATAAACAATAAGAGTGCCATTAAATAAATATATCCCATAAATAGCACCATCTAAAACATCTCAATGTGTTACTTCTGGAAGAAAATAGACCGAAAATGTAGATAATATCATCTCCAGAAGTGAAGTTCTGGAAATGTGTAGGATTGTGTTGTTTGGCTGCGTACCATTGTATGTGTGTGTGTGTGTGTGTGTGTGCCTGCTACACACAGCACCACACTAATGCCACGCTGATTGACATTCAGCACACTGCTAGCTGGCTCCTGCTCTCGCCCTCCTTCTCTTGGAACCATCCCTTCCTTCTTCCCACCTCACTCTCTCTGTTTCATCAGCATCTCTCACCCGCTGTTCCCCGGTGAGGTGGGATTGCGCCACTGAACCAGCATCTGTTGTCATACACACACACATACACACATACACGAAAAATGTGCGGATATTTAAACCCCTACCGTAGTGGGCACCATGCCACTGTGTTAGGAACATCACAATGACATATTTTGGACATTTAGACTATAAAACAGCATGTTGCCGTATTATTTGAACACCTAGAGCTTCATGGTGATATATTCTCACCTTCTGCACACCCTCCTTTTTTTTTTTCTACTCATCCTCCTTCTACATGTTTTCTACTTCTCCATTCTTTTCCTCATCCTTCCTTCATCTCTTCAAACCAACCGTCTCTCCCCATTTGTTCCTTGCAATTTGCATTTCTGTCCACCCTCCTCTCTCAGCTTCATCCAAATGCAAGATTTGTTCTTAATTGACCCGCCTCTTTAAATAAAGGTCACAACACCCCCACCCCTGCAGCTTCTAATGTTCCAGCGTTTCATTCCTCCTAATAACTCTGGCCTTTCTTTCTCTCTTCTTTCACTTGGCTACTTTTCTACCGCCTGTCCTTCCTTGCACGTCTTGTCAATGCAACATCATGCAATCCCTTGCAGACATTAATTCAACCATCCCATCTCTTCACGTTTTCTTTATAGGAAAAAATAAATAAAAACAGGCATAATCGTTAACGTGCGTATGATTACGTGTGCAATTCATACTTAAAAATACCACAGAGAAAGCCTCGCTCCCACCTCCAGACCTACAAAACGTACCCATGGAGACGAAAATGTATTTTCCATTTCTTTTGGAAAACTCATTGAGTTTCTCTGTGTGGGTTCAATTTCTCTTCTGCTCAATCTCACTCGCTTGTACAGACACATCAATCAATTAGACACATACTCCTGGAGAATATACACTTCTTCTCTGTGGCTTCATTATTCAATATGACGTTAAAAGACCGAACAAAAAGGTAATTCTGTGGTGCCCGGAATACAAAAAAAAAAAAAATCTTTATTGCTCCACGCTGGTTCAAAAAGTTGATTGGAAATTACACCTTACATTTTTATTCACCGCGTTGATAGAACAACACAATGCCACTCAGGGCTTGTAATTGTTTAATCTATTATATGAATTCATTAACAGAGACAGACACAGATTATGTTATGGTAATAAGGGTTCCCAAGTAAAACTGGAATAGCTTTTATTCAATGCTTCAAAATAATCGAAATGCCTTCTTTCCCCTCAGACAGCAGCGCCTCCTGTTCGCCTCCTTCGCTCTACATTGTTCAATAAACTGTAAACATGTCATAGTGCCGTATATTGTCAGCTTTTGCAGATGCGAGCGAAGCATTAAGAGACTCTCTCTTTAATCACCGCATGTCATCCTCAATCAATCTTACACCTATGCTGCATTCAATTAAATGGAAGAAAAGAATGCAACCCTTCGCTCGTTTGAGTTTACGGCCCCCTGAGAGACGGATAGCAGCATGTTTACACATCACCGCCATATTCAAAACGATCAAAAGGTTTGACAGCAGTTTTCACTCACTTCCTGACCCCGGTTATCTTATAAATATGTTTTTAAAGCCTTCTGTCCAAGCCCCCGTAAGCCTGAGGGATTCTGAAGTGCCCCTTTCACAAACTGAAAATCAGTTTCCATACTGAAAATCAGGGTCAAACCAGTCAGGAGCCTTACTCTGCAGAAAATGCCTTCGTTTCCTGCACTATGAACTGGTTGGGTGGTAAATGGGAATCAGTCATTATGACACCTGATGGTTAAAGATTTTCGTCTTAATCTTGGGAAATATGCTTAAGATTGTTGTTGGGGGGGCATCCTGGATGAGTTGCCAGCTCATCACAAGGCAACATAGAAAGATAAGCGACACATCGCACTCACATCATGACCTACAGACAGTTTAAAGTCACCACTTCCTTTCTACTGCATGTTCATGGAGGGAACCCAAAAACAGAGATTATGCAAACCCCACAAGGAATGGTCCCATGTCCTCAGGTGGATGTGAACCCAGGACCTCCTTTCTTCCTCTTATACTTCTTGTATGGTTCCACCAAATGCACCACCTTCCACCCCCCAGGAGTTCATTGATGCTGAGACAAGTTTCTTCTCATATACTGTAGGTTTCATAACCTACAGACTAGAAATAGTTTAACATTGGCTGTGATACCCCAGACCTGGAACTACTCATCTAAGACCAGTGCGGTCCGGAAGGCCCTGATTCTTCTAGATTCTCACCTTACGCCGCTCACCCGCTGCCGCCTCATCAGCTAATCAGGACGGAACGTCGCTCTTATGGAACGCTCTAATAACCGTGAACTTCATTTCACGTGTGAACAGTGTCTTTTTGTTTTTAAAAGGGTTTAAAATAGCTGAACTAACGTGTGACTTTGAGGAACACAAGTTGCTTTTCCCACATGAATGAACATAATATAATGTCATGGATTATTAACTTCACAAACCGGTCCAATTGTGATCATTCGGTTGCTTATGTGCAATTATTCCTCACCTGTATGCGAACGCACCAGAAATGCGTACAGCCAGCTCTTTTGAAAAACATTCACAACTTTTATTATACTGTGTTTGCAGGAGAAGGTACATACAATTATTCTGAGGATGCTCATTTTGTTTCTGAGTTGCTTCAGGTGAATATTACATATGTTTATTATAAAAAAGATGTGTTTTACATAATGATAAAACTAAGAAAAAGCAGGTGGAGACAAAAAATATACTCCTGTGGCAGATTAACTTGGTTTCCATGACAGTGTGAGAATCTTATTTTTATTTGTATACAGCGGTATTCATGAGGGGAATAAAAAGATAGTGCGCCCCAAATAAGAACTTGACCAAAATATGAGCCGCTCCTCAAAATCTTGCTTGCACATTGGCCACAACAGACAAATAACCCACTTCAATACAACATGCTCAAAAATAACATTAACAACTAATTATCCTCAAGAAAGAACATTTCGAGTGAAATCATTTTTTTGTCTATTTGTTTATAAGTGTGGAAAAAATATCAGATAATAATCATTTTTTTGGGTACATTTGCTATATTTGAGGCTCTTACCCAAAGTTTTTTATCTTAATATGAGTTTCACTAGTTTTTAATGTTCTTATTCAAATGGGTTACAATCAAAATCCCACTGTCGGGGAATGTTCTTCATAATTTCATGTATTTTCAGCATTTCCCATTTGCAGAGCAGCATGTTAATGGAACGTGGTCATTGCATGCTTTAAGACAGTGATCGGAATTCATCAGCGTATCATTAGAACCTCCACCCAGGTTAGCTTCACATGCATTTCACCAAAAAAAAAACAAAACAAAACCAAAGTTAGTTTGACCGTCGTAAAATGACCCCTGGATGATGACGACCTTCCCTTAGGGTTTAGAATCACATTGCTATCATTATTGGCCTGGCAGCTCCTTTATCCGGATCAACTTAGAAATTTAATGACTTCCTCTGTGGCACATGCCCCAGCCTTCCAACCAGTTTCATGGTAATCTGTCAAGTCCGATGCGTGTAATCGGCAAAAAAAGTGTTAACACTCAAAACACGACTCGTCAAAATATGCACCAACGCCGGGCTGCACGTACCATGCAGCGTCTGGGGACGAGCAACAGGAAAGCCATCCAAATCACTTCCTCAAATCCTCCTCTGAGTTGGATAGTGTGTTTACTTTTGTTTTATGGCATCTTAAAGGCATTTGCAGAACTCCATCAAAATGCAAATGGATCGGTTAAGGACAGGAGAATCTAGCGGGTAAATGGCAGCTGATGAGCTGACGAGTCTTTTTTTAGTTGTATGTGTGTGTGTGTGTGTGTATGTGTGTGTGTGTGTGCAGCTTTCCGTGGTTTCTCCTCCTCTCTGTGGCTCACTTTCTGTCTCCATGGTGCTACAATGACTATTATAGAGGAATCCATTGGATAATATCATGCAGTGGCTCCAGCACAGCACTATTCTGCTCTTGGCCTTCAAGCATGCTATTGTTAGAGCTTACTTAAGGGATCATTTCAATGGCAGCTTCACACCTGCTCTCTCTCTCGCTCTCCTCATTCCTCCCCCCTGCACATCTCTGGACCCTCCCCACCCCAACCGCTGCCATCCCAAACTATTCCACTGCATTACCTTCTCCTGTTTTCTCCTCTCTACTCACCTTTCCAGCAGTCCTCCCTCTCACCTGCCAACGTCTCTCCCCCTCTCCTCTCCCCCTAAAAAACTATATATTTTAATTGACTCACTTTTCTATCGATGTGCCCACCCAGTCCATCTCGCCTCAGTGCACTGCTCCCCCCCACCCCCACCCCTCCCAGTATAATGAATTGAATTGTTCTCAACCCCTCTTCTATTCAGACCCATCTATCCTCATCCCCTCTTCTCCTCCTCATGCAGTTTTATCCATCTGCTGTGTCTGCTTCATATCTCACCCTCTCACATCTCCTCCCTTTCAGACCTACTTGCGTACACTTCCCATGCCTTGCACACACACACACACACACACACACACACACACAAACACACACTCTCACCATCCTCTCCTTTCCCCCATCCTTTTCCTCCAGGCTTTAATCTAGAGAAAGGACATCACCATCTCTAAATCGTTTGGAAGAGAAAACACCAGCGCCATTATCTCCCCATCTGCCCCTCTGTGTGTGTGTGTGTGTGTGTGTGTGTGTGTGTGTGTGTGTGTGTGTGTGCGCGCGCGCGCGAGCGCTCAACTCGACTCCTCTAAATTCCCAAATCAGCCGCTTTTAAACAACATCAATGCACAAATAAGTGAGAAGACACTGTAAGCAGGAGGTGACTGGGGGGGGTGAGACGTGGGGGGAGGGAAAGGTGCGGTAATCGGACGATGAGAAAAGTAGATAAAGAGACATTCATACCTGCGGGTCTCCCTCTTGTCCTTCTCCTCCTTCCCCAGGTTTGGGTAGAAGCGGTTTCTCCTCCTCCCCGTTACCGCCCGCCTGGTCGAGACAAGTGCCAGGTGAAGTCGAACCAGAATATATCAAGTAATAATCCTCCTGATCAGACAGTATTAAACCAAATATCTAAGGAATCATATCCACTTTTGTGTGTGTGTGTGTGTGTGTGTGTGTGTCGGGGGGGGGTCGTGCACCGCGCTGGGCTGGGCGCGCTGCGAGCCTCCAGGAGCGGCGGCGCAAAGCAGACGCTTCACTGTAGTTCCCGTCAAGTTTGAAGCGCAACCCCGGTAGTTGGAGAACGGTGGATGCGTTTGACCGATGTCCGATCTACCGGGACGCAACTATGAGTTGGGGGGGGGGGGAGACGCTGACGCACCAGCAGTCGGGCGCTGGTGTCGCTGGAATTCAAGGTCTAGTTGCGATTAGCGCGCAGAGAGAGGAAACGCGTCTGTTCTCGGATGTTCCGGCCACGGCCGTCGTTATGAGGCTCCTCAGCCTAAAAATCCCCTATAGGTGCTCTTGGCTTCCCCCCCCGACTGTCCATCCAGCAGCTGTCATTCCTGCACCCAACACCACATTTTACTCATCCAGAGCTCGGTTGCGTTGTTAGATTTGCCAAGAGAATAGTACTCCTTTCCGGTTCAGGCTCGGTAGGAAAAGAAAAAAAAAGACCAATAACAATTAAATGTTGAATAATAAGAGCGAAATGGTTGGATTATAAACTGTGAGATTAGATCAACGGTCGCCCCTCTTTTCCAGCCACAGAAGTGACTTTGTCTTGACCTCCCCTGTTCTCTCCTCTGGTCGGTTTTTGGTTGTTTTTTTTCCGTCAAGGAGACGCCGGTGCGCGCTGCCCGGTGGATGGTAGTCTGTGGATGGAGGCGTTGCAGGTCAGAAAAAAAATAAGAAGAAGAAGAAGAATGAAAGCCTCAATCAGAGGAGGTCGTGTCCCATTGTAGAAAAAAAAACAAAAAACATCGTGTCAATCCATGCTTTATTTTCCTGTCGTTAAAAAGCGCTCTGATTCCAAATCGGTGCGCGTCTCCGTCCCCTTCTTTCTGCAGTTTCTTCCACACTGCGCGCGGTTTCGTCCCGGGAGGCGACGCACCGACCGACCGGCTCCTCCTGTCAGCCCGGCTCCTTCCCTCTGCGTCCGCGTCCCGCACTGTCGATATGACAAATCGCTTCTCCGGGATTACAGGCTAGTAATAATGGATGGATACGTTATGATGACTATGCGTGATGCAATCACTGGGGCGTTTGCCTGGCAGAAGTAGCTGAGAGCCTGTAGTTGGGATCTATCTGGAGGCGCGCCAGAGGTTCTCAAAATGAGGCGCGGTGACCTCAAGTGGGCCGTGTGAATGCAGGCCGGTCAAGAGGTAAAATGTCACAGCTTCACTTTCTGGTTTGAATATATTATAATTGTTCTTATTCAATTCAGATATAATATTTTCTAAAACATTAAATGCACGAAACGTAACATTTTTATACTCATTTTAATAAACGCAGACTCATCTTAATCCAAAAGCAAAACATCACAATCTGCACATGTCATTTTATATATACAGTATATACTCTCATATATATATATATATATATATATGTATTGCACACTGATTTTCCAAATGGGGTAACATTGACAACTCATACTTCTGCATATTTTATGCACTCAAGATCCTAAGTCATTGTAAAACAGGTCAAACCTGAGTTTACAGGTGATGGTAAAGGTGGATTTGATATCAAGAGAGAAAAAAACAGACAAAAGATCTGGAATCCAATCTAGTTCATGCTGACAAGTTCTAGAAAATGACTGCACTGAAGTGTCTTTAATTCAACTCACAGAAATTGAATACCTCAAAATTTAATAAAAAAACACAAGTAGGATTGAAATGACACTGAAATCTATTGAAATGAGTCACGTCATCACATTTAAAAGGAATCTGAAAGGTTTTTGTTTTTTTTTTCTAGTGTGTCATTATCTATCAGCTAACCAGCAGATAAATGTGAGAGGCAATCTTCTCACCCACTTATTGGCAATAATGCAAATAATCATACTTCCCAATAAGGATTCCCTATAGATATAATAATGATGATAATGAGAGGGGCTGTCAGCTCCGTGACACTCAGCAGTGTAAGTATAGCTTCATCATTACAATCTGGCGGGTCACCAGTTTACTGTGAAGGTGCCTATTTTGACACGCATTAATTATTTGTGATGCCTTGTAATATGTCACCAGAAAAAAGAAAACACTTAGAATTGAGATGACAAGGAGGGGGTGGAGATCAGCATTTGGGTTCTCCAAAGTGACAGCTATAATTAACAGGAAACAAGACGAGATGAGCATGTTATTCCATACAAACCTTCATGTTTAGGCGATAATCATGTGACTTTCTCTTTCGAAACAGATAACCAAAGCGATCAAACATGTCTAACAGTGGAGTTATTTGGTAGCCGCAGTGAGGTTTAGCTTCCACCATCGAAAAAATAGGCTAATATCTGCAAATTAGCATGATCATTGTACAGATTATTGCAGAATTTCATGGATTATGACGCGTAGGTGTTGTGTAATTATCTGATTAGCATGAGATGGGATGCATTTGATGATGCAATGGTGCCAGAGCACAAAATAGTTGAAGGTTGTTTTTGATGATGATGATGATCATTTATTTTATTTATTTATTAACCTTTATTTATCCAGGTTAGCCTCATTGAGATTAAGAATCTCTTTTTCAAGAGGGACCTGGGCCAAGAAGGCAACAAAAAATTTCAGACACACATCAGATGATGATAATGATGATGATGATGATGGTGGTGGTGGTGGCAGGGCAGATGGAACGACAGGATATAATAAAGAGGGAAAAGGGAATTACAGAGGAAGGCGGAAAAAGAAGCAGATTAAAAAAAACTAGACATAGATCAATCTGGGGTGAGGAAAATGAAAACTGTGTTGCTTCCCTTCATGTTCTCAATCAAAATAGAAACACCTCTGGGCAAAAGGGGAAAAAAGGTCAGTCGGTAGGAAATAAATAAATATATATACCGTAGGTGTGCATGTGTGAGAGTGATGGACAGAGGGAGTGGGGGGGGAGAGAAATAGAAGCGGTGGAAGTTTGATTTAGGAAACATGCATAAAAGTCACTTCCAGAGGCATTTGAAAGGGGTTATGTGATGAGATTTTAATAATCCTGCAGCAGCATGTTTGGTAGAACAAGGTCAGAGTCTTGTTTCCGTTGCTGCCTATCCGCAGTAGCTATAGTTTAATTGGGCTGGATGTCCACGGGGGGAAACATTTATTAATTTTTTTAATCCCCTATGAAAAATAATCAATGACCTACAGGCTCCTGTCGAGTCGTGTTATTAGAGCGTGATAAATACTCCACAAAAACATGAATGCAGCATTTTTTATTTATTTTTTTTAATTTTTGCTCCTTCTTTGTCAGACTAAAAAGATTTCAGTCCCCAAATCTTATTCACAAATTAAATCCATGTTCAGGGGCGTTTGACCTTGATGGAGGTAATCCACCCCCCCACCCCCCTCCCCTGACGGATGAAGCGCATCAAGATGCTGATTGGACTCTGTTGATTATTGCACATGTGTGCTTTGGGACAACCAACATGAAAGGTCACTATCAAATGCATAGTTTAATCACACAACACAAACACGCAGGTTTGGCAGTTTGTGTGAAGGAGGTTGTGTTCCTTCTTCTCTTCACTGCAATCGACTGAACGGGTATGGCTCATCAAGGAGCTGAGAAAAACAGAATGTGTGTTGCTTAACGTAAAAGACCACGTAACAAATTGGAAAATAGACATGTATTGGTGATATTGATCTAACATCCAGGGGTGGATACAGACAGAGAAGACCAGCTGGTGTTTGGTGTGAAAATCCTTTTCCTGCCACAGAATGACGTATTTCCGTTACGTATAACTGATCCAGGTGTTGGCAGGCCTCGCTGTCGTACTCACCGATCGGAGCGTCCAAAACACAATCAGCTGCTGACCCGTATGGTGAGAATACACACTGGCACCAACAGCGTACAGACCGTACGCCTCCTGCCCGGCGATTTTTAACCCATCTTTTCGTTCTGAGTTACCCCCCCCCCCCCAGTGTGTCAGACGACTTCAAAGATGAGCATTTCCAACTGAAGTCGGTCATGACAACGAAACAGCAGTCGGGTCGAGACACCGGTCAGGATGACATGCGTGCAGGTGAGCTTCCCTGAGGTTTCTGATGGTTTGCGGTGAGATTCTTGGGTAATACAACCCATCTGTTTCTCCAGCTGTCTGGGTGAACACTCTTTGAAACTTCAAGAATATAACTGTGGGCATTTTTTACAGTTAACCAGCACCTTTATAGATTGAGCAATTATTAGATGACTGAGAAATGGAGTAAAGGTTGAGCTAAGGCTGCTAAGTTTAGCTACATTACACACATTTCTCTCATTATCACTCATTTTTCAAGCACCCTCTCAATTTAAGTTGCCACAATTTCACGTCTCCATCTCAGCTTGCCGTTGCTCCTGTTGCTCCACCTGTGTAAGACTGCTTTTCAGGCTCCGTTTAGGTGGTAAATTGTACTGTATATTCAAACCCAAATGTTAAGTGAGGCCAAAGCAGACGCTGGTGAGGTAAATAAGGCTTTAGGTTAGGCAGTAATAAACAACTGATGTCCTTTATTTCGAGTGATGTTCTGTCTCCATAATGCAGTGAAATAAACTGAGAAAAATCCACATCGGTCTGCATAGATGTGTGTATTTCACCATGTGTTTCTGCCTCACCGATTTCAGAATTGTTTGCATTGACAGGATGTGACATCTGGCTGTGTTGTCACCAAAAACACCACCACCAACAAAAGTTTAGTGGAAGAGACAGAAAAGGCAGAAAGAGAGAGGAGACGGAGGAGAGAGAGAGAGAGAGAGGGTGGGAGGGAGATAAAGAGAGGAAATTCCCTCGAGCCGATTCAGCACCATGGACAGTGTTGCAGCGGGATTCAGCCGCACAAGTCCGGAACAAGCTTTATCCTCAGACAGAAAAGCCAAAAGCTCCTCTCAACATGCTCTGATCTCTCCCAGCTCCAACTCTCCTGCTCTGTACACACACACACACACACACACACACACACACACACACACACACACACACACACACACACACACACACACTTATGTCCCCTCCTTCACTCTCTCCTACTCACACACACAGACATGCATACTAAAGCACACACACACACACACACACACACACACACACACACACACACACACACACACACACACACACACACACACACACACACACACTTTGTCTCTCATAATTGCCAACTCTTAAAAGCCTCCAGTTACACTCACATATCATCCGTCGATGCATCTGCTCTTTTTGTGGATCATCAGTAAAACATACAGTATGTGACCTGTGTGTGTGTGTGTGTGTGTGTGTGTGTGTGTGTGTGTGTCTCCAATACTCTCAAAATATGGAAATGAGGCATGAATGGAAGGAGAGTTCAAAGGGACACCTCGCTCTAAAGTGGGTGGGTGATTTATGCACAGGACAGAGTGTGTGGACGTAAATCTTCTTTAGGATTAATGAAGTAAAAAAAGAAAGCAAAAAACACACAGAAATGGAATAAATATAAAGATCATGATGCGAGAACAGGATTTCATTTGAGAAGCAGAGAACACAAATGAAAGAAAACTAAAATTATGGAAGCAGTACGTTTATATACAAATATGGTGGACATATAAATTATTACGTCTGATAAAGTGAATTTTATAAATGTAATAATGGAGTTTACTGCTAGAGTAAAGCATGACAAATCCGAGTATATATTCAATACCTCAATACATTTCTGATATTTTCACACATTGTTTTCATTCGCAGTGCATTGAGGGTCGACTTTAATGTTCCTGTTATATCATCCCAGGGATTTTATCTTTGTCCATTTTTCTGTTCCTGCCAGACTGACACACACTTTATTTCCCAGGTTGCAATCACAAATCAAGACTGATTTCCTTTTTTTTTTTTTTTTCCGCTGCGGCTTCTCTGGCCTTGTCAGTTCAACATTGGCTGATCAGTCAATAAACCAATTGATCGATCGGATGGTCGTGAGAAATCAGCGCCTCAGGCAGACAGCTCGTCGATTACCCCGATGAAGAAATTGACTGGTGATGATTAGCTGCAAGTTAACGTTTAATTAAGAACCCTAGAAGAATGTTTAACATGGAGGATTACAGGTAAATATTGGAATGCGACCCTGTTCATCGACTTTGCGTGTGTGCTACAAAAATCTTATCTTCATATGGAGACACACTGGGAATATCCATGTTGGAACACGTTCCCTTTATGTCTAGAGAATGACACTGAAACTCAGGTTATTATTGATAATAAAGACAAATAAACCACTGGGTGTATAATTTAAAAAGAAACTGACAGGAGCAAATCTTACCAAAAACAAGAAAAACTCTAAATGTTGAGAGGACATAAAATAGATAATTTTCTGAAGGCCTATCTGAGACGCCAACACGATCAAAACAAATATCATTTCTATTCAATCTGATACAACCGCAGTCTCCCTGACACCTTTTATTTTGAAGCCGTGCTGATGGATGGTATAATCAGTTTTGTGTTTTTTTTCCCCTCCCTACCATCTCCTCATTAAACTGACATCTTTATTGTGCTTTTATCATTGAGGGACCAATCTGGAATGTGTGCTGGCTCGTCTACATGGCAAGGATTTCAGCTGCGCCGCCTCGGGGCGCATCTCTATTTGTTTTTGTCCATTTTATGTTCTGCCAGAATGCTGGTGACATATAGAGCAGCGCTGCAGCCTCAACACATCCAGTGCATGCACTTCTCAGCCCGTGAAGACATCGTGTTGGATTATAAGCAGGTTATGTAGGTTACATATAGGTTATGAACGCCTTTGAAAAATTTTTGATTGCACAGGTTTATCATAAATGGCGTATCATCAACAAATGATTACACAAGTTTCATTAATTGAAATAATTACATGCTGTTCTATTTAATTTATTTCAGGGATGCAATGTGCAAAACAGTAATGACCTGATTCTGTTGGAGCCGAATGGAACGCAGCCATTATTGAAATCATCACTAATACTTAACTTTACTTTACAATTTAATTTCTGATGGCTTTCGTTAAAAGTTATTTTAGCTTTGTGTAGCTTTTAATTGTGTTTGGCCACACTCCCCTCGCTGTGAGCTGCGTGCCTATGAACTCCAATCTAGGCCAGCTAGACCATAATCAGTCATTGCATCCAAAACACAGACTCATTTATCTCAAATTATGAAATGTGAATGAAGAAACTTTGTTCCGCCAAACTGGGTCGACTAAAGGAGAACCATAATAAAACTAATTCTTCTTCTAATTAGTTAAAAAAAATATACAAAATCACCCATTAAATGAAGACTTTTTGTAACATTTCCCAGTTCCAAAATCTGTTATGTAGCAACAAAGTAAATGAAGCTCTCAGGATACCTGTTTATTTCCACCAGAGAATCACAATGAGAAAAAAAAAAAAAGAGAGAGCGACAGAGATGCATTTTCCTTCAGAGTAGCAAGGTTACAGCTTAATGGAGCCCACACGAATGCCTCCCCTGACACATCCACCCCACTATGGCCATCTATTAGTGGGGGGCAGACAAAGCGAGAGAGAGAGAGAAGGACACAGCTAGATAGAGCGACATAGACTAACTGAGGAATGACGGCCAAATAATGGCCTTCTATCACCATGCGGGATGCAGACTGTAAGATTGGGGCGGGGTGCAATGACACAGAGAGAGAACGAGAAACCCTGACACCGCTGTAACACGGTCGTCCATTATTCCTGAAAGTAGACGGGGGGGGGGGGGGGGGTAGAGAGAGGGCACAGAGGGAAAGAGAGAGTACAGTAATGATAACAGATATGCATGAACGGAAATGTTCTGAAATGTTATTTTTACGTTTTACATCTTGCACAAAACTCTCCGGCTGTACCGTTTTGCAGCGATGCTGAACGCAAGGAAAAAGAAGAGGGAGATGTTTGTCGGGGGGGCGGGGGGGGCTGTAGAGAAAGAGTGAGGGAGAAGAGCAAAGGGAGGGCGGGAGAGATCGAGGAAAGAGATAAAGAGTAGGTGAATGTTTATCTGCCAGGGCTCAGACAGGGAAGGGATGATGGGGAAGACGATAAGGACAAGAGAAGAAGTCAATAGAGACAGCATGACTGAGTGACAGGTGGATAAAGACTATCGGACGGAGGAGAGAGGAAAGTTTCTCTTTTTTTTTTTTGTCTTCTGAACTATGAAGGTTGTTGAGAACATGCCCTTGTGCTCCCAGTCTAGTGCAGGTGATGGTGTAGCTGTTATTTTATTCACCTTTTGGACAAAAGGGTTACAAACCTGGGTTTTCTTCTCTGAGTCACTTTTCTGCTGCCGGCGCTCGTCTGAGAGGAAAGTCATTGTGATGAATGAAAGCCAGGGCAGGAAAACAAATGATTTTTTATTTTTTTATTTTTTTATTTTAAAGGTACTTTTTTTTTTGCATCAAAATATACTGTTGCTACTGTATAAACGATGGCCTGGAATAAACCTGTATGACATTCATATATAGTTAAATACATGAAAAATGTCATATTCATAAGAGTATATGGAGATGGCAAACTTTTATTTTATGTGACTTTTTATCACCCTTTACTTAGCGCTAACAAAGAAAGAAAAAAAAATAATGTACTGAAAATCTGGTTGTATTACCTGCTATATGTGTTTAAAGATTCTCTTGTGTCTCAGTGTGTGTGTGAATGTGTGTGTGTGTCATATATAATGGACTAACATTATGAAATACTGTTTGCTTCAGGTACAGTCATACAGGCAGTTTAGATGATGGATCTATTATCCAGCGATTTGAGTGTCAAGATTCAGTGTTGGGGTAGAAAAGCCGGCTAATGAAGTGAACAGTGAGCTGACAGAGGTCAGAGGGCAAATGCCGGAGTCCACAGTGTGACAGAGAAACTAATGGCTTTCACTTAAAACTACAGGTTAAAACTCTGCCAGCTATTCTATTCAAAGAGTAGAAACAGAACACTGCTGCTTCAGGGAAATACTGGAACACCAAATATGAATGATAGTTAATCAAGTAAATGTCTCCTTTTTTTTTTTTTTTTTTAAGTTGGAGCAACAATATTCAGCCCCAATCATAAAATGTTGATTTTCAAATTATATTTCTTATCTGCTTACGGCAAAAATAAAAAAATTAAAAAATCCAAAACCAAGATCTTGATACAACAGGGGGCACTGACCTGCAGGAAACATTAGCATTCATGTGGAATCTTAGCCCATTCCTCGGGGGCACAAGGCCTACACATTTGTAATATTGTTGCGATTACATGTCGCAATAACCTCCATCTAATCCCACTGAGATTTTCTGCAGGATTTCCGTCAGGCGTGACCGTGACCTCACCCCTATTTGTGTTGGATATTGACCTTTACGTCTGTTACACGGAGCAATTTATTTGATTTGTGAACATTTAATAAGTGGAATATTTTCCCAATAAACCTGACAGACAATGCAAGTTAAATACGTTTCTTTCCAACTATATGCCACACAGACAAGGCAATTTGACTTAATTAAAACTTGGCATTAGACATATTTATTAAAGAAAATTTGACCCCATTCCTGCTCATTATTACAATTGACTCCACTGTCATCTTTCAATGTTGCCCACAGGGTATATTAAATACACTCATGTCATTGACACAAACACTATCAAGGCAACAGACGCTGAAAAAAAACCCACCCTCCTGTGTCCCTCAACCAGAGAGACTATTCACTTTCTGAAATTAACAAGTGTGAGTTTGTGTGTGTGCATGTTTTTGTCACTGTCTGTGCACGTGTGTGTGTGTGTGTGTGCCTGCAAAAGCCCAGATTCAATGTTAATTAGTACCAGATGTGTTGCTTCCCAAATTAGAAAGTGATGATTCGGTGAAAGCACTCTGTTATGTTCCTTGAATCCATTAAGGGGGGAGAAAAAGGCAAAAAGGAATCCTTTCATTTATTGAAACACGCCTGGAATGAATAATGAAGGGAAAAGGCTTTAATGCTTTTTCACACTGATAAGGAGAGATAATGTGTGTGTGTGTGTGTGTGTGTTTGTGTGATGATATAGGTATGACATAGGGGGTGGGGGGAATAAAGAAATACAGATAGGAATGAAGTGGTTTGTTGGATTTCTCTGGTTCG
This sequence comes from Antennarius maculatus, assembly GCA_013358685.1. Lineage (NCBI taxonomy): Eukaryota > Metazoa > Chordata > Actinopteri > Lophiiformes > Antennariidae > Antennarius > Antennarius maculatus. The sequence goes on from CM023613.1 coordinate 22,860,769, forward strand.
TGACACATTGTCGACACCTTTTTTGGCCATATTGGGGGAGTCAGCAGCTGTCACTGAAACCCCTTGTTCTGATTTTTGCAATAAGTGTATTTAAAACTACTCAGCCTACTTCGTGACACTCAAAGCAAAGACATAAAACAAACAGTCAAACTCCATTAGCATAATTATGTTTGCCCCTGCAGCCACCTGCTTCCTATTGAGTCCTTGTAAATAGACGGCGCTGACGTAAAAACAGTAATTATTGCTTTTTGTCACACAGTTTCAACAGGTAAAGATGACAGTTTGAGGCAGCCCTTACCTTTCCCTATAAGAAATGTGGTGGTACGTGTCGCCACTGATGGTATATTTCCCTACTGTAGACGGTTCGACGAAGTCGGAGCAGCTGTTATCAGGACTCTCAAATGGCTGTGGCTTTGCTCCAAACTGCTCATTAAAGAATTTTATAGTTCCAATCGCTGAAGCATACGGGAGGTGTGTGTGTGTGGGGGGTAGAGCACTGCAGCAACGGCACCCTTCCTAAGTTCTGTAAAAAGAGAAGTGGGAAAGCACAGCGTCGTAAAGGTGTGACACAGTGAGACAGAGGAAATCACGCCGAGCATGATATGACAACTAGCAGGGCAGATTGAAAGAACACAGCGAAGGATGTTGGGCCTGCGTGAGTCTGGATTCAATCAGGAAGAGCACAGACCACCAGCCCAAATGGATCTTGAATTTTATAGGCGTGCACTGCACTTAACTTCCTGTATATGATTATCATAGTACACTGGTGCAGTCTGAGTTAGTGTGATGGTTTCTCAAGGTCCTCTGTTTCCTCTGTCGGGTTAGGCAGAAATGAAAACTATATTGCCTGCAGATGTGAAGTCCTTTAACAGACTATCAAATCCAGTTGTATTTTGCCCAATGCATGCTGGGATTGTTTCCACATCACCCTATCTTGCAGTAAAACTAGCAGAAAAAGTGTACAGGATGATTTTTAGGAAGTAGAATGCTGCTTTAGTGGGATTAGTCTGCTCACATTTTCATGCTTTTTTTTTTTAACACTCTCCTGATCTAATCGATTAGTGCAATGATTTACTGCAGAAGTCATCACAAATAAAGTTCATATGCAAGGTTGGTACAGCTGGGGATCAAGGCATCAGCTCTCCATTTAGCAGACAACCTGCATGAACCCCCCAAACACACTGCAGGGTTCAATCTCTGAGGACAGCAAATGTTTTTCATCCATCTTATGTAAGTATTGCAGCCAGGATGAAAAATGTTGACTGACCAACTGACTCCCCGTAGAGACACACTGCTGGTGCGGCTGTCCACCTTTAAACACAAGTGAACTTTAAATAGATTTGTTCTACTACAATCAGATGTAAGTCTAGACACGTTCATCCTGATGCACAAACTGATATCTTTCTTGCCTAAGATGGAAACAACGACGGTTTAATTCTGGAAATCTGTCCAAATTACGACAAACATGTTAAGTTATTTGTTTGTCTCCTTCTCCACACGCTTTGGAAACTCTTTCACTACGTTGTCTGATCTGGTTTCAACCTCAAAATTATCGACCCATCATCCAGACACCGGCTGCCCAAACTGTTTAACAATGTCTGCTCATCTCCGTGTCAGAAAAATCTAATCATTGTTAATTTATCACTTAGGAGAGGTTTTGTTCCCACTGCTTTTTAGACTGTGGTGGTTAAGGCTTTCAAACTTACCACATTATGATCCAGGGTCTCTAAATAATTGTAGACCATTCCCTAACCTTGTTTTCTAAACTAATCAGAAGGAGTCTGCAACTTTTGATTCAGTAAAAATAATTAGAATATTTTTGAACCTTTTCCATCTGCATTCAAGACTGGTTATTCCACTGACACAGCCCTTAATAAAGTGGTAATTTACATTTTTCTCAGCACTGACTCAAAGTCTGCCTTGATGATTGTTTGTCCTTGATCTCGAGAAACATTTCAAATCAAGAATCGCAACTCGAAAGCTAATTTGACAGTTATGCTCGTGTTTGTGCTTGACTTCTGTCTGACCTATGAGAAAGACAAGTTAGTCTTTCACAAGTTATAAAGATTACACTGAAAAACTAGAAACTAAAAGTATGTTACATAATTTGTCCCTTAAAGAGATTTCATTCATTGGCCCCACAGTCATAGACTGTCATTTCAAGCAATTTTAACTCAGGATAGATGTGCAATTTCTCAGAGTTCAAGTATTCAAGTTTGTTTTCTAGTTGTATCATTATGGAATTGAATTGATTATGTCATACACCATGTGTGGGCAGCGAGTTTCTTAACTAAAAGCTGGAAATCTTATAGAAGATTACTTTATTGGCTTCCTATTCATATCGGATCAGACTAAGGTGCTTCTGATAACTGCCAATATTGTAAATGGGCTTGAACTTTTGCACTTTTCATGACCCCATTAAAATAAACTCTCACATCATGCATTAAAGCTCTTGAATTCGGGGCTCCTGTCTGTCCCTGGAGTTCAATGGAGGGCGTCTGGCTGCAGAGAGTTCTCCTTCCTCTTTCGTTTCTCTACATTAACCTTGATTCCGATACGAGATCTTTCTTTATTGATGCATTCAAATCTAAACTTAAATACATTTTCTGTTTGTTTGACCTTCAATTAGTGCTATTCTCCAGGATGAATTCATCCTTCGCATCACTTATCGTTTCAATGGGTTGGTCTCGGTCACAAAGTAACCCCGGTTATGGCTCATGTTTCTACTGAAAAGAACAAAACTATACATTTTAATTGGAAAAAAAAAACCATCAAAACATATTAGCTGCTGTTTCCTGATGATGTTTTCCTGAATCTGCAAGCGCTCTAAATTTGTCATAGTGTGTGTTTGAGGTCAAAGGTTTTCATGAACTGAACAGATTTACAGCTGCCAAACCTGAAGTAATAAACAGGTGGGAGAGTACACAGTGAAGGATGTGTGTGTGTGTGTGTGTGTGTGTGTGTATGCACGAGGAGCAACAGGTGAAGCTCTGGACTTAAACACCTATAGCGTGACATGTCTGCTAGATTCTCCTGCTGCTCCTCTGAACTCTCAGTCACGCCGTGATCTGTCATCTTTCGTGCCGTGGCGTTTGGTTTCATGCGAAGCCGGCTAACTGCACTGTTCTGCTTCGCTGGTGCAGAACACCGTGTGAATCTGCTCCAATGCCCTGTCTGCTGGGGTATGTGAGAGAGTAAAGAATGAGGATGCAAAGAAAGAGATAGAATGGGGAAACACTGATGGAGAACAGGAAGAAAAGAGAGGTTGGAAGCTTAGAGTTTACAAAAGAAAAAAAATGTCATTTAAAAAGCACACGGATTGAAAAGTTGGAGGACAGATCTCTACTCAGACCATCCATCAGGGCTGCTGTGACCTGTGAAATGATGAATTTATGACTACTGGATCTGAATAAATGACACTTGGAACACTTTCCAAAATCACCCTCAACCATCTGCTGCTGTTTAAAATTTAAAAACATGTTGATTTCCTTTTTCTTTCCATTTATCATGTGTTTAGTTCCTCATTCTCCCTCCGACGTCCCTCACACACACACACACACACCCACACACACACACCCACACACACACACACACACACACACACACACACACACACACACACACACACACACACACACACACACACACACACACACACACACACACACACACACTTTATTTTCTGCTCCACTGATGATCTCATGTCTCCCCTGGTTTATATTCAGGTAGAGGCTCTATTAGACACTTTTTACATTTTACCTATTCAGCAGCAGTTAGCAAAGTGTGAACATGAGGACGTTTTTTCTTTTTTTTTTTGGGTCACATACATTAAATCCCTATGGAGACGGTCTAGTGATGAGTCATTGGACTCGCCTGCAGGTCAGAGGTCACAGCAGATGCAAATACTGAGCTATGTCCTCTGAATTTATTTGGGGCAGATGTTAAATGTTCCCGAAACACAAATGTTGTTTCAGCTGCTTCTTACACCCCCACCCCCCCCCTCAAGTGACTAAATAATCAATGTCATTACAAGAAAACATCATGGCGTTAGCAAATCAATTGAGACCTGGATAGAAGGGTTGGATTATGCAAATGGAAAAAAAAAAGTTGAAAACTCAACATTCTTACTTTTTTTTTTATCAGTATTACTGTCCTCACAGATGTAAATACAATGATAAGTCTTAAAATTAAACCCTCACAGTCGTACACGCTGCTCTGAATGCCTTTAGTAGGAATCCATACCTGACTCTGTCCCACCAATCAGAGCCAGGGGGCGTGTGGCGGTGGGCGTGTCACAAATAATGTGTCAATCACATTATTTGTGTGTCAATCACAAATAATGTGTGCCCCACCCTTTTCCCCAAATATGCTCTCACGAGGTCAAGCACACCCCAGCGTCCTCTGCAGGGGGCGGGGCTTTGGAGGCAGGGCAATGGAGGGTGTGAAAAGGAACCTGCACTACACATGTTCTCACCTTATCGACTCCAGGTTTAAAAAAAACAACAAAAATATATATAATTTGATGTGATGGTCCAGTATTCTGTTATCCTGTCTCCCCTGAAAACATACCAAACTCTTAACCGCTCCACTGTTAGTCCTGGAGCTCACACACACTCTGATAGTTCACACACACACACACACACAGAGCGAAAAGAAAAACACACATTCTCTCATTAAATTGCATTCTGGTTATTAAGTCCCAGCCTTCCTTCTGTCTATCGTCCTGTCTTCCTGCTCTAGTGCGTCCTTACATACCAAGAAGGCTACTTACTTGTTATCAATTGAAAAAAGTATTTTTTACCACCACTCCCTTATCCCTGAGAGATTTCTCGCTGTCTAGAATCTCCTGTGATTACAGAAAGACTGTCAGCCAAGCTGCACCATTAGGATTGGAACGCCAGCGTTTGCGGCGACACTAATGTCACATTACCTAAAGTCTTTGTATTGCCTGGTGCTAGATATTACGTGTGCGCCTACAGACGCGTTCGCATGTGTTTGTTTAGGCCTGTGGACTTCCATAATAGGATGCTGTTATCCATATTAGATCAAGTAAATGAAAGAGGTGAACAATAAGCTGCAAACACACAGGGAATATGCTAATTGGCAGCAACACCCTGTAGCTGCAATAAACCAGCTGTGGGCAAAGCAAACACATTATCTGGGTTAATCAAAGTATCACCAGTAAGTGGACAATTTCATCTCTTATAGAGGGAAGATCCAAGCTATAAATGCTAATGTGTGTGCAGTTCTTATGTTTCAGCTCGCTCAAGTCTACGCGTGTCGAAACAAGTCATTTTCAAAACCTACAATCTTATTCTGATTTTATTAGATTCCACACATTAGATTTCCTCTCTGATGTAAAGCAGGTTTATTTCTGAAGCTATAGATTCAGGATAAGTGATTCTTTCTCTAAAAACATAGTGATAATAAATTAAAAATCAAAGCATAACAGTTAAACTCGGCTGAGCACCATATGTTAAAAAAAAGTGACAGCAACATAGGTTTTGTGTCAGATCCACACAATTATCCTACTCGTATACGAAAGAAACTTTCCTCGATTGCCTCGGAGGGTTATTGAACCACCGAGTTGCCATTGACATTACCGCCCTGTCATCCTGCTGCTACATCTATTCATAAATCTGAATAGAAAGCATCACCTCCACTGAGAAAATATTCAGGCCTTTCTTTTTACAGTCCAAGTGACTGCGGAGTATTTTGTCATTTTGTCTCGGGATTTCAGCTTCAAGGCTTGCGATGCATCTTAATTCCCTGTAGATGTGACTGGTAGGAGACTGACTGGAAGCGATGATTCTAATAATGTTATTAATCAACTCTGTATCATCGTTATTCTTGATGGATCTTTTGAAGACATTTATGTGATAAATCCCTCTCCCATTTAACTTTTTTAAAAATCCTAAATGTAAATGTCATCACACTGTCAAATTCCATCAGTCTACTGTACAACTAAAACTATAAAACAGATAGATAGATAGATAGATAGATAGATAGATAGATAGATAGATAGATAGATAGATAGATAGATAGATAGATAGATAGATAGATAGATAGATAGATAGATAGATAGATAGATAGATAGATAGATAGACAGATAGATACATACATACATACATACATACATACATTACATACATTACATACATACATACATACATACATACATACATAATTAATCCTGGAGGAAATTGCACAGGTAAATGTGAAATCACATGATCATGGCAGCAATATAATTACGTGCAATTTTAAGAAACCTGTGAAACACATTTTGTTCTAAATAAATAATTTATATGCAGAAATATGCATTAAACAAACTTTAAACTTTAAGTGGGTAAAGTGGAGTATTAACAATACACAAAAGGCCCACTAAGAACAGATGTGATTAGAATGGATAAGTACATATATAAGGATGCATGAATATTTTTGGAGGCTGACCTTGGCTCATATTAATGTTTCCCAGCAAATGATGAAAGTTAGAATCAGTATTTTTTTTAGCACACAGACATTCAATGCTTTGCTGATCTTTTGAGTCCATTGGGAGAATGGGAAATGAAGGAATCCACACCTGTGCTGTATCCTTCATGCTTTGGGGTCCTTCCATTCCCTCCAGCTGTTCACACTTTGAAGGGTCATGGGGACATTCAAACGCACACCTGTGGACAGTTTGAACATTCCATATTTCCAGGCCTTGGTAAGAAACCATAGAAAGACCACAGATCGGATTATATAATCCCGATTTTCCTTGCTACTAAATCTACAAATTCTTTTGAATTGCTAACGGTCATAACCTTGAGTTATGCCAATATGCTGCTTGTGTTTATTTTGCAGGGATAGGAATATTAATCTCTCCTCTCTGAGCAACAATTTATCCATGCTGTCAATCACCTTTTAATACATTAGGCCTCTCACTGGGGTAAAACATGCAAATTTGGAGCCATAGACACAACAATTTATGAATAGGATGGTGATAAACACGGAATTAGAGCATAATGCGCAACATTACCTTCCACCATACAGGACTCTAATTGAAGAGATTTCTGAATCTTCCCTGACCTCAGACATGAATTAAATATGTTTAGATATGAGAATTAAAAGACTTATAACTTAAAAGTGCAGCAGTATCTTCAAATGTGTAAAAAAATAAAATAAAATAGACCAGACCTATTCACCAAAGATAGAATAAGTTATTAATAGATAAAGAAGGAGAATACCGTTAGAATAATACAAAAGCTATTGCTTTGGGCACACTTATATCCAAAATATTCCTGAATTACATAAAACCAATCTTCAAAAAAAGGGGAAAAAAGTATCTCCTTTCTCCAAAAGATATCTTTCCCTGCACATGGCACAATCCTGTGTTGATCAGAATAATTTATTAGTGCTGCGCCCGGCCGGCGTGAGGCTCTCTAGACAGCAAGTGCAAAATGAAATCTCAGCTAACAAGACAGAGGGCATGTGGGGACACATCAAGCTCTTTTTTTCCAAACCTATGTAGTGAAGATAAGAACAATGTAATGAAGTGTCTTCGTGTCCAAACCCCCTTCGTCTAAACCTAAACTCTGGTGCTCTCAGCTGAACTCTTCAGTTATGATGGGTTTTCTTCATCATTATAACCCATGAAACCATTCTTTTGTAACAAAAGCTTGTTTTTTCTTCTCTCATAATTTACTCACTCTGTTCCAAGGTGGTCAAAAGTAGTGAGAAGCTTATTACTCAGTGCTGAGAGAGACTTTCCTGAATATCTCCAATTAATGCTGGGAGCTGAGCCAGCAGACTTCCGTTTACCATCAGAACTCTGCCACCCCGGCACGCTGGCATTTACTGAGCACCGACACTTAACCTTTTACTGAGGTCGACCACCCCGCTTCCGATTCACACTTACTAAACACAGCTGATAATACTTTTCATGGCTTAACTGGCTTTGAGTGAATCGTTGATACAAATGATCTTCAAGCCGGTTGATGCCTGACCTCCCTGAGTCCTGCCTTCGAAGCAAAAACTACAGCGGCTTAGAGTTTAACCCCTTGTTGTCACCGATGCTAGCCATTAAAATTTCCCGGCAAAAGGCTGATGTTAAGCTACGCTGTAGCCACCAGCTGACGACACTTAGCGCTAAAGCCGCTGGTCTTTTAAATAACCTACACTTGTGGAAGACTTTGTTGCTTGAGCTTGAGGCTAGGTGTTAGCTGCTTAATATGCAGGCTGGTGGCATTATGGGGTACGCCTGATGGCGCTATTATTAATATAGAACATAAGGCTGGTGATGCAGAGTGCTAAAGCTGCGATGCCCAGGGAAATCCCTGCTGCTGACCTTTCACTGATGGAATGAAAACTGACATACGTGCACACACACATGCACACACACAGAAATGGAGGAGAGACCAGGAGAAGGGAGTGGTGATGGGGAACGCAAGAGAGGGAGACTGATATGAGAATTCCAAAAATGTGCTAGCTTTGGGGAGAAGTTTGAGGATAATGTTTTCAAGATAAAACCAACATTGACAAAATAAGTGAGCAAAAAAAAAAAAAAAATGAACAAAAAAAGAGGGAAAGATAAAATAAGAAGATCTGAGAAAACCAGATAATAGATGGACCCAAGTGTGCAACAACAGGTGAATGGAAGGAAACAGAAGGAGACAAGATGTACAACAATAAAAAAATAAAATAAAAAAAAATCACTGACAGAAAGGTCACAAGTGGAAGACAACAGATGAGAGAGGAGCTTTCTCAAAGTGGAGAGGAAGATCTGTGAAGATAAACGGAAGGAAGAGGATGGGGGGGGACGAGAGCAGAGGATGAGAGACGGCAAGCAGAGCACACAGCAATTCCCTCGCAGCGTTGATGGTGAGGCTGTAATTTAACGCTCCGTCAGGTCGCAATCAGAGTCTGGGTGTGCATGCATCTGTGTTTATATGTGTGTGTGTGTGTGTGTGTGTGTGTGTGTGTGTGTGTGTGTGTGTGTGTGTGTGTGTGTGTGTGTGTGTGTTGGCCAGCAAGCCGGGGGGACAGTTAGATACACACCAGAGTCAGAGCAAAGGGAGGAAGAGGAGGTGGGAGGGGGGGAATAGAAATGATGAGATGAGCAGACGGAAGGGACTGGAAGAATAGATCCATGGGCTTTGTCGAGATTTTCTTTCTCCATTTCTCTGTTTAGAGAAACGTCTCTTTGGGACCGGAGATAAAGTCAGATGAGAGGAGTCGAGAATTAAAAGGTCAACATTAACAACAACAGAGGCAAGCAGGAGAAGTAGATGGAGCGGCGAATAGTCGCCGAGCTGAAGGGGGGGGGGGGGTTACATGAGCAGAGCGACGGATGAGTTAGGTGGAGGGGCGAAGGAAGAGTGAAAACTGGAGAGGAAATAAGAAAGACTGCAGGAGGATCAAAGCAAAAATGAGAGGGAAGCAGAGAGGAAGGGGAAGGGGAAATTGGGAGAGAGGAGGAGGAGGAGGGATGAAGGAGAAAAGGGGATAAGAAGGGAGGTGAGGATTGACGAAAATAGAGGATGAGATGGGACAGCGACGGAGGAGAGGGAAAAAAAGAGGAAGAGGGGAAGAGAAGAGAGGAAGAGACGATGGGATTAGCAAAGGGCTGGAAAGAGAAGAGGGAAGGAAGAGCCATAAGGGAAGGGAGAGGGGACAAAAAATGAGTTTAATTTTCATCCAGAGTAGAATAATCCTCCAAAACTGGAGAGATAAAGCGAGTTCAAAGGAATAGTTAGAATGTGAAAAAAAAAAAATGAATGGAGGCATTTCCCTGCATCTGAGCTCAGAAGACTGAAGAAAAGTAAAGTGACATTTTGGATACAGTGCTGGGACTTTTAGCTGAACAAGCAGAGGTTAGTTAACCGTGTTCTCAAACTCATGAATTATTAAATCATCAGTCGATTTTTATTATTTTTTTTGCATTAAAGAACTGAAACACAAAATATTTGGTTTTTGAATGAGAATGATTTTACATGTTAAGTTCCAGATGGATTCAAGTATTCTTTTTGAAAAATGGTTTCGGCAACTTTCAAATATCAAAAATAAGTTTTTAACCAAAAATGGAATTTCAACCAAAACATAATTTAAATCTTACCTCTGCAAACACAAGATCATTATCTGGTTTTATTTACTAGCTTTTTGGTTATTATCATACTATTTCCCAGACAACCAACTCATTTTGAGATTTAAAGTAAAACCTCCCGGCTGCATGGGCAGATGATTTCCCTTCTCTAAATTTCACAGTTTATTCCTCGCACTGTAGCTGCTGTAGTCTTTCTGCAGAATGCAAACACAACCCTGACACACCTTTTTATGCTGACATAGTGAACCTGCTGGATAACTGTCGCAAATTTCCACATGGAGCAAACTCAGAGCAGCATCAGCATTCATTTGGAGCGTTCGCTCCGTCCCCCTCATGTTTCTGCTTTTAGCTCTTTCGCACTTTCCTCAACTCCTGAGAAACGTCCAGTACATACGTCTTCATCTGGAAAGTCTTCTATAAATGTTTACCATTCTACTGCTAACTTAGGATGACATATTGTGCGGGGTGGCGTCCAGGTTTTTTGCAGACTTTTTCAGCCGACGCTGCTGGGTGTGTTAAGAACAGCGAGACTCTGGAACAAGTAAAGCGACAGGTTCTAAAAGCAGAAAGGTTGGCTAAGAGTTGCTATAAATCTCTGCAGAGCTGAAGGGACCTGCAGCACTGCCTGATAAATATCTGTGGGTTTGCCATTAGTATGTAAGACATTTACATACAAGACGTCATGTGATGCTATGTTAATTGTGCCGTAAAGATATTGATTATGGTTTTTATGGTTCTAATAGTCAATTTCAGTGTTGGCTTAAGGCATCATATTTGAGGAAAGAGGGTGAAGAAAAGTAAACTACAGTGGTACCTCTACTTACGAAATAAATTGGTTCCGGAAGAAATTTCATAAGTTGAAAATTACATAAGTAGAGACGCGTTTTTCATGCAAATGCCCTGATCTGTTCCAAACCCCCCAAAATTCAGGCAGAAATGTTTTATAAAGCATAAGAATGCATCAAAACATGTAACAAATACATGTTACTATTAGATTATTACATAATAAATGAGAGTTGTGAGTAATGTAAAAAACAAAGAATAAAGAATAAAAATGATGGTCATTTACCTTTTAATTGCTGTCCTCATTGTTTTTTACCCTCTTTGGTTCATGCGCTCCTGCCTCACCATGAACAACAGAGTGAATTCCAGTCCTCCTTCTGAACTTCTCCAACCACCCACGCCATGCCTTAAACTCCTTAAACTTCCTTTAGTTTTAATAACGTGGTGATTGTAGATGCATTACGGACATATTCTTTGGTGAAATCAACCAAACGCATCCCTTTTTCATGCTTTTCTATCATCTCTTGCTTTGTTTTTATGGACAAAAAAACTATTTTCTTCGTCTTTTCTCCGTCACTTTCTTGGGGTCCATAGTGAATACTGTAAAGGTTAATATATTTACGTAAAACTATCAGAACACCTCATGGGTCGAGGGCCGAATGACGAGGACGCTGCATAGACACCAATCTAGCTCCACACAGAGGTCCCTCTTAGCCAATGGGATGCCAGGATGCTAGGTAATAGCCAATGGCAGAGCAGCTATAAGAATGTTGCGTTCAGGAACCTGTGGGAGCTGCGAGTATCAGCCCATACTGTATTTTTACCTTTCGTAACTCGAAATTTCTTTCGTAACTAGGGGTAATATTTTCCTGTTGACGCGTTTCGTAAGTAGAACATTTTGTATGTAGAGACATTCGTACGTAGAGGTACCACTGTATAAGTAAGAGGAAAACGGAGCATTAATTAAGAGTATTTTTTCTAGTTTTACTTTCTCTTCAGTCAAAGTGAGTCATCAGGAACTTTGCCCTGTTCTTAGGCTGAACACACCTACAACATGTCAGGAGTAATACAGACATCTGCTTCCAAATACGGAGGCTGCCTTTCTTCTCATTTAGATTAATATTTTAAAAGATCTTATCTGCCCTCCCTTTACAAACATTCACTCAAGCATTTTCTTGCTGTGAAGGTCAACCCAGGAGATGTACGACCCCACAGATACAAAACCATTCACCGGATGAACTTTACATTTATAGATCTTTTCAGTGTGAAGGACATTCGGCTCGTCTGCCTCAATACATACACTGAACATAAAGAAACACACGTATGTGCACACAGACACACCTAGACACACACACATTAATCGAAATTCATTTATTATTCATATCCTTACCAGAATTGGACCACACATTAATATTACAGATCCAATCAGAAGCCCAACCTTACAAATGTGTTCACACAGACAAAAAAAAAAAAAACCTGACTGAATGGCCGCCTTAAACAGCTGACTTTGAAATCTCACCAGATCCTCTTTTCTTACCAATAATTGGATTCATAATTACGTTGATGCAAATAATTGCGGACCGTGAACATGTGTCCCGCTTCACACAGAGGAAGAACATCCAGGCGGGCAGACAAATGAAAGACTGTGTGAGTCCATTTATTCCTACGTTTATTTATTATGTGTGATAATTGCTGCTAGCTCATCTCTGATACAGTGCATAGGGCCAGGGGTCTCCCTGTATAATGTACCTTAACTGCCTTTAGCTTCCACTTTAGATTTTATTAGTGGAACCTGGACTCTACTTTTATTTTGATAGGTTGGAGTAGTTTAACTTGAAAGGTTTAGTTTTCTCCTTTGCTTTCACTAGCAGCGAGGAAGTTTTTTGTTTGTTTTTAATATCTGGTACCTTTATTTCTTTCCAGCTATGCGTTAAAATAATCAGTTAGAATAAACATTTTTTAAATTTTTTTCCTGTTACCTTCACATTTCCTCGCTGTTTCTTTTACTCCTAGACGCCAACAGGGTCATAAGTCCCTGTTTCTCCTGCGTGAGCGATGTAATTCTTTTTGTTCGTCTGGAAACCCCCATGTTTAATTCCACACCACATGTAGGCAAACACATAAAACTGCCAAGCAAACATATTGATCGCTCGGAAATGTCACATAAAACGTTATTGTGCTTTAGGGGAAGTTAAAACCTATGGCTGCAGGTTCTTAAATTACTTTTTTTTTTTTTCTATAAAAACACTTAAGATCCTTTATGATTCAATTAGCTAGAAACACTACGGAACATGTCAACTACAACAATGTAAAGCAAACTCACGTATTTTTTCTGAGATGATGGTTATTTAAGTTTCAGAACATCATACAATCACGGCAAGAAAAACTGAATCCAGACTCAATAAGCGATTGATCAAACCTTGAATGCGAAAGAGAAATAATACAGTATTGGTTGTCTGCCTCATGTGTCAATACATGAAGTTTTTGTGCTCATCCTGAAACAGTTTTGTTTGGTTCTTATCGCAAGGAGAAGCTTTGTGAAGAGATTTAAATGTGTCCTTCCCTAAATAACAAACAGATGGTAGCCTCGGCTGTAGGACTGCTGCCATCGGGTTTGGTGGCGTCCTCGTTCTCATCATAATGTACAGATAAAATTGATAAAAATGCCACAACAGATTTGAACAGGTAAACACATTGCAGCATGCTGAGTCACATAAACGTGACAAACACACACACACACACAAATGCACACACACACAAACAGAAATGTCCACAACAACAAATGCAAAGGAGAGCTCCACAGCAAATGAATCATCATGGCACACACACACACACACACACACTCACACTCACACACACACACACACACACACACACACACACACACACACACACACAGAGGCTGCCCTGTTCCAGCCTGGAAAACCTAGTGACTGATCACACACTGGCTTTTCATAAAGCTCATTTTTCATGCTAAAGCAACACTCAGCTGTGTGATACCGGGGAGTCCACATAAACAGCACAATGAAACAGTGGAGTGAGAAAGCTCCGAGACGTCATTCAACAAAACAACACAATCAGTGATAGAATTTAGAATTTACTCCTGTGGGATTTAACAGAGAGTTTTACTAGGGGTTTAAATTTTTTATGCTCTTTCTCTCCATCCATCCTCTTTTTGGATTTGCATACAGATGAAATGGTTAAAGATAATAGTTTTTCATTGTCATGCTGTGGGAAATAGTTTTCTGTAATGCGTCAGTGGAAGAACACCACTATGTGTTTGCATTCTTTTAAGAAGCCAGGTAATAAGAGAGCTCATTTGCATACAATGCTGCAACCTGTTTACTTTAAATGTGCACGCATGATTATCTCTCTCTTCTCAAGTTGTTTCTGAAGATACTCTTGCTTGTTTTAACTCCTCCCCCAACCAGCCACGTTTATTCATTATGAAATGTATATAGAAGGTGGGGACAAGCTAAAGGATGCTGTTTAATGAGTGTTCAAAGCGGAAGCGTCTATTTAAAGTAATCCCCGAGAAAGCTTCTCACCCAGCAGCCGATTCCTGGGGCAGGCGAAGGTCCCGGGGGAGTCAGTGGAAAGACAAGAGGTCAGTGATATAAGAGGAGAAGTGCTGTCTGGGGTTCAGCAGGTCTTACCTACACACATCCCATCCACACACACACGCACACACACACCAACACCACCAGAGCAAATGAGAAACGACAGCATAGATAAATGCAGAGAAAGGAAAGGAAAGGAAGGGAAAGGAAAAAAAGAAAAGGAAAGGAGGAAAGGAAAGGAAATGAGAGGAGAGAAGATGAGCGGAGAAGAGAGGAGAAGAGAGAGGAGAGGAGAGGAGAGGAGAGGAGAGGAGAGGAGAGGAGAGGAGAGGAGAGGAGAGGAGAGGAGAGGAGAGGAGAGGAGAGGAGAGGAGAGGAGAGGAGAGGAGAGGAGAGGAGAGGAGAGGAGAGGAGAGGAGAGGAGAGGAGAGGAGAGAAGATGAGCGGAGAAGAGAGGAGAAGAGAGAGGAGAGGAGAGGAGAGGAGAGGAATTTACAAAAATCTACAAAAATTAAAAACTGAATAAACACTGAAGTGGAACGAAAACCACAAAACCCTGCAGGACTTTGTCCAAGCTAACCTGCCTTCACCTTCTGCTGCAAGATACAGCTGATACACTGCCTCTCTCCCACTCTGCTCAGCTGATGCTGGGGGTGGTGGTGGTGGTGGTGGTGGTGGGGTGGGGCAGGGTCTCGGTGTAGACAGGGCAGAGAGTGCAGACCCCCAGGAGGTTTGATGAAAAATGTCTGACTCACTGCACATACAAAAAGACTCACTAGAGGAAAAAGTAGACTGTCAGGAATAGATAGCCATCGCAGCATGAGGCAGCAGCCTTTCTAAAAAGGTTTTAATCAATACCAGGATGCATCAGTCAACGGCAAACATACCCAACAAATTAGTCCCAGTTAACTGTTAATCACTGGTTAATGGGAGTCTCTAAAAGGTGAATTGCCAGGAGTAGGAAGTTATTCAGTAGGAATTAACCTGCCAGAGAGTTAGAGAACACACATATCAACGGCAGACGACATGAAAAGCTATGTTGCACTAAAAGTGAGAAACAAGCCAAGGTGGAATAGCCTGTGTAAACCTGCTGTGAATAGATAAGCAACAACAACAACAACAACAAAAAACTCTATTCTACAAATAGACTGCATTACAAAGAAAACTAGGATAGACAGTGATCGACTGCAGCTGCATGGGAGCCAGAGCGGCTACGAGGACGCGGCTCACCAGTTACACGGCTGTCATGATGACGGACAACTTCCAAAATCACAGCTACCAAAAAAACAACATTTCTGCATGCATTCGATATTACATGACTACTGAGATACAAAAAAAAAATCATACAAACTCATTTTGTGTTTGTTCTACTGGTGAGAACCTGGGAAACAAAATCTGCTGCTCCGAAGATATTACGTCTGTACCAGCGGAGGTCACAAAGCACAAAGATCATTTAGTAGCAGTAATAATAATAATGTAAGGCACAGCATAAGGTTTAAGATTCATTTCAACATTGTCGGTTTGGTTCTGTATACCCACAAGCAATTAAATACCACCATGAGCATGACTTCCTTAGGTCCAACAACAGAAGGCCAAACATAGACTGTCTCTGACTGTCCAGTAAACCAAAGATGTAAGAAGTGATTTAAAATCTGATTCAAAAGTGTGACTCAAGCAGTAGATCAGCACATCTTGTAACCATAATGCAGGCATGGACTTTGTATATTTAAAAAAATAAAAATAAAACACGGACATCCTGTTTGTGGACAGACACCACAGAATGAGCAGAATTGTACTCATCCATATTATAAGGGGAGGAAGTTTTTTCTAGAATGTGTTTAATGAACTTAGAAAGTAGGTCATAATTACATTACACTACTCAACACATTCCCATTTTATATTCCTCTCCCTGTAGTTGTGATTAATTCAGGTACAGCCAGAAGTTAGGATGGTGCAAAAACTATTTAGGTCTACAACCATAAATCAAGATAGTGGAATCTTAATGTTAGCTTTATTCCGAACCTGGGTGCTGTGTCGGGAATATTCTGGTTCACATTGCTGGTCCAATGATACAAAAACAAAAAAAGATTATATCAAGTGTGTGATGTAAATAGATGCAACACACACTGCAGTGTTAATTTATGTACACAGATTTAAAAAAAAATAGAGTTATGATAGATCAAATGATCAATATCAGGACAAGAGTTCATCCCTGTAGAAGACTCTGAATTAACAATCTGTGGTTGAATGTCATCGTCAAGAAGTGAAACACTGCACCTTTATGCACCACTGCTGGCAGCCTGGTTACAATGTGGGCGGTCGAAAACTCACTCAGCTTCCCACTGAGACCTGTTGGAGGGTGAACAATGTAAAAATATTACTTATTTGCATCCACATTGGCAAGTGCTATTAATAAAGTCATCATTATTCCCTGTCTAGAAATGAGCCCACACTTACATGGATATTCAAGTTTCCCTGCTAGTGTTCCCATATAGTATGTGTACGTGTGTGTGTGTGTGTGTGTGTGTGTGTGTGTGTGTGTAAGAAAAAAAAAAAGCAGACTTGACATGTGTTCATTCACCTGGAGACGAGGTGTGATATATGACTGTAATACGCCACTGCAAGCCTCAAGTTATGAAACACAACAGGAATGTGTTCCTCAATCGTCTGGATGGTTTAAATCAACCCAATATGAAACATGACAGAAGGAGGTGCAACAACAGAAAACAAACCAGAACACAGCAGAAATTAAAAGGCTTGTTATTCATATTTATTCCTATCAGATGCAGCTAATCAGTCTTCTTGCATCTCATAGATATTGTGTCGTAAACATCTCCAGAACTATCTGAATGCACCGTGAGACAGCTATCTGTCTGTCTTTACAAGCCATCAAACTCCATCTCCACCAGCCGGCTGTACTGCAACCATGACGACAGTTACAGGCAAATAAAATGAAAGGATTGACGGGGAATTCCAGGTAAAAAAAAAAAAAATCCTCCAATTTCACCAGGATAGTTTAATATTTTAGTGATTTTGAGGAAATCCATGAGCATTAATTGAAAAAAAAATTTTTTTTAAATCTACTTGAGGTTGCATCATTTGAAAAATGACACTCTTTGTGTTTTCATGTATAATGTAAATTTCTAGACCATGTTTTTGTCCGGTGAGATCCCTTTGAGAAGAGCTGCTGTCTCAATCCAACTCACCACCTATTATTATTACCTGAAAATTGAATTTACCTTCTAATTCATCATTTTCATCATCATCTTTGCCTTTAAAATCATCAAGCTGCGATTTGTGACATTGTGTCCAAATGTGGAGCATAGGAGCTCATCAAGTACACCGTGTTTCTGTACAAAGACCTTAGCAGCACGCCAGCCTCAAAGTATGACCCACGAAACTGGCTCCGCTACCCACTTCCTGTCAAATCTGATGTCCTATCGAATTATGCATCAACTAGAATGGCAGAGAGTAGAGCTTATGCCTCCACCAAATCAAACAATTGCAGCATTTAGCTGGATTGGCTCATGCCCCACTCCTACACAAGGTTTTGTGATAACTGGTTCAGTTTTTGTAATACTATTTATTTTTAAAACTTGTTAAGGCACATGGTTTAAAAATTCCTGAAGCTGTAAATTTTGATCAAAATCAAAAGTTAATGTGCCGCATATTTTTATCAAATTTTGAGGAAATCCATCCAGCAATTATTTTATTATTATTATTATTATTTTTGTAGTCATCTGCTTTGCTTTATGTTTCCAGTATCTTTGTGTCTCTGCCACAGGAATGGTCTCCCATGCTTGCCTCCAATGCGTTAACCCCGGCCCTCCTCACACTCATAGCACTGGTTAACCTCTGGGTCAACTCAGTTTGTACCTCGGATGATTTATTGTCTTTGTGTTTCATGTGCCCGTACTTCCTGTCGTGGTTCTATGGATCATCACCTTCCTGCCTGGAGCTTGGTTTGTGTACTTATTGGCCTGCCAGCCATCACTTTCCTTCTAAGCTAGCTCATCCATTGTCTCTGCTGCAAAGGCAAGAGTCACCTGAGAAAAATGTGTCAATATCCATGCATGTCATTAAGGAAAATCTTTAGTTGGTTCAAACCATCCTGCATTATAAAGACAAAAACCTGCACACTGCACTCCCATACAAAAACACACTCACTATCGTTTCCGCTTCTACACCTGTAATGTTCTTGCCTCGACTCACTTCTGTCTTAGTGTGTGAAATGTCTTCAGCTGAGTAACAGAGACAACTTGTCTTGTCCCAGAGCTTACAGCTCCATCTCCAAAATCAATCCTTCTACCTCCTACCTTCCCAGTACCCAGCTAAAATATCTTCCCCGAGCCGGGTGCTTTTCATAAGAATGAACTCATAAACTGAGGATGTAGGTAACTGTGTCTGAGTTGTGGATTCCGTTCTAAATCAGTTTAGTAAACAGTTTTCCAATTAATACTCAATACATCCAATTCCCATCAGCTAATACTGAGATATACATAAAATAACAAAGACTAGTCTAAGCCTAAACCTCACTATGTTGAACTCCTGACCCTCCTGGGTACCAATCAGAGAAAATATATTTGGTTGAAAATATAGATTGTAGAATATTTCATCTATATTCAGTGAAAGGTCCTAAATGTTGCAATTTTCTCACTATTTAGCATCAACATGTGTCATCTGGGTGAACAGAATGTTGCACCAATACACAAAACACATTACAGCTACCAGCTACCGTTTAGCGTCCCTTCGGTGTACTTCCATTGAAGTGAAACTCTTCACACAACTTGCTTTGGATTGTCCCAGCTGTTCATGGAAAGAATCGGGAACCGATTTAATTCAAACCTCCATAATTACTAATGACTGATTACAGTTTAATGGGATAGAGTTTCAAACAGACTATGCTTTGGGCCGTGCATAAGCGTGGCTTAGAATAACTTTACAATCAGCAGGTTCTGGTTATAAAACCCTATAAAAAAAAAAAAAAAAAATACAATTCAAAATTTGGATGAATTGTTTATAAGCACTTTATAGAATGGATTAAAAGGAAATGAACAACTGATGCCAGCCAGACGAGGCCAAAATAAATTCTTCTCCAACGCCTGAAGGTTTCTCAGAAGAGCTTTGTATTTTCAGGCATTTTAAGGCGCCCTCTGTGGATAACAGTACCTGAACCACTGAACCATCCATGTACATACTGTAATATACTCATCTACTTTGAAGGAAGGACATCTGCAGTGTAATACAATAACAGGAATGACAACTGTTTAGTGAATGTAAGAGCCTCAAATCAAGGTGACTGTACACTCAGTGATGCAGGGGGAGAAAATTACATGAGTAACATGGTTCCGGTTCTAAAAGCATAGTTTGGTATAAAAGCTGCCTGCAGATGACAGTGAAACAGCCATCATCTGCCCTCCAACAAAAACACAGGAGGACTCTTTTTATTATACCTCAATATGCAATCTGATTTTCCTCTATAGAATGGTAGAAGCTAGAAAGACCTGGTTAGATAGGGATGTGTGAAGAGAAACTATACTGTATATGTGTGTTTCTATTGTTGCTGTATATACTGTATATGTATGAAACTTTGAAAAATCATTCAATTAAAGATCTTTAATTTCCAATATGTGAAGGCAGTCGCCTTTCTTCTTCACTTTCACCTTCTAGTCACGCCAAACCCTCCTTTTCTCAAAGCCTCCATGATCTCATACGTTGAAAGAATCAGGTTCTTGCTGATGTACCGCAAACATCCTATTGTTCTGTGTTTCAATTCAAAACAAGGGGATTTGTATTGGAAGCCAAGGCTATATATAGATGCATACAATACCTGTAGTTTACGCACAGTCAGTTCTTTATACTGGAACATTCTCTCACCACTTCTTCTCTGCTGGTACAAACCTTAATGAATTCATACTTGCAGCACTCTCATGTTAATTACTGTAATTTAAACAACCATTATTGATTAATTAAAGAGCAGAACATTTCACTACAGGGGGTGGACACAATGTCATGGATACCTATCTCATCTGATGACATCCAATATGCCTGCCCTGAAACAAATACTTGAAGAAGATTATTATGTGAAATTATTGTTGACAGTGTTCCAGAGAGATGTTTGCCCAGCTCCGTGGTAATGTCTGAGGCTGCAGTTTATGAAATTTATTGGATACATTACACAGCAAGACATCAGAAGATGTTAACAGTACTTTGACTCACAGACAAAGACATCCTACCAAGAAGGAACAGTGGTAGAGCATCCTCATTTGTTTAGAGGACGGAGAAAATAGATGTCCTTGCTGGTTTCCCATTAGAGAGCTGATCCATCTAAAATCTATGCTAAAGGGGGAAAACATTCAAGAAATAGCAGGATCGTTTAGGACTAGGTCAAAAGGGTCAAGACTCAAGAGAATTGCTCCGGCACCTGACTTCACGACTGTCTCATCATTTTAATATCTCTCAACAATCCTGGAAGCGCTTACCTCACTGCAGCTGCCTTGAAAAAGTCTGGCTCCAGTGAGTCTGAAGACTCAGTGGGAGTACAGTCATGGCTGATAATCAACCAATGATCGATGAGTCTGAACAACAGTCGGCATGTTACCAATGCTGCACTGACATATCGTCTCAGGGCGCCGTCACACCTGATTTCCTGGTCTGAACCAGGAATGGGGTTTTCTTATATTTTACACCTGTGCTCAGATAAGTTCAGTTTTACAAGTTTACCAAACAACAGTCCTGACATCATCATCTATGTGGACCATGTGACTCAGTTGCCAAGGATGCTGTCATCATCACCACTTTTTCTGATGTGTAATTTTTCCATAAATGGAATGAGTCATTGATAAAAGCAAAAACAAAAGTACCGATGTCTCAGTATGAAAAGGACACAGAAGTCTATTTTGTTGTTGGACTGTATTTTGATCTGGATCTGCAGCCTGTTTAATCCAATATAAGTACGTTATAGTATTACAATTATACAAGCTCTATGAATTTTGTTTCAAATTGAGAAATACGAGAGTCCAAAGCAATCAGTGTGAAAGAGTCTTCAGTCAATAAGATAGTATTAGATAGTATTAGATGACAAGCAAATACATCTTTTGCTGGATTGCCTCTTCAACACAAAGGTTTTATAAAATATTATATATATATACATATATATATAAAATAAAATGCTTGTCAATCTATTCAATCAATCATCACATTTATCAGGTTAACTAATACATATTTAAAATGGTCCCTAAACCACTTATTCATCTCCTGTGTGACAGAACTGTAGTTTAAGAGAAATTCTAGTCATTTATCGTTACTCATTGTGAATTGAGATCCATTTCTCATCCTGTGATTACCTATTTCCGTGGTGATGGTGCGGTGATGAAGAATCTGGGGCTGGAGAACAAATAAGGGGGACACTTTTGAGGATGTAGCTAAAAGTAATGGCAGAGGCCATGTTCTTGCTATTGTTTCTGAGTCACCCCTCACTAATTTCCTGAACAAATCCCAGCAGGCACTAAGTCACACTTTCCTGTCCTGCAGCTGTGTGTGTGAAATTAAAAAAAAAAAAAAAAACGGGAGGAAGAATGCAGCAGGAGTGATAAAGTCTTGTCATTCACTGCTGTTCCACCAAGTGAAAGAAGCTGAATGACAGCATGATAGCCTCTGCCTGTTGTCCTGTTCCATTGTATAAAAAGACATTTGATCCGTGGGGTCGTCTAAGTGAGTGTACAGAAAAGTAAAAATACTGGGCTGAGCAAAAATCCAAAAACAAAAATAGATGGGCTCCCATTAAGAAAGATTTGAAGAAAAAATAAAAAAGATAGTTCCCATATTGGCTGTGCCAAGGTTGTGTTCGTTTTCACTTACGTCAAATCTGTAATAAGTTCTGCTTGCAGGTTATCAAGGTCAGGAGGTAGCTGCAACAGGTGATTTTCAAATGCATGCCTCACTAATGGGTTTTCATATTATTAGTATTACTCAAACTGGAAAAAAGAAATCTCTCAAGGCTCTTATAGTTATTTTAGGACATAATTCTAAAACAAATTGGAGAGTGTTCTGTGAAAAATCATAAAATATAACATTAAATCCATTTCATGATGAAGATCTTATAAGATCTGAACCACAATTATGTATTTAGAATTGCCAAGAAACCCTGAATAGCCTTTTTTTTTTTTGGATGGACTGAGGTTGTTGAATAACACCTCATCCAGAGAGACATGGATGTTATTTGACAACAGTCACATGTGCTTCCTACATCTGTCTGCAGAGCTGATATGCACCCAGGGATAAAGATTAGGTGCGTAAAACTGAGATAAGCCTGCTCTACACGCAAGAACCAGCTCAGAAAATAGGGATGCAGATGTTTACAATCTGAAAAATTCTGATCTACCAGAATTACGCCAAATAAGATTCTTACCTGCCCTTGTCCCAAGGAAGGGCTGAATATCTAAATATAGCACTAATAGGCATGTGTTACTGTGACTCGGGTGTGCGGGTGTCGATATCTGCTACAAAACTTGTTTTGATAAGCGTCTTATTGGATAACAATAGTTCCCTTGAGACAACTGCTCCAGCATCAGTGGGTCTGGATGTATTCTTTAAGCCCAAAGTGCACAATAAGATTATGAATTTCCTTTAGCTTCTTTCAGACAATTTTTCAGATGTGAAAGAATCTTTATACTTGGTATATGAGTCACCAGGGAATCTGAGGGGTGTGAATTTGGAATATTTTGAAATGTAATATGCCTGAGATGGGTATATTTATAATAATCAGGTGAATAACTCCATGCACGAAAGTTACATCATCAGGCACCACAATGGTGTAATGCCAAGAAGCATCAAATGAGTAATAGGATGCAGCCGGTTCCTCAATCTTCCATCATCTAAAATGTGGAAAACTTTAAAAAGAAACCGAGATATGCGTCGCTCTGTCAGCCCTGAAACTGTCCGTGTTTTATCACAAAAGTGCGGTGAAGCACTTTGTCAAGATGGCAAAAAAAAAGACCCCACAAGTCCCTGCATTCTTTCTTTTTAAACACACAGAATGTGTTTCTGATTTCAGTAGTCACTTAATAATTGAGGCACTAAAATGTTTGTGTCAGCGTTAGCACCAACAGAACGTGTAGAGTCGTGTATTGCCGTACAAAGCAACTTTATCATGGCAGGTGTGTTGAGTGCCTGAGGAAGCATGAACTGTGAAATTGTTTTTGAGTGTTTGTCAAGAAAGCTAGCAATATGACGCATTCCAAGCAAATAGTCCAAAACCCCAACAGGAGCGTTGAGAACAGGCACCAAACAAGCTACAGTAATTTGGGAAGAGCCAATGCCTTCCGTGTTCCATCACTGTTTCTTTAGCATTGATGGGGAGGAAAGAAAAAAAACAGAACAAAGGACCTTCAAGAGTTGCTAAAGAATATTCACCTCCTGCTTCCAAATGAAACACGACAGGCTTGAGAGAAAGCAAAGATATTTGACGACTTCAACGGAAGGAGTTGTTTATTTCACACCAAGTGGAGGACACGAGACAAGAAAGCAGAAACAGTTCATAATTACAGTAATTAAAAGTGAATAAGACTCTTTTGATTCCAGAATTGTATGATGTATGAATATCTTTGCAGGTGTCTCCTCTCATAAACAGTGTGTGTGTGTGTGTGTGTGTGTGTGTGTGTGTGTGTGTGTCCCCAACGGATCTTAGCCTACAGAGTCCATTAAAGAGATTATGAAGATGTGTGTGTGTGTCCTCGCTAACAGTTGTTCAGCGTTGGAGTTCAGAATGTTACGGTTGCTATTATCAGATTGCCGAGCCGATGGGACGCGTCACATATTATCCCACACAAACAGCACAAAGAAAATGCATTTTGATACCGTGGCTCACAGCACAGCTCTGCCCATTAGGAGGAGTATGGATAACTGTTAATGGACTCTTCTTCATTATAAGTGGCTACAGCAGCAAATGCTGAGGAAATATTACACATAAAAAATCTGCAGAATGCCAATAAAAACAGCATACATAGGAAAATATAACACGGAACGCAGATGTCATGTGACAATAGTGAGTAGTGCCAAGCTCTAACAGCACATGGAATGAGATGGACAGATGTGAGCAGAGCATAAGAGTTGAGAAAAAAATGGACCGATACTACCTGAGCACTATGCATACAAAACAGAGCCGCTTACGCAACACCACACAATCGAATGGAACTAATGGGAGTATAGGATCCCATATTGGACACAATAGACTGGAAGCTAAAACACATTATGAATAAGACTCAGAGGGAGGAAAGTTGGACTAATGCTAAAAAATAATAATAATAATAATAATTCACACATAAAAAACACATTTAAAAAAAGTCCAGGACATAACTTTTAAATGCACATGAGAAATGACATATCTAAAAATAATAATAACCACGACACAGGAGGAATGCTTATTATACTTTGATAGAAAACGCTGGACACAACATAACAACGCCTCAGGGAAACAAACAAGACAGAGTGCATGAAGTCTAAGTATAACACTTTATTTTATTTTTTTTTTGGGAAGTGTAATGACCAAATAAGGAGCAGAACTTTCTTTATGCTCCTACTCTTCACGCATTATAACAGGGATGTTGTGCATAAACAACAGAACGGCCTAATGCTAAGTGGATGACACACATTATGCTAAGCTACAGCTGAAATAAAATGCATCATCACATCAGGGGCAATTTGTCACCCCTGGAAGCTACGGCTACGGCACATTGGCTCATTTCTCAGAAGGAAAACATCGGTCAGTAATGTCAGGATATCAGGACAGCCAGGCAGCGTCTTCATAAAGTGTGTTTGAGTAACAAGACTGGGCCTTTGAATGAAAATGTGCCACAGTCCAAGACTTCTTAATGTTATCATATATAAAAGGGTGAACATCACAGAGACAAAGTGGATGAAAAGTGACACGAAAGGGGTAAATTGCTTGTATGAAATGGAGTCCTATAAGAGATGCAGTTACATAACAAATATACTCAGAGCTCAGTCACACTGAAGAGACTGCTGCTGCTGCGGCCATCAGTTAAGAAGGGACCAAATATAACACAAAGAAAATGGAAAAGAAAGACGAGGGAGGGGAGAGGCTTGAAATGATCGCAGAGGAGCAGACAGAACTGGAATGTTTTAATTGGGTTCCAAGCTATTATTTGCCTCATTAACATTTTAATCTATGATTTAATTATCTAAGTACACCAAGTAGAAATGTTATTAGATTATTAATTGCATCAACACAAAAAGCCAAAGCAAGTTAAAATGAACTTGGCTGCAACTATGTAAGGACACAATATCATTTTGACATTTTGTATCATTTTAATGCTTGTGTTCTATTTCAGACAAGAACCTGCCCCTGCTTGCCTCCTCCTCATCAAGCTGTTATTAAATTGGATGCTCTGAATAACTCTTGATCAGACTGTTTAACAAGTTGCAACCCAGCTGGATATCAATTCTAAACACACAAGAACAAATGTTCTGTTCCATAGAGAAACAGAATATGTCAGATATATTACTAGACATAGCAGCATATGGGCTTCGCGGCAGCGCGTTGGTTAGCATTGTTTCCTCACAGCAAGACAGTCTGGATGGAGATCCTGACTTGGGGGCTTTCCGTGTTGCGAGTACATGTCCTCCCTGTGTCTGCAAGGGGTCCTGGGACATGCAATGTAGATTAATTAATGAATGTATTTCCTTGTAAGTGTGAAGTTTTATTGGCCCTGAACCCCACGCTATTGGTCCTTGTGGACACGGATGTGCACTAGCCTTCCTGTAACCCCCGTAAGGATTCGCAGATATGGAAATTAAATGGATGGATATTTGCATATTTTAATAACTTCAGTAAAATCTTTCATTTCCATGGAAAAATATAATTTGTATTCACTGGTAATTTCACTGATGTACAATGTAAAACAAGTTATGAATCAATGTAAGGATTCATCGAAGTACAGTGGCTCTTGTGAGACTTTCTCAAAGGTTACCAGGTAGGGTTCGGTGTGATTTTATTGTACAAGGTCATACTTGTGATTTAGGGTTTATTGGAAGATACAAATTTGTAATTCATATAGACTGTTTTATTTTTAAGGGTATGGTGGACCCATTAATAGAACCTTTCTAATAGGCTTTCCTTTCAGATTTTAACAACATCTTTAAGCAAAATATAATCGATGTCATGCACTGCAACTCATTTCCAGTTAGCGTTTTAGGGTGTCATTTAATGCATGATTTCCACTGCTAATTAGGAGCATTTAGTAACGTCTTACCCTGCACTATATGAACTTCAGGACTTATTTTATTGCTGCATCATGCCAGAATATAATCAAGACCTCCTAGATGGGGAACAATTGCAAAGTGATTGGACTCAGTGCTTAAATTGTGTATAAAACTTATTGTTAACTGCTCTGTGAAGTTATTAAAGTTTGTTAAATTTACTAGTTACCTGTGCGTTTGGGTATTTTGTTTGCCATTAAAGTAGATTATTACTGTTCTGTCTAAATATTTTGGTACATAATTAGTATAGGTGCGTGGGCCTCTGTGCTGTGAGATGGTGAAATGAGCACAGCTAAATTAGGAGGTGTGTGTTTAGCCGCAGAGATCTGTGTAGTTCTAATTAAAGAGCTCAATACACAAACTTTCTAAACTATCGTGTAGTTTTACCTTTGGTCCAATGTCTTCTGGGCAGAGTGGATTTTCTCTCTCTTGCTCTTCTCTCTCTCAGCCACAACAGCCCCTCTTTGGGTTTCAACCTCCTGGTTTTCAAAGTAAGAATATCATCATTAAAGTAAAGAAAGTGTGCACTCTTTAAATTGGGTTTTATTTCTAAACCTCTTGAGACAAACATGTCCCATCATCATCGCTCTGCAGTGAAGAATGACAGAAGTTTAGACACAATCTCTCAAACTGGTTTATAGCGGCTGTCATGAAGTCACCAACATTTTATTGACAAAGGAGATGCTAAGTTCCAATGGTACAGCAGTCATTGACACAGTTCTGTCCTTAGAGACTCCCCCCCCCCGATGTCTTGTTATCCTTTCTGCTGAATGAAGAGTTCAGTGTCACCATTGGTAAAGTTCGCCACCTCTCACGACCTCCGCCGTCAGTTTAAAGCCCTGGTTTATTCTCAGATTTTATGGTTGCTTTTTTGATGATGTTTCTAAACTTATTTTCATTCCATTGTAAAAGTTTGTCTTTGATTATTATCTCCTGCAAAGGGATGTGTTTGTTGCTGTTGGTCTGTTTGTTCGATTGGATTTTGATTGCATTTTTTGGGGTAAAGTATATCCTAAGGAACAGTTTATTAGATTCAGTGGTAACCTGTGTCATTGTCTGGAACCAGAATTTCTTTCTGGGGACAATTGCACGATTTTTGCTCCTAAATTTAGAGATAAATGCCTCGATATCCAGACAAAAATGAGACAACAAATCGCCGTGTGACCCACCACGCATCTACCACATAATCTGGATTCATGGAATGTTCGCAATCTGGAGATCCCGGATGTTTAAATTTATAAGACTCATGGGAAATTTACTACTATGAGATAAATAATCTTACAGACTTGTGCTAAGGTGACATTGGCGCTGATTCCAGCAGCTAATAATGGCACCAATGTGAATAAGAATTCTAGGGCTGCATTGCCACAGCTAAAGAGTCACTTTGTGAGGGTTAAACTATCACGGGAGCATTTTCTTTAGGTGCAATGACATATCGGGAATCTGAGCTGCTTTGGCAGTTTTGTGGTCTTACAGTGCTTTCTACTGATTTATTATTAAGGTTAGGAACATCAAGTTTCAACAGAATTCATAGGAAACTGATATGACTTCTGGATATTTCATCTTTCAACCACTTGTTTGTGACAGATTTTGAGAACTCACCTACACAGAAGAGGATTACATCCATTTTGCTAACTATAAAATGTAAAATCTTATTACAGGTATAAATTAATTTAAACCTGATCATAATAAAATAATATGATACACTCACTTCAAAAACCAACTAGTGAAATATGCGCTGCTGGGATGAAACCATTCATGCCTTTCCCGGCTCACTGTCGTCTCGCTGCCAAAAAATGTGAATGCATACTGTAACACCTACCAAAATACTAAAATAATCTATGCACATTATTCATTATTATATAAATGTTCAGGAAGCAATTCAAACACACAGAATGCAGACTTGGCTTCTATTGAGAGCTGCTGTACATGAGCCTGTACATGAACTGTGTGGAGCTGAGATCAAGTGATTTTTACACACACATTAGATCTGACGTAACAAAACAAATCTAATGTAGAAGGAACCAGATGAGACCTCTGATCTCAACGCAGAAACAGTAGGGTTATATTTGGTGAAGCAACCCCGATGTAACCTCCAACTCACCCCGCAGCCACCTACACACATTCAAAGAAAAACAAACAAACATTTTTTTTAACTCTTATTTTTGAATGCAGTTGAGCTCACGCAAACACACGCTCCTCATTCCGCTCACAGCCGACTGTATTTTAATTGCTATGAGATTCAGGAAAGACTAGTACTACGACACATTATGTACGTCAGTCCCAGTGTTTGTGTGTGTATCACTTGCATCTTTTTCTGCATTCTGTGTATTTGTAAAAGTAGGTGCACGAGTGTATTTTGGTTGGAAAGAAACAGACAGGTCTAGTGCTGCAGGCGATCACAGTCCTGAAACATTTATATCTCATTACCCTGAGAGCGAGAGAGAGAGAGAGAGAGAGAGAGAGAGAGAGAGAGAGAGAGAGAGAGAGAGAGAGAGGGGCTACAAAGGAAGAGAGGCAGAAGAGCAGAGGAGAGAGATGGACACATAAAAAAAAAGAAACATGGAAACAAAAAAGGGGTTTTTAATAGGAGAATAAGAAAGTATGAGACGCCTCATGAAATCCATTTTAAGGAGACACTGTGACCAACTATAGACAAACAATAGCAACTTAAATTAAAATCTGTTTGGAATGAAAATATGATGAAATGTAAAAACGTCCATTAGAGCTAAATGATTTCTTGTGTAACTTAGTGATTGAAAATAAAATATTTCAATCCTCATTGTGTGTGTGTGTGTGTGTGTATGTGTGATATAGCTAGTAGAGGTGCAGCCTGTATGAAGGAGGAATAGTTGTGTTTTTAGCCTCCCAGCTTTTTACCAAAGCATTGTGTGCACCAGCCTAGTGCAGATAATTCAACAGATTCTTGGTTGAAACTGCTGCTTGTTGAAGGAACATCACTAGTTTCAGACGATAAGCCCTATTTACTCTTTAAATATAAAGCAAATTGAAACAGGAGCTAGGATTAAAGATAAGGGAGGGATCTTTACCCAGTCTGGTGTTGAGCGTGGTGTTTCGTCATGATGGTGAATGGGTGTGGGGCCTGATGGTGTCAGTAGGAAAAATACTTTCATTGGTCGCTCGCCCGCCTGGAATCAGAATCATTTCAACTCAGCTGAGATTGTGAGTGGAGATATTGACACATGACGCTCGTTAAAAGTGCATTAGCTTCACTGGAAATCTGTTAATCTACTAGTTAACCATTCACACGCTGATTAAATATTTAGAGAGATGAACCCGCCGGGTTTTCTATTTTGCAACCGGACCGATCTGTGGGTCATCGATGGTGATGCTCATTAAAAGTGCATTAACTGTGTCAGATCATAAACAATGTGTGCAAATTTGCTCCCCGGAGCAATTGTTCTCAGGAGTTTCTGGTTTTCTTTTTTTTTTTTTTTTTGGTATTCAATAAATGCTGTGCTTTTGCTCATTTGTTTCATAAACCAAATAATATGATTTTCACTTTCCAGCTAATTTGATATCGCTCCAGTCAAATATTAATATGTAGTTAGGCTATGCTTCAAGGATAGAATATGCCTCTTGCAGAAAGTTGATAGAATATTTCGGTGGAACACAATACTGTCTGTGGTCATCATGACCCGGCTTGTAATCTGTGCATTCAGAATTGTGTTCCAGCAGCTCGGTTATTGTATTGTAGAATCAGTTTTATGAATTTGGAAAGAAATGAGAGGCAAGGCCTGCTTGTGTGTTATTATATCAACGCTCCAAATCTGCATGATGACATAAGCGGCGCTTGCAATCTTTTTTTAGAGATGTATTAATCATTATGAACAGTATTTGTCATTTGTGCCTCACACATGTAACAAATACACCAGAGACAAAATGTGAGGATGAACAGATGATCAGACTGCAGTCATCCAGACCTGCAATTATTCTGTTCCGGATTTTGGTCATTTTTTAATGCTTGAGAAGAGTTTAGTAAATGCGTGACCTTGGAGCACTCCAAGCAAAACGATAAATATCTTAAAAGTAGCTTACATATAATTGCAGTTGATTACGCTGCTACTGTCATTTAGTTTTATCCACTCAAAACTTCAGTGTATGTATTTAAGATATGGGAATAGAACACCATGTATTTTCTGCCTGTCGAAATTAAAAAGCTCTGAATGTTTTGTGAGTCATTCCGTTATTTTCCCACCTGTGGTAATGAAACAACATTTTTATCGTCATCATAAATGATGCTCCATCCAAAATAAACCCCTTTAGGGATCTAGAAAAGTGGTCATTTAAGCTTGCAGCTGTGTAAAGCTGTTTACTGTGCATATGTGGCCTTCCCGTGCTCAAGATAGTGCAATCTGACAGGCCTTGACCCTTTATAGATGGAACGCCTCAGGATATCTTGTAGCAGAGTCACTAAAGTACATCTGTGACTTGCATTACTCCTCTGAGTGTGCCTGCAAAGTCCATGGTGCTGAAGAAAAAGGGCTCTTAACTGGCAGCGTGGGCACGATTTTGCAAAAACCGAACGGTATCTGCAAACTGTTTCTGGATGATGGAAGTGAATTATGAATGTGTAAAATGTCTATATGTGGCCCAAGTGACTGGCCATTGGTCCAACACAAACTAGGAGCAACACTGTGGGCCTCAAGCTCTTTGGGGCAACCAAACCTCACTGCTTCTCACCTCACTGCTGTTACAAAGTTACTCTGCTTTTCACACCAAAAGCTCCCTGACTCTTTCTGTTCCCTCAGTTGCCTTGGCAAATAAGGGTTGTAGAGTAGAGTCCTGCTTTAAAGCTGGTCTACTTCACTAAGAATGACCATTAGCTAATAATTTTACCTGGTTCAAGAAATCTCCATCAACTTAACCTTAGCCTAAATTCCATATCATCTTTTAGGGACCTTGTTTTTAGTTTCTACATCTACACTTATTCCTAAACTCACCCAAATAAAGCAGTAAAGATAACTTTTAGTGGACTTCTGGCTACAAAGAAAGCTTCTCCCACTTCTGCCGTTTGCATTGATGATGCTGGCATTCCTGCATCTTCTTTTTTGCTCCTTTGTTTCTCCCTAGGGACCAAACACTTGTCAAACAGATCTTTCAGTTCTCATTTACCTCCTTCGTGGAGGGAGGCATCATTCAGTACATTTCTGCAGTTATTTCTAATTCTACTTATTATGTAGCTCAGTGAATGCAGAGCCAACAGTGACCACAAATGCACATTAAGAGCTGTTTAAGACATGTAATAGTGCAGCGGACAGAAAGTGAGTCCTGGTTAGCAATGTTGATTTAGGCTGAGACTTTGGTTAAGTTTATTTAACGTAGCTTCTTTTCTTGGTTTTACTTTAAATGTTATACTTTTGGCACACATTATCAAATTTTGGTGAATATTTGACTTTATTTACTTTTGTTTCTTCACTTTTGTGTTCTTTACAAAATACTTATTAGAGTATTACTGAGAATACTCAGCATAGATTTGGCTAATTAGCAGTAAATCTTTTTTATTGTATCAAAAACAGTCCCTGAAGTCTGGTTTCACAAAAATGAAAACATCCCAATCTAAAAATAGTCAGTCCTGTTCAGCTCTTTTAAACTAAATGAGATGAAGCAAACAATACCTTTGTGATCTTTGAAAGGTGTTTAAATTGTGTGACATTAACTGAGCCTAAACATTGCAGCTGTTCTGGAGTCAGTTTATGAGTCCGATGCACAGAGCGACAGAGGGTTGTGCACTCGCTTTGTTGTAGTCGTGTGCGTTGCTAGAATGGAAGATTTAATTAAGACACCCACACCAAAGCGTGCATAATTGCAAAGTGCTTTGGGAGATGCACAGCACATCCCTCAAATTAGAGGCTGCCGGCTAATCTATACTGATGAATATCGATGCAGGGAAATGTTGGAACACAGAGCCCAGCCCAAAGTGGCACCATTGACCACAAAGCTGTTGATCGGCCCTCTAATCTGTGAGCAAAGCTCAAATTAATTTATAGTCTAACTTTAACATGGGTGGAGTTCCGTAGAACTGAAACGGAGCCGTCAGTATTTTGTGATTATTGTTATGTTAGAGATATCTGACATGGATGTGATTTTTCCAGACAGGTGAATAAAACAGTCTTCTTTGTGGTTTGTCACAATTGAGATTCTTACATTTGATGAGGGAATTTATTAGCATTAAAGTGCTGGAATGGGTTCTTTACCAGGAAAAACTCAAAGGAACATGATGAAGCCATCCGCATGTATGTCATTAAATTCTTAACTTGCTTCTTGCCTCTCGTCTTCTGACACTAACCCTCCAGCAATATTTTATAGCTACCTACACCTCTCTGGAGCGTCCTGTCCATCTCTCTCCATCTCTTTTCCTGGTAGGGTTTTATTACTGAGATCTCTCTCTCTCTCTCAGCCACCTGACCTTTCCATCTTGGTGATTATAACTCCTTCCATCTTGCTCTCCTGCCTTACCACCACCTTTTGAATCCATTTTTCTCTATACATGTGTCATTTCTCCTTTTTCTAGGTTATGTTTATCATTTCTGCTACATGAAACATTATAATGGACGGCCTGATCAGGCCAAATGGCATACCGATAACAAACCAATATCTCATCAAGTCAATTTGAGGATATCGAAAAGCCTTTTATGATCTATACATTACTTAATGCTTCTGTCATCCATTAAGCTTTTGGAGCAAAAGAAAGAGAAAATAATTTCAGTCAAACAAGAGGTTGGACAAAATATCCATTTAAACCAGTGCTTCTCAATTGTGTTCTGTTAAGCATGTAGGTATGAAAGCGCCACTGCCCCCTACTACAGCAGATGTACAATTACACTTTATTCTGGTAAGTCAATGAAAAAGCACCATCACCAAAGCACTGAGGGGTTTATCATCACCCATGTTTCTTGACCACTGGAACATACCTTTTTCTACAATTATGTACAGACACAGACAGAACCCACACTTAATTGGTAAATCCACTACGAAGTTTAGGCTCTATAAGTTAGAGAAACTCAGATGGAAACTTTCCAACAGGCACAAATACAGTCAGCAGATTTATGATGTTTCAAAATCGTTGACTTTTGCTTGTTTTGACTCCCCACCCAAGCCTGACAAACACCACCCGAAGAGACAAAATCAGAAGAGAGCAATCAAGCAGAGGATTTGTCTCCACAGGAGGCTCCTCCTGTGACAGAAAAAGAAAGGCAGGGGAGAGACAGATAAATTGAGAGAGTGGAAGTAAATAAGAAGAAAATAATAGAGAAAAAAAAAAAAATCAGGCCAGTGAAGAACCTGGAAGGAATCTGAACTATATTTGCAGGATTAAAGTTTGACGACTCGTGCAAATTAATCAAATTATATCATTTATTCATATATATTTTGCATTCGTATATTTTATTCATATAGCCCTGCATGAAAATTCTAATATGAATTAAAAGTCAAATAGGCATTACATTATTAGGGTTAAGCAGCGCTGAGAAAGGGTTCACCATTCAAGAGCTGCATGTAATGTACTGTATAGGGAAATATCATTAAATATTAATCATATACAGATACTTTAGATGGGCATTGTTACGGCCCTGCATGTGTGTGTGGATATCTGTTTGGTTCCCTGGTTTCTGGTGGACAGTCCGCCTCAGTTGCGATATGCTATCGAAAATTGTGTTTTTTTTGTCAAACTCCCTTTTGCAAAGGGCTTTGAGTAATTCTTGGTTTATTAAATGATTTTATTTTAACCTGTAATGTCTGGTTCTTATTTTTCTTTCCTTTAACAAGCTGGGTTGTAACATAAACGGTAGTTAATCCGGGAATCGAACACGGGACCTCTCGCAACCAAAGAGAGAATCCTACCTCTAAACCACACGTGTCAAAACTCAAGGCCCGGGGGCCAAATGTGGCCCGTCACATCATTTTTTGTGGCCCATGACAGCATAAGAGGTCAGAGTGTCTAAAAAGTCTGCTTTGACCAAAACTACATTTCCCACAATGCAGTAATTCAGCCCATTTTCTTCTTTTCCTTTTGGCTTTTCCCTTCAGGGGTCGCCACAGCGAATCAACCGCCTCCATCTAACCCTGTCTTCTGCATCCTCTTCTCTCACACCAACTACCTTCATGTCCTCTTTCACTACATCCATAAACCTCCTCTTTGGTCTTCCTCTAGGCCTCCTGCCTGGCAGTTCAAAACTCAGCATCCTTCTACCAATATATTCACTATCTCTCCTCTGGACATGTCCAAACCATCTCAGTCTGGCCTCTCTGACTTTATCTCCAAAACCTCTAACATGTGCTGTCCCTCTGATGTACTCATTCCTGATCCTATCCTTCCTGGTCACTCCCAGAGAGAACCTCAGCATCTTCATCTCTGCTACCTCCAGCTCTGTCTCCTGTCTTTTCCTCAGTGACACTGTCTCTAGACCAAACAACATCGCTGGTCTCACCACAGTTTTGTACACCTTTCCTTTCATTTTAGCTGAAACTCTTCTATCACACATCACACCTGACACTTTTCTCCACCCATTCCATCCTGCCTGGACACGCTTCTTCACCTCTTTTCCCCACTCTCCATTGCTCTGGACTGTTGACCCCAAGTACTTAAAATCCTCCACCTTCTTGATCTCTTCTCCCTGTAACCTCACTCTTCCACTTGGGTCCCTCTCATTCACACACATGTACTCTGTCTTACTGCGGCTAACCTTCATCCCTCTCCTTTCCAGGACAAACCTCCACCTCTCTAGCTTCTCCTCCACCTCTTCCCTACTCTCACTGCAGATCACAATGTCATCTGCAAACATCATAGTCCATGGAGATTCCTGTCTAACCTCGTCTGTCAGCCTGTCCATCACCATAGCGAACAAGGAGGGGCTCAGAGCTGATCCCTGATGCAGTCCCACCTCCACCTTGAACTCCTCTGTCACACCTACAGCACACCTCACCACTGTCTTACAGTCCTCATACATGTCCTGCACCGCTCTAACATACTTCTCTGCCACTCCAGACTTCCTCATACAATACCACAGTTCCTCTCTGGGCACCCTGTCATAAGCTTTCTCCAGATCTACAAAAACACAATGCAGCTCCCTCTGGCCTTCTCTGTACTTCTCTATCAACATCCTCAAAGCAAATACTGCATCTGTAGTACTCTTTTTTGGCATGAAACCATACTGCTGCTCACAAATGCTCACTTCTGCCCTTAGTCTAGCTTCCACTACTCTTTCCCATAACTTCATTGTATGGCTCATCAGCTTTATTCCTCTGTAGTTGCCACAACTCTGCACATCTCCCTTGTTCTTAAAAATGGGCACCAGCACACTTCTCCTCCACTCCTCAGGCATCTTCTCACTATCTAAGATCATGTTGAACAACCCAGTCAGAAACTCTACTGCCACCTCTCCTAGACACTTCCAAACCTCTACAGGTATATCATCAGGACCGACTGCCTTTCCACTCTTCATCCTCTTCAGTGCTCTCCTCACTTCATCCTGGCTAATCTTTGCTACATCCTGGTCCACAACAGTCACCTCTTCTAGTCTTTGTTCTCTCTCATTTTCCACGTTCATCAACTCCTCAAAGTACTCTTTCCATCTTCCCATCACACTGCTGGCACCTGTCAATAGACTTCCATCCCTATCCTTAATCACCCTAATCTGCTGCACGTCCTTCCCATCTCTATCTCTCTGTCTTGCCAGCCTGTATAGATCAGTCTCTCCCTCCTTACTGTCCAATCTAGCATACAAGTCATCATAAGCTTCTTGTTTGGCCTTTGCTACCTCTACCTTCACCTTACGCTGTATCTCCCTGTACTCCTGTCTACTCTCCTCAGTCCTCTCAGTGTCCCACTTCTTCTTAGCTAACCTCTTTCTTTGTATACACTCCTGTACCTCCTCATTCCACCACCAAGTCTCCTTATCTACTTTCCTTCCAGATGACACACCAAATACTCTCCTACCTGTCTCCCTGATCACATTAGCTGTAGTTGTCCAGTCATCTGGAAGCACCTCCTGACCACCCAGAGCCTGTCTTAACTCCTTCCTAAAGGTCATGCAACACTCTTCCTTTTTTAGCTTCCACCATTTCGTCTTCTGCTCTGTCTTTGTCCTCTTCATCTTCCTCACCACCAGAGTCATCCTACACACCACCATTCTATGCTGTTTGGCTACACTCTCGCCTACCACTACTTTGCAGTCACTGATCTCCTTCAGGTTACATCGTCTACACAAGATGTAGTCTACCTGTGTGCTCCTACCACCACTCTTATAGGTCACCCTATGTTCCTGCCTCTTCTGGAAGAAAGTATTCACTACAGCCATT
Source organism: Antennarius maculatus (assembly GCA_013358685.1). NCBI lineage: Eukaryota > Metazoa > Chordata > Actinopteri > Lophiiformes > Antennariidae > Antennarius > Antennarius maculatus. The sequence goes on from CM023613.1 coordinate 22,897,792, forward strand.
TCCATCCTTTTTGCAAAGTCAACTACCATCTGTCCTTCTGCGTTCCTCTCCTGGATACCAAACCTGCCCATCACTTCCTCATCACCTCTGTTACCTGCACCAACATGTCCATTGAAGTCTGCACCGATGACAACTCTCTCACTTCTAGGTATGCTCTGCATCACTTCATCAAAGTCCAACCAGAATTTCTCCTTCTCCTCCAGCTCACATCCTACCTGTGGAGCATACCCACTAACAACATTGAACATCACACCTTCTATTTCTAGCTTCAGACTCATCACTCTATCCGACACTCTTTTTACCTCCAGGACATTCCTAACAAACTCCTCCTTCAAGATAACTCCTACTCCATTTCTCTTTCTATCTACACCATGATAGAACAACTTGAACCCTGCTCCTAAACTTCTAGCCTTGCTACCTTTCCACCTGGTCTCCTGGACACACAGTATGTCTACCTTCCTCCTCTGCATCATGTCGACCAACTCTCTACCTTTTCCTGTCATAGTTCCAACATTCAACGTCCCTACTCTTAGTCCTATACTCTTGGCGCTCCTCTTCTGTTTCTTCGTGCGAACGCACTTTCCTCCTCTCCTTCTTCGACCAACAGTAATCCAATTTCCACCGGCGCCCTGTAGGTCAACAGCGCCGATGGCGGTCGTTGTTAACCCGGGCCTCGACCGATCCGGTATGGAAGTCATATGTTTGATTCGCATCTTTGATTTGGCAAAAGTTTTACGCCGGATGCCCTTCCTGACGCAACCCTCTGTATTTATCCGGGCTTGGGACCGGCACAATAAGACACTGGCTTGTGCCCTCTTGCGGCTACATTACAATGCAGTAATTCAGCCCATTTTAACTCTGACAAAACCATTGAGAACAAAGTTAATGTCCTAACTTGTGTTTGATGTTATTTTTCTTTATTCATAGTTTTGATCCTTGATTGACGGAGTTCTGCGGGTTTAATAACCTGACAAATTAAAAGGATTTATGTTAAAACAGAACATATTTTTTCTGTGTAACTGTAATGTTTGTAACTTAAGTAATAAATTCAGTTATTTAACATTAAGGAGTAGTTACATTTATTTTACATTACATTGAGTTACATTTAGTGACATTTATTAGTTACATCTGGCCCTTTGAGGACAGCCGTGATGCTGATGTGACCCTCGGTGGAAATTAGTTTGACAGTCAGTCCAGGTCGTAACAGGCCTTGTGTTTGTCAGGTGACTTTAGAGTTTTAGTTGAATTTGTCACTCACCTGCACTGCTGTCTCTCCAAAGTTAACTGGGATGTGCCGGCCACTGTCTGTTGAAGTCTTATCTCTGCTCCCTACTTCTCTCTATGTAGAGCATGTAAAATTACTTTTCTCTGACTCATTCAGCCTAATTTTCTGAGTGTTTATCCCTCTTTTTCTTGTCTCTGTGTCTGTGCATATCTCGCCCAGCGAGTTGAGGCCTGAATCTCTTCCCCCAGAGCTTTTATGCTTGGTTATTCAAAGATGATTAACACAAAAGTGTCACAGTCCAAATTTGGTACTTGCACATCCTCGTGTCCCCAGTAAGACATGTGCCAAATGGGAAGAAGATTACATGAAGGGGTTCTTGAGGAAAAAAAGAGAACAGACAGAGAATGAGACACATATTGCTGTCTGATAAATCAATGATGAACAATAGATAACTGCTTTATAAACACTGAACTAAAGACTCTGGTGTCAAGATACATTTTAGAAATCTGTTTGTGGTGTTTCTTGGCTAATTTATTCAGATTTACCTTCAATTCATCATTCATCAGGAGCGACCCCTGCATTGATCTGTTGACTGATATTGGCAGGAGACGGGAACATTTATGCAGCACCTAGGAATACGTGAGGAGATCATTAATAGCAGTTGATAAATCCCACTAAAATATTAATCGTGAAATCTCTACTAACAGATAACTGCATGAATATATTGTCAATTTAAGCTTAGAATTGATTGATGCTGTGTTTCTACTTTAAGTATATCAATAATATACCTACAAAGAATTGAGAAAAGTCTCCCCAAATTTTGCTTTGGTTTTTATGACCACTCCCAAAGAAAGAATAAATAACATGAATGTTTTTTTCTGATTCTCAAATGCCTCTCACGTAGGAAATGGATTTTTATATGAGAATATTTGACTGTAAATGTGTGTAAATTGACAGGTATTTATGGCACTCCCTGTGAATGATAACAATAACACTTTACCCAACCGATGTTCAAGTTGTCAGGCCCTGTTAAATAATAACATATTGACTATGTTGTTTTTTTTATCATGTGATTAAATGATCTTGACTGGCACAGGGGTAATTTAGTACACCAGACATTTGATAAATCACTTTCACATCTTAATTGCACCCCTCCCTGTGCGCCACAATGTCTCCTGAACTTGCTCTTGTCTCCCCATCACTGAAGATGGAAGCATGAGGAAAGCAACAAAGACCGGCTTTGCAAAAGGAAACTGACGCTGTAATTGCGAACCAGAAACTGTCAAATTCAAAGGAACCATTGGCACCACTGATGGCGGGGCTCTTCTCTCTGCAGGGTCTCTTTCTGACTCTCCATGCCCCGGGTGAGAGCATCTGGAGGGAGATTGCAGCCTTTACAGCCCTTTGAGAGCAATGTTATCATAGCCCTCTTCCAAAATCACTTCCCTTGAATCCCGACCGATAAAGGCTGGACATTCAGGGAAGATGGATCAATTGAGGCAACAATGTTCCACGAGCCAGCTGCACCACAAGAGCTCAGAAACACTGCAAACCCACCAAAAATTGTCCATTTCAGGCATCGAGTTTTGCTCACGCCCTCTTCCAAAGTGCCCCGACATGATTTTCACACAGATGACGTGGGAAAAAATAAAATAAAATAGGAAAAAAATGAATGGAGAAGCAAAAAAACATTACTTATTTTAAATACTTATGCAAAAGTGCATCTTGTCTTTTCAAATTATTACTTGAACATTCAAGGATCTTTATTAACCACTTAAAATGGACTTTAAATAGATTCCAATTTCCTCTACATCGACACGTTCTTCATTTTGACCTCAAATTCTGTTTGCAGACATTTAATCGTGCTTTAGACATGCTGTGTATGTTTCTTCTGTTGAAATGCTCCGGTTATATTTCATATATTGGTGGTTTTCTCCCAGTCCTTTCCATAAATAACGTTCCATAAACATGGAGTGGGAGTTTGTGTGAGTATTCCAGCTAAACCGGCTAAAATTAATGAATACTTTCATTATAAGCCTTCATTCTTCTTATTTTTGCTTGTTACATATTTGTGTGTTATTTATTCCCAGAGTAAAAATATATGTTTGCATTGTTTTTATAAGGCATATAGAAGAACCTCATTCTCACCATTTTCACACAATTTTGGATGAATCAGAGCTTGCATTATGAAATTACATGAAGCAGTTTCATCTACCACTCCTTCTGCTATATTCTGTTCTTATTTTGCTGTTTTCATTTGAACACATTTGCAAAAATTGTTTTCATACAACAATACATTTGATGTATGGACGACCCTGGAGAATAAGGGGAAACATTATTGAGCTTGGTTTTAAATCAAGTAGGGATATTTCTACAAGCTGGATACCGTCCCACAAGCCTCATTATTTTACATAACCAGAGAGGAGCTTAATGAATGAGCTTCATTCAGGGTTTTTTAAATCACCATCGGAAAAAAAAAGTATATACTGTACAGTGTTCAAGGTTTTATTCTGACCTTGATTGAATTACTGCTGCCCAGTGAGGACTTTCCTTGTCGGGGAAATTCTTCTTTATTCAGTGTTGAGAGTTGCTAATTCTCTGAAGAATTACAGAGTCAGTGTGATGACTCAGATTTCTTTACAACACGCAGCGTGTAGAGAAGACACGACGAGGGTTCTCTGACAATTGTAAGATTGTTACAGCCTTTTTACCCTTTTGAGGTCAATTGAAACTAAAAACCTGCAATTTACCACCACCGGCCGTTGCACCAAATCAGTTTCTTGGTGAGATAATCATGGATGACCCTCTGATTCCTGCAGGTGCAATGAATTACCCCCAATAACATCTAAATAACCCCTTCAACCAAGCTGTTGTGTAAATCTACTTTGACCATTCTTCACACAGAAATTTTAAGGCTTATAAAAAATATTACACCCCCATCCTTCATCATGAGAACAGATACGTACATATTTCACGTGGATGATACCGGGACACTATCTGTAATGATGTCAGCCAAAGACTTGTTCAATGTCAGCAGCAAAGGATACTTTGACTGAAGTTATCCTGAGCTTATTCTCTTGATTTCACATTTATAAATATTAAGAGAAATAAACAAGCCTGGAAACGTTGGAAAAGCCAACCTCATTGATCACATAATGGTTAAAACATTTTTCAATACTTTGGTCCAAGGTTCTTCCAGGGATATTTATTCATTTGCCTAGAAAAGCAAGTTTTCACACATCTTGTTTATGGCGATTGAAACTTCTTTCCCATCACTTCTGAAAACATATCTGACTTTCTTTGACACAGTAACAGATGGTCTGACCACTATGTGTAAGTGGTGCAGGGGAAAGAACATAAATGTCAGCTGACATTTTCTCCAGCATGAAGAAAAAGGTAAAGTCTCCTGTTTATTGTCCATCGCTGGTCTCTTTCACTACAGCACTACATAAAAGAAGAAATAATGGCTCCATTTCAGTGACAGAAGCCCCTTTCAGGACAACCACATGAATCTTTTTCTCACATGTGACTTTCATGTGTGTTTGTTTGTCAGGGCCCACACAACATCCACGAGCAGTAAACATATATTTATCTGCTAAATTGCAGTCTGTAATTATTTTAATTAATTGGTACTCTCATGTTGAAAGGGGTACACACAGAAAGGAGAGAGAGAGTGATGAGAAGAGGAAAAAGGTGGAAATGGAACTGAAATGGATGGATGAAGAATGGTAACGTGTTGTGGAAATGCAGAAATGTGTGTGGCGTATTGTAAATTGTGAGTGGGGGAGTATTCAACTGTCTTTGTTGTAAAATGAGATGATTTACTCACAGGTGACGCTATCACATATTTGGTGTCCTCGTTGCATCTTTCACATAATAGGACCCGGGGAATTAGATTCAGAGACTTTAATGCATGTCGGTAATGATGCCCGGCTTCCTCCAAAAATGTGTGAACCTTTAACGCATCAGGGGAGTAATAAAGGAGAAAGAAGGACGTGAGAGAGAAGGTAATACAGGAAATGATAGGTGGGGATATTAAAGAATGGAGAATGATAGAGAAACAGATAAAACAAAGCACAATGGATGGATCCTGTTGATCTTTAAGGAAGTGTTTAACCATTGATTTCAAGTGTTAAGATTCAATTCTGCCTGTGAGCGTTTTACCACCATGCTCCCTGGATATTATAAAAATATTGTCCACAGTGCATCAACTGCTTTCTTTTGGATATTTCTGGGAATTTCCAATTATTATCATTAATCAATGTGGTAAATAATGGGAAAGGCTCTGATCCTGATTTACAGTCGATCTGCAGAACGAACTGTGTTCTCCACCCAGGAACCAGGAAATAATCTGTTACGGCATTAAAGCCATATGAAATGACCACATGATCCAGATTTGAACTTGTTTGCCTCAGTCAGACAGACCAACTAACTTTACAAAACAATTGATTAACATGTCACAGTCAGTCACATGAAATGCAACTCCAGGTCTAACAGGACAGGATTTTATTTTCAGCCGACTTTCAAAGGTCACTGATTATTTTAGTAGGAGTCACCGGTGCTGCAGTCTGTTTCTAGAGCTGAAATCCTCCAGTGATGCTATTTTCTTTCAGAGAGAACTGAGCTTTTAAATTCATTTAATACATAAAACATTCTATATTTCATCACAACTATTATATTCATCCCTGCAGTAATTTCAATATACATACATTAATTCAAATCACAGACGTTTTAATGCTATTTAAGGAAATATCATCTTTGTTTGTTCTCCAGCTCATAGCAATTAACAGCAGCACAAATGGAACAGCTTAAGTTAATAGAAACATAGAAACCTGTATGATAAGTAAACTTTTTCACAATTTTGATTCTGTAGAATTTACATTTAATGTTTTAGTTTTAGAAAATGAACTTTTCTATGATGTGTCTCCTTTGATACAGGAATGCTGAGCTCTCGTCTTTACCCCCCCCCCTTGTTGCTTACATTGTTTTCCAGGTTCTTTCAGGATGAATGGGAAATGCACCAGCAGCTATAGTAATAACAATTGACTTCCGTATTCTAAACAGCTCATGTACACGATTTACAAAGCTGGAAACTGATGTGACTCTGACACCTCCATCTTTCATGGCATTCATAAATCAATGTTTTTACCACAACAATTAATTCAGCTGCGGTTTACAATATCATATCGATTTCTCAAACACATTTATTTGCTTCTCTATCTGCAGACATAAATAGCTCGACAGGAGTCACCTCATTATACAGCAGCGCAGCGGAACCTTTTCCCAGGATGACCGGCTACTAAATTACTTCTGTAAAACGGGCTGCTGTGATCGCTCCAAACTTTCCACTAGATTGCAAACAAATGTTTTGTTTTAGTTTTAAGATATGGAGAAACAGGATAGAAGGCAGAGAGATGGTAGTGAGGGGTGTTAGAGGATGGCAGTTTAATTATCTGTTATAACATACTCACAACTCCCTCAATACAGCCTCACAGATGCAAAACAGAAAACTAATAAGAATGAGGATAATTCATTTCAATACAGATGCACAAGAGAAGTGGAAAATTACATTACATCACTCAGTTGGCATGTGAGCCATCAAGTCAGTTAATTAATCACCTACTTTCAAATGTTAAATGACATATTTAGGTCCCGCTGTAAGTCAGTCAACAAGCGGGTTAGTTGTGACAGTCCTGATTAAACTGCAAAACCGTCGCTAAAGTAGTTACAGCTAATTAATCAGCTGGCTTACCAGATGATTATTAAGGCAATCAGTGAGTCGGGGGTGACAAACTGTGTGTTGTGATGCTAACTTTCATTAAAAAAAAAAAAAAAAAATCATCGTTCAAGTCATTAATTAAACAGCATTTCCATTGTCAACGAAATTACATTTATGTTCAATTTAAATTCTTTGTATGCTTGACAGCATGTTATGAGAGGAGAATAATAATGCAATTAACTGCAGATATGCAGCTTTGACACTGAAGGGACGGAATCAATTGAAGCCTTATTACCCATATTTTATTCAAGGAGAGGACAATAGGGGGAAATCCTAAAGAGCACTAAATCACTTCATTTCCTTTGTCAGAATGGCTCCGGAGCAGATTATTAATGTCAGTTCTGCTGTCAGTTTCATAATTTTGTCATTTGTTCATATTAACGAAATATATTAATTAATTAAGCATTAATTAGACAGAGTACATGTGTGTGAAGACAGAGTACATGTGTGTGAGACAGAGTACATGTGTGTGAATAAGAGGGACCCAAGTGGAAGAGTGAGGTTACAGGGAGAAGAGATCAAGAAGGTGGAGGATTTTAAGTACTTGGGGTCAACAGTCCAGAGCAATGGAGAGTGGGGAAAAGAGGTGAAGAAGCGTGTCCAGGCAGGATGGAATGGGTGGAGGAAAGTGTCAGGTGTGATGTGTGATAGAAGAGTTTCAGCTAAAATGAAAGGAAAGGTGTACAAAACTGTGGTGAGACCAGCGATGTTGTTTGGTCTAGAGACAGTGTCACTGAGGAAAAGACAGGAGACAGAGCTGGAGGTAGCAGAGATGAAGATGCTGAGGTTCTCTCTGGGAGTGACCAGGAAGGATAGGATCAGGAATGAGTACATCAGAGGGACAGCACATGTTAGAGGTTTTGGAGATAAAGTCAGAGAGGCCAGACTGAGATGGTTTGGACATGTCCACAGGAGAGATAGTGAATATATTGGTAGAAGGATGCTGAGTTTTGAACTGCCAGGCAGGAGGCCTAGAGGAAGACCAAAGAGGAGGTTTATGGATGTAGTGAAAGAGGACATGAAGGTAGTTGGTGTGAGAGAAGAGGATGCAAAGGACAGGGTTAGATGGAGGCGGTTGATTCGCTGTGGCGACCCCTGAAGGGAAAAGCCAAAAGGAAAAGAAGATTAATTAATTAAGCATTGATTAACTGTTGCATTCGTCAAGAAAAGCAGTCTTTTTTTTAATGATTTATTCAGGGTTGTTGTTTTTTTTCTCCTAGTTAACAGAATTCCCTGCAGGTCTTTAGAATGCACACAACTTCCTGACCTGGTCCTCACCTCTCCAACAGGCGGAGGATCCTGTTGCATAATCACTTCTTCTTTGTTTAGCTGTGCAGTGGTCCCCTAAGATAGAAAATACTTGTCAGCTCCAGCCATTATCACGTTGTACATTTGTGTAGGTGGGCCACAATAAACCCAGTCTGCAGCCTGAGAGTGGAGGAAGGAACAGGGTGTTTAGACTGCGTCCTCCCAGACCAGACACAGAAAGAAAGTGTGAAGATGTTGAGTGAAGGACATGAGGTTAACTCATGGGTTCTACTAGTAAAAAAAAAAAAAAATCATATTTCACTGACATGTCACTTGTGTCTGAATTCAACTATCGCAACGAGACTCTGTCAAGTTAGACAGCTCAATTCCACATTTTGAAATCCAGTCTACATGTGCTTTAAGACAGAATTGGCTTCATTCAGATCACCTGAGTTGCCACTGGAAACTTCTGAGAAGCCACCAAAAAACTCACCATGTTCGTTGAAGAAGTGAATTCTTGAGATACGTTAAAAGTTCATCCTGTTGCAACACAGAATGAATTTCCACACCTTCCACAAACCTAAATAATAAGATTTGTGTCTTTACTTGAGGAAACAATGTCGGTCAGTTTCCAACTTTGAACACAATGTGGTCACTGATGTAATCTTCATGAAAACATCCAGCCACAGAAGATGCTTATCAGTCGGGGGGGGGGGGTTCTTCCAATCGGAGAAAACTGATTGTCATGGTTTTGAACCTTCATGGTTTCTGTTAAGTGTTTCCTTTTTTACTTTGAAAGCTTATTACTCCGTATTGTCTTTTGCGTTTTTTTTTCTTCTCTTGCTCAGTTTTACCTTTAGTTCCCTCCATCTTGATTCCAAGTCTTCTGTATTTTCAGTTTTTGTTCTCTCCATCTCTTACTTTGCTGATTTATTCCTTCCAATAAATGTTAGTTTATTGTCTCTTCTTCCCCATTGTCTCCTCCATTTCTTCCTCCACTCTGATCCTGATTGTTCCCACCTGCGTCTCATTGTTTCCTGTTGGCTGTTCCTCACACCTCCTACTGCCTCATTCTCAGCATACAATATTTAGTGTGCAATTTCCTTCTTCAGGTGCCTGTTTGTCATTGAAGCTTGTCAGTTTTAACCTTTTCTCTCATGTTCCTTGTGCTCAGTTTATCACTTTTACCTGCCGTTTGGATTTTTCTTCTGTCTTTTGTATTTGGATGTGGTGTGTTCAACCTGCCTCCTTCATAGACTCTCTTGCTGCCATTACCTTTTGGATATCATTTGTCTACATCGAACTGTTCCAAGATTTAGGCTCTAGATCAATTATTGGACTTGAATATCTTAAACTCGTACTTCTTCCTGTGTCTGCATGTGAGTTTCTAAATTCCTGCATTGCCTTATTCATACATTATCACAGCGTGTTCAGGGTGATTCTGTGCAGCCTGCTTAGGTTTCCCAAAAGCTGGAATGTGACTGTTCGGAATACGAGTTACTGCAGCCCATAGATTGTAAAAGACAACCACTTGGCTGAGGTGTTTCATTGCAACACAAGCAATCACCGACGAGCTCAGACCGTGAGCAGCATGCTGGTTCAGTCACTGGAGTGCAGGTGAATGACTGATAAGTCTGATTGTGTGTCAGTGGAAACATCCTGATTGGCTGCAACCATGGGGAGGAATCCTTTTTTTCTGAAGACACACAGGAGAGGAAGGCAGTTGTGTTTGTATCCTGTCTGTTTTCAGTTGTCTACTCATACAGTTATCAGAATCTATCGATCAAATCACAAAAAAGAGCTATTTTCTTGAGAGAAGGTGTCTGTAATGATGCAAAAACATGTGTCCTATCAAAATGATGGACAGCAAAGAAACTAGCAAGAAAAATGAGGCTGTTTTCTGCAGATGACAGATGCTTTTAAAAACCAGGTGTTCAACCTATGTCCATAAAAAAAATGTACTTAACCAGCATCCGGGGGGGGGGGTTTATGATTAAAACATGAAAATGTTTTAGCACAGCCTGAGCTGCTCTGTGGTGGATTTACATAACACATCCTGGCAAGTTACAAGCAAATGGTGCAGGTCAGGCCTCCCTGCACTTGTCAGACCATAATATCTGACATCAGAAGGTAATTAGGGTTGGTTGTGTAAGATTAGCTGGGACGCTGGGAGGATAATAAGTAATAAGTTCCAGCAAACAAAGTGATGGATATTGATTCAATAAGAATTATGTAAAGAAATATTACAATGACAAATGCACAAGGGAATGAACAAATTGTCTCCTTGAAAACAATATAGATCGTAGCTCTGATTGGTCCCAGAGAGTGGAGAGATGCAACACAAATGCTCCCCTCGGATAATCCTATGGTAGATAAAACATGATAAAGTGTTCTATAGTCTGTCCAGCACCGCACATAATGTGACGTGATGCTGTATAGTCTGCACTACACGCTAGGATTATAGTTGGTCTCTGTGTGCCTCTAAATCATTAAATAGTCCAATTAATTATCGTATTGTAAGGTTCAGACTTCATAAAGAAAAAAAGGTGCAAAGTTCAAAGATCATGTCTGGAGAGGCGGCGGGGGGGGTGATGGATGGGTCAAACTTACCCCATTTCTCCTAAATCTAGCTGATAAATTATGGTACCTAATCCTAACAAAGTAGGTCAGTAACCACAAACTTTTATTACTAAATTTTAACCAAACTTCAACTCCTGATAAATTAGAAGCAAAACCTGTTGAGATGGTGCAGACTTACACAGAATGTATGAAATAACACAGAACATATCCCCAGATGTATCAAGCTATACTATCCCACGTTAAAATGCGACTGAATTTTGGTTACTATTATTCCTTTGTTGCTGTTTTAACCATTTCTATAATAATTCCCCAACCCAGCCAAGGAGTTTTATTGATTCATTCATTTTCCGAGCTGCTTCTTCTGCTTTCGTGGGTTACAGGGGTTGCTGAAGCCTGTCCCAGAGGGCTTACGATTGTGTTCCACTCAAAGTTATAAACCTACATTACCTGTGGCAATTTTTAATAGTCACTGTGTAGTATTTTAAATTAAAATTTAAAATGTCCGAGGCTAAACTGCATTAAGAGGTTATCAGGATGGACGGAATGAAAGACCAACACCCTCAACACTGAGCCAATCATCCTGTCATCTGCTGACGTGGCCAAATGCCAGAACACGTGCGCTACAGAGCACTCGGAGATGAAAAAGATTCTGTGATTAACTAAAACACTTTTTTTTTTTTTGGTTTGAAATAAACTTTTTTTCAGTCGAATATATGAGCCATTTTATGACCCCTTAAATGTGCTTAAAATAGCATCTTTTCCCTTGATCAGGTGTTTTATCGTCAAAGAACAGATTGTCTTCAGACAGTCTGGAGGCTTTGGTGCTTACAGAAAACTTATGCAAACTCAAACGGCGAGAGTGGAACTCCATTCAAGTTCAGACTAACAGCATTTCAGGGAAAAGTAAACGCTTTCATCACTAGGTTTCAGATGATAAAGCTGAGAGGTATTGTAGTTGAAATGTTTGTGATGCTGGAAAGGGATGTTTAAGGAATTTTTTAAAAATTCTTATTACTTAGACAAAGTATTTGATCATGCAGCCCTGATACTTGGAAATAATAGCTCAAATCAAATCCCTTTACTTTGGTGTGTTTCTAGTACTCCACGGTATTTCTCTACCAAGCTTGTTGGATTGGCTAGTTGAGATGCGGATCACCGCTGAAAGCAGTAATTCCTTCATTCCATTAATGACCAACTGGAGAATATATTTAACATTTGGCTCGTGAGATTATTTTCTCACTCCGATTGTTCTTTTTAGTGAATATTTGCCCTCAACATCAATATTTAATCACCACTTTATTATTCTGCTCAGACGTGGCCGTGACCAATGAAGTAATTTCATTTTCCAACAAATTAATAATAAATTAAACTTAATGTTCCTTTGAAATATGATAATTTTTAATGGAACGTTACAGGTCATCCCAGTGTGCTGCAGCTGGTTTATGCTGGTGTTATTATTGTCATGGTGGCCAGACACTGAAGTTATTGGGACCATCCATGTGTAAAATAAGACTCATTATTCTCTCCTTTTATGATCAAACAAGATCTTCTTGATTTTTCATACCAGGCGCTCAAGGTCCAAAACATTTCAGAACAATAATTCCTTTTTTTCTGATGCCTATTCGATTTTTGTCCACTGATTATTACGATCTTGCAAAAATGGGATGTAAACTTTGTCTGATGTAATAATTCAAACAATTAAACCACCATTTAACTGTGCCGCCATGACATTCATTTCCACTGACCTTACTGAAAGTTGTTTTTCATTACGTTTGACTTTTTCCGCATTTAGACCAGAAACATTAGTGGATATCCCAAATGCAAACAAATTAAGAAATACAATCACCATTTGTCCACACACACACACACACACACACACACACACACACACACACACACACACACACACACACACACACACACACACACACACACACACACACACACACACACACACAGAGCATTAGTCATTTTAATTGATTGTGTTTGCATATCAATGTGTTGACCTCTAAATGATGAATTTCACTCTTCTGTTTTTCTCTTCAACTACATTTGTAACTGCACATCAGCCTCGGGCCTCAGCAGATCAATGCGCTCGCTCAGTCGGGTCGAAGTATTGTCGACTTCAATGCAGTATACCCAGGGAACAGAACTGATAAGACATTAGAAAAAGCAATCTCAACCATTTTAAACCCTAATCTGAAATCTGTGAAAAATTTTATATTGATGGGAACTAAATTACATCCATCTGTAACTACATATAATACTTAGAGTACAGATGCTGCGCCAAAGTGTGTGTAGGTGTGGTTTGTGTATTTGTGAATGTGACAGAGAGGAAACTGAGGTCAAAGGAGCGAGTGTGTATGTGTGTGTGTGTGTGTGTGTGTGTGTGTGTGTGTGTGTGTGTGTGTGTGTGTGTGTGTGTCCAGAAGTTGTAGAAGTTTGGTCGTCTTTGCTGACAACACCATTGCAGTATAAAGTTATGTAACAATGCAACTGGAAGAAAGCAGAACTAAAATGGATAAACACACACACACACACACACACACACACACACACACACACACACACACACACACACAAATATCCTTGCACTTACACATTCACACAGAGACCTCATACAAAATGCAATTACTCCCACGCACTCATCCTGTCTCAAAAGCTTTCTTAGCCTGCGTCATTATGACACTTGAGCACTTATTAGGAAAGACACTACACAACATTGACAGCAACACCACCAGTATAAAAATACAGATGTCTGGTACCATAGCACAAAATATCATTTAAAAAGATACAAAATACCATGAATTCACGGAGCCTAAAGGGTACTGTGGTATACGGTTTGTGTAGAACACTAATTTTGAGCAGAATTTGTGGTCATGACAAAAATGCCTGTATATGCTGCATCACAGATACAGCCGGGGGAACAATGCTGAGAGTGGGAATCAGATTTATTGACTGTGTTTGCTCTCACAATTCACTTTGTTTGCAGCTGTCGGAGTCTCTGTAGCATCACAGGTACACAATGTCCTCACTGTTCTCAGTTAATACATGAAGTGGAGCACGATAGAGTAAAAACCAGAAGCATGCATGACAATTTTAATGTGATGCATGTCTTTGTGTAGCGCAGTAATGCAGGTGTAGTATCTGAAAGATGACAATCAGAATAGCATTTCTGTGTACAGGAGAACCGCTTGTGCTGTTCATTCTATTACGAGGGTGTTTTTCTGTAGTGCCTGTTGAAGGGGAGGAGTTGAAAAGGTTGTGTCCGGGGGTATTATTAATGATTTTTTTCCTGCCCACTTCCCAGTTATGAGAAACACAACTCCTGCAGGTTAGGTGGGAGAGGCTCAATGATTTTTTTTTTTCTTTTTCTATCCCACTGAGGCTGCTCAGGCTGACACTGTGATGGATGTGCACAGAGGTTCAGCAACTGTAATGTAGAAGTGGATCAACAGCTCTAGTGGAAGAAAGTACATCCCGCTGCAGGAACCTTTGCGGATTAAATTTGGTGTCGGATTCCCAATTCATGTCTCCAGGAATTAAGATTCTCAGAAAACACGGAGGCACCATGGGTTGACCTCCTAACCCTGCAGACCTCCAGCCGTCCTGGATGAGTCCAATGATCGTCGTGTCTTCAGCAGATTTTCAAGAATTTAGCAACAAGGTCAGAAAGATGCAGCAACCCCGGGATTTTTTTATGTCATCTATCCATCATTGTTAGCACAGCTCTGCCCTTGAGAAAGCATTTAATTCATGTTCATATTGCAAAAGTCAAACAAAGACATTTTGGCACCCGTGAATGAGATGCAAACTAGAAAAGTTTGGACACTCATTCAGTTCCTGGCTGATCACTGCGAAGCTGACAGTGAATCTGCCCCAGTTTCTGGAACCTCGATTCATCTAGTTGAAAATACAGGAGTCTGAAAATTAAAATGAGGGAATATTTATGAATGGGGCCAAAAATCCCGAGCAGTTATTAAATGTCGATGTCGCAGAGGCAAGATTAGCACGAACAGAATGAATCCACCATTTTTTAATTACAAAACGTGCCTGAAACTTCATCCCAAGGCCTAACACAGTCAAGCCAGGTTGGGTAGCAGATTTAATTTTCTCTCATTAGTTCCAACAGCCACAAAGAAAACAACATTTCCACCTCAAGAATTCTGAACATCGCAAATCAATCTTAACAGGTTTATTCAGTCAGATTTGGATCTGTGAGTGTCATCCGATGTCGAGCTGTTGAATTCCGAGATAAAAACACGAACCCCTTACACTTCACTAAACATATTCACATTTTAATTTTATTCACTTAAAAGGAACAAAATACCATTCAAACCTAAACTTCTCATATTACTGCACTGTACCAGATTATAGCTTCAAAATAATTCATGTCTGGATAAAGTTATGGCAAAAAATAAAAGCATGTATTATATAAATGTGAGCGTGGACAGGGACCAGCAACACATTAACCACAACAACACATAAATCAAATGTGTCATCTCCTCAGGCAGCTTTAGGAGCGATTGTATATAATGTGTTAATGTATATATGGTGAAGGATAGCGGGTGGCGTCGGGATTTCTTTGAAAGCTCCTGTCGCTGACTGTTGCTGCGGGCCTTTTGATTGATTTATATATAACTCTGCACACTAAATGTCTCTGGAGGCTGTGCTGTAGTTACTGTATTTTCAAATGACTACCAGCTTTCGCTTTCTTAGTAATGTGTTAGCTGCAGATTTTTTTTTTTTTTTTTGCACAAACTGCAGCTGTTAAAGCATAAGTTCAGTTTTTTCTGAGCTTGTATCTTGATTTGTTATTGATTACGATGAGGCTACATACTCAAGTGTTTTCTGAAAGAGACATTAGTAGGAGCATGAAATATCAGAAGATATTTGCATGAACAATTTCCTTTTCTGTTTTAAATAGTCCATGTTTTATGTATGAATGAATGAATGCTTTTATTTCGAACATGTGCGCAGAATAACAATAATCAAGAGAACAATAATACTAATAACACACAAAAGATGCCCGAAAAGGAGCAGGATGAAGGATAAACTTATTTAATCCTACCCTTTTTCACTTCTCCATTGACATGAATTCCCTACTTACAGTAATAGAGTGCATAGTACAAAAAAATAAAATAAACAGATAAAGTACTAAACATATATACAAGAGAATAAACGGAAAAGTTACAAACAAAATTAATGTAGTTATAAACATTTTTTTTTTCAATTTTTAATCTGACTTGATTATTCTTTAATGGACACTAGCCAAACATTTAAATGTGAAATTGTTTGACATCCATACTTTGAATGATGACTTACAAAAAAAAAGAAAAAAAAAAAACCAAACTATTGGGTCATTTGTGGAGTAAAATGAGCTCAAAAGAAAAATAAAAAATGATGTTAACTTGTCGAGTTTGAAGATGCTTTTTCTCACTATGGTTAAGATAATAACACCAAATGTGAGACTTAACACTAATTTGCTCTCAACAACTGTGTGTATGTGCACACTATATGTAGCGTGTTCTATAGCATTGACGTTCTTTCCGGTGCTACATCAATGTAGGTCGATATCTAATCCTCTATCTCAATTTAAAATGCATTACTCTCCTTTGATTCTTCACTTTGTTCTTATTTATGTAACAACTGGAGCTGTATATACTGTCATTATCTGTTACCTCCATCACATATACGTGCATCTTAAATGACTTTCCTCCTCAGCTTCAGCGACGGGGTTGAGGCGACATCCTGAGGGAGCCCAGAGGAGAAGCCCTGCTCCTCTGTGAACTGATGTGATTGAGGATCTGAAGTGACGCCTCCTGGACTCCTCCCTTTGGAGACTTTCCAGTCTTGTGCATTCAGTTTGGTTTCTGTCATTAATTATAAATTTCAAAAATTTCCAATGAACCTTGACAGGTTGATTTTCCTTTTCTCTTTTGGAGAAGGGTTCAGGATTTAATTTAATAAAATGAAACTGATGGGCCTTGGTGGATGTTATCCCGCTTACTCCTTATTTTACTACTTGTATTTTTTTTCTCCTCCTCCTAAATAATTAATGATCATTACTTTCATTGCTACTTAACTTCTTTATTGGTGTGTAAATATTGTTGCTAATAAATACTTTAATAACTTCTCTTTAATTATATTGTTCTTAACTGTTACTTTCTGAAAATTGTCCATTATTTTATTTATCTCCCTTTAAATTTGACCTCCATCTGACAATTTTCGTCCTCTGCTCTGCCTGTCTGTACGCCTGATCATCCGTCTGATTCTGTCCGTCCATCTGCCCATCTGTCCATCTGTCTCACCATCTGTCTGTCGTTGCTGCTCCTGTCTGTCAAAATATATGAATAAATAAATAATGTCTTATAGGATGAAGGGAAAGGAGAGGATGAGGAACAAAGAGTATTACATCTCTTGATCTTTACCCTCCTTCTAATACACCCTCACCCCCCACCTCTTCATCAACCCATCCATCCATCCTCACCAATCTACTCTTCTTTAATCTACAGTCCACTTTGTAATGATCTTTCTGTCTTCCCTGATCTTGAGAAGCCAAACATCTTGTAGGATTCCCTGCCATTAAATCAGCTAAACCCCTGAAAAAAGAAAAGATGAAAGCTGTCAGCTTGTTTAGAGGCATGTCGGGGGAGTCGATCCATGTAGCATTGGGTATTTAGAACTCAGTAACACAAAAATCTTTGACGATGGAGGCCAGGGTTAAACAATCTACAACACCAACCCTCACCTCTTAAACCAAACTCCATCCTGTCACTGCGCCACCATCCATCCATAAGTCTGGCGTTGACTTCTTCCTGTCTCCTCCTCGCTGTCTCCTCATATCCCTCCCCTCACTTATTCCACATCTATTCGTTTCTTAACCACTTGTCCTTTTTTTTTCTCTCTCTTTCTCGTTCCCACCCTCCCTCCATCTGTCCCGTCGCTCGGTTGATATGAGCTGATGTGTCAGCTGAGTTGATCATTCCCTCCAGCTGCTGTCTGCCAACTTCAACTCTCTTTCCCCTCATGTGTCATTGTGACTCTTCCTCTCTTCCCCTCTGCCTCTCCTTGTCACTCTCGCCGCCTCTCTCCTTTCCACCATCTTTAACTCTATCATGTCTATTACCCTCTATTTCTTTTTCATCCCCTCCGCTCCCATTCCTCCCTCCTACCCTCGATTTTCATTTCCATCCAAGACAGGCCTGCCAGGAAGATTTCGGTGCTTGTCCAGGAGCAGTCTGAATTTATTCTGTCTGTGCTGAATGCCATGTTGAGGGCACATTTGTATTTGTGTGCGAGCGGCATGGCAAGAGGTGGAAGAGACGGTCCCTTCAACCTAAATCTGGTGTGACGACGGCTGGGCCTTTCACTTTGTTTAAGGAACGGCTATGGAATGTATAAAATCAAGAAAACAAAGGCATGACATATGTTTCCATCCAAGTCAAGATGAATGGAATGAAGAAAGAGAAACAGATTTAGAGATCTGGACATGTCGGATGAGGGGTAAGAAGGATAGAGAGGACAGAAAAGATGGACGTGAACAGATTTAAAGCAGACTGGACTAGATTTTCATTCTTTGTAAATTTTCTGCTCTTAATGCTGGTTTTTAGTATTTTTGCAGAATGAATTACCTATTTTTTCTTGCATGGTCACTGATCTGGTGTCATATAATCGCCTAGAAGCAGGAGCCAGAAGCAGCTGGTTCAGCTAATCAGGTAAAGAAAGAATGCAGTGATTTGCTCTAATGTGTTTTAATGCTATGAAAAGTTCCCAAGGTAACTCTCTATTATTCCACTTTGTCACACAGTTGTATGAACTATTTTATAAATGATGTATTAATTACTAATCAGAGGCTACATTCATTGGTAAATATTCAATATTGACACATACAGAGCTGATTTTCTTATGAAAGTAAAAATCAGATATTACAAATAGTATATATACCATAGGCTATATAGAATTCCATCTAAGAAATAAATTGGTTTATTCATTTTTATTGGATTTGAATCATTTCCAGTATTTATATATGTTTTTTTTTCACATATATATATATATATATATATACACATACATATATTATACATATATTATACAAAATAATTGAATTGATTGAGTTTACTGGACCGTCTTAAAACAGAAAATTGATTATCTAGTGAGGCAAATAAATTGGGGACAGATGGTACCCAAAAAATGAGAAACAGCCACCTGAACTCTATAACAAGGAGAAATAACTCACCATTAACCCTTCACTACCACCATAGTTTAATAGTTTTCCAAAGATGCTAATATTGATCAGTAGCTTGTTTCTATTCTAGAGTCATTTAAATCCATCGTTTAATACTCTAGCTTTGGCAATTTCTCAACCCGTGGCCTGAGTGTGTGTGCATGTTGCACAAATGCCAAACATAATTGTTGTTATGTGGGCAATGGCTAATCACCGAGCTGTGAAGTGAACAATCCGGTGGTCATGCTGGTTAAATGTCAATCTTCATTGGTTAATTGGCTCAGGGATGAGATAGCCAGCTGGCAAATTACTCACCTAAACTGCACATCAGCCATCTTATATATGCAAATGCACATAGACAGGCTTACAGGCTGGTGCATGCACAGACACACACACACACACAAGAACATGCGTGTGTATGTCCCGATCAGAATAGGGTAGTAATTCTGTGCGTTATGATTGACAAGGTGCTACTCTAACAGTGACGTGGGTAATGTGCTTTGACAAACAGCTCCTAATAACACAACCCCACCACTTATTTACTTCCCGTAACTGAGACCTTTAATCAGAAATGATACTGGAAACAAGAGATTGAGAAGGTTTTTTTTTTTTTTTTTGTAAATACTGAGACAACAGGAACAAGAAGGATGAGGCTGACCTGCGAGAAACAAAGGGTTGCTAATCTTATCAGATGTTCACAGGTCCTGAGGCTACATCTCACCACACGTTCACTTCACACTCAAGACGGCTTACGGTTTTCATGACCTTGAGTCAAGACCTCAGAGATGTGTGACATTCTAACTGCTTTCCATAGGGGAGGTGTGGGTTCAGTGGGTGGAGCGTCTGACTCACCTCTACAACCCTGGACCTGAAGGAAGAGAGGACGACAGACCGATTCCAATCAGATGGTTGATTTATGTACCTCATCCACATTTCTGTCACTTTTCTTACATAGTACATGCACTGTGGCATGCTACAAGAAAGATATTCACACTTATGCACTACTACTAGGAATAATAAAAATAATAAAACCAAGGGTTATGAAACACTCTACACTGTTTAAAGGTACAGTCACGTACCTGAGGCAGAAGAAATATTTTGCTGTTTGACTCTTGTGACTTCTACACGTGCAAACAGAAGGCTTCTCGAGGGACATCACCCCAGTCTCCTGGGTGAAAGTGACCAGCGAGACCTTAATTATGTTGCACACTTTGTCAGTCCCCGTATTACATGACGTGACTTTGTGAGAGCTTTCCTCACTCTGACACCTCAGAGTTGCTCAGAGGTGAGCCACAGAGGTGATATGAACAAGGTTTTAACAATATGTAGTGTTGGTGCTATTTCGTTTTTATTTATTTTTTTACAGATAAGAGCTATTTATAATTAGCTATTTTAAATATATACATTTATCTTAACGAAGCACATTACAAGCGGTCTTCTTTCAGTACAGCAAGAGGAAACACTCAGATGGGAAAACTCTGCAGAGGCCAGTCGTCCTTTTACCAGTTTATATCAGCTTATTGTCCCTGAAGGGTCCAGGAGATGAGGGGTGGGGGGAACTAATAAAGATTTTAAAAGCAAGAATAGAAAGGAGCGGAACAAAAGAAGGCCACTGGAAAATAAATGGTTTATATACCACTTAACAAAAGCCAAACGTTCAACAAAAGGAAAAAAAAAACTAAAAAAAAGCAAACTTCAAAAGGATGAGGCCAGTGTGCAACAGAAACAGAACGTAACGTTAAATCAAAATGTCAAGCCCACACTAAGCAGAAGATATCGCCTCTTCTTCAAAGTGAGGAAGAGTTGCTCAGAAGAAGAGCACCATTGCTGCCCATGGGCCCACTGGCTCACCATTAGGGGCTGTCAGGGCTCTCAGAGCTCCATATGGATTAGCTAAGTGGCCCCAGCTTCAGGTTACTCTCTACTGTAGATGGAGAGGATGGGAGGTGGAATCTGGGAGGTAGGGGAGACCATGAAGACACAGCAACACCAGTAGTCGCTATCAGAAAAGTGCGTTTCTGTCACATAATTACCACCTTAAATCATCTGTTTAATTAATCAATAATTTTCTTCATTTTTTTAAATTGTTTCTGTTGGACCAAGAATACTAAAATGCAGAGAAACAAACTATTTGATTCCATTACAGATTTAATTAACAATCTGCTTCTTCTTCATTCTCGACCCCCATCCCAACCATGTTGTTAATGATCTGATCCCAAAGCGCTCTTAAGCAACAACTTAGAATAATAAACACTTGTTAATTCAGTCAATGCTTAAAACCTCTTCTCCAAAAAACAATCCAATCTAGATGGGTCACAGTTAAATAATGACACAACACTTTTAGAATCTGCTGTTCCTTGCTAAACGTTTAAACGAAATAAGCTCCAACTCAATTTATCTTCCAAATCCCAGGGCAGCGACTGGGCTTCCAAAAGTTGGAAATGGCTTGGGAATTATTGTAGACACTAAGAATGTGGATGTTCATCTTCTCTAAGATCTCAGTGTAGCTCTGGACCCGATCAACCATTCGGTGTATTTTAATAGAAAAGATCTGTGACTGACCATTAACTTGGTCACAGCCACATTTGATTAAGTGACAAGTATTCGAAACTCCACCAGGAAACATCCTGAGTCTAATTTTCTTATTTTTTATGCCTCCATTTGTAAACTTTATTAACTATCACCAGGTCAATTAACATTTAATGCTGATGACACAAACTGTACATCTCCTCACCAAATGACCCATTTTTTTTTTTTTACTTTGTTTCATCACCCGTCTCCCGGATGCTAATGGATGGATAATTAAACTGACATAATGGCACAAACTGGGGAGTTGTTTTAGTAATTCTCAATTCAACAAAGCCATTGAAGCGTTCTATTTTTAATTTTTTTAATCTTTTGAATAATGCCAAAGACTGACCTTTTTTTTTTTTTTTTTTTTTTTTAAGCCTGAAAGACGTTGGAATATTCAGTTATGGTTTTAACTCCCTTTAGACCAGTGCACATTAAAAAAAAAATAGAAAAATCAGCAACCACTTTTTACTCACCAGATAATAAGAGGACACAGGGTGCAAGGTTGGAAAATGATCAAAGATGTAGGTGACATGTTGCATTACTGGCTTTCTCTTCTTTTTGTGCAAAAATGAAAAAAGACTCATGTGTTTGTATTGATTCAAATTTTGTGAGCTCTTCCTTAGCTTATTAAACCTGCTTGTGTGATATTTTATCGTGTTTACTTACTTGCAATCACACCTTACCTTCATTGTGTTTGCTCAAAACACTTTTTCAGGCTCCCATTCGGAGAAAAATGAACCAGCCAACACTGTTCAGAACTCTGATAGCATCCAGGGCCAACTGGGGAAATAGCAGATAGAGGATAGGAGTGGCGGATTTGATTTGTCCTCTTAGAAGCAAGCGATGCATCCTCACTGCCAAAGTCATTTCCACACTCCAAGGGCACTGTGGAAAATATGGAGTTTTAGGGTTTAAGGATTTATTTTTCTGTTAGAGCAAATAAAAAAAAATCTGATTAAATCTCATTTTGTGGCATTTTTTCATGGATTCAGCTTCAACAAGTAAGAAACTGTACAGGAAATCAGCATTTTCTCTCTCAAAATAGTCAAGTGTGATTGCAGTGGACTGAAATATTTACAGTGTCAGGATTGGCAGTGATGACATATACAAGATTACACTACAGGTATCCCTTTCTATAATTTCTATGAATCTTTCAGAACTTTTAATGCAAACTTTCAAGTCTTTTTCGTGGACATGAGATTGAAAAACAAGACTGGCATTAAACTGAATTAGCATGCATCTTAATAAGCAGCAAATGTGTCAGTTTATGAAATTGAAAATATAAGAATAAAACATTAATAAAAAGTTAATTAAAGTAGCCCCAAAGGCTGAAGAAATAAACAGGAATCACAAGGAAAATAATTTAGCATTATGCATGGTGGAGAGAGCACGGGACACAAATGACATGAACACAGGAAAAACAAAGCAAACCAAAACCAAAGCTCAGAAAATGAAACAGCAAATAACCGAAATACAGAATTATGGCAGTTTCTGCAAAAGAGACAATATTATTCCTTCACCATTACAGCTTGGAGATGCTTTCACATTGCCCTGAAATGAGGATCTGTTTTTTCTGCTCCCAATTATGCACTTAGGAAATAATAGGATGGAATAGTAAGATTTAACAGTATGTTTTAGATATACATATATACCTGTATATATTTAATGAAATCAGCAGAATCCAGAAATAATGCACTCCACCATGTCACCATCTATGATTCAAAAGTGGACAAAAGTATTTCAAGGAACATATTAAATTTGAGACAAATATTTTGATTTAAGGAGGGATTTTCGACATGTCAATACAGTGTGCCCTCACGCATTCACGCATCAACGCCTCTAACCCCAACTCATCGCTGATTTAATCATTCATTTAACCTCGTAGTTAAACATACATACAAAATTCTTCCCGTTCTGGTCTGAACCTTTTCAATGAGCCACACCTGTGAAGGGAGGTGGAAGACATTGGAGCATACCACTGTGATAGGGGTGGTAGATTTGTGTTAAAAACTGACATGTATTTTCAGGGACTCTTTAAGCGCCTGGATCAATTGTATTAGAATGTTGCATAATAATAAAGAATAAATCTTGGACAATTAAACCACCTGAAAGGTTTCAAAGTCACACATATTTTTTGTAACACATTAATCCTCTCCTCTCCATTCACCACCATGAAAGCCATGTCCTGAATTTTCTTTTCACACTTTCTCATTATTAATTTATTCCTCCTTTAAAGGTCAGGATTTTCAGATCACATTTAAAAAGAGCAGAAAGAGAAATTTGATTTCACGACATGGGAGACTATATTTTTAATGACAGCCAGTTAAACTGCTAAATATCCTGTGCTGAGTAAAAGTTAAGTAACACTGGAGTTGTCGAAAACGCACCTCCAAAAGCAGCAACTGTGTAACACCGACAAAAAAATTGAATTGAAATATAAAATCCCTCTTGGAAAGTGTTGACGTAATCATCCTGCATTTAACTCCAAAATATCACACATGACCAGAATTATCAAGAGAGCCCTAATGAGTCTGCCAACAGCTCGGCAGGTGTAAGGCTGGATCTGTAAACTGATCACATTAAAAGACAATCTGGACTTAACACCGGTCCTGAACCCGAGTCCCAGAGCAGATTTCTGCTCCAGCTGTTGGGGTTGAGTGGGAAGCATCAGGATTATACTGGCCCCAAACTCCTGGAGTCAAACCATGGTTTTAAAATATAAATTGAACTAAAGAACAATGTTTGATTGCTCTTTTTTTTACTGTCGATGATAAAGCTTTTGTTAATTTGATAATAAAATATTGTTCAATAAAAAAAAAAGTGTTGTCTTTGACTTGGTTTGACCATAGTGAGATGCTTTTTCTTTTCCTGAACATTTATTAGAAATTTAAACTTTTCTTTCCCGTGATGTTATGGTTTTAGATCTTCTGTCCACTTCTAATTCAGACTAAATGTTTCTTTATTGAATATCTCCAAAAGGAAAAAAAATCAAAATTCACAAAAGGAACCAGTTATACTTAATGGAACAAACACTTAACATACACGATGTACTATATATGATGCTGCTGCCTGATGGAGGTATCATCTTCATCATCTCCTTCATCCTGGTTCTAATGGGAGAAATTTGCTGCAGGTGTTTGATCCATGGATGTGTCCAGGAAACAAAGACATCATCAGTTCGCAGATATAAGATTCTAATGCGGGTGGTCATTTTGGTGGCAGAGGTTTGCACAGAGGCAATTAAAAAAGCATTGGAAGGAGAAAAAAGGTGAATATGTTGCCCAAATATGGTGTCACTCCTCATCTTGCAGTCTGTTTCTTATTGCTTGGGGCATGATAATAACAGGATGACCATTAAATGATGGATGCTACTTTCTCTGTGCTTATGCAATTTGCATGGGTGCTGGTATTGTACCATTTCTTATTATCTTTCTCTCTCACCGTGTCTTTCTGTTTGCTTTCAGGTAACCATGACGATGTGCAGAAACAGTCCTCACAAACGTAGAGTGGCGTATCAGCAGCACAGTGAGGCCAAACGAAGTGGGCTTTGAGAGGCAGCTCAGTCGCCCATTAGGAGATGTGGCCCCCTGCACTTGTAATGTAACACCAGCCTCAATGTTTTCTTAATTAGAGATACTTTGCTTGAGTGATTTATCAAAAGAATGACACCTGCGTCTTATTTTTCTGGTTAGCATAACAGACTAGGTGTCTCCATGAATACCTTATTTTAAGATCGCTGTCAGTGGGCTCATCTAGACAATGACATGAGGTCGAAACAGGCCTCGGAAAAAAACACCGGAGACTTTTTCTCCCACACAGCAAGACATGTAAAAGAAGATGTTTACCTGGCGGAGGTGAGCAGTTCCTGATGTGCAGAAACTAAGCCAATTGTGTGAAGCTCCTTGCTTGATAATTAACGTCTGACTGTGGCTGTTTCTGGCTTTAATGTTCCTCCATGCAGCGTTGGAGAAAATCCTCTGACATGAGAAGCACGTCTGCAACAATAACTGGAGAGAACACAAGCTGGTGAGCAAATAAAGCAATTCATTTAAAAACAAACAAACATGCTAAATCAACCAATGGAATGAACAAAAATCTAACACTCATTTAATCTAAGTAGAGTTCATCCAGATGAAACTGATCTAGATGTTAGACCTCCTATCTCCATCCTGAAAAATCTCAAAGCAACACTAGAATCTAGAAAAAAACAGTCACCTAGTGTCCATGTGGAGATGATGCTACAAGACATACAAGATAAAAATGAAAACAAGTAGAAATATTACAAGAGGATGAAGTATTGGACAGTAAACCTATTTTCAAAACCATCTTTCTTCCAGTTCATCAGGCGAGTCTTGCGATGCTCGCTTGATTGAGGGAAATAGAGGGTTGTCATCTTGGAACACGTGAAACCTGCTCGGTGCACCTCCATCACTCTTCTTATCTCTGTCCAAATGCCAAATGCCAAACAGATCTAGTGACCTCATATAATTAAAAAAGAATGTCTGAGGACTAACATAACATTAGCAGCCACACACACACACACACACACACACACACACACACACACGGTGTGTGCAGAATGTGCAGCAGGTGTTGCGTTGATTGAAATTGATGACTGTGTGCGGACAACATGCACTTTTCCTTGCGTTATAATGGATTTACATGTATAGATGGTGTTTTAATGATTTAATGGCATTTTGAGTGGGGGTGAATGGCTTATTCTAATACTGCTTATGCAAATTAGGCTCTGGCACACTCACTGCATCACTTGCCACCCGTGCACAAACACATGGTTTTCCATAGATCAATGCTGTCTTATAGCTCCTCGACATTTTCCCTGACAGCTGCAGAGCACGCCTCCAGTCTGACTGACCTATCTGCTGTCGTTTCACCATGTGATGATGGTTGTCATTGCCATCCATCGATCATCTGTGTCCATCCTGCTCTGGGTCTGTAAGAAATTGTACATTAGTGTCATCCTCGTTCTTTTCCCGCCGCTAGCATCGCTCCTATTTCACAAAATATCAAATTTCACATAAGATCGTAAGAACTCCTGCATTTTTTGTTGTTAACTTGTTGCTTACTTCTGTTCTTTAAGTCATCACGATTGTATAAAAGGATATGTAATACATTTTTTTTGGTACTTAGAGATACCAACCATATTGATATTTTGGTAAGTGTCTAGTCAAGACCAGCTTCAGCATGAAACTAATATTTTTAGCCCATATTTACAGACATAAGAGCAGAAGGGAAAGATTCATTTCATGAGAGTTATGACAGCCATGCCATATTCAGAATATAAAATTAAATTATACTGAACTCTGGTATTTTTTTTCTCAGGCCTGTCATCAATTTTCTTTTTTCTTTTCATTACTTTATCAATTTACTCCCGCCCACCCCCTGTTGGTTAGGATTTTAGATATCATTTAATTCATTTAAAAAAAAGAACAGACAGCAAAATTTGATTTCACGACAAGGGAGACTGTATTGTTAATGACTGTCAGCTAAACTGCAAAATATCCCATCCCTGTGTAAAAAAAAAAGTAACAGCGGACTTTGCGAAGGAGCACCAACTGTGTTAGTTTAAAAGAAAAAAAAAGAGAAAAGATTCCACCTGAAAAGTGCTGATGTAATCATCTTGTACTTAACTTTACAATATCAAACATGACCAGAATTATCAGGTGGGCCCTAATGAGTCTGCCAACAGCTCAGCAGGATCTGTAAACTACTCATTACCAGACAATCTGGACACAACACCGGTACCGAACCCGAGTCCCAGAGCAGATTTCTGCTCCAGCTGTTGGGTTTCACTG
The DNA here is from genome assembly GCA_013358685.1 of Antennarius maculatus. Taxonomy (NCBI): domain Eukaryota; kingdom Metazoa; phylum Chordata; class Actinopteri; order Lophiiformes; family Antennariidae; genus Antennarius; species Antennarius maculatus. Next base: position 22,925,238 of record CM023613.1, read on the forward strand.
GCCCCCAAACTTCTGGAGTCAGATGATGAAGGTTTCCCAACATGCACTGCAATGGAATCCACCCAAAGTTGTGATTCTCTCTTGTTCTAACATGTCATATGTTTCCACCAGCTATGCACTGCAAGCTAACATGCAATACAACCAATCTGAGGTTGGAAGCAGCCAACGGTGGTGGGACGTCGACACACAACTCAGCTGGAAAGACTCGCTTCAGCAAAACGCGACGCTCTTTATTTAACATTACATCACACGTCATCCAATCAGACGACTGCAGGAGGAATTGCACTTGCCACGAGTTTACTATCCGTAGGCAAGATGGCAAGTGTTAATACCAAGTCCTGTCTCAGCATATTTGTTGATTTATAGCCTGAGTAATATATTTTGCCTATCCATGCATAAGATATACTTGGTTTGCTGCATTGAATGTGGACACATGCCACACTGAAAGGTACCTTCCGGGCAAAGATTTCAGCGCACATTACTACTGACTCGCAGTGATTCTGTCTGTGATGTATCACAGACATTTATCTGCACTGAATTTAATTAAACCAGTTGATATTGTGGTAATTAAATAAACTTGTGTGAACTGTGAGCTTTAAATTTTGCTTGTAGTTCATCCATGAAGTCCTGTGTTTGCCATTGACACATCTGTGAATTGATTTGCACAGAGTTCAAGAGGTTTGGGGAAAGAATTAGTTTTCAGGAGATATGCTTATACAATATTATTTCATTACTATTGTATAAGCACAAAGAGTCATGTTCCCTTAGAATTAGCCTTTTATATCTACAAAGGGAGCATGTCCTCCTACCCAAGGTTTGCCGAATTCCACCACCATGTGTCTACAGCAGCCCTGAATGGTCAAACTAAACACCAGCTGTAGAGACGCTCATCCATCCATCCATCCATCCATTCTCTACAGCTTATCCGGGGTCGGGTCGCGGGGGCAGCAGCTTGAGCAGGGAAGCCCAGACTTCCCTCTCCCTAGCCACTTTGTCCAGCTCCTCCGGGAGAATCCCAAGACGTTCCCAGGCCAGCCGGGAGACATAGTCTCTCCAGGGTGTCCTGGGTCGTCCCCGGGGCCTCCTCCCGGTAGTACGTGCCCGGAACACCTCACCAGGGAGGCGTCCAGGAGGCATCCTGACCAGATGCCCGAGCCACCTCATCTGGCTCCTCTCGATGCGGAGGAGCAGCAGCTCGACTCTGAGTCCCTCCCGGATGACCGAACTTCTCACCCTATCTCTAAGGGAGAGCCCGGACACCCTGCGGAGGAAACTCATTTCGGCCACTTGTATCCGGGATCTCGTTCTTTCGGTCACGACCCACAGCTCGTGACCATAGGTGAGGGACAGCTCGTGACCATAGGTGAGGGCAGGAACGTAGATCGACCAGTAAATCGAGAGCTTTGCCTTTCGGCTCAGCTCCTTCTTCACCACGACGGACCGATACAGAGTCCGCATCACTGCAGACGCTGCACCGATCCGCCTGTCGATCTCCCGTTCCATCGTACCCTCACTCGTGAACGAGACCCCGAGATACTTGAACTCCTCCACTTGGGGCAGGATCTCATCCCCAACCCGGAGAGGGCACTCCACCCTTTTCCGACTGAGGACCATGGTCTCAGATTTGGAGGTGCTGATTCTCATCCCAACCGCTTCACACTCGGCTGCGAACCGTTCCAGTGAGAGTTGGAGATCACGGCTTGACGAAGCCAACAGCACCACGTCATCTGCAAAAAGCAGAGACGCAATACTGAGGCCACCAAACCGGACACCCTCAACGCCTTGGCTGCGCCTAGAAATTCTGTCCATAAAAGTTATGAACAGAATCGGTGACAAAGGGCAGCCTTGGCGGAGTCCAACCCTCACTGGAAACGAATCCGACTTACTGCCGGCAATGCGGACCAAACTCTGACATCGGTCGTACAGGGACCGAACAGCCCTTATCAAGGGGTTCGGTACCCCATATTCCCGAAGCACCCCCCACAGAACCCCCCCAAGGAACACAGTCGAATGCCTTCTCCAAGTCCACAAAACACATATAGACTGGTTGGGCGAACTCCCATGCCCCCTCAAGGACCCTGCGGAGGGTGTAGAGCTGGTCCACTGTTCCACGGCCAGGACGAAAACCACATTGCTCCTCCTGAATCCGAGATTCGACTACCCGACGGACCCTCCTCTCCAGAACCCCTGAATAGACCTTACCAGGGAGGCTGAGGTGTGTGATCCCCCTGTAGTTGGAACACACCCTCCGGTCCCCCTTCCTAAAAAGGGGGACCACCACCCCAGTCTGCCAATCCAGAGGCACTGTCCCCGATGTCCACGCGATGTTGCAGAGGCGTGTCAACCAGGACAGCCCCACAACATCCAGAGCTTTTAGGAACTCCGGGCGGATCTCATCCACCCCCGGGGCCCTGCCACCGAGGAGCTTTTTAACTACCTCGGTGACCTCAACCCCAGAGATAGGAGAGCCCGCCTCAGAGAACCCAGACTCTGCTTCCTCATGGGAAGGTGTGTCACCGGAATTGAGGAGGTCTTCGAAGTATTCTCCCCACCGAGTCACAACGTCCCGAGTTGAGGTCAGCAGCGCCCCATCCCCACTATACACAGTGTTGATACGGCACTGCTTCCCCCTCCTGAGACGTCTGATGGTGGACCAGAATCTCCTCGAAGCCGTCTGGAAGTCGTCCTCCAAGGCCTCACGGAACTCCTCCCACGCCCAAGTTTTTGCCTCAGCAACCACCAAAGCTGCATTCCGCTTGGCCAGCCGGTACCTATCAGCTGCCTCAGGAGTTCCACAGGCCAAAAAGGCCCGATAGGACTCCTTCTTCAGCTTGACGGCATCCCTAACCGCCGATGTCCACCAGCGGGTTCTGGGGTTGCCGCCACGACAGGCACCGACCACCTTACGGCCACAGCTGCGGTCGGCCGCTTCAACAATGGAGGCGCGGAACATGGTCCACTCAGACTCAATGTCCCCCGCCTCCCCCGGAACGTGGGTGAAGTTCTGCCGGAGGTGGGATTTGAAACTCCTTCTGACAGGGGATTCCGCCAGGCGTTCCCAGCAGACCCTCACAATACGTTTGGGTCTGCCAGGTCGAACCGGCATCTTCCCCCACCATCGCAGCCAACACACCACCAGGTGGTGATCGGTTGACAGCTCCGCCCCTCTCTTCGCCCGAGTGTCCAAGACATGCGGTCGCAAGTCCGATGACACGACCACAAAGTCGATCATCGAACTGCGGCCTAGGGTGTCCTGGTGCCAAGTGCACATATGGACACCCTTATGTCTGAACATGGTGTTCATTATGGACGGTCCGTGACGAGCACAGAAGTCCAATAACTGAACACCATTCGGGTTATGATCGGGGGGGCCGTTCCTCCCAATCACGCCCTTCCAGGTCTCACTGTCATTGCCCACATGAGCATTGAAGTCCCCCAGCAGAACGATGGAGTCCCCAGAGGGAGCGCTCTCCAGCACCCCCTCCAAGGACTCCAAAAAGGGTGGGTACTCTGAACTGCTGTTTGGTGCATAAGCACAAACAACAGTCAGGACCCATCCCCCCACCCGAAGGCGGAGAGAGGCTACCCTCTCGTCCACCGGGGTGAACCCCAATGTACAGGCGCCAAGCCGGGGGGCTATAAGTATACCCACACCTGCTCGGCGTCTCTCACCATGAGCAACTCCAGAGTGGAAGAGAGTCCAACCCCTCTCGAGAGGACTGGTACCAGAGCCCAAGCCGTGTGTGGAGGTGAGCCCGACTATATCTAGTCGGAACTTCTCAACCTCACACACCAGCTCGGGCTCCTTCCCTGCCAGAGAGGTGACATTCCACGTCCCAAGAGCCAGCTTCTGTAGCCAGGGATCGGATCGCCAAGGTCCATGCCTTTGGCCACCGCCCAGCTCACAGTGCACCTGACCCCTATGGCCCCTCTCACAGGTGGTGAGCCCATGGGAAGGGGGACCCACGTTGTCTTTTCGGGCTGCGCCCGACCGGGCCCCATGGGTGCAGGCCCGGCCACCAGGCGCTGGCCTTCGAGCCCCACCTCCAGGCCTGGCTCCAGAGGGGGGCCCCGGTGGCCCGCGTCTGGGCAAGGGAGACGCTCACATATATTTAATTTAAAACAGCCACAGCAGGAAAAAAATAAACAAGAGTTCAGTTGCAGTGTATCATTAAAAACTGTACATTAGATCTTTAAAATCTTCTGCATCCTAAAATTGCAAATCATGTATTCAAATCAACCAGCCAGCAAAATAGTTTTTTTTTCCCTACAAAAGCACCTTATAAATAAAGAATGCACAATGCTGATCCCTTTTGTTTGTTTAGGAGGATTTTCCAACTTTTTTTTGTTTAATGCAATGTTGAAAATTTATTGAATAAAGCAATGTACACCGTGCAGATTTGACATTGGGGATGAAGACCTGTGTGTGAGTTCAAATACATTTTCTGCATCCACATCCAGGCTCAGATGTGAGTGGAAGAAGTTTTCATTTCAGGCCAGGGTCTTGAGCATTTCATTCATCCATCCATTTTCCATAACTGCTTATCCTGTGTAGGATCATAGGAGGCATGGGGGGCAAAAACAAACACCCGCTCACTCTCACATTTACACCAGCGGTTAATTTAGAGTCACAAATTCAACCTATAGTGCATGTTTCAGGAGATGGAGGGATCTCATGGATCCTGGAGAGAAATCACACAGATACATTCATACAGTGAATAACAAAGGACAAAGAATTGCTCTTTGTGCTTTTACATGAGATGACATTGAAAGGTCTTAGCACTGTTGTTACCGGACTGTTAATTTTCTCCAGTCGAGTGGATTTCATCCAACAAAATGCCTCGATCAGCTCGCTTGATAAAAAAAAAAAACTTCAGGGTATTGATGATGAAGAAAACATTAGACAGACGTCTAAAGATAATTAAAATTTAGTGTGAATTAGCATATGTTTCAAGCTTGAACAGAATAAAGCCACAGTAAAAATTACCTTTGTGTGCCTGAAAATGTCAAAAAAAAAAAAAAAAAAAAAGAGACAGAGAGGGAGAGAGATTCTGCTGCACACAGAGGAAAAATCTGTTTGAATTGCTTTCTCTATGACAGGTCATAACCAAACAACTTGCATCGAGTTTAGAAACGTTGTGTGTGTGAATCCACTTGTGTGTTTGTGTGGGCAAACTTGCACTAATTCTCTCATTTCTGCACGCATTTGTGTTTTCTTTTATCTCTGTCAGTCTGCAGAAGCTGCCAGCTGCAGGCGGAGTAGCTTCAGTGTTAGGGGGCGTTCAGACAGAAAATAGCACTGCTATAAAATGCAAAGGTCTATCCAGTGGGGGGGTGCTTCTTCAGGTAACAGTGAGATGAAGAAATATGAGCCAGGGCAGCCGGGTTATGTAATGGATCCATGGCTCGAAGGCGTCCGAGGCGCCAAAACACTTCACTGTAGTTTACAATTCTATAGGTAAAATTTTACACCCCAGGGAAGTTATTATGGCTGTAATCATCTCGTTCTCCATCTCAATAGCTTCAGGATTAACAACGCACAGAGGTGGACGAAGTATTCATCACCGTTAGTGGGGTAAATAGACCATAGTGTAAAAATAGTCCACAGTAACTGCTCTCTATTCAAAACCTTAAGTATATGTAAGTACTGCTAGAAAATGTAAGGAAAAAAAAAATTGTGAAGTAAAAATATCCAGTGTGAGCATATAACAACAATATGTAGACAATTATGTTTATGTTGCTGTTGGATTAATGAGTTATTTTATGGCTCTGCTGTTTACGGCTGAGTCCATTTTAAGTACCTCATAAACTGTTCAGTACTTCATATCACATTTAACCATTACATTACAGTAATCCCTTGTTACTCGCGGTTAATGTGTTCCAGGACCAGCCGCAAATAACGAAATTCTGCGATACAGCGACAAACTACTTATTTTATTACAGTTGTTAATTTTTTAACAATTTTTTTGTTAATTTTTGAAGAAAGTAGGATGCTTTACATGTGTTCTTGTCTCCAAATTTATACATTTATGAACCCTCCCCATACTGATATTAAACCACCTTATATCTGTATTACTGTACCTTTTCCCATGCTCTTATAAATTGTTGAAAGCGCTTCTAAGTGTTTCTTCAAAATACGGAAGTGCACTGCGTTCCGTGAGTCTCAGTCAGCCAATAGAATACGTGTACGGTATCACGTGACTACCTACTAAAAATCCGTGATGAGGTAAAGCCGGGCATCTTGATGCGAGAATACGGATTACTGCACAGTGGTACCTCTATTTACGAAATTAATTGGTTCCGGAAGAAATTCCGTAAGTAGAAAATTTTTTAAGTAGATGCGTTTTCCATGCAAATGCCCTAATCCGTTCCAAGCATACAAAAATTCCGACATAAATGTTTTATAAAGCATAAAAATGCATCAAAACATGTAACAAATACATGTTACAATTAGATTATTACACAATAAATGAGAGTTCTGCATAACGTAAAAAACAAAGAATAGAGTAAAGAATAAAAATGATGGTCATTTACCTTTTAACTGCTGTCCTCATTGTTTATTGCCCTCTTTGGTTCATGCGCTCCTGCCTCACCATGAACAACAGAGTGAATTCCAGTCCTCCTTCTGAACTTCTCCAACCACCCACGCCGTGACTTAAACTCCTTAAACTTCCTTTTGTTTTAATAACGTGGTGATTGTAGATGCATTACGGCCATATTCTTTGGTGAAATCAACCAAACGCATCCCTTTTCCATGCTTTTCTATTATCTCTTGCTTTGTTTGTACGGACAAATAAACTCTTTTCTTCATCTTTTCTTTTCCTCTTTTCTCCGTCACTTTCTTGGGGTCCATAGCGAATACTCAAAAAGCTAATACAGTACACTTGCACAAAAACTATGTGAACACCTCAGGGGTGGAGAGCTGAATGACGAGGACACAGCATAAACACTGATCTAGTTCCACAGAGAGGTGGAGTGGCATCCTTCTTAGCCAATGGGATGCCAGGAACATACTAGGTAATAGCCAATGGCAGAGCAGCTAGAATGGTGCGTTCGGGAACCTGTGGGAGCTTCGAGAATCAGCCGATACTGTATTTTTACCTTACGTAAGTCGAAATTTATTTCGTGACTAGAGGCAATATTTTCCTGCTGAGAAATTTCGTAAGTAGAAAATTTCGTAAGTAGAGCCATTCATAAGTAGAGGTACCACTGTGTATATTTCTGAAAGGTGAACTTTTCAGGAGATCAGAATAAGAACATTCAAGATGATTATAGTTTAATTACCTCAAGAGCTAGCAGGATATATAGTTTCACACACACCAATTCCAAGACTAGACTGTACGTTCTGGTGACCTTGCAAAGTCGGGGTGAAGTCAGAGGTATGGATAATGCTTGGCAACTGAAACAGAGGCATTCCATCATATTCACGCTTAAAACACTTTGTGTCACTGGCTGTAAAGCTCTACAGCGGCTCTATCGACACCTACCCCGTGTCGAGTGTCAGCTTCATCGAGGGCCTTGTAATTTATCACTTTGTGTTAATCAATCAGACTCAACCTCGCTTTTACTTCTGTAACACACAGTGGTATAAAATATACAAATGCTGTTTAGTTAAGGGGTAGGGAAACAAAATGAAAAAAGTATGAGGGCAGTCAGAAGGAGAAAGGGGTTTGAAGTCATTTACCATCTTTGTTAAGGTAGATAAATTTACCACATCAAAATAATGGCATGTTTTACATGTATAAAATACTCCATTCCAGGTGAATTAAAAAGCATTTTTGAAGAAAGCAGGATGTTTTACATGTGTTCTTGTCTCCTCTTCACAGCCGTAGGATACGTTGGATTTGTCTTCTAAAGGGAATTGTTGTTTTGCCAATATTGTACCTTCGATGTGACCGTCTTACCCCACCAGGGAAAACTGGAAACTGTTCTATGTCTCATTAATAACTTCTTGTTGCCAAAGCAGGCAGATGCAAGTATGCAAACAAAGACAGAGAGGAACTCCATGTTGGGGCCTCTCCTCAAACATAAAACATAAAAACCTGATCATGTAGACGTTAATGCTTCAAAGTTCAAAGTTGAGCTTGATTTCTTCATGCTTTAATGAGTTGGCCACATTTATTTCTAAATGAAGTTTAGTTGTAATTGACTTTAATTCTAAATGAATACCACTTACTGTGCCAAAAGAGCATTCTCTGTAAACACCAAATCTGGCTCCGGCTGTGTTCTGCCATGTACAATCTGCAGGCCTGCTTGAGCTCCTAAGGGATATCATCATAGAAAAATGCTAATGCACAATCGGAGTGCCAGCAAATGGTGTAAATGTGCTGACTTTCTCACTCTGCCCCAGTTGTTTCGACTGGGATCATTTCCAAAGCTGGCTGGTGGAAGTGTCCAACATTACTCCAGGTAACATTCTTCTTGACGACAGGTGCTGCGTCAGCCGGTGTAGAATCTCTACTCTCTGTTTTCCCGATGGCTGGTGCAGTTTGTGGTGAGTTGTTAATCTGATGTGATGCACAACGAGAAGGGATGGTCCAATTATCTTTGGATCTCTTTGAACTGGATGTGCCAATCATGTTGCAGAGCGCAGAAACAAATGAATATAAAGTGGAAAACAGAACCTTATGCTGACAGTTGTGTTTTTTTGTTGTTTTTTTTACATATCCAGCACTAAATATAAATATTATACTCTTGGTTATTGGTTTATCTACCCATTTATTCTCACAGATTAAAATATGGGCCCAGTGTCTCAAGATTTGGAGCAGGTCATCCACTCATCACAAAGTTTGGTCTCTGTAATCTTTCCAATCTCTATCCTGAAACAAATCTTTTGGCAGGACCTTAACCTCAAATTGCTCCCAATGGTTTGGTCAAAACCTTTCATTACAGCTGACTTATCGAGGAAGGGTGCCTGAAATTACATGTTTTACAAATTCGACAATTTAACAAAGCAACACGGTGTCGAGTTTGTCAGCTTGTTGTGGCCACAGGATGAAGGTGAAAAATAAAAGAAAGGGGCTTTAAATGATAATGACACAAGAAAAAAAAAGGGTACAGCTTTTCTGACAAAATATTTTCCACTATAAAAGGACAGGCAAATATCTGATGAAAGAAGATTTTTTTAAAAAGACTGAAAAAAAAAGGACAAAACTAAAAAAAAATCCAGCATGGTGCTGTGATTTATTAGCAATAAAATAACATGCCATGAGAAAGCATATGGTTGGGTTTGAGAGTGAAAGTGCAAAGAAGAGCAGGGGTTTGATTGTAATGATTTTTAGACGATGCTGTGCAGCGAGAGATAATGTATGGAATTATGTCTGACATCTGCAGGTGGCGAGGAAGTAAAGGAACATTGACAACAGGATGGAGGCATCGGAAACACAAGTATGAGTCTTCTCAGACACTTAAACTCCTCTATTCTATCAGTATCAATCTTTTCCTCCCCTCAATTCAACTTTGACTCCCCCGCGGCATCGCCCTCACATCGCCCTCTTCCTCTCGTGTCTCGTTCTTCCTTATCTTTGCCTTGTTAGTTCCTTCCTCGTTTGTTTGTTTGACAGACAAGGTAATTACCAGAAAGTGTAGAAGGGTCCCACCTGAGAGGCTCCGTGCCGGTGTGTATGCATGTGTGTGTGTGTGATCCAATATAATTATAAGGGATTAAGATGTTTATCACACTGCTGTTTTAAATCTCGCAGACAACAGAACATAGACAAACAGTAATAGAGGCACACATACACAGACATCCCCACAGCGGTGCACTAACACTTTCAATATGAATGCATAGCAGCGCTTTGCTTGGTGAAATTTATGACCTCCGGATTTCATAAATGTGGGAGAATAAATGTCAGCTTTAGTTTAACAAGAAGTCTTTGCTTCATTTGCAAATATGAACGGTTACGAGCGCCTCAGATCAAAACTGACCAAAGATAAGCCTCTGATAACAACTCTGACATTCAGAAATTGAACGTCCTTTTTGTTGATATCAATTTTAGGTGCTTTCAATTTTTTTTTTTTCCATAACAGCAGTTCTGATTACATTAAAGTGGATTTGAAGGCAGTTATTTGTTGACACTTAAAACAGCTCTCGAGGAGGTTTGTTTAGTCCAGACAGACATGATTATGTCATGGGGCATCAACACTTATTGTAAAATGTTGTGTTACAATACAAGAGCATGAAGATGGAGAGTTGTGTGGATTTCCTAATACATGAGATAGCACCCGGCAATTTCCTCTTTATACTCTTGACACTCTATGTCCCTTTTATACCCTGAGGTTGTGAGTCACTATAAAAAAAACTAATATGTTGTAAAATTACTCTGTTCTTCCACTTACAGAAAATGCAAAACCCCATATGATGTGAGTATCACACACACACAGCGTTTCATTCCTTCCTCATCTCACTTGAATCATGGCTTGTGGTGAGAATCATCTAACATAATATTATATGTACACAGTATAGAAAGACATTTGTATGGCAGTATGGTTTACACAGTGAAATGACACCAATCAATGAGAGAGAATGTGAGAAGACAGCGACTCTAAAACATTCTAGCTTTCTACTGACCTGGAGAAGATAGTGGTGATCAAACCAAATACAGATTCATTTGTATATAAGGCTGCTGCTTAAAGATGTGAATAATGACATGCAGTCTACATGCAGAAAGTCCCCTCAAACGAGTGTGTACGAGTGTGTACGCCGGGGGGTATTGAGATGCAAGAAGGGCATCAGAAACAACACTAGCAGGTCAAAGCCGTGTCTAGAAGACCCTGAATGAAAAATGTGCGCTGAAAACATCTTTAAGAACTCCGGTTTGGTCCACCAAGCTTGAATCTTTAATCCATACAGAACATATCAAATACCCTTGAGGCTATATTGGCCACAGTACACACTGTATATGTGGCAATAAGCAGCTGTTTGCTATAATAAAATCTGGGGCATTAGCTCCCTGCTCCCTATACAGAGAAATATTTGTGACCAATATAAAGGTATTGAAGGTATCTCTGCAGACGTGCGTCATTGGTGCTGTTAATAATATGTTGTTGTTGTTTTTTTTCCCGAGCATCACCAGTGGGCAGACAGTTATCTCTTCCTTCAGTGCATTTACTTCACAGCCTCTCTGAAGCCTCTACCAGTCATTTATGAATAATGAGATTTTTTAAATTGCTTCACTGTTGTTGGATAGAGGGGAGTTTGCATATTTTCTGCGTCCCTCTGGGTTCCACTGGGAGCCTCTTGGTTCGTCCTACAATCTATATGACCATGCATTTAACATGTCTGGAGCCTTTCAGTGTTTCTTTCTCAAAAGAAAAAATAGCGAACCGATATCCGTAAGTTTATATTTATATATATATATATATATATATATATATATATATATATATATATATATATATATATATATATATATATATATATATATATATATATATATATATATATATATATATATATATATATAAATGTCCCTCTCACCCTTGTAGGGTGGTATCTGTGTGTCATCCTCAAGCTCGGGTCCTCTACCAGAGGCCTGGGAGTCTGAGGGTTCTGCGCAGTATCTTAGCTGTTCCTAGGACTGCGCTCTTCTGGACTGAGGCTTCAGATGTTGTTCCAGGAATCTGCTGGAGCCACTCTTCCAGTTTGGGGGTCACTGCCCCAAGTGCTCCTACTACCACGGGGACCACATTAACCTTGAACTTCCACATGTGTTCCAGCTGCTCTTTTAACCCTTGATATTTCTCAATCTTTTCATGTTCCTTCTTCCTGATGTTGGCATCAGCTGGAATCGCCACATCTATCACCACTGCTCTCTTCTGCTCTTTGTCCACCACCACTATGTCCGGTTTGTTAGCCAGCAGCTGTTTGTCAGTCTGGAAGCTGAAGTCCCACAGGATCTTAGCCTTGTTGTTCTCAACCACCTTTGGTGGTATGTCCCATTGGGAGTTTAAGGCATTCACCAAGCAGTTCGTCTGTTGGGGCCATCTTCCTGATGTACTCTTGGATCTTTGATGTTTCATCCTGGACAGTGGCCCTGATGCTCACTAGTCCTCGGCCCCCCTCTTTCCGCTTAGTGTACAGCCTCAGGGTGCTGGACTTGGGGTGAAACCCTCCATGCATGGTGAGGAGCTTTCTAGTCTTAATATCTGTGGCTTCTATCTCCTCCTTTGGCCAGCTTATGATCCCAGCGGGGTATCTGATGACTGGGAGTGCATACATGTTGATGGCTCGGGCCTTGTTCTTGCCATTCAGCTGACTTCTCAGGACTTGCCTTACTCTCTGGAAGTATTTGGCTGTGGATGACTTCCTTGCGGCCTCCTCATGATTGCCATTAGCCTGTGGGATTCCAAGGTATTTGTAGCTGTCCTTGATGTCTTCTATCCTGCCCCTTGGTAGGTCAACCCCTTCAGTTCTGATCATCTTGCCCCTTCTAGATACCATCCGGCCACATTTGTCTAATCCGAATGACATCCCTATGTCGTCGCTGTAGATCCTGGTGGTGTGGATCAATGAGTCAATTTCTCGCTCATTCCTGGCATACAGCTTGATGTCATCCATGTAGAGGAGGTGGCTGATTGTTGTCCCGCTTCGGAATCGGTATCCATAGCCACTCTTTGTGATGATGTGACTGAGGGGGTTCAGGCCTATGCAGAACAGCAGTGGTGATAGTGCATCTCCTTGGTATATGCCGCACTTGATGTTAACTTGGGCAATTGGCTTGGAGTTAGCCTCTAGGGTTGTCTTCCACATCCCCATTGAGTTCTGGATGAAGGCTCTTAGTGTCCTGTTGATCTTATACAGTTCCAGACATTCCAGTATCCATGTGTGTGGCATTGAATCATAGGCTTTCTGGTAGTCTATCCAGGCGGTGCACAAGTTGGTCTGCCTGTTCTTACAGTCTCTGTGTACTGCTCTGTCCACCAGTAGCTGGTGCTTGGCTCCCCTGGTGTTACTACCAACTCCTTTTTGTGCCCCGCTCATGTATTGATCCATGTGCCCACTCATCTTAGCCGCCATGATGCCTGACAGGAGCTTCCATGTCGTACAGAGACAGCTTATTGGCCGGTAGTTGGATGGTGTAGATCCCTTCTGTGGGTCTTTCATGATCAGGACTGTCCTGCCCTCAGTCAACCATTCTGGGTGCGTCCCATCCCTTAGCAGCTGGTTCATCTGTGCTGCTAGGCGCTCATGGATTGCTGACAGCTTCTTTAGCCAGTATGTATGGATCATACCGGGGCCCGGTGCTGACCAACTCTTCATCTTTGACACTCTTTCTTGGATGTCTGCCATTGAGATGGTTACTGGTTCTTGTTCTGGGAGGCAGCTGCGGTCAGTCCTCAGGTCCACTAGCCACTGGGCATCAGTGTTGTGTGATGCTCCTCTTTCCCATATGCCCTTCCAGTATTTTTCCACCTCAGCTCTTGGTGGGTCTGGCTGGCTGTCTGGCTATATATATATATATATATATATATATATATATATATATATATATATATATATATGTGTATATATATATATATATATATATATATATATATATATATATATATATATACATACATACATACATACATACATACATACATACACAATATATATATATATATTTATTTTATTTTATTTTTTTTAATACCACAACAGAGAATGAGCTTATGTTGAAGTAAATTGATTCTGACATGTCAGAGCATACACTATGCTATCTGAATTGGAATTGTTCTGCTGACAGTAACACAAGTTTAAGTTTTTAATCTTTTAATTTTGAAATATTTTTTCTCTATTATTTATTTGTCTGTTTAAAAATAAACTAATAAATAAAGAGCCCAACAAGATGGAGGGACAAGGAAAGGTAAAGAAGAAAATCAGTGTTCCATTTGAACACTAAGTTTTATCACACACACACACACACACACACACACACACACACGCACACACACACTCCTCATTAGTGTCTAGACCACTTCTCTATTGCTCCTGTAATCCACCTACCTAAACCCTCATCACGGTCATTGCAGTGTTTAAAACATTTAATGAACCAGCATGTTGAAATAAAGTCGCACGACTGAAATGAATAAGAGGGAACGAATGTGATGAAGTGTTATAAAGCAGGAAAAGAAAATCAAGAAGCCCTTGGTATTGCAAACAAAGAAGACCGATCCATAATCTTCATCTCTTAAGTGCTATATGAACACAGAGCATTCAATGGAAGCAGTTTGAAAGCTTGCTACCGACAATTGAATACAAAGTGAGAAAAGAAGAGTGAGATATACAGACAAAATGAGACGTTACATAAAAATAGTTTAAGAACAGACAACAGCAAACAAATGAAACATAATAAAAATGATCTGTGACCCTAGATATATACATTATTTCTGTACTTAATTAGTGCAAAACATTTTAAAGACAAAAAGGGCAAGAAATTCAGCATTATATTCAGGTAGTATTTGTGTTGCTTTTCAACCCTCCTTTTGTGATGGAAACACTCAGCGTCTTCTGTTGAAGATTCACTTGCAGAAAAAGACAAACCCTCAGACATAATGGTGAAATGGGTCTTTTCTATCATGCCTGTTTGCACCAGAACTATAAGTGCAGCTCTGTGTTGGCTGTAAATCTAATATTTAACCCATTTTCCTGCTCTGAACATTTGCAGGAGTGCACAATTTAACTTTGGTCCAAAAACACTGCAGCAAATAGATTTTACTTCCATTCCTCTATAAGCAGAAGCTGTTGTGCAGCCACACCGGGCATCTGTAGCTACATTTTCCGAGGTTGTAATGTTTATAATGTGAAGGATGACCTCCTGTCCTTCCCTAATGAAAACACCAACTCACTGCTGAATTCACATCTATGAATACAAGTGAAAATCCATAACATTTTGCTCCCGCCACCAGAACAATCAATGTTTCGCTCCCACCTTTTGGTCTCCGTGTTATGAAAACAGGTCTGTCGCTGCAGGAAACAGGGAAAAAAGGGTCCTGGCAAGTAAAGACAGAAACAATGTATAGGTTAAAGTTGGACAAAAGATAAACTGGGAAAATAACAGTAGAGGACAGATATGTAAAACAAAAGAAACTCAGTAGTGAGAGGACAATAAAGCTATGAATAGTGGCAAGGCCTCAATATAAAATCATAAAAGATAGAGTCACGGAGAGAGCTTGTTGGAAAGCAGATCAGACGTTTGAGCAATTTATTCACAAAAAAAGGTGCGAGGTCTTACAAAATAGTGATCACACTTGCAAAAAAAGAGAAAGGATGTCACAATAAATTAAAACCACACACAAAGTGATGAACCACATATTACATAGCAACACAAAATAGACTGACATGGATCCACACAACATCATGATGTGCTTTGTCTATAAACTGTATACTGAGACTAAGAGCATGACAAAAATCTGACGGTTCATCGGAAAAACTTACCCACAGAAAAAAGTTACACAAACATAAAGTAGGCCACTGTATGTAAGAATACGTCGATGTATGCAGATGTATGTATGAGAGATGAGCAGCAGTCAAACTGAGAGAGAGAGAGAGAGAGAGAGAGAGAGAGAGACCAGTGTTGATGCACACAAGATTTTTTTTCCAGCAGAGTGACAACCAGAACCAATCAACAGGTTCAACACGATCAGTTGTGCATCAGCAGCTCTGCATTATACAGTTTGATTAGGAAACAGCTGAATCATCACTATTTTAATCTGTTTATGTGCCCAATTTCTGTCCGGACTCTGGCTCATCCTCTTTCTCCTCCCAGAGGCAAAAGGAAACACTGAGCTTAACCATTTTAGGACCAGGACATTGAATAATTTTCTATGACTATCAAACTACAATGATAATAATGTGATTCAGGACTCTGGGGCAACTCGGGGCAGGTTATCATGGACAAGGATTCATATTGTCAGAGTCAGATTATGATGGATTTGCTTTCTGGTACAATGACAGCTTTGTGTCATGTCATTTTAGTGCATATTTTAAGGCTATTGTGTTTTTCTCTGTGTAAATTTGGACAGTATATTTTTTTTCCATTCAAACTAAACACCTCCCAAAGCTATTATCTACTTTAAAAGTAAAAAGATTTGATTCCGTCAGGTTAGGTGTTTGTTTTTATGGCTTTTGTGTGTTTTTCTCTGTGTAAATCTGTTCACTATACACCTCCCAAAGCTACTATCTACTTTAAAAGAAAAAACTCAATTAATTATACAGAGTATTCACCAGCACAGCAAAGAATGACACACATACACTGAAAAACACATTCCCTTTAAAGACAAGAATGCATTGGTGTGTTAAGAAAGAAAAAAAAAACTTTCCCACACTTTATAATAAAATAATAATAACAGGGTAATAACAGTGTGATTTTAAAAATGCCAGTTTCTTACAAATGGGTAGTTTGTAGGACACGGTCAGACAATTCTGCTGGTGTTCTTCAATCATGTGAATAACTGCCAATAATCTGCCTGTATGATAAATATCTAGCACATTTTGGTATGTCGGTATTTCACTTTTTCTCTCGTCAAATAGTTGATTCCGTCAGGTTAGATGTTAAGCGCCCCCATGTTGCAATGTGATGGATGACCTCCTGTCTTCACCTAATGAAAGTACAAACTCACTGCTGTAGTTGTGTGTATGAATACAAGTGGAAATCCACGACATTTGCTCTCACCACCAGCACATTCAATGTTTCCTTCACGCCTTTGGTCCCCATGTTATAAAACAGGTCTGTTGCTGCAGGACAATGCACTAATAAAGAAAAATGATATTCAGTGGTGAAGCAGGTCAAGGCTGGGCTGAGATAAACTGAGAAAATAACAGAAGAGGACAGTTATGCAAGGAAGTGAGCACTGGAAAAGGTGACGATTATAAGAATTACAAAGCGGGGAACCATTATGTAAAGTCACAGAAAGAAGAGTCTGTGTGAGAATTGCAAAGGAGATAACACAACAAGTGCAGAGGTGTTACAGACTAAAGACCACAAATAAAGAGAAATGACATCACAATCAAAAACAGCACACACAGTTCTGTGAAAATGAGACCATTTTAGAAAGCAAAGGGAACCAGTTTTAGTTAGACCCACAAAGCTTCATGGTTTAATCGCATTTTTGGGGAGTCTCCAAACAATATGCTGAATCTGAAAGAGTCTAAAAGAAACACTTCCCGAAGGAATCAATCGTCTCACAAGGTATTTCAACAAGATAATTGTCAGTCTCAAACTTAAACATGCATTCATCAACATACTGTATCACATCACTGCAAATGCTGTAGTCATTGTAGGGGGTGGTCATTGGCGGTGGGAGCTATGGTGGGTGCAATAAATCGCTGTAATCCACAAGTGCGTTTGGGATAATTCAATAACGCGACAATGCAGAGGATGCTGATATGAATAACTTCTTTCTGATGATTTATCTTCTCTACAAACTAGGTGAAAAGAAAACAACAAAAATTACTGCTGTTACTGCGTGTGAATGTCTTATGCTCATTTGTCACATGCATTCTTTTATTCACGACTAAACAGACCCTGAGGCTGTTTTGCTACTTCAATATAACGCTATTCAGGAGATTATGCAAAGTCTTCAAAGTCTCTTAAAGAAGCAAACCACATGCAGGGACTACGAACAAAAATATGCTGTTAGCTACACACATAAGGAGAACACTGTCAGACCCAAACTTGAAACGTGACGCTATTGAAAGTTACTACGCCACAGTTTTTTTGTCTCACTGGGTGAGTGTATCACTGCCAAAGACATGCTGTCATTCATGCTGTTTCCAGTGTAGCCCTTTTATTTTCAGGGTTTAAAGAGTTGAGACCAAACAGTATTCTCCCTGAACACCATATTCATTTTTTATGTTTAAAAAAAAAAAGAGGTTGTTCCAGCAGGAAAACAACAAATTATTAAAAGTCAAATCAGAAGCAACCTGATCTCTCTCTTTCAGGTCTGAAGATGCTTCATATCTCCTCTCATTCTGGAGGCTTCCTCGGTTCTAATCTTTCCACCCATCCATCCTCTGTCTGTGACCAGTGGTGTCTTCAGAGCGTTAGGGTTAGTGTTGCCCTGACTTTTATCACAGTTTTCACTTAAAGGTATGATTAGTTTCATGGAAATGTTGTGTGTTCAGCCACATACAAGTAAACCTTGGTTTTCAAACGCTTTAGACATCGAACAAATCGGAATTCAAGCAAAAAATTCAGAACTTTTTGGTCTTAGAAGTCGAACTAAATTTGGAAATCGAACGCGAAACAAACGCAGTAACATCCATCCATCCTCCTCCTCTCCCTCTCCAACATTCACGGCTCGCTCACCTGAACACTCAGTTGAACACAGGCACGTTTCGCATGTCGCACTCAGTAGAACAAGCATATTATATTTACATGTAACTACTTCCGGGTATAACAGGAAGTCCAAAAATAAGAGCGTCACAGGATCGTACTTAACACAACTGCTCACCACCACAAAGGTAAAAAAAATTCTCATCTTTATTGTTCTTATGCTTTAACTGTAATGTGCTTTTTATTTTAGTTTACTGTATTCAATAATTTTTCACTTAATTTGCGTTTAATTGTCTATGGTACGAGTCATGGTACCGTAATCTTCTGTACGAAAGACGACGGTAACTCATACCTTGGGCTAACCTCATTACGATGTTTTTTTTCTATCTTTCTCGTGTCATGTTTCATTACTATACAATTTGATATATAAATGGCGATATGAAATGACATTTAGTACGCGGATTCAGCGGCAGAAAATGGATGGATATTAAGTTGAAAAAAGGTAGTTTTGTAGCGTCTTGGAACGGATTAAGACCATTTACATTATTTGTAATGGGGAAAAATGTATTTGGAATTCAAACAAATCGGTATTCGAACAGCTTTCCGGAACTAATTGTGGACGGAAACTGAGGTTTGCCTGTATATCATGACCCTCTTTGCCTATTAGATGAAGAGCAGGGGATTCTAGGATGTAGGATGAAAGTCTTATCATAGGTTGTCAGTGCTTTCTTGATACAGAATAGTGTGTGTGTGTGTGTGTGTGTGTGTGTGTGTGTGTGTGTGTGTGTGTGTGTGTGTGTGTGTGTGTGTTCCTTCGTATTTTTGTCAGCACATTCTCCTCCTCCTCTGTGCTTGTAATCCAGTCTACAGACATATAGAACTAATAAAAATGAGGCTCACGTTCAGAGTGTAAATCTTATTAGCAGGCAGATGTTCAGACAGCAGAACATATGGAAGCTGAAGGGTCGTGTATTTACCTCAGGAGCTGATAAAGACTGAAGTAGAAATAAAGGGAAGGAGAATGTTGGATTTACGTCTACCATGACATACGACAAAAGTAATGCACCTTAAGTGGAGACAGTGTAATGCAGTGGAATGCAGGTTTTGAGGCATTTTACATGAAAATTGCAGTGTAAAAGTGAGAAAAACAAGGTGAAAAATGACATTAACTACATGCAAGGGAATCAATTTCAAAATTCTAGTATTGCGTATACTGATTTACTGTCAGAAGAACATGGCTTACATGGACAGTTAATTAGAACATGAATGTTTTACGAACACCTTCTGCTTTGTTATATTTCCAGTCAAATGTGATGTAAGTCTTATGTGAAACATACCTTTTCATGATATAAGTTGTCAGTGAAATGTCCTCATATAAGATTTATATTAGTGTGATCAGTATGTGTGTAGGTTTTAGTGGTCTCGCTGACTGCCATAAGAATGTTCTGGGGTTTTTGTGTTATGTTTTAGTACAGATGCAGGTAGAGAAATTTTTTCAATGTCTCTATTTGAATACGATCATTTAACTTGCTTCTTTAAGGGCCTTGGCATTCTGGCATTGGGAGAAAGACACAGTTGGAGAATGAAAAAGAAAAGAGAAACTAGTTGGGGTTAAAAAGGGACATGCCACAAGTTTGACTGCATAAAGCGGTTTATCCATCCATCATTTGCCTCTCCTTTCTAAACAAGATAAGAGCCTATTAGGAACCATTAGCAGTCATTAGTTAGCGGCTGGCTGCATTTCAACAGCTTCTTTTTATGCTGTTACTTCGTATCCTCACTGCTGACTAATGCCGTCTTCTGTTCTAGTGACCATTCAATGGATGTAAAAAGAGAAGTTTCATACAAGTCCTCTGTTTAGGCAAAATATTCCATGCTTAAAGTCTACTTGCTTTGGTTTGTAGTCAATATTAATTGCACTCAGTATCAATAAGTTTACACCAGCACTACTTTGAAACTGAACTAGGATGGAGTTAAAAACAAAAGAAACCTTTCATGCATTTTAAAAAGTGGACCAAAATAGCGACTTGAGTCTGTCTCTCCTTTACCAAGTATGTGTCATTTATAGTTATGTTCAGACATTTTAGTGACTGGATAATATCTGCGGCATCAATAATTCACAGAATTGGTGTTGCACAAATACATTTTCAACCTCATATTTATGAGCAACAATTTGGATGGCTTTGGCATGATATGAAACATAAATCTTTTACTAGGTGTCAATGCCAGAAGTGGCCAGAAAACTCCTTCTGGTCTGACCATTGAAGTTAGCATGATGTTGCTATGAGGTCAATGCAGAGTGTCACTATTTCACTAACAATTCTACTGGCCAACTCTTTTTGTAAAGTTAATTTAGTTCAAGGACTTTTCAGATCTTCTCAAGGATGAAGAACCTCTCTCCTGTCTGAGAACCAACCTTCATGCTGTGATGGAACAGGATGAAAATACTGGTTCAGATGTTTTCCTGTCAAAAGCCACCAAAAAGGAGCTGGCCACTGTTTCTTGGCTTGAGTGTGAAGCTTTGTGTCAGGTAACAGTTTATTTTGCCATGCCAAGACTCCCAGTTGGCATCCCTTGGAAGGAAATAATGGCTATCCTCCAAGGTGAAATTCACTTTCTCAAGCCAGAGGGGATAAAAGGGGGCAAGACTTACTCGCTTATCTAGCTGTGGGGCATTCTGGTCACCACATTATGATTTTCCCCCGGGCAGCACAAGACACTCTATATCAATGCTACAATGCTACAGCAGGGTGTCTGCCACGCCAAAGCACAGCTCTTGGTGTTTTTGCTGTCAATACAGCACCAGTCCAAGACATTTTCTTTTGTAAAAAAAAAAAAGAAAAATAAGAACTTGATCTCTCCAGAGGGTTTTTTTTTTTTCTTCTTTCAGGAGCCAAGAGACAGTCACCGCCGCAGCAATCTGTTTTATCACGACCAGACTGTCAGCTTGTAGGTGGGAGTAACTCTCCTTCAAAACATGCATACACAGTCAGCCTCGTGATACCTGCTCCGCTGTGCACTGGTCAATTTGCATTCAAAACAATACATTAATAATTCACCTGCATTTTAATAAGCGAGGCAAGCTGAAGCATGTTAAAACAAACACTGTACCCAGTGGACGAGGAGCATCATTTAATACATCTTTGCCAAGTCTGCTGGCAACCACCATTCTGAGGGTGGTGGAGATCCAGCATCTGTTTCCCCCTCAGGTGATAGAAGAATGCTGCATCCTTTTTAATATCTTTACTCCAGAAGGGGATATCCTGTAGGAGGATGAGGAGGAGGAAGGCTCAAGATAACGGCGTGGACACTTCAGATGAAGGCAATGCAGATGAAGGGGGAACCGTCATGGAATTACTGGGTACGTATGAGGGCTTCTGCACACGTTTCCACTCCTCCATGGCTACATCGGAAGGGCAAAATATGTTCAAATACTATTTATGGTGTTCATATTTCATCATGGTTCAAGAGATTTACAGTCAGTCATTACGTTAGGACAATCAAAGACTTGAATTTAATTTGGACTCAATTCCATACATCCAAATGAGATTCTAAAGATAAACATCATCAACAGAGAATCACTTTAAAAATGCTGCATGGAGCTCACCAGAGATGAGGGTTGACCTGTTTACATACATTAATATTCTGTCTACACACAGCACACATTACTTAAGCATAAGCTAATCATGGAAATTTTAATTACATACAAGAAGCACACTAAAGATTGAGTAAGCTCCATTTCCCAATCTTTGAATTGCTGCCATGCAAAGCTGCATCTGTGTTATGGAATGAAAAACAAAATTAGTTCAAGGAAGGAAAACCTTTAATTCCCTTAAGGCTAAACTAGAGGAAATTAACTTCACACCCTGCAGTCAGAAACATCAGGACAGATTATCAGCCATTACTTTTTAATATATAACATAGATGTTGGCTCATGTTCAACTTATTAAAAGTTTTATTTGTCTTTTGTATGTCTGTGTGTAGGTAAGACTCAAGTTTCTCCAACAGCTTCTCTAACTATTGAAGCAATGACTACTCCTTTTGGTTAAAGGCTAGATTGTCAGCGATAGTGATAGCTGCAAACAGTTCATACCATAGTTGGAGAAGTTTTTCTTTGTGATTGCTTAGTCTCCATTTCCCATGCATCCTTGGCTGTCAATTTGGTAGTGAAATCGGTATTGCCATCATGCATCTCCATCTATCTAGTTCTACATATGACATGGTTTGTCTTGTTTTCCTATTATTGTCCTTTAATTCATCACAATATCTGCATATCCTTTGCAGTTCATGTTAAAAAACTCCACTTAGCATTTGGTTGCTTTGGTAGGCGGAATCTGAAGTTCATGCAAAAACCAATAATACACATAGACCTTATGAAATGTGGGTATGTGCGTGTGTGATTTTATGTATGTGTGCTGTGGCCAGCAAAGTCAGTCATATAAACAGCATGTTTGGCTGCTCTTCAAAACCAAGGAGTTTTGGCACAAGAATAGAGACCCCTCTGTGTCATGCTGTGCATGTTCTGTCTGTATATCTGTCTTTGTCTTCCCCTCTGTTTGCTGACGAAAAACCTTCCTTCTTTATCTTATCTCCTCTGCACAATAATGTCTGCTCTGTGAATTACAGAATCCCCTATTTAATGTGATTTGTCATTGTTAAACATACACAATAAACCATATGTATAATGTTGTTTTATCTGTTAATAATGGATGCCATTTATTTTAACTGTCCCTCTTGAATTAATTTGTTTTTACATGACAGCCCAAGAACATTTTTTTAAGAGAAGCATTTACCTTTCCATAAAACTAATCCGTAAAATTCACTTTTTAGCCACACTTTATTGTGTACCATGGACTGAGCGGTGTAATTAGTGTTGCTGCTTCTTTATGAGTGATTTTATTTTTGTCTTTTCATCTCACTCAATCCAGCAATTCTTACTCTTTTAATGGTACTTAGGTTGAAATGGTTTCTCATTAATGTATGTTATACAGCTTCTTTCCCTGCTGACCAGAGGTTTACCACGTATTTGGCAGACGTACCAATGGCTTCCGGTAATGCTGTGATTTAGTCTTTATGTTAAAAAACATGCTGATCCTTTCAAATCTCCTGCAGTTTCAGATGTACAGTAGAAAAAAATGCTAAACATGAACACTTCAAAGTATTGTATTAAACAATGGAACAGCTCCAACCAGTGCTGTTGGATTTGTGGACTGGATGGATGACGGAAATCTAAGTCAAATAAAGTACTGAATGAGGAGAAATGTGATCAGACACAGCATTCGATTAACGTTACACTTATCAGAAAATAAATCCATTCATTACTCAGATTAGTTATTCAATAAGTATATCACCAACTCTCTTATTTACATAAATCATCTTCTTCTTCTTTTCCTTTCGGCTTTTCCCTTCAGGGGTCGCCACAGCGAATCAGTGTCCTCCATCTAACCCTGTCTTCTGCATCCTCTTCTCTCACACCAACTACCTTCATGTCCTCTTTCACTACATCCATAAACCTCCTCTTTGGTCTTCCTCTAGGCCTCCTGCCTGGCAGTTCAAAACTCAGCATCCTTCTACCAATATATTCACTATCTCTCCTCTGGACATGTCCAAACCATCTCAGTCTGGCCTCTCTGACTTTATCTCCAAAACCTCTAACATGTGCTGTCCCTCTGATGTACTCATTCCTGATCCTATCCTTCCTGGTCACTCCCAGAGAGAACCTCAGCATCTTCATCTCTGCTACCTCCAGCTCTGCCTCCTGCCTTTTCCTCAGTGACACTGTCTCTAGACCGAACAACATCGCTGGTCTCACCACAGTTTTGTACACCTTTCCTTTCATTTTAGCTGAAACTCTTCTATCACACATCACACCTGACACTTTTCTCCACCCATTCCATCCTGCCTGTACACGTTTCTTCACCTCTTTTCCACACTCTCCATTGCTCTGGACTGTTGACCCTAAGTACTTAAAATCCTCCACCTTCTTGATCTCTTCTCCCTGTAACCTCACTCTTCCACTTGGGTCCCTCTCATTCACACACATGTACTCTGTCTTACTGCGGCTAACCTTCATCCCTCTCCTTTCCAGGACAAACCTCCACCTCTCTAACTTCTCCTCCACCTCGTCCCTACTCTCACTGCAGATCACAATGTCATCTGCAAACATCATAGTCCATGGAGATTCCTGTCTAACCTCGTCTGTCAGCCTGTCCATCACCATAGCGAACAAGAAGGGGCTCAGAGCTGATCCCTGATGCAGTCCCACCTCCACCTTGAACTCCTCTGTCACACCTACAGCACACCTCACCACTGTCTTACAGTCCTCATACATGTCCTGCACCGTTCTAACATACTTCTCTGACACTCCAGACTTCCTCATACAATACCACAGTTCCTCTCTGGGCACCCTGTCATAAGCTTTCTCCAGATCTACAAAAACACAATGCAGCTCCGTCTGGCCTTCTCTGTACTTCTCTATCAACATCCTCAAAGCAAATACTGCATCTGTGGTACTCTTTTTTGGCATGAAACCATACTGCTGCTCACAAATGCTCACTTCTGCCCTTAGTCTAGCTTCCACTACTCTTTCCCATAACTTCATTGTATGGCTCATCAGCTTTATTCCTCTGTAGTTGCCACAACTCTGCACATCTCCCTTGTTCTTAAAAATGGGCACCAGCACACTTCTCCTCCACTCCTCAGGCATCTTCTCACTATCTAAGATCCTGTTGAACAACCCAGTCAGAAACTCTACTGCCACCTCTCCAAGACACTTCCAAACCTCTATAGGTATATCATCAGGACCGACTGCCTTTCCACTCTTCATCCTCTTCAGTGCTCTCCTCACGTCATCCTGGCTAATCTTTGCTACATCCTGGTCCACAACAGCCACCTCTTCTAGTCTTTGTTCTCTCTCATTTTCCACGTTCATCAACTCTTCAAAGTACTCTTTCCATCTTCCCATCACACTGCTGGCACCTGTCAATAGACTTCTATCCCTATCCTTAATCACCCTAACCTGCTGCACGTCCTTCCCATCTCTGTCTCTCTGTCTTGCCAGCCTGTATAGATCAGTCTCTCCCTCCTTACTGTCCAACCGAGCATACAAGTCATCATAAGCTTCTTGTTTGGCCTTTGCTACCTCTACCTTCATCTTACGCTGCATCTCCCTGTACTCCTGTCTACTCTCCTCAGTCCTCTCAGTGTCCCACTTCTTCTTAGCTAACCTCTTTCTTTGTATACACTCCTGTACCTCCTCATTCCACCACCAAGTCTCCTTATCTACTTTCCTTCCAGATGACACACCAAATACTCTCCTACCTGTCTCCCTGATCACATTCGCTGTAGTTGTCCAGTCATCTGGAAGCACCTCCTGCCCACCCAGAGCCTGTCTTAACTCCTTCCTAAAGGTCATGCAATACCCTTCCTTTTTTATCTTCCACCATTTCATCCTCTGCTCTGCCTTTGCCCTCTTCATCTTCCTCACCACCAGAGTCATCCTACACACCACCATCCTATGCTGTTTGGCTACACTCTCGCCTACCACTACTTTACAGTCACTGATCTCCTTCACGTTACATCATCTACACAAGATGTAGTCTACCTGTGTGCTCCTACCACCACTCTTATAGGTCACCCTATGTTCCTGCCTCTTCTGGAAGAAAGTATTCACTACAGCCATTTCCATCCTCAAAGTCAACTACCATCTGTCCTTCTGCGTTCCTCTCCTGGATACCAAACCTGCCCATCACTTCCTCATCACCTCTGTTACCTGCACCAACATGTCCATTGAAGTCTGCGCCAATGACAACTCTCTCACTTCTAGGTATGCTCTGCATCACTTCATCAAAGTCCAACCAGAATTTCTCCTTCTCCTCCAGCTCACATCCTACCTGTGGGGCATACCCACTAACAACATTGAACATCACACCTTCTATTTCTAGCTTCAGACTCATCACTCTATCCGACACTCTTTTTACCTCCAGGACATTCCTAACAAACTCCTCCTTCAAGATAACTCCTACTCCATTTCTCTTCCCATCTACACCATGATAGAACAACTTGAACCCTGCTCCTAAACTTCTAGCCTTGCTACCTTTCCACCTGGTCTCCTGGACACACAGTATGTCTACCTTCCTCCTCTGCATCATGTCGACCAACTCTCTACCTTTTCCTGTCATAGTTCCAACATTCAACGTCCCTACTCTTAGTCCTATACTCTTGGCGCTCCTCTTCTCTTTCTTCGTGCGAACGCACTTTCCTCCTCTCCTTCTTCGACCAACAGTAATCCAATTTCCACCGGCGCCCTGTAGGTCAACAGCGCCGATGGCGGTCGTTGTTAACCCGGGCCTCGACCGATCCGGTATGGAAGTCATAGGTTTGATTCGCATCTTTGATTTGGCAAAAGTTTTACGCCGGATGCCCTTCCTGACGCAACCCTCTGTATTTATCCGGGCTTGGGACCGGCACAATAAGACACTGGCTTGTGCCCACTTGCGGCTACATTATTTACATAAATCATCTATTTAGTTTATATTAATTATTCAGTTAGCATAACACATTCCTTTATTCACATTAATCGTCCATTTAATCAATTTTGTTGCCAAAACAAGAAAGAAAACTCATTATTTTGTGGGTCTCAGATTAAACTAATGTTACTCTTGTGTTTGCGCTGACTTCATTTTATACTCATACTTATGGGGTCAATATCATCAATCATTTCACCCACATTTTTACTGGGAATTTTCCAACTGCACCTATTATCAACTACAAAACCAGAATGATCAGGATCTTGTTCATGTATGAACACAACAGGTAGATTTGTGTAGCATCAGCAGTGAGTTTGGTATCTCCCTGATCATTTTGATGAAATTCAGTGTTTTGGGTATCCAATTTAAATTGGCTTTTGGACACATTTCTCTAAAGTTTTTCTTGGGTTGTCCAACAGGAAAGAGACCCCGGGGTAGCTCAGACGTAAACTCGCCAGAATTTTACAGGCTGCAGAATTTTGCAGGCTTGAGTTTGGCATCAGGGTCATGGCCATCTTGTTTTTATGGAACCAGAAGTGAAGCCTGGAGGATGTCTTCCTACATATCTATCCTGATTGGATCTGACAAAGAGCTTGTCTTAATCGTGAAATCACCATGCTGTACAGATTACCCTTTTCTATTGCATGTTTTATAAAAAGGGGAATCTAATTCGGTAATTGAACAGGGTGCCTCATTGAAATTTTGTGCAAGATCATAAACTTGACATAACACATTTGTTTACCGAGGTAATAAAACCAGTAAGAAGTAGGGTTATTGTCTTAGACGCCCCTTCTGGCAAGGATGGAGGATGGATGGAAAATTAACCATTATTTTCTCCTTCTGCTATGAAACATATTGCACACTTGGGATGCATTTTCATAGAGTTATTTTACATCAAGATAGGTGTTTGTGTTTTATTAGTTTTTATTGATTATAATATTAACTATTAAGTTAAAAAAAAAATACCATTTGTACTGCCTTTGTTACATTCAGTAATTCACTCGACCTACAAGTGACCCAAGCAGCTTGAGATTCATCTACAAGTCAGGTTCTCATGCCTTGAATATCCGCAGCAAAATAATTCTGTAGATTAACAAGGAATCGTAATCCCATGATGGGAATAAAACTAATTACATCGGCAGTATTTTTTTTTCTATCTCTGCTACCCGAAGAGGTAAAGATTGTATTTAGTGTAGCTTCCTCTCGCTCTCTGTGTTAACGTGCCTCAGAGGGAGCCTTCTATCTCTGTTTTGTTATGTGTGGATGCCGACTCTGTTTCTTTATCACAACAGGACATTTTAAGCATCTTTAGAGCAATAATTGAAGCACATTATAAACCCGAACACCACAGAAAACATTCACTACAACATCTTTTTAACAGTGTTTGGAACACCCCAATGACATCTTCTCTTTTCAAGCATCAGGGTCTCAGTAATTGAGATTCTTTTAAATTTTAGAACATTTCAAATTGATGTCATGGTTACCAAGGTTTGTACACGTATGTTCACAGTGCCCTGTTGTTATGAAATTGTTACTGCTTTTCCTAACCCTTTTTATATGAAGAGTAGCTGCAAGGTTTTCAAATATCCAGCTGCTTCAGGGTAAAATTAGCTATAGTGACTGCTTTGCTTTTACACAAACAGAAGTTTTCATAAGTTTCCATGGATTTCAAGTGGGGGTACGGGTATAGAATTGTAAAAAAAAAAACATTGAATGAAGCCAAAGACTAAACGCTATTATATACTGCATTTTCAGTACACAGTGCTGGCTTGATTCTGCTTCAACTCTACTTACCTTTTCAGTATTTACACAAAATTTACTTCCAACTCTGTTGATAGAATATTCCAAATTGTCCAATGCAGACCAGGGTTGAAAGAACATGCCCCAGAGATTGCTGAGGACTGCAGGAAGGAGGCTACAAAACTTACAAGGTGTTGGTGGGAATGTTTAAAACACAACATCACATTTTCTTTCTCTCTTCCCATTTATGTCCCATATCTCTGTCTCTCAAATTGGTGTCCTGAACTGCCTTCCCCTCTCCCACACCAGTCCAAGCAGAGAACCACCCACCTCGAGTCTTGGATCTACTCAAGGTTTCTACTCATTGAAAGGCATTTTCTTTTCCTCTCCACTGTAGGGTCTCTTAGTGAGTAGAGCCATTATAGAACTATACTTGAAATACAGTACTTTAACCATGAACATAATTATTGTGTTCATATGGTGAGAAGTCCTACTAGCACAAAAGGTTCAGCAACATTCTTTATTGTCCGTGGAGCAATGCCATTATTTGTGTAGCTATATGATCAATATTTAATTTCACTGATTAGATTTCTTGAACAGACATGCAATCCCCCTGATAAATCGCTCCTCCTCCTCGTCAGTGTCAACGTAAGGGTTTTCCATGTATCTGTCCAACTCTTTGGCTGCCACCAGACTCCACAGTCCCTCTTCCACCATCCGCTTCAGTTCTCCCTCCAAATCCTTTGTGTATCCCTCAGAGTTTGAATGAGCCCCCTTTGACAAGCCAATCAAACCTCCTGCATAATACACACAAAACAAACTGATTGGAACTGATCAGTTGATACGTTTAACTAAACATTCATTGTACAGATAAAGGGACGATGGTGAATTTCAATTGATCCACCGTTACAGAAGGGTTGACTTAATAAATAGATGTGATTGGAGATGGTTACCTGGTTTAGCAGCATTATGGAGCTCCTGTAGAACGCTCACTGGCACAAATCCTTCACCTAAACCACCAGCAAGTATCACCACATCAAAGGTTCCTGAAACCAGGAGGAGGAAATTTGGAAAATAAAAATAGAAACTAAAATTAAAATCAGACTGAAGTAAATTAAGAACTGATAAAGCCAAAGAGCACCAGCATAACAGCAGTTTCCAGTGTCCTTTTGGAGAGGAAAGTAAAAATTCATAATTGAAACAAAAGGCATAATACAGGCTAATTGTGGTGGTGTATTAAACAGCCGTGAGTTGGTTCTGAAGAAAGACCTAAAATATGAATTCTTCAGAGTGAGTTTAACTGAAAGAGACAATAAATGGCAGTGGATAACTGCAGGAATAGCAATGATTGCAATAATTTATGCCTTTATTTTCACAGTAATATTCACAAACCATTCTCTGCAGGCAAAGGATCGGTTCCCAATAGGGCAAGTTTAAGGTCCTGATAGATGCCCAACCTGGCAGCTTGCTCCAACATGCCTTTACTGCAGTCTACCCCCACAAAGTTCTTGAAGCCCAGCTCAACCATCTACAGAGACAGAAGATGAGAAACATTAACTGTGATTATGTGAGACAGCAGGGAAACATTGAGGCAATCCTGACAGGAACAGCTCAGTGTTTAAGAGGACCAAAACAAACTGGGACCAGAGAATATCATGGTGAAAATATAACATCATTGGAAATTAGACATTAGATTCATTCCTACATCAGAGACACCAGGCACTAATTTAAGATAAACCCACAAACTCCTTCTCCATAGTATTCCTCATAGTGTCCCAATGATCCTAGGAGCTAAGTTGTCTGGGGCTTTGTGCCCCAGACCCCTAATGCTCACAGACCCCTAATGACGAATATAAACAGTGGAGCACGTTTTCCCTTGCCCGGACGCGGGCCACCGGGGCCCCCCTCTGGAGCCAGGGCTGGAGGTGGGGCTCAAAGGCGAGCGCCTGGTGGCCGGGCCTGCACCCATGGGGCCCGGTCGGGCGCAGCCCGAAAAGACAACGTGGGTCCCCCTTCCCATGGGCTCACCACCTGTGAGAGGGGCCATAGGGGTCGGGTGCACTGTGAGCTGGGCGGTGGCCGAAGGCGGGGACCTTGGCGATCCGATCCCCGGCTACAGAAGCTGGCTCTTGGGACGTGGAATGTCACCTCTCTGGCAGGGAAGGAGCCCGAGCTGGTGTGTGAGGTCGAGAAGTTCCGACTAGATATAGTCGGGCTCACCTCCACACACAGCTTGGGCTCTGGTACCAGTCCTCTCGAGAGGGGTTGGACTCTCTTCCACTCTGGAGTTGCTCATGGTGAGAGACGCCGAGCAGGTGTGGGTATACATATAGCCCCCCGGCTTGGCACCTGTACATTGGGGTTCACCCCGGTGGACGAGAGGGTAGCCTCCCTCCGCCTTCGGGTGGGGGGACGGGTCCTGACTGTTGTTTGTGCTTATGCACCAAACAGCAGGTCAGAGTACCCACCCTTTTTGGAGTCCTTGGAGGGGGTGCTGGAGAGCGCTCCCACTGGGGACTCCATCGTTCTGCTGGGGGACTTCAATGCTCATGTGGGCAATGACAGTGAGACCTGGAAGGGTGCGATTGGGAAGAACGGCCCCCCTGATCAGAACCCAAATGGTGTTCGAGGAGATTCTGGTCCACCATCAGACGTCTCAGGAGGGGGAAGCAGTGCAGCATCAACACTGTGTTTAGTGGGGATGGGGCGCTGCTGACCTCAACTCGGGACGTTGTGACTCGGTGGGGAGAATACTTCGAAGACCTCCTCAATTCCGGCGACACGCCTTCCCATGAGGAAGAAGAGTCTGGGTTCTCTGAGATGGGCTCTCCTATCTCTGGGGTTGAGGTCACCGAGGTAGTTAAAAAGCTCCTCGGTGGCAGGGCCCCGGGGGTGGATGAGATCCGCCCGGAGTTCCTAAAGGCTATGGATGTTGTGGGGCTTTCTTGGTTGACATGCCTCTGCAACATCGCGTGGACGTCGGGGACAGTGCCTCTGGATTGGCAGACTGGGGTGGTGGTCCCCCTTTTTAAGAAGGGGGACCGGAGGGTGTGTTCCAACTACAGGGGGATCACACTCCTCAGCCTCCCTGGTAAGGTCTATTCAGGGGTTCTGGAGAGGAGGGTCCGTCGGGAAGTCGAATCTTGGATTCAGGAGGAGCAATGTGGTTTTCGTCCTGGCCGTGGAACAGTGGACCAGCTCTACACCCTCCGCAGGGTCCTTGAGGGGGCATGGGAGTTCGCCCAACCAGTCTACATGTGTTTTGTGGACTTGGAGAAGGCGTTCGACCGTGTTCCTCGGAGGGTTCTGTGGGGGGTGCTTCGGGAATATGGGGTACCGAACCCCTTGATAAGGGCTGTTCGGTCCCTGTACGACCGATGTCAGAGTTTGGTCCGCATTGCCGGCAGTAAGTCGGATTCGTTTCCAGTGAGGGTTGGACTCCGCCAAGGCTGCCCTTTGTCACCGATTCTGTTCATAACTTTTATGGACAGAATTTGTAGGCGCAGCCAAGGCGTTGAGGGTGTCCGGTTTGGTGGCCTCAGTATTGCGTCTCTGCTTTTTGCAGATGACGTGGTGCTGTTGGCTTCATCAAGCCGTGATCTCCAACTCTCACTGGAACGGTTCGCAGCCGAGTGTGAAGCGGTTGGGATGAGAATCAGCACCTCCAAATCTGAGACCATGGTCCTCAGTCGGAAAAGGGTGGCGTGCCCTCTCCGGGTTGGGGATGAGATCCTGCCCCAAGTGGAGGAGTTCAAGTATCTCGGGGTCTCGTTCACGAGTGAGGGTACGATGGAACGGGAGATCGACAGGCGGATCGGTGCAGCGTCTGCAGTGATGCGGACTCTGTATCGGTCCGTCGTGGTGAAGAAGGAGCTGAGCCGAAAGGCAAAGCTCTCGATTTACTGGTCAATCTACGTTCCTGCCCTCACCTATCGTCACGAGCTGTGGGTCGTGACCGAAAGAACGAGATCCCAGATACAAGCAGCCGAAATGAGTTTCCTCTGCAGGGTGTCCGGGCTCTCCCTTAGAGATAAGGTGAGAAGTTCGGTCAGCCGGGAGGGACTCAGAGTCGAGCCGCTGCTCCTCCGCATCGAGAGGAGCCAGATGAGGTGGCTCGGGCATCTGGTCAGGATGCCTCCTGGACGCCTCCCTGGTGAGGTGTACCGGGCACGTCCTACCGGGAGGAGGCCCCGGGGACGACCCAGGACACGCTGGCCTGGTCTCCCGGCTGGCCTGGTCTCCCGGCTGGCCTGGGAACGTCTTGGGATTCTCCCAGAGGAGCTGGACGAAGTGGCTAGGGAGAGGGAAGTCTGGGCTTCCCTGCTCAAGCTGCTGCCCCCGCGACCCGACCCCGGATAAGCGGTAGAGAATGGATGGATGGATAGTATTCCTCAGAGGTAGCTGGATTGGATCATTAGCATAGTATTGTCCTATCAGTATCTCTGGCACAATAATCCCGGTTGTGTCATTCCAATCTGGGTATGATATTATACTGAAAGAGCCACACCTGAAACTTGTAATAGCTGGTTGTCAACTACATTGAGAATAATGTTTTGCTGAACCATTTGGTCTTTGAGGTTCAAGATATTCTCAGACAAAATTTTGTGTTCTTGAAAAGTTGGGATCTGTCAAGACCTGTACAAAAAGTTATCAACAAGGAAAAAAAACAAGAAGGAAAATGAATGATAGATCAATAAGGAGTGAAATTATACGTGTAACAGGTTTTAATTTCCAAGCATTGTTCTAGAATTATATTACATGCCAAAGGTCAATTTATGTAGATATGAAAAAGGCAGGAGTATTTAAGTTTTTGCCTTACCAGTTTGGCAACACTTCCAGACCCACAAGCAACATCCAGAACCTGAACCTCCTCACGATTCCCAGAGAAGTTTGCATGCAAGCAATCTACCAGCAGAGGATGTAGATTGTAGCCCAGCATCTTGACATCCTGTCAAAAAAAACAAAAAACATCCCACAGTCTTGGCATGGCTACATTTATATACTGCTGTGACCACAACCCAACTTAAAATTAAAGATGAATGTTTTCTTAAGAGTTTCTGTAGACTGACCTGTTCGTATGTCGGGGCCCAGCTGTCATAGAACTTGGCCATCTGGTTTAAGTTAAAGCCCTTGGTAGCCTGAATGAGGGTCTTTACCTCATACAGACTTCTATGGTTGGCTGACATGATAAGCTGGCTTCAAACCTGTCAGGGAGGAAATATTTTATGTGCTCAACATGATAGCTGTTGACATGAAGAATCCAATATAGGACAGAAAATAAAGTGCATTCTGACATACTTAGTTCACACGTTTGATCCTTCCCTCTTCCCATCCAGTCATGACAACCAAACCAAACAATAACAGAACAGAAGCTGGCCCATGACTATACATGACTATCACAACTCCTGTCAGGCCTTGGGTTCATTCATTTATTCTACCCACACTAGTGTTTTTCTGTCATTAACATATCCTGTCTTTCCAGAACCCCTCCAACCTTCCAGCATTCAATCAGCTTATTCCTGTCACCTGTGTTGCTCACCTGCCGCTCAGCATCCAATCCAACTCTACATGTCTTCTGTTCAGTATTCAGTTCATAGCCAGATTGGTAGCAACTACTCTCCAATATTCTGTTCCTTGTGATTATTGTGTTCTGAGTCTGCCTGTTTGCCCACTCCTCATTGCGTGAGTTTGCCTGATCTTTTGATTACTTGGTTTGGACTCTGTAATTAAACTGTGTATTTGGAGTTGGCTCTACTGTCGCGGTTTTGGGTTTTCCATGTGTGCCATGCGACAATGACTAAATGATTGCAAACAAGGCAAGCATGCTTTGTTCTTGCCGAATCATAAGAGAAAACAGCAAGAAAGCACTGGATGATAACCTTAACCACCACCTTAAGCAAATAAAAATAATTCCTTATCAGTCCTAAATATTCATGAAGGTCAATAAATAGATGACACGTGATTAAAGTTCAAAGGCAAAATCATCTGAGTAACATCTGAAATTGTGATGAATTGTGCAATCAATTTGAAAATTAAAAATAACTCACCACTTTGTCTCTTCTGGGAGAACAGAAGTACAATAACAACACGTCATCAATGATGACCGAGCCAGACATTAGAATAAAGCCGGTGGTGCTGCTGTGATGACGTCTCAAGATTCAGACTTTTATCTCACAACACTGACCTTTTTTTTTTTTTTTTTTCCAGTGACACTAATCCTCCTATAGTAAATCACGCACACAAACACACATGTATATATTTATATTACATTGACATGCATGAACATGTAATCTACTGTATATCTCTTATTGCTTTATTGAAGCTTTCAAGGATCAATAATCATAAATCAATTTCCTATAATGTAAGACTACATTATAGAAAGCAAGGATTAATACATTAAATTAAATTTTATTCGGTTTTATTCAGACAATATATACAATACAGGAAACGTCAAAGCGCTGTTTTCTGGGCTTATCCATTGTTGTGTGGTTGCAGTACAGCAACCTGCCAAAGAGGGCGCACACGTTCCCACTGAATGGGGCACAGAGTAATGAAACGGCACAATTGTCCCTAACAGTTCGAAGCCCCATGGGGCACCATTGGGACATCACTATTTTCATCATACTTTTGTAAATAATCGAAACCGTAATCATTGTATATACTTGTACTCATGTGGTTTCAAAGTGTCCAAACAGAACTTAGTGTTACAGGAAGTCCGTCACTTTCCTGAGACGTGTTGTGTTAGCACACGGCTTGGCAGTGTCCACAACTCATCCCTCTGCTATCCTGCACCATCCGAGGCCTGGAGCGGTAAAAGACATGCTATCATTTTTTGGGTTTGTGCAGTTACAGTAGACGCTACATCCCTTGTTTTGTCGAACACATGACACCACTACGTGCATTAATAAAACAGCATGGTCACAAGAACCCCACCGCCAAACTTGCGTGGGATACAGAAACGTCGGATTGCTTTGTCAGACTTGTAATGCTTTGGCTACAGCAGCTGCCTTGGCCACGCCAGATTCAGGCACTGCGTTCCATCTGGATGTCTCCATCTCAGATGATATCGCTAATGGTGTCTTGTATAAGAAGGTTGAAGGTGAAAGATGCAATTTGATGTATTGCCACCTTGCGCCAGATATGTGGCAGGCCTTGCTTCATTGGTAACCAAAACAGCACACGTACTTCGAGGCCACCCACTTATCATTCTCACAGAACATTCAGTCACATCGTTTGTTGCGTCTCAGGCCTTCACCATGTCTGTTTTACAACAAACTACATTATTTAAGATTCTTCAAGCTACTAACATCCAGTACATCCATTCCGGCATCAACATGACAGAGTCATGGTGAGTATGCCAAAGTCACTTATACCTACGTCACCTGCGCATACAACATCATTAAAGGAGGTGCTTACCCATCAGCAGTCCGCCACCCCGGAAGAATTGAATCTTTGATGTCTTATAGTGTGGCCTCTTTCGAGACCAAGAGGGGCAATGAAGAGATTTAAATACATGCTATTCATTATTTTGCTGGCTGCATAAGTTTTTAGTTTTAATCATGTAATAAACTTTTCTATCACTCTGTCTCTGTCAATTTCCGCACACTTGAACTCATCTAATTTGACACATACACACATAAATACACACACACACACATACACACATCCACACACACACACACACACACACATATACACATAGGACATAGACAGCGGTCTCAGCTCTCTCTAGTCTGACACACACTCACACACATACAAACAACACACACACACACACACACACACACACACATGGTTGCAGAGGCAGTTCCATTTGGAGGACGTAGGCAAACTTATCTAATCTGACACACACACACACACACACACACACATACACACACACACACACATACACACACACACACACACACCCACACACCCAAGGTAACAGTTCCATTTATGGAAGTCTTCGCACTCATGGGGTGGATCAGGAATTAGGCAGGATTTGTTTGATGGAGCTACTTTAATAAATAACAGGACAAATTGGAAAAAAATACGCATTTATAGGTTTAAATGATAGTTTCACCCCATCTTCACTTTATATACTTTAACTAAAGTAGGAATGTATTTTTTTTAAGAATCATGTAGGCTCTTAAAATGTCTGCCTCAAGCTTTTCATATACAGATATTCGGTAGAACCTAAAGCACCTATATCTATTTTTATTCTTCTTCACACTGGGTCAGGCTGAGATGTGGCTCACTGTTTAAACCAATTAATTCGGAATGTTCGTGAGTGGGTCTCAGGAATAAGTTTCTTCTACTTTCAGTATTTTATCATAAGGAAGCAGACTTCTGCTTTTCATTGCACGGCTATTCATTGCAGCCATTCCTGGTGGGGGACAGCTGAGTCTTAGCGGAGGTACACAGTTTTTATTTTTTCATAAAATCAGCAGTGGAGTTGTAGAATCAAATTGGCACTTGCAGTATGAAGTTTTTTTTTGTCTTAAAGTACAGTTTTTTTTAAACTTTAAAGACTCATTCACCTGATTTCTTGCTCATCTGCTGTGAACTACTGCATAACCCCAACACAAATGGAGCGGTAGGACAAATCTCTTACATTTCATCACATATTGGGTAAATCAAACTCTTCTAATGGTTTCAGAGTTCTGGCTGAGGTTAAATGCCATTTTCACATCACAGGTGTGTTTGGTCTTGAGAGTATATACAGTATATATAAACCAACGCTCTGCCAAGCATGAAGTGCTTAATCCATTCAGGTCATGTGAGATGCCACCTGCTGCATGATGGAGCTGAAGTGAGCATTCACACACACACACACACACACACACACACACACACACACACACACACACACACACACACACACACACACACACACATACACACATACACACACACACACACATCTTGCACATTATTCTGTAAACCAGCTGATGATAATACTCCTTTGCTAACTGGAATCAAGTTTCCTTGGAAGGGCAACCACAGACCAACACACACTGTTGCCCTGGGACGTATACCAAGTAATAATAGACAGCTACCCCATAATAGCCGCAATTCCTTCAGACTATTTCCTCAGTTGGCACATCCCAGTTATTGGACCATGACTTCTACTCTTGTCAGGTGTGAACATATCTTCTTAAAGCTGTCACCATTCAGACCTAGACAAAAAAAAAGAAAAGAAATAAAACAAGACAGATCTGATATAAATAGAGGCATTGCTTGGTGATCCAAAGCAGAAAAGGTTCTTCAGCTGAGACGTCAATTCATGTCACACAAAGACTTTTTAAGTCCATGGCAGCGCTTTGCTTTTACTTTATATGATATAAATATCATGGCTCTACTGAAGTCCCATGTTGGTGCAAAGTACATCACGACACAGTGCTGATAGCATTGTGTTTTTTTGCTCAGCACTATCACTAGTCTACTGTTGGTGACATCACTGTGGGCATTTCTATAGTCTGGTGGATGTCAAGCAAGCCCTGAGTTACACTATGGGATGGATGGATGGATGGATGGATGGATGGATGGATAAATGGATAGATAGACAGACAGACGGACGGACGGACGGACGGACGGACGGACGGACGGACAGACAGACAGACAGACAGACAGATAGTAGTGTTGCACACATCATCCAGACAAACAGATTACATGTGACACTAACAATTACAAAATACAGACTTTTTAATT
The DNA here is from genome assembly GCA_013358685.1 of Antennarius maculatus. NCBI lineage: Eukaryota > Metazoa > Chordata > Actinopteri > Lophiiformes > Antennariidae > Antennarius > Antennarius maculatus. Next base: position 22,963,456 of record CM023613.1, read on the forward strand.
TTCTCAAATTCCTTCTCCAGTTGTAAAAAGAGACAAATATATAAAATGCTTGGAGACTTCAGGGTAAAACAAGGTTTAATGTTAATTTGAAGATCGCATTTGGTTATAGTGACACTGAATATGATAGATATCCAATAAAAAACAGGAGCCTAACCATTATGAAAATGATTGCAGCATTACAGCCGTTAACAAATGAAGTGGGAGCAGATGTTTGGTAGTGTATAGTACTTGTATATAATGCAACTAGCAGAACAGCTACAATTGACTTCAAAAGAAATTATTATTTCTTGCATTGTTTGACACTGGTTGGCTTAACATAAACTAGAGAGTTAAAGTTTAGGACCACCCCAGAAGAATCAGTGGACAAGAGAATCCATCAAACTCTTTAAATTATTCATAGCTTATATCATCATATCCTCACAGCAACAAAATACCCCGAGGAAAAAAATCAGTACTTGTTTCCTTCCTGCTGGCTTTTGGATCTTGTCAGCTGCTTTGTATGGAAATGCAGAAGCAGCAAACGTAAAAATCAGCAATTAGCAGCATCAATCAACTCACACTCACAACAACTCAGTTTTCTCCGAGGGATTCTTGGCATTATTGCTGAAATTGTCCTTGGAGCTGTCTTTCTTCCCAGGAGAGTCTCAGTTTCGGTAAGTTGTTGCTCAATCTGAGCTGCGTTTCTCTTTTTTTTTAATCCTCATCTCTTACACATCTTTCTTTTTTTTGTTGTTGTTGGCTTCCACTCTTTTCTTCTTCTCTACTTTTTTTTTTTTTTTTTTTTTTAATCTTGTACGTTTGTGGGCGTGGATGGTTGCTCAGTAGTCAGTGTGCATCTCGGCTCTCCATTACCTTGTCAGTACAAGTAGACAAGCACCTGCCTACAGATGAAGGAAAGTGGAAGATAGAGAGAGGGGAAACGAAGGGAGGCATTCAAGGCTATGGCTTATATATAGGTCAGGAAGGGGACACTACAAGAAGATAAGAGGCTGCATTAGCGCAGACACAGTGGAACATTCTGCAGCTCACATAGGTGATCAGGTCACTGATCAGAAACTGTTTACTGATTACAATCTATCTTTTGGTCTTAGGACTACAATTTGAATTTTTACGTTGTGTATATCTAACTATTTCTAAATTTAAAGTTCATCTGAAAAAGTATTTTTCATTGATGGTTGATATTTTTTAAGTACATTGCTACAAATACCTGTCAGTTGTGTCTACATAGAAAGTAAGAGACATTAGCCAATTCAGACACATTGCTTGTTTTTGGTGGTGGGAAGAGGCTGGAGAACCCGCAGAACATGCAAACTCCACAAAGAAACCTCTCATCCCACCCCTGCCCCCTGAATATTTCAACTTTAATAAAAGCATTTAAATAGCGATGTAAGGAAAAACAGATTTTGATAAATCAGTATAGTATAGTTTGACTTGATATAATTTCAAAGGCGTATTGATATTATTATTCACTTCACAGTTAGTCAAAAGAAAGATTTTTCAGTAATGAAAGTTTTATTTAGGATTGAGTGCCAATATGTGATGATTACTCCATTGCACACACCCCACCCTCCCTTCCCATTTTCATGGTAAAAAACAGAGCAAATATCCTGACTGCCCTCATGTCTGGATCCAAATTTTAATGACTTCTTCTTCATGTCTAAAATTGTTTTATTCTTACTTCTTTTTCCCAGTGACCCTCTGTGTTTTCCCTCAGTCTGTGATTTTTTTCTGAGTAGGAAATACTTAACCTTTGACCTGCTCACTAGTCCACACTAATATCCTGTTACTGCATGAATACTCTTTGCTCAGATGGACAATGAGTCACCTTTTCCACCCAGAGTCATTGTGCCAAAAAATAGACTGTGATAGTGACATGATAGTGGGAGTTAATGGACTTCCCCACTTCAGAATCAGTACACCTACAAAGTACTTCATTTCCAATTCTTCATCATGCAGAGTACAACAGGTTAGCCCACTCCAAATAACTGGTTTTAAGATGTAGAGTGTGCCTGCACCTTCCTGGATTACTTCACATTAAGGTGGGGGTGTGTAGGGGTGGGTTCTTCAACAATTCCATGAATAAATGTGAGCTGTCCTCCATTTAACAATACGAGGATATTAAATCCTCATTGTGTTACAAAAGGAATGGATAGAAAGATGGATAGAAAGATGGATGGATGGATGGATGGATGGATGGATGGATGGATGGATGGATGGATGGATGGATGGATGGATGGATGGATGGATGGATGGATGGAGACAGACAGACAGACAGACAGACAGGCAGACTGACAGACCTAGATTTTTAATTTGACATCTCTAAATATCCAAACTTCTTCCGAAACTTTGAGAGAGCAATTGCCGTATCTTGAGCACACTGAAACTAACTACAAGTTCATTTTTTGCTGCTGATGAAAATGATTGTCTCCAAAATTATTTAATGAACAGTTATTGGTGCTTGATTCAATAGGAATTGATATATAAAACAAGAGTTTAAGACTGAAACCCTTCACACTGAAATCTGTTTGGATTTCTCTCTAATGATCAGTAAATAAAAGCACTATGCTTTAAAGAAAAACATTTGTACATGGACAGAACTTCCTACACATATAATTAAATTAAATCAGCCTTTTTGATGCTATTCAAGTGCCTTTTTTCTGACAATCGTTATTATTCAGTCCCTTCTGAATCCACTTAGTCTCTAGATCCAACAGCTGTACCTATGCATGAGGGATTCGCAGGGGATTTGTTATATGCATGTAATCCATCTTGCTGTCACTGCTTCACGTTAAAAGCCCTTCGATGTCCAGAAAAGGCTGCCTTTTATTATGAAGACGCCACAGGAAATGAAATGGTTTTTTCACCATGCTGACAGCAATCATGCCAACAAAAGCTTTTTTTTTTTTTTTTGCATATGTGTCATGTTTGAGCGAGTGATGAAAGAAAGGAAAGAGAAATAGAGGGAAATAACATCTGCAAATATTATTGTGGAAATATTTGCTTGTTTTTTTTGTCTGTTTTGTCGAAAAGTTTATCTTCTGTTATATCAATTTATTAAAATAGTTCCAAATCATAATTAGTTCTATTGAGCAGCTAATATGAATTTCCTAAGTGAATGTAATTTTCTTTTTTTTTAAACCAAGGTTAGATTAATCACAATAGTGTTTAATAAGGCCATCAAATAATAACATTAAATTAAACTACAAATTAATCAAAATTTTAAACACTTTTCAACTTTAAGAATCTGATAAACAACCAAATGTGTTAATTTACTATATCTGTGTAATGGTGAAGAGTGAAGATTATACAATGAGGATTATTTGATTATTTTCTGCAGATATTTTATTTGTGATTTTTTTTATTTTATTTTATTGGTCATTCTGGAGAAGCGGAGGTGAGAAGAAATATAGACAGGAGGATGGACATACCGTATAATTAGAATAAGAATGGACAGATGGCACTCATCAAAGAGCTGGCATCTTATCTGGGGTGTCCCCCGCATTTCGCCCATAGCCAGCTGCAGACCCCTGACCCGCATGGCGGATACATGGCTATCGATGAGACGACTGCGATAGTCTCGTCTACAGGAAAATGGATGTACAGATGGTTAGAAGTCCGAGACTAGAGATTTGTTTGCGGACAAACCTAATCTTTTCCACCATCAGTGAAGTTAATAGAGCCTGAAATAGTCCATTCAAACAGCCATTCACAGTGCCAATAACATTTATTGATCTCTTTATATCCTTCTACTTCAGTGCAGCCACTTTAGTAAGTCGGTAGACATGTGGGCTTCTGCGTGTTGGCTGGAAAACCAAAGCTTTCACTTAAATGTTGCTGAAGACAATATATTTTATAGTTTCTAGTTAATTTTCTGTATTACGCAGATGGTTTCACAGCTTTTAAAGGGGGAGATCACACTCTTGAGTCTAACAGCTTTACACTACAATTAAAATACTGGAACCAATAGAATTGTATTGAAAGATAAATTTCAAAGGGTATTTTAGTGTGATCCCTGCGGGATTACCCTGAAAGCAGGGAAATCGGATAAAAGGTAGATACTATAGATTTGCCAAAAGGCATCATACCTCCTTGAAATGCACAAAATTCAACTATGAAACATAAATATATTTGCGATAGAACAAATTCACGGACACTACCAGTCAAAAGTTCAATCAAGTGAATGGGAAGTTCTGTCTTTTTGTTTATTGGTGGTTAGGCGTCCGGACCAGTGCACACTACTGGAGGTAATGGAGCTTAAAATAGGCTACAGGTACAACTAATCGCACTAACTGATTGAATTAACTTGTGAATTTGCAGAGTGGTTTATCTTTTATCTTTCAGACTATTTAACTAACCAAGTGACAGAATGGAGGGATCAAGTCAAATTTGAGTTCAGTGTTCCTCATCAAACTAACGAAATAAAAGAGATTCAGGCAGGATTTGAAGCAAACATTAAAGCTAACCCTATGATCAAGGATGTCACAGCTATAGAAGGGAAGGTTATTCTACAGGAATCATGTCTGGAGGGTTGGGTGTGTAATTATTATGGATCTCTGCCCACTAGAAAGTAGAAAAATGACGTCTTAAAACAGGTGGAATAAAAATGTTGGCAGCTCTGTGTGTACCAAACGGTGATCATACACAACTACCCGCTACCACATGATGGTGGGGGGGTCTGACTGGGATGATTCTCAACAAGCGACATAGCAAATGCATCCAAGAGGACGCCTCTGGGGGAATACAAATGAGACCTGGTAGCATTGATCAGACGTGGAGGGCTCTCCAGAATGTTCCCTGCGGTCTAGTGTCATCTTCTGAGACGCATTTCTGCCTGCAAAACTCGCTGATCAAAACATCAACACCAACACATAGCAACAGCTTTGGTTACAGCCAGAGTTAATAAATGCCACCCCATGAAGCCCACGTTTATGCTTTTGGTTCAGAATTTAATCACGTATTAAGTGTGGTATTATAACTTGATATTTTCTGCCAATAAAGAAAAAATGACTTCATTTTAATTTTATTTATATGAAGACACTTTAATGCTCATTTTCCATTGGGGTTGAGTGTGGACATTTCTTTTTTTAAATAACAGAAATAGACTTTTTTTGTTTGCCTTTCTATGCAAACTCGATATAAAACAATCGAAATTGTACCAAGAATAGTTCATTTGAATAAAAAAGTCCATCATCAATGCAGAAGCCCAACAGATTATCATCCAACAGTGAGCAAACAAAAAACTGTCAGTAATTGTCTGACTGTGTCCTGTTCTAAGTGTAATATAATACTGTATAATAATTTTCCAATCTTAAAGCATTTTGCTAGAATAATACCACCATATTGTCAATGCACTATACTAATGGTTTCTTGCAGGGTAGAAAATGATGAAAATACGCAAAACAAACACGGGAGCAACCACTTCATTTCACAAAGACATTGATATACACATTAATTGATTACCAGAATATATCTACAAACAGGTGTAAGCGGCAGTACCTCCTCTGTCAGCATTAACAATGTGAAAAACTTGAAAAAAACGAAGAAATAAAATATAGATATTTGACAGTGTGTATGTAAAGCCACAAGGATGGCAGCATAAGGACGAAAAAAAAGCCTGCAGCTACTGCTTATCTATGTGAAAGCACTCTAATGCTCCGTGGACCTTGGGGATCAGGGTATTTGTCCCTTGTGTGCCACATTGCAGTTTTTGTTAAAGCTCCCTCTGCTTTCCCAAGCTCCCAAGCTGACTGATTATGAATTTGTAGCAGCACACAGTCTGAACTGTAGAGCCTATAGGTCAGAAAGGGCAAAGTGATGCTTTGCAACAAGCATCGTCATTGAGTACGTGCAAGGCATTCATTTTTTACAGGAGGAAAAACAACTTTAAAAACACCTCAAGACAACCAAAAACAGTATGGGTAGGTCAATCAATAAATAAACAATTGATGACTTATCAATATGAAGTTTCTTATGGTCAGTTTGCTTCACACATCTGCAAGTTGTGACATAAAATTTTCTGTTATCTTATGTAATAATAATCACTGTCTTAGAAATGGGATGTTTTTCAGTGCCAGAACTAAATCAAATCATTTGTATAAAGAATAGAGCACATCAAAGTAGATAGAATGCAGATTAATTATCTCAAGAATAAACCTCCATCAAAGCTTATCATGGTCTTCACCCTAAGAGGTAAGTAAACCTCTTCAATACCACAGAAAGATAGGAGATGTCATGGTGGGTGTCATTAAAACACAAAGCTTTGGGATAATTACCTCTCCTTATTGTGCTCTGCATTTGGTGGTTTTTTTTTGCATATATGCTTTTAATTTTTTATTTTCCTCCAAGAGCAACAGAAGAGGGCAACAACTTTCAAGGAGCCTTTACTCTTGTTTTTGTTTTTTTTCTGTGACAATGTAGAGTTGTTTCTAAAACGTATTCCTTCTTTGCCTCTGGACTCCCAAAGCTTTGTACGAGTGATATATGGCTTGCCTTCAGTTCAGAACAAGAAACACTACCTGTAAACTTGCTATTGTCTATACACAGCGGACGCCTTCAGCCTTGGGCTAACGTAAAAACAAATTACATTAGAGCCTTAGCATAGACTCTACAAGCATTGTTCAAATGATAATATTACATCTGAACTCATAAATATAGATGATATTATAACATGTGCAGCTGTATGTACAATAATTCATTCAAACAAAGAAAAAAAAAACATTTGAGAATGCTTCTTAGAATAGTAAGTCTCCAAAAGATGGAGCCAAGTTGAAATATGGCTTTCTAAGTGTAGATGAGTGGTCAGACAGTCTTTTCAGTGGATCGTTCCACAGGGATAAAATTGAAGTTTTGCCATCAATAATATGACTGACCTTTTACTTGCTCCTGCGTGAACAACATCTGATGAGTTTGAAACTGAACTTCCTTCGACTGGGTGTGAGTTGGGATTCACTTAAAGATCAGATCATTTGAGTTGAACTTTCATTTTGTAATGCCTCGTGTTCAAATGTCAAATTGCGCCACTGTATCAGCTTATGTGCTGCAGCTTTAGCAGATATCCCATGTTACATCAGCATGTGATACTACACAGGCCTCTATTTACCTTCATTCCCATGTTGAAGACTGTCATTGCAGTTATTGAGGTGGACCTCCTCCCCTGTCTCTCCTATCTCCTCCTGTGATTAAATATTTATTACAAGTAGATATTATTCTCTCTTAGATTTCAATCAACAGTAATTTATTCCCTGTTTATATTTGTTTATTTTGTCAGTTATCTAAGGATCGGGTAAATATTTCCACTGAGAGGCCTGCTCATAATCAGCTAGTTGGTGTATTATCACTGTGTCATCTGTGTTTTTGTGTATTTATGTACAAAAATATGTATGCAGGACACTGCGACAGATTTTAGTGCAGGTCAGGAGTGAATTTAAGGCTTCAGAGGAAACAAAACATTCAGCAACGACAGCAGTTAAGAAAACGATCAAATAGTCTGAGGAAATTTGTCTTTCTCAATGTCCTTTTTTATTATTTTCATGTAAGGAGCAGTAACTTTTATTTTACAGTGACACTGTAATTGTAAAAGATGCATTATATATATTAATTTGCTGACCAACAAGGAGATATGTACATTTTAAAATTGTTACACCCTTGACAGGCTTGCTAGTATTGAAACATTTGAATTTCAAGTTAACTTCTATCATATTTCTGACAGCAAGAGGTGGAAGTGATGATGTGATCGCCCACATTTTGGTTTGTTGTTGTACACATAACTAACTGTAACTAATGTAACTGCATATTCTATGTGATTTTCAAAGCAAACAAAGCTTACTTGTGCTATAATTATGTTGCACCTCTAAGTACAGGAACTATTTGTCACAGCGATAAAGATAAATGAACACCCAGATTTTAAACCATGAAAAACAGCATCCAGACTATTAAAGCCGAGATTTTGTAAAACAAAAGACCTCTCTTACACGTGAGTTACTGTAACTGTCTCTAAAGACAGTGGTTACAAATCTATTAAAGCACAACAATGGCAACACAAGAAATGGCAATACCTCCTCCATTGTTATCCAAAAGCGTAGCTTTATACAATGAGTGTTCAGTATTGACACAGCATTGGCCCCACACACCTTGGCCTCTATTGTATGACCTCCAAAAATTGAAGCAACAATGCTGGAGAAGCCTGTATTGTATAACAACGGAAGTGCAGCTTCAACAATAACTACAGTAGTGCCTATTTGTAATCCAATAAACAATTTCATCAGCATGGATGTATTTTGAACAGCAGTGGAGAAACGCCAGATATTTGTCTGTAAGTGTGATGACGTCAGTTCTACAAATTAATTAGAATGATGAACACTGATTTGAAGAAAACTCAAAAATCTTTTTTTTTTTTTTTTTTTTAAAAAAAAGGAATATGTCAAAACAAGGTGGAGCCGCATGGTTGTTCAAGGTAGGGACCGTGCAAGAATGCAGCAGCCTCCAACCTACTGATGCTCCTGATGCTGGTAGCTGCTCCTCAGGGGGTTCCCCAGGTGCTGTTAAATAGATGGAGCTGGTCTCCTGTGGCTGTGACTGCATTTACAGTTAGGACCTGGGAATGGAAGCATACAGGAACAGGAAGAAAACGGATCTGTCCGTAACTCCTGTCGATGTAAATCCAGAGGTACTCATAAAGGGGTCAATAAATTCAGTAAAGGGTGGTGGAATGAGATTCCTTTGACATACAGTACCTACTTTTCTTCCTACCAGTGTAGACAAAGCATCTGTGTTGTGAGCTCCTCACCAAATAGTCCCAAAGTCAGAGAGAAGCATTAGCTAATCCTGAATATGGCATAATCGTCTAGAATCCAATCAGGAAAGACAAAATTATTGTTTCTAATGGCAGATGATATAAAGTCTATTAGAATGTTTTTGTCATCTGCACTCTTCAGGGTGAATGGAACTGAAGGGTACCTGCTCTGATCAGCAGTGAAATAACCCTCCCAGGGTGGTCCAGACACACTTGGTGGTGGTGGTGGTGGTGGCCGATGACCCTGTTGGTAGATGAAGTATTGAAGATAGTGAATTTGGTAATCTGTGCAGATTGGGCTTCATTACTGAACAGCAGCATCTCTTCTTTGAGTTTAAACAAACCCTTTATTCATAGTAACTGATAAGTATTACTAGTTTACGCGGCTCCATCTCCACATGTTCTATAGCATAACAGTAGATAATGAAAATATTTGAAAATACACATAAATACTGTCCAATGCAACATTTTCATGACAAATTGCTCTTACAAATCAAGACAAAAAACTGTGTTTAAATCATTTACATTCTTCTGTATTTTCCATGATAGTAAATGTTGTGTAGTAAAGCATCCTGACACCATAATGCTGTTTTCTCATTGGTGCTTTGTGTGTGTCCAACAGGGTATACAATTTCAAACAAAAGACAGACAAAGGCAAACAGAGCCGAGCCAATACCGACTATTGTGTGTGTTCATGTGTTCCATGTTAGTAGAAGTTCTCTGAATGCCTGGATTTTTTTTTTTGCAGTTTTTTTTTTTTTCAAAGTACACGTTTTTACAGACTTTAAGTAGTACCATCCTTGTCAAGGTCTCGTCTTTCTCCATCAGTCCTTCACATTTCCATCCTTTCACCACTCTCTCCCACGCTCTCTGTTCTCCATCTTGCTTTCTTTTTTTTTTCCTTTTTGTGTCTAACCAGAGCTCTTCAATAGGGGTGGAGACCTTGAATCTGTGCACTGAAAGCTGAGGAGCAGAGATGCGTAGGGTGTGAGTTTGTGTGTCTGTGTGTGTTTTGCATGGTTCGTTACGCCCCGCCTGAGATACTGTTGCTATGTGAGTCAACCTTGCAGCTCCTTCCTAGCATGACTCTTAGACTTTATAGTAATAACAGAAACCACAGTCAGAGGTGTGTTAGTGATTCCTGACAAAATAAGAAGTGAGTTATGTCTATATTTGTCAGCTGAAATAATTCTCGCGAGCTGATTTGATTAGCTCAGTTTTTATTTCACTTCATAAACTTTCTTTAAGCAATTATAATAGTCTAAGCTGGCCGGACTGATGTGCATTGCACTGAAGTCAATCCTCTCTTCTGTTGTGGGCACATTTTATATTTCTGTAGTGAGAGTCACCCAGCTCCAACACCAGGTTACATTCACAACAAACAGAAGCCTATTGCTCCGTCAGCAAATGAGTGCTGAGAGAGCAATATGCTGTCCACATCTGTGACCAGCCTATGAGACAGTCATGTTATTATTAGCTCGTGCTATTATAACAATACGTTCTGCTCAACGGACAAGGACGATGTGACACGAGCTCAGGAATCAGTGCTGAGGTAAAAAAATTAACCCCTTTTTTTTTTTAGATTAAATCATGTTTCATCTTCTTCTCCTTTCGGCTTTTCCCTTCAGGGGTCGCCGCAGCGAATCAGTTGCCTCCATCTAACCCTGTCTTCTGCATCCTCTTCTCTCACACCAACTACCTTCATGTCCTCTTTCACTACATCCATAAACCTCCTCTTTGGTCTTCCTCTAGGCCTCCTTTAGATTAAATCATGCTTGCATAGATAAAATTACATGTGTATGCTTTTCTCTCATATGAATGATAGTTTTGGCAACCCATTTTTTTCCTTTCTATGAATTAGATTAATGTTTATTTAATGCTAATGGTGCTTGCACATGATATTGTAGAAATAGATTGATATGGAAATCCTGTGGTAGCAAATATTTGCGTAGAGATCAATGTTCACGTCTTCTTATCTTATTAACTGATGGTCAATTACGCATCATTAGAGTAAATTTTGCATTATCAAGCTTTTCTTCTCCCTTTTTTTTTTTTTAGTCCATGTACTTAATTGGACAAGAGAAGGCAGCTTGTTACTGACTGGATAATCCTTTTTTATCTCTGTTTCACCATTGTTTTTCTTTTTGCTTTCATCTCACCCTCTCCCATCTTTCATTCTCACATATTCTTTCTCAATTTTATTCCACAATTATCTCTTAAAATCTTAATCCAAACTAACATTTGTCACGTAATTGAGGTGGTACCTTTTGTTTTTTATGAATGCAATCTGGACTTTTTTATGGCAACAGGTATGACAAATTTTTAATCATTGCTGACTTACTGGAGGTTATTATGAGATATTTAAACTATTTCAGGTGGTGGTTTGGCTGTATGTTACAAATGTTAAGTGCTGCTTAATTTCTTTTGATAGATTTTAATCATTTGAGGTTTTGAGCTTTTCATTACAGGCCCGGCTCAGTACTGCGTTTTTTACTTCATAGACTTCCAAAATATAATAAATTTATTACAGAATTTTTGTACATCTTTTATTTAATCCATCTATGATAAGATGCTCATTCTGGAGGATTTCATGTTCACATCCCATATCAATGGGTTTCTTGATCTAACTGAATCCCTCAGTCTGTTCCAGTCAGTTAGAGAGCCAGCACACAGCAGAGAGCCTCCTCTGCTCCAATACGTTTACTCTCTTGTATGTTGATGACACTGTCTTCTGATTCAAGACAGTTGTCTTACCCTTAAAATTGAAGTGGTCAGTCCTGTCTATTCTTTCTGTGAATAAATTACATGTCTAACAAAAACCGAGCCCTCAATACAGTCTTGTCCTTGCCCTTGTTCTGGTTTCTTTCTTTTGCCCATAAAACACTGACATAATCCTGTATCTCAGGGCTGTAATCTATTTCCTTTACTCTTTGCTTTGCTTTTAGAAATTTAGTTTCACTCCGCACTAATCTACTTCCAGATTCACCGATGTCATTTCCAATTTAAAAGTTTAAAAAAGGCCACTTTTCCACAAACATTACTGCACTTTAAACCATTTCTAAAAGTTAGTGTCTATTCATTATAAATATTTTTGCTCCTGTGAAAAAAACATAAATCTAAACTTGATCATCATCCAACACAATACCTGATCAAATAAAAATGAAAGTAAATGGGAACAAACCACTTTTGGAAGACAAAAAATATACAATAGTCCACCAGAATGCTGTAAAGGAAGGTAGACCAGACAATTTTGCAGAATCTTTTCAGACAAAAGAGTGTTATGCTGCAAGGATATTTATTTTGTATTGCATGAAACATTCCACCAATAATTTTACAGCACTAAATAGCCTTGATCCCAAATTGCCTGTTTTTTCTTTAAGATCCAACAGATCATGGAAGACTAATCTAACTGAAATCAAGCAGGCAAATTCAATTTATTATTATTTAAATTCTTTTAATAAGTAAATATATATATATATCATTTAGTTTAGTTTAGTGTTTTTCATTTTGGACTGTTTTCACATGCCTATGGGGTGTGGCAGCATTTGCAACAGTGAAGTTGCTGTTGGGGAAACCATGTGCGAATCAAACCAGAATATGGTGGAGTTGTCAAAATGTGCTTCTCTTTTAAGTCTGTTGGAGGACTTGTTTTACTATAAGAAGACGGAGCCGTCTGATGCTGAGCATGGGTTTGAAAATGTTACTGAAACGCTGCTTTGATGGATCTGTCAGTTTGAAGTTAGAGCCTCCTTCTAATTGCAGTATCTCTCAGAAGAGTTGATGATTATGAACAAGCTTGTATAACTACGTACCTCACCCTCATAAAAAAGGTTTGACACCTTTAATAAATCTTTGTGAGTGAAAATATTTACCAAACCAATAATTAATAGAGGAAAATTTAACAGTACAACCTTTGCCCTCTGCAGAAGAACAAAGTTAGATTTATTTTTATTTAGCTTTCAAATCATTATAATGTGGCACAGGAATAAATGTTTGTTCATTTTTTAATTGGTAGCTTCAGCTGAATGACATGCTTTGACAAGGTTGTCCATCACTGAGTGCACTAATGCGATATAGCTGTCAAATGTAACGTCTGCACTATTATTTGTGAACGTATTGGTAAACAGATACTTAGAAATTAACACTAATTAATGTTTCCCAGTTCAATAAGACAAGGTGTCACTTTTATTTCTTCGATGACAAAACATGTGAACTCTTAGCAGTGAAACACCAGGACACAGCAACACGCCACCTCCACTGGAACTTCTTCTCTGGTGGGTTGTCACGTCATCGATGGCTTGCAGCACCACCTGCTGGCAAGTGCAACAGTGCAAAAACAATCCACAACCTGTCACAGCATGCTTGAATATTAAATACTGAACTGGATATTATAAATATTATAAAATTATATTATAAAACACATTACAGTATAATTTTGTTTTTATGAGTAATTTTCAGGAAGTCTATGTGATGAAGTCATTTTTGTCAAAAACAACTTTGGAGCTTAGCTTTGAATAAAAATGTGATTAGAACATTTAGGCTTGATATATGGTCAATTGTAGAAGGTTCTATATTTTATGTCTAGCTTAGCGCATGTTATTGTAGATATGTAGTTTTAATATGTGCTGATGTGGCTGCAGGCGACATGAGGAGAAAAATGACGACAGCATTCTGTGATAAGCAGATGACAGAAAGGAGAGGAGGGAGGAGGTAAAGTTTTAGATGCTATAGGGATCTGAACAGCGCAGTGAAGAAGAGTTAATACACAAAGCCTCAACCTTCCTTTCTCGCCCTTTCCATCCCTTTTAGCCTCATATTTATCTTATGAAGTCACACAGAAATTAGATGAGTCAGCAGGAAAAAGAGCAGCTTCAAACTACAGAGTTGATGAGTTTGCAGTTAAAAACCCGGAAGCTTTCATTCACTGCACCGACCTGCGGGGCAGAAAACGGGTTTTGACACAGGATGTTGTTTTTATGTTGAAAGGGACTCAATATATTTATCAAAAAAAATAAACAATTGGACGTCAATAAAATCAAATTTGTTTAAAAGTCTTGAATTTTCCAGAATTTATTTCTGCAGGTTCGTTCTTGAGGATGTTTTACCATAATGTTGTTGATCTGCAGGGTTTAAGAAACTCAGCAATAAGAGGCTGTCTGTTTCAGATAGAACCTCTCCTCCATTACAGTATTAATGCATTTGGTAATCCAATATGGGACATCATTCAATCATGCAATCTTCCAGAAATTCTGATTAAAATGACTAATTTGCTGCAGCAGATACATTTAGAGACAATCATTAATGTTCAGAAATCTCAAAGTGATGCTCCCAAAATCTTATTAAATACGTGATCAGTGAATCAACATGTTTGGAATTTGCCCCAAAAACATTTCATCATTAATTATTTTGATTTTCATATATTGAGTCTAGTGATATCAGAGTCTATGTAACATTAAAAAAAAAGAGAGAAATGATGCTTTGCACCAGATTTAGCTGCTAGCTAAATTATCTGCAGTCCCAGGGAGCTGAAGGAGAACATTCATAGGCACACAAATTAGAAGTTAACTAGATAAGAAAAACATAGTACAAATATTAAAACACAATCTCACCCTGTAAAAACAAGAGCTCACCATGTAAAATAAATTTTGATAGACTAGTAAACCATCCATGTGTTAACCTCACATCAGTGCAGATTCTCCAATTGACTGGGAAGGCATTCCATACCTTAATTATTTAATAATCATTTAAAAAGATTTGTCAAGTCAGATTTTGGCCCTTACAGATATTTTTTAATTTTAATTTTGATTTTTAATTTTATAAACTGTTATAATCCCCGAAGGGAAATTAAGAAAGCACATACAGTATATGTTAGAAGATTGTTCCTCAAAACTTACGATTCAAATAATGGGTAGTCCCATAAATCATAGGTCATGTGATATATTTTGTTGATAGCCTCAGCTGAAATAAAATAAAATAATGAGGGCACAACTCTAAGAATGGATGTAGGACACAAGAATTTATTTACTGTTTGAGCTAATATGTTCAGAATATTCTACTTTATCCTTAGTAGGTTCTTTAGTTGCTGTCTCACCAGCTTGTTTCTAACTGTTTCTGTCTCTGACTGCGTGCCACCCTATGACATCACACCTTGCAATCATATAGCAATATTAGCATATCTTGGTGCTAGTATTGCCAGCCTCCAAATCTTTAATATTTTTTAAAGATTTTATACTCCTCGTTCCTTGCTGAGCAAAGCCAAGTAACCGTGCATGACCCAGCCAAGCATGGTCTATTCATTTCATTTATAACCCTGTCTCCTGTGATTCACTGTAGGTAAGTGAATTACATTAATTAGCTCCCACATGTCATCGCTTTGGGTTATAGGGACAACCAGGGCACAGAGGGAAACGAGTCTCTGGCTCTGGCGTAATCTTACCTTTTGACATTTCTTCACATGTATGCATCATCTATATTTTAAATTTATCACAAGCTGAAAGAAAAGCGCTCTCCTCGGGGCTGTGCTCTCACTCGTGTTGACATTAAAGAGAGCTATTAGTAGGAATCACATCGGAGGAGTCATTTTGCACAGTAACCTGGGTATGTGAAGATAAAGGATTTAGCAGTGACTGCCATTAATGAAGACAAGCTCATTTCAACTCGAATTATCAATGCCTCTCAAAGCATGAAAGCTGCCTTCTTTCTGTTTGTGTGCATGTGTGTGTGTGTGTGTGTGTGTGTGTGTGTGTGTGTGTGTGTGTGTGTGTGTGTGTGTGTGTGTTTTTAATATCACATGACCTGATGAGGATGGAGAGGAGAAGATTTCTCTCAACATTTTGAAATCCTGTTAGTATTTTCTATAAATGATGGTGTTTTATGTTGGAGGAATACATTTAGAGTTAAGGTTATAGTCTGGTTTGGTTTAAAAAAAAAAATTAGTTAATATATGCAGGAAAATTTAGGACATCAAAATCAGTACAACATCCATGAACTGCATGCACATGCTTCAATTAGTTTTATTTCATTTACAAGTAGTGTAATCCCATCTAATGTCAGTTAAGGACCTTTAACCTTTGCTTGATCATACACAATGAAGTTAGAAAAAATTGATGTTTAAATGTTTAAACGAACTTCTTAAAACTCTTTTTCTTCTAGTTAAGCCTCACAGTTTCAATTCTAATGCTGAGTGTCACTAGGTCATGGGTTGTTTTTTTTTCTTTTTGAGACAGAAATGATGGAAATTTGTGACACATAAAATAAAAATATTTGAAACCTGACATTTTCACTGTTAAGTAACAATGTATTATTTCTCAAACATTCAAGGTGGAGGAAAAAAAAAATTCAGTGGAAATTCACTTATATTTCCAAGCCAGTAATGACCTTTTCTCATTTCATGGTAACTTATTCTGTGGGTGCTATTTGCTGGAATTGTCAGGTTATACGGTAAATTTCTGGTCAGAACAGTGTGTGCGTCTGTCATAACTTTTAAGGCAATGCATATTTCAGCTGGACTATTAACACAACAGGACCTTTGCTGCAAAGTTTCTACAAGCCTCCAGCACAAAAGTATCTGTCCAAGTACATTTTTATCATATTACTGCTGGTTCTTTCAAGGAACTTCCAGCTCATTTAAATTTGTTTAAATTGAACTAATTGGAGTTAAATGAGGTCATTTTTTTCCACCCGCTGGCGTTGAGATTGAAGCAGCAGAATTATTTTTAAACTTTGTCATTCCTCAGTCCCAAATTGATTTCATTAAAAAACATATTGTACAGAATTCAACGTAGATCACTGAAAGACTAACCAGAATTTCATTAGAATTATTAGAATGATAAATATTTCATTTGAAAAACGCTTGAAAACAGGAATGAAATTCATTTAGCTGGATAAGTGGGATGAACACCACAGGTGGGAGTGGATGATGTTTACAATGTCATCACTAAATCTTAATCCCGTTCATCCACTATTTACACTGTGAAACCCCTAGTGGATTTAAAACCTGGGAGTAACAAGGGCATCTCATCTCATAATCTGTCTACCAACTGCGTGGGCTTTCAGCAGCTGTTACAGTTCTCTCCTGCATCATGACCTAAAAGTCACTTCACAAAGACCTGCATATGTGGTGTTGCTGAACGATGCAGGCTGCCAGCAGAATGCTGCCGTGAACTAATTCCCCAGCATTTTTACCTTTTGCTTTCTTAGAGGAAAAATCAATTAAAAAAAAAAAAATAAATAAATATATATATATATATATATATATATATATATATATATATATATATATATATATATATATATATATATGTGTGTGTGTGTGTGTGTATGTATATATATATATATACTTTTTTTTTTTCAGACAGTGGCGGGCCCATCAGGACCAGCAAAGCCTTCTCTGCTGGCCTAAAACATACTCAGGAAAACACACTTATTCATAAATATTTTTAAATAAAATTGTAATATTATTTATTTTTATAAAAAAGGTTTTTCCATTTAAAAAGTTGGATAAAATTTTTTATCCAATCATATTTCAGCTACCTAACGTTGTCAGGTTCCATGAAATCTGCCAGACCTTCAGAATCCAAAGTGATGGTTCTGCCTGCTGTAATGAATGGACACAGCCTGTTCAGTGTACAGCGCTTGGACCAATCAGCTTGCAGACTCGCAGACCTCAGGCCCTTCGTGATCTGAAACGCAACAACAAATTGTTCGACACATGGATTTCATTTTTAAATAAAGAGGCACTGTGTGGATCCATGTTGGTGAGTGTAAAATTTTATTTGTATGTCATATCAACATTGGCCATAAATTATTGTTGCAGCATGTCTGTGATTAGAAAATGGTCTTATCTAACTACTGGCTCCTTTGTGGTGGTGAGCTCCAGCATCATGCAACATATGAAAGATGGTGCAGCTTCAAACAGCATTAAGACCAAAAAAGTGAACGCAGTGCAACACATCAACTCTGAAAGTGAGTTGACTAGCACAAAGATTTATCAGCGTGTCATTGAGAGCAGGCTGTAAAGATGGACTGCAGACTAACTCGCTTTCATGGGACATGAGAAGTCTTACTAAATAGTTTGAGTTGAGCGACTGTGTTGGTGGAGCAGACTGCATCGCCCACAGGCATGCTGAAACGAGGAGATAACAAAGATATAAATGAAAACCATTATTATAACAATTACTGAGTCACAAAGTTGAAAGGAAAGCAGATAAAGCCATGCCGGATGGGTGTCTTGGTTGTCGTCAGTGGGGTTCCATCAACTGGCTCATTTCAAAACCAAAAAAAATGGCGAGTGTGCTAAGCTTATGGACTGAAAGAGGCCCCTGTGAGCCTTTTAGCTGTGTGGACAAGGTCAGTTAGTGACAACAGAAACAGAACTGGTCAGAACTAATCTGAAAACCCAAAAGAACCCTGATATCATTGTGTTTCTCTTGCCCGTCAGGGTCATGCGCCCCCAGATGAGGCTGATCCAGCTCACGTCCAGCTCCCTACCTAGAATGACTCTCCTCTTCTGAGCCATCTGGAAGCCCTCTCTGACACTTCAGTGGTATTGCAGATGGCATCATCTTCCTTTCTCCTTCAGTGCCCATCTGACAGAAGTTAAAGAGGCGCCTCCAAATCCTCTGCATCATCCTTCACAGGGAGACAGCTCTCTCCTTTCCACCTGCTGACAGCTGCTGACTGGTCCTGCAAGCCGGGGGAGTTCACTGTCATGTGATCCAGCAGGAATACCTACAAGGCGGATTCAGACACCAAAATAAAGTCTGGTCACAGCTGTAGCTTAAGCTACCAGAAAGTATCTACTGATGTCTTTGTTCTCCAGCTCTGACGCCGATGGACTTCTTGTTCTCCACACTCACTGCTGGAGGCAGTAGGTAGAGACGGTTGGTAAGCAGAGCTGAGATCTGAAAGAAATTTAAAAAAAAAACAGTCGTCAAGAAGGAGATAACCACTGTAGCTAGAGGAAAGATCTGGTGAACCGGGGAGTTAAATACAGCTGCAGCTTGATTCATGAAAGAGTCTCATCTGTGGCTGCTGCCAACCACGATGCCAGGATCAGGCACGCCCAGGGACACCAACTGACACACATATAAAGACAAGGAAGGGAAAGGCAGGGACCAGGAAAAATTCACGGTGCTGCGACACTGATCTGTAGCGTACTGATCTTCCTCTGGCATTTGACCACCAGAGCTTGCGGTGAGCTTTTCCTCTTAGAGCTGTAGACTCTTACTGAGAATGAAAGAAGTTAACATGTCTTTGTCATTTGTTTTTTGTGCTTTGGAACATACTTTCATCTACAAAGGCTCGATGAGAATGAAAACTGACCATATGCTTAAATCCATCGACTCTGTACAACTTGTTAGCTCATAATCATGTTATCATTCGTGTAATTTGTTTTTTCATATGTTTAATGTATTTATTATGGCCCTGATCAGCTTTGCCCCGAGGCAATGCTAAGCTCACATCGAACACCTTTGTGCAGACGACATATTGTGGATTAATCATTACAGCTCGCATAAATCTACGCATTAAAATTTACCTTAAACATCACATTCATTATTTATGACAAATATGATATACAGTATTTATTTATTTATGAGTCAAAATTTACAATAAAAAACCTTTTCAGCTTTTTTTCTTGGGAAAAACTACAAATCCCTGGCATCCTACCAGTGTAATTTCCTAAAGCGTTTTCTTATTTGTTTTTCGTGTTAGTAAAATTTAGTTAAATTTTACAACACAACGCTTCATGGTTTCAGTGACTGCTCTGGGAATAGAAGAAGGGGTATTCACATAAGGCTCGGCTAAAAGCTCTGCCAGTAATCATAAAATTGCGAGAATGAAGATATCATTTTGGATGTCAGCGGCATTCAGATATGCTCTAAATAAAGGAAAAGAAACATGAGGGGTAAAAAAAAAAAAAAAGCATTAAAAAGTCTTCAAGCAAACAGATTTCCTCTTTGCTCGTGCCAAATCATCCTACTCACTATGACACAAATTATCACAATTTTGTGTGTTGGAAGTAACACACACTTTCACCCTGCAGCTACGCAATCAGTGGAGGCTATATGAAGTCACATCTGAAACAGCTTGAGTGTCATATTACAGATTCAGTCATTGTTGAGGGTATCAGCGTCTTAACTAAGACATTTGGTCAACTGACTTTTCCATTATTACCTGACCCTTTGTTGATGGTTTATTCTCTGCCTCTCCTGTTTTAAATGCATAGGCTGAAAACAACCTCCATCTGTGGACATCCCATCGTTAGTATTCTGTTGACGTGATTTGACAATATCACAGCCTGTGTGACAGGTATGTATATTTCTGAGATTCAATCTGCGCTCATATATCTAAAAGCTTCTAAATGTCTTCCTAGATGCCGCTTCCCTGTGCATCAGTTTGAAGATTACATCAATGATCAAAGACATCACAAAGTCCTTTTCTGAGGTCAAACATCTAAAGAATCATAAATTATTTATGATTTATCAGGGTTTTTTTTTTTTTTTTTTCGTCACACCATGAAAGCCTTTTAATGCAATGGCATTGAGAAACAATGGAGGTAGGATACTTTACACATTAAAGAAATCTGTTCATCAACTGTGGTACAAATTTAAATGAGCCAGTGCATTGAGACGCTTTTTAATACCTCAGGCATTCACCCTCAGTATCAGTGAATGTTGTTCTGAGAGGATAAAAACAAAGTAATAGCACTGATACACTGGATTAAATCACCAGATACATTCCCGAAGTTTAAGAATTACATCATTCGCTACAACTTTACTATACAGCATGCTTCATGGTTTCAGATCAACCACAAAAGGTGACTATTTGATATTAAAACAGACTTTTTCAAATGTAAATGCTACACATCTTAAATACCTAAAACTAACCTTTACCCAAAAACAACGTCAAGATACAACTGACCAAACTTTAAAATTTCCACACAATGACCTTCATCAGAGCCTCTTGTGCAAACACTACAATTGAATCTCTTCTCATCATTCTTACGATGACCACTAGACAGAAACATCAGTATGTTTGTCAGTATGGCCAGAATAAAATTTTTAAAAAGTCAATTCAGCCCATGTTTGGTTTGTCCAGCCTTTTTTTTTTTTTTGCAACTCTCGTCTACAGCTGCTTATCGTCCTTACAGCCCATTGCACCTGGCTATGGGCAACAAGCAGGGTACACCCCAGATGAGATGCCAGCTTTCTCTTTCCACATCAATAATACTGTTTCTCATGTGGTTCTTTGTGGAACCTGGCAACCTTTAACAGATTGCATATCTTCAAAATCTTGAGCTGTGTCTCAGAAGAGGCTAATCTATCCCTCACTTGCACTTAAAATAGTGCAAACACCACAAATACAATCACATTCACAGAGAAATCAAATGGTTTGCAGACTCTTAATTCCTCCTAAACGTTCTAATATAATCACAGAAACTATGAACTACAGTTGACTTCTACCTTATACTGTTTACCATATGTATCTCCCAAGTCCTTTGAATTGGTGCTCACATACCTGGGGACAGTTTTATCAGGAACAGTCTTGAGAGAAAGAGGTGCTTACCTGCACATAAAGACAACATGCAATCCGCTGTTGCTGATTCACTGAACTTTGCTGAGCATTACAGTAAATAGAATCATTAGTCGACAGAAAAAAGTCAACCGGTTTGTCCGTCATACATTTAGAAAAAAAAAGTTCTTGTTTTTCCTCTGGGGGAACTTATTCGTGGCTTGAAAACATATTTTTCTATTACTTAAACTAAAATCATTGTTTTTTGTAGATGCAAATTTGATAAAATTAACATAACTCAAGATTCCTTCATTTCCCAGAGCTTTTAACCACACATTATGGTTTTTATCAACTTGTGGAATTTGTGCAGTTGTCATGGCAATGGCAAATTTTTTTTCTATCAAGCAGCATAGAAAAATGGTTTAAGCCTTGACATCAAATAATTACACTAACACTAATCTATATTTACTTTTTGCATTAATATAAAATATACGACTTTGTATGTAGAGAGATGCATTTTGAGTTAGGGCCCAGAAAGAAGGCGTAATAGCGCATAATACAAAAATAAATAAATCTTGTCTATGCAAACCTTTATGCAGTTTCATGCAATTTATAAACCATTTTCATACAATTTTGTTTATGTTCATGTAGAGTGCACATTAAAACCAAATACATCATTACTTGGTAAAATTACAACATTCAGAGGTGAAATGAGAGGTGGATGAGAGGTGAAACATCTTCAACAACTTTCTACGAATCCAGTGGGTTGATTTAAACACCGTTAGATAACCATGACCTGGATGAATGAGAACTTTCACAGACATCTTATTCAATAGTTCACTTTAATGCCATTTCCCAGTGCAATGCATTATAAGCATCACCTTAACTGGAGGAAAATATTGAGCTCTTTATTAGCATGCAACGATCTGTTAAATGTCTTATAAATACTAACCATATGTATTATAAATGGAACTTGCACACATTTTTGGTAGCTAAAAGCATTCTGAATACCTTCCTTCCCTTCTCAAGTGTTTAATTTAACATTTGTTTCAACATCAACTATTAATTCCCGAATGATTCCAGTTGGAATGAGAGCCAGTTTTCAGTTACCAGTGTTTTACGCTTTGATTTGGTGTATCTTGATATTTAAATTATCTCCTACAAGACCTCTATTCCCTGTTTCTATTGTTTCTACTTCATCTTTTCCCTACTTAACCCCACTCCCCCAGTCTTTTTTCCACCATTTTCACACAATATTTTCTTTCACTCCTTCTGTTTGCTCTTGCTCATTTTAATTTCACACTTTCATTTTAAGTTGGATCATTTTCTCTGCCTCAGGAGGTAATAGAATGAAAAAAGGAGGAAGAGGTGGTCGGGGAAAAAGAAGAAGGCAAACCAGAACACAACGACTGAAAATGTTGGTGTTCACACCTAAATTACAGAAGCAGAACTAGAGGAGGAGATTTTTTTTTTTTTCTGGTGCTGTGAATGAGAAATATTAAAGGAGAAGGCATGACTTGATTATAAAAACATTTGGTCCCTTATCTTACGGACAAATTTGAAGCTGAACCTCACAAAAACTGCAAAGTAGGATAATGGTTCAGGCACAGCTTGTCATAGTCCAGCATATTAGTAACTGCAGTTTGACAGCTTTTTAAATGTGTGTATCGGTATGCTAAGTCTCAGAGCGTGAAGCAGTACGATGATAGCTGCAGCTTAACCAGCTCTTAAATTTCCTTTGCAAGCATAAACTACTATCCATAAATTTAGCTTTAGATTCTTATGATGAAACTTCAATGATACCTGGAGGAAATTCAGTCATTCTATCAGCAAAATAAATCTTTGTAAGAATATTTGATATATAGTTTAACATCCTGTCAGCTGCTTGGAATGAGTTTCAATGAAACTCATTCAAACTGGGTAGGTACAGAATTGCTAGGATGTACCCCTGTGTGTGTGTTTCTGTGTATTTGTGTGTTTTTATTTATGCACAAGAGAGTGTGTCTGATGACAAAGAAGAGTAAAGCATCACCGTGATAAGATGCTGAGTGTCTATCCCTCCCATCTCTATCTCTTCCTCTGTCTGTATGTCTTTCATTGCTCCTGTTTGCTTACTTGTCTGTGGATCCCGCCTTTCAAAGTTTGCTCGCCTCTGTTTGTTTGTGTGTCTGCCCATCCAGTTGACTGCGTATTTACACACCTCCAAGCCTGTCTGCCAAACCTGGCTGTTTGTTCGCGGGTTCTGCATTCCTGTCTCCTCTCCTGTTGCACTTGGTTTGCTGAGTACCTGCTTATTTGCCCATCTGAATGCAGGATTGCCATCAGTTCATCTATCTCTCATGTGTGTACTCCCTTTATCTTTGAAATTAAGTGGATTCTTTCTTTTTTTTTTTACTGTTGTATGTCCTTTTTACAGCAAGACATGCAGACTTTGAGTTTGATGTCTTGGCTCCAAAACCATCAGTCCCCACAGTTGTGTTTGCAGGAATCCATTCGGGACTGATGAGAAAACTTCTTCAGCTCCCTTATCACCCACAGGTGGATGCTGGGGTGGTGGTGAGGCTAAAATTGCAGCAGCAATTGCACATTGAGCAGCAGTGGCCCTGACAGGCACAGAGAGAGAGCTGGGAAATTGTTGCACCTTAAATAGACCACCATATGGGGGGTGGGGGGAGGGGTGATGACTTATGAAGAAAATATAGCATGTCAGGTTCATAAGTGTTTCTGAGGCAATGAAGCCTAAGTTGTCTGCTGGAACTATCTTGCGGGTTTCGCTCCATTTGGTTACGTATCTCTGATTTAACATTGAAAATGTTTGTGGACATGAGAACTACGATCCGAGCAGGGCATGACAAACGGAGACAATGAAGAAGAGAAAAAAGTGGAGAAACTGTCCATCCTCAAGTTTTGATGTACAGTATTGGCCTCACAAGCCCATGTTGAATACCTCGGTACCTCTGTTTGGCGTTTAGTTGGTCCATTATTGTATCAATGTCAAAATAAAGGCCATACAGATGTGTGTAGCACTGACGGACGGACAGATGATGGATGGGCTCCATTTCATTCCATCGTCCTTTTCTGTACTCTCGTCTATTTAACGCGAAGGTTAGACTTCATATTAAATACCACGCTTCCTTCTAAGTCAAGATAATTTCTCAGAGCTCCGACAGGGGTGAGAAGCCACGACAAAAGTGTGAGAGAGCAGCTGCTAATCAGCCAGCATGGGAGGGAAAGATGATAGTGGGACAAGAGTGCAGTTGAACTCTTAACTCTGGAAGTTTCCCTTGAATTTTAACGGGAGGAAAGAAAGACCAAGAAAAAGGACAATAAATAAGGATGAACGGAATAGAGGGTGTCTCAAGTTAGAATGATGAAGAGGAGGAGGCTCAAAGTACAAAAGTGTTTTATTACATATCAAAACGCTGACAGCAGGATAAGGTTAGCTGTCTGACAGCCCTACCGAGAGATCTGATCCTACTGTCAGTCTCTGCGATCTATCAAGAACATTAAGTCTGAATAAATCCTGCATCCACTGGGGAGGGGGGCTGAATAATATGAATATGCTTGAACTTCATCATTAATCTGATTTTAAGATGCCACACTTTCACAGAGTGCTCAGTAAGTCTGGTTCATGCACCTGCCAGGAATCACATTCTGTAACGCTTATTTTCAGTCGGCTAGAACAATTTCTTTTTATGTTTTGAATGCCCTCCATTAGTCATTGCCAAAGAAGGGAATTAAGAAAGAGACATAACTATTACTTAGAAATATAATAGACCACAGGGGTGAGTGTCGGCTAAAGCGGACAAAAATGTCCTCACAAACCAGAAAGTCTTTGGCAATGACACCTAAACAATTACTTTGAAAGGACAGTCATGAATCTAAAACAGTTTTTCATCTTACCTATAATACGATTCAGCCTCCTTTACTTTGGAACGATCTTCCAATCTCAATTCGGGGGGGGCAGACACCCTTGGCTTATTTAACAGTAGACTAAAAAACCTTCCTCTTCGTTAAAGACTGTGATTAGAAACAACATAGATTCCTTCAGATAGCCTGCTATAGGTCTAGACTGCTGAAGGTATTTTTCCCTCTCCCATTAAAAGAAGTTACATGAATTGCATTTGGAGTTCTTGAAATTTTCATTTCTTTCTTGGTCTTTATCATCAATTTATTATTACCGTCTCACTCATACAACATTGTACCTACAAGTACTTGCAAGATGCTGCCACCAGCTAAGTGCTTCTCCTTGACAGGTCTAGAGCAAGTCTAGAAGAAAACAACCTCATTGACTGGGTCTAAACTCCAGACAGTGAGTCTTCCCATCCTATCTACCACTTTATCTCTCTTTCTCTTGCCCTGTCCCTACATCCTTTGTATTTCTTTTCCACCCAGCCGTCAGGGTGGATGGCCGCCCTCTAAGGTCTGGGTCCTGCCCGGAGTTTCTTCCTCATGAGAGAGTTCTTCCCGACTACTGTCGTTTATGTTGGCTCAGGAGGGTTTTGTTGGGGTACCCTCCCTGTAAAATCACTTGGAAATGTCTGTTGATGCTTTACAAATAAAAGTTGATTGATTAAATTGTCTTAATAGTGTTAATCATTTCGGTTTTTAAAGGGGTTTGGGATCATCAGTCATACAGGTGTCGGTTTACTCCTAAGTTCTTGATACTCAGTTTGTGGTGCTCAAAATCCTAAAAATAGAGCTGGATGGTAAGTCCCAACAAGTAGGTGTATACTTTCTTTCATCCAGTGATACAGCTGGTGGGTGTAGCTCAATAGAGGGAAGCCCTATTTCTTACTTGACTTGGGTCGGGTGAAATGAGCTTTTGCTACAGAAAATATACTTTAATGGGCATGGGTA
This sequence comes from Antennarius maculatus, assembly GCA_013358685.1. NCBI lineage: Eukaryota > Metazoa > Chordata > Actinopteri > Lophiiformes > Antennariidae > Antennarius > Antennarius maculatus. The sequence continues at coordinate 22,989,620 of CM023613.1, forward strand.
TCAACCAAGAAAATGTGTGTTATCTCTTAATGCAGGAAAGTCCTCAGCTACGTCTGGCGACATTATTCTCTGATAAAAGTCAGGCAAGCTGCAGACAAACCTCCTCACCTCTCGATGAACTCTCACTGCTTCCATCAGTTTTTTCTTTTTCTCACAACTTTAAAATTCCCTTTCTACTCATCGTTAAGTTTTCCTTCAAGAATACCACTGTATTTAACCACTCACTTAGTCCATACCCCTGAAAATGATGTGGGAACATCTGAGACATAAAAAGAGCTTTGAATCCATAGTTGAGAAAGTTTGATTTTGACCTTGTTCTTGAAATTTTGATCAGATATATCGAGAAGGAGACTGGCTCATTATCTCAAGTGTTTTATTTGAATTTAAAATGTGCTAACTAGCCCCTTCATTTCAAAACAGGTGCACACCGCTATCGGATATGTATTCTGTGTATCTTATGGATATCTCTGAGAAACTGGTTCATATCTCTCTGCGTTCTGGACCAAAACAAACTGGCCATAATCTGTTTAAAGGCCTTCCTGCGCCCAAGAGCCCCATTTGGTTTATGCAGCTCATTTAGAGGAAGAGAGCATTGCACTTCTGGAGGCACAGGCTGCTATTTGGTTTGATTCTTCCTCTGTGTGGTCCCATCTGTGAACTGTGCTTACCCAACCTCTGAACTACAGCCCCATAACGCTGTTATGTGAGTGTGTGTGTGTGTGTGTGTGTGTGTGTGTGTGTGTGTGTGTGTGTGTGTGTGTGTGTGTGTGTGTGTGTGTGTGTGTGTGTGTGTGTGTGTGTGTGTGCAGCACATCTCATATTTGTCACTCAGTGGCCAAAGGTTTTTACAGTCGCTGGACCTTGTTGTGTTTTACAGGTTTCTTCTTTTTAGAGAATGACTGCACTACAGCGAGTACATCCCATGTTTTTTGTGTGTCCCTGAAGTAGATGAAATGAAAGTCCATTCAGATTGAGTGTTTAGCATTGGATATGTTCATACATGCTGTTTTCAGAGTATCCTGACTGTATTGATTGACTATCTCCACCCGTCTCACTGACTTGATAGTCTTCATCTGACCTTTCAGAATCCAGTGGCTATCTATAACACTGGATTACATCAGGTGGGGATATGAGTGTTCTATCTAGTGGGCACTATCCTTCATCTGTACCAGCAGAGATGTAGAACAGGTACTTCAACTAGTGGGAAGTTCTGAGCAGGTTTTACTGGAGGAGATTCATTCAGATTGTTGCCAGAAGCTTTCATGTGCTCCTCTTTGTGGAACGGCTGCAGCTCTGCAGATTACCTTCATCTCTTTAAGGTTTAGACGTTCCTGCTTTCCTTCACTAACAGCTCCCCACTGCCTTGCCTTTCTTGAAGGACAACCCAATTTTTTTTTTTTAGCTGCTTCTTCTAAACAAGGCAAATCTAGTTTTAGAGAATTTGAGCATAATTAGGGTAAGATTTGTTTCAAAGTCATGTTTAAGCTATGTGCTGAAACATGTGTGTGCATATGGAGGTTCAAACTAATCGCCCCTGTCTATGGCAAACTGAAGCAACATACCATCATGTGACTGTACAACAGTGGTCTTTAATGTTTGATTAAATTTTTTCTTCATTTTTGTGTTTTCTTGCAGATTTCATAATAATTTTAGGGACTTTAAACACAATCCTGACAGATAAGCATCTGATGAGGTTGAAATGGAAAGAATCGCATCATTCAAATGCAGTAGTTTGTCTGGCCTACTTTTCTACACCCACTTCAAACCCAGATATGCTGGAATCAAGTTAAAACTCTAACTCAGAACACAGCTTTACACTGGGAAACCTAAACTGAACCAACAATAAATCAGCTTTTTTTATGGGTGTCTTAATTAAGACACCATCAAATACAGAGCAACCAGATTGTGAAAGAGAGGGTGAAAAGAAAAGAAAGATAGAAGAGATGGGAAGCTGGAAGGGATGAGGGAGAGAAATAAAGGCAGATAATCATGTGTTTGACATTTCAGTGACTGGTGAAAGAGAGAGGATGGGAGAAAAGAAGATTTACACACAAGGGATTAGGGGTTTGAAAAGGAAGATATCTTCTCTTAGGATACTTACCGTCTCAAATGAAAATGGGTGGAAGTGAGAGGAGGACATGTGGTCAGAAAGAAAGACAAATTAAGAAAGAAAAAGATGTTAGAAGGAAAAAAAAGGGAAAGCCTCCTACACTCGTCAGTCTGTTATTTCTCAAAATGACCTCGGGGCTTTCATGATGGAGTGCTGCACCTTGAATTTACTTGTTGGCTCACACACAGACACACACACTGAAAAGAAAAACACATCCATCTGACATCCGTCTCGTCCTCTATCATCAGAAAACCAACCTCAATCATAAAGTTATATAAATACATACCATACTACAGATTATACTCAATAAATGTAGACTCTTGGAGAAATTGTGTTCTAACATCTGGTGCTGTGAATTGAACTTGCTTCTTGGTTTGATTCTCTTTTTTGATTGGATCTCATTCTAAACTTTGATGACTCTTCAAAAAGAATTGAACATCAATCAAATGCAAGTTGAGTAAACAGAAAAGGCAAGTTTTGAATGATTACTTTATTCAAAATTCAATAAAGTAAAAATCTCAAGTGTGAAAAATGATTTGCCCCATGAACCAACTTCAGCTGGGACGTCTGTTACTCAAACTTTCAATAACTGGAGTCATTCAGTGTCGTGTTTTCTGTTGATGCATTCATCACAAAAAATATGTGTATTTTTCAAATCTTTTGTTTATTTCTATTTCAGTTACCTCTTCCCACAACAGAGAGAGCAGAAAATAAGCATAACATATCCACTTATCAGATTTCATTAGAGCTGACAAAAGTGCTGCTTAATCTTTTTTTTCATAATCTGGATGTTGAGACATGGCTATGAAGGGTTGTGTGCAAGCCAAGATGTGACACAATGAGGATGAATGAACAGACAAGAGAATCCAGATCATCGTGTTCCCAAAAAACCAAGTTCCTCTTTTAGAATCTGTTTACTAGATGTGGAGTTAGAGTTTGGTATTTGATCATTTTTCTCTGCCATATTCTCTGTTTCTTCTTCTTTCCTCTATAAAATGAGATCGCAAACATGGCAAGGAAAGTCAGGAAAGTCTATTCATGAAAAGATGAATATTGCTATTTGATATTAATGTGCAGTATATTCTCTTTTATAGTATATTTTTTACAAAACTGTTGCACAAATGGTGCAATTTTAAAACTTAGTTGACTCATCCTGTGTGAGGGGAAGTGTTTGTATTGCTGTTAGAGTGACCCATTTGATGTGTGCAGCTATGAAGCACTTATTTATATCAAAATGTCACGGCTATAAATGTAAGAAAGAAACCTACAAAAGAGCATAAACCGAGATGACAAACTCCCTCTTGCAAGACCAAAACACATTTCTTTTTCTTCTCTTAAAATTCAACTAAGGGAAAATTGTCAGTTACCAGAGAAAATAACACTGCAAGAGCGAACAACAATCTCACCATCCAACTCCCCTTTGCCATGACTGAACAGGAGTTAATGAAAACAGCTATTTTTGTCCTCAAAGTGTGCAGCATCAGGGGGGGCGAACCCTTTCTGGTGTTCCAGAGAGAAACCCAGATAGGCCAAAAGAATTATGAAGAGATTTATGGCCACTTATCTCCAAATGCCATTCAAAACTGTCCATAAAATCACATTTCTCTGGCCCCTAGCATGTACTCGACTCACTACACAACTGTGGTATAACTGAATAAGTGTTGATCTTGTTCTGCTTTGTTTGGTCCTATGCTGTCACATCAGACGGGACGGAATTTTTCATCAGTTTAATAGGACATGTGCATCACTCCGTTTGAAATGACACTGGTGGAGCGAGGTTACAACCACAACATAACACACCTCTGATGTGGTGCAGGGGATGGAAAATTTGAGGCACAAATTTCTAGTGTAGTTTGATAACCATTATTTTTTTATATATTTCTATTACATGTATAATATACACTGTAAATTGTAGTATAAATCTACATCCATACTCCATTTGAGGGGCCTCCCACTGTGTGTATTAACTGCATGCTTACAGACCCCTGGTGTTTGTTGTGTGTTTGTTTCAGGGGTCTGTACCAACAAAAACTGTAAAAATGAATGTTCATACTTTAAAAATGCATCAGTAAAGAGTGTAAAAATAATTTACCCTAGAGGGATAATAAAGCTGTGTTTAGTCTTTATTATTCTTATTCTTATGTCATTATTTCTGAATTATTAATATTATAATTTAACATGCAATAATATTGCCAAGTAATGCAATTTGTAATGACAGTGGTTGGAGATTTACAATGCAATTTACAATATTTTTTCAAGACATTCAGTCTTTATGTGGACAAAGAAGAAGCTCAAGCTTCAGACCACTGACGCATTTTATTAGCTGTAACTAGTTCTGCATTAAAATGAAACAGGAGCTAATAAAACACACTCGTAAAAACCAACGACATTCTGGCCAATCGCCGACTTTTCTTTCATAAACATGTTAGGAAAAGACAACAACGAGGTTGGCAGATTTCACAAGCTTCAGAAAAAGAATTCATTTTGCAGGTCTTGTGAACTCTGCTGTGTGATATCATCAACATGTTGTGAATCCTCTTTTCTCAGCCGCTCCACATCAGTACGTCTCAGCGACTGAGGTGTCACACTGAGGTTTCCAGAGAGGTGAGGAGAGTGAATCAGAGGAGGAACAAGTGATGTTGCCACAGTAATAAGTCACTGCAGTGTGTGCCAACGTGTTTGTGTGTGTGTGTGTGTGTGTGTGTGTGTGTGTGTGTGTGTGTGTGTGTGTGTGTGTGTGTGTGTGTGTGTGTGTGTGTGGTGTCTCCTCTTCATTTATCTGTGACCTTCAGCTGCACAGATGGACTCAAATATTCTCCACATTGATAGACGTCTCTCTCTCTCTCTCTCTCACACACACACACACACACACACACACACACACACACACACACACACACACAAAAACACTCTTCACTCTGGAGATCTTTCAATCTTTTGCTGTGCTTCCTTTTATTCTTTGTAACTGAGAAAATAATGACAGATAAACTGGTTGCGTTACTTTGCACAGATAAATGAAGAGCCTGAGTTACACCTAATTTATGAGCTTAGTTTACGGTCGCAGAGAGGCTGTTCAGCAACTTTACATGATGAGGTACACAGATTATTAACTCTAGTGGTCCAAACATCTTGCACAAGCAAATAAATGAGGTCTTACCAGCGTTGTTTATTAAGTAGAGTGGAGTTACTGCCTTTTCTTACCTAATCCAATGCATTATAAGTATAGTTACTACTTTTGAAATGATAGTGAGTGCTGTGCAGAGTTGCTATCAGATTGCCATTAATTTTATTTCACTCACTACTTTGCGCGACTGTTGGATGTGACTCATTTTAGACCCATGCGGGAATTCCGTCTACTTGTAACCGTGTTAAAAATCACCTACAAGTAATTTTACACCATCCTGTTTCTTGGCTGCTCATCATTTCTGCACTAAAGATGTTTTTCTACTCCTCAGGAATGTATTTACTGTGTGGTATTTTAACATAAACCAGTGGATTCTTAAAAGAGTGCAGACAGATGAAAGACAAATGAAATCCAGTTATAATCCACTCACAATTTGCGACATCTTCTGAGCAACAGTGGCATGAAAGCAGATAAAGAGAAATTGTCAATGAAAGATGCGTGTTCGATTAGGTGAGAGAGGTTAATGCTTTAACCGTTTACGACAGCAGATGTGCGATAATTAGATCTCTCAGAAAGTCTCCTAGCCGTGAAAGGGACATTTTCAAATTGAGGAGCGTCTGCCTGGAGCAGCAGTACGATAATTCTACCCTCGTGGTCCAGACAGTGGTGGTGATGATGGTTTCAACTGGGAGCACAGTGAATGCACTGGGATTTCCTCTCATAAACATGCAGCCTAGGTGAAGTGATTACTCCAAATTGTCCCTATAGGGGTTAGTGTGTGTTAGCGGTTGCGTTTCTTTCATGTGGTCCCGTGATTGGCTGGCGACATGCCTGGGGTGTACCCAGACTGAAGCAGGTTGGGATTGGCTCCAGCAACTCCCGTGACCTGCAAAGCAGAAAAGGAGGTGAAGACGAGCTGTTTGTGATTGTTTCATCTTCAAGAAAATGGATGTAGAAGAAGAAGAAGAAGAAGAAGAAGAAGAAGAAGAAGAAGAAGAAGAAGAAGTATACTTTATTAATCCCGCAAGGGAAATTACATAGTCACTCAGGTTAGTATAGTATACAGGCCCCCTGAACACAGCACACAAGGGGGCCTGTAAGCATGCAGTTAGTACATACAGGTACGCATCAAACTACACACGTTAGGAGGCAGAGTGACGGGCAGCGGCTTCTGGAACGCGCCCCACATTGAGCAGCTTGTAGGGGGGACGGTGCCTTGCTCAAGGGCGCCTCGGCAGTGGCTAGGAGGTGAGCCGACACCTCCCACCGTCGACTCACACTCAGTTGGATGTTCTGGCAGGAGCGGGATTCGAACCCCCGATGGCTGGGCGATCGATCCTGTCTTCAAGTATGTATGGAAGGATGGAGACAAAGAAAGGGTAAAAAGGTGTTATTTTAATGTGATGCAGTGACTTGCCAATGATTTGAAGTTTTATCTAAACCAATAAGTCAGTTTTGAAGAAAAAGAACTTTGAATCCTGGATCACATATTTTCTGAATTCTTAATTATGATAATGAAACATCTGCTGTGAACTAATGAACTCCAGCGTTTCCTTTTATTCATCACCTGTTAATTAATTATAAACAGGATCAAAACAATTTGGGATTGAGCGGCGATCACATTTGTGAAGATTATCTGAAACTCTGCTCTCATGGCGTCTAATCTAAATTCATATGTACCCATTGAAAGGTGAGTTAACCATGTATGTGTGTGGTCAGCTAAAGGTGAAGGTTGTAAATGTTAGATATGTTTATGACCAGAACAGCTCAGACCTCTGTGGGATCATCAGCATGGGGAGGAGAACACCAGGGAAGTGAAGACTCCTGAAAACGAGGGGAGAGGGTAAATACCAAAATAAAAAAATAGGAAGACTCACTTTGAATGAAATTAACAAAAACATGATCAGGATAAATCCTGACAGTAGACTTCTAACATTTGTTTGAATTTGTTTCTCTCTGGGAAAATGTCAAGACAACAAGAAAGAAGACAGTTAAAGGTCATAAGGAATGGCTGGGTGTTGGTAAAAAGTGATAGAAAGAAAGAAAGAAGTCTGAAGGGGTGAAAATGGAAGAGATTTCTTGTGTTGTTTTTAACTGAATTATCCTCTGAATTGTCCACTTCTACTGATATTTACAGACTTATGTCAGGTGCAAATTATTTGCAGCGTTCCTGCAATGCAAACCAACTAGAGGCTGATCTGGTTGGGATTCTCGGTACTTAGTGAAGGCCAAACAAAAACATTGAATTAAAAGGTTTTTTGTTAATATTATTGAACTTGCTTTTACAAGATAAGAAACCAAAAAACTGGAAATATGTAGAAAACATGAGGGGATAGCTTCTTAAAGCCTTCTCTCTTCTCTCAGGGTGGAACTTGAAGCATTAACATTCATTTCAGGTTAGTGTACATAATAATAGCAGTTGTGTGCCACAAGAACTTCAGTCACACACAGTGGAATGATATGTACCATCCTCTATGTTGTGTTCTGGTTAGTTTACATAGAATATTTAACAATTCCACCAGACAGAATGTTTATCTTTGTATTTTCCTTACTTTGCAACCAATACAGACTGAGGGGAAAAATACAAAAATGGGTGATTGGGAGCTATAAGGGGAAAATATGGACCCAAATTCAACAAAACTATTATTAGTCATCTTTTATTCATCTATCCAAGCACATATGTTTTACTTGTATTTTATCCCTTTGAATGCAGTGAGGTGAGATAAGTGTTTATCTGTGTAATGTGATAAAATGATTGGACATCTTTATTGTAATGCCCCACAACAACTTTTCTAAATCATCAGTAAAATTTAAATTTAAAAAAAGCAACATGCATTAACTCGAAATATTTAGCTTTGTTTTGTTTTTATACTGAGAATGAGTTCTTCCAAAAAGTACAGGCAGTAGCGAAAATAGATCTGCTTCCTGCATATTACAGAAATAGGTTGAATATATATCAGGAATGTTCAGTTTGTACAAAATAATCAATGTGCATTTAGAAGGAAATAACACTTGGAATTTGGACATATCTGAAATATCGACCTCATCAAAACAGAATTTTAACAAGGCGAGACATTTTTATGTAGGATATGCACGATATGTTTAATAGATCAAAAGTTTCTCATCAACAAGAAATTTCAAAGCTGAATGCAAACAAGAATCGTGAATGAGATGACGTATGAGATCTTGAAACAAACATCTTTTTGATGATTCCTCCTCTGATTGTTTGAATAATTCAAATTAAGCCATTTATTATGTTGTTTGAAGAATGGATAAAAGAAAGGGAGCATTCAAAAGAACCACAACACAGTAAAATTAACAAAGTAAACCAAATGAAGGTGAATAGGATGGGAAAAGATTTTAAAAAAAAATTTAAAAAAACTCCAGCTGAGGAGAGCAGAACGAACAGAGGACAGAGAATAAAAATCAGAATGAAACAGAAGAGAACAGAACAGAGGCATTTGTGTCTTATCTGGTACGCAGCTGAAGGGTAGACTACATCAGGGAACTCTAATCAATACACACTGTGTGTGTGTGTCTGCTTCTGTGTGAGCATACAGTATGTATCGTACGTATATCTTGTTAGAGATGTCTTGAATGCATCCAAACTTTAAAGAGAGAGAGAGAGACTTTAGACTACAAAGATTTATGTCTGGCCTGGACTCCACTGGACAACTACTATCTACTATCTGCACACTCAGCAACAGAAATATGAGGCTGAAAACACACTGACGCCCCACAGCTCTGGTCATTAAAGTGCCACTGCCGGTCTTCTCTGGCATCTGTTTGAATCAGATAAACAACTTTGTGGTTGAAAGCAAACATTCCAACCAGACTGCATTGAGATGTTACTGGTTTACCCCTGTTGGAATGTGTGGGATCAGGTTGTACTGGAATGGAACAATCAGAGAGTTATTCCCTGCTTTTGCTTAGGTTTATTATTCCTAGTTGTTTCCTTATGCATTCATTGTACCGTCCGTGAGTTGAAGCTACCGTACATTTGCCCACACCTTTGGTATTACAGTACCGTTTCAGGTGAGCCCTGAAGCTGCACAGAGCCTGTCTATTATAAATGCATGAATATCGAGTGTGTCCCATAACAGAATTACACCAAAGTCGAGAAATTACTTCCCTCTGCCTCCTTGAAGTAGATCAAATTAATGGTTTTCATGATCTGAAAAATTACATACACACAATTTCCTTGCATTATAACATGATAAACTTCAGTCAGATACCCGATGAGGATTTCCCTTTATCATGGGTACAGATACTGGCATTTTTTGTGGATATTTATTCTCGTAAAAAGTACATGACTAATGGGTAATGGATATTCCTTTAAAGCACAATTCAAGCACAGAGTCAGAAAAATATGATCATGGGAAAAAAAAATAATAATAATGAGAAAAGGAGGAGGGTAAAAATTAAAGGAAGAGGGAAGCTGAGACGAAAGTGACAATTATCCATCAAAATAACTCAATTAACAGAGGTCAGATAACTTGACTTAATGAGACAGGCTGGTTATTTGTGTGTATGTTGGTGAGGGTCCATGTCAATGTTAATCAAATAGAGAAAAAAAAAAAAAAAAAAAAAGGAATCAACTGGATTTGCTAGAGGTGCAAGTCCTCAATTATCAAGTCGAGTAGATTCTTTTTTTTTTTTTTTTTTGCTATTCTTGATTCATACAGTCTGTTATATCAAATCACTTTTTTGTTAAGTAATCTTTTCGGGGCATATTCCTGTTTTTGTTGACGATGTTCAAACATAGCTGAGACACCTGAAGCCTAAGCCAGGCTTTCATGGCACGTCCCCGTTCTCCTGCCCCGCAGACAAGGAACCACAACAAACGGGACAGGGATTAAACTCTCCCTCGGCTTTACTCTGCTTCCCTTTCACCCCTTTTCCCTCTGTTGGGATTCCTCTCTGTCTCCCTCTGATTTAATAAAAGGGACAGAATAAAGGCTTTATGTTCAAAATGAAATCACCCAGGGAGCCAGAAAAATAGAAATAGTTTGTCTTCATCACACGCACGTGCACGCTCGCAATTATGCACACATGCATGGATGGTTTTTAACACTCGCACAGAAATGCATACTTCATATATGATTATCACTGAATAGCAGGCAGCAGATAATCCGGTAAAAGTTGACATTTAACAGGCTGTTGTTCCCATAAATACTTTCAACAGAAACCCCCGGCTATGGGCATTGAAACATTTTTTTTGTGGAGGGAAGATTAACAACAACTAACAGAAAATACATGCCCTCTTAAGAAACGACAAAAGGCAACGCAAAATAAAACAATCGTGAGTTTCTTTGTGCGTGTTACTTTCTTTTCAAGCTATTTTTACTTTGTATGACAGACACAAAGGTGTTGTTGTAAAAGAGGAAGACTTCGCAAGATGAAGAAGGAGAAGAAACCACAGACGGATTTGAGGAGATTAAGTCGCTGCTTACAAGTCAGCAAAAGTGTGTGTGTTTGGGATCTACAGGTGAGACAAGAGAAACTGGAATGAAAGCTTGAATGTGCTCAGTGTTCTGAACAGCCAGAAACACGACCTTTGCAGCGAGGGTGCTGCTTAGCCTTCATGGTAGAGTTGCGCCGTAAACTACTGATATCTTTCAGCGTGGACAAAATGGACGCTTCCATGTTTTCTGTAAGCTTTTCCTGTCGGAAAGGTTACGCAACGAGGGCAGGAAGTGACCTTTTCATTAAAGTGGCTAGAACAGTTGTTTGTTTTGCCTACATTATCCTTCTAAGGCAACAAAAATGACTGCGTTAGTGGACACTGTTCAGCTTTTTGCAGGTCACAGGCCTTGACAAACCCTCCTTTCATTTTATTATTATACATTATCTTACTAACTAATCTTGAAAGGTCTCCAGATCTTTATAGTTTTACAACTTCCACGGTTTTTATATGTTTATTACCCCATTGCACATGCATATATTATTACATTGTACATATCTGTTTCATATCTGTTACATATTGACTTTCTGTGTATTAAATTTACTGTTTTATGTGCCTTCAATTGCCTCTTGGGGACAAATAAAGTTTTGTTAATTTGAATTTTAATCTTATTTTAGTTTTATAAGATGGGTAATCTCAGATTTAATTCTTTACAGATGACACCAGCTTTTACTGTTTCAGCCTGAAGAACCAATGGTCGCTTGCAAAAAAAAAAAAGAAAAAAAAAGAAGAAATGTAACAGGGCGGAATGCTAGGTAGATAATTAATAGATCTAATTTTGGAAGACAGTCAGGAAAAGATTGAATAGTTAGGTTTAAACGACACATAATCAGATGTATGAGTGATGATACAGAGTACACTGGAGATGAATGGTATGTGGTAAGCACCAGTGGATACGATACGGTTCATTGGTTTAATGATCGGAGTCTTTCAAACACACTTTCTAAGTGGTTCCGACTCACCAGAACTCCCATTCAGTTCATTTGACGTTAATTTGAGAAGTAGATTTCTCTCCAGATTCCAGATATCTGCTCTGATGGAGTGTGTGTTTGCCCGTGTGTCCACATGCCTGTGTGTCAATGCAGCAGCTTGAGGGCAAATTTATCCGGTAACGAAAATGGATGAGACCAGGGAACTAATCACACAGCTGTAATTCACTCATCAATATTTAGGAGTATTCGCAAAATGGATTGGAGGAATGAATGGCCCCTTCGTCCTGATCATCTGTACTGTCTGTACAGATTTCATATGTGCAGTAAATACATCAGTGGGGAAGCATACACAGTATTATGAGTTTTCAAGTGGGAAGCATGAAGAAAAGCCCTGCGATTGTTCTTTACTATGGAGGAGAGTCCGTCTGATGCTGATGCCTGTCAAAGAACGAAATCCAAGAACAAAAATGTGGGATCCAATCTCTGATTACGCTGTACCATAATGACTCTGTTGGATTTAACACTTAGCATTCAATAGATGCAGGGACTTTAAGCTAGAAATTATACCAAATCAGCATCTCTAGTAATGACTTTTGAAAGTGACATAAAAACGTTCCAAAAAAAGCACTCATGAAAGTTTCCTGCGTTCTTTTAATCTCCTTTTTCCTCTCGGTTCCTCCTTTTATGGGCTGCCTTCCTCCACATGTGATATCCATACACTCCTCTCCTTCAGATCACATTCATATATTTCCTGTGTCTCTGTTACCATTAAGGGAACATCTGCACAGAGCCTCATGCTCACACGACAATACTCAGACAGGCTCTGTAGGATGTTTTTTAATCGGTAGAACAGATACACCCACAGACAATGAAATCATGTGTGTAATTATCCTGTTGAGACAGAGCGATTGAGACGAAATTCTTTCCTGTGCTTAAACATCATGTTTTCTGACACTATTATTACCACCACATGTTCCTCTGTGCTCCTGGGAGCACGCGAGCATGTAACCCACACCCAACGACACACACACACACACACACACATACACACACACTAGTGAACTTTGTGTTGGAGCTTCTTGGTGGTTCAACAGCATTTATATTATTTATTATTATTCAAACAGCTTTTCTGCCATTTTTGTAGTTAGTTATTGAAGCACGTTGATCAACTCTTTTGAGAAGAGTTTATCAGATCACACACCCTTTGCAGCAGAAATTTAAAAAGATGGAAAGTGAGCCTTTAATAATAATCTGTAACTGATTGGTGCCGGTTTAACACAGCATCACAAATGTTATATTACAGGATTCATTCTTCTAGTTGATCAGGCGTTCAACCAATGCATGCAGAAAGGCATTTGCTTTGCTCACAGTCGATTGCAATGCAGACATTTTTCTCGTTTCCATGGTTTTAAGAAGGTGCTAAATGTTGCTTCATGTTGAGAACACTTATTCACTTTCCAGACACTTCAAATGGATCCTGATTGAAGGTTGTAATAAATGTAAATGAGTGTGAGCGGAGACGCTGACATCCTATATTAATTCATTCATCTCATATCTATAAATAAATTAATACAGACATGTTGAATTTACCTGCTGCTGTGACAACTACAACAATAAAATCCCTGTGGGTGAGTTTATTAAAGAGCTAAATTTAACCATCATTTCATTTTTTTTTTTTGATCAGTTGCAAGACAAACACAGATCCACAAAATTAAATTCATCCTAGACATTTAAAGTTGCATGTTAATTTGAATGTATGTGGGGAGGGCTAAGAGCATATGTTGTTACATGAAGTATCACGAGGAGCATGTAGGATCAACCACCATCTGCTCACGGATTTATCTCAACTCGCTCGCTGATATTAAAAGTTTGCTCCTAAATTAAATGAGAAAGTATATTAATCCTAAACTATCATCTTCATCATTTGCAACTAATAGCAAGTCAGAATTAGATGCTTCTTTTAAATGTTCTACTTGTTAAATGAGAACACATTTGGATTCTGTCTCATTAAATATTCTACACATTTTGAGATGAGTAACGGAGACCAAGTTGGAAGAGAAAACGCTCACATGGCCAGACGTTTTCACACATGATCAGAAAGCTGTCTGGGTTCAACTTGCAGACTGGCTGCAAAACATCTAGCTCTGCCAGTCTTCAATCTTGAGTGTTTTTCTGCCGAGCAGCTCTTCACCCCACAGTGTTTTTGATTGTGACTTTTTTTTTGTGGATTGTTAGTTTCGTGTTGTTTTCCACTTCCTCATGCAGTGTGATAATCCTGAAGAGGCCAGAAAAGCTGTTTAGATCCAAAGAGTTGAAAGAATCCCATCTAAATTTCAAGCAAGAAGCCCTCAGTTGCATCCCGATTTAAAAAAACAAAAATCCATTTAGTGTCTGGAAGATCCTCACAAATAATAAAAAAAAACAGAGTCCGAGCTGCATGTTTATGACGACTGTTGCTCTCCTTCAATTGGTCTGTGCAGATGGCGTGTGGCACTGGGTTGCTCTCGGTGACACATGGATGCGCCGATCATGACAAGTATATTTTATTCATGCACAGTAGCCTCAGCACCACAGAGGTAATGACAGAGCCAGGCACCGATAGGAGCCAACTCTCTCACAAGCTTTACGGCGCCTCATTAACTCAACCTTTTCTCAAGTAAAATTTGGCATTTGCAGCTGATTAAGTTTGCTTCTTCGGACGTGGAGTAGATACCCTGTGCCAAAGTGAGTCTGCACAATCTGCACTTCTGTAGTGCAAACACTGCGGAGGCTTACGGGATTTAAACCAATGGAAATATTTTGGAGGTCTGACAATGGACAGATTGTAAAAGCAGAAAATGGCTGAGGTTCACTTGAACAAGATGTTGCTTTGCTTTTCATTGACACATGGCTTGGCTTAGCTGAGGATAGTGGAGCCAAAATGTGGTGCTTTTGTACCTGATAATAGGGAGCAATTTAATCTTAGGATCAGTTTGTGGAAGCAGAAAGCAGGTTTCAGGGTTTAAATGTGTGATCCTCTTTGTCAGCTTAATTATAAGCTTTATATTTAATTCCATATAATCAACACGCCTTCACTGTATTTTTTTAAATTAAAAAAAACATTATCTCCAAAAGAAATTCATGTTTAGCTGATGCAGAAATCTCTTGGACCGTATGATAAGCAGAACTGGGTTCTGCTTATATTGTACGCCCATTTCATACAGCTGTAGTTAAACCCCGAGACCACCCTCCAAGCTGCCAACTGCTGCATCCACTTTGCAAAATCGGGTCCTGTTCTACTTCCAAATTATGCTCACAGCAGCTGATTTTGGGGAGGAAGGCTTTCGACACAGCCTTGGAGGCGGCGGTGAGCGGCGACGCATACAGATCTGTCAAATGACTCTTGGATATTTTAATCAGGTGGAACAATCAGGTTAAAGATGTGTTCATATCCAGGTGGGATTTGTAGCTCAAGAGCTGACATTTAGAGAAGCATCTCCTCAGATCCTTAAGAACAAAAGTGTTCCCAATCTTAAAATCTGCATGACCCCAAAAGACATGACGTCCATCCACACAGACGAGCCTGCAAACTTGTAACGACTTCATCCTGACATGCACTCGTCTCATCTGCCTTTCCTTTCTCCCCCAGGGACCAAAGTATTCTACGCGTCTTCCCTAGAAATGTCTGGCATCTTGAACGCGGCCCAGCCAGTAGAGAAGACAAAAAACACTGAAATTCACATTTCATCTTGGGCACCAGTAGCAAAAGACTTTTTTTTCAAGCTATCAGAAGCCATCTGGCTAATTAAGTGTTATCATGGCCGAGGTTATCTCCTGCCTTCCTCTCTCCAACTCTAAGGCTCTTGAAACTAACTGGAAGTTTCTATTTCTGAGGCATTGCACTCTTTTTGTCCATTATTTTTAATTTGACAATTTTAATTGTTTCTTGTTATTTTCACTACACTTTCACATAATGTGCTCAATTGCTTTAACAAATATAGTAAATTGTTAAATATCAAACCACTTGAATGAACATTAAATTGTATTTTGGCCCCAAACATCAAAACCTATTCCTTTTTTTTATTTTCCAGCAAACTGATGTCATCTAAATATTTCTTGACAGTTCAGGTCCAATGAGGTAAAATTATTTAGTATTAATGAGAAGGCAAAGATTGAAGTAGAAGCAGAAGCCGCAGCAGGGCTTTGTTTCTCCGTCTTTTTTATTGTGATCTTTTGTTGGTGGGTTTAACAACCCAGCAGTGCATAAAGTGATTAACAATCGCTCCACCTCGACCTGCTGCAACAATAACATTCAGCTCACGAACTGATGTATAAATATTAAAATGCAGTAATATAGAAGATAGAAGCATAAATTACTCTCACGGGGGTCGTTTCAGGCCATTCTGCAGAATAAATACATTTATTACTTTTACAGGAATAGTTAAACGTTTTGGTGAAATATATTTATCTGCTTTCTTCCCAAGAAAACAATGTTATGATGGTGAGAAGTGTTGATCTCACTCTGACCTCAACGAGAAAGTGAACTGCATGATCCTTTGGTGGGCATAAATACTTTTAAGTATTTTTACAAGGTTATATCTGTATATATACTTATATTCTTATGTATTAATATGTGATCAAAGCTGGGTTTTACAACTTTGCCTCTCTGTGTGTCTTAATACACTTCTATGAATGTTAAATAACTGTTAATTAAATTTAGCCCATTTATTTCAGTAAAAAACTGATTAAAAAAACGTTCACTGCATTGTCCTGTGAATCATAATTTAATTTCCGTGTGTCCTTGATTATATGTCTTTGTGCCAGTTTTAAAATGAGCCGTTATGAAGATAATTCCAGGTACAAGGAGGACTTCTTACACCGTGTCACATCATGCCTTGTGCCTTGTCTCCATTTTCTTCTATTTTTTCCTTATTGATTTCCGTCCTTATAAATAATAACCAGTTAAAAACTGATCCCACCATCCATCTTTCCCGCTCTCTTTTGTCCTTTCTATTCACCTCAACCCCCAAACTACACTCTCTTCACACATTTGTCATTTTCTGCTTTTGCCTCACCCCAAAGCTTCCCTTTTCTCCTTTGCTATGATCTCTTTTCCACTTTCATTGATTAAAAATGCATTAAATGCTTTCTTAAGGGTTATATGTGTTTTTTTGGAAAAACATTTAGAATCCGGTCCTGAGAGGGGCCGTGATTGTGTGTTGCTTCTTTTTGTAACAGCAGGGGGCACTACATATCTTTAGATATATGAACAAATACAGTATTAATAATAACATACAGAGGCTTATTCACAATATTTCCGTCATGGTACATATCGTTTCAATGTATAATGGCACAGTTCCAGTTTTCTAATGTTTTAGGTCAGAAGAGATCATGATATATTAAGACCTGAGCTATGCAGAGAATTAAATATATGTAGAAGGCAGACAGCGTAGGAGGAGGTTGTCAGGCTGTCTAAGAATTTATTTAAAAATAATGTAAAGGGATTTTCATCACTTCCACACATAGAGGCTTTAAGGGAAGGAATTGGATTAAAACCTGCAAAACGACATCTTGTGTAATCTTTATGTATCTGTAAATTTTATTAAAGTATATTTACAATCAACCACTACTAAAGTTATAAGAACTGATTTTTTATTTTGCACCCCACCTCCACAGAGTAGCCCCATGTAATGTCATTCAGTAAGACGAACATGTAACAGAAAAGCAAGGAATATCAAGTATGTTTGAAAATATATTTTTAAAAAAAACCCACATATTAAATTTTCTGTATCTATATATCTACTTCATTCTCTCATTTACTCAAGTGCTGAAATTAATGACAAAAAAAATAGTACCCAAGTGTGAATAATCCATAATACACTCAGACCTTGCCTGGACTTGGTCTTGTGTCCAACTTCACACTGTCTATTGGAAAGGACAAACAATACAAACATAACAAATAAATAATTATAGAAATACAAAGATTTCACTGTGAATTACAGGCACAAATGCGCTACATAGAAATAATCATTGACACCCTGATTCACATTTCAACCTTGTACTCATTTTTCTCCGATAGCCTTGAAAGCACCATTTGTCGACGTCATCGGGTATCCCAGAAGTCTCCTCACCAGGAAGTGTTCTGCTGATAAGGTTTTGTTTTGACAATGATGGAGGAGGAGGAATTTGAGTTAGCGGAGGATTTGGAGGCTATTTTGCATCTAACCCCAGAAGTACAACAAGCTATTGAACAGGTAGCGCGTTCAATATCACACAAAATCAGGTTTTTGTGTTTGTTGTACTTTTGTTGTAAATTTTTTTCCACCATACGGTGAGCTTTAGCAGGCTAGCCTATCAGCTGGGCTGTTTGTATGACAGCGTTGTTCTGGTAGCTACAATACATTTCTCTTTCCGGTATGCTAACAGCGTTTAGCCCACAAGCACCAGTTATTTTAAATATTGATGTCGTTTTAAAGTTATATGTGGGGAAAAGTGTGGTGTTCTCTTTACGAATCTGTCTTTGTCTTTTTTCCACCAGTGACTGACGTGGTATTCTTTTAAACTTTAAATATAGCAGCAAACCAGCGTCATCATGACCGCCAGTCGTGGCTTTTTGAACATTCTTTGTGTATTTTATTTTTTAAGGTTTTTCCCAGCCAAGACCCGCTGGACAGAGCAGATTTCAATGCTGTGGAATACATCAACACCCTGTTTCCCACAGAGCAGGTACAGTGAAGAGCTACACAGACTTAGACTGAGGATATGAATGTTAGCACTGATGTCTGTTTTGGTAACTCCTTAAGGAATTTTAAAAATCCTTCTTTCTCACGATTGCTGGTTGGAACCTATTTTTGATGCACAACAGTATATCTACTGTTGACCCTGATTCAAATTCAGGGTCATTACGTGATTGGCAAACGTGTTGTTCCTCTTCCTATGTATTACTGGAATGGATGCATTACAATCCAGATAAAGTTTTAACTCAGCAAAACTTCATGCTCCTATGATTTAGCAAGAAAGTGGTCATTTGGGATTACAGTGGTTGGAAATAAAAAGCGTACTTCTTGTTCCTTTAAAAAATTGTGTTGCATCATTACGACAATGCTCTGAATTCAGTGAAGCATGAATATTGATGTCGAACAATAGAATACTGGTAAATGTTTTGACACATTGGTCTAAAGAATGAGTGGTGCATTTTTAAATCCCTTGAGTGTAGAAATGAAATGTGATGACAGAGAGGTTTGTCCTTGGTTCGGTGAGAATATTTATGAACTCCAAAACAATTCCAATTTCTAGCACCGTTTGTTTGTTTCTTAATTTGTTCGCTCAATATCTTAAAATTTCTAAATAGTTCTAAACTCTATTTAGTACTTGACTTCATAAACCAAAGAAGTGACCGATTAGAATTTAGGTGGCCATAGATGCAAATGTCTTGGTTGATGTGGTGTATATGCGTATGGGTGGGTTTATATACTGCATGTGTGTATGATTATGTGTTTGAGTGTTTAAATAGATCATTTGGAAATCAATGAGCAGTAAACCAATCATTCTTTCATATTTTTGTCTACTTTGCCTCCATAAGGGGTCACTGTTAGCCTATAGTTTGATGTTATAGGCACAAAGGGTTTTAGATGGGCATGCAGTTTCACCCACTTGGTTTTTGCAGGCACTGATTCAGGTGAGTGGTTTAACCTGCCCTGCACTAATAAATGGAATTATAAAAAATGATAATTGTGTTTTCAAGCACAAGTTTAAACCTGAAGTGTTATTTTATGTAAACACGTCAGCACTGCTCATGTAAGTTAAAAAAAAAAAAGATGTTGAAGTGGAAGTATTCTTACAAAATGTGTGTGAATGGTTCGTCTCCTTCAAGTCAAACATTATGTATCTTGGTTGTATGAAGAAAGATTGCATAATATTTTCCTAATTTTTTTTTTGTCTTGCATTTCCCTTTAGTCATTGGCTAATATTGATGATGTCGTAAACAAAATCCGTCTAAAGATTAGGTAAGTTCTGGTCATTAAATTCCGAATACTTTTTTTTTGTTGTATTTTGACTTAATTTTTAAGACTTGCCAACTTGTGTCACGTTTGATAGGCGCCTGGATGACAACATCAGGACGGTGGTGCGAGGTCAGACCAATGTGGGCCAGGATGGCAGACAGGTGAGTTGAGCTGCAGGTCATAGAGCAACCTACTGCAATTGTTTGAAAAAACCAGCTTCAAATGAGTTTTTCTACAGCTACATTTCATCAGCTTTTCCTGCAACACGTCTATATCATTACTTTTCTCTGGACTAAATGTCCTTTAATGTTTTTTTGTAGTGACGCTGTAAAACATTCCATACTGTCAAAGTAACGAATGTCTGATTGACGTATCTGATGATCTAAAACAGAAGGAAGCCTGTATTATACAAACATATCATTGCAGACATTACATATCCCGTTGGGGGAGATTAACAGCCACATTTCCATATTTGACATCCACACCAGACTCCAGCATCCTTTCCTGAAGCTAGAATGGAGACATAGGTTTCTCCCAACCCAGAATAATGTTCCTTCTACTGGCCTCTACTGGCTCTTTCCTTCCTCCACATCAGTTCCATGGAAAAGGATAGGATGACTCAGAACCATTTTCACTACTGGAGCTGCTCCTCTTTATAGAAAACATGTCTGGGAAATAGATTCCCGTATGTAAATACTTAAATTTCTTTTAAACCCAACCTTTTATTTTTTGGAATTCTTGCCTTTTCTTGTGGGAGCTCTACGGAAAAGAACAGCCCCTCCTGATTCAATCCAGCTCCTTGTGGGTAAAGGGAATGTGACACCTGATTGGTGTGCGCTGTCTGTTCTGACCAGTTGACATGATTAGGTGTGCGTTAGCGTCAGGGTGTCTGGCCTGGTGGCCCTGTCTTTCCCAGTTAGCTACCGTTTGGCTCTAAATCCCCCCCCCCCAGACCAATAACATTACACGGTCACACACAATAATTTTTAGTTTGTTTTTCCAACCCCACAATGTCATACCAACATTTACAGAGGGAAAATCCTTTCTGCAGATGGAAAGCTTGAGAGGTGTTCATTTCAAGATGCCGAGTGAAACATACCGACAGCAATAGAATAAAACCAACACGATCAGCAATTTAGATGCAGTTCCTGGATTGAAACCCAAGACGGTCACATTTATGGAGGAGGATGGAGAGTGTGTGACCGGAGGAGAGAAAAAGTGGAAGCAGAGGTCTGGAGGAATGATTTTTCTTTTTTTTTTTTGTAGGGATTCAGACAGTAATATGCTGCAGTTCTGAGAGTGTGGAAATGTGACGGGGTTAGTGGCCAAAGCTGTTATTTATTGTGTTACTGGGCTAGAAAGAAAATGTGTTTTATTAAACAAAAACAAAAGAAACCAAGGTGATGACTTGTTATGATTAAAATTTGAAGTCGGTGTTGTTAGTACATGGGCACTGTTAGCGAATGAAAGCCCAGAAAACACTGAAATGACCTGCAGTGCATTATGATTGATACATGCATTAAAGACTGTGAATCGGGGTCTCGGGTATCAGATGCGCTCTGTTAGAATATGAACGTTGCCGTTTATTAGAATTTGTTAGAACCAACTCACTAATGCTTCCACTCTGTGTGAGTTCACAATACAACAGATGATATGTCATCAAGGTTCAGAGATTGAGGGCAGATTGTGGGATTTCTGACCCACATAAAATACCTGCACAATAAATAAGTGCTCTTTTAACATGCCCACTTGGGAAGTAAGAGGTCTGGTGGTCTTCCTACAGAATCAACAATAATGCACATATTAAAGTTTTACTCAGAAAACCCACAGGTTGTTTTGATTTCCATGATGTCATCTTCTCAGAGCCCCTAAACTGTCTCATAATTTATAGTTTTGCAGCAGCGGCGCTTATAACATCCTGCTTTCTTTATTTGTTGTAAAGAAATGTGGGTCACACATCAGTCTGAGCCTCATTTATTGCTTTGTGACAGTTGTGGTGCAGCCAATGAAATTTGGCTGTTGGATTATCTGCAACCAACTGCCCCAGAAATGAATATCAAAATAAAAATTAAATCAAGAAAATTAAAGAAGCAGCATAGTAGTAAAGCTTTTATATGTATCTAATATTTCAGAGAGAGACGTGACATAGATTCCTCTACAATTTCACCTGTGCGTTCTGGGGTGCATGTGCTGCTTGCTGCATGTTAAGGATTCTGTGTGTGCCTGTCTGTGTGTGATGGGAGATAACATCTCAGGCATGGAGGCGCCTTTCGGCCAGTTGTCTCCCTTTGCTTTCTTCAAGGCTAAATACAGGAAATGAGCGCTAGGAAGTGAGCCAGATTGACTCAGCTGAGTCTGCAGGAGTGTCAGCTGCAGCCCTGGAGGTTCAGGCCTCGTGTGCAAGAGCTTGGTTTACCCACGATCCTCACCAGGGAAGCTTTTTAAAGAGTTAATGGCGCTCCCTTCTTCCTCAGATCAAAGACTAATCAATACGCATGCCTGTTTGTTTGTTTTTTTTAATTTTATTGATCCAGTCACCTCACAACCAATCTTTGATGTGTAAAAACTGTCCACATGCATGTTTATTGATGAAGACAGAGGCAAAGGCAGCGTTCAGGTTAAAGATGCCTTCATGTCAACATGGCATGTGATCCTGGTCACACGTGCGACACTGTCACTTCATCTGCATTCAGGAAGTAAATTTAATCCTCAATTCTGTGCCGTAAGTACGAGCTATACTGTAATTATGTTTGTGTGTGTTTATGCATCTTTGTTTGCATGTGCACAATTTGTGCATGTTTTCTCACTTGCTTTTTCTTAGAGGTGCTTGTAAAATTGGTAAATTCTTTGCACAGCTGGTGCCGGCTGTTAGCATTCCTTTTCAGTGTGTGTCTGTATGTGTTTATGTGTGTGTGTGTGTGTGTGTGTGTGTGTGTGTGTGAGAGTCAGAGTTGTGTCGCCACAGCATTGCACCAAGTGAAGCCAATTACCTTGGCATCGGATGTCGGAGCACAATCTCTGTCCGGGACGATCAAAGAACAGCTGCCGCGTCAGCTGACGGGGAAATATTAGAATAGCATTTTAACCATCGTACAGTTTTAAAGGTCTAACGTCGTCTGATCCTGCCTGGCTTTATAAGCTGTTAAAAGTGTTAATAACCTCTTCATCCTTTCCAGCGACAACCGTTGTGCAGAGGTTAGCCTCATGGCTCATGTGTCAACTTAAGACCTCTTCATGTCGGGCATCTACATACCTCGTCAATTAGATGGCCAATTAGTCTGTTTGGCATCGCACCCTCTAGACCCGGGAACGCAAGCATTAGCAGGATGAGTTTTTCATATGGACCACAGCCAGTTGTGTGTGTGTGTGTGTGTGTGTGTGTGTGTGTGTGTGTGTGTGTGTGTGTGTGTGTGTGTGTCTGAAAAATGACTCAAACTGGCACACAACACCTGACACAGCCATTCCATCACTGCCCTGCTTCTCACAACAACGTATTATTAGAACTGTGGGTGTGCAAGTGTAGGACAGGAAATATGAAGGCGAGTTGATAGATTATGCATCAGGTGGTACATTTGAATAAAAGCAGTGTAAGAACTAAATCAGCTGCTGACAGGATTGAAATGTTCTCCACCCATGAATGTGTGGATAGAAGACTTTTTTTTAAAATATATTTCCAACCAGAGAACCCTTTAATATGCTTTTGGTGATTCATTTTCTGTGAATGTTTAAAGTAAGTAGGTATATACAGTATGGGATTTAGATGTGAGAAGAAATGAACTGAAACACACACCAGAAGCACCAGACAACAGAAAATGCTTTCAAGCCGTCGCTAAAAGTGAGTTTCGCTTGTCCGTATGTGTGAACGTCAGACATATAGTAGGATGAAACTGCACACGAGCATCGTCAGTGAAATAAAACTGGGTACATTTTCATCCACATTTCAACATTGGCAATTAACATCATCTCATTCAGTGAGAAACAGCTGCTTTAACAATTTTCCACCACTTTCTGAGCTGGTTCTACTTGAGGTGTCATTCTAGCCTGCTCAGGGTTTGGCCTAGCTCGACTTCGGCCTTCAGATTTCTTGAACTGTTCACACACACTTCACTTCCATCGATTTTGATGCAGAGGTTTGAATCGTGTCGTCTTTGTGTTTCGTGCAGGCTTTAGAAGAGGCCCAGATAGCCATCCAGCAGCTCTTTGGAAAAATCAAAGATATCAAGGACAAGGCAGAGAAGTCTGAACAAATGGTGCGTATACACACACACACACACACACACACACACACACACACACACACACACACAAATGTAGCTTGTGAAGTATAACAGGGATACAATAGAGGTGCAGTCTGAATCCTCCCTTTGTTACAACAGAGGACAGGCAGGGTAGACCCTCCCTCAGGAGGCACGTAGCAACGAATATTTCTCTAACCAGTGGGTGTGTTCGTCTTGGTCTATTCCTCTTTTTCTCATTGCCACATCCTGTGAATCCTCGTCTTACTTTTTTTTTTTTCTTTTTTTATCTACTCTTCCTTTCCCGTGTAACCCACTTTACTGTCTCGTTTCTTCGCTCACAGGTCAAGGAGATCACGAGGGACATAAAGCAGTTGGACCATGCCAAGCGCCACCTCACCACATCCATCACCACCCTCAACCACCTGCACATGTTGGCAGGAGGTGTCGATTCTTTAGAGTGGGTCCGAGTTGATTCATCCATAATGTCGTATTTATACATTATATTTCCAGATAATTTTCGTTGCTGCCAGATTAAGACATTTATATAAACCACGAACCGTCAACTAAATCATAGCAGTTCAGTCTTTTTTCCAAAAATGATAACATCCCAGGGGGTGAAAGCACTGATTCTCCCTCTGATTTAATACTAAAAGAATATGGAATTCTAAAAGGATGGAAGTAAAACCAGGATGTGCCATTTAAACATTGTATCCTCTATCCTATTTTTAATCAGATTTCTTATTACTGGAGAGATACAGATATGAATGACAAGGAAATTACAGTTGTACATAATATAAAAAGAGACATTTACTATGTATAAATAAATTGTATAAATAATTCCCACGTGTTTATTTGTAGAGCCATGACCAGAAAGAGGCAGTATGGAGAAGTGGCCAACCTCCTGCAAGGAGTCGTCAACGTGCTTGAACATTTCCACAAGTACATGGGTATACCCCAGATCAGACAGCTCTCTGAGAGGTAACCAACACACACACACACACGCACACACACATGTTGTCTGGTGAGCGGCATGGTTGTAAGACACTCGATTTTGGTAGCCCTTTCAGAGTGTGATCTCCTGTTGCAACCAAAATATTCCGCAGCTCATCAACAGAACTCTTGAGAGGTGGTTGCTGTATGTGGCTGAAGGTGTTTTGTGTGTTATGTCCTGTTTATCCAGATTTTCAGGCACACACATACACACATTAAAAAACACAGGAAGGAAACCCACTGAGTATTGTCCCATTAGGCCAGAATTACTCCCACATTCAGTGATTAGAGACAATCATTTCTCAGAGTTTTACATGTTTATAGTGTGTACAACCACTCCTGTGTGTGTGCAAAATGTTTTTCTTGCTGCATTTATATCAGTTTTGGTACGATGGTAAATTTAGAATACCTTTTGCTCTGATGAGAGTCTTAACAATATCTGGATGCTGTCTTTTGTTCACATACAACTGTGTGTGTTGTCATGCTTTTGTTTCAATACGCTGTGACTGATTACATTTCCATTATTGCTATTATTTTCCAAGAATTCCACCGTCAGTTTGGCACACAATAGTTTAGTTGGCGTTGAGGTTCGAAATAGTGCTGAGCCCCAACCAAAAAAAAAAAAAGAAAAGAAAACATGACCTTCTGTTCTATCTTGACCGAGGTGTGGCAGATGATGTTCAGACCGAATCACAGCTGCATGGAAGAAATGACTCTGCAGGGGGAAAAAGATGATAGGAGACAAGGAGAACTATGAGGAGACAAACAGTTAGTAGACAAAATCATGATCTAACTCATCAGCTATATCACAAGAAGCAGACGACAGACGGATGCACAGACATCAATGTTCCGGTCTGTGTTTTAAAAAGTTGGGTTCAGAGTTAATAAATGTTAAACTCTTTGAGGGTGACAGGCTGTTCCTGTCTTCACTCCTTAAAGTCATTCTTGTAAATCATCTGTTCGCCCTGATGCTCCTTTGAGCTGGAACTAAATGAAGTCGGTGCCACTTTCACCTTCTGAGCAGGATTGACTTTGATCTTTTTTTTTTTCCCAAACCCGCTCCATCCAGCACTCACTTTGTCAAAGCGGCCAAACTACAGCGACCTTGGGCATGTTGGCACAAACAGCAGAGACACACGTTGGTTCCTCTTCTGGGGGACTTCAGCCAGTAACGTTACCGGTTTCCTCTTTGATGGCGCGTTCTGTCACCCACCTGCGTCTGCTGTTAATCAGAATGATCGTGTATCTGAGCCCAGAGCTGCAGAATGTGATCTGCATGCATCAGTAAACCTATTGTGTTCATGAGCCCCTTCCTTGTCGGATTAATATCGCTGCGATCCTCTGTCCAGAGGATTGGGTTGTGGTGCCAGCAGATGTTCTGCCAGCCCAGGACCTCCTGCTTTTAGTGATGGATGGTGGTAAACAGCAAACAAGGCAGGAGAACCTGGCTTTTAAAGGAAACTGGACATGAAAATAATCACCGATGATGATCATGATAAAGAACTGAAAACAACCCATTTTCATCTTGTTGCTGACTTGACAGTTAGCTTTTGTGCCGTTTAACTTGCAAAAAGTAGCTGGCCACCCCCTACGTTAACTTGTGCCATGCACGATGGACTTAACACGTCAAATCACTTCTGTGGGGCCTTTAATGCTTCACTGGGAGTCACTGCATTGTGTGTCTTTACATACACTGTGTTAGTGAGACAAATTACAGCCTCACATGGGGACAGTTATACCTACAGTTGACGTCTCGGTCTGAGTCGGACGCAACAGCTGTAAATTTTTGTTCCAGACTCATGGTGAGCAGCTGAGGAGACAGGTGAATAATATTCAGCTGGCAGCAGACGCTTAAAATCAAAGATATGATTTATTTATTAAATTAGCTATTTTCATCCGGCTGTTGTGACTATTTCAAAAATAAAAATCACCGTGAGGCTTTACAGTGAGCTGAGAACATTGCGGTGTCTTTGTCTTACTTTAAATAAGGGTTGAACTGGATGTTCAAAGAGTCTTTTCTGTTGGACTTTGCTATTCAGCCAACAAGTTTACACCTTACAGGAGGCAGGCTGTTGTATTGTGGAGGTTTTAATATAAAATTGACATTTCAATATGGTCTTTTTCTTTTGAGGAAAATAGTAGATGACTTTACAAAATTGGGTTTTATCCTTTGTAGAGTAAAGGCAGCACAGAGCGAGTTGGGGACTCAGATTCTGGCAGATTTTGAAGAGGCCTTCCCTGCTCAAGGCTCTAAGGTAATAACTTGTATAGTTGTAATGTCTTGTCTTATTCTTTCCTATATAAAACTATATCACACTTTTTTTCTCATGTCTCTCCAGAGACCGGGTGGCCCCAGTAATGTCCTGAGAGATGCCTGTCTGGTGGCGAATGTACTGGATCCACGCATCAAGCAGGAGATCATCAAAAAGTTCATCAGGCAGCACCTCTCAGAGTACTTGGTTTTGTTCCAGGAAAATCAAGATGTGAGTATTTGGTTTCTATATTATATAATATTTAGTTTCAAGGGGTTGCTATTAATGAACGGACTTTTCCTCCCTGTTTCTCAGGTTGCATGGCTGGATAAGATCGATCGACGCTACGCCTGGATCAAACGGCAGCTGGTAGACTACGAGGAGAAGTATGGACGCATGTTTCCAGAGGAGTGGTGCATGACGGAGCGTATTGCTGTGGAGTTCTGCCACATCACCAGGTAAAAACAGACAACTTAAAGGAGCAAACAACCTCCAAATGGATAATTTAATCCCATTTCTCATTGCCAGGAAATGAGAGACTGAATGCAAGTAAATTAAAACAGCAGAAATTGAAACATAGGTTACAAGAATGTCGTGCGTCACGAAGTGAACCGCTCTGGTGTGGCGTGCCTGGCTTGAGTCTGCAATTTTGCCGTTGATGTAGGTGGCCTACATGAGCAGTGACCTGGTGTCCCCATTACTCCAGCAGAGAAGAAAGAGCGGCCTGCTATGTGCGTCAAACTGGAGGCTGCAACTGAAAATGAAATCAAATATCGGGCACAATTTGCGGCGCATTAGAAAAAAAAGCCTGGCAACGCTACATGGGCAGATTTATGACTGCAATTATGTGCCAGTAAGGCACATAATCAAAAGCATACAGTAGGAGCTAGAGGGGTATACACAAGCTGATATGAGTGTTGATTCTGTGTTTGTCAGGGTGGAGCTGGGTAAAGTGATGCGCACACGCGCCAAGGAGATTGAAGTGAAGCTACTTCTGTTTGCCATTCAGAGGACGACAAACTTCGAGGGTCTTTTGGCCAAACGCTTCACAGGATGCACCTTGACTGACAAACCTGGGGTGAGGAGAACACACACAGCCTCACAATATACACATCTTCCAAGTATTAAAGCGTTGAAGAATTACCTTATGCTATGCCTAAACACATAGAAAGTGTAGTTGTGATTGTCACAGAGTCACACACAGAAACAAAGGTGGTACGCAGACCTGGATCACAACTCGGGGTTTGTCAGATAATATTCAGGTCGGACAGAGGCCCTCTGTTCTGTGTTCAGTTCACACACATGCCTGTAGCATTCCGTAATTCAATCAGGGATTTGGTAGAATGGAATTTTAGAATTGAAGGTGCAGTTTCATCAGTTTTCCACAAAAAAGTTTGCAAAAAAAATACAAATGAAACTTGGACTTTATTGTCCAACTTTTAGTTTCTGGTTACTCTGGAGTATTTTAGCACTGAATCCTTGTGTCTCTGTGACAATCAGTAATGATAAAACATCGAGTGTCTCAGCAGTTGAAACCCATCTATCTATATGTTGTCATTTTACAGCAAAAGAGGCCAGACAGCCCTCTAGACCCCACTAACCCCTTCCTCGAAGATGAGCCTGGGGAGGACGGGAGCACAGAGAAGGACGAGGGTCTGGCCAAGGTAAGCGGACCCCTCCCCACACACACACACACACACACACACACACACAACTTAAAGGACCTGTTAGACGTCTGACGCAAAGATTCCTCAAAGCTGTTGTTGCTGTCATGGGAAACCAGTGTGGCAGCCTCTCATTTACGACCTCAAAGGAGAGCCATGAGACTTTAGTATTAACACAGAAGAAGTTTAGTATGTTTAATCTGCATGTTAATCAGTAGATTGTAGAACTCAGTTATCTATTGTTTAAATACCAAGAAAAATTACTGAATAATTTAATAATTTGTAGTTATTGGTCGAAAACTTTTTGTCTTAGCCCAGGAAGCCAAAAGCCCCAGACAACCCTTTCCACGGCATTGTGTCGAAGTGCTTTGAACCTCATCTGTACGTCTACATAGAGTCCCAAGACAAGTAAGCAACACACACTTCTACGAGCCACACAGCCAAACTGAGCCATGGCGCACACAGATCCTGATTCTGTGTCGAAAGCTGGCGCTTGGATAGTTTTTCCATTGCCCACTCATCAATCAGATCCCCCACCTTCCATTCTACTTCAATGCCTCTTCTATCTTTCCATCCCTTGTTCCTGTACATGCCTCTGACTCCACTGTGGCAGAAATGTTTCCCATTAAGTGCACAACCACATTCACAGAGAGAGGGGAAGGTTAAATAAGTGCTGCCAAAGGAGATCTGCCTGCGTTCTCTCCCACCTCTTTATTTGTTTTCTGCTTCATACACTTTCTCTAGCTTTTATTTAATATGTGAATCTCGTTGAAATCCTCCTCATTCAATATCATCCTCTTGTTTTCTATTTATCTGCTTTTCTTGGTTGTATTTCTTACTGTTTCCTATCTTTTTCACCTCACACCATCTTGCACTTCTCTGCGACTCCTTCCCTCATTTCGTTCCCACTGATCACTCCTCAAACAGTTCTGTTCTGCTAAGCTTGCATGTTGGCCCCCCCTTGAATTTGTTCTCTGTGGCGTTAAATGCATTTGTCTGTTTCGAGGGGAGAAGACTGACCTATTCTTAAAGCGCAGCCTCGCTTCGGTTTTGTCCAGTGGCCTTTAACAGGCAGCAGCCTGATCATCTGGTCCCCAGTGGGACATAACAGGAGAGAACAGTGGCCTGCTTGTTTTGTTCTTGGCTTTAGTTCTAAAATGTAGAGGGATTGAACCATCCCAACTGTGACTGTAGTTGGATTTTGATATACTTGGAGTATATTCACCTATTTATCCATCTGGCCCACCGTCTGTATCATTTCTTTCCTCTGTTTGTTGGGCTTGAGAACTAATCATGGTTTATCTGTTTAAATATTTGACTCATTTACTTCCTAATCCCAATGTCTGTGTCTGTGTTTGTTTTAACACTTTTTCCTTCGTCTGCAGGAACTTGGGCGAGCTTATCGACCGGTTCGTGGCCGACTTTCGAGCGCAGGGCCCGCCGAAGGCGGGCACGGAGGAGGGCGGGGCGGTGCTGCCCAGCTGTGCTGACCTTTTCGTCTATTACAAAAAGTGCATGGTGCAGTGCTCCCAGCTGAGCACGGGTGAACCAATGATCGCACTCACAACCATCTTCCAGAAATTTTTGAGAGAGTATGCTTGGAAGATTCTCTCTGGAAACTTGCCCAAGTAAGACCTTCAAGGGTTTTACCATCAAGTTATGCTTTTAAATTGAGTGAAAAACATCCCCTGATAAACTCGCTAAATTATGGTTTAGCCACATCAGCATAAATTCAGTTTTTCTAGTTGTCACAATTTTTGTTTTATGAATTTACAAAAGTTAGACTCTGAATACAAAAGTGTGGTAATTGTCCTTTATTTCTCTTTTTTTGACCCTGAAAATTATTTTACAAATGAGTGTGTTCTGTATTCCAATGAGTCATAGAGCTGCAATTTGTTCCTAAAAATGCTTAATTGAGCGTATTCTGTTTAATAAATGGTGTTCCTAGTATTTAAACAACTGCCAGCCTGTCACACACACGCGTTCACTCATGCGTTCAGTGTAGCGATGAGGCTGTTTAGGTTCCGTTTGAAACTCCTTTAGCCTTCAGCCGTCATTGCGTTTGATGGATTGGGATGTCTGGCTATGCAGGATCTGGAATTGGTTAAGTTGTGGTGAAGCCTAATACTCTACCAGCAAAAACATCTCTGGATCATCGACCACGTTAGAACTCATCACTTGCCTGTGGTGTGTCTAAACACGCACGCAAAGTAATGCGTTGTTTCGCTCTCTGATACCTTCGACTACTTATTCCTCATGTGTGCTGGCTGACGAACGCGTCCCGTATTCTCAGCCGCACACATATTTGATTCAACGGTGCGTTAAAAGGCTTTCGCAGACGCACAAATGTGCTTACGACACACGCAGACACAGCCGACGCAGTGTGTTGTAAATTGGTTTGGTGAGGTTTTTGAAGGGGCCCCTCAAAAAAAAAAAAAACAGCTTGAACTATGTTGTGGTTTTTACCCACATGTCTGCGTTATGACATTTATTAATGGCTGGGTTACCATTGAAGCTTAGTAGGCACAGCGTCCTGACATGTGCATCTGCTTGTAGTTATCCCTGTTGTGTCTCAGTCACTGGACTTATTTGTATATATAGTTTTTTTTGTGTTTTTTTTTTAAAGAATTTTTTTATTAAACCCTGCAGCAAATGGTGTTCTGATGGAAAAACAAGCCGCAACGTCTCAGAGCTCATCTCAAACCCTCAACCCCCTCTTCCTCCCACCCACCATCACCTAAAGGCTCGACGAGGCACACAGTCATCTGTGACACAAATTTAAACACAAATATTTCAAACACGCAACGCGGAAACCACGTTGAGCGGCGTCTACCTTTCTTTAGCACTCTCAGATGTGTTTTCTCCTCTTTACGCTAATCCCCTCTGCTGTTTTTCTTCCTCTCCTGTTACATCTATCACTCTGTCCAGATCCAGCACGAACAGCGGGGGTCTGACCATCAGCAGTCTGCTGAAAGAGAAAGAAGTCTCCGAAGCTGCCAAGTTCACCGTAGATGAGCTCTGCCTGATCTGCAGCATCCTCAGTACTGCAGAATACTGCCTCGCTACCACACAACAGGCACGCACGCAGACAAACACACAAACGCACCACAACCTTGATTTCTTTTAGATGTCAGTGTTTTGTTTTTGGTTTTTTTTAACACACCAGTACAGATTTTAAAGGATGCACTCGCCTCTTAAGCAACAAAGCCTTTCATGTTTTACGCTTTTTGCTTTTGTTTGCGTATCTTCCAGCTTGAAGAGAAGCTTAAGGAGAAAGTAGATAAGGTCCTGGTGGAGAGAATTAATTTGACTGGGGAGATGGATACGTTCAGCACGTAAGCGAACAGTTTTCTTCCTCTTAGATAATAGCCTGCGTTCATTTATTTAATGAGGTTTTAATGGGGGGGGGGGTACTTTTATGTTTTTCAGTGTGATCTCAAACAGCATCCAGCTGCTTGTACAAGATCTGGATGCCGCTTGCGACCCGGCTCTCACTGCTATGAGCAAGGTTGGATACACACACACACACACACACACACACACACACACACACACACACACACACCACATCCAGATAAACACACACACAATATTGTAGAAATCTACCGTTAGACGATCCCTGGCGGTTTTGTGAATTTCTTTTTCGTACCAGTCGTCATATTGATAAAAATGATGTGGTGCTTTAGCGCTTCCTGTGTTTAGCATCTGAAGCTAAAGTTTCTCTCTCTCTCTCTCTCCCCCCCCACCACCCCTCCCCTCAGATGCCATGGCAGAGTGTGGAGCATGTGGGCGACCAGAGTCCATACGTGACGTCAATCATCATGCACATTAAGCAAAACGTGCCGATCATTAGAGACAACCTGGCCTCCACGCGCAAATACTTCACGCAATTCTGCATCAAGTTCACCAAGTAGAGCGCAGACGTTCATCCATACAGTTCAGTTGTTTTATACACAGGTCATAATTTTGCATTTCTTCCTTCCTTAGTTCTTTCATTCCGAAATTTATCAACCACCTATTCAGATGTAAGCCTGTCAGCATGGTGGGAGCAGAACAAGTGAGTGGAATCGAAGTTGATCGGTTCTTTTGACATGTAAATACGTTAGCGTGGATATTTCATTAGAATATTCATGCAGTCCGTTCATTAGAAGTACATTTCAGTTCCTAACTTGTGTATCTGATCACACCAGCTCCTCCTTGACACACACTCCCTGAAGACGGTGCTGCTGGATCTGCCCTCCATTGGGTCCCAGGTACTTCGTAAGGCACCTGCCAGTTACACCAAAATAGTGGTGAAGGGTATGACCCGTGCAGAGATGATCCTTAAGGTGAGCTCCGTCTCGTTCTAGAAGTTCTCCGATATGAATCAATATTTTACTCTGTTCTGAGTCTCAAACTAGGTCCTGGAACTGGAACCTTGAAAGTCATTGAAAAGCTCTTGCATTTTAGTGATTTGAAAAGTTTGTGAATTTTAAACGTAGCAGCTCTTTTCAGATTACATTTTAGCTGACCTTAAGTTTGGTTTAAGTGAGATGAATGTTGGAAAACACAATCTGTCTTACACCTCAGGCCAGCGAAGAGAAATGCAAACAGTTTATCTTCCGTGTCTAAACTCAGAAGCAGCCGTCTCGTCTTTAAACTGATGGATTTTAATGGGAGCCGGAGTTCAACTCTTGATACACAATAGTTCAACTCCCGCACATTATCACAGCAGTTCAATCTTTATGGCACACTTAAGGTTTTATGGCATTTCACTTGGGTGGCTAAATTCAGCCGGAACACTTCTTTAACCGAAGCTTCAGCTTCTGGCCTTTAAAGGCTCGGAACTTTTGACAGACTTTTGTGTTAGTGCAGTTTGGGTAAATTATCTAAATCTCTCCTTTACCATTGTACAGATTTAATGTACAACCACTGACACATGTAGTTAAACATCAGCTTCGGTGTTGATGCTAACACTTGACAAAGAATGGTCTGACACAACCTACGACCTCGACTGCTTTTTCCACTGATTGAGGTTTTGTCGTTAAAAGCAACAATAGCCTGAGCAAACGCGTCCCATTCTGAGCGGTTGCGACCAGCCTGTATTAAAATGCTCTTCTATTCCTATTTCTAAAGCAGATTATATGCTTAAAATTTTAATTTTTGCTGCCGAATAGCCTTTTAATGGCGTCTTTAACCCCCAGTTTCTTTAGCTCTTTATGAGCACGTTTCCATAAAATATCCCACGGAACATGAGGGAGGAATAAGGAATGGAACTCCTGCACAAAAGCCTTTAATGAGTGAGACGCAGGCCAACACCAGACAGACACACACATGTTCTGTAAACCTGGTGTGTGGTTGACCTTAAGCCACTGGGAAAGGTATGAGTTAGTAAATAATTAAATTCATGCAGCCATGCGTACACTCACGAACGCAACAACACGCCTCTGCCACACAACGCTGAGTGTACGGGCTTTCTGTTTCCTCGGTGAGGACGCTATTGAGCCGGTTGTTATGTGACTCTAGAGGACACTGGTATGTGGATGCCATAGATTAACTCCACCCTCATTAACTGTCCCTGGAGTGAAAAGAAATGCACACAGACACACACACACACACACACACACACTACATGCCTGCCCGTCCCTTGATTTCTCTTGGACTGCTTGCTTTCCTTCCTGGAGTTATTATGGTTGGACTGTTGATGTTCGAAGCCGTCGGTGTAACTGTTCTAATCCTGCCCATGAGAAGAGTAGCGCTTCTTTAATAGACAGAAAATATTTAGGATTTATGGTTTTATATTGTAACTCCCTGTCCTAGATGTTGGCCTTCTGGCAAACCAACTATTGTTCATCTTCACCACCTAAAAACAACGTTTTTATTTAAAAAACCTCCATTGATTTTTTCTTAACGCTGGGATGCATACGTCCCGTGTGAGGCTGGACTTAGTCCCTTGCAAAAATTCAATTCATATATTCCTCATTTTCCACTGATAAAAGTGGCATTCATATTATCCAGAGTGTGCAGCAGATGTAGAGTATTTTCCGTACTATAAGGCGCACCTAAAAGCCTTTAATTTTCTCAAAAACCGACAGTGCACCTTATAATCCAGTGTGTCTTATATGTGAAAAAGTTTTGAGATAGGTCATTCATTCAAGGTGCGCCTTATAGTGCGGAAAATACTGTAACTTGCACTACGAGAGAGTCCTGTGAGCACCATTATGACAGTAGAAAACACATTAATCATTGTGGAAATGCCTTTTGGAAAGTTTAGAGATAAAAAATCAGATTAATTAATATTAAATTTTGTCCTTGCCGTGAATCTTTTTCACATAAAAATTCATTCCGTTAATGTTTTTGACCTGAGAAAGAGGAAAAACCCACGCAGGTAAAATAACACGTTAGTCTTACAGCAGACATTTAAGCCCATCTTCTGTGAAGTTCCCTCACGAGTAATTGCTTTCACCCTGGGCTGAGACTGACGCCTCTGAAAGACAGACCCATCAAATGAAGGTCAGTACAGAAATCTCTCTGTCTACCTTCAACATTAGTATTAAATTACACTCTTTGATGCCAGGACTTGAAATGAAATCTGGCAGCTCGCACCGAGAACCTGCCGTTTTGTTTGGGACGATTGAAAGTTGTCTCATCTTGTGTTGGTTGAAGACTTGATTAAACGATCTCACGTTAATGAAAACTGTCTTGTTGATAGTTTCCGACCTTAAGCGGCATGGTGGTGCAGTAAAACGAGCTGTTAGCACACAAAATTGACATATTATCACCTTATAAATTTGCTTCGTTAGACATTTTCCTCTTTGCACATTTAACACACATGGGTTCTCATAATTGGGTTTAATTACAGCTTCTGGTTTTCACTGCTGAGGGAAATATCGAGCTTTTTCACAGCCAGATGTCTTTTTTTTTCTTTTCTTCTTCTTCTTCTGTTTGGTGCCAGGGCCAGCAGTAGTGGAGTAGGTGTATCAGAGTCTGACTGCTAAAAGAAATACAAGCTACCATGAGGGAGAAGACGGGTAATACAGAACCAAAAACCAGCTAGAAACTGCTGGGAGATACACGACTGGTTCTTCAGTTCGCCGAGGAGAGCGATCGCTCTATTTTTACTGCGCTTCCCCGTGAGATCCCATCTGTTAAATCTTTATGTAGCTGTCTCGTATCTGCTTTTGACGGCTGAAGGCGAATTTATCTGGGTTGTCTGTTTTATGAGACGGTGTTGGGTTCAAAGACCGTAGGATTCTGTGTCTGTCTGAGGCGGCCCTTTTTCCCGGCAGGTTCCAGTCCTGTGAGACGTGGCTGTTTTCCACGCTGTTCCAACCCGGCCCACTCTCTCTCTCTCTCTCTCTCTTTCATTCTCCTCTTTGTGGTAAATTTAAAAGGCAGACTCCCCCCCTTTTCCTCCTCCTCCTCTTCCTCCCCACACTTGTTGAACCTCAATACCTCCTCCTCTTTCCCCCCTTTCTATGCCTGTTTTCATTCTTGAACTCCCACTTTTCTTTCCCTTTTTTTTTGCCCCCCTCTCCCTACCTTTTCTTGTATTTTTTTTTTTTTTTACAGCGTCCCTGCAGGCCTTTCCGTTGGCCTGGCTCCAGGACAGTTGCTAAGTAAATCACTCAAGTCAGCAAGAGCTAGGAAGAAAGCAAAGAATTCCACGCGATCCTGAACCTTCCATGCCACACACTCTGTCCCTGTTCAACTCACATGTATTTAC
Source organism: Antennarius maculatus (assembly GCA_013358685.1). Lineage (NCBI taxonomy): Eukaryota > Metazoa > Chordata > Actinopteri > Lophiiformes > Antennariidae > Antennarius > Antennarius maculatus. The sequence goes on from CM023613.1 coordinate 23,026,081, forward strand.
ATCAAGTAAAACAGAACGAAGTAAAAATACTTTTTTTTAATTTTGAAGTGAAGGAAAAGCGTTCTCTTTAATTATATGACGTTTAAATGAGTCAAATTAGAGCAGCTGAGTCTTTCATTTTTCTAAAAACACACCGCCTCATCCATGTTTTCCACCTTGTTGTAAAATAAAACAGCTCATGGGGGGGCTGATCCATTGAGACATGACCCCCCCCCCCCCCCACTAAACCTCACCGCTCATTACTAATCCTGGGTTTAACCGAACTCTTTATAGCCCAGAAACAATTACCGGTATAACTAATTCTTGCCCACTCATGCGTGAAGTAATTGCTGTGCAAAAGAAAAAAAAAATGACCAGGAAGGTGGGGGGGGGGGTTCTAAAAATAGAACCTAGACTTGACTTTGTTTGCTGTTAAAACTGCTTGGTTCCTGTCAGTTATGCCCCCCCCCACCCCCCAGCTGGAGCCATAACTGCCCCATGTGGGATCATTTAAACATCCCTTGGGGCTGGAGAGGGAGGGAGAGGGGTTTGCTGAACCTAATGGTAAACTCTTCTTTCCTGCAGGTGGTGATGGCCCCCCATGAACCCCCAGTTGTGTTTGTCGATAACTACATTAAGCTCCTGGCTGACGGCAATCCAGAAACCTTCCAGAAGATTCTGGACATGAAGGTCGGTTGTTTTTATATGTGTTAATATCTTAAAATACGACCGACAACGACCCCGCCCATTACACCTGAACCAGTGCACCCAGTAAAAACACAACCAGTCCCACTTTGAACAATCTTAACGTTTTAATTCTCGTTTCTCCAGTCGGAGTTGTATTTTTTTTATTTACGCTGTTTGTGTGTGTGTGTGTGTGTGTGTGTGTGTGTGTGTGTGTGTGTGTGTGTGTGTGTGTGTGTGTGTGTGTTAGGGTTTGAAGCGCAGCGAACAGAGCAGCATGCTGGAGCTCTTCAGACAGAGGCTACCTACTCCACCCTCCGGAGGCGACGGCGGCCCCTCCCTGTCTTTCAGCACCCCGACCCCCGAGCAGGAGTCCTCACGAATCCGCAAACTGGAGAAACTCATCAAGAAGAGACTGTGAACGGACGCGTCGCCGAAAACCACCTGGGAAATGGAAATGTGTTTGCGAGATGAAACGGTCTTCACCTCTGTGGCTGCTTATTAGATCTCAGACACTTCATTATGCTCCAGTCGTTGTTACCATGGAGATGTACAGGAAGAGGAAGTGAAGTAATATGAACTCAAGCTTGCTCTCGATGATGAGGAAACTTCCTCAACTGCTTCTTTATGTTCACACCTTTGTCTTCAAATGTCTGTGATTTTAACAACATGATATCAATCAGAAGGACGTGTCTATTACAGGAGAGCAGTCGGCGTAAATTTTATTTATATTGATGTCTGAATAAAATGAGTGAAAGGATGCTACCAATAAATCAAAAATCCTGGACACAAATAGTCAGATGTCGTCATTCTGTCCTACTTAATTAAATTCTTAGTTTTGTGTGTTAAGACTAAAGCAAAAAAAAATTTGGACATTCCCAGGACTCCAAAACCACCTCCAGTGTCCCAGTGGTACAATCCCAGTGTGTGATGTGGTGGGATATGTCCCTAAAAACACACTTTTTTTAGAGTTATAAAAATCCTGTGTCGTCAAATCTTGCATCTCAAAACCTGCTGGACGCCACTGATGTGAAATCTGCTTTAAAGTTGTACCCAAAAAAATAAAATAAGGTGAGGTTTTAAATCTCCACATTAACAGAATCACCAACTGTGGAAGAAAATAGTGTGACCTCGTGATTGATGAAGACTGTGATGAAGGGCCTCCTCCAGTCAATCAGACCTCCCTCCCTACTCTTCTTATCCAATCCTTCAACTCTATTAAAACATTCCCACCAATGATCCCTTGTCCTTCATCAAATGATTTCACATCATGCAGATTACCAACATTTAAAAAGGAAAAAAACAAAACCCAACTCCAATTTAGGATGAAGTTCTGGAGAAGTTCCCATAATCAGCTCCGTCTCCGGTTGCCACTTCCCTCCCATCCAATCAGAAGCCTGTAAAAGCTTCAAAAAGGCGTTTCCTCCCTTAATGTTTGCGGGTTTGAAGATCTCCTCTGAGGCAGCAGAGCTCTGAAGAGCGGCTGCAGGACTCCTCCGGTGCGCTCGATCCAAAAAGTGGAGCAACTTCCCCAACAACCCACGGGCTGTGGGTCGAGTCTGGGCTGCTTCTGAACGTCAAACCGAGTTAAATTCCTTTTTCTTTTTTAATGTGACGTGTCTTTATAAGGTCTGACTCGCGTTAAGTCGTCGCCACGCTTATCCAGGGTGGGTGGGGGGGAGAGAAGAAGAAGAAGTTTGCGCGCACCCTGCGGGAACTGCGCGTCAAAATCCACACCCGAGGAGCGGAAACCGCAAACTGGAGCTCTTTTACTGTCGCAACCTGCGAGTTTTGCAACTTTTTCACCAGAAATGGTTGGCAGCTTGAGTTTGCCTCATGCATGTGAAGGAGAACCACTCGACGTGATGAGCTGCAGGGCTGACAGAGGACTTGACAGCCCGGACTCCGGGTTGCCCCCCAGCCCGAGTCCGAGCGCCTGGCTGCAGCCAGCGTGCGCCGAGAAGCCGGGTGGGGTGAGCCCGGTGCCCGAAGACGAGGGAAGGGGCTCCCAGGTGGGTTGGCGGGACCTCCTGGAGGAATTCAATTCAAGTACAAAAAAAAAAATATCTTGTGAACTGCCGGTACATTTCCAGGACTTGCTGTTTGATGCGGAACGCACGGTGCGCGTTTGTTTCTTCTGGGAATTTAGAAATCCCAACATGAAAGCTTGATAATTTGTTCAAATGCATGAATGCATGTCAGAGCTGAAGCCTTGTTTGCATTATTAGACCTCAGCCAACAGGATGCAGCCCCTCAAAATGATCCTCCAATCAAACAATACCCCATTGTTTTTGGTTTTTTTAACTAACTTAAGAGCCAGCTGTAGGTAAACACAGAAAAAGTGAAAGGGACTCAGTTACCGTTACTTTGAGTAATTGGGTCACTGCTTTAGTGCATCTTCACTCTTTGCTTCTCATGTGTTCACTGTGGGGTTAAATTTCTACCTTGCAGGTTCCGGTTTTACCCACCGAATCCTCCCAGCAGCTGCAGCCTTTGTCGTTCGGAGAGGGCATCGCTCTCCATCCGTTACCAGCCAAGGAAGTCAGGTGGGTTCGCCTGGATGTTTCCTGTGTGCAGCAGCATCGTGTGGCTGGAGGAGAGAGGATGTGCATCAATAAACTGCATGCACGCTTGTGGTGGTCTTGCTTTAATGCAAACTAAAATAAGCTACAATTGTAAGGAAACTAGAAGGCCGTGAATTTGGAATTTCGATGTGTTTTTATTACTAACTGAATGATTAACATCAAATTAAACAACTAGATCCTCCTTCCTCTGCAGATACACCTCATCCGTGCACTACGACTCCGACCGACACTTCATCCAGTGCGTGGCCCTGCAGCCCAGGGGTCAGGACCTTGAACACTGCAGGCAGACCATCCTGGCCCTGCCCCACAGCACCTGGCGCCACTACAAGACCCAGCTCGACTTCCTGCCGCGCCATCGGCCGCAGCGCTTCAAAAGCACCACCATCGTCTACCCCAAGAAAACCAGAGCGGTGTGCACCACGGAGCTGAGCTACGACTGCCACCGAACAACCAGGCAGTTCCTGTCCAGGGTGGAACTGGGGGCGATCGGTCGGAGAGAGCTACCTCAGTGAGGGGGTGGACGGGTAGCCGGGGACACACTAGAGCGGTGATACTGTTGCTTCTCGCGGCTGATGGCCATCGACCTGCTGTCTTGTCTTTTTACACTCGTGTAAGCTGTTATCCTTTTTAAACTGAGCTTCTCATGGAAGCCGGTGAAGATCCTCTCTGTAGCATGATGAGCTTGTCGGTTCCCTGAGGTGTGCTGATATTTAATATTATTTATATTGATTTTAAAAGTGAAGCATTTTGATAAACGGGAGGTTTTTTGTTTTTGTTTTTTTACCCTCTGCTAATCACTTTCAATCAAATATGCAAAGTAATTTTAAGAAGTAAGCAATGAGGCCACTGTTGGTTTTAAAAAAATGTAAAGATGAGCTAATATTCAAGGGGAAGAGTGCTTTTTTTAGACTGTATGTGTGAGGTAGAATGTGAGGGAGAGGATGGGCAGTTAAATGTGTGTGCTGGAGTTTGCATGCTAACAAATCACTATCGTATCAACACTGTACACTGGTGAAAGGACTTCACTTGTTCTGTTTTCTCACAGGGTAAGATTGCATTTCTGCACACAAGTAGCACAAGCAAAGCTCTTCTGCGATCTTCTCTCCGACCACTGCTCATGGCTGTGATTCCCAATGTGTTTTGTAAATGTTAGATTAAGGGAACATGTGTATGCATGAGCTAAGTAGATGGTGGAGCTGGATTACGAGTGTGTGGCGTGTACTGACAAGTGGATAGTATTTTTTTTTTTTTTTATATCACTCAATGGCTTGCTACTTGAAAACGGCATGCTGCATTCCACTGCAATCACTTTTTTTTTGGCTTTGCTTGCATTGAAATTGTATTTATTCTGTTGAGTTTTTTAATTTTTTGATATTTCATCAGCTGGTTAACGGGTTTCTCCGCCGTTACTTTGAGGGTTATTGTGTGTTACATTTTTCTTCTTTGCTAATGTTTTCTTTTATATGAATGCTTCTTTTATTTTAAAGCTTTCCAGTGCCAGTTCTAAATAAAGTTTAACAATAAAGTATTTTTATATTGGACTACCTGTCTTTGTTTTAAAGGTTGCATCAGATAAATTGTATCATTCATTGATTTGCAAAGATAATAAAAGATTTGAACATATGATAAACACATTTGAGATTTCAAATGCGTTGCTCTGATATACGATGAAACGGTTTCATCATGTAGAAAAGTCACAAAATGACAGAGGATGAGAATTACGTCAATTAAGGTTGGAAAACTACCTATGTCAATTTTTGAGTGTCAGAATTGTGCTCCTTCAGCGCCCTCCTGTGGTCAGTAAGGGGAGCGCCTTCTGCCTGCTCGACATTTTCAACAGAAAAGGTCTGATCTTCAATTTGGATTTTTAAAGCAACTGGTCAACATAACAGACTTTGGGAAATGAGGATACTCGAAAGCATTGTTGATTGGTTTTAGGGTGTGGACAAAGATTCTCAACCATCACCGGTCATTGTGTGATGTGAACGGGGTAACAGTGGGCATTTGGCGACCTCTTGCACCTTTGCTTTAGTTTATGGAACCCTTATATCATCTGACCAGTCTCTGGCTCTATTAAATACAATAATAAATATTACCAGTACAACGTGATACATAACCCACATAATGATATAACAGTTAAAGATGAGTAACGTGTAATTCTGTGAAACTTCGGGGGGAAAAATTATTGGCGCCTCTGAGTGTTGGTTTTCCTGAATTCGTGAACGCACCATTGCACGAGGTGGCGTGACGTAAAGGTAGACTGGAACAAAATATATATATATATATATATATATACATTAATTTAACTGAAATAATATTGTCTTCTACAACCTAAATTGCTTAAAATGGCTTATTTGAACTATAATAAAAAATTCAAAATTAATAATTCAACTTTTACGTGAATGACGTAGCAGCGGTCTGAAAGACACGCCCACTCCCGTTACCCTCATGGCTAGCGGAAGCGTTGTTGTGATGATGTTCTTTATTTCATCTATTGAATATCCATGGATTTAAATAGGAATTGTGGAGCTTCGTGTGTTTTATTCCGTTCATCCTCATCTGTGAAACAATGAAATAGATTTCAGGCGACACATGCTGTCCGTAGACCAGCCTGTCGTCTCTATAGCGTCTTTAGCTGTTAGCTTGTAATGCTAGCTGGCTACCGGTGTTGTGAAGAATGAAGGCGATCAGCGGTGTTACCAGCATCATGGACATTTTTGAAAAGGGAAAGGTGGTGAAAATATGTGCTCCGATGGTTCGATATTCAAAGTAAGCTGAAACTCTTTATTTTCTTTAATGGCAGCTGTTTGTTAGTTTGTTAGCACTTGTATAAATGTATATTTGTGGGAAAACCACTAACTCCATGTGTATCCCAGTATGCCATCAAGAATTCCCTTTCTGTATGTTATTTAGTTTCAATAGTGCGTTCTGTGTGTTAGTGTGTGTGTCGCCATCAAAATCTCATTATCCCAACAGGCTTGCATTTAGGTCCTTGGTGAGGAAATACGACTGTGATGTTTGCTTCACCCCAATGATAGTCGCCTCTGACTTCCTGCGATCCGTCAAAGCCAGAGACAGTGAATTCACCACTAATGAACGTGAGTCACTACTTTGCAATAATGCACAACATCATTGTCTTACCACGTTATGTATCTTGTTAATGATCTGTTCACTTTTTCCCATAACTTAATATTTGATTTGGTTTTGCTTGTCATTTTCTTTCTCCCTCTCAGATGACCGTCCTCTCGTCGTTCAGTTTGCGGCTCATGATGCTCAGACTCTGGCTGACGCAGCCTGTGTGGTTGCTCCTTTTTCAGATGGAGTCGACCTCAACTGTGGCTGCCCCCAAAGGTACGACTGCAGACAGCAGTACTGGAGCGTTACTGGAGCATAACTGAAAAAATGTGCAGTTTTTTAAAATGTCTGATCTATTGCAACTAAAGCCGTATCTTGAATGAATTTGCGGCTACCTGGAAGTATACTGTATGCCACTTTCTGATGTTGTTACGTTTGATGTGTGTTTGCTGTCAGGTGGGCTATGTCAGCTGGGTATGGTGCATGCCTCATCAATAACCCTGAACTTGTAAAAGACATGGTCAGACATGTCAGGAACCAAGTGGACAATCCAAACTATACAGCGTCCATCAAAATACGGTAAAAACCTGTAGGAGTTTGATATTATTGAAGATTTATCATAAAGCTTCAGAGCTAAGAATGTATCAGCCATTATTAAATTCTTGAAAATATTTTCCCTAGCGTTTGTGTAGTAATTAGAGGACAAGTAACAGTACATTATTTGCAGAGCATTGATATAAAACACTTTTATCAGTTTGTCTAACAGAGAACACATATAGAATTTGATGATAGTAAAATGTGCTATTTACTGTGTGTGATCTGTTATATATATTTTAAAATTACAAGGCTATATTCTCATCTATCAAAATTTGGCAAGCATCAAAATCAGTATTATGGCTATATGTAAAAACTTACTTTGAAAAAGACATGTAAACATGTTCAAATCATGACGCTGTTGGTGAATATGAAACTCACTTCCCCACAGAATTCACAAAGACCTGAGGCGGACCGTTGATCTGTGCCAGAAGGCCGAGTCAGCAGGCGTGTCGTGGATAACCGTCCACGGTCGGACGTCAGACGAACGCCATCAGCCGGTCCATTATGATGCCATAAAGACGATCAAAGACAGCGTGTCTATCCCTGTCATTGCCAATGGGGACATAAAATACCTCCGTGACGTGGAGTCGACTCGCCAGCTCACCGGTGTTGACGGTAGGATTGTCTACCTTTGAACAATTACTCGTGTAAACTGTTGATAGATGCGGAATTACACTATTTCCTGCATTAATCTCATTTGCTGTTATTCACTTTTAGGCGTGATGGCTGCTCGGGGGTTGCTTGCTAATCCTGCTATGTTCAGCGGCTATGAGGACACTCCTTTGGAATGCATTTGGGACTGGGTGGACATCTCCATAGAGCAGGGCACTCCGTTCACCTGCTTCCACCACCATCTGATCTACATGCTGGAGAGGGTTAGCTCCCAGCCCGAGAGAAAAGTCTTCAACTCTTTGTCCAGTACCTCAGGTGTAATAGATTACCTTCAAAACACATATGGGTCAGTCCACGATGTGGGAATTTAACTATATTTTAAAGTGATTTTATTGTATCTTTTAAATTTTACTTTTGTGTGCAAATTAAAATTGAAAAGCTACAATTGTAGGACTGAAGTTTATTTTCATCACAATGTATTTCCTCATAAAATGTATTTCCTCATAACTCTTATCTGTGTCATAATTATGCAGCAGTTAGAAGAGTATTTGTGATATAAATTCATATAGGATATAAGAGCATACGTAAGTGGAGGCTATTGAGGATTTATCACATATAATGTAGGACATTCAATATGATACAGGCAGAATTATTTGCTTCCTGGACACTAAATATATCAGAAAGTAGTCAGGAGTAAGTCTATTTTTAATTCAGGTAAGCATTTCATAAGAATGACAACATGATGGTTTCATTAAAAAAAAAAAAAAACATCCATTACATCCGATTGCCACTAATCGATGGGAGCAAGAAACATGTTAGCAAACAGAAATTATCAACAGAACTATCAGTCAGTCCTCTGGTCCTTTGTCTTACACTTGCATCACTGGACGGGCTTCTTTAGCATGTAGGTCAACTCCAGAGGCAGCGAACCCTGTGCCACCCCTCTGCAGCGGGATGATGTCTTTGTCGTGGAGTTTCTCCCCATTCACAGGATCAACCATGTCGTCCTTGATCAGCTTCTCCACACACTCTTGCGTTACCACAGAACCCGAGGGCTTCAGAACAGCACATGGGACACTGTTGCCCAGAACGTCTCTTGTTACCGCGCAAACATACCTGTCCTGGCGGGTTAGCAGAGCCACCCGGTCCAGACTGGAGTCCAGGGGGGTAAAGCGCACCGTGATCAGCTCGTTCATCTTAATGGGTCGTCCTGACATCGGACACAAGACTGCCTTACTTGGTTTCTTGATCAGGGTGGGTTTGGACTCTGGGGTCAGGGAGGGAATCCAGAAACTAGGCAGGCTCTGGCTGGAACCGGCATGTGAATCCGAAGATTCTCCCGAGTCTCCTCTGCTCTTCTCGCCCACCGACTTCCCAGAAATGAACGGGTTGATGGGTTTGGACACAATGCTGTTCTCCCGTTTTTTAAACTTCTCCACCCTCTCTCTCTCCTCCGACTTGGACTCAAGTTGGTTGTTGCTCTTCTGCGCTTGCTTCTGTTTCTCGTAAGCCTTCATTTTCTGAGCAATTTCTTTCTTCTGGTGCAGAATGTATTCCAGAATGGCCTGTTTTTCGTACAGGTATCCATCAGGAGTGACCACAGGATCCCGACAAGGCTGCAGGGACAGACAGCAACAGTCGAAGTCTTTAATGGCGTCTTTGCCCAGCCGAATGCTCTGTGTTCCATAACCAGATGCGGCTGTATCTTTCCTTTTCTCGTGGTATGTGTAGACAGCTCCAGCTGTGCAGTTCTTCCCGTGGCGAGTCATTGTAATTTTTATTTATTTAAACAATTTATCTGCGGTAGAAATTATTATTCCAAACGCACCACACACTGCGGAAGCTATTCTGTTGTCTCCTTCTGCTTCGGCCGCACAGGAAATGACGTAGTACATTTATCTTGTTAATAAAGTTGTCCTTTCAAATAACGGATGTTTTCAGTTGTTTTTCAAAGTAAAGCCGGAAATTGTTAGTCGCTCAACTTGACATGTAGCATTTAGCAAAAAACAAATAACTATGATATTAATGTTTGTTAATACTGTACAAATTAAACATGATAAAATTAAATTGAACATTAACAACGTAGTTTTATTTTTATTTTATTTTTTTAATGACAGCCGTGCGCTCTCGTTTTGTAGTAAACAAAATTACATCCGGTCCCTAAAAGCGACACAAGAGCCCACATTAAATCACATAACTTAAAGATGAAAACGATAAAATCAGATAAAACTTGATAAAATTAGACCGCCTGGATTCAGTAGCCTTTACCGTAACTTCAAAGAGTAGTTTAAAATCAGTGTGAATGCAGAAGACGCAGACTACCAGAAAGCTAATGAATGAATTCACGGAAGTGGGTGCGAACACCCAGCTTCATTAAGTCATTGGGTCCAGTTCATCAATATATTTTCCTTTTTGTCTGTCGTTTTAGCTGTCTATCGATATCCCTTGTTTAATAAATATGCAGTGTGAATTTACAATATTATCACATATATAATTTAAATTTATACTTATAAATTATTTACAATATACTTCCAAGATTTTCACAATATATTCCATTTATTTACATCCCATAACAAGTTTATCAAAGCACCAGCTGTGAAGAGCTACAATCTTAAAATCAGCAGTTTATTTCATCAAGTCCCTCCAGTTAAATCATTACAAAATACAAATACATTGCAAAAGACCAACCTATCGACCAAGAAAAAAAAACATTTTTTGGACCGACCGACCGCTGAACCGAAAAAAAAATATTTTTTAGATCGACCGACCCGTCAACCTTTCACCCATTTACAATTATGTTTTTTCGAAACTCCCAAAAAGATTGTCTCAGCAGATTAACCCAAGTGATGTGTCTCATACTGATGACCCTCATTAGCATACAAAGGTGAAACTCGCATTTCAACAACCCCCCTTTGACACCCCCATCAACAATCGTTGAGGAGCCAGACGGGTTTCAACGACGGTCGTTGGAATGTGAATAACACTGACCACACCCAAAATAAGGTGGGACAAGACCAGCCACCTCTAGAACTGAAGAAGTGTTTTGGATGAGAGACGAAAAGTCTTCAAAAACTTTCTTAAAGTCCAGTGGATTGACTTAAACAGCTTTGGATAACCATGACCTGGATAACTGAAAATCTAAACAGACATGTTGGTCCAAAAAATTTTTTCTTCAGACCAACTGACCAAAAACAAATTGTTTTTGGATTGACTGACCGACCAAAAAAAAAAGTATTTTAGACCGACCCACTGACCAATGGACCAACCGACCGGTCAAAAAAAAAAAAATTATTTTGATCTAAAAAAGTTTTGTTTGAGATGGACCAACCGACCGCTTGACCAATGGACCAACAGGTCTAAAAAAAATTTCTAAAAATAAAAAATTTGTTTTGGTTGGTTTAAAAACAGTTTTTAGACAAACTAAAAAATTTTTAGTTGACAACTAAAAAAAATTTTTAGTCGGTCTAAAGAAAAATTTTTTAGACAACTAAAAAAATTTTTAGTCTGCCAAATAAAATATTTTAGTCAGTCTAAAAAAAATTTTTTTAGACCAACTAAAAAAAATTTTTTTTAGATTGACAAACCAAAACAATATTCTTTTTAGACCAACGGACCAACCAAAAAAAATTGTATTTTTAAACCGACCAACCGGTGGAAAAATATTTTTTAGTTGGTCTAAAAAAAATTTTTTTGGACACTAAAAACATTTTTCAGTCAGCCAACTAAACAATTTTTTTAGTTAGTCTAAAAAAATTTTCTTTAGACCAACTGACTGACCCATACAAAAAATTTTTTTTTTGACTGACCGACAACAAAAAATTGCTTTTAGAGCACCAAAAGAGACATTTTAGACCGACCGACCAGTGGAAAACATTTTTGTAGTCAGTCTAAAAAAATTTTTTAGACCGACTAAAAAAAATTTTTTATTGGCCAAAGAAAAATATTTTTAGTCGGTGAAAACAAATTTTTTTTAGTTGGTCCAAAAAAAAAATTTTGGGGGCCAACTACAAAATTTTTTTTTGGCCAACTAAAGCACAGTCGGTCAAAACAAATTTTTTTTAGTTGGTCCAAAAAAAAAAATATTTGGGGGCCAACTACAAAATTTTTTTTTGCCAACTAAAAAACTAAAAAAAAAAAAAAAAAGTTTTTTTGGACCGACTAAAAAACAGTCGGTCAAAACAAATTTTTTTTTTATTTAGTCCAAAAAAAAAATTTTTTTTGGCCAACTAAAAAACTTTTTAGTCAGTCTAAAATAATTTTTTTTTGGCCGACTAAAAAAATTTTTGGCCAACTGAAGAACTTTTTAGTCGGTCTAAAAAAAATTTTTAATCAGCGAACAAATAAACCTTTTGGTCGCTCTACAAGGGCTCGAAATTGACTTTTTTTCTTGGTAGCACTGGTGCTCCCAAATTTAGAAGTTAGTAGCACCAGCAGACTTTAGGAGCACCTACCCAAAAGCAAGGCAGTGACGGAGCGATAGAGACGCTCCGTACCTCTCCGTTCCGCGCGCCTCTCTCCCTCGCCCAAGAGAGCAGCCGCTACTGCGCTCTCATTGTTTCCTGGAAGGACCGCGGTCCTGCTCAGACTGTTTCGCGCATATTCTTCGGCATGTCTACACTTACGTGTCTGCATCAAACAAATTGTCGCGGTAGTGCGTTCGAGGGTGCGCACTCGGCGCCTACACGTTTTCCCCCCACATCCACACAAAACTGTATGAAGTACCGGGCTGGCTGGACTGAACCGAACCATTTTGGTTATTATTGGATTGTTTTGTATTTTAAAACATTACTAAAAGTTGTTTTATGTTGCCCCAAACTCCACCATGCCTTTAGTGAACATTCGTTTGCATTTTTCTCGGTCATTTTGCCCTCAGCTCGGATTCAGGGGATAATTCTGCGCAAAAGATCTGTGCTTTGTTTCATAGTGGCGCTTCATGTTACCACTTTTAATTTATGCTACGTGTTCAGACCATACGAGGTAAAATGGTTTTTAACTGCCTGATGGAGGAATAAACATAAATTTCGTCCACTCATTGTTAACCAGCAGTTTTCCTCGTTAACCTCCCTTCGTTTGGAGCTATGCTGTCTTCCTCCTTCTGTGCTCCGCTGTAGCGGTAAACTCACAGCGGCAGCGAGCTGCCTCACTTCCTGGTGCACTGACAGCGTAGGGTAGACAAACGATCTGATTGGCTGAACTGAGTGGCGTTATTACCGTATTAACTGGAGGAGCAGCGCCCGCCGTCTGTAGCCGCGAACTGCAAGTAAAAATGCGCCAAGAAAATCTACTCTAGTGAATTTATCATGGAGTGGTCACGGGTCCGGACAGAACCATCACGCGGTCCGGATCCGGACCGCGGTCCGCCATTTGGTGACCCCTGCTCTATGGAGAGAAAGAAAGATCGAGAGAGAAGAGGAAACTAAAGGCGCACCAGATTTTTTTTCTCCTAGTCGCACTGGTGCTCCAAAATACATTTAATAGTCGCACTGATAAAAATTTGGGCGCATATGCGACCAAAATGGTCGCAATTTCGAGTCCTGCTCTAAAAAAATGTTTTTTTGGCCAACTAAAGAAATTTTCAGTCAGCCAAAAGACCAACTAAAAAAAGTTTTTTTTCGCCAACTAAAAAAAATTTTTAGTCGGCCAAATAAAATATTTTTAATCAGTCTTAAAAAAAATTATTTTTTAGACTGACTAAATAAAATTTTTTCTAGATCGACTGACCAAAAAAAATATATTTTTAAACCGACAGACCAACCAAAAAATATTTTTATTTTAAACCGACCCACCGGTGGAAAAATCTTTTTTAGTGGGTCCAAAAAAAATGTTTTTTTGGCCGACTAAAAAAATTTTTTAAACTGACCGACCGAAAAAAGATTTTTTTTAGACCTAAAAAAATATTTTAGACCAAAAAAAACCATTTATTTCAGACCGACCAACATATTGGTCAACCAAGAAAAATGTATTTTTAGACTGACCGACAGGTGGAAAAAATCCCTGTCCACTGACTTGATAATATTGCTGCAGTCTGGGATTCACAGGTGGAGGTGGGTACTGGCCAGGAAGATAGGGTATTCTGCACTCTGGGAATTCTCTAGTATTTCTATAATAACCACCATCCATGGGCCCTGGGCCTGGAGGAGGGGGCCCGTAACCCTGCTGGCTACATGCAAAGAAGGGCGGTCGAGGCAGGTACTGCACTCTGCCCAGGACAAGGTCTGGGGTTGGACACATGCTGGGAAGCAGTAGAATCTGGCCTGGGCTGGGGGTGACTCAGGCTGGACCCCATTTGGTGGTAGCCTGAGTCCTGTGGATGTTGGTTGAACCAGGTGGCTTGGGGGGCAGACCTCTGGCCGAAGTAGCTCTGATTTTGGGAATTATGAAGCGGGTGTGCATTCGGGTGAGAATCGGGGGCTTTTACAGAGTACTGAAGAGGAAGTGGAGCTTGTACCAGGGAACGTACAGGTTGTGTTAAAAGGGTGGGAATGTTGTGATGAGGTGACAGAGTGTGAGAGGGGTGCATCTGGGCCTGGGGAGGTAAATTGAAAGGCCGTGGTGGGGAGTCACTGGTAGGCAGGAAACAGTTCTGAACCAATGGGGGCCGACTTGTGTGATCAGGTCCCCACTGGGAAAAGGAGACGGTTGGAGGCACAGGCTGGAAGGGCTTGGGGAGAGGTGGTCCTTGACGTTCACGATTAAACGGTATCTGAGATGGTACTGAGACTGGGGCCACATGCAATGACTCCAGGGCCATGGACGATGTCTGTTCTCTTGAATTAAAATAGCCCTGTTTGCTGTGTGAGGATGGGGTATATTCTGCACCACTGGGACCCTGGAGAACATTGTGGGATGCTGTGTAATGAGGGTTAAGGGCCACTCCTGGCAGAGATGTAGCAAGGCCAACATCCTGCTGCTGTGGGGGCAGCCGTGGCCCAGCTGGAGAGTACATCGCTTTGGGTGTTTGCAAAGGCAGAGGGTGGCTGTGGGGTATCGTCTGGATGCCGCCCGCTGCCATAGGTGGGTGGGCTCTCACGAAACCAAAAGGTTCTATCATGGTTTGGGTGGCCGGGGGCATTGTGGAGGTAGTCCCTGTTATATGGTTGTGACGCCTGGTCCTGCAAACATATTTGGCCCTGATGGAGGAAGGCCAGAGGCCCACGGAGGTCCAGTCCGAGTAAGAGGATGCATGGCAGCAGATCTAACAGATCTGAGGACTGAATTGCACTGGAGACGAAGTAAGGCGGTGCTGGAACAGAGGGAACGGAGGTGAAATTACACATGATGTTAACGAGTTTACACACCTCTGTGTAACAAACTGATCCTGTTGAACAAAGGGTAAACATGGCACCTTTCACACACACACACACACACACACACACACACACACACACACACACACACACACACACACACACACACAACACTGTAGTACACACAACCTACAACACAACCTAAAGGATTGAAGGATTTACTGTACAGAAGACAGGGTTAGATGGAGGCAATTGATTCACTGTGCGACCCCTGAAGGGAAAAGCTGAAAGGAAAAGAAGATAATTCTGTGATCCACAAAGGTACAGCTGTCATTAAAGAAAAATACCACTACACTAACACCACTACTAATAGGATAGAGGACGTGTAGCTGTAGTACTATGTGTTGTTCCGCTGTATGATGAAAAAAAAAACAGCCTGTATTTTGAATTTTGCTGTGGGGGAAGTACATGCTTTTATTCTGTAGGGGTTCCAGAGAAGCGCATTAACGGGGCTTGGAGGGACGGACCCCCGCTCATCATATCGATTATCGGTTATGGACTCGAAGCGTCTCCATGGAGGATAATTCATTTATCAGTCGGTGGACATTATTAACTTGTTTAGGTCACACTAACATGGAAAACCTGGCCTTATGCATGAAAACAATTAAAGTCTCTACCGACAATAAAAGGTGTCCTGATTTCCAAACCAACAAAATATACAAAGCAGAATAAGAACCACTACAGACGCAAATTAAAACGGAATAATTCCAGGATAATATAATTATAAAATATAGCATATGTTATGCTGTGATATATAGATATGTAAAATATTAACTAGAGTTTCAGTTGCCCCGGTGTCTTTGCGGGAATCCTCTGCTTCAGTCTTCCCGTGGGCCAAATTACAACTTTTGACAGCACGGCGGAGGCGCCGCAAAAAAAGTGGCGTATTCATCCGCGTCTGTTGTGTCATCCGTTTCCATAGTAACCGTTTGTTTCGTGACGCCGTTGATCGTGCGAAAAGAAGAGAAGAGTCCGAACGAGTGAGGTACGACCAAAGTAAACGCTTGTTCTTTGCCATGTCTTTTCTGGTGACGTTATAAGGCCGTAACATTCTATGAGACGTCATATGAATATAAAGACTAGGTTTACTGAGGAACTACTTTACTTTTGGTGCTAGTGTTAATTGCTCTTATCAGCTAAATACCGCTAGCATAACTTTTTACAGGAATCTGATGTTAAATCATATATATATATACACACACACACACACACAATTATATTAAATTATATTAAATAAAAATAAAACAAATTATTGAATTCAAATTATTAAATTATTAAATTAAATTATATTAAATATAGGGGTTTTTGTATTGCTCTTCATCTAATTATAAGAACATAAAGTTAGGTAAATTATTGACTTTAGTGTCATTTTAAATATAACACCCATGTGATGTCATAGTTAAAGTGAAATCAATCCATTTTTCTCTAGTCAATGTAGTTTTTAAATGTCAGCTCGCCATAAGTCAGCACAATTCTCCAAACAGACATAACCCTGGTAGTCTAGACATAGCTTTACTGAATATTCTGTTTCTGAAATCTTCATCTGTTCAGTAATTAATCACCACCAGATCTGTCTATGTGACCCTATCTCCGTCAATTCTTAACAGAAATTAGGTTTAATGTTCAGTCCTTTCCAAATCCTTTACACCTCATGTCGTCTGTACATTTTTAGCCTTTTTACTTGTAAATTCTTCTCATATGCTCTCCCTCTCTGCATCATCAGCAACAGACCTCCGGTGGAGAAGGATGGCTGTTCAACATCGCATTCCCCAACAGGGTGGTGGAATCAGTCTAGACAATTTTGAGATTGTGCGTAACTACTCCGAGCTCTTCAGGGCAAAATGCTCTAGGCTGATCTCAGAAACCGATGAAGCATGTAAGAACATAGAAAAGGATGCCAACAAGCAGCTGGGTAAGGAAGACTATTTTCTTCAGCAATGAAGAAAATGTGGAAAAGCTGAGTGGGCTGTAATTAAATTTCCTCTGATTAGATCGGCGGCTTAAAGATGTCCAGTTTCTGAAAAAGGAGTTGGAGCTGAAGTTGGAGGAGATTACCGTGGAGACGGATGACCTCATTGTCTTGCATAGCAGAGTGATGAAAGCACTGAATGCCTGCAAAGATCCTCTGAAAGCCACCGTTCAATGTCTGGAGGAAAGGTTAGATGGGAAAATGATGGAAAGCTTTCAATTAAGTTAACTAAATGACCGAAAAACTGATCAAAAGATAGGTTTAAATTCATATATTTCTGTGCAAGATGTAGCAGGAGTCATGCTTTTTCTTTCTGTGGCGTGCAGAATGAAACATTCCCCTTCATCTTCAGAGGAGTTGCATGACGAAGTGGACAGAGAGCTGCTCAAGGAGAAGGAGGTCATTGAGGGAGCGTCTTCCGTACTTCAGCGCGTAGGCGAGCAAATCACTGAGCAGATACGGTAAGGGGGGCAGTTTGGATTTTGTCAAATTTGTGGTCTTCAAAACCTGAGAAGAAAATGAAATTGAGGCATGCAGTTGTCGGGAAAAAACCCAACATGCAACGTGTTGTTTTGTGTTCCAGACTGAACCGAAGTGCCAAATATCTGCTCGAGCAAGATCTAAAGGAGAAGTCTAAGGCTCATTGCATCGACACCTCCTGTATGCTAACGACCACTCATTCCATCGACAGCTTAAATAAGTCCACAAAAGGCAAAACTGTTCTCCCGAGGTAAATTTTCACATTTTTCTTTGCTTCATGAAGAGAGGAATGTTGAATAATGTCTATGAAAAAGAATTTTTAAGCTCATTTTTTGAATCATTTCCAACGTGTGGCTTACAAAATTTCTCCTATTTTCAGAGAGATTTCTGGAAATGTAAAATAAAAAAAGACATTTTGTTATTTCCCTATCGTCATTAGTGATTTAATGCCTTTCTTTCTTAGCCTGCCGGTGACTCCAAAGCAGTGGGAGAACATGTCGGACATGAACATAGACAAAGCGGAGCAGCAGAAGGCCAACTCCATGTCGCTCCGGGCCTTGGTGGAGTCTCTCCTGGAGCAGACGGCCGCTGATATCCAGAAGCAGGTCCAGGTTACATCAGCAGCCTTTCAGCTGAACATCCATGATATCAAGTCTGCCAAGAGTCAGATGGAGGATCAGCTGGCCAAGGTAAGATGTTACTAATACACAAGTGAGAGATCTGTTGGATTTGTCCTGCCAACATTTGAGGTTTATGAAAATTTGAGCATTAGCTCTGATTTAATTTTTGAGACTGAACTCTATCTGCTCTAGTTTCAGTCTGAGCTCACCAGCCAGCACAAGACCAGAGAGGATCTGGTTGTGGCCATGACAGAGACCGAACACATTCTGAGTTTGGCCCAGGCCCGCCTGGCTTTACGTGGGCAGAGGCCTCCCAAAGAGCAATGCCACGATCCGGCACAGTCCAGGCTCCTCGCCGAGGTCCAGCAGCTCACAGCTAGCATCAACAAGTACGGCCAGGAAGGATGAGTATTTTCCAAAGCTTTTCCCAAGTTTGTTTGCATCGTGTGACGTCTCTTCATCTGTACTTGCAGGATGCGTAAGGCAGTGGCTCAGTCTGATGAAGAGCGCAGGGCTCTGCTTCGGTGTGAGCTGGAGCTGCAGAAAAACATAGCGATGAAGGACGACTCTCTCTACACCGATGAGGTCGTCTGCAAACAGCACAGAGATTCAATCGTCATACGGAACTTCTGAACCCACTTGGAGTTGCATTTATTTTATGAATTATTGAATTTATTTGTCTTTCTTGTGGTTCAAGATTGCCTCTTCATGTTGCAGAGCTTTTGTGATATTTTTTGTGCTTTCTGACAGCAGAGATCTCACTGGTTTCAATCCATTATGATGTTGTTATTATTCACTTTGACTAAAACATGAAAAAAAAAAAAATTATTAATGAGAGTCATAAAAAATAATGTAGCGTTTTGTAAACATGTAATTAAAATATTTCATTCATCTTTTGTTCATTTTATTTCCTTCTTAAACTTAGACAACAGATATGATGCAAAGTGTAGAGTCTGTTTTTAGCAACCAAAATGATCAGGAGTATCGAATTCACATTCGGAACCATTTTGTCTGCTCGCAAGCACCACATTAGTCATGTTTGTAAAAAACAAACCTACATATAAACCCTCATTAACATGAAAAGTTAAAGGACACGGATAATAAAATTACGCTCGAACAGCTTGAATGCTTCCATCGGTTCTGAAGCAGCTTGTCTGAGGAACATTTTCTCTTTTTATGTCAGATGACGATGGAATTCACACTTCTTCTAAAAAAAGCACATCAAAAGGGAGAGAGGAGAATCCGTTACAGAATATTAAAACAACATTCTTTAAAATCCTGTATGGTGCAGGAACGCTACCTGGTGCCACAGTAATGTAAGAAAAGGCAGAGCCAGATGACAACGGGGACAGATTTTGATTGCATAGATGTCACCTCCATCACCCCTGGGGGTCCTGTGTGTTAGGGAAGTGGCCTTTAAGGTGCTGCTTAGCCCAAGGATACCCTTTTTCTCCTGCTGCTCCTCTTCTTCCTCCTCACTGGCGAGTAGCAAACACTCCAGCTAGGTTCAGGGATACAGACAGTCTCAGGTGTGCTGTACTGAGTGCATGCATCATTTTCTGTCAGCCTCTAGGGGCAACAGTGAGCACACGGTTAATGTCATCTCTGGTTTGTCAAAAACCATGTCCTGTACCTCATGTTTTTCTATATCCTCAGCTGGTGATGATGCCTCACATCTAACTGCCACTTTTATTTTTGCTGTGAAAAAAGGCACAGTTTGTCACTAAATTCCAGAAGTACAGTAGAAGTTATTTGGGGTTTATGCTGAACCCCTTAAAGTTTTCTTCCTCTTATTGTCGTTTGCTGATAGTTTGCTGATAGTCTGAGCAGGACCCGAGGCGCCGTGAGCACCGGAGCAGGTCGAGTCGTGTTCTTGCTGTTCCCTCCAGAGGATGTAATGGCCACAGTCCTCGCAGAGGTTGGTTCGACTCCCACATACCAGAAGGTGTTCACCCTGTTTCTTCCATGGGAGCTCCAGATTGCAGAAGTGACAGACGCTCAGACGCTCCTGACATTCATCAGACTGGGAGGCAGAGCAGAGATCCACTGATAAATACACCTCAGGTTATAGGACTGCAAGTCAGTCAGCATGCATTCATGTCATTGAGCCTTTTACACTTGAAAGTTAGATGTTAGGGGAACTATGTGGAGGTATTTTCAAGTTATTATTTGAAATGTGATCTGGTGGAAGCTGTTCTGTACTGTGCATGCTAATGAGACACAGTCAAATGGTCCACCTTTATAAAATGGGTTTAAGTCCGCATCCCCAGTGTGGCTTAAGGGAATAGTTTGCTCAAAAATGAAAGTTCAATCATCACCCACTCACCAGCATTCTGAAAAGTGAGTTTCCTTGTAAATAAATCATTTTTGAGCTTAACAGCAAAACAGAATTCTCCTAAGTAACTGAAGGTGGGGTGAGAACATAAAATAACTTCCTCCTTACTGCTCTTCTGAAGCCTAGAGTCCCCTCATAAATTAGATAAACTGAAATCCTCAATGTAGCTGCTAAACTAAAAGGCTTAACCAGTAAATAATCTTTGGCTACCTGTTTTGGTGGGGGCTAACATTCCCACCAAATGTACCTCATGATCCTTGAGATGACGGCATTCCATCTTCTGGTTGCACTTGGAGCATTTCACCTGTGAACAAACGGAGGTGTGAGGCTCCAAAGGCACCGTCGTGAGGTGCATGTGTGTGTCTGTAGATACCTGGCCATGCTGTTCCTCTCTATGCTGCTCCAGGTGCATTCTGGGAACCACCTCATCGCATTCAGGACAGACGCACAAGAAGCGTCTGCAGTGCATTTCATGCAGGGCAAAGTTGGTCTCTGCAACCTTTCTGTGGCTTCATAGAGGGACAGAGGATTAATTTCTTTCTTTATTACATATGTGTGACTTTTATACACCACTTACCTGTATCTGAGGTGCTTTATATAACCATAACAGAACATAATTAAAGTAAATATAGATATGGGCTTAAATGTTCACCTGCAAATGAACAAGTAAGTCAGTAACTTATGGAAAATTCGCTGCTGTGTGATGATAAATAATAATATTAACTTGATCTAAAATCACAATGCAGCTGAAACTGTACCGACTCAGTTTGGTGTCAGATTTGACTGATCTTAATAAAGTTGGAACTTGTTAGTGAAATATATTGTTATTCTTAAGAATGATACTGATGTGACTGGAAATCAAGCTCTCCTGGGGGATAAACTATAAATAAACTTCCTTGGTGGAGGAGTTTATTCCCTGACTGTTCTCTAGTTTTTTCTTTTTCTTTGAATTAAAGTTCAACAAACATCCAGTATCTAATAAAGTTGAAGATTGCATATAAAAGCATCTTTTTTTTTTTTTTTTGTCTGTATATGATATGATATCATCATTTAACAAATGTCCCTCCACTGTGAACGTGATCTTTTTCACCTCTTACAAATTTTCTATAATAAATGAAGCTGACCTGTTTGTTTTATCCCTACTGTATTATTGAGTGTTCAGTGTGGTTAAATCCCATTTAAACTAATAAACTAATGGTTTATTAGTCATATATGACTCTTGAGACCGTGACTCTACTGTAATCTGACTCCTATTATTTGCGTCCTTTCTCAAACCTTTCACATCAACTTAATGCTCACCATCTTCCACAGGTTCGCGTTTCCTGCTTCTCATCCATAAATCCGTAAAATCTTTTGCACGATCTCAGTCGGACCCTAAACTAAAAAAGAACCGAAAGTGAAATAAAATCCAGCGCCTCACCACAAACACCTTGTCGTGTGCATCTACGACCACAAGATGGCGCCAATAAATCTCTTACTATCATTTCTACACAAAAACTGGGTTTAAAATCTCTTGGGGTTACAAATATGCGCAACCACAGAATGATGGATTAAAACTAGTTTTGGGGCATTAGCTCTAGATAAAATAACCTCATTAGCAGCCCAAAGACAGAATAAAGAGAATTTAGTAGAATGAAATCATAATTGAATTAAAGGGAAACTATGCATGAACTCAGGGGCCTCACCAATTATTACAAATTATTATTAGGCTTCACTGTAAAGACTAAGCAAAGTGCATGAATTAATGAAGCATCGATCTGGTTTGCAGTTTGTTGATGCTGCATGGTCAATCTGTTCTTAGATTCCTGAGTTTTGCAGGTTTTATGTGAACAGCAGATTGGTAGAGGTCTAACTTCTACCATCCAGGTCCGGGAGGCCAAGAGAGAGCTGGCTGGCATCATGAAAACACAGCTGATCTCACAACCACACTGATAATAACACGTCACACTCTGACACAGACTGAAGCCACACGACACACCGATCCTTTGTATTTATTCAAACATTAAACGGTGACCAGAGATAGCAGCCATGTGTGGAATAGCAGCTGTAGATTCAGACGTATTTGTCTCCTCTTTATATATTGTTCAAACTGTATTGAGATAGTAAGGAGGGAAACATGCACACAGATCAAAACAATCTGTACAACCGTTACATCTGGTAAACTTCACTGTACAAAGATTCATAGTTTCTGTAAGGACAGATTATTCATAGAAAAGTAAGCTTTCAAAATAACACTGTACAGATGCATGGTTCTCCATCCACTGTAGAGTCTTGGCTTCTCTTCTATGCTGAATGTGATGGAAACCTGTTTGTGTGTGAGATCATTCAGAGTCGGAAAACACAGAATTCGCGGCGGAGGAGACTCTCCAATCAGTTCATCCAGGGCTACGTTGTCATCTGTGCTGTGAGTTCCCTTTTCTCCCTTTGTTCTTTTTTTTTTTAAATAAATGCACCAGCTGTTGAAGAGTTGAATGTTGACACAGACACCAAACAGCTTCCATGAGACGCTGCAACTTGGCTACAAATCCTGAGAAAAAATGTCCATCATGAGTCCTCCTCATCTCAAAAAAAAAAAAAAAAAAAAAAAAAAGAGGTGTCAAATCTTAAAAACTGTACAAACACTCACAGGAATACAACAGTCGTGACAGTGGATTGCTGACGTTTGCTTTTTGTGGCCACCAGAGGGCAGCATTGCTAAACAAATCACACTTCAATTTCAAATTGAAAGCAATGGTTTTTTTGTTTGTTGTTTTTAAAATCAGGCACCAGGACGCTATTGATCTGAGATCATTTTCAAATCGATCAATGTCTGGTTTACATCAAGGTCTGAAAATTTTTTTGGCCCATCATTAAACTTCCTGTTAAAGTTTTCCTCATTGTTCAAACAAAGTGATAAATATCTCTCTCAATGAAAAACTAAATAACTCATTAATCCTATGCTATGCACAATGTATGTCATGTATGTGCTAAAATAGAAAAATAGATAATTTGAAAATAAATGTAAACATAGAAAAATATATATAATCAAACAATATGTACATACATGAGAGGTGGTCACATGACCCATGCTTTAGATTGGTCCAAACAGACGTGTACTGATAATAATGTATTTTTGGTAGGTAAGAATAAGTTTTATACAATCGGTGTCATCCTTAATGTGTGATGGTGTGTGTGTGTGTGTGTGTGTGTGTGACGCCTGATCCCAAGGTCTGCGCATGGGTTGGAGAAGTCACCATACAGAGCATTTATCCTCGGGGTTCATGGGGGAACCCTTTGGACAGTGGAAAACACGGGCAAACTCATCAAACTGCGACACGCTGCCGATGACTCTGCAGGGGGAGAAAACACAAGAACGACAAATGACGGTGAAGCGTTTGTTGTGTGTGTTTGTTTGCCTCACACACATGCATGTGTGTCAAAATGAAAGTGAGGTGTTGCTGAACGGATTTAAACTGAAGTCGGTTCTTTTCTGCCATTGGCTCTGCTGGGCTGGAATAGAACATAATTCTGAGGTTGTGTTGAAGTGTAGAACCTTCAACACAACCTCAGTGTTGTGTGTATTGTGTTGTGTGTGTGTATGTTGTTGTGTGTACCTGTAGTGCTCTGGTGCGTGTTTGTCGGTCAGCAGCTGCAGGTAGATGGACTGAGATCTTCTCTTCATGCACCAGTTCTGAAAAGACAACGAACGTAACAGCGACCCAGTCCGCAAGAGTTCAGCCAGAACACGACAGGCTGGTTCCAGGTAGTAAAGGACATTTACCTTCAGCAATCAATTTTTTTTTTCATAGAATTTAATATACGTTACGTTTAAAAAAAAAATCATTGTTTTGTGAGCAGCTCCATCAAAGTGCGATTTCCCTTTTAAACCTCTAAGAAGTTTTCATTGAAATAATTATTCTAATGTTTCCAGTCTGATGATGATGATGATGATGATGATGATGATGATGATGATGATGATGATGATGACAGGCAGTAGGTCCTGGGTTCGAGTCCTCCTGGGTTTTTCTCTGTGTGGATTTGATTATTCTCCTCACGTCTGCTCGGGTCCTCTCAGGGGTCTCCAGAAGACTAATCATCTCAGAAGCCCTCAGATTTATCAAGTGACTCCTCAGAGGGAGTCTGACAACAGGTGGGAGGTAAATCGAAAAGCTACAACTCTCAAGCTCCATGAGATACGACAGCAAGCTGCTACTAATGCTAATGTTTTTCTACTTTTTTGATATGCTAATTCTTCTGTCACTGCTGCATACTCAGCATTAGGCTAAACCTGGGTCTAGACAGTTTTAAAAGACAAATAAATAAAACAAACACTGCCCATCAGCCATAAAACAACACGCTGCCTTTAGGTCTTTTATAACTTAGAACTTGTTCGAAAATCAATAAACAACAATTTCATAATTGCTCTGTTGTTGTTTTTTTATACAATTAGACTGTGGATGAAATGACTTTCAAATTAGCTCAACCAATAAGTTGCTCTAAGGTACAAACATTAAAAAATCCTCCAAATGTGTGTCTGCATTCACTCAATATTACATTTAAACATGAATTTCAATGACAGCATTGAATTCAAGTGAATAGTGATGATGGTTTAGGAGGAGCTTCACTGTACTGTCTGTATTTATGACGAACACATCCATCAACTCGTGTTCCCACAATGCACAACTCTGGGCTCTTCAGTGGAGACTGACACCTGAAATGATGTAACATGTGAAGGTAATGAAGCGAAGCAGCCGTAAAGGGCTTCTGTACCTGTGCGAAGGCGATGAAGAGGAGCTGTTCGTGTGTGTATCTGAGGCCGGGCAGGGGTCTCTCCGGACCGTGTTCCCTCACCCACTTCTGATACGCCTGGCCAGCCAGAGGATGATAATAATAGAAGAAGGGAGAAACAAAATGAAACGGTGATCCCTCAACCCTCATGTCCTCGTTTCCACCAACCAAATGGGTCTTTGTTTTTTCAATCTCTCCTGGCTTTGCATGTTATGTTTACCTCAGCCAATCAAACTGATTGACAGGACTGGAAGACATTTGCCTGCATTTTAATATTATAATTTAAAAAAAGCGTCCACTCATTTCCTTTGTACTTTTTTTGTTTCTGTATGCACAAAGCAGTGCTCACTTTAATATAGACCACTGAGACAGTTAATATGGAATTGAATTATGCAGCATGTCAGATGGTGTTTGGGCACATACACACACACACACACACACACACACACACACACACACACACACACACACACACACACACACACACACACACACACACACTGATGTGAGCAAAAAAAAATAAAAATTCAAGCAGAATGTTTATCTTTCCTCTTGTTTCAGAGGTGCTTTTTCACTTTTATGCAAATTTTTCTATGAAAAATAAAGATATTTGGACCAAGCAGAGAACAAATGGTAACATTTAGATGTTACTGAATGCTGCTTGTGTGAATTGAGGATAACATGGAATGTTTCTTACATAGTATGATAGCTTCAGCCCTCCCATGTCTGCAATGTTCTCTCCCAACGTCAGGCGACCGTTCACCTAGAGAGAGGCAGCCAAAGTAAAATGTAAAGTAAAAGTGAAAAGTACTCGGAGTATTAAAGTAAAAAGTAGCTCCTTTTAATGGCTGTTTTTGCACGAACCGAACTGAACCTCGTGTCTCATTAACAAATCAGTTCAAAGGATTTGGAGCTTTTGCTTCAACTTCAGTTCCCGCCATTCACAGGGAAGAAGAGTCTATTCAGAGTAAATGATCATTATGTAGAACACAGGCAGGAGGAAATCACCACAGAAAAACACGGCGCCTTTTCTTTGTCTGCTGTCTGATTTCATCTGCCGTGCGCTGATGGATGCGGCGAGATATCGTCTTTTTCTTGGCGTTAATGGTCCATTCGGTTTGTAATCAGTCTTATGTTAAACACAAGCAGTAATCTAGTGAAGCAACACATCTGTTTTAAAATGCAAAGGAGTGGAAAGAAGGGATATTAGTGATAAAATGTAAAGAGTTCAAGTAAGAACATGTCAGAACATTAAATGCTCAAGTAAAAATACTTGAAAACTCTTGTGTTCGTGTTTCACAAATCGCTTCGGTACGAAGATATGTTCAAGAACATACAAGTACTTCAATGATGTAGTTCAATCTGGGATTTGGAGTAGGATTACATAGATAAAATCATACACTGATGTTTTTTTTTGGGGGGGGGGGTGGGATCTAGCTGACCCTGTTTTATTAAAAAAAAAGAAAGTTTTGGGGGAAGAAGCCTCTTTTGCTTTCGTGCCAATACTTGTAAGAGAAGATCAAAATCTCTCGCATGACTACACTGAAAAACTGAAGCCAGGAAACCTCAGTGGCCGTTGCTTCGTGTAATGACTGGAAACAGGTGGCGAGGACTCCACCTACCAGCACCCCGTAGATCAGTAGTGATGCTTCTTATCGGGGTGACACTGGCGAGTGTAAATACTACACGTTGGGATTTAACGGGGGTCTTGATTAGTTATTAGATGATCACAGAAATGTTCTGCAGAAGTGTCATCTCTGCAGGTTTCCCTGGCAACGAGTGGAGACTCCAGATAGAAGACGACTAGATGTCATCCTACTGGTGTAGACCTGTGTGCACGTGCAGACCAACCTTCTGGTTGTAGACGGTAAAGTTATCGTAGAGCTTGACGATACACTCCGCCTTTGTCTGGAACTTCCTGTAGGACTCCTCAGTCCACCACTGCTTGAGGTTGCCATGGCGGTCGTACTGGCCCCCTAGGGACATGAACCATTGCATCACTAAGATGAGGGGCAAAAGGTGCAGGAGGGAGGGGGGGCAGAGTTAGCATGAAGACATCACAATCCGCATCTTTACTTCGCACTCCAAAGAGCTGTTCATCAACCGCTTTTGTTTTTCTTTTACTTAGCAAAGCTCCGGGAATTCAGGTATTTGGGGGTAAATTATTGTGAATTTAATTTAACTGCATTGAATTAAATCATGACTGTCTTCCAAAGTAGCTGGTGGTGCACAACCCTACCAGTCACACCCACATTTGTTTCATTTGGGAGATGGTTTTGCAGAAATATTACACCTTCATTTCATTATTTTAATGTATCCTAGAAGGCAGCACTTTAGAGTGGAAATAAAAGTTACAGATTGTGGCCTAAATTTGTCCTTGAAAGTGGTCTGGATGGAGACGTTAAATTCAGGCATTGAAAATATAAAGTGGTTTTGAACAAATGAAACTTGAGCTGTTGTAGATGACAAAAACAGGCATTAAAAATGATCAAAATTAAACATTTTTTAATGTTTATCTTTTATTTTTCAGCACTGAATATTTCTTGCAATGGAAAAATGTTATGAACAAAAAGGTCAATGTCAGCTTTACCATTCCTTCAAAATTCACCATCTCTGTTTAAGCCCTTCATATTTTGCTGTACATTCATGAGTATCATACAAATGTCCTACAATTACAATTAATTCAGCACATTTGTGGGAAAACAGTGATGTCTAAAATGATGAAAAGGCATACAGACATTGTCGCTATGGCTCCGGCCGCCATTCTTACCCCAGTCATCATATCCATGTGTCAGCTCGTGTCCAATGATGGCTCCTATTCCTCCATAGTTCAGAGACCTGGCAGAAGAACGGATAAAATTATCTACACGTCCTTAGAGAGACTCGACTTATTAAAATTGAAAGCAAAACTATTAATATTTGAAAGACGACACAAAATTGTATTGATTTTCTTCACGAAAAGTGAAAATCGCAAGCAATAAAACACGCCCTTGATAAACTGAATGGATTTTAAATAAGCAACCGTGTATTTCTGACTCTTATGGCAACAGCAGCCAATGTTCATCAAAATGTACTCAGAATTAAGAAGTGAAGTAGAGAGTCAACATTTTTACGGTAAAAAAAAATCCATAAAAATCTTATTGAGTTCTTGTTTTTTATAAAAAGTAAACAAACATGATATCGAAATTGTTTATTACTACAGTTTAAAGATGTTTTTTTGAGTTGTAGCTTGCAGTCGAAGCTAAGGTAAGAACCTCATGGCTTTAGTTTCAATAATGGATAGACAGAGTATTATCGATCTACCCACTGGACCCTCAGAGAGAGAGAGCAAGTTTACAAAAGTTCTTCAAGGTGCAGCCCAGAGGGTCAAAATCCACGTTTAATTCACTCAGAATGCAAATTATATCTTTTTTTTAATGTCACTATCGAAACCTATTAGCATTGCTTATACTAGTACTTCAAAAACCCTCCTACATCCAGGACAAACGTTCTACAAATGTGCTGCAGGAGCAACAGGAGCTGCTACTCCTGGGCTGGAAACAGGAAGCGGTTCTTGTCTTGGGAGAGCAGTATCCGAGCGGGGTGCATGAACCCAACAATGACACCCCCACAGTTGTGTCCTCCCACAGCAACAGCACAACCCCGAGCTAATTGCAGCAGTGAATAATTTGGTCTGAATGAGACCTAACAGATTGAGTTGGGTTAGTATGCAGACCCACTCACTTCAGAACAAAACAATCTGCCCTTTGACTGGTAGGAGATGTCTAATTACAGTCATCTCTGTGGCTTTCTCTCCATTTATCGGCCCTCATTGTTAATTCTGTTCAGCCAAAGCCAAAGCAAAACACAAGCTGCACTTGGTATCAAATTTTGGATCCATGCGGTTTTGGATTGGTATCGAATGAAAATAAGCTCATTGCCACTTTTATTTTTATTATTATTTTTTTTGCTGTTCTCACTGATTTGGAAACATCAGATATTTATTTTCACATGTGAGTGGAAAATCTGCCCCCGGGAACCTTTCAGGAGTGGTCTGAGCATAAATTTAAATTTCTCAAGCTGTCTACGATAAACTAAAGCAACATAACTTTTTTGAGGGTGCTGCACCACCCTCGCTAACGTGTATCCTGATTAAAAAAACTAAAAGGAAAAAAGATTTGGGCTGGGTTGTCTTTGCAACCCATGCAGATAAAGGCGGCGATGAGAGGGCAGACTTAGGGCTATCCACATGGTTACATCTGAAAATGACTTTCTGACAGCTAGTCGATACGCTGCCTTACAGAGGGCCCCAACTCCTACAAAACTAAATGGCTGATTGAGGCTTCATTATACTCTTCATGCCGTGGTGAGGTGTGTGTGTGTGTGTGTGTGTGTGTGTGTGTGTGGGAGCAGAGGGAGCGAGGGTTTATGGAGGTTAGGGCTGCTGCAGTAATAACTTTAAGGGGACAGACACACACGCGTTATAACATCATTAATTGATATTGATTAGCATTCATGGCAGCTGGTCGTGCAAGAAGTGGCGCTCTAATGAAGACAGAAGTGTTGGCTTATGTTGGGTACACAAAGTGCTAACTGAGATGTGTGTGTGTGTGTGTGTGTGTGTGTGTGTGCACATGTGTGTGTGTGTGTGTATTATGCAGCAGGTATTTGGACTGTATTGTATGCACTGGCTTAGAATAATGCTCAGCACTGGCAGCGGTAAGGTTCCCCTCGGTAAACAGCTTTGCTAACAAAAGGTAGATGGAGTTGAACAATTTTTTTTTTAAACTGCATTGTTTTTCTCCCAGACCATTTTACAAAAAAGCCAAATGATTTTATTAAACAATTTTTTTCCCCCCTCAGTTATAGGGTAAATTTAAAAAAACACAACAACCCTGATCTTAATATGTTCAAGAAACGCCTGATGTTTCTGGGAGAGAAGCTCATCGCTTTAAAAGTAAAGGTATTTTATCTTCTGTACATTCATTAAAAACTCTTTTTTTTTGTAGTTATGCTGATGACAAACCACACTTTGTGTGTTGCTGTGATGAATGCATCGAAAACACTTTCTGCAACAGAATGCATGAAAAAATCCTTTGCATTCAACAACTTGAATGCAAATATTTGACCATTTAGATGAAGCCTTGGATACCTGGACCACCCGACACCACCTGACCAATGAATCCAATGTGTGTTTATATCATTAGTATAGCTAGTGCTTTATTGTTACGACACTATTTTGTAACAATAAACACCTCTACCTGTTTTGTAGCCATGAGAGCTCCTATTTTATTTCATTTTGAAATGCAGATCGCTGATTTCGCGCTCTTAAAAGCTGTCGTAATGCAATCACTCTGTCTCCAGACAGTTTCTTCATCACAAAAGGGTTTTTATTCCAGAGCCTCAAATGAAATCCACAGATAGATAGATAGTGCGGAGATGCAGACAGGCAAGGCGATCCATTTCCATGCACCATCAACTCACTGGATGGACTCAGATTTAGGGAGGCGACCTGGCAATGACACGTCTTCCATTAGCAGGACCTTGTTCAGTAATTGAGCTCTTGGTGGGTAGTTTAAATTGCTTTAATCAGGTGTTTCGGGGGACTTGAGGGGAACCAGAGGCTCTCCAGAATAACAGAGCACTGAATGACCTGTGAGGTTATGATGTTGTCGTCACGTTACAAAGGATGCAGGGAAAGACAAGGACACCGGATCTACTTACTGCGGGAACTCTGGGTTGTAGAGAGTCGGCTGGAGAATGCCAGCAGGAAAGACTGGGAGAGCAAGAAATGTGAAAGAAAGGGGAATAATCCCAGTGTTAATATCACCCACTGGTGTAATAATCACTGAAAATAAAAATTGTTAATGTCAAGACATGGAAAAAGTTCCTGGAGGGAAGGGACACAGACGCGATGATGTGATGTCTATATGAAATACATACATCAACTTTCCGTAGTGTCGCTGCTGTAGAGGACAGCCTCTCAATGCTATCAAACACTCCCAAAGACGACATTTCATTTACAAAAATCATCCCTTTCTCCTCAACTCCTTCAGTCCTAAAATAATTCAAGAAGTTATCTCCCCTGAACGTTAGTTTCTCTCCATCGCTGACGGTTTCCACGTGGAGCCCGGACTGATTTATGTTCAGTATTTATAGTCACAGGATGTCTGCTGCTTGTTGTCTGATTGTCATAACCTTCAACTGAAAAACTTTATTAGAGGGAAGTAAATTATCATATATTATCGGAAAAAAAAAATCAGTGGGAATATTCATAAGGATTTTTCTTTTAAAAATCTCCATTTTTATTATAATGTTACAATTTATATATAAATAATAAGTATGTTTGTTATCAAACTTTAAGAATTGTGAATTATTGTGTCTCGGTTTATTGTCCCTGCTTTAGATTAGATTTAAGCGCAGGAGAACGCCCAAAGGACGGTGATTGGTTGAATCCATGGACCAATGCATCTCCGTCAACTCAATTTTTACAAACCTGTAACAGCGTCTTATAGTTGCCTTAAAAGCTAAACTAAACCAGACAAAGTTCAACCCCCAACTGTTGCAGGACTGACTTTGCTCCATTGACCCTCGTCCAGCTCGTGTTACTTCAGCGTTTCCTCTGAAGGTGTAAATGAAGGAGAAAAAAAGAGCTGATGAAGGAACTCCAGGACTGTTTAGTCTCCAAACTTCTGCCCTGGGGTGCCCTTAAGAGTGGAAAAATGATTTGTGCTCCGTTTGCTGAAGAGGTGAAATAGTTACAGCATCTGAATCTCATGTTAGTAACTCCTGGCGCTCGTTTTTATTTGTTGGAGATTGATATAAGATTTCCTGAGTCTGCAGCTGGATTGTGAAATATCTCCACTCATTAAAATCAATGCACCACCTAGACAGATATACAACTTTTGAAACTATTGGATGTACACTATCCAAAAACACAACAGGATGGATTGAACTTCCATCTTTACTTGGAGCAAATTGTTTGACTTAGTAATTTGTTTTGGGGGGGTTTAACACTATCAGTGGTGTAAAACCCTCATGAAAACCAATGGAGAACTAAAGGAGTGTTTAAGTGAGAGAAATCATGTCTGTAGGTTAACAGAAACGACCCCGGGGGGGGCACATGTCTGACTCCTCCTGCTCTCTGGCATCACTTTGACATCATACGATTGATTTTTCTGCGAGAGGAGTGTGTGTGTATGTGTGTGTGTGTGTGTGTGTGTGTGTGTGTGTGTGTGTGTGTGAATGCAGACGGATGATGCACACACACTCACCCATTTGGTTCTTGTTAGGGAGGTAGTAGGCATTTAGGGCCTGAGGGGGGAGGAGCCACCTGGCGAGAAAAAAACAGCGTCAAACAAGAAGAGTGTGATCGCAACACAACAACACCCACGCTCTAATCACACACACACACACACACACACACACACACACACACACACACACACACACACACACGCTCCTGCACAGAATGCCAAACACCTCTGACTGCCTGCCTCTCCCAAAAAACACCCCCCCCCCCCGGTGAGAAATAATCAATGTGTGTGGTCCCACGGCCAGCGTTCCTCTCAGCATGTGAAACCACGGACAGTTCCTTTGGGGTAATCCACTAAAGCCAGACCAATTGATTGGCACTAAATCCCCCCCCCCCAAAAAAAATGACTAACTCTGAAGTTGTGAGATGCCCTTGTGCTGGGAGGGAAAGACTGATGCTTCTGCATAGACGAACACAGCGAGGAAGAGGAGGAGGAGGAGGAGGAGGAGGAGGGTTCATCTTTATTTCTTTTTCCCAGCAATGAGACAAACTGAGTGATGAAGGGATCATTTTTGGTGATAAAAAGGGTGTGCGTGTGTGATTTAACTCTTCCAGACATGGAGCGTGGGCTTATGATACAGTTGTTTTTGAGCACCTTGGAATACTGATGCCTCTGTAATGTGTTGTCATAGTGGAGAATCGTTGAATCCAGATGAACAGGGCAGTATTTAAAAAAATAAATAAAAATGAGCTCGATGTCCCAGAGCACTTTTCCTGCTGCCTGGCTGCTATAGATAAGTAAATCAAATGGATTTCTCCAGCTGTGTACGTCGATTTCGGTATCTGTTAGTTTAATTTAGAGGCGCATCAACAAAATATGTCAAAAAAAAAAAAGAAAAGAAAAACGGATTCACGGGGACACATGTTAGGCGTGTCAAATATATTAAGACGGATTCAGGGGGGAAAGTGAGCGTCCGGTGTGAGACTCAGCTGCACCAGCTTAGGCTGGATTTCAGAATATATTAACCCGGAGTAATTGCTTTTTGCGCTGCATGTCACAGGGCTGAGATCGCTGTCTAAGCGATACACCAAGCAGATGCGACTCACGTCGTCTTGTCGACTTCTTCGTGGATCTTCTTGACGGACAGCTTTATGTGGAACTTGATGCTGTTGAGGATGTTCTTGAAGTAGGTCTTCTCGTCCACATCAAACTGCAAAAAACAGTCGTGAAAAAAGTGTGAACACCCTTTTTCTTAAGTACAGCGGTACCTCTACTTACGAGTGTCACTACTTACGAAATTTTCTACTTACGAAACGCCTCAACAGGAAAATATTGCCTCTAGTTACGAAAGAAATTTCGAGTTATGAAAGGTAAAAATACAGTATGGGCTGATACTCGCAGCTCCCAAAGGTTCCTGAACGCAACATTCTTATAGCTGCTCTGCCATTGGCTATTACCTAGCATCCTGGCATCCCATTGGCTAAGAGGGACCTCTGTGTGGAGCTAGATAGGTGTCTATGCAGCGTCCTCGTCATTTGGCCCTCGACCCATGAGGTGTTCTGATAGTTTTACGTAAATATATTAACCTTTACAGTATTCACTATGGACCCCAAGAAAGTGACGGAGAAAAGAGAAAAAGAAAAGACGAAGAAAAGAGTTTATTTGTCCGTACAAACAAGGCAAGAGATCATAGAAAAGCATGAAAAAGGGATGTGTTTGGTTGACCCCCCCCAGAATATGGCCGTAATGCATCTACAATCACCACGTTATTAAAACTAAAGGAAGTTTAAGGAGTTTAAGGCATGGCGTGGGTGGTTGGAGAAGTTCAGAAGGAGGACTGGAATTCACTCTGTTGTTCATGGTGAGGCAGGAGCGCATGAACCAAAGAGGGTAAAAAACAATGAGGACAGCAGTTAAAAGGTTAATGACCATAATTTTTATTCCTTATTCTATTCTTTGTTTTTTACTTTATGCACAACTCTCATTTATTGTGTAATAATCTAATTGTAACATGTATTTGTTACATGTTTTGATGCATTTTTATGCTTTATAAAACATTTATGTCTGAATTTTGGGGGGATTGGAACAGATTAGGGCATTTGTATGGAAAACGCGTTTCTACTTACGAAATTTTCTACTTACGAAATTTCTTTCAGAACCAGTTAATTTCGTAAGTAGAGGTACCACTGTACGTTTGAGAAAAATGTTTGCAATAATACACTTTCTGCTCAGATAATATCTTTACAGCAGCGGCCAGCTGGTATTTGTGAGGCTGGACTCGACCATATGGCTTGAACCTAAAGCCGGATTTGCTGGAGTCATTTTAAATTTACCAGCTGCATAAATCTCTCCTGTGAATGACTAATACAAGACTGGTTCATTTTTATACCTGAAATACCAATCAGACGAGACAAGTAAGAAAATAAAAGGCTGCAACAGCAACAATAAGCATCAGAAGACTATTACATTTTTACACCTGCCAAAAAACTTTGCATCAATTTGACACGGCTGGAATTAAAAAAAAAAAAGTGTTTAGTCATTTTAATCAACTTAAATGAAATCTGAAGGGACTCGATAACAAAATGTGTGGTGAGCTATTACATCTGCATGAATGAGACAACCGACAAGAAGAAGACAGAACTGTGAGTACGAGAGGAGGCGAGAGTCGTCTGACGGATGGATGAAAGAAAGTTGCTGCAACAGAAGGAAGTAAAAAAGTTTTTTCTACTCTTCACTTCAGAGTTGGTGAAACGCTAGTTAACAGTAGGTATCACTTAAAATGCCTCAGCAGCAGTAGTTTATGGGATGTATATTGAAAAGCCTTTCCGTTCGTTAATCAAAAGTGTTTTATGCAAACATACTTTTGCAAATCATCTTTCTGCTGGTTTTTTTTTTTTTTTTTTTTTTTTTTGTTTCTGCCTATTTAGTCTAACAGGGCCAGATGTGCTTCTGTCACTTTGTGACAAACATACAAATCTCTGCAGAGAATTATTGAACGTCATGGAAGCAGATGGAGGGAATTTGCCATCGATGGAGCTTCTTTCTATCACCTTGTGTCTGTGTGCTTTGAAATCCAACTCAAATCAGACAAACTTTATTTAAATAGCACTTTACAAAACAACATAGTTGATCCAAAGACACATTTGACTTTAAACTTTTGATAAAAGATGTAAAGAAGGGTTGCTTTTTTTTTTTTAATTTACTTTCAGCACTGCCTGCATGAGGCGCTGGATCTTTTGGTTGTTCCACCTACATTTAAGGGAAATCTCATCCCAGTTTTCCCCACAAATGTGCAAAACATACATGTTTCATGGCTTTTCCTTCTAGAAACTGAGCTGGTTTTACATATGCCAAATGATTTAAAGTCATACTTTTCAAACAAGTGTGTTTTGGGTTCATTCACTCCTGCATTTGAATTTGAAGTTAGGATCCCTTGGTGATTTCTAACATGACATTCGCGACACAGATGGAAAGGGACCCTGAGAATTGGAATCTGTCGGTTTGATGTGTGGGCGCTCGTGTGCGGATGTGGATGCAGAATGAAATAAAATCCTGGTGACTCACCCCGTACTCCTGATCTATGAGCTCAGGTTTGAGCAGGAAGTCGGGGTATCCTGTCATCACCATCATGTGCTTCAACTGGGACAGAGGATGAAAAGAGTGAATGGGGGGGAAGGAGAAAGTGGGATAGAAAGAACAGACCCAACATCACCCCAAATTCACTTTGAGTAACTAAAAACCACTCCCAGACTTGTTTTTGGGCACACAACTATGCAAGCATACACACACACATTCGACTAATCGAGCACACCCAGAGTAATAGGATTACAGGGAAGCTCTTTATATTCAGCATGCCCCTCTAAAAGGATTATAACTTCAGATTGTAAAAGTATTAGAAGAGATATCTTGCAGTGCAGACCCGACATCAGCACCACAAAAAGATCCGGATTAGACAATCTTCACTTCTCAATGTCAAGCCCTTGATGTATTCTATCACACACTTCCATCTAACCAAGCAATCAATCAAACCCTCGGGATAGAAAAAGGAATCGCAAAGAAATAATTAAATCCTTTTCTAATTCTAATCGGATCTGGCAGGGAGTCGTGGTTGTTTGTGATGCACAAGGAGTTATTCTCTAAACCTTTGCTCTGGCAGCCTCTTTGGTGGCATCATCCATCCAGTCGAGCTCGTGCAGACGCAGGTCCAGGGAATGCTTTATGTCCTCTACCAGCTCCTGTACCTGGAAGGAGATCACACATTGGAGGAAGTTTTAAAAGGAATGAAAGCAATGTTGTTGCTTGTGCGATCTCAGATTCTCTCCTGTGAGACTGCGCTGAGGGCTTAGATGTATCAGTATTTTTGGTGTCTAATTACTTGCCAAGTCTATTGATTTTTTTTTTTTCTTGTAAAACCTTCACTATTTATTTTACTGCTTAGTTCTTGAAAAAAGTAGCATTCATCTCATTTATTTTTAGCGCCATTTCTTTTTAATGTGGGAAAGTTTTATTAGAAATGTAAAATGACCAACTATTGTCTGTCCTCAAGGCACCCACTAGAAACACTGACCTACAATTCAAAGGAGAAAAGACCAGGAGCAAATGAGTGATATTGTGACTAGAAATTCGCTGAAATGAAACGTGAATGCAGTTTTTATTTAAACTGAAAGGAAATAATCATGAATACTCAAGTATCTACCTGATATCTATCTGACTTGATGGCTTTATAATCAATTATATTGTCTCTAATGCCGCGTTTTCTTTTCATAATAGTGAATTCTCATTCTCAATTGTGTATAATGCAAATTCCCAGTGTGCAACATGTGATTACTGTTGACCCAATGAGCAGCCGAAAAAACCACAAGTTGAAGACTAAAATCATCTCTGAATTTTCCATCTGCATTTCTGTCCTCTGCTCTTTCTCAACAAATACTGCATTTGTGTTTGTGTTCTAATGTCTAAAATTTCAGAAACATCATTCAGTGATGTGATCCCATCTTGCATGGTTGTCTGGAGGTGTAGTTTTCTTTATTTGTGCATTACTGTGGTACAATCTGAACTTCTCATCATTTCTGCAACTGAATGCTTTTATTTTTTGCCAAATCTGCTCCCTTTCTTTACACAGTTTCTCATCCACCATCTTCATTTGTGAGGAGGACCACACAAATATTTTGTACTCGCACATAATGAGTGAGAATTTGTTGACTGACTTCAACTTTCTGTTGGGTTTCATGAGAATTCAGCATATTTTTATTTCCATTATCCTGATCGGAAAACAGATAATCAATCAGAAATCAGATAACCAATGGACTGAAAATTTTCATTTCACAAAACGTATGGCACACAATTCTATTAACCGACTTAAAACACCAATGCAAGTCAGGACAATTGGAACATGTCTGCATAGGCAACCAATATGATTAATGAATAAATGACTTAAGTCATGTTTTTGTTATTTATTTTTTTAATTTTCAGAAGGTCAGAAGAGAAATTAAATTCTAACAGTTCTGTATCTGAAGTGTTAGGAATTTGCTTATGTGATTCTTTTATACTTCTCCATGCCTGTTTTTGTTCATCACATGAAGAGAATTATAAACGAAGAAACAAACACACTTTAATTGAAGGTTTCTCTTTGCGCTTTTTGTCTTTTTAATAATTGCATATACTGTAAATGAGCCCTCTACAACACACGCAGTTGTTGCCCATAAGTTCATTAAAGAGACAATACGGTTGAAGACATTTTCCATCCTTACTTCCGATAACATGAACAAATCATGTTTCTTTCTCAAACTACTATAATAAGTATGCAAGCCTGCTCCTAAAAGACGTTGGGACATGGTGTGTCCTTCAGCCCCCTCTATATTGGCAATTCAGACTAACAAGAAAGCAACATCTCTCCCACTCTGCCTCCCGTCTCTCAGCCTCAGCTCCTGAGACTCATTAATTCCTGTTCATGCTGAGGTAAGCACCATCAGTGAGTCAGTCAAGGCTTCACATATCGCCATTGGCAACTTGGCCAGTCCATTTCGTGTTGATAATGAGCTCTCAAACCTGTGTGGACATGCCAAAAATCCAGATTGATGTATTCTTGAAATGTGAGATGATTAGTGTGAACATGGAAAACTCCAAAAAAAAAAAAAAAGGCACTAACCCTGCCTGACACTTTCAACATAGTACACTTTAGACGCTCTGTACACACAAAGAGAACAAATAGCCTTGATGGTTTGAATGCTCACATCCTTATAGGATTAGTGTCGATATCAGTTGTTCAAAAACCCTGCAAAACTGTGGAACTGATCCAAAAAAAACCAATTCTCCATTTTATTTTATTTTATTTTATGACACGAACACAGTTAATCACACTAGCTTGAACTTTTGATTGAAATCTACACTTTGCATCTTATTAAAATCATAAACGGAACATTAGGATATGGGAACAAACTTAATTGAGGTGCAGTACAAAGGAAGTAATTAGTGTCTAAAAGTTGGAGTTACATCACACTTGCTTCATGCTGAGTTCTCCTGAATTTTGGCAGAGATTTAAAACTTTGCCAGAGAAGAAGAAAAAGCAGCAAAGATAAATCATGTTGGGTGGACTTTGAAAGTTTTAAGGAGGAAGAGGATGAAAGTAAGGAAGGGTAGACAAGGGAGTTCCTGAGGTTGGAAAACCCATTGGCAAGCAAATCCGCATGTCCTGAAATGGACATAAGATATAATAATACAGAGGAGGAAGGATTATGGTAAAGGACAGGAGGACAAAAAGGCAGATCTGAGGGATTAGTACCGTCTGACCTACTCAAAGAAATGCAGGGATACATCGAAAACATGTAGTCTTGTCAAAAAAAAACCCAAAACCCAACACTTTCCAATGCCGTCCCTGTGGAAGGGACAAAAAAGGATAAACCGGAATAGAGACAAAAAAATAAAAAACAAAGAAACACAAAGTAAATAGAAGAAATAAAGTTAAAAAAACTACTAAAACTAAAAGTTCTGGAAACAGAAATGTCTCAGATGACTGTGCAGGCATTTCAAATGCTTTCAGTAATAAGTGCAATCACATTAAGTACAACACAAGGCCAAGGTCAGTTATTCCTCTCGCTGTCTGAGGAGGGTGTGTGTGTGTGTGTGTGTGTGTGTGTGTGTGTGTGTGTGGGTGGGTGGGTTGTTGATTGTGTGTTGAGCAGATCCCAGTCCTGCTGACTTTGAATGAATTAGATGAAAATTTTAAATAAATTACTGCACACATTTAAGACTAACATTTCATTTGTTTAATTTGTATTTCACTTCCTGTATTGTTTTGAGTCGTTTTAAAGCAGCTACAAACGGGAAGTAATTATTTTAGAAAAAAGTTTTTAAAGAACTAAACTTCAGCAAATGCATTGTATAAACTTGAAACGCTGTAATTAAATAAATGTACTGAAAATAGACTCGGCTGTGACGTTATAATTTGTGTTAAACTGACTTGTTTCTCAGTTGTAGAGGAGCTGAACTCGACATCCATTCATACCTTCATTATCTAAGACTGGTTGCAGAGAAATGGAACTGGTCCCAGCTGACACTTGGCAAATGGTGAGTTTCATACACACCGGCAGAGCACAGTTCGACATGTAATTCTGTTTCTTTGTCTTTTTGTAGAAAGTTTTAATTGTAAGTCATCACCTTAACCTTTCCATTCGGGTGATATACAGCTAACATCTTGATAACATTAATCAAATGAACATTGGCAAATCTCTTCTCCTCTGAAAACTGGATTAAAACTAGTTTGCTCAGACAACCTGTACCTTACCACCAGAACCCTACGCTTCTATTAAAATCAAATCGACAGGTGTGACCTGTGTGCAGATATTTCCTGCAGTATTATAATCATGTCAAAACATTGTGAGCAGCTGAAGCATCATCCCCAGCCCTCATCATCATTCATGACCCACCAGTCGAGTCTTGGTAACATAGCGACCAGATTTTGTCGTCTCCATCACCGTCCTCTGCTCTTTCTCAGCAACTGCTGCATTTGTGTTTGTGTTCTAATGTCTGAATTTTCAGAAACATCATTCAGTGATGTGATCTCATTTTGCATGGTTGTGTGGAGGTGTAGTTTTCTTTATTTGTGCATTACTGTGACACAATCAGAACTTTTTCAGTTTTGCAACTGAATGCTTTTATTGCCACCAAATCTGCTCCCTCTCTTTGCACAGTTTCTCATCCACATCCTCATTCGTGAGGAGGACCACACAAATATTTTGTACTCGCACATAATGAGTGAGAATTTGTTGACTGACTTCGACTTTCTGTTGGGTTTCATGGGAATTCTCCAAATTTGTGTTTCCCATTAACCAATCAGAAAACAGGTAATCAATGGACTGAAAATGTGACTTCCTCTGCAAAGGTGATGAATACCTTTAAATTTTCAATACTTTTTACATTTTTTTTGTAAATATGCATGCTTGTTTAATTCATTCTTTTTATGTTTTTGTAAATATTTATGTATAACCATATATCTGTGAGTTTATTGATTGTTAATTAAGAAGCTGAAGTCTTTTCCAAACTTTTCGTTTGTTTTTCTCTTTTATTTTATTGTTTTACCACCACATGTACAAAATAAAAAAATGTATTCATTCAAATTCATCCATCCATGGATAAACCAAGCTCCATCGGCCTTGCCCCCCCCCACATCCATACCTTTGCTTTGCTCTGTGAGGAGAAGTGCTGCTGGACAAACAGAGCCCCCAGGGCCATGCCGAAGTGCTTGTTGGCCTGAGTGAGGCAAAGCCTCCCCAGCTCCAGCTGCTGTTCCGTCCCGTCGATCTCCCGCGAAAACTCATGGATGGTGCTCCGGAAGGCGGTGGAAAGGTGTTCGCTCAGAGCCGCCACGATGCGCCACAGCATGTAGTTATGGAGAACTCTGGTGTGGGTGAAACCAGAAGGACGGGTCAGTTACTTGAATGCTTTGCTAAACCACCGTGACAGACGGAGGAAGCAGCTGGAAGAAGGAGTTTACCATTTATCTACATTCATCTATATGTGATATAAAGGGCTTTTGGTGGTACTCTTTTAAGTAACCTGTGACAGACGCACCTAAACCCTACATCTGTCCAATATGTCCACCACAAATAGGACTCTTAAATACAGGAAAAGTTGTTACTGGGGCTTTTGAGGGTAACTACTTCAACGTTTCTAGCAGTAGCTGAACAACAGAAGAGAATTTTCTCACTCTTAAGTAGCAGCAGCATTTATTAACTATCACACAGCCCATAGTCGACTGATTGGCAACATCCACTCTGCTAACATTATCCTATGATCTATTCTTATTTGCTTTTCTGCTCTCTCTCTCTCTCTCTCTCTCTCTCTCTCTCTCTCTCTCTCTCTCTCTCTCTCTCTCTCTCTCTCTCTCTCTCTCTCCTCTCTCTCTCTCTCTCTCTCTCTCTCTCTCTCTCTCTCTCTCCTCTCTCTCTCTCTCTCTCCTCTCTCTCCTCTCTCTCTCTCTCTCTCTCTCATCTCTCTCTCTCTCTCTCTCTCTCTCTCTCTCTCTCTCTCTCTCTCTCTTTCTCTCTTGTTGTTTTCAACTTTTAGTATCAGATTAGTTTGTTAGTTACCTCAACAGAGGGGTGATGAAATGGAATCGGGCTATGGAAAGTTTCCAACTTTTTATTGATCGGTTTGTGCAACTATTACTGGCCTGTCCATGTAGACAGAAGTTTATTATGTGACATATATAAATGCTAAACATATCGTGATAGCAGCAAGAGTGTGAAAGAGTCGTAAAGTCAGAAAACTCACAAACAAATGTCTATGCGAAGGGAATTTCTATTAGCTACTCTTAAAACTCAGGTCTTACCAGACCAAAAACAACTTTGTTGAACAAAAACTGCTTTTTACTTCTAATGAACTCAACTTTTCATCTGCAACAACAATAATGTCTTATTACCTCCAACAAAGAGGAGATATTTTGTTGGTGTTGGTTAAACTGACAGATGGATTTTGATGAAACTTAGTAGAACATGTGGCAAATAAGAGCCAAATCAATGTTTTTGGATTCCAAAAATGCAATGGTCATAAAAATGCATTTCCAATAACAATATGATTGCATAGAAGTGGGACTTTTGCTTTCAGGTGTAATGTCATAATAAACGGAGGTGTCTTTGGTTGGAGGTTACACTCAAGTGTTCTAGATTTTACCCTTGAATCTTCTTTATAGTTCCAAATTTAACGACACGCTCCCTTAAGCGCTAGGTTCGTAAATTGACATATTCTGTGTGCGACTGTCATGTTGCTCCATCTGGCTCAAAGTTCTGTTTTTCCATCTGCCCTCAGAGCCACTTAACATTCAGAAAAGTTTTGGGGGAAAAACAAGACGGAGACAGTGATGGAGAGCGGGCGGTGAGGAGTCAAGAGGGCCCAGCAGTTAAGGAACAACCCCCTCCAATTCAGAGTGTTTCTGAGCAGCGAAGCGGCGGAGGGGTGAGGAAAAAATGGATCATTCATTTATGTATTCAAGCTGTGTCTTCTCCCCCGGACGATGGAGTGTTGGTGTGTCCTCATGCCCCCACTGGGTGCACATATCTCATCTGCCCTACAGGGATAAACGCCCTACTCTCCTACTGTGAGGCTCCGTGTGAACCTAAAGGCATGTTGTTGTCATTTTCCCTTGTTTTTTCTCCCTTATTCATGGCAGATATTAAATCAAAAGTATCTCGGAAACTGCACCCTGAGGCCCTGCCAGCAGAGCACTTGTGAAGT
The DNA here is from genome assembly GCA_013358685.1 of Antennarius maculatus. Classification (NCBI taxonomy): domain Eukaryota; kingdom Metazoa; phylum Chordata; class Actinopteri; order Lophiiformes; family Antennariidae; genus Antennarius; species Antennarius maculatus. Next base: position 23,069,057 of record CM023613.1, read on the forward strand.
GAAATTAATTGATGGGAAAGGGAGAGGAAGCTAGGAGGTAGAGGAATGGGGGGGGGGGGTAAAAAAAAACCCAGATAAGAGACTCAGACATTGTCCTTGATCATCAGTCTCTTGAACCAATCAACAAGTTCCACAGGTTTAATTGGCTGTTTTGTTTGATTTTCAGGTTTTTGTGTGTGTTTGCTTTATCACTTGGTCGCATCCGTACTCGTGTGTGAACAGGTGTCACTTTAGAATTCATCTACGGACATGTGTTTGTGCATGTGTAGTGAAATACATCTAAAGGATCTGGTCTGAGCTGATGTTGTATCCATCCGCCAACATGTGGTAAAGAACGAGATGCGGTCCCACTGATGTTGTATCCATCTGCCAACACGTGGTAAAGAACGAGATGCGGTCCCACTGATGTTGTATCCATCTGCCAACACGTGGTAAAGAACGAGATGCGGTCCCACTGATGTTGTATCCATCCGCCAACATGTGGTAAAGAACGAGATGCGGTCCCACTGATGTTGTATCCATCCGCCAACACGTGGTAAAGAACGAGATCCGGTCTCACTGATGTTGTATCCATCCACCAACACGTGGTAAAGAACGAGATCCGGTCTGAGCTGATGTTGGATCCATCCGCCAACACGTGGTAAAGAACGAGATGCGGTCCCACTGATGTTGTATCCATCTGCCAACACGAGGTAAAGAACGAGATGCGGTCCCACTGATGTTGTATCCATCCGCCAACACGTGGTAAAGAACAAGATGCGGTCTCACTGATGTTGTATCCATCCACCAACACGTGGTAAAGGACGAGATGCGGTCCCACTGATGTTGTATCCATCTGCCAACACGTGGTAAAGGACGAGATGCGGTCCCACTGATGTTGTATCCATCTGCCAACACGTGGTAAAGGACGAGATCCGGTCTGAGCTGATGTTGGATCCATCCGCCAACATGTGGTAAAGAACGAGATGCGGTCCCACTGATGTTGTATCCATCTGCCAACACGTGGTAAAGAACGAGATGCGGTCCCACTGATGTTGTATCCATCCGCCAACACGTGGTAAAGAACAAGATGCGGTCTCACTGATGTTGTATCCATCTGCCAACACGTGGTAAAGAACGAGATCTGGTCTGAGCTGATGTTGTATCCATCCGCCAACATGTGGTAAAGAACGAGATCCGGTCTGAGCTGATGTTGTATCCATCCGCCAACATGTGGTAAAGAACAAGATGCGGTCTCACTGATGTTGTATCCATCCGCCAACACGTGGGATCTATGCATTATACTCTGATGAAAATGGACTTCTCCGGATCACAGATCTCCTCCTAAGTTTGTCTTTGACTCTCTAGAAAGTCCCTAAAGCTCAGGTTGCTGTGTTTATCCATACAGTTTGGGAATCCGTCGTGCTTAGAGCTGTAATGGAGTTCGTGTTAAATGGAGGCAGAGGGCTCGTCGGTGAGAGCTGTTCAGATCAAGTAGTAGGTCTTAATCACCTGAGGACTGAGTGAAGGCTCATTAGCTGAATGGATTTTAATGGGGCCAGTTAGGGAGATAAAAAGACACTGTCCCTGTGCACTGCATCAACACATTACCACAGGTAATGACTCTGCAGGTAATGGAGGGTGGAGGGACTCCTCTATTCTGAAAACTTGGAATAACCTGAAAACTGCCATTCGATATTTTTTTCATGTTATACGATGAAGCGAATGTGGAATAACAAGACAAACCACACAACCAGTAAGCGTAAAAATCAGTTTTAACCAAAGCACCTTTATAGTAGCATAAGTGCGTACATTTTTTCAGCTCTGGAGACCTCGCCTAGAATTAAACCCCGACCCTGAAAACCACGGCGCCATGAAATTTAGCGAAAATCTGAAAATGTAGAAGCAGTGAAGCCGCTAGGAAGCGAATCCTCGACTGTTTCACTTCTTTGGATTACTCATGAGCACACACACATCGTGTGGTGGAACATGTCTCCGCCTGATTACACATCTCAGACACTCCGGGAAACAACACACTCGATTCCCACACGACAGACTGAGACAGCAGCTGCGAGGAAGAGTGTGTGACACAGATGCCGGTGTGGTCATTATGCTTTCCCCTTCATTGAGGCCTGCTCATCTGGCTAATGGGATTGGGTGCAGTCATTGGAGTGTGTGTGTGTGTGCAGTCTACACACACACACACACACACACACACACACACACACACACACACACACACACACACACACACACACACACACACACACACACACAGACAAGCACGTTTTGAAGAAGAAGGATGGATGGAGGTGTGACCGCACTTGTCAGCAGACATATTTGATTGTTAACTCAGAAGTGCGGGGGGACATGGTTTAGAGGGAGATAACAATGAAGAGAAAGAGTTGTTCAATAGATACTTGTAAAGACGGAGAGCGTGTATTCTCACAGACGGGGGCATCGGCGAGTGGAAATAGATGAATGAAGGGATTCATCAAAAGCAACCTCAAATCAGTGACATTGATGAAAGGAGGAGGAATGAAGTAGAAAGGGGGACATCAGTGATTTCGACACGAGGAAGGTAAAAACTGGGAAATTGGGTGTGAAGGGAGGATGTGTGAAAGACCAGAAATAAAAAGAAAAAAACACTAAAAATTACAGTAAGTCAAGAGATAGAAAGCACTTTGGGAAGAAGGATGATTCATTTGTTGTTGTGCATCCTGTCATGCTGAAACACGCATCTTCCTAACAGGCTAACATTTCAACTTTGTACCCTTTCACCTGTCTAGGATGACATTTTTACACCATTCTTCTATTTTAACGGAGGACCTATTTCTTCGTCCTGTTCCTGGAATGTCACTCTGTGCAGGTCAACCCTGTTCAGTTGCACTCTGGATGCGGTTTGTGCACTTTGGTGGAATATTGCTGCACAGAAGAGAACAATGGAGTTTTTATCTGGTCCATTAGTGTCTGAGAGAGGAAACAAACGTCTCCATTGGGTCACAGACAATAAAACAATAGGTTAACACCTCTGCCGCGGCCCGACAGTCACACTGCATGAACCCAAACAATGGCATTTTATGTGTGTGTGTGTGTGTGTGTGTGTGTGTGTGTGAAAACACACATGCAAAGGATGAAAAGTGTTTAATACTTCTAATTATGATGCACCTCTCTGCAAAAAAAAAAATTCCAACACTCCATATCCAACTTTAGTAAATACCAAATAAGTCACAAGTTACAAGTTTGGTTCCTGGTGAGTCTATGAGCTATTTGACAGTTTTAAAACCAAATTTGTAAAAGATTCTGTAATCTGGGCTAAAAACCTAAAACAGATGCATTGTCAAACTTTTCACACACCACCAATCATCCTTAGCTCCAATGTTTTCTGTGCTGTCATAATAAACTATAATGAATAGATTCAAACCAAGAGTGATTGTGTGCCTTCAGCAGCGAGGTAATTTATAAATGGCAGGTCTGGTTTGTCTTTAATTTTGTCTCATCTTAATAATAGTGACAGTTCTATCTAACCAATCAGTAGTTGACATTGGCTCCACAATCGGATTCGGTAGCACAATGGTTCTCTTGGAATGTTGACAGAGGTGGTACCAAAACAACACAGAGTGCCAGGCATCAGGATTGCCAATGCAAATCCCCCCCCCCCCCCCCCAAAAAAAAAGGAGTAGAGAAGAGTTGATGCCATCAGTGTGAAAGCGCCATAAGTGGAGAGAGTCAATGATGTGAGGAAACACGGCATTTCAAAAGCTCCACAGACAATCTAATGTTAAACAGAACACATTTGTGTGTGAATGCAGCAGCAATTTCCAAGGAGACACAAGGAGGGACCGACTGGAATTTGGGGGAAGATGAGAATGTTGGAGTGACCAAGGAAAGATGTCTTTTCTCCTGGAGAAAACAAGAACACCTGAGGAAGAGGATGACAGCGGGAGGTAGAGAGGTGAAAGAAGCAGAAAGGAATAGAGAAACAGTTGAAGTGATGCATGGAGAGCAACATAATGGGATTGGGCCAGAAATTGGGGAGAGTGAGGATTATCGTGCAAAAATTTGGGAAAGGAGGCGATGGAGGAGAAGGAAGACAGATGGAGAGTGCTGGGAAGCAGGAGACTGAAGAGAAGAGCTTAATGATGGGGGGATGAGAGAAAAGGAAGGACAGTGAGTCAGAGACATTGGGAGTCATGACTGTTACCACCCATTGTCACAAAAATATAAAACGGATTTATTGTTTATTCTTATTCTTTCTAAAATTAGTCAAACTTTAATTATTTGAAATAAAGGTCACGAGAAAACATGGAAGTAATGTATCAATATTTGTTTTTAATAATATTGTCAAAAAGGGATTTGTAGGTAATTAATTCTACCTCTAATTTTCTTAGATAATAGCTGTCGCTGGTATGAAACGCCGTTTTATTTCTTTTTTATAGGATCGAAACAGGTATTGATGGTCATTTTTGTAGTTTTGCTGTATCAGACTGTAAAATTCTGGTATTTGATATGACTTTTGATGTGAAAAGTAGGACTGGTCTCGACTATTTTTGACATAAAAATTAATTTATGATTCAATTGTTCATCTCCACACAGTCTTGTTGGTCACCTGTGTATTTTAATCACTGGTTTAGGCTTAGGCTCGAGGTTGAACTGCCATATTTGCCTTGATAACAGCAGTCATTCTTCTAGTCATACGGCTCAGATGGGACTACCATGGGATGTAATTCAGCAACAAAGCAGTTCTTTGAGATTGTCAGCTGGTTTTAACTTCCAGAGTGCAGCTGAACAATGACGTCCTTATCAGGTGAACGTAATAGCTGAATAAGTGAATGCATGATAAAGGCGAGAGAAGACAGGATGTGAGATAGACGCAGGTGGAGGGGAACAAAAGAGGGAGGGAGGATGATTGAAACTTAATGTAGAATCTATTCCTAAAGTCATTGGGGGGTATGGATGAACAGACCAAGAGAAGATTGGTAAACAACAAGGGAGGCGATAGAGTTTGGAACCTGAGGAGAAGTGAACCCAGGCTAATGGATGTGACACAGGGGACGGTAGCTGCACGTCCACAAAGAAGAATATGAATCTCTTATTGATACGACCCGAACTCAAGGCGCATTCATGCTGGAGCGCTGTGATTAAAAGGTACATTTTTACAAAGAATGGAGAGCAGCAGGAGATCAGATGAAAGGAGATAAGAGAAAAAAAAATGGAGCACAGAACAGAGGGTAGAAAATGTGATATGGAAGAGTTGTTTACACTGATGGGAGCGAAGTTAAATCAGCGCTAAAAGAAGAGATGCTATCGTTTGCAGCGGCAGATAAAAATAAGTAGAATAAACACTGAAAAATTTAAGTGAACAATAACTAAGTTTTTCTCCATTTCAAAAAGAAAAAAAAAAAATAAGGCCACAGATTGAAGCAAAAGCAAATAAAGAGAAGATATTCTATTTGGAATGTGTTGGAGCCTCTTGCTGATTTCGCTCCGCCTGGTGCAGAGAAAATGTTGGAATCTTGCAGGTAAAGAAGCCGATTCCTTGATTCAGAAAAATGAAATCTTATGTTGACATCACTCCTTTCAATCTCCCCATATTAAAACAAATTAGTTTGGTAGTCTATCTGACTCAGTGTTCCTTTATCTGAATGAAATTTGTGCTACAATAAATGGCTCTGAAACAGAATTTTAGTTTTACTTATGTTTTATACGGTTCAATATTATATATACAAATTTTTTTCCCTAAACTCTGCTGTTTTTGCATTTCCAAGCCTGAATGTCCCGACTGACCATGCTCTCCTCATTTCCTATCTGTCTTATACTTAAAAATGAGATAATGACAACTATGACGTCCTGTAACGCTAACTGGGACAGATTCAACATACAACACTGTCAATGAAAACAGATGACAATGATATCTAAAAAATGACAACCTCTTTTGCTTCATTTATTTATTTTTGTCCTTATATGTTTTATATGTCTGATATAACAAACATTATTCTGTATCTTAAGTTTTAAAGTCATGGCATTATATTCATTTTCAAAAACTTTTGTCAAAGAACACAACATATTATTGTCTAGTTTTAATAAATGAAGTTGATATTTGATTTCTGATTTATTATTTTGCAGTTTCTTTAACTGCTGTTTTAATTAATTTCTGATAATAATAATAATAATAATAATAATAATAATAATAATAATGGATTAGATATATATAGTGCTTTGATTAATACTGCAGCGTTACAGAAAGTGTCTGTCTGGTGATGTCAGTTTAAGGAAAGCATCCAGACACGGAACATGTTCTGATTTTTTTAGCTTCTTACCCATTTCAAACTTGAGAAGAAGCTGAGATCATTTTGGCTCTGAAAACCGCTAATCAGTGGATTTACCCGATGAAACTGTGAGACTCTGAGCGCCAGCTGTCCTGAGGGAAACGCAGGGATCTGTTTCCTGGTCAGATGGTGGATTTACACATCACCAAAGTTTCCTCTGGCTTCACCTCCAACCCATGACTGCTCATCGTCCTTATTGTCCGATCAGAATGACCTGAGGCTCCACCTTCCTGGCAGAGTGGGGGACTATTTTCTTCTGATGAAATCATTTCACCACAGAGAAGGACAAGTCTTACACCAAACTCACCAGGAATTGCCTCATACGATTTGGAAATGGCAACATGAGGTAAAATAATGACCAAACGTGACGGTAAAAGTGTCACAAAACTGATGGTTTATAAAATGACCAATCTGTATGAGTAGGTTACGCCGCTACGCAGACAGACAGACATGAATCCAGCCTCACACATAAATGACAAGGAGGTAATCCACCTGCCAGTCATCCGACCAGTCGGCTGTGCACGAGGGCCGAGTGCTGCGGCGTGTTTCTGTAGAGAACAGCCACTATTGGCGAGCTGTCAGCGGCTGTGACACACATCCTGACACGCACAAGCCCTCTTTGGCCGTCTGGAGGCTGTCAACAACAGTGTGTTTATATGTGTGTGTGTGTATGTATGTGGCTCACAATGTGGGGACACACAGTCCTACGGTGGGGACTTGCCCTCCTCCTGGGGCAACAACACAAACGCCCAAAGCATAAATAATTAATATTTGATGTGACGGCTTTAAGGTTACTTTTGTGTATATGTAGAGATTTGGGCAAACCTCTAAGCGATGAATGTAAGTGTGTGATGTCCCAGGAGTGCATGTGTCCCTGTCTGGGGGTGGGTGTTGGTGCAGATCAATAATAATCAGCTGCAGGAGAACTAGAATTCCATCCAACAGTGACTCACCTGAAACACACACACAGTGTGTGTGGAATCTGTGAGCAGCAGCACTCAAAAACCAATCCATACACGCCGTGACACTGGGATTCAACCAGACCTACACTGACAGCCTTCAACCAAACACACACACACACACACACACACACACACACACACACACACACACACACACACACACACACACACACACACACACACACTAAACACTCTCAGACATGATCACTTAAGCAATTTCAGGACATTCTCAAAAATTCCTGCATCTAATTTCATTGACTTCCCCCCCACCGCCCTCTCCCATAGACTTTAGTGCCGTCCATCCTTCTTTTACATGCCCCGCCTCCAGCATGCCACGCCCGTGTTTACCTCTTGGACGTGTTCTTGATGATGTCTGAGACTTTCTGTATGTAATCGGTGGCGAGCACGACGATCTCTTCGTCTTCGGAGAAGTTGTCGTGGAAGATTCTGTCCAGCAAGCGCTTCCAGTGAAGCTGCAGGGATTGAAGGAACGATGTTAGTTCTGTTGTTCACTGTCCTACTGAAAACTTGACATTTTTTTAATCATAATTACATATTCTATGTGTTAAATAAAAAAGTCCTGAAAACTTGCTCCTTCCTCGACCCTCAAACTGCAATGTTAGACCCTCTTTTGAGCTCTAACATGGGGGATCAGACCTCTGTGTCTTTAAATCAGACCAGACCCAGTAAAACCAGACCCATAACTTAATGTCAAGCTCAAGGCTCAGCGCTGAAAATAAACCAAACAGGAACATCATGTTCTCCTGGCAGACAACAACAAATCTCGGAAAATGATTATTTTTGCAAAGTAAAAACTGTATTGGCAATAAAATACTTCAACCTTCTACAATTGTGCACACTTCAGACACACTGGAGATACTGTTACTGATCATTTCAGCATATACAGCATGTTTAAAAAATAATTACCTTCTAGGAAAGGACGGATATTTTACACATCAAACCTTTTCTCCTTGTGAGCCATTAGAGAACAACTTCCTCCTCTTTCGTTAAGCTTCTATTTCTGGCATGTCATAACCCCACCCCCACCCCCCTTCCCATCACTCCATCATTTCCATCCCCTCCCCATGTTGTCTAATTTTGCTCTTCCTTCTTTTATTCCCTTTCACATTTACCCTGCAAGGTGGACAGCTTTTGTTATTCTTGTGACATCCATCATTCCATCGTAATAAACATCCTGATTTAAAGATAGCACGCGCTGATACCTCAGGAACAGCCTCACAGAGGTTCTGTCTTCATATTCATCAAACTGACGCGTTAAACCAGGTAACCATGCATCATTTTCTGCTCCTTCACCATATGGGATTCCTCAGGGTTCGGTCCTCGGTCCCGTCTCTTCCAGATAATGAGATACTTTGGTTGAATAGCATCACATTGTGAGTCAGAGCATACACAGCTATGTACTACTTAGCCTCCATAAAGAACTCACTGACATAAATCTGAGCTTGTTTTTACAAATTTATTAAACCTTAAACATATTGGTCCATTCCCTATTGTTATTAAAATATACACAAGTACATCAAATCAGATTATTACTACCAGTGTCTGTACTTGAATGCATCATTCACACCTTGACTTTCACACCATTCTGGTCTGAATCCAACTCGCCCAGAATGGACTGACTAGACTTTGAACTGGGACCAATCAGAGATCTCATATTACTGTCTAACCACATTGGCTGCCTGTCAAGACAGAAATCATTTTAATATACTTTTGATCACTTGTAGAGTCTTTTTTTTTTATGACTTAGCGCTTGTATGCTTCTCTTAGCTACTGACCTGTTCCAATACTGATATTAACCAGAACCTTCTGACTGCATCGCCGACAAAACTCATCACGAAAAAAAGTCTTACAACCAAGAACAAACCTTGTCTTTATTAGATAACCTAAGTATTTAAAAAGCTTCTGTATCCACAAGGTTTTTTATACACGTACTTATATGTGTGTTTAGTGCATCTAATATTTCCCTCCCCATAAACACACACCTGTGCTCTTACACACTAGACATACGACTGAAAATGTTAACTTGAAGTATGTGCTTGTGCCTGTGGGCCCCTTATGTGTGTTGTGTGTGTGTGTGTGTGTGTGTGTGTGTGTGTGTGTGCGCAGTACTCACACTGGGAGCGATACGCTGTAGCTGTTTGAGGGTGATGCGGTTATACATGGTGCTGATGTCCTTTCTTTGGTCATCAAATTCTGACACAGTGATCTGGAGGAAAGGAGAAGAAATTTATTTCAACGCCGCACACACACACACACACACACACACACACACACACACAAACGGCTCACATTGGCCAGACGGGTCTCCAGCTGTATAATCTCCTTGGACTTCTGCGTGGCGTTCTGAGCTCCCAGCATGCTCAGCAGGCGCTCCATCAAGGCCTTGTACGCCACCAGGATCTGAGAAGCACAATTACACCGACAGTAATGGACAGAAGGAGCTGTGGCATCGTCAGTAATGATCGGTGACGGGAATGACATGTGGCAAAGTGGACAGGACAACAAAAGCACAGCGGGTGACAGAGGAAAACAGGGGGATGGATGAAGACCAGGGAGAGAACCAAGTCAATAAGACAGATGGAGGAGAGGGAAGAAGGGAGTGGGGGGGGGGTTATAGAAAAAACAGTAAATAAGGTCAGCAGGAGGGGAGTTTAGGTGGGAGAGCGCTGAAGGAAATCAAATATGATGTAGAAGAGCTTTGGAAAGAGTAATGATAGGAGGACAGAGGCAAAGAAGGAAGTAGATGAAGTGGTCGGGGGGGGGGGGCATGAAAAGGAAGAAAAGATGAAAGGAGAATAAAATAAAGGGCGTAAAATGAAGGAAAGGAGTCAAGGAAGCAAAGTTTACTTTGACGCTGTCTTCATCCTGTCCCAGATAGAGACTTCTCTCAGGCAGTGTGAGTCCCTCCTGATCAACCTGCACGCACGCACACACACACACACACACACACACACACACACACACACACACACACACACACACACACACAAACACACACACACACACACACACACACACACACACACACCTCTGCATTATTAGCGTTTAATAACCAAATAATTAGAATTAGGTGTGTACTCTGCTGAGTGCCATCAAAGTAGGTTGTAGTAAAAAAAATCCCCCCCCCCCTCCAAAAAAAAGCTGTAAAATGAAGCTTAAAGAATATTTGAACCCAGCAAAGAAATAACTTCTACCAATTTTTTCCTGATTCTAACATAAGGAGCGGTAGATACGAGCGACGCTGTGTGTGTTTTCAGAGAATCTGCAAAAATAGATACGATTTCTAGGAAACACACAACTTCAAATACACTGGTGACCTTCAGATACACACACACACACACACACACACACACACACACACACACACACACACATTAGACTTTCTCTCACCCTGATGGCATTCCTGGAGGAGTTCTTGTCATCCACATTGACAGTGAGGGAGAAGAAGACGGCGGTGCTGTACACCCCCTGGGTCCGGTACAACAGCTCATTGAAGTCCGGCCTCTGGGGGGCGCCCTCTGTCTCCCACCCAGCTGACCCAGGAGGCGCTCCGACCAGATCCCACCCCCCACAGCTTTCTATCACCTCCGTCATGGGTTCAGAGCCCAGTTTGTCGATGGTCTCTATGTTGACGCAGGATCGGTAGAACTCCTTGACCTTTCTCTCCGCCGAGTCGGGCCCGTGTCTCCGTATGGGCTCCAGGAGGAGCCGCTGGAGCTTGTCCTCGTTGTGTTCTCCTATGGCGGTGATGATGCCGTAGCTGAGCTTGTCCTCCGGGATGCCGTGGCGCCTCAGCCATCCGCCGCAAGCGAAGGAGTAAAAATCCTGGCAGGGCTGGATGGTCGGGTCGATGTTGGCTTGAACGAATCGCGCCGCTCGCAGCAGGGAGCGTTTGCGTTGGCAGTCCTGTCGACACTGGGGGTCCTGCTGGGCTTCCAGGGAGATGTACTTCAGGGCCAGCATGCTCCCCAAAATCACACACATGCCTGCTGCAAAGACCAGAGCGGACAGGAGGCAGATCTCCCTCCGGCTCCATCGAGGAAGCCCCCCGCTGCTGCTGGACCCGCTGCTGAGATCTCTGTTTCGGCCGTTCGACCAGGTGCCTCCACGGGCGCGACCCACGTGTCGGTCGAGGCTGCCCCCCAGGTGAAGGGTCATGCCGTTGCTGAGGATGTCGCTGCTGTAGCGACCGCCGTACTTCACTTCCTGGAATTCATCGTAGTGGGCGGTCAGCGAGTACGTCTTCTCCATGGTGGTGGGAAGAAGTAGAGGGTAGAGATGACAGGAAGTGGGTTTTGTTGTGATCAGTGTAGAGCCATGATTTCTCCCACTGAGTCTCTACAGGTAAAAAAAAAAAAAAAAAAAAAAAGTTGAAGTGATTTCCAAATCCTGTTGGGTCTCTTTTTGTAAAAACTCACTCTATTTGCTAGAAATCAAAAGCCAGTAAAAGCGAGAGGGGGGCTCCCATTGTGCACGAGGGGAATCTCATGGGTCATGTGTTCTCCCTCTCATCCTCTTCCTCTCTGCTCCCTTTCCATTTGTTCTCATCTCCTCCTTTCTCTCTCCAACCAGTTACAGGTCACCTGTCAACGGGAATAAAAATGAGGTAAGGGACGGCCTGTAAATCAAGCAAGAGACAGGAAATCTATCGACGATTCTTAAAGCAGAAAATGACAAAACGGCATCTTTTCAGTCTTCCTATTGGAGAGATAATACCCCAACACCACCACCCCCCCCACTGGTGACGCACGGCTTTCGGATAAATTAGTAGAGACAGGAGCGACGATTTGAGCATCAGCTGGACATGGAGACGCGCGACAATCGCCGTGACTTAAGCTCGCGTCGGACCAAGCAGATGTAAAAAGTTGATATTATTACAGACGACGTGGAGAATTGATGTCTTGTGTCTCCGGCGCATCGTCGGGGGCATCAGCTGATCCTCAGTGGAGGTTTTAAAGGAAGAACGAGAAGTCAGATCACAGGCAGCTGCTAAATATTAATCATATGCGCATATATTCCCAAGTGTTTTCATTTATACTTATATATCATGCAATAGAACACACCCAGACAAATGCAGGGACACTAGATGTATTGTCTAGCATTTTGCATTCTACTCAGGTCCTGTTTACTACATAGTATAGAGCAGGAAATATCAAGTCTGTGGTCCAGATGTGGACCAAATGTAGGGCTTCTGTGTGAGAAAATATCGACAACCAATTTTAAATTGCATTCAATCTCCTTAAGATGTGACTACTGATCCCTTATGCTGCAAGGCTGCTACGATTCTTACTTGATTTATTGATTTAATCGCTAACAAACGAAGAAAATAACAGTTTGACACAGCAAACAATAAACAGAGATCCCAAAATGCATGAAAAATGGCATGAACAGTTAAAAAAAAAAAGTTTTTCCAATAGTTGCAGCTCGGGGCTGCTTTTCCGACCGCACCAGGCATATCTTTAGCAGTCATGAATCAGCTGACGTCATTGACAGCAAACAACTTTTATTGTAAGTTATATTTTACCAGGCAGAGAGGGAAAGACATTTAGATCAGATTCAATGTTTTTTTTTTGTCATTGGCCAATCCTGGTCCCAGTTACCTGGTAGTAAAATAAATTCTGTCACAAAGAGGAATCAAGCTGAGATCGTTGCATCCATGACGACTGATGCTGCTGCCTCCATGATGAGACAAGAAAACAATGCAGTGATCCTAATGAAAGAAGACACCCCAGACCTCTCATATCGCTCTGATTCACTTTTGTGTTTGGTGCTCTGCTGCTGCAGGAGTATACGCAGAGGTTACGAATACATCTTTAAATGATTGTTAAACTCAGTTCAGCCTAAACAAACTCTTTATTTAAGTCCACTTTGATGGTTTGATGTTTCTATGGACTAAAAAAAGGACATATTTACCATGTTTTTTTACATACCCTGTCTCTGCACTATAGAGGCTTCCTGTTTAACTTTTATTTTTGAATTTATGTGACTAAATGTGAGTTGTGATAATCCAAAATCCAAAGATAAAGTATGTGCGTCCAACTTTAAGTGATAGTTAAGATCGGTTTATCCTAAAACAACAATTTATTTAATTCTTTTTTGGGGATGTCAAGTTTTTATGGACAGAAAAGAACTTATTTACAGCTTAAATTTAGCCTTGAAGATATTAATATAGAGTTTATTAAGTTTTTTTAATAAAAATGTAATGGAAACCCCTATTTGTAGTTATCTAAGTATTCAGACCTCAGCAAGGGAGGCTTGACTTGCTGGACTTCATGAAATTTTAATTGCACACTCCTGCTGTAAGCAATATCACAAGCATTTAGACAGAGAAACTGACCCATAAATAGTTTTGGGAATGTGTGTGTGTGTGTGTGTGTGTGTGTGTGTGTGTGTGTGTGTGTGTGTGTGTGTGTGTGTGTGTGTGTGTGTGTGTGTGTGTGTGTGTGTGTGGCTCAACACAGTGAACTTGCTGAATGCTGTGAAGGCGATCTGTGAAAATTGATCTGTGTTATCTGGTGTGAGGATAGACTTCACTGATGTCATTAACAAGAGTTCCTTCACCTTACAGGCTTTCTGCCTGTAGATAAGAGTGAAACAGAGAAATTAAACGCTTTGTGTTTCCAGGTAGACTTGATGGATTATGAGTGGGTTTAAGTATTATGCTTTTAGGGGACAAACGTGCACGGGTGGTTTAAAGTTATCATCTAAAATGCAAATTTCGAAACATCTGTTAAAATATTAACCAAAGAAAACACGGCAGAGATCTTCTGCTAATACCGATCGAACACACATCACAGATGATGAGATGAAGTTAACGCCAACACTTGTTTGACTGAGGGTAAAGATAACTAAGCACTGATGTTGATGCCTGGAGAGGTTTTAAAAACTAAAACTAAAACTAAAATAAATAAATAAAAATAAAACTCTCCTGCAATACCACTGCTGAACAGCAGGAGGCAGAGGAGAGGCAGATGTTTGGGAGAATAATTTTTTTTTTTCCAATCTCGTCTTTTGTGCATCTTGGACGTTATTTGTCATAACAAGAATGATTGGCAGTGATACAACAAATTAATTCCATTTAGCATTTTACTCACATTTCAAGGAATCAATACGAGTTAGTTGGTTTGTGGTGGTAGCTCTGGCTTAAATATCCAATAGAGAAGCCAAGAAGGTTTCTCCTTGTAACATCCCTGGAACTTATTCTCACGCTGAATAATTCTGTATAACTTTAAAAGCCAATATTGCGAGTAGGGAGCTTCATGTGGAAAGATAGCAGCTAAGCTCTGAATTTGACTCGACTGGTAGCTGAGAGCTTCTGCAAGGCAGACATTTGTCATCATGTCAGAGAGCGTCTGCATTGTAAGAAATGAATGATAGCATGAATATCTCTCACCCCCCCTCACCCCCACCCCCACCTGAAAACCCCTCAATCTGACATATGCAGAACACCGTGCGCTCCCAGTGTTCTCCTTACTGTCTATGCTTCCAAACCATACTGCAGAGATTTGGAAACTGGACGTATTATTCCAACACAGACAACGTTAGCTTTTCCAAACACTAATAAAACCCTTTAAGTAAGTAATCAATCACAGTGACCATCTGCATCCATTTTTGTCAGACGAACATTATTGTAATGAAGCAGTTTGGCTCCACCGTGATTGATTGTGCACCTCGATCAAGTTTTATAAAGCTCAAATTAAATCACAAACTTCTTGTCAGTCTATTTTGTTTTTCCGGAGTCGAAAGAAGTCTTCGGGGAAATGGTAGAAAAACCTCTTTTATGTTCAGACATGTGTTGTTTGTTTGCAACAGCTGACAGGCTGTGATCCGGGAACAAGCCTTGATGTCAGGAGAAGTCAGTCGCCCGTTTTTTGCAGAAAGACTCTGCAGTCAAGACCTGTCCTTCTCTACACTGGCTTTTCATATACTGTATTTTTCATTTTTTTTAACTGCAGAATGTAAAGCTGGTCTAATGTCAGTCCAGTGTCCGAATTCTAAAGTGATGGTGTCGATAGTTTATCTTCATTTTTGCATGACTAGGCATCCATAGCATACATTGAAGTTGATTTTCTTTCCATTAAGTGAGCTTCTAAGTCACATGTGTCAAACTTCAGGCCCCGGGGGCCAAATGTGGCCCGCCAGGTCATTTTATGTGGCCCCCTAGAGCATAAAAAGTCAGAGTGTCTAAAAATAAATAGGTCAAAAGTGTGCTTTGACCAAAACTACATTTCCCACAATGCAGTAAAATTAAGCCCATTTTAACTTTGACAAAAAAGTTTTGAACAAAGTTAACGTCCTAACTTGTGTTTGATGTTATTTTTCTTTATTCATTGATAGTTTGATCCTTGATTGATGGAGTTCTGTGTGTTTAATAACCTGATAAATTAAAAGAATTTATGTTATAAGAGAGCAACAAGGAAACTTTAGTTTTTTCTGTGTAACTGTAATGTTTGTAAGTTCCATAACTGATAAATTCAGTTATTTAACAATAAGGAGTAATTACATTTAGTTTACATTACACTGAGTTACATTTAGTTACATTTATTAGTTACATCTGGCCCTTTGAGGACAGACATTATGCAGATGTGGCCCCTCGGTGAAAATGAGCTTGACACCCCTGTATCAAAGTCAACTGATATCTGCTTTTTAAACTCCTCCCATTGCAGGTTGCACACATTACATGCTGTAAAAAATGTGACGGCCTCATCCGGTTCTACCATTTAGCTCTGTACCGTTATTTCCAGTGAAGGCGGAACATCAGTGACCCAACAACACGCTGCCTTTGTAGCTCTAATACAGGACTGTGAGGCGTGATAACAAGCCAGTCTGGAACAGGATGCATAAAAGAGGCCCGTGTGTTGTTTGTGGTATACAAGATTAAAGACCAAAAAACAGAATAAAACTGAACCCGAGTGACATTTACATATTTCATTGATGCACCTGAACAACTAATTAGCTACTTAGAATTCACCTTTCATGCTGCATTGCTTCCAATATCCCCCAATCATTAACCTAAAAAAAAAAAATGTCTTATTTGCCAAACGAACGTTTGGCATTTGAATAAACAAACACTTTCCTTGTTTGCAGTTCTGGGGATTTTGCAGCCAATAAACCGATATCAACACCGTGTTTGTCGACAGACTGGCAACCGTCGCTGCTTTTGGTGACTTCCTGCTGTTTAAACGTGGGTCAGTCCACAGTGGATGTGCACAAAACTGGTGTGGAGAGAGAAAAAAAACACGTCTAATCCTGGTGTCCTGGTGAAACTCACAGCCGGCAGGTGAAAAGAAAGAGCTCTATAGTGACAGCGTGCAACACATGTCTGCCTGCATCCCCCTCAATGGCAGCAGTAGCAGTGGTGACAAGTGCTAGTGCAAAGGGGACAGAGTGTTACTACAGTGGAAGAAAATTGTGGCGGGGGTAGGATTGTGTGCGTCCGTGAGGTGTCACTGTCAATTCAAAATATCATCCATCACCCCTCTGGCTTGTTACACTCACAACAATTACACACATTCTGTATCTATGAACCTGTATCTGGTCAGTGTGAGCCTCATCCGCCTCACGCATGAGAACACACGCCATGTAATAGATTAGAATGTAAATGTTATTAACTTGCCATATCCTTCTCCTCCACTTCTCTGTTTCTCTCTTTCAAATGCATGTGTGCTTTCTGATATGCCATGGATCTTTGAGCATTATAATTAATTAAAAGTCTCAAACATGCACGCACACACACGCACACACACACACATGCACACACACACACACACACACACACACACAAAGTGGACATCCAGCGTATCGCTAATGGATTGGATCTTGTGGTTATCATCACAAGAAAAAAAAAAAAAGGCACAGGTGATGAATGGGTATTTACCAAACATGACAAGACCTAATATCTGAAAGTTATATTAATACTGCTGCACACACGCACACACGCACACACACACACACACACACATCCTCTTTCTCTCTGTCAGCCCATGCATGGACACTCATTGCGTGCATCAAAACACACCCCTGGTGATACATTGCATTGTGTCAGTTGGGAAGCATTTCCCATATATCTTTCCAGCAATAGACAATCACTTAAATTATAGCAGGGGGTTCTCAAACTGTGGTTCGGGGGTGGGGGTGCCGTCAGGGGACCTGCGGAAAGTACCAAACGGTCTGAAAGTGTTTCAATAGATCCAAATGAACCACAAAACCTTCAAGGAGTAACTTTTAGGTTTGTTTTTTTTTCAGTAAAATGTGTATAATAATGACAGAGATGCTATCGCTCTCTTCAATACAGGAAAACACACTTTTATTTTTTCAAAGGCAATAAAATAAACCTCAAGGAAACATCTGAAAATCCTGCAATGCAAATGTCACTTCATTAACCCATAATGACCCTGACGGTTTTCTTTTAGTGTCCAGGTAGGTTAGAAGTATTTGAAATTTGTGAGGGACCTTAAAAAAATCAATGATAATCACAGGTTTGCATTTGTTGTTCAGAGCTTTGGCAGTTCACACATCCACTCCTCCTGTGGTCACCTCAGAGCGCCACAGGTTCCGACTCAGTCACAACCAGAAAAGAAGCTGGCTCTGCATCCTTCTGTAAGAGACCACTATAACACAAACCAGCTCAGCTTTACTATTGTTGGGGTATTTCTGGCCATCTTTGTGGTGCTGAAAGCAGAATTCCAGGAAACAAAACCGGGTTGCTAAAGTCAAGCTAAAGTTTCGATTATCAGAAACATTTGATCAAGTTTTGACAAATTCAGGTTTCGTAGAAAGATAGTGTGACAAAAGTGTCAACAGTTATTCCAGTGATTGGCTTATTGATCAACATTATCTGGTTGAAAAGTTGCCAGCTATTGCTAGAGGGCACAATAAAAGACCATAAAATATATCTATTGATATTAAACCTGCCAGCATTATTTACTGTTGAATCAATAGGAAGAAGAAGCTGCTCCACAGTCCAATCTGTAGGACAGTAACCTGCTGAACCAACACCTCTCCTGCAGTGACGCTTCATGGGAACCACATGCTGTTATCAGCTGGGGCGTACATAACAACCCTTCAAAATAAATAAATTAAAAAAAAAATTAAATCTGAATGTTGCTCTTGCTTTGCAGGTGTACAACATTGAAATACATTCACTTAGATTCTACTCCTCTCTGAGGTTTATGATGATATTTTCTGGTGACCAGAAGTAAAAAGCACAGTGACAAACTTTTATCTCCTCTGGGGTACCTGAAAGCCCCCAAGAAATGGGTTTATTATCCCCTAATCAAAGTGGTCCCAGAAGTTTCACAGCTCTCGGAGGTTTCAGTGCCTGAGTCGGCCCCCTCCAGCCTTATCACCGGTTGCCAGAGGCTGCAGCAGAGTGCTACGCTACGTTTGTGTGGACTACAGATTTGGACATGCAGCTCAGGAGTCCTATGTGGCACCAGGGCGCTTCGTAGACTTATACTGAGCAGAACCTCATTAGTGGAGCCATTAAATACTATTTATGCATGATATTCCCCACATCAGTGCCCTGCTTTGGTATTGAAAGACATTTTAAGGAAAATAAAGAAACTTTTTTTTCTTCATTTTCTCACCAAAGGAGGAGGAATTTAACCATTTTAAAGAACAGCAGACTGAAGAACTCTTGAAGAACGCTCCTTTGTTCAGTACCTCTGTTCTCTCCATTACACACACACACACACACACACACACACACACACACACACACACACACACATACACACACACACACACACACACACACACACAATACTACACCAAGTGAAAAGCACTCACACACTGTAAGCCCATTAACTTTAACAGCCAAATCTATTTTACTGGATAGAGGAGTGTGACATCTACAGTTCAATTATTGGATTTCTGTGAAACTCCATGTGTATTTTATGTGTAAAACTTTAGCTCTCCCCCATCTCCATTCATCTAACTTGTTAGGAGAACCTTGTTAGGAAACCATCTTCTTGTATTTCTATGACGGGAGTGATTATAAATATGATTATTGCGTTCAGATAAAAGCATCTCAAATGGATTGTGGAACACGTCGGTGTTCAACTGCACTGATTATGAGAACAGAAGCGTGTGTCTGGTGTTGGACACAGCAGACAGAGAGTACCCACGGAGTTCACACCGATGATGACTGATAAAGACAGCGACGAGAAGCTTCACTTCAACTTTCATGCGGAAACTCTTGGTGCGTAAAGGCGCATGATGCCGGTGCGCAAAAGAGGAAAGAAAAATAGATGTATGGGCATGGCACAATGGAGTTTGTCTCACTTTAACTCAAATCTTAGCGCGTTGTTTTTATCTTTAATTGTTAATCATTGACTGTGCATTCGATTCTTATCGTGGACAAAAAACGAGTCACATGGAAACGGTGAGAAAAGGATAAAATCAGACGAATGACGATAAACCGCGCAAATCCTTCTGAAAAAGTACATCCAGCTGCCAACATAAGTCATTTCCAAACCCACTGGGACAGCGCACATCGATATTTATTGTCTTGTAATGTTTTTGACAAACGGAAGCGTCTTATTTCTACCAGCCAACCAAACTTCTCGACCTGTTCATGAACAGCAAAAAGACCAACGACTGCAGGAACATGTGCGTAAAAAAAACCGATCGGACACCTTTCGGGCAACGTTTCGACTGTTCGGATGCAACTTCTAAATTAAGCTGTTTAGTTTTTGAATCCATCCTCACTCGTCGTGATTATAATAATACAAAACATAATAACCTTTAGATTCGAGAGCCTTGAGTCTGTCTGTCCGGTGGAAGAGCAGCTCCAGCGGCAGAGGTCTTGTCCGACCCGGAGCGATTACCTTACCTGTGCTGAGAAAAAACCTGAATCGCCGGTGGAGACGTTATCGTGCGCTTTGCTCTGAGTGAGTCCGTTAGTTTGGAGATCCACTTCACTGACTGGATAATCAGGGACCCCCCCACCACCACTCCGGAGATCGCCACACACGGGGATCCGCACCGCCTTCTGCTGCCGCTGCAGCCTCGCAGCCTCCGATGTATGGAGGAGAGACGGAGAGGGAGGAGGGGGATGGATGGGAGAGAGAGAGAGAGAGAGAGAGAGAGAGAGAGAGAGAGGGGAAGAAGGGGGTGGTTAGGATGGGTGGGGGGAGAGAGTCATTAACAAGGTAAGGCGCACACGCACACACGGATGAACAGATATTGATCTGCCGCGGGTCTGCTGGTCATTTTTTTCCTCAAATTGCTTATTTTTTAATAATTTGGGAGCAACTAGTTCCTCTTAAAATAACTCCTTCTTAACCTATTAGTTATATCCCGGATTTTGTAAGGAAGGAGACTTGAGATCCTGATGTTTAATTCAACACCACGAGAAAAGGAGAAACTTATCCCCCAACTCATTCCCATGTATTTCCATCCACATCGAAACACGACAGGAACATGTTAATGTCCAAAACCCCCCTGGAAAAAAAAAAATCACTGCTTCACTGTCATTATCCAGATTGAAATGAATATTTAAACAGCTACTATACATTCACTATGGAAATAAACTAATCAAACCAAAAGGATAACTAATAATATTATGCAAATCAGTTGAGTAACTAACTGGTCATTTCATTACCCTGAGTGTTCAGAGACTAAAGAGCTTCTGAGAGAAGGATTACGGGTGGATGTGGGAGACTGTAGCCACAAAATGCTCGTTTTTCACCTTTTCTTAGTGGAATTATTGATCAAATGGAAAGAACAACAGTAGGTGCCATTTATCAATATTGCTCACGTTTGCCTTCATGAAAAAAATGCATGAAAAAAAAAAAAGGAAGAGAAAGAATTAGGAGAAAAGGTGGCTAAATAAAGGAATATAAAAGAATATTTTATCGTGTGTTTCTATTCGTCCTGTCTTTCAGGTAGGAGGATGATGACCAATTAGGACGCTAAAGCAGATAATTTCTTATTACACTTACATGTGGAATAAAGTAACAGCATTACAGGTGATAACACATCAACACGTCCAGAAGTCATGCAGGCAGGTAACAGGTGAAAATACCAGCAGGAGGCAACAGTTTCACAGGAACTAGACGCAGGCAGGGGTGACTTGCAACAAATGGTGAGGCTTTTGAGTCATAAGAGAAAGTTTTGCAAGAGGAAAGGTGTGAAACACTCAGGTGGAATGACAAAGAGTGTATTGACTCACCTCAGAGAAGGGAGGAAGCGGAAATGACCCACAAACTTTGGAACTTCATGCAATTGTCCAACTAATAAATTGTTTTATTGTAAATATTTAATAGTAAACAACCCAATTTTAGAAATCTTCTCTGCACAGGCCTTTTTGAAGGCTTTTTTTGATGACCTCCATGGATTCTGCTCAGAGGTCTGAACTGTCGCGGAGCAAAAAAAAAAAGTAAATCAGAACCAACACTTCTTTTGAAAGCAAGTGACTCAAAAGTGAAAGAAAATGCATTCATTGCATGTGAAACAACAACAAAAAAAAAAGTAGTTTAAGATTTTCTTGTCTCCTAAGGATTGTTGAAAGAAATGCAAACGTTTTATTTGCCATATATGTCTGTGGCTGTATCCCAGCTTTGTTAATGGTGCTCCTGAGGAAATGGAATCTGGGCTGATTGAGCTTGAAGGTCTGATTATTGAACTTAAGTTATTTTTCTGCGAATGTTTCCCCAACAACACAAAAACAGCTGGTTTTTGAAAGCAGTTTGTTTTTTAACAGCGTGTCCTCACTAATGCACACCGGGAGCAGAGGGTACTTTGATGCTAATATGTCAGGTTGATACCTTCTAATACTGAATGCAGTAAACAACGCAAAGTAACATGGAGAGTGGAAGCCAAAGCTCTGCTGTTTCCTACTTCACTCAGCTCGTAGTTAAAGGTCGCATAATAAACACAAACGTCTATCAAAACAGAGACGGCAGTTCACCTCAGAGATGTAATTAGTTCCCAGTAGCATCACATTGGAGGGATGAGCCAAACATCACAATAAAGACAGGAAAAAAAAAAAAAAAGTGTGTGGTTGTGTTTTGTCAGGTTGCTTCGCTTTTTTTATGGAGGCAGGCTGGGAGGAAGCTCATCTCATCCTGCAGTATTTCTTTCTTTATAAGTGTTGGTCACAGTAAATGAAGTCCAGGGATGGATTTCCTCCAACAGTTTGGTGTTTGGACGTATTTGTGCATCAGTCAGGCGGCGGACTTGCAGCCTTTCCCTGACAACGGTGTCTGGGGTCAGAGGTCGGGCTACAGGTGAGCGATCGGGTTACGGCACCGCCGTCTCTGGCGCAGCCGCGTTCCACGTCTGAATTTGTCGCCTTCCTTCAGGGATGTGCGGTTTATTCTGGTTTTAACAACCTTTCACTGGCATCTTTTTCGCCGCCGCCGGGGGGGAAGAAAGAGCCGCCCCGACATCTGAATCATTCGCATCCCTCTCATCAAAAGTGAAAGATGCTTTTAATGGTTTCTTTCTCTGCCTGCGCCGAATTTCACGACGATCAGGCGGGTCGTTTTTCTGTCATTCTCCCCACAAACAGACAAACGGCACCAAAAACATGACTCAGCACTGTCAGCTCTATTAAATATTATTTGTTTGTTTTTTTGGCTCGCTGCTTTTGGGTTAACAGCCTGCAACGTGATGGTTTAGTTTTGATTCAGTTTTATCAATCTCGACCACCTGCTATTTCAAAAAAAATAAATCTAATTTTGATGCTGGACCCACAATGCAGACAGTCTGGTGAGTCATTTCTCTTCCAAACAGAGGCCATACCCTCAGATTTAACAAAACACCCTGCTGTGAGCGCGTCAGAAACTAGATCCAGTGTCAAGTTGATGGTATCCTCACACACACACATCTGCAGAAGACTTCACCATTGCTGTTTGCACTTATTCATCCACCCCGACCGTGTTTGACTTCCTCCTTTTTGATGTGATTTCCTTGGTTAATTTAACTTTAACACGAGTCCATTTTTTTTTTTTTTTTCTTTTTTTTTTTCCCCCAAGCTCTCCCCGGTGGTTTTCCTGGGCTCGTTATGCTAACAGGTGACAACAGCGAGGGAAACGAGGCAAACGAGGCAAACCAGGCGCGCCGCTCTATAATCCGGCTCACTGGAGCAGCGGCGTTGGGTTCAGCTGCCAGCTCGCGCTCAGGCAGACGCAGGACACTCACAGACTCAGAATTATAACGAGTGGCCCAGCAGATCTCAAATTGGGGGGGTTGGGGGGGGGTGGTTGTACAGCCAGGGGGACATCTATAATGAGCACATGAGCCAGGATCAATGTCGGAGTTTGATGAAGACAAGGGGAGGGAGTGTGTGTGGATGAGTGGCGTTCCGGTCCCTCAGCACTTTGATTCGGCCTCATTTTTTTATTATGGTGTTATTTAAACACCTGCTGCCTCGGGACACATGAGGAAGCTCCCTCTATAGTTCCGTCCCAACTATACACACATAGACACACACAACAACAAGAATAACGCAAGAAAACACACATCTTTGCTCACTTAATCACTTCCCCTCTATCACAGATTACACATCTATCTTTTAGCAAAGTGAAAAAAAAATCAGAAGAATCTAAAAATATTCACTTAAGTCATTCGTCTGAGTTCCTGATGAAGGTGAAGTCGCACTGTAAGTTCAGGTGCAGCTGTTAAAATAAGGTTAAAAGAGAAGAGACGGTTTGTCTCCATTCTGCTCAGCACCTGAGCCTGACCCCACCCCATTTGTCCCCCCCATCTTCATCTAAAAACAGACTAATGGGGAGCTGAGGGGGTCATTTATATAACTCACCCCCCACCAGCACTCTACCTCAGCTGTCGGGGGGCAGATTCTAGATCCGCAGGATGGTTCTGTTCTTGGTAACTTGGCAAGTTTAAAGCCTTGGTTTAAATGTACAGTAGATCCTCGAGATACGAGCTAATTGACATACAAGTTATTCGAGATACAAGCCATCAATCCGTTCATATCTTTGTTCAAAATACGAGATACGACTTGTGCTTCGGGACACCGCTGCTAGTTGGTGGGTGGATACAACATCGGTGAGACCGTATCTCGTTCTTTACCACGTGTTGGTGGATGGATACAACATCGGTGAGACCGCATCTCGTTCTTTACCACGTGTTGGTGGATGGATACAACATCGGTGAGACCGCATCTCGTTCTTTACCACGTGTTGGCGGGTGGATACAACATCAGTGAGACCGTATCTCGTTCTTTACCACGTGTTGGCGGGTGGATACAACATCAGTGAGACCGTATCTCGTTCTTTACCGCGTTTTGGTGGATGGATACAACATCGTTTTCTTATTGGTGGAGTAAAGACATAGCTTGTGTGTTCTCGTGACTTTTGTGTTGCTTCATAACAAGAACATCTTGGATTCAAATCCAACCTGGAGCTGTTAGGACATTGTATGTTCACATGGACCAAAAATATCCAGAAAATATCCCATGCAACTGAACTGCTGACTCTAGCATAGGCGTGAATCTGAATGAGACTAGTCACTAGTTTAACTGTAGTTAAACTAGTGACTACAGGAACCCCCGACTCCCGCCCACTGATCACAACTGTTCCGTGTCATTGTTTTTTCATTGTATTACATATTTCATAATATGTAATACCCATTTCATTGGTATTATGAGTTTGTTGTCATGGTGATGTCCTCTTCCCTCCCCACAGGTGTTTGTATAGGTTTACATGTTTGTGTAGAGATGTTGGGGAGTGATGAGCAAACTCCAGGCAGCGATCTGCATGTAGGGCAGCGGAGGCATCGTGGAAGAGAGATGGGAAATCTAAGCAGCTTAAATAGACCGCCAAAAATTCAGAACGCTCACAAATATAACGATTGTGAGAAGGGAAGCTGATGCGTTCGCTGTTAGTGTTGCAAAATTAAACACTTTTCCATTGGTCCTCTATGAAGTTGCTTGTTTTGGACTGTAAAAGGAGAAGTTAGTGAAGGAAATGAGGTCATCTGACAATCTTTCTTTGTAAATTTTAATATATAAACAGGCATCCTATGTCACGTGACAGGTAGGAGGAGCCTAAAATGATTTACCAGTCCTTTAAATGTTTGACCTCTGGAGCTGTTCGAGCAGCAAACGCACCCTTTTCATGTCAAATTGATTTCCTTGTTATTAATCTCTCTAAAATCAGATGTTTATGTGAAAAACTGGTCCGTTCAACGTTGATGGTTCACTTTCTTCTTCTTCTTCTGCTGATATTGACATGGGGTGGTGGCCTTTGGGTGATTTCTAAAGTCTCTGGAGGCAAACTTCCATCAAGGGTCGTCAAAAATGATCCTACCCTCTCAACATTGGGTTGTATTTCACAACTTGTGGCCCGAGGGACGCATGGCGATGTTTTAGGTGACACTTACATTCCCTCTGGTGCTGCTATGAGGATAAAATTAACACGAAATCAACAGGACAGATTACCAAGAAATTTACAGATCACATTTATGCTTCCCCAAGGATTATCTTATGATCTGACTTATGTTTAGAGCTTTCCATCACCGCCGCCACACAGCTCTGCTTTTTATGCTCTCGAAGGGGATTTGAATAGCAAATAGCGTCAAAAGTGGCCATGTGTCGGCATATTCATACACATCACTAGAATGTAATGTAAATGTCACCCATTATCAAAAGGGTTTTTCCATTTTACTTCATTTTTCCCCCACGCATTCCAAGTTTTTTATTAACAGGTTTTTTTTGCACAGCTGTTAAATCCTAATTAAAATGTAAAATATTGGAATTCAGCCTCATTTAAATGTTCTTGTCCATGTGTGCCAGTGCATGGAGCCAGATGTCTGTAACTGATAAGGACTGAAATTAAGCGAAATGAAGATGGACAAGAACTTGGCTGTCATTTCCTCGTCCTCAGCTTCCTTCTTCTCATCTTCGCTCTTCTTCTGTGAATCCTTTTTTCTTCCTGCTCCTCTCGTTTGAGTCCGTGTGACAACACGGGTCAATTCAATTTCTAGTCCAACAGACAAAAAAAACAAACAAAACAGATTTCTCGAGGATGTCTTTCACTCATTTATGCAGACATTTCATTATGTAAAGGACATAAAACAAAACATGTGTGTTTTCCCCTAGAAGAAAATTAAGATTTTCAGCAAACTTTTGAAAACATAAAATTAGAAAACTTCTTTCCAAACAAACAAAAAATAAAAATTAAATTGCTTCATCCCCTTGGAGGATCTCTGGAAAACCTTGAACTCCAGTTTAAGAACTGCTGCCATAAACAACCTGCAAAACTATAGACGCCAGAACGTCTCCCAGTGGTCAGCTCTTAATTAACATGTTTTCTGAGGGACCCTTTTGAACACTTCTGAACTTTGTGAATTGCTGTGGAAATGTGCTAAAAAAAAAAAAAGCTACAACAAAAACTCACAAACACACAAACTTGTACGAGAGTGGAATCAAACTTCCACAAAAATCAAGGACTGATGAAAAGTGCAACAAACTGCGTTAAATAAACGTCTCTCTGCGGAGCCTGGGACTACTTTCTGTTTAGCTCCTGCGCTCAGGCCTCCATATAAAACTAATAATAACGCCCCTTCGTTTGCCCCCTCCTCAGTCCCTTTCCCCCATCGTTTTTACTTCTATAGTCTCAAGTGTCAAAAACCCCATTACAGTAATTAAGTCAGCAAACCCTCAAAGAGCTCTCCTTCAAACAACCAGGGAGGGAGGGATGCATGGAGCGCTGGAGATATGGTGGGGAAGGAAAGAGATGGATGGAGGGAGGAGAGATGAAGTGGTGGAGGCAGAACAAATAACCCCTCGCAACCAACTTTTAAGAAGCAACTTGAAGGTGTACGTGTTTCCTTTCACCAGTAAATCAGCAGCACATTAACTCCGAGATGGAGGTATAATTGCTATAAACAAATGAGACCATTCCCCCCCCCCCACCATGATTGGCAGTTTCAACCAGCCTCTAGACTTCAACACCTCAACGCCAGCGATTGTGTGATGGCTTCATAGCACGGAACACGACAGCATCATCCTTCATTCCTTTTGTGGTGTCGCTCTTCATTCTTGAAGGAACAGAAGCTCCCTATCATGTTTAATTTGTTCACTGCTAATTATACAAAGGTGTAATAATTCATTTGATAATGATATTTGGATGTTTTTTTTTAATTTTTTTTTTTAAAAAAAGCACAAAGTGAGGAGGAAAAGAAATGACAAGATGGCAAAAGATTGGTGAAAGAGCATCAACCTTGACGTGAGGAAGAATGAAGGACAGTCATCAAATGAATGTGGAGCAACAACAGCCACTAAAAGGACCGAAATTACAAAGTAAACAAGCAGCAAAGGAAGATTTTTCCTCCCCGCTCTAATGTCTGTTGACTGCACTCGCCCAAAACCACTGAAAAAGATTAGTCTCCACTTTCACTAATGCATGACTTGGCAAAAATCATTTGAAAGTTTTAAAAAAAACACAACATCATTTATTTGATGAAGTATTCTTTATTCAATGTCACAAAAATGCACAAATATTTGAATTAAACAAGAATTTAAACTTAATTCTAAGTTGTTGTGTTTTTTAATGTCTGCATTTACAGACTGCTTATAATGTGTGAACTAGAAATGACAGCATCCCCAGACTCCCCTTTAAAAATCATGGCAAATTCAAAATCATAAATTTCATATGCAGCTGGCATTTAATGCAGCACATTTAGTGTTTTAATTTCTTAAAAAGGATTCATTGCAGCTTCTACAAGCCAGTCTGGCTCAACGCACTGGTTGAACTGGTTTTTTGGCATTTTTATTACATTTATTAAAGAAAATTTTATTGACAAGGTTGTCCTTGGGAACTTTATTAAACCTTTCTAGGAGCAAATATTCACTTATTTTGTCCTTATAATTAAAAACATTAACATTTTTGTCCCACAGAACACTTTACAGTACTATTTGAATAAAAAGTAGGGAAGTGAAAGTCACTCCAGACGGATGTGGAGATGCATTTTAATGCCAGGCTTGAACAACTGGAAGCTTTTAATGATCTAGTTGACCCAGGACGATGTTAACACCCGGTTTCCTCTCTCTCTGTTGGCCTAAAGGTCACGATGGAAGCAGGAAGCAAAAACGGGAAGTAAGGAAGGAGAGCTGAAGTGAAAGTGTCTCTGTTATATTAGAGAACAAAGATTAGTGCAGCTGGAGCGTCAGATAAAGAGCGGCGAACACGAGGTGGCGTTGGGTAAATGACAGGTGTCAGGGTGCTGTGATGGAAGGCCAGCCAGAGAGGAGTTATGGAGCTTGAGGGGGTGTGAGGCTGGAGGGAGGAGAAGCTTGGTGGCGCTCAGAGCCGTCCTCCTGCATTGATATTCTGAGCTCGTCGTTCACCCCCCCACCCACACCCCCACACCCCTCCTTCTTCGCTTCCTCCTTCTTTCATCCAAGGATGATGTCATCCTTATATGGATCCTTTGGTCAGATGCCACCACTGCTTACATCTCTGTCACTGTCACCATCTGCGCACACACATCCACTTAGCCCCGCAGCGACCTACATCTTAATGTACGTTGGCTGCAAAGGACACAAATGTATCTGTATCATTTGATGGGTGGAGTGAAGCAGTCAGATCGTCCACGGGCCGAGCTCAACCGGAGCTTGAAGAGCTTTATGGCTTGTTTAGGTTGGCTAACCATACCACTTAGAGCTGTGGTACAAGGGTGCGCTCCATTTTAATATATCAGAGTGGCTCCAGTGGCGGGTGTGCACCTGAGGGAGGGTGGAGACATAAATCACTTTAAATCATTATGAATTCACAGTTAGGAGGAGAAGCCGGTATGTGTGTGTGTGGGTTGCTTTTCTGCATTTGGAATCAAAAAGGGAAGGTGTG